>OX376658.1:9950344-12450344 GCA_947386135.1 Melanchra persicariae | reverse complement strand
GAGACAGTAATAAATTGTTTAAAATTCTCCATTATAAGGGAAATTAAACAGAGGCATCACTACAGTATCATCTGAGGGCCAATTCTACAAATTTTTAAGCAAGATTTGCATTCGCGTTTCAGTCGCAATCTGTCAAAAACGTAGGGAAAATGAGGCTTTGGTACGACTTTCCATTGACGTCCGTCGAATTGAGGGTGGTAGGACGGTGGGGGGAGGGGGGGAGGGGTACTAACCCCCCCTTAAAAGGAAAAGTTGCGGAGCCCCTCCATTTTCGGGTTTTTTAAATTTTTAATTCTGATATATTTTTCTCATTTTATGGTTCTTTTTCCTCATTTTTTTATTATCTCAATAAATAATAAGTGTAAAAAACCAGGGGGACCCCTTGGGGGGTTCTCCTCTACGAAGAGGGGACTGATTCAGAGGGATTTCTGTATCTATTTTGAGACCGCAACGTCTCCGGCGCTGCGGGAAGAGCAGCCTCTACGCCCTTGCGTAACAAATCGCAGGCATTCATCCTCGCCTCAGCAGCTTCAGCTTGTTGGTCACCTTCGGCGACCAGTCTCAGCCGCTCCGGCTCGTCCGATACCTACGATTTGTTACAGAAGGCGGAGGCTGCTCTCCCTACGCGCCTCCGGCTCTATAAAACACTCTAGGGGTAGGACAGACTCATAACAGGTGGAGTCGGGGTCAATCAATTCGGTTCTTTGACATAAGTTGAACCTAACCTATTTTATTTGTTATCTGCCTTATTAGGTACTGTTTAAAATAAACGTTTCGTTTCGTTCCACAAGCCGGTAAACACTACACATTTTAATTAAAATAGCTCGTAATGAAAATAATGCTGTGATTTAAATATAAACTGTTAAATATATGTGTACATGAAAAGTATTGAAATGAGTACAAAATATAATTATTTACATACATTTATATAAAATAAAATGTTACCGAACGTATGACACCTTAACCATAGGTAAAACGAAACGTTAAATGGTGAGAATTCTATATAATCTGTGGTAGGGATTGACATAAATATTCCAAAAATAATTGTTTTTCAATATTTTTTTTCTCAAAAAGTACGTGTTTCCGCATGTTGAAACTTTGCGTGTGTACTTATAATAATGTAACCTTTCTGTAAAAAAAATATCAACATCCAACTCGACGGACGTCAATGGAAAGCTGAGCCGTCAAATTCCCTATTCTGACTGTGCCAATGAGTATTTTGCTCAGGCGCCGTACTACGCAGTGCCAGTGTCATCACGGTTCCGTCTTGAAAACGGGGCAGTGCTATTCGCCCTGCATAGCTCCGTCTCTCTCTCACACCGAATTTATGATGGTTTTAATGCTGGCCCTTCACTTAACATATATGCTTAAATATTCGCCTTACTTATTTGTGAAAAAATGAACTTTATCCTGGCTATCGTAGGGTATTTTCTATTTTCCATGAAACGCAATTAGCGTTATAATTATGATCAAATAGACATCAAAGTATGGGCCCCTTCGCACATTGTTACCATTATTATTACTTTTAACACTCAATAGCGTCTTTCAGTCGCTGCCGGCGCTGCGATTCTTTGGTCTATGGAAATATTAATTAGATCGAGGCGCTACGGGCAGCGGCGACATTTATTGCCTGAGTGTCTAAGCACACGGCTCTAGTATTTTGTTTATCCATCGTAGATAAATGTGCGTCCGTAATTAGTAGGGTTTGAAATTATGAAGTTGGTTGTAGTGTGTTTATTAATTGGTATTTTCAATTAATTATAAAACTGTTTTTATACATATATAACATTATCGTCTAAGTGGAGGTTTATGTCAAAACTGGTCTACTACTAAGACTTTTTTAATGGATTGACACAATAGGTTTTTTTTATGGATGTGAAATCATCAAATGAGTTCTACCACTCCGGGTGGAGCGGAAGAGAGTGTCAGACTCTTACTGGCAAAACCCATCACCGCGGCCCTGGAACGCAAAGGGCATGTGGAGGAAACATGCCCTTTGCGTTCTAAGGGCCGTGGTGACTCTTTCGAACAAATTCTGCAACTCTGGCAGGTGACGCAATAGTCTTTGTTCGAGCATCGAACGAGGATCGAACTTGGAACTTCTCACTTTGCAGTTGCGCTTGAAACCATTAGATCAGAACCCAGAATTATTATAGTTTGCTCGGTTTGAACGCGTGCTGCTGTTTTGTCTGAGACTTCATCATCATCATCATATCAGCCGAAAGACGTCCACTGCTTGACATAGGCCCCCCAAAAAGAGGGGGTTGCCATAATCGCCACGCTTGGCAGGCGGGTTGGCGATCGCAGTGTAGCTGTTCCAATGTACAGAGAATGCTGCTGCCTATTCTCTAATGAGTCACTTAGTCGCCTCTTACGACAACCACGGGAAGTGATGGGATGGTGCTATTCTTTTACGTCCGACACCATACGGAACAACGGTCTGAGATTTATTGACGATGAATTCTTTTTTGGTGAATTGTCCACGTCAACTGTTCAGGTCAAATACCTCCCTTTTTCTTCGTACTGCACAAATGGCATATCATTTGTGTTTACATTTTGTACTAACCCAAAAAAGCAGATTAATAAATTAATGACTGTCAATTAATTAATCTGCTTAAATACAACGTGTAACAGAATAAACGCAACCTCTTAAGGGGTCATTGTACTCATCATTATGAACAACTTTTACTCTGGGGCCAACCCTGAAATCGCGAAAATAGAATCAGCTGTTCAGTACATTTTGTCGAGTGATGCGCACAGAAATGAATGGAGCAGTGATTTTTTTTTCGCGTTTTCAGTGTTGGTCCCATAATGAAAGTTGTTCATAATGATGAGTACAATGACCTCTTAAGAGGTATTGCGTTAATTATGTTACACGTATTAACAGAAAAAAATATATACTTGGCAGATGTTTTTTCATCTCCCATTTCAAGGTAGATTAATTAAGAGGGAAGGTTATTTTATTAGTAAACATGTACATTTTTTCTGTTTTCAAATTAGATAAACGTTTCTCAGTAATTATAATTAGTGTGTCCGTTTGACCTTATACAGTGTGTATTTAGTAAAATGTTTGTAATGATTAATGTTTATTTTTGGTATGGACCTAGTGACGTAGGCTGTTTTAATAAGTACCTATCCAGCTTGTGACTCGTTAGTCTAGCTGTTGCAAGTGCTTCAGCTGAACGTAAAGTCTTGGGTTCGATTCCAGTTTTGGAAAAAAATATAGTTTTTCCTAATAGCAGTACGATGTTTTGGATTTCTGGATGGTTTGTTTATTAAGAATTGTTAATAATTTGTCTTCACTTATGATTATCTATACTTATGTTAAATCGTTTGTCCTGCCTAGAAAGCTGAGATTTGGAATATAGGTTTATTTTATATCGTAACAACAACTTTCGAACACACACACAAAACTTTCACTCACTGTCACAACATCTGTTACACCGTCATAAAACCAACTAAGTTCGCTAATTAAGTTAGCAAACGATACGAACCAACTTTACAGAGGCATTAACAGACGCGCTAAGTAGTCTAAGTTAGCCTGAAAGTTACGGTGTTATCTAAATGAGACCATCTTTCGTTATATAAGCTAAGTTAATTAAGAAGTGGTAGATGAGAGCAGGCGCCGGCGGGTGGCGGCGATGTGGTAAGTAGAGGGGTGAACGTTTTGATGTGGTGTGACGTGTGTCAGATGTGTGGACATTTTAAGTAGGTGAAGTGACTTTTATTCTGAGCGGCATTGCACATTGTGAATTTTATGTCATTACACGTGGGTTGCTGTGGTAAGTAGGAGGCTGGAAGTTTAAGTTTTGGTATGATGTAACGTGTGACAGACGTGTGGACATTTTTGACAGGTGAAATAACTTTGTGGCATCAAAATATCTTTTGCTAGATAGCCGAGTTAATTAATAACAATATTAGACCCATAGATGTGAGTAGGTAGTTATGTAAGTCAAATTTTCTGGTTTGTTTTCTGAGTTGTTCGGGTTATTAAACTTTCACTCACTGTCACAACATTTTTTGATTTTATAAAAATGATTATGCCGTAGGCCGTGAGTAGCTTTTTAGGTTTAATTTTCCTGATATTTGTAATTGCCGTAGTGTGAATAACATAACTTAAATATTATGTCATTGCACGTGAGAATTTTTTTATTTTAAAGATATAATTACATCTTCCTGTTAATGTACATGGTTTTTTCCAAGTTTTGTGGGAGTAGGTAGTAGTTAAATTTGTAATTAAATAATAGATAATTATGATGCTGATGTATTATTAATTGTTGTCTTTTTTTTCAAACCGATAAATACTCATATAAGCACCAATCTTTAAATAGCATTAATTATTATAATATAAAAACTAAATCAGAAACATTCATCATTATTCATTTATTACATCACACTTATTTATAAAATATTAATTAACGATAACCTTAGTACAAAGATATTGTTGGTAAAAAACAACAATGAAAACGTGTTACTGTTAAAACAGTTACTTACAATGTTGCCTCATAGGACGCTAAACTAAGTGTCGAGAGTTGTGTATGTGTGTGTAGATGTAAGTCTGTGTGTGTGAGTGAGGGAAAATACGCGAGCGTACATGTGTGTGTGCAATGGATTAGTCTTATAATAAAAGTTTTTGTAACAGATGTCAGATATTAAACAAGGCTTCATATTAATAGCCCCGAGACGCGACCGAGGAAAATATATAAAAAGTTAGCAAATTAGGTTCGTTCACAATAATTTGTTGTTGTTGGCCTTTGTGTCTCATTTGGCTTGATTTGTTTGTTCGTACGATTTATGAGGGTGGAGGAATCCATTATAGGGATGTACCAAATTAGTAACTATTTCTATCATAATAATATTTTAATCGGCTTTCAAATAATAAATTAGTACCTCGATCACTTGACATAATTTTGAAAAATAAGGAAATAATAAAAGACATTAAAAAGGAACATTATTTCTAAATTAAAACCAATACGTACCAACACGAAAAAAAGGCAAAAGTAATTAAAAGCTACAAACATTCGCTACGCGCATTGCTACGCCGCTACGACGTAGCACGTAAGCAAATAAGGCCGGGCACACACGGAACTAATTCGTCCCGCAATCTGTCAACAGCCCTTCCTGTATGACAAGGCTAATTACTTATGTAAACTGTCCCTTGATCGTTTGCAGGGAGCCTACGAGTGTACAAACATAATCTGTGATCTGTCCGGTTTAAGATTATCTCGGTGTTGACTGAAGTGACAGGCAAGATAATCAGGAATTGTGATTAGGAATATGAAATTGTACTTCAGTGATACGTTGCAGACGGACAATGTAACTTTCATTCTTAGTACCTATTCTTAGGTATCAATTTTTAACAATATATCTGGACTATTTTTCATGGATTTTAAGCTCATTATTTTATTTTAACCAATCATAAATATTGCTTACCTACTTCATTTTCCATCTTGTCTTGAATTGACGACACGGTTGGCGCAGTGGTTGAGCGATTGACTGCTGCGATACGTGTCGCGGGTTCGATTCTCGCACCGAACAAATATTTGTATGTCTGGCTGTTCGTGTATGTGAGTTTATAAATGTTTGAAAACGCACCTACGATACAGAAAAAATCCTCGTGTGGGGCACAAAATGTAAACAGAATTATACAAAATATCAGAAGATTTGTCTCGTTTTTAATCCTTAACGAATCCCAATTACTCTGGACGTTAGCAAACCTGCTGCGGATCCAAAACGGACTGACTATATCACCTGATGTCAGCAACCCAATTACTCCAACCGAAAATATAGTGTGAATCCTTAATCGTTATAGAAAAATACTTAACTCACTAACAACTATACTTTCAAGCGAGTGGACCCACTCAACCTTGAGATTCTTTACCGCAGACATCATTAAGCCACTACCAGATGACTCTAAGGGGGTAAACACACCATATAATTACAGAAAGGGTATAATTTTTACAAAATTATGTCACATCGCACTTCCTCGAATTATCAACGAAATTGGAGGAGTAATTTAACCCGTTCTTACTCATCTGTTGTTTCGAAAACAACTGTTGTTCTGAATTAGTGTTGACGCGTATAGGCCATAATTGATTTTTGTTGTGACAGCAGGTTGTTTTAAATTAGTTGTGGCTATTTGAGGGTTAATTTATAGGTTTTGTAATGAGGCAGCAGGCTTTTGCTTATAAAATAAATATCATAAACCTCGATATGAATACTTATCACGCTGATATACTAAATAGATATTGATTAAAAGTTAATTAATCGTTCCCAAGAAGGGGAACCTCCCATTTTTGGTAACGATTAATTAACTTTAAGACAATATCACTTCTCTGAAATTATACAGGGAATCGAATTTTACGACATATACGTTGTTTACGAACTTATTGAGTCCCGTTTATTACTTGGTGACATCGCTGTAGACCAAGACGAAAATGAAAGGAAGGAATTTACTCGTACCAAAAGGATTGGCTTGCCAAAGGACACAACTGTGTAGAAAACGGAGAAGACGGCTTTTGTCCAGCAGTGGGAAATAACAGGCTAAATAGACAGATCTGATAAAAAATAAGGGAAACTCTTTGCTTAGGCACTTTCTACAAAAAGTATATTAAACTTAATAGTTAATTTCACTAATGGTTTTGTAAACGTTGACTAATTAGAATCAAAAACCAACTTGCATACCTTTTCAATACCCAACACATTAAAATTCTCAGTTTTAAAAACAACACTCCACTTTATTACACCAACTTTATCTTAACTCGACTCACACCAATTAAATTAAACCACAATCTAGATTGCGAGTTGACGAAACTAATTTCGTCACCAACTTTTTTTCAATATACCTTTCTTGGTTAATCGCATTTTTTTTCATTCACTTTTTATCCCGACATAATTAAAGTTGCGTTGGTAGGTGTAATAAAAAAACCGGCCAAGTGCGAGTTGGATCCGCATGCGACGGGTTCCATATCATTTTGAGACTTTGTTCTTGAGAAATGTCATGTCAATGGTATTGCGGAGTCTGAAGATAGTTTTGTCCAGGGGTATCTTGTTACCCATTTACTGAGTTGCTTTGATAAGCAAGATGTACGGAGATGCGCCACCGGTAGGTACATGGTGGACATGCCACCCAGACGCACAAAACGTATCAATGGGAACACATTCATTGTGCGTGTAATTCCCTGCCAGAGTCTGTGTTTCCTGATAGCTACAACCTGGGAGTCTTTAAGTCAAGAGTGAATAGGTTAGTTCTAGGCAAGCGTGCTCCATCTTCGACCACATCATCGCTTACCTTCCGGTGAGATAGTGGTCAAACGCGTGCCTATCAATAGTACAAAAAACCGTGTAAATTAGTGGAAACCAACCCAAAATAGTTGGGAGAAGGCCAGGCAGATTAATTGTTATACTTTTGTATTAGCACTAAATACAAAAAAAATCGATATTTAATTTTTAATAATACCCATTTTACGATAGACCGAAAACGAAAATACAGTTCCAAAGACAACCTGTGATAGACAGACATGGTCAAACAGCGGACGTTTAATGACAGGGTTTAAATTTTTACTCTATACGCACTGAACCCTAAAAACTGAAGGTAACGACATTTTAATTGTGTGACTGATTACTGGGCGTCGTCTGGCTGTGTCGCGTACATCATCCTGCTATTACGAATAATTGCATTACGCTTCGTTACGAAGGGAAAAAAGCGAAGAAGTTTGTGTTTAATTGACACGTTGCTTTCTTTGTTCGCGCCTAGCACTTGCTCGGTTCACACGACGGTGGTTGGCACCTCACTAACACCCAAAGGTTTGTGTTTCAGTTGTTTTTGGTTGTTATTGGTGTTGTGTTTGTGAAATTATATGAGTGGATTGGTCGTTGGGAGATTCCGAGGGAGGCGATATTTGGCAATGGATATAATTCGGCTGAAATAATGATGATAATGGATAGATTGTGAAAAATATCGTCCTTATTAATACATTGAGCACTACGTTTTTCAATTAATTTGTAACTTTTGTTAATAACTATCTTTTGCCCGCAAAAACGTAGGGACCGTTCAATCTCTATAGGTACTAAAATGAATTAAAATATTATGAAGCGATGTAGGCGTAAAAGCAAAACAAAGAGGCAACTCACTACCGCATTTATAATATTATTAGTTAGGTTAGGACTAGAATTATACAACGCGTAACAGAATAAACGCAATACTTCTTAATTAAGGGATCATTGTACTCATCATTATGAACAACTTTTACTATGGACCATATATATTGATTTCATTGTTGGTCCCATAGTAAAAGTTGTTCATAATAATGAGAAAAATGGCCCCTTAGGAGGTATTGCGTTTATTTTGTTACACGTTGTATAAAACTAGCTGACCCGCGCGACTTCGTCTGCGTCACATTTTTCATTAATGCTCCTTTTGATCGTAGCGTGATGTTACGTAGCCAACACAAAATTTTCAATTAGAACCAGTAGTTTCTGAGATTAGCGCGTTCAACCAAACAAACAAACACCTCAGCTTTATAATTTAAGTATAGATGCGTCTATGCCTCTATGGTATACGAATGGATATCTCGTGTTGTCTGTTTGGTTACGGGAAGCCTATATAATTAAAATGAAATTCTTATTTATTTTCTCATAGGCTGCCCCTGAAGTAACTTGGAATAAAAATAATTGGAAAAGGGGATAATTGAAAGACATTTTAATTGCTGTATGATACCTGTGGTGTTAATAGTTAAACAAATTGCATTCCCGCTTATTTATTTTACGAGAATGAGAGAAAAAAAATATGTACCTATATATTTTACAAGAAATACCACTTTTTCTCATACACACAGTTTCAGTGTTTTAAGAAAACAAGACAAACTTTTCCTACCCAAGCCTCATACCTCAGATTAATTCACCCAAAAGTTCTTTCTTAAGCCAAAAAAATGTCAAACGTAACGACATAATAGCATCCCGCATACAAAATAAACGGAACACTTCGTGATTCTATTGTGAGCAAAAAAGAAATTTAATCATGAGAAACAATAATAACGACTTCTAAGAAATTAGACTGAGTAAGTACAGGAGCCACGCAACTTAAACTTACTTTTATTTTTTGAATACCGACTTCCATAAACCACAATTAAAACACTACTTTATTTGCTCGTAATAAAGTTGATTTTAGGACAACGTGTGTGAATGATTTCACTATTGTTAAGGCTGTATGACTATCAATTATGTCCGTGGTGTATATGAGAGAGTGCATTGTGATCGAACAGTAGCTTTCAATCCGATTGAAAATTAAAGAACCGATATAATTTGAGATGAGACTAGTGACGGGACTGTATTAGTTTTTTTTTTATCTACACGTAATCGATTTGCTTAGTCAAATCTTAAGAAAACTTAATGAATGGACGTAATAAAGGAAGTTTAAAATATAGGTCGTTAAAATATGTAATACTTACATGGATAATATACACGAGGACATCCTTTTAATTAAAAAGGACAACGTCTTTTCTACTGTTATGGGCTTTGAGAACAAGTAAGAGTTCCAACTTGCCAATAACAAAACTATCACAAACGAAACAAAAATATTCACAAGAGTCAACAAAATCAAATTAAAGTTGAGTTTCAAAAATCTTGACCTTGTCTTACCGAATTTAATAATTATTCGATACCCAATCGATTCAACAAACAATCTCGATACGACCTCATCACTAGCGCTTGGGCATTAACACGTCACTCTAGAGATGATAATAGCCCAGGAGCTGTGCCCCAGTTAATTGCTTTAATAACTTCCTGTGTCAAAATAACAAAAGAGCGATGCGGTATTAACAAAACGGGTAATGACGCTCCCGTGGTAGACAGCTCCCGGCCTATGTTCATATTGTGATATGTGGACTTTGAAATGTATTAGATTTTTTTTTGTTTTTTGTTTGGTTCTGATAATAATTAATAAAGTTATGTTGTAATAACCTTTCGCAGCTTTGAATTATCTACGTTACGTAAGGAGATTTCTTGCTCCCATAATAAATATGTATGTTGTAAATTGTATGCTGGAGCATTGATCTGACAGTTGCTAAATCTTAGCGGATCACACGCATAATGTTTTTTGTATAGTGTTTGATTTGACCCTGATTTCTTTGATCCCACACTACAATGTTCTGACTCTTACTAATACAACAGAAACAAATTAAAACATCAGCGACATTAAATACCGACTAAGTTGAAGCTAATTATTAGGTTTAACTTAGTCAGTATTTAATTATCTAATATTAAAGGTATTACTGTCTATTAGTAATACTGACTAAGAAAGAGCAATTCTTGTAAATATACATGTATATATAATCTGAATCTCGGAAACGGCTGAAATTTAGTATGCAGGGGGTTTCAGGGGTGATAAATCGATCTAGCTAGCTTTCAATTTTAGAAAACGCCGCGGGCAAAAGCTAGTATTCTATTTATGTTACATTTTCTGAAGGAGACAAAAACCTTTTATACCTCAGTCAAAGTCCCCCAATCTGAACACGGACGACCATCTACAATTAAATTGGAATCATTACCTTGCCCACCTACTTACATGGCAACAAATAATAAATAATTGCGCACTAAATAAATATCCGTATACAAGTTATTAACTAAATAAAGGTACAGTTAGAAAGTTTTTGTAAGTAACGGCTTGTTTCAATTATATTATTTGTCATTACTTCGGTTCATGGGAACTGACCTTTTCGTTAGTCATAGGAAAATAACACAGAATTAAAATCTTCATTGAATGGGAGATTATTTCTCACTCCATATCTTTCTTTCTCTTTGTCTAGTCCTACTTCTTTAATTGAGTTCGGCTCTCTTCGTCTACCTCCACCAGTCGTGTTTGTGCTGGCTCGTGGAGACATTCAACGGTTCTGTCTACAGGTCACTGTTTACGACAGATATCCAGGTTAGAGGGGATCTTTAACTTTTGTTCAAATTTTTTTTATGGCTATTATTACTTGAAACAAATGGAGCAGCCTTTGTGTCCTTCAGTAACATTTACCACCGATTAGGAGAAAGCACTACACACAGAATTCACAAACAATTCAGACAGAAGTATAGAATAGGAGAACTTGGTAGGTTTCGTAGAAAAAAAATATACCCATTGTTCAAGTGTAGTAGTACCCCAAAAGTACTGCGGCCCTACCATGACGTGTTAAAGCGTGAGTAGTTCGAGCGAGAAGAAGGAATGGAGCTATATAGTCATGGTAGGGCCGCTGATAAAAACTTGGAACTGGATTTGAACTTAAGATTTTTTCTTCTTCTTACAAAAGCCAAGATATTAGCCAATAATTATAAAGTGTGTGCTAAGCCTTAAGCTGAATAAAATGATATTCAATCATAATTAATCACTGCAACAATGTTGCTAATTACTAATTAAAACCAACACTAAGAAACAAATCGCCAATAAAAAACAACATCATAATAATTAATAACACTTTTTACAACAATTATAACATAAATGACATATGTTATTACAATGTTGCAAGTCCTGACCCGACTTGTATAATGTACCAACCTAAGGAAATAATTCGCGTGGCCCAAATAACAAGCGAAAAGCGATAATTATTGTTATTGTTAAAAGCTCGTAAAACACTATCAAAGAGAATCCTTCTTTGATCTGTTTCGTAAGTGTTAAAGATGAAGCAAGTATGTTAGAATAACTACACTTTATTGGACGAATAAATTAAAAGAAATGCAATGGATTTTCATTAAAACTTTATTTTCGTAATCATGCGCAGGTAAAATTAAATTATAAGAAGATCCCATTTAGAAAGATATACAGTAAGTGACTAACAATTTGTGCAAAATGGCATATTACGGTGTCTGAGAAATATAATTTTCATAATTTATATCTTGATTATACGAAGATTGAGTGCAAATTAGATATTTTTTTGAGATAGCGAGATTTTTTTGCTCAAACCATCTAATAAATGTAAACATATTGCTGTTATGTGCGTCATGTATTCCTCTTATAATCCAGATTTCACTAATGAGTTATCCAGCATTAACAAATTACTCATATCCGCTTGAACCGATTATTTTAAGGCGTCTATTTTTAACATATTCAGATGATTGAGAAGGATAAATTCTCTTTACGTCATTTTGATCGATACTGATTTTGAGTAGATGACATTTCACCTACCTATCTAATTAATTAAAAAAATAAAATTGCGGTTTCTAAAGCAATTGAGTGTTATTAATTTATTTTCATAAATTTATTTAAAACCATGTAAAAGAAAATAAATTGATGAAATATTTTCGTCAACTTTCAATTCGGCTATTAGTTTTATATTTTATTAAATTACTAATTGCTTAAAATACTTACATTAATTTAATTTTGCTCAGTTTCCTGATGTACCTAAATGCTTCCTTGTTATTTAAAGTGTTCAATTAAGAGTTTCCTAGTTTTTCTCGCCATAACCCAATAACTTGACCCCATGGCCACAAGGACGGAAGGTCTCGTCAGTCCAGGATCAACAATTGAGAAGGGCCCTACGTCACGGCAAGGTGGCCGACGATCGCCGACATTGGCCGACAGTGGCCGACGCCACAATTATAATTACCGCTTCCTCCTCAACTTGATACACCGATTTAACACGTGTGCTGTTTTGACTTATTCATTTGTTTTATATAACTTGTTGGTCTCATATAGCAGGAAAATGCAAAATAATTCGTAAGGAAGTGACTGTTGAGGGAATAAATGATTATATAAGCATTTCCTGATTCACATTACAAGATCCTTCCTTTTAGTTCAATTTGAAGACTTAGGTAAGTTTTACATTTTTCTAATGAATTATTCATTCATGAAAATACTTAAGATTAAAGTATTAGGTATGGCTCTACCTGTTCATTCATTATGACAATTTGTATTAAATAGACAATGTTAAATAAGTTGCCATTCTAAGCGAAAACGAAATAGAGAAAATCAGTGGCTGGATTAGTTGCTAATTTCCAAGCGTTAATTCTAAGAGTCGACTAATTAACAGACGCAGCTAAGTAATTGGCAGAAAGTGACCGCTAATAAGTAGAAAATTCCTTCCGAGACTCGACTTGAGTGCGTGACTGCGTGCATCGTAACTTTACAACAACTGTGTCGATTATTTTTGCACTTAATTGTTTTTGAATTATTGTGTTTAAAGCCCAGTTTCTGGAACGGAAATTATAGCTAAAATAAAACTTAAAAAATACTCAAACGCGCGTTAACTAGGTATACTCGTAACTGTGATTGAATTTTCAATAGCCAATGACATCACTTGACTTGCGTTAAATTGTCGCATCGATAATTTTGTTCCAGAAACCGAGGGTACTCCGTCTGCAATGTGATAAGTATAATGCTGGTTTGACTAATCAGAATTCATGGAAAAAATACTGTTTTTTTTAACTTTGGACACTAGGAATTTCTCCTGTATCGTGGGTCAGTTTACAAACATACAAACTCACATACACAAACAGCCAGATCCGGAACAACTATTTGTAGGCCATACAAATCTATGTTCTGTGTGGAAATCGAACCCGCGACACGCAGCGCAGCAGCCAATCGCTCAACCACTGCGCCAAACGTATTTCTAATTCTGGGATCATAATTGACGGCAGTTTCATACTGCGTTTGTCTTTAACTGTATGGGCAGTAGGACGTGTTATCCAAAATTTCACCGTAGCTAATATAGCTAACTAAACGGGCCAGTAATATTTCTGCAATATTTTGTCTCTATCTTTAGGATACAGTCTAGCTGTTCTGTGCTTTTTGCTCCTGTAGATCCTCCTTGAGGTATAAGTAGCCAAACTATATCTTGTTTATTACCTATTGCTATTAGCATGATCCACAATGAGAGAAGCATAGAACTCCTGTCCTATACTTCTCCTAAAGGTTAGGTAGGTTTTTAGGTGTACGTCATCCACCCTCCTGTGTGGATGACTATCGGCAGAAATCATAATGATTATGGACGTTACTAATAGTAGGTACACTGAGTATTGAATAACCAAATTTCAACCTTATATAATAATGACAACGTTTCCTCTCTTTGCAAACTGCGCAGTTCTATAAATCTTTACCCTAATTGACCTTCATAATTGTAAAGCATACACCGTATCTATCTATTCATATGTACACTGTAAAATAATTATACCGGTGGTGTTGTATCCCCTTTAGTCCCATACCTACTTTATGAACAAGAAATATGAGCCCAGAAGTAACACTTGGCGTAAGTAGACCATAAAAAAAATGTTGATAGTCGGCACAATTCGTATAATTTCAGATCTGATGTAGCAAGCTGTAGTCCTTTTTCATGTTTGGCAAATAGGAGACAGAAGCTCTGGACTGGGAAAGCACAAACTATAGGCTTTTTTCACTACAAGATTTTATGGTACGCGCGATGAAAGTCAGAATCAGTCAAATCAGAAACGAGCCAAGAGGATCATCGGCAATGATAGGCTCGTCGAGTCGAAGCTCCAAAGTCTTCAACATCGACGCCGAGTTGCTAGCCTGTCGGTTTTCTATCGGTTGCATTTTGGCGAGTGTGTGACGGAATTGCATAGTTTAATTCCGCCAGGCCCGTTCCATCATCCGACCAAAAGACGTACGGCGATGCGCCACCAGTACATGATGGACATCCCACCCACACACACGAAACGTTTTGGGAACACATTCATTATGCGTACATCTAAGAAGTGTAATTCCATGCCAGAGTCTGTGTTTCCTGTCAAGACTTAGAGTGAATAGGTTACTTCTAAATTAAAATTATTACACAATTATTTTTAAATCAAATATTGTACAAAAAATATTTGGCGCTGTTGGAGATGGATGTTTCAACGTTACATAAAATGTTTGCAAACGTCCTCATATTCATGTTATTTGAAGTGGACCTTCTCCCTTAACTTCCCCTATGCAAGGTAAGTACTACAACATCCATAACCCTTTGAAGCAGCACGTGCTGTGACCTCGATCCATTGAGCTGATGAAAGCCCTTAATTACCTTTGTCTACACACGTGTTTAGCAAAGGAAACATGAATAAAGATGGCCACCGAGCAATTGTTGTGTCCTTCTAAAGGCGGAATTGTTGAATTAGTGCGTAATAATTTGTTTTGTGTTGGTGTGTCCAAATATTATGTTTTGTTTGTCTTTGTTTTTTGTAGGACAAGACGTTTTGTTGTTTCGTGTTTGTTTTTATTGAAATTTTAGCTTTTGCCTGCTACCATTTTTTCGTTCCCGTAGGAATTTCCCGTTCCCGTATAGCATTTTCCAAATCTGTCTGAGAGTTCCAGAGATTAGCGCGTACAAACAAACAACCTCTTCAGCACTATTATAGGTGTAAAGAAAATCACCTCACTCGTGTGCTTTTCACCAATTTGAATTTGCCGCGTCACCGCTTATTGGTCGACAAGAATATAGGCTATCGACAAAGATGCCACAACTGACAGTAGTGACATTTAATTTTTATAACTACTTATTGAGAGGGGAATTTTTCCGTATTTGTTGAAATATAAAGAGACGAACGACTCTTACGAACATAATTATCATTTTTTGTTTGAGAAAGGCAGACATCCTTGTCGTTTGCAATTGCCAATCAATAGCTTAGGTACTTCCATCTGTTCGTAATTTCTGAAGCACATATTTTTCTAGATACTACTATCTAGAAAAATCCTGAGAACTTTTAACTTTTTTTTTTGACTTGTCAATATTACTACAAATATTGCATTTTTTATACCGTTTAGATATTGGAGGGTGCATAGTGTGTGTACCTGCAAAAGAAAAACAACTTAATTAAATCCAGTTCTATCAAGTCGTCAAAGTAGAAATCAAGAAATTTATAGACCACCAATGAAAACATTAAATTACTAACAGACCTTAAGCCATTATCACAGTACAGTAAACACTACTAACACACACAATTAATGTCTGTACATGTGTATGAGTAATTTATCTTTGAATGTAACTAACAATTAACTTAAACCAACAATCGCAAGGGACTCTTCAAGTAATTGTAGATACTTCGTGTGATGACATGTGTAGTATTGTACTACAATATGTGCTAATTGCATATTACAAGAAAAACATTGTATGGATGCTATCTACTTATGTTTCATTATAATTTACTCGTAACAGACATTTAACGCCAATTATATCTGACAACCTTACTTATACTGTCCACGACTGCAACCCATTCGAATTTAAACCTTATTGCTTTTATACTTTTAAGGTGCTTGGTCGTGGAATGTAGGTTGGTAGTATAGTATATGTAAGTTTTGAAGACGCAAGAGAAAGGGGAAGGCGTATTTCTTGATAAATTACAATAGAATTTTAATGCATCCTTCTATGAGTGGGTAATGCTTTTATAATTTGTTTGTTTTATTGTCTGATTTGCATTTTATTGGATTTAATTGGAGCCATTTGTATTCTTAGATTGGTTAGGGTTCTGTTGTGTGTAAGCAAAAGTGAATTTTGAGTTCGTTTTTGAAGTTCGTTTGTTATTACCCTATAAACGAACTTGAAGAACTAATCCAAAATTCACTATCGCTTACTGTTGTTGCTGTTGTTGCTTGTTGTTGACTTCATTAAATATTAATATAATAAATGTTACGACATTTATTATATTAATATTTAATGAAGTCGACAGATTACTTAATTAATGTCTTCATATATCTTTATGAAATCTTAACGAATGTTAAGATATTAAATTATCAGCTTGTCTGTGAGAGGTAATGTCTGGAAGTAAGTGCACTTGGGGGAGGCCTATGTCCAGCAGTGGACGTCTTTCGGCTGATATGATGTGATGATGATGAAGTGCTAACTGATCCGATAAAAAAAAGTACTAATATGTAATCTGATTTGTTTCCTTTAGACCCGATTTTTTCACTCCAATTTTAATTAATAAGGTTTTCTTCTAGAGTGACACGAAACTATTGCGAACGTTCAAGAAATCTACATCACCTCTGAACACTATAGACGAATTGTAATTCCGAAAAAATACAAGTTTTCTGGGGAATACGTCACATGATAATAAGCCACGGTTTAAAAGCTGGCTTTATATATACTTAGATATGAAAATCAAGAAAGTGAGTGTGCAGAACCTCGTCAGAATGATATTTATTTCTCACATGACAGTCACTTTGTATGGCACAAGATGTTTCAATGGTGTATTGAATTAAATGGCCATTGTTGTTCTGAAGTTATTAAGTGTAATAAAATAAACGATTTGTTTATTGATAGATACGATCTGAACAATTAAATTTGGATTAGATTAATGTTTTTGTATGGTTATTTTTTATGTTGAAATCGAAATTAAAAAAAAGAATATTATGAACGTGATAAACATCTTTTACGAACTTCATAATTATTTATTTGACTGCTCCGTTGGTATAGTGGCTATATCTGAGCTGGCTATAGGTCTTGGGTCGATTCTTACGTCAAGCCAAGTGATACTGAATTCTTCTATTTGAAATTTGGAGCCGGTTAAGATTATGGGGGAGCCTACTATATACTCTATGGGGCTAGAATATACAGACTAAATGTGGGTGCACTGAAGTAACATCGCTAAATAACTTACAGGTCAACATATAGATAGGTTTAGGTATGATGAAATATATATTGAAAAAAAAAACGTTGCATGAAATATATATTGAAAAAACAAATCGTGGGTGCGTTTAAAAACAAATACAAACTCACATTCATAAACAGCCAGACCCGAAACAACTATCTGTAGGCCAAGTAGGAGAATCGAACCCAAGTCACGCAGCACAGCAGCCAGACGCTCTACCACTGCGCCAACCGAGTCGCCAAACAACAACAATCAAACGAACAATAAACATTCAAAAACATTGATAAGGTGTAAAAGGACAGTAGACCACTCCTACATTTCGTTTCCTCCTGCAATCTCTATCACAAATTGTAAAGAAGTACTGATTAACATTGCATAAACTCATCCACCTTGATTCACGCTCCGCACTATAAATTAACGACATTACCTGACAAAGAGCAAGGAAATGAGCAGTTTATTAAAACTCACGTTGTTGAAGACATGTCGGACCTTTCAGAAGGCTTAATTGTGGCTTTACATCGACTACAAAACGGCTAATTGTAGCTTGAAGTGCTTATTGTGAGAGTTTGTTGAGGTGAAGATAAATGGGAAATGGAAGTGTCTACGGTTTGTTGGTTTGACAATGACTTTGTTTGAAATATCTTGGAAAAACCCCGAGTATTATTGACTTATATCAGAAGGTTATTTTGGAGGATTTGTAGAAAGACACTCTTATGGGATGATTTGTAAAGCAAGGAACCCTTGTTTTTTTTATTTACAATTTATTATCAAAATTATTGAGGGCAAACTATTATATCAATTGTGTCTAGTATTGATATACATACCTAGGATTGGCACAAGAGGAAAAGCAGCTGACTAGAATAGGGTAGTGTTTCTAGAACGAAATTTAGTGTAAATATTATTATTATTACTAGCCCGTACTGTCCCACTGCTGGGCAAAGGCCTCCCTCCATTCCTTCCAATTGAAAAATAGCTTTGCGATTGGTAAAAGCATTTTCAACAGTCAATTGCATTACTTTAATTTGTGCCAAGTTGATAATTTATTTCCCGAAAACTTGTTTTGATCTCAACAAAAATTAAAACATTTTAATCACCGCACAAGATGACCGCTAACAGGAAAAAATGGCGAGAAATTGTGATAAATATCACCACTGCCCGCAACACTACATGACGACCACGTACGCTCTGGTAAGAGCGTACCGACTGATTAGAAGAAGTCGAATCACCGGACTATATTTGCATTGGTTTGAAATAAAAAAACACCCGCAAAATAAATAAAAAACCCTCCTCTCAAACCACCATATACGAAACATTGTTCTAGCAAATAAACAGACAATTCATTTCCAACTCTTCTCAAAATCAAATCGCCTACGCTACAGGCCATTTCTAGTCAGTTACATCCACGTTCCTCGATGTACTGGGTACCTGTGAATTCGTACCTTCCGGCGAAATGTGTGTGAGACCGCAACGAGGTATGATTGCAGCGAAAATTAACAATTTGCATTGACTCTAGTAATTAAATGGGCTTATTTGGCCTCGGGCGTGATTTTGTACTGGTTAATAACGAATGTATGAATGTAGTGTTTTTGTGAATGAAATTTAAAACGTTTTAACAGGACCGACTGAGAGACAAATTATTCATTAAAAATAATATGCGTAGGTATTCCAATGGAGCAGAAAAAGTGTTTGTTTTCTTGGCACGTGGGAAAATATTTTTTTACATTTCAGGTAAAAAATCGATTCGTTTGTAATTATTTGTGTAATAAAATACCTACCTTTTCTATTTGCTGTCTTCCTTTACACTACCTAGCATAGTGTGCATTCAATTTGACACCTCTGAATCTATAACAATCTCATTTCGCGTGCTAATGTTGGGTCATTTATACTGCAGAACGGGTTCTGTAGTGGCTTTAGACTAACTGCTGTGTCTCATTGTCTGATTTTAAGGTAGACACTTGCTATTAAAGGGGTTCGAACATTTTTGTGTGGGAGATGGCATAGTCACCAGTCATTTTGATTTTTTTTTTAAATCGTTGCGCACGATGACGCAAAAATGAGTAGAGTACACTTAAACAAACAAAAAATGTTGGCAACATGGTGCCAAAGTAAAGCAAAGTAAAGTGTCAAGTTTCGAGATATTTGGTTTCTGGTGTGGTTTCATCGTTTTTTGACACCGATTTCCAAAGTTATAATTATTTTGTACTTTGTTTTGGTTTTTATTTGGAAGTCCTTACTATATTTACTGTAAAAAAGTTACTACTTATATTTTTTATAAAAAAAAAATATTTTCACTTTTTAGTACTACCCCCAAAAATTCCTACTGTCCATAGCAAATTTGTTGTCTATCTCCGAAATTCTTCATCATATCTTAACAAAATTGAAATAGTACCGCTTAGAAATAAACTTCTTTGGATAAAAAAAAATGCAAATTCCTCTAAATATGATGGAATTATACCCGAACATACATAAAAAAAAAACATAAACATCCAAATTGATAACTCCTCCTATTTTGAAATCGGTTATAAATTAAAGTGTTTGTCGGATAGCTGTGACAAAAAGGGTATATCCCCTTTTATGAAGAAAAAGTTTTGTAGGAATAGCAAAGACTGTGGTGTAAGCTTGAAAAATGTAAAAGCGCGTGTCCATGTGTACAAGCAATATTCAATTATAAATAAATAGTAAGATAGTAGCACCTCAGGGATCATAATATTATTCATTTATAAAGCTGTGGCTATACTAACAACTCAGTAGCTTTATATCGGTGAAAAAATAATTTCGTTTCCTGCAAACGAAAAGAAAAACAATCAATTTTACCTCTTCATAACACAAAATACATTAGATTTCTGATAAAATATACTTATGTAACGTTTTCAGAAAAACAAACAAGCTTATTTTTAAACTCCTTAACGACACCTAGGTCTTACTCCAGATTTATAAAACACTAAACTTTTTTCGATGACTTCATTCTCAGGATTTACATTTGGCTACTGACTACACAAATATACATGCAAAAGATTATTTTATTGTGCATTCCGACACAGTTTATTAGGTTAACTTGTCGAAACACCAAATATTTTTATTAAATGCATTAAACAACCAAGCTAATAATGTGCTAAGCTTAATGTCGAAATAAATTTCCGCCATATTTTACGTCTATGTATAAAATTAAATGGTCTTTGGTAAACAAAGGAGGATTCTTACGTCAGTATGATGACTTCTTCAGTCAAACGCCGACATTTCTTAGAACTTGGGAGAAATCGCTAATAAATCTTGATTTGATTTACGTACCTACTTCTATTTAGTGTTTTTTGGCGTATGACGTAATGTGAGCTCTTTAATGAAGACTGCTGGCTGGAAACACATCGACTTTGGAGTTGACGTGGATATCTTACGGTTACGAGTGTTCTCGAAAATAGATCACTAATCAGGTTGCTTCTGTTGTGCAATAGAATGTTGCTGTTTAATCTTCCTTGAATAATAGAAAAGTTAGGTTAGTTATTTAGCTTAAATTGTAATGTTTTAGCGGTACTTTTAAGTACTGCCTGTAATTCTATCAAAGAGTTTCAACTGCTACTTACAGTAATGGGACATGGTGGTTAATTTATAATTATAGGGACAAAACACCTGTGGCGGTGATAGCTTTTTAAATCTATCTACAGTACAACTATTTTCTTATTGTCCCTCGACAATCATCGCATTTCCGAATACAAACGAATGCTAATTTTCATGTCCATCAATAATTAAATTTATCGTGTATAATAATTTGAATTCAGAACTAAGTACTTTTCTGTTCTTTTGTTTTTCAATAAAGTTCTTAGTTCCGAATTCAAATTGATGGGCATGGAATAGTTGTACTGTACCTTATTGTTTTTTTCTACCCTGCAGTCGAACTTCAATAGTGCAACTAAACGCGATCATGAATGCAAAGTTCAGTAGCAGCTGTCAGTGTCATCATTTTTGTGTAATTATTATCATCGACGCAATATCATCTCAGCTACAATCAATATCATTTATTGAAAAAAGGTTGGGATTTGGGTTTGGTTGACAGTTTGCGACTGCGAAGTTTATTTCCCTACCTTGCTAGATCATCACCCACTTTAGTTGTGGGGCGTAGACTTCAGCCTGGCTGGCCTGTTACTGTCACAATTAAACGTAGGCTCAGCTCACATCGAGACCCGATGCGATGCGACTATAGCAATACAATACAGAACTTTATTTCCTGCACAAAAGGGTTTTATAATTTCATCAAGAAAAAAGGGAATTTAGATATCATTGTAATTTGCAATACTGATTAGCTCGAGTTAACAATTAGGTTTTGTTTTTAAATAATTATACAGCGGCGACTAAGTAAAAAGCTTTAAAGTTGGTACAAAATTTAGAAAGGGAAGACCGACGTGGCATCTGTAAAAGCCGTGACGCCCATACAGCTGACGTAGTAAACGGCGGCGGCGTTTTCGCGAATATGACACATACGTTTATTCGTTTAAAATTGTTATGTCAGTTAATTTTTCTATCAATTTTGGATTCTGTTTCCACTGATAGTATTGTGTTTTTGTATATTTGATGATAAAATAGTCCACTTTGTTTCATGTTTATTCCCTAATCTATTCTTCAATTCTCTCACGTGTGTGTACGTTCCGTCTAGAAAATAAAAATCATTATTGTGTCACTACTTTGAAAATATAGCTCAGTATCGCATCGCCTGTGTTCAAACTGGCCCTTAGCAGCAAACATTACTGCAATTAGTAATCCGTATTGCTTCAGAGAATAGGTTCTGATTATATCATTAAAAGTTAATGTATTGCTTTGTAAACTACTAAACTGTTTTAGATTCAAGGAATAGCGCAATATGGCGCCCGGATTAAAGGAAACGATCTTCAGGTGTGGTCTTTTACATTACACTAGGAATTTCTTCTGTATCATGGGTGCCGGAAACATTATCGTGCGGGAATCGAACCTGCGACACGCAGCGTAGCAGTCCATCGTTGAACCACTGCGCCAACAGTGTCGTCATTACATGCAACTTTTAATTGGTTTTTAATATTATACTAGCTCCAGCCAGAGACTCCAATCACGCGAATGGTGACCATAATTACGCGATAATTTATAAATAAATAAATAAATAAATAAATATCTTGGGACAACTCACACACAGCCATCTGATCCCAAGCTAAGCAGAGCTTGTGTTATGGTAACCAGACAACTGATATACATACTTATATAATTTATAAATACATACATATTATAGATAAATTACACCCAGACACAGAACAAACAATTATGCTCATCACACAAAGTTTGTCCTGGGTGGGAATCGAACCCACGACCTCCGGCTTTGCAGTCAGGGTCACTAACCACTAGACCAACAGGCCAGTCGAGTTATAAATTTAGTAAGCAAGCTAAAAAAACCCAAAACCCTCGCAATGATATGGAGGAATTATTTACATAAATTGAAATTCTGTGGTTAATAACTGCATGCCTAGGTTTCGGTTCAGGTACTTTTCTTTTTACATAATCTGCAAGAGTATGCCGTGATTATTAAAAAGAAACCTTAACCGCTTTTGTGATTTAATGAGCCAATTGATGTTTCTCTTTCACCACAAAACGATGAGGACCTGTTTTTTCGTTCAACAATAATGATAGACAGTCCCAGAAATAACAATAAATAAATTTCATCTGTTCCATCCACCACAAGGCTAAAATAAATATAATTAACAAACAATATAAAATTTGAGTTTCTATAATAACTGTCAATTAACCCTTACAATGCAGCGTTGGGAGAAAAAGAGCCCGTTTTTTGCGGTTTTAATTGTATTATTATTTTGTCTTGTTTGATAATTAGCTTTGTGGTTTGGGATCCGGCGCGAATGCTGCCCTCTTTGTGAAGTTAATGATTACATGATTTAATGTACAAAAGAACATATTTTGGCACAATGTAAATGATATAGGTAAGGATAACGACAGCTACATTTTGCTTGAGGTTAAAATTATTTCAAAGTGATTGACAGAGACAGGTGGCTTAGTATATTACAATGGAAAGTATGTAAATAAATTATAGTTCCCACCTTATAATTTGCAAAACAAATAATACATCTTGGTAAATGATGAGGAAAGGTAAAAAGAAACGTAGTTGATTAAATATACCTACCGACTTCTAGATATCCATAAATATTATTATAAATGCGAAAATAATTTTCTCTGTTTGTCTGTATGACTGTTTGTGACGACTTATTCACGTTTTAACAGCTTCACGGATTTGAATGACAGACGGGTCGACCATGTTCTGTTTTAGGATAAATGTCACTGTTTATTCCGGGAGAATTTTCCCTTGACTTAATTTTCTTGCACGAGGGCGAAGCCATTGGCAGAAGCTACTAATTTACAAAAAAAAAAAGAAACAAACGTCATTATTCTTGAAAAAGAAGTGTTAATTTAGAAGGTTACTTTTCCCTTCTCTTATCGAAAACTTTATCTTTTATCACATTAACTCGTAACGTAATTCTACTGCTAGATAGACAACAGCCACCTTCGGTGTGTTATTATACAAAATAAACTTCGCACCTTCCTATCTAACCCTAAATCGCGGAGGCGGGTCCTTAATGACCGCTAATCAGTGTTTTTATTATTTCACTGCTGTAAAATAATTTCTTATACGGCGCCTCTTTATACCTAGATAAACATCGAAACTCGCTTTACACCTCAATCTGATAATCGTATTAATGCTCTCATACCATTTCACGCTGTTTTATTGCTTTTTGTGTTGTTAATACCGCCGGTTTTGACTCGTAATTTCGGGTTATCAGTGCATTCGATTGAATTGATCTCGATTTTTCGGGCACTTTATTTCGAGTGATACGAAAGTTTGCTGTTATTTATTTGACTGTTTAGTTTTGAGGGTAATTGATGGAGCTGAAAATATAGGTGGTCACTGTTAATAGATAGTTATAGTAAATGTATTTCATTCGCGTTTTAGTGTTACCTCTATTATGATGGATTGGCAAGAATAGTGCTTTATAAGAACACAATTTTCACTGTCTAGTTTGTACAGACACGAATCTATAGTATTTACTTTCGTAGTAAAAGAACGTAGATAGTACTTATAGTACTAGATAGTACTTCGAGTATTTACTTAAATATAATGTATAAATATATATTTTTCAATTTAAATAGCCAAAAAGAGCTTCAATACCATTCAAAGAAATAACCAACCACCGAAAAAAATACAAAACAAAAGAATAAATCAGAAATTATTAAATGACCGCCACCAAACACCTTGCAATGCTTATTAAACATCATCAATAACGTACTATACTTAAGAATTCGTACGCACCAGAACCAAGTAATCTCGTGTGGCGATCGTCGAGATCCCCGCACGAGATAATCCTACCGCGCCCAAATAACCTAACTTTTAACCAAAATGTGCGTATAATGAGGGACTATTTAATTCGGTCTGTTTATCTTTTGTGTTATAACAACCGTCGGTGTTGATGTGCGTTAATAACATGTAATTTTCATTTCTCGATTTCCGAAACCTGTTCGACATCGTCTAATAAGTCAGAAAATTTTCTGCTTCCCTGAATTTTTATGAGTATATTATGTGCGATAATAAATACTTACGGTTCCTTTGTTTTGGTGGGACCCTCAAATTATTTTGGCACTTGACCGTACATTAAAAGAAGACTGACTGATTTTACGGCTTCGTTTATACCTACAATGTTACCTTTTAGTACAATGTTGTATCTGAACTGTTATAGTGTGTGTACTGAAGATACTGAAGACATTTATAGTTTGTTCTACATAAACAGGAGAATTAACTAGCAGTTCTATGGCTTGTGTTCAATTATGTTGTAAAGATTAAGGCATTATGAGACTTTGAAACTTTCCACTGAAGAAATCCTTGTATATTTTTTTCATGTTCAAAAATATTTAAGACAAGACAACTCAGTACTAATGCAAAATATTTTCCTCCACACACACACACTTATCTATAGATATTTCGTAAACAAAAATATACAACTAATTTCCATTTCCCGCTTCAAATGGCATAAAAAATGGCTATCGATTAAGAGTACGTCTGAAACTGGACCAACATTACATAATTAGCCCTCGATCCCATTTGTATCTGCTACACGAGAAAACATTTGCTCGATGTCTGTATCGATTAATAAAACAAATAACAGACAAAACTACACTTACGCAGTTAGGGATCTCTAAATAGACATCGATTCCGGAAAAAATCTCGAACATCAAGTCGGTAATATAGTTTTAAAATTAATCAAAGCTTGTCACACAAACAATAACTCACGTCCGTTCGGAATAAGAATCTAATTTTTAGATCCAATATAACAGCTCATGTTTTTTCAGTTGGCAGTCTTAGCACTGAAATTATTTTCGTTACAAAGTGACTAATGTAAGAACAAGAATTAATTACCGTGTTCGACCAAACCCAACTAGCTCAAAGTATCTGAGGAAAATGACAGATATATAAGGCACCGAAAAGCTGCGCGCACGCAACTCGCTGATCTAAATTTAAATTGTATTTACATCGAGCTATCGGGAGCAGGTAATTAATACAATCTTTGTTAGAAGGTAATTTGCCAGATCTAATGCCGGCGTGTGTAATCTTCAAAGGGGATTTAGAAACACGCGTTCTAATCTATTTTAGTCGTGTTCTGAAACAGAGAAATATTTACAATCTCTCTGGAACACTTCGGCGCATCCGACGGTCGTTATGCGCGGACGCATCGATACTGACTCAGTCGCGGGATTTGATTGAGATGAGTCGTGATGGAGATGCCTCATTATTGTCGGTCGGTACATTTCCCAACACAAATATTTTCAATAGAATCGATCATACTTTCCTTATGCCACTCGAAAATGCATCAAACTCTGAATTAAAAAAGGTCCACGACAACATTCTCGTTTCGTACTGTGATTGACGGGATTATAGTTCTAACACCCATTACGATTGTTATTAAAATATTGAAATTAGTGGATGTCATTAATTCTGTTCACATTTTATTAGCATCGTCAAAATTACGAGCACTTCTTACGCCATCTGCAGAATATGTTTTTTTTTATTGTGTCTAGAATTTAGCATGCAGTGTTGGAGTGGTTGAATTGTTTCATTAATCTCCTTGGCGGTTGAACATATTTTTAAATCTACTCTTGACACCTAATTTGTCATGGACTTACTTCTGTTGCGTTTGATTATTTTAATTATTCTTGGTAGAGATTTTGCGTGTGTTAATCCTTTCCGTCATTTCTATTTATTTTAGTTCGTGTATCGTTTTGAAGTTTAGTTACATGGAAATTAGCATGGAACTGCGATAAATTTGGTATAAATACTGTATTACTCAGCCGGGACTGGTCCGACTCCACAATTTGTCAATTTTACTACCGTGCCGTGGACAGACACGGGTTTTAAATCATTATCACACAATCGCAGTCATTCCAGTATTAAGAATCCTAACAATATTATGTTCCCGAATTTATTTTGTCACTTTGCTCTTCTGCCCACGCTAGAGGTAATTAAAAACGAAAATAAACAGAGCGCCTCGAATCGTAAAAAGAGTATCTATGTCGGTTATAAATGAGTACAGATGAACGTAGAAGCAATAAAACTGATTCAAGTCACAGAAATAAATCTTACGAGTGTTCGAAAGTATAGGTGAGAATATTCCGGCGTTTATTGTAATGTTCCCGTTGATACCCGTGCCAAAGTGAACGTCCACCAAGAATGCCGTTAAAAAGATTTCGATCTAAACGCCACGTGTTAGTCAAACGGGGTGAATAGGAACGGAGGGGCGAATAGAAACAAAACTTTGATAAGATTTTTCACTGTATCATAATGTTGTTTCTCTAAGAAAGCAACTGCAATTCAATAACTTGGAGACCGCAAATGCTGCAAACAAGATTTAAATAACGTAAAAATGCCCTTCAAAGTTTTGTGCCGATTCACCCCTGCATTCCTATTCACCCCGTTTGTATGAAGTCTGGAACTACGGGCTACGGTAGGCAAGTGATACGTTCCGTTTATGACGGAACAATAAAATTTTTGGAATTTGCAATAAATAAGCCTGAGAATGATGAAGAAATAAACAACGTAGTCTGGTGCGTTAGTGCGCAGATTGGAGAGCTTGATTTACAGCTGTATAATGCTCCGGCCGCATTAAACCGTGCAATATCTAAATGGAAGTGTAACCGCTCTATTCATTTGTTTGTATCGCCGCCACCGTCGCCACACTCATTATAATTGGTAAGTCATTGTGGGGATCGTTTGTATCACTATTTCCAAAGCGTTGCAATAAAAATTGGTCCAGATTCCACATCGAAAATAAGACGTTTTTTGGTCGTCTGCCAAGTTCATTATGAGCGTTCATGAAATTTCACATTTGAATTATTTTACTGTCTGACTTATGGCCGTTACTTAAATATTTGGTAAACAGTAAAAATATAGCTCTGATCGATCAAATTTAATGTGGTGAGCTAAAATAGCATGTTTAAGTGGATCACGGCATTATATCATGAGATCGGCGCACCAATTTAATACTTTAACACAATGTTTGACATAAACACATTATTTCTAAAAAGTAACTATTTACACAAATGCATTGAATAGAAAATTCGTAGAATCATCCAAAGTTTATAATATAATTCTGATAAATAGTGTTTTCAGGGTCGTAATAGGAAGAACTTAAAGTTGAATATTTAGAACCAATTAAAATGATGAACTTTATCTACGAACTATAACAGTAGTAAGGGAAGAGTTAATGTGAGTACCAAACGTTATACAACAAAGCGATGGACATTGCATAATTCCAGTTTGCAATATGCAAGCCAACAATAGAACAGAACATTATGAATCATCTCCGCCTGATCCATTCGCCAGTCGAAGATTATCGAACTGGAACACTAACACTTGCGGGATGCATTAAAACGCACGTGAACCTAATTTACGCTTGCAAATAATCCCCTGGACGCAGCCAACTTTAACAAAGTAGTAGTTGATGCATCAAACGATATGACATTTGTGGCTAATAAGTTGCAGACATTAAAATATCAGCTCTCGCATCCGCGTGAACAAAACGCAAGCCAGAAACCGATGCGCGGTGCTAACTACCCACCCTTATTTATAGTGTGCCATCTGTCAGATCGTAACCGTTCCAATTTCAAATTCAAACAGTATTCTAATTGGATTGTATTTTTGTTTAAAGTGCTTCTAATAAGGTGGCTGGAATCACGCACATTGTTACAATGATCACTAACACATGGAAGTGTGTTTACGCGTTCGCAATTAGATCGACCATTGATGTATAGGTGCGCTGCTGGAGTGTGCGCGTCCGATTGAGAAGTAACACGAGGAATGGATCTGGAACTGATTAGCGCGCGCCTGTGTTAGTTAATACGCGCTCGTGAATAGATTTCTATGTGTTGTTGAGCATTAAGTATGCTTTGAATTTTATTATTTAATGATTCATCTTAGGGTTATAGAAATAGTCAGGAATGCTCGCGCCGTTCGCGTTGAAAAGCCAGTAATAATAGAATATTGGCGCATCTGCCCCACTGTATATGTTTTAATGTTATTACTCTTCTGCTATATGATATTTCGTTCCAGGTTTATTTTAAGAGTGTTTTATGTTTTTAATTGCGATACGCGGATTATTTTCCCGCTGTCAACTAAAATTTTTACAGCTGTTTTTATAACACCAATGTGACCGATGACAGAATTAAGGTTGTTTATGAATATACCAGGATTGAATTAAAATTATGTGGAATAAATTAGGTTATAAGACACGATACTATCTTCATAATTTTGTAACGTGGGTGTGTAAATATTTGTATGTCTGTATTTTATGCCCTCTAAAAGTGTCTCGCGGTGTATTAAAAAAATCATATTGTACGTAAAATGAGGTAAAGTTAGAAACAGTTTATTTTTTCTCAACTCGGTAAATTAATAAATCTATTATTTTATGTCATTTAGGACTCATCAAATTATATTGGTACGATAATGTAGTTTTTTATTACGGAAAGTATCTTTAATTTTCCTTGTCTGTCTGAGAATTTTGTGAAAAATATACAGTGCTGCTTGTAAAATCCGGTTTATAGCGTGACACTACTACAAGTGTAGCTTCATAAGAGTGAATTTTATTACATCTTAAAAAAAATGTGATTTATAGGTAGGCAAAAAACACATTTTTGCTGCATCATGGCTTTTCCCGCAAACGAAACTGAAACATAAGGCAGTAAAATCACAAATAAAATTTGTCCTTCTTGCTTACAATCCTTTTGCCTATGTTACATTTCCTACGATTGGTTGAACATCCTCAACTAGCTTTTCCATGACATATAAATAAAATACTAAACAACGAAAGTAGAACTTGACCGTATCTCGCCAGTCAGCGCTCATTTACACAATCACGGTGCACTTTATTATACTTGCCATACAATAGAATGATCGTTTCGTAACAATCACGAAAGCGCCTAAATCTGAAATTAACGTGTACATAAGAACCAATTTTTAATGACCTCCCTCTCCCCCCTACAAATTCTATGAATAGGTGACAAAGGGAAAAAGAGAACGGATTGAAAGATCTCGTAACACTGGCTGGTTTGTACGAGTTCGGCCTAAAGCAATGCCATTAATGTCGATCATTAAATATGAATTATAAATATAAAAGAAAGCATAAGAAAAGCAATCACGGTCGTCCATTATTAGATTAAATATCTTGCTGTTCTGTGTACGGTCGTTGCGTGGCAATATGATTAATATATCGTGAGGACAGTCTGTGTATATTTGTGTAAGAGCTAATCATATAAACTGCTAAACAGATTTTGATGAATCCACTTTTGGAACTGTTTTTAATGATTGCGTTATCGTCGAATGATTTAGTTACGTACTTACTATACCAGGGCCTAAACCACCAACTCTTAAAGCAGTATTACTTTAATATTACTTCCAGTGGGAAAGAGAGGGAGCTATACGTCCTGTATAGCTCCGTCTCTTTCCCACTGGAAGTAATATTGAAGTAATACTGCTTTAAGAGTTGGTGGTTAGGCCCCAAGTGGTTTTCTGAGACGTGATCATAAGGGCAGGTACCTTAGCCTTATAGTTACCGGAAAATGTTCCTAGGATTTCACCTGATGGTAAGCTGATGTTAAAATGATTTTATTTTTATTGGTTTTAGTTCTAATGTTGTAGAAGATTATCGATGCAACCATGATTTTCTAAATAAGTAGGCACTTGTGCTTCTAGGTACAGCCGGTTGATTCTGTCGACATCTCACGGTGTTCACCTAGGCGGAGTGAACGACAACTGAGCTGTCATTAAATCTTATTAGTATGGTTTGACAACTCACCCGTCTCGTACCCCGCCCAAGTGTTCACTTCGACATGTTTACAGAATCGCACTGCAGAATCGCACTGCTGTAAACATGTCGAAGTGAAAACTTGGGGGAGGTGCATCGTTCACTCTGCCAAGGTGAACACCGTCAGATGTCGACAGAATCGACCGGCTGTATGCCACGAGGCCGGCTTAACAAAATTTGTAAAATTTATCTCACGCCCGCTGCATAAGATGCCTGTGTGTAAACCCGGTCTTGTGACTTACCGTATTTTCTACTCAAACTTCAGTTGGCCTTAAAGAGTCTTTTGACCACAGTAAGAAATAGGATTCAATAAAGAATAATGAAAAAAATAAGAAAAAGAACAAGATAGAAGATGAATGAAGTATGATGATGTGATAATGAGGTGTACAATAAAGTATAATTATAATAATTAAATAAATACATGAACTAGAATCGATAGGCATATATTTTTTTTGTGGTATTTTTGCATTTTATTCACTAGCTGTAGGATTTTTCCAAAATCTGTGAATTGCAGTTAAATCTCAAAAAGTTATGGACTTCTAGGAACGTTTTCCTGTATCTATAACGGTTAAACCTCTTACTGCGCCGACTCAAAATTCCACCTTGTATCTTAATTTTTTCAGATTTTAGAAACGTGATAAAGTAGTGTAACAGACGCGTCCAGTGAATTTAATATGACAAGCTTTAAAAGTCTATCAAACAACTCATCAATCATAAACATAGCATTATATGTTATGCACACGTCTCAAATGAATTGTGTTTGGAAATAAAATACATATAATAAAAACGAATTATGATTCTACATGATTGCAAGATGTTACATTTCTTTTTATTTGTGTTTCTATTACTTTGAATTTCACTCAAAAGTCCGCACCTAAAAATCAGGAAAATAAGGTAGATAAGAACTGAGCGGCCAAACAAGAAAGTAGATTCGTAAGTATTGTTACTTCTACCAAAATAAAACCACAAAATAGAATAATTATAACAAAATCGCTATTTGACTCTTTTTCCAATTACTTCTTTTATACCACATTTTATACGAAATTTTGTTATGGGTTTCACAATTAGAAAGAGCGATTGAAATAAGGAAGGTTTTTGTATATAATTTGCACCATCGCTATACCGGGTGCCTTGCTAGTGACGAATAAGTAAAGAAAGTACTTTGGAAAACCTTTGCACATCAGTGAGAAACTTATTAAAAAACTTGAGAGGTGTCAAAGGACACCCGGATGGAACGAAGTTCCTTTCCAATAAAATTTATACACCACACATTCTTATTAATAAAAAGCAACTCGTCTAAAAGTTTCAGTAGCAGTCACTGAAGTGCACCTCAGGTCAAGAGGCAAGATTCATTAGGATTAAAATTCACTATCGGCGACCTCGAAAACCATTAAAATGACATCCATGACGAAAAGTTATCAAAACTCGTGGGCGCCATCTTGGATTTCGATTTTGACCCGGTAATCGTTATTAGCGACCCCGAAAACCATGAAAATGACACCCAGGATGAAAAGTTGTCAAATCTCATGGGCGCCATCTTGGATTTCGATTTTGATCCGGTAATCGTTATTAGCGACCCCGAAAACCATGAAAATGACACCCATGATGAAAAGTTGTGAGAACTCGTGGGCGCCATCTTGGATTTCGATTTTGACCCGGTAATCGTTATTAGCGACCCTGAAAACTATGAAAATGACACCCATGATGAAAAGTTGTCAAATCTCATGGGCGCCATTTTGGATTTCGATTTTGACCCGGTAATCGTTATTAGCGACCCCGAAAACCATGAAAATGACACCCATGATGAAAAGTTGTCAAATCTCGTGGGCGCCATCTTGGATTTCGATTTTGACCCGGTAATCGTTATTAGCGACCCTGAAAACTATGAAAATGACACCCATGATGAAAAGTTGTTGTTGTTGTTGTTGTTGTTGTTGTTGTTGTTGTTGTTGTTTTATTATTAACAAATATCTTGCTTTCTATAAGAGAGAGAGAGACAGACAGAGAAACATGCGACGCCGCACAGCTTACAATAGCTTACTATAGCAAAAAGTGTCGTGACAACTTTTCGTAAGAATTTGTTCCGTCTAGCCCCCTGTCACAACACGCGATAAGGAACTTCGTTCCAAAAACAAACACGATCAATTCAAGACCAATAAGAAATCGAGAGAAGTAATAAAGAATTCATTTAGATTAAGATTAATGATGATTATTTGTTTATTCTCGTTTTGCTCATAACCAAAATCCATGTGCTGTGGATGTTGCGGAATTTGTTCGAAAGAGTCACCGCGGCTCTGGAACGCAAAGAGCATAAGGATGAACACGGGTGGGTTTTAGTCAGTAAGAGTCTGACACTCCCTTCCGTTCCACCCAGAGAAATCATCAATCGGATAACGGTGTGAGTTGCACATTTGTATCATGTATATGTCGCAGCCATCTAGCTGAATCAGCCGTTTCATTAAAAGTCTAGCCTTTTCATTGAACTGTGCCGTTTAATCAGCGACATAAGTGTCATGGGCAAGTCATTAAACGATATTGAACAAAAGATGTCACTTAAGTCGGTAAAAGATCGGCACATTTAAATGAAAAGGCTAGGCAACCAATTAAACGGCTGATTAAGCTAATTGGCTGCGACATATACAAAATATATTGTATAAAGAAGGAGCTCGTGGGTAAATTATGACAGCCGCACGGGCCGATCTCCAAGGTTAAGCAACGCTTGCCGAGGTTGGTCTGTAGATGGGTGACAATCTTAACGTACTGTACGTACGTACTCTTAACTCCTCCGTGCCTCGGAAAACACGTTAAGCCGTTGGTCCCAGCTGTTATTTGGAGATCTTTGGCAGTCGTTACGGATTGTCAGAAGCCAGAAAATCTGACACCAGTCTTGTCAAGAAGTACCGTGTTACCCAGCTAATGGGTTGTGGAGGTCTGGTAGGCAGCCGCTCCACGTAAAATATTGGTATTCAGCTGAATCTGGTTTGACTGGGAGCCGACCCCAATATAGTTGGGAAAAGGCTAGGCAGATGATGATACATAAGATAGTGTATAAGGTGTAATGTGTAACTAACTGTCAGTCATTCCAAAATAAATGAATAACGAAATAATTCAAAATACAGTTCACACAACGGGAAAATACGAGTATCCATTATCAAATACAAAATCTAAGAATCACACACTAAAAAACCAGATGAAGTTCATTCAAAAGCTAAGTAGGCGGATAGTGTTATTTTTCACAACCATAACACAAAGTCATTGGAACTAGAAAATGTTGAGACTGCTATTAATCTTTCTAGAGAAGACAACATATTTCATTATAATGGTGAATAGAATCTTGTTTTAAATATGTGCCAATGTCAACTATTTAAATAGAAGAAAGAATATATTGTGTGCAGAACTATGATTTTGGATATGCATCATAATTGTCTTGAAGAACGTCTGAAAATAGAATTGGTCTAAAGATAAACCGGCTTGTGAAAGAAATGCTTCCGAAGTAATTCGCTTAAAGATATACGATGATAGCACATATGTGCTGTCTTATATCTCTAAGTAATTTCATCATCATCAGCATTTCATTTTTGTTAGTAATTTCATCTCTTCTGCCATGCTTAGGTATATCGTAATGCAACATAAGCATGGCAGAAGAAATTACATTATTACCAAATATGGTTAAACAGGTAGGTATGGCCCTCCTATTCTTCTTTTCGTGTTGGTGGTACATTTACAGATCATCGTAGATGGAGAGAGATCTCAAAAAAGTGTCATTTTATCAGCAATAAATATGGCCAAAATGTCAAAATGATCTGATCACAAAGGATTTGATCACGTGACATATCGGTAGCGCATGTCATTGTTAGAACTAAGGCTCGAGACAAGTGAGATTCTGTCAAAGGTAGCATGGCGAAAGCGATTGTCAATACGTCAAAAATGTATGGGATTAACTGATGCTATCGAAATGTCACGTGACCAAATTCTTAAACTGGCATATTTCGACAGTAGCAATCGCTAATTGATGGCACATTGTCTAGGGCCTCTTGCTAGTGTTTAGAATTTTTTCAATCTATCGTTGAATTTTGACTAGATCTTGGGCTCTAGACAAGTGACATTCTGTCAGCGGTAGCGTGGCGAAGGCGATTGTCAATACATCAAAAATGTATGGGATTGACAGATGCTATCGAAATGTCACGTGATCAAATTCCTACATTTTGGCATTTCGACAGTCGCATTCGCTAATCGAATAGCACATTTTCTAGGGCCTCTTATGGTATGATAGACAACTAATTTTATTAAGAAACACGAATCATACTTGAAAAAAAGACTAACTTTCTTACTGACTGACTTTCTTGAAAATACACGTAAAGATGACATGAATTTTTCTCGGAACGCACGTGTAACTTTGTGAGATTTTATTTTTACAGCTTCACGGGAAATAATAATTTACTTTTGTGAGTATCTCAGGTAGGTCCCACTGTTGCGGAATTTGTTCGAAAGAGTCACCGAGACCCTGAAACGCAAAGGGCATTAGGTGTAAAACGGATGGTTTTTAGTCAGTAATAGTCTGATACTCCCCACCACCCAGAGCGGAAGAAGTCATTTGATGATTTCCCATCCATAAAAAAGGTAGGTCCCACGGGTACGGGTTTTAATCTGCCCGACCTTATCCCAACTTCATAGAAGTCAGCTTCCAGTCTCAACGAATGCAGCTGAATGCCTGTATTTTACATCAAACAACTGCTCATTTGATCGCCACAACTCAGTAACCGGGTAACGCCTAAAAACGATAAAAGATAGAAAACTGACACCAATCTTGCCAAGGGGTGGGTCTCTTGGCAAGATTGGTGTCAGTTTTCTGACTTTTTACTATCCGTAACGACTGTCAAATATCTCCAAATGCAGCTGGGACCATGATTTTGATGTATATTCTGAGGCATGGAAGAGTCCAGGTATGCAATAGATGTTCACCCATCCACAGACCAACATCGGCAAGCAATCGTACTGCACTGCTGTTGCGTAGCCACGAATCTCATGCTAATGTCTCCTAAAATTCCAATTCCCTGAACAACGGCCCTTCGCATAATAACTTTCTATGAATATTATTATAGCATCCTGAAATAGTTCTGTAAGTCTGTCTTTTATGGCCTAGGCCATTATGTTTTAGCGAATGAGCACTACATGAAAGTCGGTGAAACTTTGTAGTTCTAATCATAATTGCGTGGGGAAATAAAATTAATCCGAATTCAGATCTGTCGCGACAGTGTTTTGACTATTTCATGTATCTATTGTGTGTGTGTGTATGTGTGTGCGCATTGCTTTGATGTATTGATATTACATTTTGTAAAGAACTTTAAATGTAATCATTAGATACTATAATAAAATGCGAATTGGTAAAGTCTGAAAATTGAAGCGAACAACAGCATATCCACTGACAAAATTGACTAAAAAAACAGGTTTTTAGAAGTTTTTCAACAAGACTTTTAGGACGCACCAAATTGAAACTTCATTAGCAAAAGATATGGAAGCTCTTGTAAAACACAGATGACACAGTTTATAATGTAGTCAATATTCAATTTGTTGAGCTTTTACAATATTTAAAAGTGGTAATGGCATCTATCAGATTCAAAATTACCTTGTTAATTAATAAGCGCATTTTTAAGATAATAATGATCACGTTAAACTTAATGATTTTATTGAATGTTGTGAAGAAACATGAGAAAATCCATGTTTTGGGACACTTTCATAATATTCATTTAAATTATTTTTAAGTTAAAACTTTTTGAAGTATTTGTAAGAACAAAAGTGATTCGTATAAAATAAAACTGTTTTGTATGTGAAAATACGAATATTGAAGAATTATGAATATACTGAAAATTGTTTACAGGTTTTGAAAGTATTTCTATTCAATCAACTTTTTTTTTGACAAGACAGTTTATCATATAATTATAAACTGTCACTGCCAATTATTATCATATAATTATAATTAATTCATTTCAATCAAAAGACGTCCACTGCTGGACAAAGACCTCCCCAAGACTCACCACATCGCCCATCAGTCCTGTGCGTCTCACATGCAGCGGGTTCCTTCTGCCTTCACCAGGTTATCGGTCCACTTTGTGGGGAAACTTTCCAACACTCCGTTTTCTGCTACGCAGTCATCCTAAATACTACTTAAATTTACTTTAAGGCTTTACTTTGACGGCGAGCATTGGGTGGCTCGCCGTCCGATCAAAGCCAGGCCCGGGTCGACGGCGTGTTGTGTTCCACGCGCGCCTCAAAGAGATGTCAGCATAGTAGACGGGGTCCGTTAGGGCCAGAGCCGGCCAGGGTTGCGGATTTTGTTCGAAAGAGTTACCGGGCCCTGGAAAGCAAAGGGCACTACGAGAAGCACGGAAAAAAAAGGCTTTACTTTAAATCCCTTGTCGTGCCGCGTCGCCAGTGGGCGCCCGGCCTAAAGCAGGTGACTGAAGCGTGCTACAGTGGAGGGAAGAGCAAAACCAAGCGCCTAGGAATTAACTGGTGTTACAGACCCTAGGCGGTTACCCCACCATTAAATTTGTAACACGCTTACAAACATTGCAGTAGCAGGACTTTGATTTACTAATTTCCCAGTTTAGGCAAGCCTATTTGTAGGAAATCAGTATAACACTAATCATAAGTATCATAGCAAAAAGTACCTTCAAGGAAATAGGAAACCAACCCGTCTACTACCATAATGCAAGCCTAATCTAAAGAAAGAAAGAAAGTAAAAAATCATTACCACAGTCGTATGTAACATTCGACACGCTCTAATAGAGGACTCTTAGACCCAGAACATTATCAGATTCCGTCACACTTTAGGTAATTTCGTTTTGACCCCCTAATGAGTCAAAGTAACGCAATGAACTATATATGTCGTGGGTAGGTCATTGAATTGGCTGTTTCATGATGTGCCCGGACATGTTGAATGTTCAATGCTTCATGGTTAGCTCATCGAAGATTGGTGGTATCATTAATTTATGCAAATGTAGGTGATAAAATTTAAAATTGTTTATTAAACTCGCGTGTTGTTCTACATTTCACTAAACTTGCTTTTTTATTATCTACTTTTTAAATAAAATGAAAAATAAACTTCGCCCTAAACTTTCTTCGAAACATCATCATCGTTCCGAAAAAATGACATCAGGCTATCAGCGCTACCAATGGTGAAAAATGTAACTATTTTTCGAAAAGGTTATTAAATGACTAGCCAAATCATCAGCCCTTGATCGTTCAAAGGCCGGCCACATCGTGAAATGACCAATTCACAATCTGACAACGACATATAAAGAATGAACCCAGCACTCGCATTAGAGTGGTCATTACGGCCATTGGCGTTTATAAAAGTAATTACAATAGAAAGTGGATTCGTTTTTGTGACGAAATTATTACAGCTTAATGACTTTTTTTACTTATTACCTGTTTCTATTATTTGTAAGGTTTATTAATTTTTTGTACAGTTTCAAGTGGTATTATGAGTAATTATAATTGTTTCAGGGAAATTAAACTAATTACCATTAATATAACAGGGAAATAAAAATGTTTTAAGTAATTAGTACAACGTGGCTTTAAGGGACATTTTGTCGGTTTTAAAGTCACAGGTTTTCTTTTGGGTTTCAGTGAGTTTTCATTTCAGTCAAGATGTTCAAATTGAAATCACCTGCATCTGTCAAGTTGGCTCTTCACCACCATTCGTTGGCTGGTATACGTAATGATATAATGATAAAAAGATAGGTAATGCGTTGTAAATGAAATCTAAATAAATAAATTGTAATACTTTGGGTTATATTGTAGTCATATTATATCTCAAAGCATAAGCAGCGAACTAATTAAGTCACCTTTTATTATATTTTTTTATGAATGGGAAATCACCAAATTACATCTTTCGCTCTGAGTGAGCAGAAGGGAGTGACAGACTCTTACTGACAAAAACCCATCCGTGTTCCTCCTTATGCCCTTTGCGTTCCAGAACCGCGGTGACTCTTTCGAACAAATTCCGCAACCCTGGCAGAACCAGTCACCCTGCGGCACAAAATTTTGACTCCAAGCCAAAAAATCCACTTATACTTATTCATCAATACAACCGAAAACAACAAGGCTATCAGAGTTAATGAGCCATCAACAACTAGGCCGGGGAAGAACTCAACAAACTTCATCATATACAAATCACTGTACATCTATCATGTATTCCTCCCTTAAGATAAAGCTTGCGATTCATTAGGAAACATAGTAATGTCTTCTGCACGCCTTCGCTATAACTCTCTACTGGCGATAATTTATTAATTTCTCTTTGTTTGTTTGTCTATGAATCGTTCCCCTATATGTGATGATAAAAGTTTGGTATCAGCTGTTTGCGTGCTTCGTCGTAGGGCTTGACCGAGATTATCCCATTTGTTTAAAACAAAGGAGAATATACCAAGTTATTTTGTGAAAGCTAAACGTGATTTTTGACTTTCAGAATTATGACGAAAAGTGTTTTTTTCATTTACGTGGATAATGAAACATACATCATCGTAAATTACAATTTTTTCCCCTAAGATCTAATTTATTTCACCACAAGTGACAGAAATATATGCCTTGAATAACATTGAAGACTGCATCTATCACAGGTCTTCAGCAATAACTCTTCAACAACGACCACGCATTTCCTTAGATAAATCTCATTTTCCCGCGAAAATAAACAACGGTCACATGTTTTTCTCCGAACCTATCCAAGTATCAGGCTGCTAATTTATTAATTTCGCTACACAATGTTTGTTTCTCCCCTCAATACAAATGATAAGACTTTTGTGTTCGTGATTACGCTTTCTTAATCATACTTCCTTAATTAAGGGAAAAGTTGCGAGCTAATTTGGGACGATCACACGATAAGGCCCAGGTTCGATGTTTGGCTGCGCTAATGAGTTCGTAATCTCGATGTTACATTATAAGTTATTTAAAGATTTCCATTAAAAGTTCGCGTGTAAGTTCTGCGTCGCTACAGAACCTATTAGGTATTTAACCGTTATATTGTGAAGGAGCTAATGTAATCTTACGATAAAACAACAGTCTTTAGCGTTATTATAGGGATTTCATGTTGGCAATATGTAATGTGTTTAAAATTGAATGCTACTTTAGTCCTTAAAGACTTTAAGTGGGCTTACAAAATTGTATGCTGAAGTCAATTATAAATTAAAAAAAAACATAATCAAACGAGTTGGAACTTTCTATTTGATCGAGCAATGAACCAATGAACTTTCCAAGAACCCCACGTAAACACAGTTCGCGCGTATTTTTAATGAATTCATGCAACAACAGTGTACAAGGGCTTGTGTTTCACAATGCCGTCCGAATCGCGCCTAGCCGTGGGGCTATTCTCCTATCAATCTCGAAGATGATAGCCCGCTATCGCTCGCTCGGGAACTGGCGATGCATAATGCTTGCCTCAGATAGCTGTCTCGTGCACGAAGCCTCCAAGCTTCGCAATTTATTGTTTCACGATCTCAGGCTAGCTTATTATTAAAACGGTTTGATACGTTTGGAGGTGTTGCTGACGCCCGGGGCTCGCCCGCGCCAATTACTCCGCGAGAGCTGAGCTGAGCTGAGTACTTGTTTGACTTAAACCACGTTACACTTGACTTTTAGCGGCCCTTTGTCTTCAAACACATCGATATGCTTTACTCACGATATGTTAATACCCTACGACCAATTTTATTATTTACTTAGGCGTGAGTCTTAAAGTCACTCGAGACCATAAATCCAAACTCAATTTATTATTAACCAAACGTAAATGATCCTAACACTTTTTAATGTCACCGATAAAAGGATAAATTATTGTTTTCTAATAAACAATAAAGGGCCACTGAGGTCAATTCTAATGACCGAGAATCCATTAGAAGCATAAAACGACGTCGATTAAACGTCGAACTAAAACAATTTTCTTCAACTTTAACAAACAAAATCGATTGGGCTTAATTGCCGTCTGATCAATAACTAATTGTGTTCACCACACGTTCGACGATAAAGAATAATTACTGGCTGCCGGCCAAATAAATCGATCCACATCAAAACGCGAGGTTAATCCATCATTTAGATATAACGGCCCGATTGAAGCTTACCGTTTTTAATTTCCAAAATTACACCGTCCGTAAGTCGGGCGAAGGCGCCTAAACACGATACATAATTACCATGTCGTAAATTGTCGAACATGAGTGGGGTAGGGGGTGATCGGGCTTACCCGCGCACTATCGCCGACCTGTCGTGTTATTTCTGTAATCACTTTCATTTCGTAAAACGCGACATTAATTAAAATTTAGTTTCAGGCCATTAGTCGCCATCGCGTTTCTTCAAGTTTCATTTTTTCCCGCCTGTAATTATAGACTGCGGGTGCGAGGCTAAATGGGCATGGTAATGATAAATAACATTGTATTGAAGGTAGTCATGAATTTTGTATTCAAATTAGTGCGACTAATAGGTGCGAGGTGTGGATTTAAATGTGCCTTTGGTGCATTGCGCTTTTATTAATGACGGATAATTATGCGTCATAATTAAGTTGAATAAACGTGAAAGCCCGACGTGATTAGAAAACGGAGGCCGAAACTGGGAACTGGTTTGGTTCAGTTTAGACTCGTGACTTGTGAGATTTTACTGGTAATAAGGCTGTGTATACACTGTGCGCCGAGTTATTAATTAACAGGTCGACAGCAAACAGTCCGCGGCTACCGGACTGCGCTGGGTACACAAAGGTATTTGCTCGGTGAGACTTCGGCGGAGCGGCGTGTAGAATCTCATTACCGAGATTCTCAGAAAATTGGAAGTGAGAAACGAGCTTAAAAAGATAAAATGCTAGTGTATCGTAGTGGCGCTCTTTTTATAATAATTATCACAATATGAGAGCTTTGACATTAGTGTATTTGTTCGAAATATAAATATTTGTACGCCACATTTAATACGAAACTATTTCAGTTACTGATTATAGTTATTGTCGGGTAAATGTATGAGAACTTTGAACTGGAAGATTTTTATAGGGACAGTTATGTATTTGTTGCATTTTCGTCAAGGCGCACACAAGCGAGAAAAAAACGCGACGAAATTGCGAGCTCCTGAAACTTTTGGACCTTCGAGCCGGATTACCTAACTACTAGTATATAATTGAGAGAACTCATTACGATTATTTATTGATTGTGTATTTAGATATAATAATGCATAGGCATAATGGTGGAGATCTAGTTAATTCTATAATTAGCAGTTTTTTTATAATTGTACAAAAAGCCAAAACTTTCAATGCCAACTAAACAAATTTAATGTTGTCCTTACATATTTGTAAGGACAACACGATTCACGTTTTTTATTTTCCGTCTTTTGTCACGTTGAGAATGAATTTAACAGCGTGATACTGGTTACTTTGAGTAGATGTCAATCGTATTATTATCTTCTTTACGAGATTTCAGAGAAGTTTGTAATTATATATATTTTGTTATCGGTTAGAAATTTGAACGACGAGATGTTGGTCTTGGTTGGACTGCTCTTTTTAGAGCATTATTCGAGGAAATGTAGAAACAACCATAAAAAATTCATGAACTCTTAAAACAATGAAACTTGAATTTTCTTAATAATAGTGTACACTAAGCTCAAGTTTTAATACCATCGAAGGCAAATGATGAATGTTAACTGATTTCCCAGTACTAGTGCATGTTCAGGTAAGATAGTATAGTATAGTACTCGCGCCAGTAACTATCCCACTGCACAATAGACGTAGTGTTGGCAAAGTTCGTTATCCGGTATTTATTATTAATATGACGTCTGATATGAGCCATGCAGCAGATGTAATTCATTGCTGAATTAATGGGTAAAGTAAATAATTATGTTCAAGGTTTCTCGTTACGGTGTTAATGGAAGCTGGTTATAGTGATGTTGGTTTGTAAGAACATCACTATTACCGGCCGGAGATGGTACTATCATGTTATGATAAGCGCCAGGTAAATTTTGAATAAAGTATATTGACCTTTCCTTAATATCTCTGTAGGGTTGGTACCCGGACAGTAAATTATGAATCGTTTTTCATTACTGGAAAAAGGAAGAATCGCGATGGATGTCGATTCAGGACAGCTTTGTGTCGTTATTTCTGCTTTTGTTATTAAGTGTGTCAATAAATTTAAGTGGGTCAATGACCGTTATTCCACATTTATCTGGCGCCTACCATAGTATCATCTTCTTACCAATATTTCAGCAGGCAGCGTAATGAGTTACTCTTGGAGTATGTATTGATGTGAAGTTTATTGTTATTGAGGACTGAAAACAGTGCGATTTGCGTATCTTCAGTATAAAGAGATAAGCCAGTAGAATTTTCAAAGATTGGGAAGAGCTTTTGTTAAGACAGAACATGGCTAGCTAATATACTGTGCTATGACTGTAGTGCTTATTTGTGGCTAAAAACTCATCACTCTGAACTAAACCTTACGTAAGTTCCATAAAATCCTCATCATCATATCAGCCGAAAGACGTCCACTGTTGTACATAGGCGTCCCCCAAACGGGGGGTTTGTCATAATTGCCACGCTTGGCAGGCGGGTTGACGATCGCAGTGTAGCTGTAGCAATGTACCTACAGAGAATGCTGCAGCCCATTCTCTGGTGAGTCCCTTAGTCGCTTTTACGACACCCGCGGGAAGTGATGGGATGGTGCTATTCTTTTACGTCTGACACCATAAGGAACACAGATAATCCTAATCCTAACTAACATCACAAATGCGAAATTCAGTTAGTTTGTTTCTCACCTGTTGAAGTCTTAATGGCCGAACGCATTTGGATAAAACTTGGCACACGTGTAGACCATACCTCGGAATAAGATAACTACTTTTCATCTCGATGTCCCCTTTTTTATGGATGGGAAATCATCAAATGACTTCCTCCTCTCTGGGTGGAGCGGAATTGAGTGACAGACTCTTACTGACTAAAACGCATCCGTGTTCCTCCATATGCCTTTTACGTTCCAGGGCCGCGGTGACTCTTTCGAACAAATTCTGCAACCCTGGAGTATGTTCCCTTGGCATAATTTTCTAAAGCTGTGTAGTGAAGTATAAAATCAGAGCATATTGCTCATCAATCAGTCGTGTTACGTATAGCCAACTGATTGTGATCATATCATCATATATTTAAAACGAATATACAATGACGGATGAGAATGAAACTGCTTGCAGGTTCAACTTCAACGGTAGGATCCTATACAACAGGTGACATGTCATCTGCCTAGCCTTTTCCCAACTATATTGGGGTCGACTCCTAGTCAAACCGGATTCAGCTAAATACCAGTATTTTACGTGGAGCGGCTGCCTACCAGACCTCCACAACCCATTAACTGGGTAACACGGTACTTCATGGCAAGACTGGTGACTAAGAGATGATAATGCGGAACTACGCCTCAAATAGTAGTATGCCTAATTTAAATTGGGGACGAGCATCCTTAAGACTGCTGTTACTAATGTGAAATTAGTTTCTTTTCGGTCATTAAAAGTTTTCATAACTCTCTTGGGAACATAAAAACGGAATTGTCAACGTTTAATGGGAACACAGTCTCAGGGGAGTCTAGTTCACAAATAAAAGAAGAGTATATAGGATTGACTTGCTTATTTGATAATTATAGCAAATGTGAAAATATCTAAAATGTAATTTTCTTGGTATTTTTTTTTTACTGAAAACACTATATACCAATGAGTCACATGCCGTTATGAAAACATTTCATTAAGATTTGCTTAATTGAAAGTAATAAAAAAATAAAATAAGTGCAGATTTTCATTAACCTACATAATCCACATGAAACAGTATAATTTCATTACACGGAGTAGGAAAGTAAACCGTAGTTAGGTAATTATTATCGAAGCTTTTAATTTTATCAATACACGCTCTAACTTAATTGCCTAAGAGGCGACGAGGCGTTATTCATTTTCTTGATTACTGTAGACAATTTTGTTCGTTATTATGGAGTGTTTGGTCCTTATTAATTATTCCAACATCGTGTGGCCCCATAATTATCTATTCTTAAAATAATGACAAAGTAAAATTTATTAGAAAACAAACTAATAACATTTACTTAATTAGTATAACATACCTCAATTCCGTCGTCGCTAGCACAAAAACTAAAACTTCAAAATTACCAAAAGAACGTGTCTCACTTATTGACAGCACAAACATTTGTCGGGAGTCTGGTTCCACACTTACTCAATGTTTACTTAAGCACTTGTTTCCGAAGAGAAAAAATCTCAATTACACAGTCACAACACAGCCTTAATATTTTTGGTCCTGCACCTCTCAAATTTGGTCCTGACGCTCTCAAATTTGGTCCTGCGAGTCTCAAATTGGGATTTGCAACTCTCAAATTAAGCCCTGTGACTCGACAAAATTTGGTCCTCCGTCTCTCAAATTTTGCCCTTTTCTTGTTCTTATAGGTAAATTGCGGTCTTAGGTCGTAAATGAAATTCGTTTTTCGTGTATTCGTGGTCGCGTTAGGGCGGGCGGCGTCGAGGCGTGCGCGGGCGTCGACAGCGGAACTGTATTAGCTCGAGCGCCGCCCGAATACTCGTAAAGTTAATATTATTGTAAGTTTGTTGCAGTTTCAAAGGGCGCAGATCTTTCAGTGATTTGTTGCGTTATTTTGCTAGCTGTTCATTTCAGGCAAGGATTTTTCAGTATTCGTACTTTTCTACGATATATGTGTAGCCCCGTAGTTTCTTTAAGACTTTATTCATAGAAGTTCTAATAGAAATAGTGCACTTTTAATAAGTACCCTCCAATATGTTTCTCAATAAAATCAAGCCATCACATGCGACTACAGCTGAAAACAAACATACAAGAAAAATAGTGAACTAGAATGAAGAATTCAAACGACTATCTAAAAATCCAAAGCCATTTTATAATTTAATTTATTCCTACAGGAGCTCTTCCCACGAATATTCTAATTTAAACGATGAATGAGGAGGTAATGAATTTAAATTTTTAATTACCACAAAAACAAAAGAAAGAATGTAGAAAATCTGTTCGATAATTGTCGCAGAATAATTTAGATGTTCATTATTGAAAGACGTAGGTGTTATAAAAACAACAAAGTTTTCCTCTACACTATTTTCATTTACTACACTAATATTCGTACATTTTTTGTTTGGATCGAAATACCAAAACGTTAATCCCATCATGAAAAACGACCTAAAACAAATTGCCTAAGAATGGTTTTCCATTAAACCTTGAAATAACAATTAGGTCACTTTACTACTAGGGTAGGTCAGCTGTTTCTGAATGGACGGAAACAGGTCATCCATAGACGATGAGCTCAATGTGTCACTACGAGCACTTTGTTCTTAAAAACTACTACATCTTTGAGCTTGTTACGACATTGTGACGTCATCAGATCGGTTCAAAATAGTAACGTGTAAGTTAAAAATAGTCCAGAGTACCATTAACGGTGTCTTTCGAACACGTAAGTTTCAAATACTCAGCATGGATTATTCTTCGTCTGCTTAAAATAATTGCTTGACTACTTATATTGTTGTTATTTATAGGAAGGACGATCTTCTCAGAACATTATCATAACATCACGTGTCCAAAGGGATGGTAGAGATAGTACACCCATATTTCAAAAGTTATAAAGAAAGGAAGAAGAAAGAAAGAGAAAGAAAATTAGTTTATTTGGCACACACAGATACACACAATGTAGGTTATGTTTAGTGTTTAGCAGGAGGTCAGCCTATTGCCGTCAAGCAGACACATCTAGACCCAAGACTGTAGCAACAGAGATATTCTAGGTGTAAAATTCTAATAACACTTTGACCAATCGAACCCAGGACTTCATGCTCAACAGTAGTAGCTTGCGACATTGTATAACGTAAATTTGATTTTATGACATTGTATTTGGTATTAATATTATAATTTTTAATTAATGACATTGTGCAGGGTATAAATATTGAATTTTTGACATTTCATAGGGTATTAATTGTAATTTTATGACATTGTATAAGGTATTAATTGTTAATATAATTTAAATAACTTTATTGATAAATTTTGCATGCCTGTATTGGTACAACACATTGGACTGCGCATTCACTTTACATCTGGAAATGTATGACTATGTACTGTGTTGAGCAATAAACATTTGAATTTGAATTTGACCACCTGACCAACAGGGCATCCCTTGTTATACTTTTGTCTAGTTCTTTATGATGAAAAGGGGATAGTCCATTCTCTTCCGGGTACCTTTAATCCCACTACAATAATGCGATGCATAATTTATATGTGTATTCAGTATCCAAATATTTCCTGTCCCAATCTGAAAATATCGTTGGCTCAATACTGGAATGTATAGAAATACTTAAGATGAAAACACAGATCATCATCAATCAGCATTAAGATAAGATGATTTTGATTCTACTTGTGCTAATGTAGGTAGCGGGATTTAAAGGATACGTTTAGACTCGCAGCATCCACACACACACAGATGTACTTGAAGAGAAATTATTTGTAGTACTAAGTGGACATGGACAAATTTCGATGCAAACCAGTCGTTTTATGTTGGGTGAGGATTGATGTTGATGTGTGTGTTTCCGCCTTTAGTTTCTTAAGACTATTGCTGCAAGAGTTGGCAATTGAAGCGTCTTGTATTTTCTTTTGAGACAGGTAAATGTGTCAGCTGTGAAAAATTGTCTTATAGTTTTTCATAGCATTCTAAATTTAAAAAAAATGCTAGGTCGTGGAAAAGGGTAGGCTAGGTCTCATTGAAAAACAAAAAAATGTCGGAATACTACGACGAATTTATGTTCTAAAAATAATAAAAAAAACAAAAGTAGCCAATGGCTTTCGCCGATTTTTGAAAAATGGTAACAGTATAAAAATGTAGTTGATAACTTTTGACGTATTTAATATTATTCCCAAGAACACCTACAAAGTCGCATATTACGTAAAATGTCCTGTTATTCACATTATTTACGGCGACCTACATTCAATTAGTGAGGCGTGAACGCAGACGCGGAACACGCACAACACTACAGCTAAACAGAAACACATCACTACGCTAAATCACTCAATCTCACGTATAAAAAGACCAATACAAAATCTGAAGTCGCTTGTACACAAACTATTCCGAATAATTGTAACAGATGACTCCATTTCTATTTTTTATACGCCGAGGAAAGTTATAATGAGTTAGCTTCTATTTTGAAAACACTTCGTTTAAGAATACTTTGCACACTATGAAGCGACCTTCGGGGTTTAATCGAAAGTGTTGACATGGACCAATTGATTTATGTATTTCATAAAATTCGATTTTGAACGACGTAAAATCAAATATTATTATAGTATTTAATGGGTAACGTGGGCATCTTTGTTTTATTGGTCCGAAAATAAACAGTTATGCGTTTTCGACGTGAGAAATGAATTCTAAGTATCTTCGCGTACGAATGAATGACGTAGAGCTATGAATACAAGGTTTAATAGGTCTTGTCAATTTGTTTGTTTGGATATCTTCGTTTGGATTTCAATGAAACTCTTAACGTGCGCTGATATAAATTGCTATCACATTTTTTATTTAGGCACGTGTGCTATTTACAAAACTTTTTAGTTTTATGATAAATTGATTGTACAAAGTAAATTGGAACCTCTTTATTTTGTGTTGATAGTGGCATAAGAGTGAAGCTGCATGTTTTTTTTATTTAGGTTTATTACTTCATTTTGTGTTGACAAAAACATGATTATTATCCAGTAAAATACATCCCTATTGATAGCTGATGCTCGCGATTTGGTCCGTGTCGGCTTCAAAGAAGAAAGACTCATAAAATCCTCTGGTATTTTTCCCTGAAAAGATGTGTTATCGGATGTTCAGTTACGTTATAAAATAAACCTGTAGGTATTCTAAATTTCAGCTTTCTAGACTTAGTAACTTGGACTGTGCGTTATCAACGCACCATCAGGAAAATTATTTTATAAGTATTTTTTTATTGATATTTTTATTACGGAATGGGCTAGCTTTTGACCTCGATCACGCCTGATGGAAAGCGATGGATGAGGTCTATGATAGAGCGAGCGTCCTCAGAAGATGCCTTAAGGCACTGGTACTCCCACGCGTCGACGAAACACAACAGGCTGCTTGACACCGGACTCCGGCGGGAGGGTAGTCGCAAACTAAGCGGGCGTTACCACCTCAAGGGAAGGATTGACCAGTCTTATAAGGTGATAGGTGAGACTGTCTAGGATGCGCCGAGCGGTCGGTTCAGTTGAGTGTCTGATGGAACAAATTGCGCTACACGAGGAGGCTCCTTCATGTATGCTAAAGTATAAATAGGGATGTATTTGTATAGATTGACCAAAGATACACGTGAAAAAATAGAACACAGTCTTTTTTAGGGCTCCATACAAAAAGGATAAAAACGGGATCCTATTACTAAGACTCCGCTGTCCGTCTGTCTGTCGGTCGTCTCATGAAACGTGATAGCGCGTCAGTGAAATTTTAACAGATGATGGAATTCTGTTTAAAAACAGAATAAAATAAATATTTAAGTGGGGCTCCCAAACAACAAACGTGATTTTTTTTGCCGTTTTTTATCGAAAATGGTACCTACGGAACCCTTCGTGCGCGAGTCCGACTTGCACTTGGCCGGTTTTTTAAACATCATGAAACGTTTTCTCTACCATTACTGACCTTCATTCTCCTAAAGAACGAACTTCGCAACTCAATTAGCTTAATCGAGACCGTATCGATTCGATTTGACATCTGACGATCGAGAAGACCTCACCTTCAACTGGAATCGAGTTAATTAGAACATTCGCTAATAAAGCTGATCGGTATTATTAACCTAATTACGCCAAGTGTCACGAGGGGTCGACGGCATTAATTATGACAATTCTTGGTACGCCAAATCTGATGAGGACTAATTAGTCCAATATCGGAACTCGACCATCTTGGTTGCGTCATAATTGAGATTTTAATCTATTTTTATATGTTGTTTTTTATGTTGTATTTTTTTATGTGCATGTTTGGCCTGTAGGCTCTTTGTTTGCTAGAACAGGTGTTTACAATCCAACTCTTTTGTATCAAATTACGATATTTGTAAGTCCCGGTCCCGGTTCCGTTTTTTACGGATGAACCTTAAAACTTTTTAACAAAAAAAAAACTGACTTCCAGAAAAACACTACAAAGTACAAAATAACTTTAATTTCGGTAGTCGGTGTTTTTGGTTGCTTCTTCGTTATTTTACACCGACTTCCGAAATTAAAGATCATCGTCATCATCATAGCCGAAAGACGTCTACTGCTGGACATTAGGCCTTCCTCAATATAGGGGGAGAGGTGGCATAATCGCCACGCTTGGCAGGCGGTTTGGCGATCGCAGTGTAGCTGTTGCAATGTACAGGGAATGCCCATTCTCTGGTGATAAACGGATACCAATTTTTTTTTTTTATTAGTGATGGGGTGCTCTTGACTCTAGTCAATGTCAGATATGACAGAGACAAAGTCTACGATGGAGCGAGCTTACCCAAAACGAGCCTGTTCACTCTAACTTTGAAGAGATTAGGGCTGTAAGCTTTTGGAAACAGACGCAGGCAGAGAGTTCCACTCCTTTGCTGTGCGCATTATAAAAGACGTTTGGAAACGCTTAGTGCAAATTGGTGGAATAGCTACAAGGTAGGGATGGTAAGATGCAGTGCGTCTGGATGTCCGATGGTAGAAGGGGGCCGGTGGGATGAGGTTATTTACAAAGGGCTAAAACTAAAAACACAACCCCACCAAATTCCTTCAGACCATCAATTCGTATCCTCTATCCAAACAGCGTTAATAGCAAGACAAAGGCAGTCAATTGTGATTTACTATGGGTCAATTAGAGTTTTAATCACGACAATAATGTGCGATACAACGCGTTAAGTACTGACAGTCGCGTCAACGGACCACAGGCCCAGGAATCGTATAGAAAGGACACAGCACAAAAATAATTTTAATTTATTTTAACTACAGTCAAGTGTGCTCCTACTTGGCTACTTGCCTTAGCGATATCCAAGTCATTTACCTAGCTGTTCAATTAATGACGAGATGTCACTTAGGCCGCTGATCAAATGGCCCCGTTCAATGAAAGGGCTAGGCGACCAATTAAATAGTTGATTAAGCTAGTTTGCTGTGACAGACACACCTTACCTGAGAGTCACACACTACTTTTATCACGAGAAATGCACGGGTTCTGTAGGATAATAGGCTACAGAAACAAATCCCGGGATAAACCTAGGATAAACTGAATAAAAATGAATCAATAACTAATTCTGTTTTGATTAATGAAAGTTCAATAAAATTTCATTACTAATAATTATGAATTACTGTTATATAGATCCTCAAGAAATTAAGGTCACTAAAAATAATTTCCTAAGTACAAAAACATATAAAGAACACAATCGTAGGTATGAACACGTACCTAATTAATCGTACGATAAAAATAAATGACTAATTATTGTTTACGTGACAGAATGAAAAGCCAATTTATTGTATTAATTTACTAACTGTCATCATCATCATAGATAGCTGTCAGGTAGATAGCATATTTTACAAAGTACTCGATGAAAAATATGTGACCGTGTGGAAGTATTATGTTTTAGTACCTAATGAAGAGGCATTTATTATTGATTTTGTTAAAGTACATAATTACATGTCGTACGATTTTGATTCAATGAAAAAAACTTTGTGACGCAATCCTATTGAAATATTATTCGATATTATTTCAAGATACTTGTACGCTATTCAATGCTTTAATTGCTATAATTGAATCAAAATCTACAAGTGCCTGTCGAACTAGCACACCAAGGGCTCTGTACTACAAACTGGTGGTCTTGATTTTTAATTAAATTTAAATGTTGTTATAACGGCAGCTCGTGACTAAAAAATAACAGCCACACGGGTTGATCTTCAAGGTAAAGCAACACTTGCTGAGGTCGGTCTGTGGATGGGTTACCATCTTAACGTACTGAGACTCCTCAGTGCCTCGAAAGCACGTTCAGCCCAGGCTGGTGGCGGCTGTCATTCGTAGATTTTTAGCAGTCGTTACGGATTGTCAGAAGCCAGAAAATCGGACTCCAGTCTTGCCAAGAAGAGACTCTTGCGTGAAACCCAGTTAATAGGTTGTAAAGGTCTGGTAGGTAGCTGCTTCATAAAATACTGGTATTCAGCTGCATCCGGTTTGACTGAAAGCCGACCCTAATATAGTTTGGTAAAGGCTAGGCCTGTGATGATGCTGTTATAACGGCAACAGAAATACACACTCTTATTAAGGGTCAAATTCTACTGGCTACCAACCAATCATGGTTCGTGAGGTAAGTCAGGCCACTGGCAGACAGGCTGACAGCAGAGGCCTGGTACCTAAAAGATGAAAAACCACCAAGAAGTTTGTTCTGGAATGACCCATTGCAACAGTCGTAGATTGTGCAATTACATAATATCCCGATTATTTCATGGATGTTTTATTGTGCCCGTAGCCTAGATTTATAATTGCATTTCCAGCATTATAAAATAAGAAGAAGACACAAGGTTACAGAAGGTCAGTAATCAGATTGACGTTAATGTTGATCCAGACATAAAATATAAAAGTTAGATAAACAAACACCTGCGTCATTGTAATGTATATCTCTGTGACGTTAACGTTAAAAAGTAATGACTCCGTTACGCCTGTCTTAATGTATTTCTAAATAAAATTAGTGTTCTTGGATTACCCACTTATTCTTAAAATAGCTGGTAACTTTTTTTTTTATAAATTCCGAGGATTAGTTTAGTATGTCGTTGTGTGTTTTTCTTCACGCATACTCATAGAAAAAAAAGTTTGATAAAATTAAGCTGCTTTTTGTTGTTATATTTTTAATAATTTTAGTTAACATGGGTTCATTTTCTCAATCTAATTCAATTCATTTGTATTCTTTAATTGTTTATAAATACATAAAACTTATAGATACTAAATACAAACTAGTAGAAAATATACAGGCGGAGTAAAAATGGGAGTAAGAACTCACAGGGCATCGAAAAATTCTTCTGCATCGCTGTGAACGGGAAAAGTGCCCAGAACACTGGCCGCTTTGCCACGTTGAATGGCAATGCTGATTCACTGACCAAAGAAAAGGCCATCCTCTCTGATCATGTGAAGAGTCGACTAACTTCTTGCTGCTTCTTTAATTGTGGATTACAGGTTCACAAGATGTTGTGTTTGTTACAGGTACCTAACGACAACTGTCGAAAAATAGGGTGAAAATTGTCAAACGCACGTTAGCTGCAAAAATTTATGACGCGTTGACCATTTCTGTTCAGAAACCGGTGGCGGTGGTTACTCACACCATTTCCAACAAACATTTCTACATAATTGAAATTTTCTTTTGAGACTACAAAAATATAGTCATATCAAAATTCCTTATCCAAACAGACTATAACTGCAGCAAACTTTTCTGTAGCGTTAACGTCAGACGCTCACGACAAAATATATGAGAGTGACATTAGATGTGGAAAGAAAACGTCATCACTAAATGTCATTCCCATACATTTTGTCGTGAGCGTCTGACGTTACCGCTACAGAAAAGTTTTTTGTCTAGGCCCTCTGGCCTGTCTACACACTCGTAACTCTACAAATCTTTGAAAATGCGGGCGTCGTCCACCTAATTGTTGTGAATTAATTGTTACATCCATTTAAAAACCACACGAGCATTGTTCAGTACACAATTGTCGTTTCCTCACGGATTGGAGCAGTAATTTCTCTCATTGAGAGACCCAGTGCTGTTAATTGGTCATTCCGATTATATGGGCTCGAGACCCACTTTCTGTTGGTGTGGTAAATGTTAGTGAATCTGTGATGGAAGTGAAATCATGGAAGAGTTAACTGCTTACAAAATGTTTTGGAACGTTAGGCTGTCCTATTTGTTGTGATGCATCAGAGAATGACGACACGGTTGGCGCAGTGGTTGAGCGATTGACTGCTGCGCTGCGTGTCGCGGGTTCGATTCCCGCACGGAACAAATATTTGATAGTTGTTCCGGGTCTAGCTGTTTGTGTTCGTGAATTTATATGTTTGTAAACGCACCCACGATACAGGACATATTCCTAGTGTGGGGCAACGTTTTTTTAAAAAAGAAAGAAAGAATAATAGCTCGTGGTAGTAGTTTACAATGCAGTATATTATATCTATTTAGATAACGATGGGAAATCATCAAAAGCCTTCCGCTCTGGGTGGAAGGGAGGAAAAGGAAGGGAGTGTAAGACTCTTTTTGTTTTTTTTTATGGATGAGAAATCATCAAATAACTCCTTCCACTCTGGATGGAGTGGGAGGGAGTGTCCGAATCTTACTGACTAAAAATTATCCGTGCTTCTCCAAAAGCCCTATGCGTTTAAGGGGCGCGGTGACTCTTTCTAAATTCTCTAACCCTGGCCTCCGTGCTTTAGTAAACGCATAAAGCTGTTGGCTCCCATAGCTCTGACTATCGTTACGGTTATTCAGAATCCAGGATGTCTGACACCAGTCTTGTCAAAGGGTGTTACTGTGTTGTGGAAGACAGACAGGCAGTCGCTTCATTTAAAAAACCTGCTATTTAGTTAAGCCAGTTTGACTAGAAGCCGATTCTAACATAGAAGGCAAAGCCTAGACAGATGATGACATTATTAAGGACATTTGACTATTCTTTTTGTTATAGTGCTTGAGATAATTACGCTGGGATTAGTGAGGGAAACAATAAGAGCATATTAAGTCTTCTTTAATTATGATTGCATCATGATTATCCGAAACCTGTTGAACAAGAATTAAACATTAATCTTCCAAGCTTTGGTTCAGTAATTCAAAAGCGTGTTTACTCTTTAGAACGCAAGCAAGAAACATAATTAAATGTATGTTAATGTTCTTGTTTTGAAACATTAAAGGCCCTTCTATTCCCAATCAAATCACTAAAACGTCACTCATTAATCCCTTTCATATAAAATCGTTTCAGCGCCATTTTTCCGCGCTCACGCCATTAAAATAACGACGTATTTTAGCATGATCCTATGAAAATAGAATATACGAATAAATGAGTGTAATCAACATCAAAAGAATATATATTCTGGTGAACTATTAACGTGTATTAAAGTGAATAACTCATAAATAAGATTTAGAGACATCTTACGTCCTCAATTTACGTCGGAATCAGCAATCGTTACATTTTTCAATCCTCGTTTATCATTAAAACGTTAACATCGACCTCGCAGTTTCCACCTTAGTGAAAATAACTATTTCTCGTGATTATGAATTTCAATGATTTTCACCGGAAAATAGTGTGATCATGAGGTTAGACCTCCCACTGTTCTAGTTTTTATGTCAGTTCCTAACTGACACTTGTCTTCTTGAGATACGTACAGATTGTTTTATACTGGTCTAGTGCATATCTACTTAATAAGTTCAAGTTACTGGACATGTAATATCAAAGCTGCTAATACTGGGTTACCTACTTATAATTAGCTGGCGATTTTTCTGAGACTGAAAGTAGTAAAGTTCTCCTGAATCTAAATAGCTGTTACAATAGTGTTTACTCAAAAATGTCAATGAAAACCGGTCAAGTGTTTTCGCTTACAAATAGCAAAATAAACCAAAATTGACGTGAAAATATCCACTGCCTAGTGTACAAATTTTCTTTGTAATATTTTTTATTCCAGTCAGGACATGGGCTATTTTGTGAGCAAGTCTAATTCTCAGGCCATACTAGGTTTTAAGATGTATCGTGTTGTGCTTTCTGGCGAAATTGTAGGCTGCAAAACTCAGTATGACGTAGGCCTTAACAGATTCGTTTAATTGGTGTATCATCGCACCGCGACACTCCTCGAAAAAGTGATGTTAATCGAGCATAAGAATTCAGTGCTGAGTATACTAGGTCGACACCAGGTAAATTTGCAATAACGGTCATTGTCCTGTCCTTAATATCTCTTCCTAGGTACCTGGACAATAAATTATGAATCGTTTTTCATTAATTGAAAATGTAAAGGATGACGGTAGATGTCGTTTCAGGACAGCTTTATGTAGTAATAAATGTAGGTGGGTCAATGACCGTTATTGTAAATTTATCTGTCGTCAACCATAGATTGGTCCACCACAATTTCCAAGTTTTGACTTTTTTGAAGATTAGATTAGGGTTGAACTTACAGAGGACACTAAACTATTGGATGGTTTAGTGTGATGACTATCTTTATCAACTGCCCGACTTCGCTTACTGCTGGGCATAAGCCACTCTTTTCTGGTTCCGCTTCCAGCGCTCCTGGTGCACGCATCCAGGTTCTACTCGCGTTGACAAAAATATTGTGTGTCTGTCGTGTAGTTGGTGATACCTGAACATAAAAATATGATTTGTTACTAATAAAGATCTCACGCAGTTTTTCAAACATGTTTTTCATTTATTTTTATTTCAAATTATGCTATTATTTATTTTAATCCTGTATCAACGTAGACACTAATAAATAATCGTTTTTATGAAAATGTGTAGGTATATTTATCATACTTTATTTTTGAAAACTAAAGACAATATGAATGATCGAAGTGTCGGCTAATCTTATAAATTGAAACACAGGGTGTATTTTATTCTCACTTTACCTATGATTTTTTTGCCCATGATATACCATTACTTTTAACTATTTCTCATCCAATTTTAGGTGCCCATGACCGACTTTATTCGTACATCATTATGTAATTTTTCACCTGGCACTATAAAATCTTTCCGTGTTATTTCAGTTAATACCTAAGTCTCAACAATTAATCAAATCAAAATATTTTTTATAGCTACGTCATGCTCATGACAGTTATAAGCTAAAAAATATTAGCGTACAGCATCCTCAATTTTAATAAAATAAAATTTATTTCCCAGCCACCAATCGAAAATAAGTTCTACTACATGTTTATTCACTAGAGGATTAAAATGTCTTCTTGTTTTTAATTAAAACTTTGCTTTTATACAGCTGGTTCTAGATTTCAAATCTTCAAAAATCTATTATATCCCTAGGAAATTAAGACCAAGCACCTGTTCCAACAGAAGACGTACTTATCCTCTTTCCAAAAATACAAATCCACCATTACGAAAATCACTGAAAAAACACGTGATTATTCCAACAAAATATTTACACACAAATTACTTATTAAGCCGCTTTAATTGCCGTTGTTCTATTCGAGAAACTTATAATTAAACATGGACAGTACATCAAGGAGGATTTTCTGTTTCACACGTACTTATGCCATAGTATTGAACGATACAGAAGTCTAGGTCCGTACGACGAGCGAAAAAAGGCGTACACACATACCGTGTACATGGTCGGCAAACCCATCAAGCAAGATACATTTTCGTAAATTGAGAGGCTGGAAAAGTATTGCTTGAAAAATTGCAGCCGATGGGATTTCCATCGCAGAACTGACCAAAATCAAAATCAATCAAAATCAAAATCCTTTATTTCAAATAGACTAGGTATTTAATATTAAATTGTCGAGGTCTGTAAGTCAAATAGATGAAGCTAGTTCTCGCCAGCGACAAGAACAGCAAGATCCTCCAGCAAAACACACTGACCGACAATATTTCGGCAGTTGCACGTTCCTGTGGAAAAAACATGCAAGAAACTCCATACCGCCGAGTTCTATACCGTCTCTTCCCCAGAAAGAAATAAGTTAGGTATTTGACGGCTGTCGTCGTAAATAAATCGCACATAAAATAGAATTAAAAGTGACAATGAAAACAAAAAAACCGGTGAACCTATTTTAAGGGATGAATTTTAAAATTATTTCTTAAGCGTTCGCCTACTCGTAAGTTATTTAAGGAACTGTTTTGCAAAACTTCGTACTTCTAGGTCTGGTGGTTGAGGTTGCTAGTTGGCTGCGGTTAGCGATTTAAGTGTGTAAATATGTCGATTTGTGAATATAAACTGATCTGGAAACAAATGACAGTTGTGAGTGCATTTGCTGTAGGTACATAGACGTTTCTATGCGTGCGTGCGTGTTCACTTTTTGTATGGAGTTAGCCTTCTGTACCTATTTATCTTACACCTACGTCACGCGACGCCACGACGAGTGTGAAAACGCGAAATAAAAGCAATTCTTTCTAATTAACTCTCGAGTCGTGTGTCTCGAAATAGAGCCACAAACGAACACACTGATTTACACGGCGCGACTGTTTCTCAACCAAACCGAATAATTAACGCTGCGTGTTTATTCGATTGTTTTGATTCAAAACGATTGATGGCGCGCCAATGGAATGTTCCATAATTCGAACATCACTACGTTTTTAAGGCATTAAAATGCAAATTAATGTACGATCTTGACGCTTCTTTTGTGTTAACCTAATTTATAGCCCTTTAGATAACGTGTTTTATTTTCCGTCATAAGTAGTTTACATAAATCGATATAAATTATAAAAATTCTTTACTGCGAAGGCTGGTTCGATATGGCGCAAGAAAAGAATACCAGAAGAATATGTGGGAAGCCTTTGCCCAGCAATGGGACACAATAGACTAATAAAAAAAAACTTTAGCCCACCTTTGAAAAGACAATAACAATATTTTAATTTCACGATTTCTCTTTAGAAATTCCTGTTCTGAAGTCATCATACCATGCCTTATAAATAGTGTAGTTGTGTTTAACATAAACACTAATAACGAATGCGTTAAAATAGTTTATTAGCATCAAATATGGTCGCGTCGTAGTCTCGCTATCCACTAAAGGCAAAGCGAGCAAAAAGCTACATATAGCAAGCGTAACTAATGAAAGATCGCGGGTTGATTAAGCAGGGGCTGTCATCGACGCTCCGGTCTCGCATTCACTGTACCAATCGCTGCCAACATCATTAATTGCCCGTTTCATTGCAGTTATGTTTCATTAATATTCGAAACTATATTGAGAACTGATTGATTTTTATTTTATTTTATAATAATATATTCGCGCTCTTTTACTTGCGAAGCGTCTGTGGACGTAGCTATTAACATTAATTGCAAAGTCACGAGTTGCAACCAGTCAGTACTTGGCTAAAGATCACAAATAGTGCATCAGTAATGGCAGGTTATTGACCTGTTTACAAGTCCTAGAACAATGATTTCTCTCTGTAGCTTCGTACAATAAATAGAATAAATTTTATTGTACACCAAAAATAGTTACACAACTCTCACAATGTTTTTTAAATTATCAAATTATAAATAAATACTCAATTTATGAATAAAAATGTCGCTGCATATAAATCACTAGACCAAAACGGTCAAATATGAAATATTATTTCTAAAATCAACATCACAAATCATCAAAACTCTCCATCTCCTCGCAAAGTGGTCCCATCATAATTTTTCGTATAAATATAAAGCAGCTTCAATATCAAATGTCAGACTTTAATTATATTTTTATTAATTTGACACTTCCAAGCCGTTATTTTGTCAAGAATTCCAACAAAAAATCTTAGATGAACACACTATAAAATTAGCATGATAATAACGAATACTGCTCCAAATTCGGTTTACATTAATTTCTGTATAAATAATTGGTGACATTCTTTGACACAAAATTCTAATATATTTATTTCTGTTTGGTATAATTTATTATAATGACGTATACTCAGTATGCGCAAAGATTTTATTAGTAATATCAATTTCGTAGGTGGAGCACGCTAAAAATACAAGATGAACAGAAATATGAAAGTCAACTTACATTATTACATTATTTATGATTTAAATAAAAATCTTTATTGAAAAGAAAATACATTGATCATTCGGCTGGATTGAAAATAATTCCAAGAAATATTTTTATGAGTTTTTAAATACTATCTTGTCTATTTTAGAAGAAAATTAAGTAGTGATTTGTCAAATGGAATGAGACCATAACAATGCAAGTGAGAACAGTTTTATTAATAGAAATACTCGTACATTCTAAAAGTTGCACGTAATTATGAATAGGGATGATTCCTGGTCACAAAATACATGAGTCTATTTAGTCCGTCAGTTAGATTATCAAACAATATTGGACACATATTTTTTGTTTTATCAAATCAATAAAACATTACGAAGATAAAACGCATCAAAGATCAGGAGTGGGGGCTCCTGACGTCACGTGTATGTAAAAAGTGTACTTACAAGTGACGTCATACGAGTTTTCAACGCACTGCATCGTTTTAATTTTTATTTACGTGAAAAAAGAAAAAAAAGTCAAATATTTTTTGGAAATCTGTCTGACGGACTAATTAGTTTTTTTAGTCATCTACCCAATTGTAAGTACAATACAAAAATAATAAACAGAACCCGCTAGCATAATTGGTGCCTATGACGAACGCAGCCGAATCGAACTCAACTTCAATTCTTCATGCAAACCTTTCAGAAGTTAAAACGTCATCCATTCAAAAAACAAAAACTGAACCAGAGCATTAATACCTAACAAACGAATGTTTAATGCGTTGCTAAAAATGAATAATATATCCCAATATTTTACGGTTCCATTAGCTTTTAGTTGGAGGTGGTTCTCATCACTGCCTACGCCAATACTTACCATTAATTTGTCGACAAACTAAATCTAGGTGAGTCTAGGTAGGTTGGTATTTATCTAGAAAAGTGCTGGAAAATATTATTAAAATTGGTGAGAGAGGAATGAATCGTTGTTTGTATCTACAATTGAGAGCTGTCATTTGGAATTCATCACTGTCTTCGGGCTCATTATGGCAGAAAATGCTGATGTGACGTAATTGGCAGGATTCCTAAGTAAATTAAATGGTATTCTATAGTCCGTCAGATAGATTATCAAAAAAATATTGATATGACGAGCAAAGTTTTTGGAAAAATAATTTTCACATAAAATATTTCTGCTGTTTTGTCTATCTCGATAACACATTCTTCTTGATTTTACTTGATGAAAGCTAATTTAAGCTTTCATTCATTCGTCTCACGCAAAATCCAAGTATTAAAACACAAACAAAACTAATACTAGTTTTGTATGTGTTTTAATATAATGTTTTCTAAGTAACTCGTTTCAAATTCTATGAAATTTCATCGACAATTAGCAAGTAGGAGTTTCAAAGTTATAGTCGAGAAACCTCAAAACGACCCAACGTTCAACAAACAACAATAAACGGCCTCGCATTATGCTTTCTTCACACCTACTGTTACATATCGATTTCATATCGAACTAGTACTTCCATTACCTTCATAACGATGCCTCATTTACTAGAGAAATATCCCCCATCAGTGACACTTTCGAATTTTATCTCACATCTAAAAAACCCTTTATGTCGTACAACTCTAAATTCTGTCACATCTCAAATTGCTAATCGAATACTAATAGCCTTTTAACATCGGTTCATATTACTGTTAGAATCTTTTTGTCGTGTGTGGCTGCTATAAAAGTATCGATTTGCATATATCTTACATCTAATTTTGTATCGTAAGTAACATATTAATCAAATAGCTTTTTCAACCTCGAGTCTTCTTGATCTCTTGACGTTGAGTGCTTTATGGCACAACGGAGCGACAGTTGTACGATCAACACGATGCTCTGTTTAAATAGTTTTATGATTTATGCGCTGTAAATCGGAATGTTAATCCTTTCAGCGTACAAGGGATTCGCTAAATATAATGTAAATTTAACCTCTCGTATAGAAAACATACATAAACAGCATGTTTGATCACAGAAAAAATTGTCAGACGCGATTTTGCCATGCAATCTGCCACACGTCAATTTTGTCTTTTTAAAACTGTAGCAATTTTTCTCACAGCGAAACCAAATTATGGAAGTCTATTCTCTTATCGAAACTGATCGCAGTCGCAAGTTATAAAATAACAACCAGATAAGTCTTAATAATAAAAATTCAACATTCAATCGAGTTGATTTGCATAGAAACGTAATTAAAAGTGTGCCGAGTATCGATGGCTTTCAAAATTCTATCGATTTAATTATGACCGGCTCGGAATGATTTTATTGACAGGCACAAGCCGTTGATTTACTTAATTGTCTCTTCGCTATCTTTATTGTGGTGACCAACGCCCAAAATCTTAGATGTTTTTCTATATATTATCAAGCTAATTAACATAAAATTTGTAATCTTAAGACATCTATTGTATTTCCCGTATTTTGGATTGTTAATTATGTTGTGTCTATTGTACGGTCAGGGTCCGAAGTTAGGAAATATGGACGTAGTTTTGTTCGTTCGGCTGTTTTCTACATTAAGTTTACTCTCTAGAATGAGCACTGTTTCTTTATTTATCATTTTTCTAGCCTTTTGATTGTAAAGTTTAATTGTAAATGAATTAACCGCTCAAGCACCGGCAACACACAGGTGTGCGCCGAATTAATCGCGAATTTAATATTTATTTAACAATTACATAAGATTTATTTTTTATTTGGGAATTTTCACATGTCGGGGCTGCAGCGGTTTGTCGGAATAAGTCTATGTAAATGAAGTATTTACATTTGACAATGAGTTCTATAGCTCGGAAGGTGGCGTACAGTCTTCTCTTATTAATGGGAATTTATTATTATTGGGAAGAGACTTTTCTTTGTTGTTTATCACTTTTATCGCTTATGCTAGTGGATCTAAGAAGTCCAATTTTAAACCTTGTAAACATTACGGGTTACCATCATCACTCACACATAGAAAAATGCTTCGCATCTTGACTTCCTGCTCTTTCGAGCAAACAAACATTAAACAGCCAAAAAATCACGTTATAAACGATTTTAAACGTGTTTAACAGCGTGATAACAGTGACAAGTTGTGCCACCTATCACGTCGATAATGAACAACTTGTATTGGACACATTAAGCGCTTAGCACTTAACGTGCTTACCATGATATCTGACGCTGATGCAATTAACAATCTCTTTAATGCTGAAGAAGTAAAGACACTTAATGACTCCACTCGTGTGACTTTAACGGTCGTTGTAGAAAAAAGAAAACGAAAGAGTGATGGGAAAAGAGTGTGTCACAAAGAAAGAAACAGGAAAAGTATTTATTCAGCTCAGACAAAATACAAGAGCAGTAACGTCCTGCTTTTATAAGTCGGTTAGAAATGACAATTTACAGATGAGAAAAGAGCAACAAAACTAGCAAAGGGTTTGCAACCCCTGCTGGAAATGAGTGGTTAACATTTTAATCAAATTGCTAAATCGGGTACAGTCAATTGCTGTGGCATATTCATATATTTAGGTTTAGCAAAAGATTCAAATTAATAGGCTTTATTAACATACATTGATCTAAACTTCAGCAATAACATACATTCGCTGTAGTTCAAGGATTTCAGAAGCTATTCTTTCATCATCATCATATCAGCCGAAAGACGTCCACTGCTGGACATAGGCCTCCCCCAAGTGTCGCCACAACAACCGGTCCTGTGCGTCTCACATCCATCGGTTACCCGCAACCCTCACCAGGTCATCGGTCCACCTTGTGGGAGGCCTTCCAACGCTGCGTCTTCCGGTACGCGGTCGCCACTCCAAAACTTTTCGGCCCCATCGACCATCTGTTCTGCGAGCAATGTGCCCTGCCCACTGCCACTTCAATTTGGCGATTCTTCGGGCTATGTCGGTAACCTTGGTTCTCTTGCGGATATCACCAGTACCTCCCAGTACATTGCGGCATAGCTAATGACCGATACGCATCTAATAACAGTCAAACAAATCCAAAAGCATAACTATGAATAATTAACATTGAAATAAACATAATACTTGATTAGGTTCTAAGAACACGCAACTCGAAAACAAACGAGCCCTCACTTTCGAGCGAACAATAGACGATTCTACCCGTAATTAGAGAGTTGTACATTCCGAACGATCTTTCGAATCGATTACGGTTGAATAAACAATTCCTTTTTGTTTTTTTTTTAATTCAAATAATGTTATAAATCAAATACGCGCCGTTAACGTCCCGAAGGAGAGGTCATTTATCAGAGCGACGCGGGCGCAAGTCGTACTACTTGCGCCCCATACGAGAGACGCCATTGTACGATACATTAATGTTTCCTTAATTGTTATTTTATCGGATTCCAATATGGCCGACACGCGCCCGTAATTAGTCTCTGTACGGATTGAATGATTTTAGCTGTTCGATTTTTTAAATAATTAATTATATGGGCAGCTAAAGATTTCTTTGGTGTAATCAATAACATCTCGGGAATGTTGGAGATGCATTTTAAGTGTTGTGTGTTATACGAAATTATATCCTCTGATTCATGTAGTATTTTAAAAAGAAATATACCTACAGACCTCAAAAACGTTCATGGTTATTTAAGTCAAAATACTCGATAACTTGATCCTTTTAATAAAATTACTGTAGTAGGTATATGTAGCTTGTCTATATCAGTAGATATGATACCACCTTTTCTTAAGCAAAAACAATTACCTAAATGATAGACTAAATAGCTGTAAATAGATATCAGATACTAATGTTAATTCCTATTAGAATATTTTAAATAATCTATTAATATTCCAATAAAAAATTACAGAACTTTTATTATTAATTCACGTTTTAAATATGGTTGTGAAGACATTACAGCAACACCTACTGTTTTATTACTTTTTGAAGACAGTAATACAAAAAAACGAGTCTTCTAAAAGTTTAACCGTATAATTAATATAATGTTAATCAGTAAAAGGTTCCTCACAGTAGGACATCCCATGGCTAAGAATTATTTATATAAATCCCATAAAATGTAGGCCTCATCAAAAAGGTTTCTTCAGTGCGGGCGCTAAGTTTCTAGTGATTTAGCTCAATAACGGACTTGGTTATCTTACTTTGACGTCGTCAGTGTAAAACATACTGGGTTCCAAATGAATCAAATACGTTTATTCGTGCACACGATTAAGTGATATTTAAAAACTAACTGACCGCAAAAATCGACTCTTTAGAAATAAACATCACCTTTGTACCTACTTTCTGTTCTTTCTTCTTGTCTGTTTGTACTATGGATGAATGTGTACATCAATTTGTTAAATAAATAAAGGCAATAAAAGTGAGAAACGCTAATTGAAATAATTAACATCACTAATAAATTCAGTGCTTATCTTCCATCTACAAAAAGAAACTCTATACTTCAGTTGACACCTCAAATCGCGTGGGATGACTAAGTTTTTCTCACACTTCTAGAAACCCACCAAAATGTTGACTACCCCGTTGCAATCAACTTTAATCATCGACAAAACTTTAATATAATACAAACTTAATATTCAAAGTCTTTCAAAGTAAAAGTTATAAGTCCTCAAAGTTTTAAATCCGGCAATCCTGTGACAACATTTTAAAAGGGGTACCGAGCTCAAGTTTACGACGGGCATAAATGCCACATAAAAAAGGATAAAAACTTTTAATTTCCCTCCTCTTAAATGAGCCGGTGTTAATTTTAACTCTCCTATAGGAATTATGTATATGGCATTCACTAATTCTTTGTCATTATAAGGTATTTTATGTTTTTTTTTTTCTTCCATAGCTTTTGGCCGTAAATAATGTCCGGTTATGTTTGTTGGTTTAGCCATAACGTGTTTCATTTAGATTAAATTCTAATTTATTTTATGGAATCTTTGAATTTTTGGAGCGGAGATCATAATTTTATTTCGGTGCAGTGTGGGGTCAAGGCGTTTCTTCTTTATTGTGTTAGTTATTGTTATGTTTTTTCTTTCTTTCTTTTTAATCTCTGGGGAGAAAGATGGATTGTATTTGTGTGATGCGGCCTTTTAGTTTGTCTGTATTACTGTCTCTAAAACACAGGATGTTAAAGTAAAATAAAGTCATCAATCCTTTTTGTTTTTTTTTTGTCTGATGTACTATATTTAAGTTTTTAAATTCAAAGGATTACTTTAGATACGTAATGGTATAGGACTAAAGGCGAAGCTTTTATCACCCTTCATAAACAATCAAATTTCAACTTTAAAATTGAGTCAAAGCGTTGATATTACAACAACTTGAATCAAGAATATTTGTCACACTCCACAGCCATATACAAGTGCATTATCTCAATGTTTACGAAATAAATGCCTTAATAAAGATAAAATCCCAAACCTTAATTAGTGACAAATTGATCGTTTAAAAAAAAATATAAGTACATAAGGAAATGCATTAAAAACTTACAGACATTAACGTCGGTTTTACAAGTTGGTGCGGTGGAGCATAAAGTGGGGGTCTGCCCTGTTTGGGCTGAGCACCACCGTGACCTCGTCGAGGCGATCAGCGGCGGCAACCTCTCCGGCCCTGGTTCAATCCATGGTGAGCAGGAGCGAGGAGACACGGGAAGCTGCCACCTCCTTCTGCGAAGCAGTATACTAGCGAAGGAGGACGTAGGTCGCGTGAGGTAGAGGCAAACCTCATGCCCCAGCCGCCGCAACTGAAGAAGACGCCCCGGGCGTCAGGCGTCGCAGGGCGTTTCCCGGCCACCGTAGGCACGGACCGGCGGATAGCAATCCAACCAACGCGCGCCTCGAAGAGATGTCAGCATAGTAGACGGGGCCCGCTAGGGCTAGTGCCTGCCAGGGTTGCGGAATTTGTACGAAAGAGTAACCACGGCCTTGGAACGCAAAGGGCATTAATAGGAACACGGATGGGTTTTAGTCAGTACAAGTCTGACGACAGACTGAGCCCGGAGCGGAAGGAGCCATTTGATGATATCCCATCCTTAAAAAAAAAGAGACTGGTTGAAGTTCGATTGTAGAGCTAGAATAATGACCGTACCTACTCGTACATTGTTGAAACACCAGATTATAAATGCAAGATTCGTCTGGGACAAGGATCAATCAATATGCCTAGCCGTTTCCCAACTACATAATTATGACGGGGTCATTTTCCAGCCCAAATGGATGCAGCTGGGTACCAGTATTTTACATGAAGCGACTGGGTATCTGACCCCCACAACCCAGTAACCGGTAGTAACGGCAAGAATGGAGTCATTTTCTGGCTTCTTGCTATCCATGACGACTGTCAAAGGTGTGGAAATGAAAGCCGGTACCAACAGCTTAACGTGTCTTCCAAGGTAATTGGGGCAAACCCGCCACACATTCCCAAACCACTGCAACTCCTGAAAGCCAGAATCAACAGTGGCGACCACCAGAAAAACGCCGAGTCAATGAAGCTCGACGAGTTCCGGAGAAACGATTCAACTGTTTTGGATCCCGCAACGAAATAAAATCATCAGAAAATAACAGCGGAGGAGAAGGAAAAAAAAAGAAAAGGTACCTTCTTCTTCTTTTTCCGGGGTAAGGAGGAGGTTCTATATAAAGTGTTAAACAATTAACTGAAACAAATTTATGGGTTTATTGTACGCATCACGAAAACCAACCGACTGCCCCATACATTTCTCTGCGTATACCTCGACAAAAGGCACTGACTAGCTGATTTTTTTTTCGCGATTTCGGGTTTGGTCCCATAGTAAAAGTTGTTCATAATGATGAGTACAATGACCCAAGAGGTATTGCGTTTATTCTGTTACACGTTGTATAATGGATGGTCACCCATCCGCCGACCGCCCTCGGCAAGCTATGCTTTACCTGTTATTTTTTGCTACTGACTATCCTAACAATCCACAACGAGTCTCATCTTCCAGCTAGAGATAATTGTGGTTACTAACAGTAAGTACCTGCCTGCGTTTGTCTCCATTTCATTTAATAGCCCAATGAGAGACTTAATTAATTTTCATCACTCAAACGAGGCATTTCACACGTACATATTTAATTATAGAGTTTATAGTTAATGGTGATAGAATTTGCATAGCAATTAACACAGATTGCAAGTTAATGGGAAGCTCAATCAGCTTTTAGAACCATAATCTGGTTAATACCTTATTCTATAATTTAGGGTTCTGGGGAACTGTGACCACGAAGTTGGTAACAAAATTCTATAGTTTTACCAGCAGTTTTCAAGGTGTTGGGAGACAGAATCGAAGGTTTGACCTTTTAATGGACCTTATTTAAAAGACACCCTTATTATAGTCTTACTAGCTTTTGCCACCGGCTCCGCCCGTGTGGATGTCGGTTTACGCGTTATAAAGTAGCCTATGTCCTTCTCCATATCCCAGGCTATATATCTACCAAATTTCAGGACGATCCGTTCACCCGTTTTAGCGTGAAATCGTAACAGACGGACAGTCAGACATGTTATTTTCTCATTTATAATATTAAAGTAGGGATTTGAAAGGTTCGCGTTTGACATCAATCTCACCTGATGGAAAACGATGATGTGGTCGAGGATGGAGCACGCTTGCCGTCCACTGCTGAACGTAAGCCCCAAATAGCGCCAACAATTCTGGTCTTGAGCAGTCCTCATCCATCCGCTGCCAGCCACCTGCAGTCCAGAATCTTGAATGTGTTACTTAAACTAAAGACAATTTTTGATCAATATGCCTTTTTCCCGATTAGTTTTGGGCCGGCTTCCAGTTTAACCAGGGGATCTACTCTCTAAGCCCGAAGACCGTAGTTTCGTCCTTGGTATCGGGTGTTTTCTACTCCGTATCACCTACGGACTTACGATTAGTCCCAAACCCGAACTAAAAACAACTGTCAAATCGTGTTGTCATTCATTTTTAGTTCGGAGTAGACCTCCAGATTCAACTGAATACCAGTCTTAGCAAGACTCTTCTTTGCAAGAGTTTTGGCAAGATTTGTGTTAGATTTTCTGGCTTTTGTCTACCCATAACAATAGTCAGAAGAAATGACAGCCAGGACCCAGCGCCAGGCAGTCAGGGATTAACTACGTGGTTTTCGAAGCACGGAGTAGTCTCGGTTTGTAAAAGATGGTCACACATCTGCGAACCAATCTAGGCAAGTATTATTTAAACTTGAAGATAGATCCGTCCGACTGTTATTACTTAGCCATGAACTCCGCAGTTAGCCTTAATTATTACACAGTTAATAATTTTATTAATGATCATTCATTATTATCATGTTGACTGCAACCTTTCCCTACATTAAAATACCGTCAACGACGAAAGCTCTTGCAGAAGATTGAATAACAAAATGCAACAAACAAAATAATAAAATAAGAATTGACGCGGAACCCTTAATCTTAATCTTGTTCACACCCGCCCACTTGTCATTCCATAACGCCCACGCCACACATACTTAATCTAAATTATTTAAATTGCATATTTAAACAATTCACAATATGTTTTTATGCTGTTAAAGGATATTTTTATCATAACACTTAATTTTTCTGGCCCAGTTTCTTTTCTTACGTCTTCTTGTTTTTTTTTTTGACAAGTGCTAGGACTCTCAGAGGCTTTTAACAGTAGGTTATTCTACGAGCGAAAGCTATTTTCGTAACTCGAAATGTCAAAGTGTCATTTTATAAATGTAAAGGATTGATACAATCTACTTTCAATCTGCAAAATACACTGTAATTTTATTCTTTGTCACTTTGTTTAGAGCCTCTCCCACCTTGTCTTATGAAATAGATTAGACAGTCAGCATTGTTGCCAATAAGCATTTTTTGGCTGTACCGTATTTCATTAATATGCAAGTTACACTACGAAAATCTCTTTCACTGCCACGGCATGGGACGCTTTCAATATCAAATACCACTGACTGTTTCAACTCAAAATTGTTGCTGTAGTTAATGTAATTAAATCGATGTAAGTAAAGAGTCGAATTGTAACCAAGCAAGAGGCATATATTTGTATTGATATAAATTTCTTTAAAAATGTCTACAATTTATTCCTTCACTCCGATCGCCTTGACTACATAAAAATACCGTTTATTACATATAGGCATACAAGTATTTGTATGGGCGTCAAGTAAATATTCGTTCCTTTGTGTAAACTTTCACCCTTAATGAGCACAGTCGAGGTGTCACCGAAGTCATCCGATGTCACGACTTATTACGTATTTGTTCAAGGATATTATACGATGGGAAGCACTTGCTATTGATATTATATTTTGTATGATTGGAAAGAAGGAGATTGACTGTTTAATATTAACTAGGAATTCTATTCCGTAATTAAGTGCATTCGACTGAAGGAAAGGCATAGGTTTTCTCATTTTTAAACAAGTTTTGAGAGATATATAATTTACCTACATAGCTTGAAAGCTGTTAGCTTTCTAAATAACTATGAATTTCACAAAATCGATAAGAAATACCACTAAAATAGTGCACAAACGTGAGGCCAACTTGAAGACAAATGAAAAAATACAAAACAAAAACTTATTCCCAACAAAGAATTAACAATCCAATCTGTAACTACAACACATGACTCAAGAGCAAGACCATGACCGAAACAGACATTCCTAATTAATACTACAGACTCTAACAAAAAAAAAGGTCGCACAGCATAGCAATCGTACACGTAACAAGAGCCGACCCGACCAGCCTGTGCCCATATATTTACTTTATCTTGTACAATACACTTAAATACAAATTAATACAAGCAAAGGACCGGACCTTAATGGCAAGCTCGACTGTTTATTTTACACCTCGCGATGGGCCATGCCAGTTTTATTTTTAATTTTTTTATTGGTCACACTTTGGGTATTCGGCTTTTAGCGCCTTTGGAAGGTTCTAGGTTTTTTCGTAGAACTGTTTGTTAATTGATTTTCGGGTTCGGTTTTGAATAATTTTGGTTTGCTTATGACATAAAACGTTAAAAGTAAATATTTGAAAGTAAAATGAGAATGGTAATTATAATAGGAATCAATGGTAGTACTTATTTTAATTTTTGTGTAATAGTAATAGGGACTGAACTAATTAGAATTTGCTCTTAATTAGAATTAACTGAACTTTAAAGGTGACCTTAAAATTGAGTGACGTAAGAATTTTTCCTTATAAATTGATGATTCACGACCATCAATACAATGGACCACAGATAGTGGATACAAGGTGTCTCGATACTCTCCACTATCTTCGGAATTTGAATTTTAACTGCAAAAAAGTGTTATTAATACAACACATTTACAACATAAAAACGCAATTTTATTCATCCAATATTCCCGATATCGACAGTATTGTAGTCAAACTTATCGCCATGCAGACGCAAGCATACATATTCATTTGTTCACAATTCCAATTTCCATCTAGCGTTATCTCGACTAAAAATTCAACAACACTATGTAATATTCTGTTAAAATTGCAAATACATGCAACTCAATTAGTTTAAATGCACATCCGAGAGCTCGAGTCGTTATTTAGATATACCTATTGGTTACAGATACGGTATCGACATTAATATTCGAAAAATATTGTCAAAGCTCCTCACTGGTCGATAAAAATGTCGGGCCACACGCAGCAGGTCATTAGACACCTCCCGGAGGAAAATAAATTAAAGTAAACGAGAAATCTCGACCGTCAACCTTATTCACAACGAACAGCCTTCAATTTACACTACAATCCCACTTCTGATGTCATCCACTGCTCTTTTACAAGGCCTATAAAGTTTTGATCGCCGAGTAAAAAAAGCGATGGAATATTTTAGTTACGATTCGAACGTGTCGCAAGTTTATGAATAGGGATATAAGCTCGGGATCAATTAAATGCCATAAGATACAAGCACTATAAGTCAGTTCGAAGCGAAATCCAAGAAGTAATGACTAACAGTCTAGTTTATGGTGTAAAAAAGTTCATGTTTCGTTTTAACTTCATCCAATCTCCTTAACAGTGGTTTAATTTGCTCAGACTTGTTCGGTGTAATTAAATGGTTTTTTACTTGCTTCCAATTGTCACTCGTTGTTAGAATCTTATCCACCCAAGTAACTGCCAGGAATTAATTTGATTGTTATTTTAAATTGGTACAAACTAGTTATATTTTAAGTTGAAGTTGGGTGTCTTGTTTATTGATAGAGTTAGGGGAGCTTTTTTAAACTGGTTATATAATATCAATTTTTAATTTCATACTCGTTAAAAGCTGTGATCTTTGCAAAACAGGTAGTAGCTGCTTGTACAGCGTGTTTTAGAAGTACGTGGTCATATTTAGGGTGATGTTGTGTAGCTGATATACATTACGAAAAAAACTTAAAAAACAAAAGATGTGGCTTAAAAAAAATCGACCACAAAAAAACTACTAAAAAGTCCTGAAGACTTTTTGAGCAGTTTGATGCAGTTGGTGACAAGAAATCTATTTATTTTTTGTTTTGCTATTTTTTCCATAATGTAGGTATTTATATCAGCATCCCAATATCACCCTTAACTATCTTCTTCTTCGTGGGGGTAGTAAGGTCCAACGACCTCATACACCCTAGTGTTAGAGTTTCTAAACCGCCTCCAAGGGCCTCTGACATGGTTTGATGACCGCCATTTGGCGGCCGGGACAATCGGCTTATACGTGCCTTCCGAAGCACGGAATCATCTTTTTATCAGACAATCGGGTGATTCAAGCCTGCAATGTCCTAGACAAACTGAAAACAACTTTACAAAGTATGCTTTCCGTGGGATTTGAACCCACGACCACCGGGTCACAAGGCAAACGCCTTAACCACTAGACCACGGACTTCTGGAACACCCTGTAAAAGTTATACGATTATATCCAATAACGATTTAAAAGAGGTCTATCATAGCAGTGGATCATTATTACATAGGATCATCGATTTTAGAGAGGAACTTTGATATTTTTTCCGGTTCTTCTCCACAAAGAACGACCAATTCGGCGCGCGCACTAACTTTTGGCTTTTTACAACTGGCCGTACAAAATAAAATATTTGACGATGACCACATGCAGCAACATCTTTTTCTTCAATTAGTTTTTGCACATTAAATTGCAAGACGGAGGTGTTGATTGAAGATATCACAGAAAACATCTACTAATTAATATGACCCCCGTGCGATTCCTAAATTATTCCTTTGTCTTTAAAACAAAGCTAGCAAGCGGATCAGTTAACAAGTTACCATTTTACAACCATCACGAAGTTTCTGAGAATACCAATATCCTTTCGTTATTCCGAGCTTGCTTGAAACAATTAAAAATCTATTCTGTATGCGCAGAGGGACCTCTCTATCCGCTTAGCTCTTCTTTTGTTGCCAATAAAAACTGTTTATAGTAATAAACATACTATTTCGATGCAAGTCAGACGGGTAAAAAATATAAAAGAGTCCATCTGGTAATTGTTGGACACTAAAATAAGGCGTTTTACTGTCAACATGTTACTTAATTAGGGTGGAGACGTGAACGGAAATGTCATAGTGTTCTGTAGTGCGATGACCCAATAAATTAATGGGTTTCTTAGATAAGTTTATTGGTTGATGATTTTATCAGTTGTGGATTGAGAGGACTTCAGTGAATTTTAATTTCTTGCGTTGGTATTACTTGGTAGTAGCTATTGTCTAGTTTTGACATGGTTAAAATTCAAGGCGTGGTTCTGGATTATTAAAAGATCGCAGAAATCGTTGTTCAGCAGAAACAACATGTTAAATCTTAGTAAGATTTTGGAATTATCATTCCCTAAGTATGTTCTTTCAACATACTAAGTATAGTAGACACATATAGCTCTGGCAGTGATAATATCACAATCTAATGAAATTCCTGATCCAAAAACGTCTACTCGACAGTGTAAAACGCGCAATGAATACTGTTGATTGGCAAAATAAAGGCATTGCGATCAATAGGGATGTTTCCTGAAAAATCGAATTAGTCCGTCAGATTGATTTCTAATAAATATTGGAGACATATTTTCTTTTTTAAGTCAACAAAAAATTAAACGATACAGTGAGTTGAAAACTCATGTGACGTCACAGACCGATACATTTTTTACCAGAAAATGACGTCACAAGCCCCCACTCCTGATCTTTTATGCGTTTTATGTTCGTCATTTTTTATTGATTTGATAAAACAAAAAATACGTAGGTATCCAATATTTTGCGATAATCTAACTGACGTACTAAGCAGAATCATTTTTTTTTACTCAAGAAAAATCTCTATTGTGTGAATTTGTGTGTAGTAGGTACGGAATTACAATTGTAACGTGGTCTTACAATTGTCACCCAATGCAACAAACTAATCACTAAAACATCACTAAGTCTCACCAATTATAATCCAATGACAAATGATATCGTAACGTCAAAACGCATAGTGAAAGCCAACTTTAGTAGTAAACTCGTTAATTTACGAGTTGGCAAGCCGTATACACAAACATAAATCAAGATGAATTACTACAATGATCGAATCTGACGATCGAACGTCTGATCCAGCATTTATGTTGTACTGTCGACGAATGAAAACCTTAAGCGTTCTAGAACCTTTTCGAAGTAAACGATAGATTACATGAAGTAAGGTTGGCACAGTCTAATGTCACAAAGTCTGTATGGGACTTGGGTGGCAATTCGATTCCTTCCCGAATTGGGCAAAGTGGTATTAGGTTTTTCGAAATGGACTTTCCCATTATAGCCTGGAGTCTGGCTCTGTACCCGGTTGAGGGCAATATTCTCTCCACATATTACATAGGACTAATGTCAGCCTGGACCGACAGCTTTACGTGCTTTCCAAATATCGAAGAAATCTCGGTATGTTAAGACGGTCACCCATCCATGGACCACCATATGCAAGCATTGCCTAACCTTTAAGATACAACAAGATTACTATAAACAGTTTGCGCAATATGTTATTGCTTTGTTCCATCCTATTTGTTATATTGACTCACCTGATGGTAAGCAATGATGTAGATGCACACTAAGTGCACACTATTGACTTCTAGACCCTCAGGTTGTAGCTATCAGGATACACAGACTCCGGCAGGAAATTACACTCCTAAGCTGTACGATGAATGCACGCCTATGAATTTTAACTCTGAAGATGAGTCAAAACAACATTTTTTAAATTACTTTATTGCAAATTAAATGCTTAACTAGAATAGATTTTGATTGTCAGATACTTAATCAGAATAGAATACTACTAATGGCTACCATTTATTACCGGTCGGCTGAACGGATCTGGATGAAAGGGGTTCGAACATTTTTCTATGGAGCTGGAATAGCCACCCGTCGCCATTTTGATATTTTTTCAAAATCGCGGCGCACGGTGAAACATGAATTTATGGGTACAGGACACATAAACTAACAAAAAATGTTAGAAAATGGTGCTCTACAGTGTAACGTTGCGTTGTTGTGTCATATTTGGAGGTAAAGTCATTAATGAAAACAATGAAAATAATTAAAAATTAACTAATCACGTATGCAGTAGATTGTATTCTAATAAAGTTCTCGGTTTGATTAAAAATTTACATAAAATAGCTTAAAATACATGTATTATATATGCATTTTAAGTTGATTTTTAAGTGAACATTTGTATTAAAAAGAAAAAAAGCATGGTTGTAATAAATTTTCTTCCATTTCACAATCAATCGTCAATCATCTCGGATTCTAAATTCAAATGTAGTGTAGTATAAAGTGACAGACGATTCACTTGTTTTCCAGTCATATTATTATGACCAAAAATATGGTAAATTCATGTTTTTATTATAATCCTCTGATACATAATCTGCGTAATACAATTAAGGTGTAAATTAAATAAATTATTCCCTTGGAATCAAGGTTACCCGTCTCCAATTACAATTTAAATTATCCAGTATTAATGAGCATTTAATCCAGCAATTCCAAGTCATAAGATATTATTTAAGTAGTTGCGATACAATTAATATCTCAGTTTTACCATTTAAGAGAAACTTCATTTAATTAGAAAACCATTTTGGTAACGACGCACATTTCAAAGGTCAATAGGCTAAGAATTTGCTTAAGACTGGCCTTATGTTTATTTATATCGTTAATTCGAGTGTTAAATTAATCGATTTTAGATAATCGACAAATGCTGGTTGAAATAAACTAATTTGTAAACAACACTTGGGCATTAAACCAGTTGGGCGTTTAATTATTTTGTTATGGTTATATTTCTCTAAAGTGTCAAGGACAGGCCACATTGTTTAAGACACACGTAATACTGGTAACAGTAAATTATCACTACATAACTATCACTGCAGACCTATTATAAATGTACCTATTATATACGTTATTTTTTAAGGGTATATCTATGGGCCAAAGTATCCTGAAAATAAAGAGATTTATTATTATTCCATTTATTCTGAAGTGCGTGGTCGTAATATAAAGGTGGTATTCTGTATCTGCTTTACAATATGAAAAAAAAACAAACTAGTTAAATTTTGACTTTTTGCCAAAACCCGGCCGCAAATAACCAACTAAATAATGAAGAAAAAAACAGTTTTCAAGCTGTCTGATGCAGTTAGTGGTGTTTATTTTAGTTCAATCACAGATTCGATGCCACTGTTTGTATAAGGCTGCTAGAAAAGTGATGTTAATAGAAAAGTTAGAACTTTTTACAGATTTTCAAGTTCGGGTCTTTTGTAAAAGTCATTTTTATTTTTATTTTGACCACGCCCTGTACATACGTTGTATAATGTTCTGTTAAGTATAGAAGTTCCAATGGCTCTAGACAAAGTGATATTCATTCAGTAATAGCTATTGTCAAAAGTCCAAAATGCAATAAACCACGTGATACAGGAGCGTATGTCAAATCCATAATGGATTTTTTTACCATCGCTGTTACTAATACATTGTCACTATGTCTAGAGCCCCTGGTGCTGCTAAAAATAAACTGAAAAGGGTGTCAACTAGGGTGAATCGTAATAATATTTCACACCTAAATAATATCTAATTGTCATAGTATTACTACAATTTACAGTTCTGTATTTACGAGATGTATCATCTCAAAAACATGTTGAATTTTTTAATGAATAATTCGGAAATCATGCGCAAGGAACGTGAAACGTCTTCTGTAAGGAGTGAACATATTTCAACAAATGGCGATAATTATTGCGACATCATTGATTCCTATCGTATTCATATTATTATCTGCAGCTATTTCCTATTCCACTGCAAATATTTTAGTTTTTAGGCAGCTCTTCTGCCATTGGTTGCAATTTAAAATTCCTTAGCTTTATCAGCGTTTACAGGCTTGCAAGAAAAGACAAAAAAGTACGATTATGATTCGATTCCCGAATTAGCTAGTACAATCATTTAATAACGATTCACAGTAAGTTCTCCGCCGCCAAATTGACGTGTCATTAATTATTTCGAAGTGTCGTTAACCGTACCGTACAGACGGTTACAGCAAACAACGGTTCTGATATTCCGAGAACAATACAATTGGAAACTACTAATGAATCGCAATATGGCGCAAGGTGTAGTCTACCCGTCAATACACTACTTGATGATTCGTTAGGCAATGGATACTAGGTACTCATTAGTCTTACTTAATATATTGTCTGTAGATGACCAGAATAGCGAATGTGATACGCCCTATAAAGCACTTGAACATAAGGTCAAGACCACATGAGTTGAAGCTACTGATAGAAAACTAAGCGCTTCAATGATTTTAAAGACCACCCAAGTTCTGTGAATGGTTTGTGTATCTGTAACCTAAGATACCTTCAAAGTCACAGTCATAAGCGATATTCTTAGAATCGACACCGATTGATGCTTTAAAAATTCAGCAGGAACAACCAGCTTATTCCAATTCTATGAAGGTGTGCCCAAAGGTTTATGTTAGGCAGGCAATATTAATCCTATAAAACCACCTAATGAAACCCACCTCAACAGAAAGTATGAGCCAACCCGCACATGCTTGTGGGTTTACGTCATCAGTACGTGTTTTACCGCTAACAAACATACATTAATATGGAAAGCTCGCCTCTGCCAATGTGCCAGGCAACGCTGCCCCCACGAAGATGGCCATTGTCTTTTCAAAACGTGACTCCAAATGTTAATTGGACTATTAAAAGCCGAATGCGGGTCATTTCGACCATTACGAACGGAGCCCTTTTGAATATGTATAATAAAATTATTAGATGAGCTGAGCTCAATTTGTGTGTAAGGTTTCTAATAAGGTTATGCGCTTTCTTGTCACAGATGGCGCTTGCGTGTTGAATGCGCAAACGCACAGCCGGATGCGCGAAATGGATTTTGTTGTGTGCGTAACTGTGCGCATCGGATGCAGAATTTTATATTAGTGCCCTTAGTGTGGGAGCTGAAAAATTAATCGTTTTTGTATTCATATGTAAGCCGTTAAATAGGCTAGTGGTATGTTGTATTTATACGTGATCATAGTCTGAATGATAAAATGTCGATTACTGACGTTGGGTAAGGAATGGGTGATGAGAGTTTAGCTAATTGTGGGCCTGATGCACCTCAACGCTCGCGCTGTTGCAATACAAAACTGATTCATGATTTAATAAGTACAGACACGTTACTAAGCTGTTACGGATTGCCTTTTAGGACTGAACATAATTTTAGAACCGTGACTGCGTTTTGAATGAAACAATCCTTTCCTAGCGTTGGTAGTTCAATGAAAGGAATTTTTTGTTTGCATATTCTTTGAGTTTTTAAAACCTGTGGAAAGGAAATTTCACTGTAAATTACTTGTTAGATAATCGAGAGGTGCTTGGAAATAATTACTCAATAGTGATCATCATCAACATCATATCAGGCGAAAAACGTCCACTGCTGGACATAGGCCTCCCCCAAGTATCTTCACAGGAACCGGTCCCATGCGTCTCGCATCCATCGGCTACCAGCGAACCTCACCAGGTCATCGGTCCATCTTGTGGGAGGCCTTCCAACGCTGCGTCTTCCAGTACGCGGTCGCCACTCCAGAACTTTTCGGCCCCATCGACCATCTGTTCTGAACTCAATAGTATTGCGGCACTGAAAACTGACAAATTATTATGGATATTGAGTTTTACAGATGCATCCGCAATTTCTTTGTTAGTCTTAACTGATATTTTAAAAGGTAAAATTTTTGGTTTTTAGTGCCATCGCTGAGTGTGTGAAAATGCACGGTTATGTTGGGGTGGGCCGCGGGGACAAAATCATCTGCCTAGCCTTTTTCCTAACTATTTTGGGGTAGGGATGCCTACCCCAAAATAGTTAGGAAAAAGGCTAGTCAAACCGGAGTCAGATGAATACCAGTATTGTACGTTGAGCGGCTGCCTACCAGACCTCCACAACCCATATACTGGGTTACACGGTACTTCTCGGCATGACTGGAGTCTGATTTTCTAGCTTCTGACAATCCGTAACGACTGCCAAAGATCTACATATGACAGTCGGACCGGTTTCACGTGCTTTTCGAATACGTGAATCTCGGCACGAAACCGCAGGTAAAAAACTAGAATAAGGTACAGCGAAAAAACCTAGATTTCGTATTCTGAATTCATCAGAACGCAATGAGTAAGCCTGATGATCAATGCTCGCTTCTGCTGAACGAATGAGGGGTATCCCACGCTAAATTTGATGATGTGTCATTCCTGTTTCCTTAAAAAACTACTAGGTCTACTTAGTTTAAAAGCGAAAAATGAACACACAAATAGTTTATTAAATGTTTGCAGATACGTGTCCTGCGTTCAAACTATGCAAAAATAATTTTACGTATTGCGTTTTGGCTCATTATCCTGTACAGTTTCTTTTCGTAGAAAGCTTTCTTGGTTCTATGCCAGGACTGAACATATGTATTCTATTTTGAATACATTTGCTTATAATACACCTACTTACTTAAATATAAAAATTGTTTTTTATTGGTATAAGTCGACAACAGAGTCGTATTAAGTTTTCGTCTCTGTTCCGTGCATGTGCATAATATTATTTAGAAGATTTGTCATACAACAGTCTAGATATTTTAAAGATTCCTTAGTTATTTACGATTTATATTTATGTTCAAATAAATGAAATAATTATAAAACGGAAAAACCCCAATGAGTGGATTGTAAAGTACGTGATTTTCTTAATTTTCCTTCTCAAGTTACCCAGAGTCAAATTGCATACAAAATATTGTAGTACACACAAAGGATGTTTGACCCTTTCAAATAAATACAGATTTTAATCAAAGCTTACCGAAGAAAATGAATAATGACTAATTCGTAAAAAATCTTTTCCAAGTAAACTGCGTGATACTGCAAACAAAATAACAAAAAGCGCATTCGCTGTCAGAATTTGCAATTACTTGTATTGTAGGTACTTACACTGAACGCTTAAAAAGTTTGTAAATGTACGAAAAGAGACAATAGCTTAGCTGTCATATAAATAATTGTGTCTTGGATAAGGTAGGTGGTAAGGGTTTGACCGTTTTTAAATTATTTGAGCTGCCAAACAGTAAGGTTCAATTTCCTGCATTATTATTAAAATATTATCGTTTACTCAGCTGATGAAACAACAAGCAGTTTCAGAAACAAGTATCAAGTTTGTATCAACTTCAAACACTTGTGTCATCTATTGTAGATTAGATAGAAAAAAAATACATGACTAATAAACAAGGCTAATCACCAACAAAACATTTTTTTTATAAAAAAAGAATACCACTTGACTAATCCCTTAAGCTGGCACCACCATAGAGTGGGCCATCTGTCAGCACTCGGGGCGCAGCATATTTTATAATTATACGGGGACATACGTGGAATAGCAATCATTCTCTGGTCCAGTCGCGCGAATGTCCTGTGCACGATGTGACGCGCATTCTGAACGGCCCCGCAAACCACCACGATCAAGATTTCTCGGTCGCGATCTACAAACAGGTGCTCAACTGGTGTCGACGCGTGATTGATATAAGCAATTGAATTTTCATTCTATATTTAGATATTACTTGTACAACATTAATATTTTAATCAGGAATGTTTGAACCAGAACGCTACAATTGCATGTAGGCTTTATGCAATCTTCACATTCTTCGCATTCACTTTGTCTTGAACCAGTAATCGATGATCTTTTATTTTTCAGGTACGTGACCAAACTGAGAGAACAGAAAAAAAACACAACAAAACTGGAGGGCAAGGGAAACAAAAATACACCATACAATGAACTCGCTTTTGAAATTAAATAATGTCAATGAAATACTAAGTTTTAATTGCTCCTATTTGCCACTGTAATTTACCAATGAATCAATAATAGTAATCGAACATGCCATTAAATGACTGAAAATTCTTCGTAAACGATCTAAAACCATCATCATCCCATTCTCATCCTTCTGCACCAATAAATTAATAAATTAGTCCGCTCAGTAGCCTCATTCCAACATCCTTACAAGTACCAACAATGGACCTGTAGAAATAGCAGAAAATCTAATCTACTTATGCGATACGATTTACAATTCAGCTCAGGGAAACATCGGAGCGCTAATACATGTGCTTAGCGGTAAACTTAAAGAGGGACCCAGTGCCAAATATGTACGAAGTAACGATTTAGTGACTATATACGGTACATAAAGTACCGAATGGCCTAGCAAAAAATTCTTGACAACAGTTATGTTGTATCATTGTTCAGTTCGACGCGTACGCATATCTAAATCGTAACGTTTGCGTTATTAATGTTTTATGATTTGCGATACGCCTACTGCGGTCATTTTTCAGCTTTAATCTTGTTAATTAATTTTGTCTCATTAAATGTGTCGCCGTCTTTGGTTAGGCATTGCATCATTGAATCATTCATTACTGTTGGCATTTTTTAAGTCTCTATCTCAATGTGAATCATTAGTCGTTAAAATCTGCGTTGCCATTTACATTTTTGATTTGATTAGATCTGCCTAATCAAGTCTAGCCTCTTCCAGCTGTTAATGAGAATTCTCATTTTAAGGCTTTTTTACATTATTAATTTTAGATTCCACCATTAGTTTCGCGCTAATCAGTTAATAGTGTTGGTTTTATACGCTGATTAGTTTGTCTTATTTTATTCAAAACTTGTTTCTTTTTTCTTGCGATGACACGAGGCATGTGAGTGGGTGAGTGGGGTGTTGCAGATTTGTTTCTTCTACCCAACTTTGCTAGTTATAACAATCAGGTTTCTCCCGCGGCATCTCACAGTAAAGCGGTACTTTTATTCTAAGATATACATCATAAACGTGAGTGTCGTCCATAAGTACAATGTGTACATCTATGAATGTCTTTATTACCGTGTTTTAGTCATTTGTAAGATTTTCTCATAATGATTGTCTCCAAAACGAGTGTTTGTGCCGTCAAAAGCTTTTGTCTAATCGTTGTCATGACTCCGGTTCACATTTGCTCCGATATAGTCGTTAAAAATGTCGTTTGTTGTTTCTGTATGTGCGTCTTTTATTGTACTAGCGTCATTGTTGTTGTTAATTTCATGACAGTAATTTTCATTAAGTAAAGAATCTTCTGGATCACTACCAATTTATTCAGGTGTAATTTTTAAGCATAAAGAAATTTATGCGGTGTTTCAATATAATTTTTGATCACAGGGAAGATTCCAGTGTATTGACACTTACTATGGTCGACATCAGATAAATTTGCAATAACGGTCATTGCCCTTTCCTTAATTTGAGCCGTAGGTACCTGAACAATAAATTATCAATAGCTTTTCATTACTAGAAAATGTAAAGGATCACGATTTATTTCAATTCAGGACAGCTATATGTCTTTATTTCTGTTTTCGGAATTAACTGTATCAAAAAAAGTAGGTGGGTCAATGACCGTCATCGCAAATTTATCTGGCGTCGACCATATAAACATGTTTTCCATCATTAGTGGCTAGTGTGGGTAAACCCTTATCAATAGAAGGTGTTTTATCGTACATTAATCATGATAGGCTGCTGTATTCGAGATTAGAATATACTTGTTATTAATGTTTTTTCTTCGAGGTGATACTATTGTTCGCTTTGGAGTGTCTCCACAGGAGATCGTCTTCAAATGTTTTATTTTGTTTTTATTATTGGTGTGTCTCTGGCTAGTTAGTAATATCGTATCCACTAGCTTTAAATTAGAAAATGGTAGCAGCAGTCTAGAGCTTAAACATATATTGCCAAATGGCATGTTCCTACTTTCCTAAAACGTCTTGGTCTACTTCCCTAATCTCGAAGCTGACCTTAGAAAGTTAGGATTTAGATTGACAGTCCCTCTAAGGTACAATAACCAATTGAGGATGGGTTACGAAAATGTAAGCATAGAACATGGTAAGTTAACAGAAAGGCTTTATGCATACTAAGTGGAGGAATTATTAAATCAATGTTGAAATCTTGGCACAGTGGCACCCGATGTTACCTATTTATCCTTGATGGTTTGGCACCAGCCAATGAAGAGTCTTCTTACAAAACTTAATGGATTCTAGACACTGGTCTGTAATATATAGGGTGTTCCAGAAGTACCTGATCATATTTTTGGTTAAGTTGCTATTGTTACGCAACATCACCCTAAGGTAAATATGACCACGCACTTCTAGAACACCCTGCATAGCTCATTATACATCATATTGGAGAAGAAAAGCCTCTTTGTCTCCTTTATTTCGCTTACTGAACTTAATAATGTCCAGTTTTTTGACGAATATTTGGACAAACGATCATCAGTGCAATGATTTTTCGGGAATCTGCTCTTCGGGCAATTGTTCGTTCGGCCAATAGTTTTTCGGTCAGATGTAACTTTGGGCCAGCATTTTTCTGTCAGTGTACTGAGAAGCAGTCTTGTCAAATAACCTCAGCGTCGGGTGGACCTTGGGCAGTCCATCAGCTACAACGACAACCTGCAATTTGAAAGAAAGAAAGAAGAAATATTATTTAATATCATATTTTCAAACACACTGTCACAGCAAAAATAATTATAAGATGTAAATATTAATGAGGTGTTTTATGAAATGAGAGGAATAAAAATTTTACTACGATCTTCATTTTATTGGCAACCATTTTACCTATATATTTATCATCACATTTATATTTAGCTTCGGGGTTATTAGAGTCAGAGATTTCAATGTGAATTATTATTAATTGTCTAGTTTTTTAAAATTGAATTGTAGTTCATTTTCAGAAGAACATTTGTATAAGGACGACACGGTTGGCGTAGTGGTTGAGCGATTGGCTGCTGCGCTGCGGGTTCGATTCCCGCACGGAACAAATATTTGTATGGCCTACAGATAGTTGTTCCGGATCTGGCTGTTTGTGCATGTGAGATTGTATGTTTGTAACGTTTTACAAAAGAAAAAAAAAAACAAAATATAGATAGTGATAGGACGTAAGAACTTGGCCCGTATTATGATCCTGTGTGCCACTGAAAATAGGTTGAATGCGGTCACCAGTTTGTTCATACCTACAGATGTAGCTGTCTGTTGGAGCCCTTTCTCATCAATGAACGTTTGTGAATCAGCCGAGAGCCAGACACCAAAGGAATTCCTTCAAACCAATAAAAACAATAAAGCAAAACGTTGACGAATCTATTAAAATCACGTAAACTGACTTCGAGAAACATCTTGGATGTCATCCAAAAACTGGCGGCCATTAAAATGGGCGAGCTATTTAACGGTTCCATAAGTAGTGTAAAACAAATGTTTTATCAGATTCGTTAGTGTACGCATCAATAATTCATAGCGTTACGATGTTATGCACATCGCCACCCGTTACTTGGAAGCCTTCTGCCGTTCATTAGTAGTTTTAACGCGACTTGCTTTGGCAAAACCGCTGGGCTACATAGCTATGGGCAAGGATGAAAGTTCGCTGGAAGTGTCATTTGAAATTATTATTTAAATCATGTTTATTTAGATATAAGAAAGTAAAAAATAAGTTTACTTTTTGTAATAAGTAGGGAGTCTATTGATGTTGTTTGGATTAAATTCCATTTGAAAAAGGCTTGCCAGCAGTAGCATGCATAAGACAATTAAAGTTGAGGAAACTTAGCACATGCTAAGAAAAACCATCAACAGGCTTGTAGATAAAGTTTCATCTAAGAGGAAAACTTGAGTAGGAATTCTATCGTGTGATTACAAACGACCCGTTTGACTTAGCAACAGCCTGGGATGGATACAACAAGTATTTAAATACTGTCTTTTATTTGTTTCGGAATAACTGTGACCACTTTCTTGAGAAGAGCCGAACACTGAGTAGACTGAAAACAGCTAGTCAGTGAACCCGTCAAAGCTTTCCAGGACCAGCGCCAACTTAAGCCATTAAAGAAAAGAAATTACTTACTTGACTTAATGTCCTATGTCCCCTAGGTGAGGCAGAGGGCGTCCACAGATATCATCGACCGCGATCGGACTTGAAAAAAAGAAATGGTAACTTAAAATATAACAGCTTTCGCTTCACAAGATCACAGGAAAACTCTATGCATGGAAAATAAGTACAGAATATTTCAAACCACGCTTCCTGCCCCATCCATTCTCTCGACATCCTTGCAAGTATTGGTACGCCGTTCATATACAGTTCGTGTATTGACGATTTAATTACATTTTGATCCGGCTACCAGTCGTTATTGCGATGTGGGTGTCCGATATAGGTATGCAAATGACAATCACTTGGTTCAACATACTTAGGTGTCACGTCGGCACTTCTTTAGATTTCCATACCAATAGCGTTTTAGTAATGAATAATTAATATACTGTGTTATAATTGAGAATCGCTTAAAAGGTATGCGTTAAAATGCAATGATTGTATGGCGGTATTTGATAAGCGATTGAGAGAATAAACTCGTGTTTTTAAGCATGTTTTGCATGAGTATTGGTCATGATTTTAAATGGGTTTTGGTACGTGAAGAAATGTGAGTTCTAATTCGATCGAGTAAATGTGTGTTTTATGATAAGTTTGTTGGTAACTTTGTAATTTATATGGGCTTTATGTGGAGATTATGTATAGATAAAAGTAGTATTTCATTTAGAGTTTTGATTTCGCTAGGGTTGGCAATGAGAGGTTGCTTTTTGCCTATTCAGTAGAGAAATGAAACGTAGCAACAAAAATGTTTTGTTGTCAAGCAGAGGGCAGTCAACGCTCACTGCATTTACACAATTTATTAAGCTAAACCTATACACAAAATAGTTTTATATTATAAAGCATGAGTAGTAGCAGTAAAAACGTTTATTACCAACTCAAACAAGGATAAAGCTACGTCGAAATTCTAATAGCATCACAAAATTAACATAAGTATTGTGAAATAAGCTCATGTACTTACCTAGTTGAATCACTGTGGAAAATACTCTACACAAAATACGCCCTGTCCATTTCCGACGACAATAATGACGTGTCCTAACATCAAATTAGTGATTCCCCCAACTTAATATCAGGTAAACGAAAGTCTAAAATTGTAAAATCAAAGACTTAATATCTAACACACGAAAACAAATATCTAACAAACATATACTTAAAGTAGCGATGAATAAATCATCCCCATAATTGCAGGGGCGGCCTATCGACATTACGATTTTCGCCATCGAAAATGCATTTTCCGTACTGTTCATGTAGCTCTGCCTTAAGGTACATATTAAGTTAATTATAGGATTACAGTAGGTTGCATTTAAAGCGGTATTTTGGTAATATAATAGTCAGATGGCACGCCTGATAAGTGCCAACCTGATACTTGGAAAGCTACGCTCATTTCGAATTCGGGGCGCAGACAGAACGTACTTGGTCGCGAGGAACAAACGAATATAATAATTATGAGCCGAATGGATTAGGCCGAATTAACGGTTGCGTTGTTAGGAGATTATTTTTTCGACACGTAGCGGGCGAGGGCTTTAATCAGATTTTTAGATATGTATCTGCGTAATCGTGTCATTGTTTTGGTCAATAGTATGGTGTTTTTAAATGTAAATTGGTCTGATGTGCCCATTTAAAATTATGTTGCAATAAATTCCAAGCTGTTAAAATGAGGTACCTACCTACCCACCGAACTTTGTCACATTTACAGACACTTTTGAATTGTCCAGATTGGTCAGTCAAAACATGAAGCTGGTAGCAAAATCATTTCAATACCGGATGGCGGGCTCAAGGAAGGGTACTACCACTATCGACGTCCTAACACGCTGTAAAACGCACTTTACAATGACCACAACCTCTGAAATTGTATCATACTTCGGGTTGTCATGTCAACATTCAGGAGCATTGACAGTTTCGTACGAGAGCTGTCTTTTTTTTTTTTTTTTTTTTTTAAACGTTGCTCCACACTAGGAATTACTCCTGTATCGTGGGTGCGTTTACAAACATACAAACTCACATACACAAACAGCCAGACCTGGAACAGCTATCTGTAGGCCATACAAATATTTGTTCCGTGCGGGAATCGAACCCGCGACACGCAGCGCAGCAGCCGATCGCTCAACCACCGCGCCAACCGTGTCGTCGAAGCTGTAGCTGTAGTATCTAACTTTTAAAGGCGGTACAGCGATGGCTTGCTTGCCCGTTCAGCTTCAACTGATTACTTCCTTGTAAGTTCAAAAGTAAATGGTTTAATTAAAGAAAAGCTTCAGTTTTTAAGTTTGGTGTTGTTGACAGCACTCGTAAAAGGTGATGAACTTGGACCAACGCTGTGGGACCCTTTGTCAAGCAAATTCACAATTTTATAAAAACTTATGAAACTCGAAAACACAAACTTAGAAAGACTGAAGAACACTGGTCTAATTTTCCACCAGCCTTCCCACCATTTACGTCTTTTTATCCGTCACGCGATCAATGAGTATGATCATGACTTAGTTCTCATAGTGACATTATAAGGATACGTCTTCCAAAATCCCACACTAAATGTTTTAAAAACTATAATCGTGAGCTGCACGAAAAATCAACCCCGAAAAGGCAAAAAGCATCCACAGGATAATGCACCCTAACTTTGAAAGCACATAGTTTTATTTTATTTGACAGCTGTCAGAAGGTAGATGCGGTCCTGCATGGGTTCTTGGACATCAAAAAGAGACCGCTTCTAATGTATGTGAGAATTGTGAATCTCAAGTTTTGGATTACCATTTAAATAACATATGTTATTTCCATGTGACTACTGTTTTACAAAAAAAACAGTAGCTATTGTTTGAATGCATATAGATTGATTATTATTCTGACATTGTGGTCATAGTGAATCTTATGCCGTGAACAGCGTATATCAGTGCTGCAGTCAGAATAAAGTAATGGGGAGATTCATCTTGTTCAGCAGTGTCTTTCGGTATACTACAAACAGCTGCAATTGTTTGTTTATGGTGCAGGTATTTTAAATGTTATTTGCAATAACGAAACGTCAATACAACTGCAGTGTTTAACGCAACACACGTCAGTGAAACGTGTAATGCACCACACATTGGTGTCAAGAAACGTACATCTGTGCAACGTGTAACACAACGTGTTTCTGGAAGTTATGTGCGATATAATATGGCACATGCCAACTTCAGAGGCATTATTTTCTTTATTCTACTTACGAGTTTATCATTTATGGTCACCAAGATTATAAGGAACAGTGGACGTATAATTGCCCGATTAGGAGAATCTACTTTGATCATAAGAACTATTAAATCCATGATACCGAGATACAAATTCAACAAACACGGTCTCTAATTAATAGATTTCCATTGCAAAATTATAAAAGGTACAAACCAACGCACGTTTCCATTTATAACATTAGCAAGAATAATATCTACCGTAAGCTCGGCTCATTATTTATAAACGATGCATAATTAAAGGTTACGGCTATAGGTAAGTCCAACAATTAAATCTCTGAGCACTGCAAGTTCCCACACCCTTTGATTTGATTGTGTTTATAATATGCTGCGAAATAAGCGCTTTAGGCTATATTAATCTATCGCAATTCGTGGATAATTGTTTTGATCTATGATTTAAATGTAATAAAACTCCTTTCTGCCGGACTTCTGCTTTCGTATTAATACGAACCATTAAGAGAATTGCTCATTCTGTTTTTTAAATATTAGTCAGTCTGCAACGTGGCTGCATAAGAACTGGCGAGAAAAACACAACATTGAGAGAAGTAGAAGAAATGGTGGGAGGCGTTTGTCCAAGAGTAGGACAGTATAGGTTGAAGATAAATAAGGCGGTGACAGGGCCGACTGCCAAGTCCTGAATGCACCGTAAACTAACAAACGTACTAAAGATGAAAAAGAGACGAGAAGATTAGCGAAAAAAGAAAGCATCGAAATATACTAATTATATATTACACCGAATGCACATTGGTGACTCATCATCATCATTATATCAGCCGAAAGACACCACCGCCACTGCTGGACTTAGGCCTCCCCCAAGTGTCGCCCCAACAACCGGTCCTGTGCATCTCGCATCCATCGGCTACCCGAGACCCTCACCAGGTCATCGGTCCACCTTGTGGGAGGCCTTCCAACGCTGCGTCTTCCAGTACGCGGAACCAATACTATGACGTATAAATATAATGCCATCATGATATCTCTGTCACAAAGAGTGAAAAGGAACTGTGCAGGACGAATAAAACTATCCCTTTTTCACAACGAAATCATAATGGCAATGACACGTCACAGACACTAAAGTTGTCATGCTAGTGAGAAGGTCCTTGGCTAGCATAACGAGTACTTATAATACTGTAACGGCAAAAAGCTGGTCTTCGATAATTGAAGCAAACGAAATAATTTCAAGTTCAGAATCGAATTCTTCCCTGAAAATTTAATTCAATTCCAAATTATTTAAAGATAACGACATCACATTTATGCAGCAGTAAATCATAGAGCATCTGCGAATAATTTGCGTAAAGATAGATTCAAAGAAATTGTGAATACGCTGACATGAAGCGCTTTACGCTTGAAGTTCGCAGTATAACGATTATATGTAATTGCTTTGCAATTAGGACAATCCGTGTGGCAGCGCTACAGCGTATGCAGCTAATTATGAGTTCAAGCGATAATTACTGCTTCGGGTCGGAAACGTGGCTTGTAAGGATAAAAGCGTCGATCAGTGTTTTGTGGTAAATACTGTGCTATATTATGAAATCTATATTATGAAATGTGTGTAAGTCGTATATTATTGAGGATATCTCCCTAAGTACTTAAATACTAGAAAGTTCCTTAAATTTTTGCTGATTTTCGTAGCACTATTCGCCGCAATTCAGTAATGTTTCAGAGAGGCTATATTATAACAGGTTTATTATTATGTGTTGGATACGGTTACTATAATTGCTGGTTTTCATTAGCACCATATCTTTTTGTTTGGAAGTGGCTGGAAAAGGCGTGGGTGAAAACACAGACTAGTGATTTGAAGGATGCTATAAGGACTAATACAATGTAGGAACCAGCAATCCGTCAGTCGTGCTTGGTACTATTACAGATGACCATAGCCATCACATAGAACTGGAGACAGTAGACATTGAAGCAGCTACGAGTGATGAAAAAGGTGTACCTAATAAAGATTTTCCTGATCTGACAGTTAAACACACAGTTTGTGATGAAATATCCAAAAAAAATAAGCACCGTCCTCCTTCCCCAAATACATAAACAAATACATAAAGAGGAATTTAAAAACATTACAGAAGCAACAGTCTTTTATGTAAGTACGCACAAGAAATATCGTAAGTACCCGCATACCAGCATTCGGGCATTTAGAAAGGAGTACACAATTAAAATGCGGTTTTAAAACAAAACAACTTAAAGTCAGGACAAATTGTTTTTTCCTCATGTTTGTATTAGTATTCTACACACTTGTGCGTCGAATAAAGAAATTTGTGACCTCAGAGCATTATAGAATGAGTCATTTTAACAGCCGTTATTTGGCAATAAAAAAATTCTAACAGTTTGCTTGTTGGACTTACTTTGCAAGCAAAATACATCATTAGGTGCCTGTAAACGTATCGGCAAGAATCTAACAGTAGCGGATATATAAAATTATGATAATATATGACAGTTAGTGAGGCTTTTGAGAAAATTTTTCTTCTTTTCTAGGAAGATTGGGTGGTTGAGGTGAATCAGATACTAAAAATTCAGCGTACGGTCGAGTACAGCCAGATCGAAAAGTGTAATTGGGAAATTTCGTCGCGTTGTTGTCGCATTCCGGAAAGTTGTAAAGCTCGCAATGAATGCGATTGTTGTACTCAACTGTACCGTATTAAACGGCTAAATCTGTAACAATCTAACAACTATCAACTTTATCTAACACCGATGTTAGATAAAGTTAATAAAAGGGACGAAATAATATCTTCTACTGCAAGTTTCACTGCTTGAAAAGGTCTGCCTCTTGAGGAAAAATAGTACTTAATGTTACAAACTGAACAGTCTTTAAACAACACATTGAAGTAGATATGTTTATTTAACATAAAAATACACAATTTAAATGTTCTTCAATGTCATGTTTACCTTGGTTATTTTTACTAATTTACGTAGCTAGACTACCTAAAAGAAAGTTCTCTAATCTCGATTTACTAACGCCTGTAGTGTCATGAGACACTTCAGACAAAAAAAAACAAAACTATACTAATTTCACAAACTAAGTTAAAGGACTCATATGCAGGTCTCTCGCTCCAGACATTCATAACAAAAGGTAAAATAAACATGAAATTAAAGGACCTCGCACACCGTGACGACTGACTCATATAATTTCACAAAATGCTCGTGTCGAACAAAATGTTCCTTACAACGTCCGAGAAGTCGGTAATTACAATAAAACACTTAATGAGATGCTAGTGGGTGGGGTCGTTTAAAAGGTAGTAAACAAAATTACTTCGACCCACGTTGCCAATTAGTTCGGCTAGTATTAAATCGAATGTTCCCTCGAAACTTTGAATTAAAACCTTGCACGCCACGTAAATGTGAATAATTACGTATTTAATAATGCTTTTGTTCTCTCGACGAGGAAATTCAAGTAATTCAATTGTGTTTAAGACTGTTTAATTCGGTGTAACAACGCTGTACGCTTTCTAGAACCTGTGTTTTTGTTGTTTTAGGGATCAGTGGGAACGGGGTGATTGTAACCGGAAGATAAGAGGGCAAATTCTACTAATTTATAAACAACGTCCGCATTCGCATCTCAATCGCAATCCGTCAAAAAAGCCTCAATTTTCATACTTTTTTGACAGATTGCGACTGACATGCGAATGTGAACGTTGATAGTAGAATTGGCACTCTGTTACTAAAAGTCTATTATAATAAAATCATGGAAAAATATCTAGATAGCCCCGATATGTGAAAATTCCCAAAAAAGAAATAAACCTTATGTAATTGGTAATAAACATTAAATTCGCGAATAATTCGGCGCACCCCGGGGTGTTGCCGGTGCTTGAACGGTTAATAAAAAAAATCGCAATTAAAAGTTGTATTTACATCGGGTTTGGCCACCATGTAGAATCATGAGCATAGTAATGTAATTTCAATATAATCAGTGATCAAAAACACGATGGTACTATTTTGTGTTGCAGAGGAGTCCACCTTCCGGCTGCATCATCAGATCATGGAAAGCTCTATACCACTACAACTATCATTCCACTGTCGCTAATTGTAACTGGACATACAAACAAAGGAAATAAAAAGCTTGCTAAAATAAAATCATGGCATTCCAAAATCACATTGTTTACAGTTTTATACTTTTGCTACAGTAGTACTAACAACTAACCCAAAAACAAAGTTCGATAGCCTGCCTCTCTGTACTGTCATCACGACATGACTCTGGAAAAATAGGCGGAACCGGCCCAGTTGCCAAAAAAGGAAAAAAATATCTTATTTTCATCTTCGCCCACGCCAAAGCTTTCATAATGCATGAAGTTGACAACTAAGTACCATTCCAAGTACTTATCTAGGGACTGCGATAAGAAAACATCACAATACGGTGAGAAGAGACACATAAAATTAATTTAATTGTTTACGTTTCATAATTGTTGTTGTAATAGAACGCATCGGCTTAGACACTTGAGAAAAGTGTCATCTGTCAAAAAGTTTTACAGTAAGATGACGAAAATATGTCCCTTGTGTTCTGTAGTCTACTACAGAACTAGAAACTAGACTATTTATTCATTGTTTGGGGTCAGTTCAGCATGTCTTCTTCATCTACATCTCTATGTGTCGTTGTCTCAACCAAAATTCCTCCTTTCTAATCATATCATCATCCACACCTTTCATCCATCGTTTCTTCCTAATATTTAGTCATTGTGACAAGCCCATTCTTCTTCGTTTTCCATTCTAATTTATACTGGGTAATTTTTTTTCCAGTGCGCAAACTTTAAGAACCACTTCTGCCCATGTAAATGAACAACCCAAGAAAGCCATAGTCAATTCCTAAAAAAAAATTGAGTCACCCATACAAATTGTGGTCAGTTGATGACAATTTTGTATGGGAAGTTCAAATTTTTTTTTAGGAATTGACTATGGCTTTCTTGGGGAAAGTTGTTCATTTACATGGGCAGAAGTGGTTCTCAAAGTTTGCGCACTGGAAAAAAAGTTAACCAGTATACAACGTGCAACAGAATTAACGCAATACCTCTTAAAAGATCATTGTACTCATCATATGAACAGCTTTCACAATGGGACCAAAACTGAAATCGCGAAAAAAATCAATTGCCCCATAAATTTCTGTGCGCACAACTCGAGAAAATGTACTGAACAGCTGATTTTTTTTCGCGATTTCGTTGTTGCTCCCATAGCAAATGTTATTTAAAATGATGACCCCTTAAGAGGTATTGCGTTTATTCTGTTACACGTTTTACAGGTAAGGAACCCAGCAGCTTAACCGAAGTTCTTACTTACCTTCTACTTATTATTAAATTAAAGTAATTTACTTACGTGTGCAAAGTGTTAACAGAGCGCGAATTCCGGAACAGTACAACTATTGTATGTAACTATGTGTAATGCTGAAAATTGGGAAATAACGTTAGCTTAACGAAACGCTTTTGAAAGTAGTTAAATAATGTTTGTGTAACGGTCCCTTAGTCTCTTCCTTCTGACTTTAATTTCTGTTTTCGATGTGTGATTAGTATTTCGTAAGTTATAGTCTTAGATGGTATTTCCTGATAGACTCATCTAGAACTAGCTTTCTTCCCGTGCCTTCGCTCTTGTGATCTAACTTACGGGAATCGAACATATTTTGGTAGTCCAGCTTTCAATTTTTTGCAATTACATCAACAAAATATTTCATAACCATTTATTTTTACCTATTTTGTTTTTTTCTATGACATCTCTTACACATCATTCGATTTTATTTACCTTTCCTTTAGTAAACACCCACATATAATCGATAGCAATTACCACTGTTTAAAAAGTTAATCTGAAAAATAAAAACAGCATCATCATCACCAAAGTTTAAGCGATTAAACATAATTGACTGACATAAATCGTTTTAATCACAGGTTTACCCTAAATCCGGGCACCTTAAAACTTAAAGATTCAAGGGAGAAATTATACAAAAAAAAACTTCGCCTAATAAATCAGGTTTATTACTAGAGGGGGTATAGTTAATCTGGGCCAGGAAATTAAACCAGGAATTACCATAATTGATACGGTTCAAGTGAATTGGTGCAGAAAACTGATCGGCTCACAGACGCCCTTAGAGTTCCAAAGGCGTCTTGCGAAAATGCCTTTACAATTTTTTAATGAACATCCCGAATGAGATTGCTTGATAAAAAAGCCATTAGGTAGGTACCTAGTTTTTTCCCAGCGAGGATTTAAAAAAGTATCATTTTCCATTACGACTTGGTTTGTTTTTCTTTTTCAATGAAATTTAACACTCCTAAATTTTTCAACACTAAAATGGTGTCAATAAAATACCATGGTTATACTTGGCTGCTAAAATTAAAAAGATACTGTTGTATTTTTTACTTTTTTATGCGATGATACGTAATTAAGTGGACGTAACAGCTGAGTGCTGACGTTAAAGGTTATTTGAGATCTCTACACCCGAAATGTGTTGATATAAAAACATGGACAAATCACGTATTGATTTCTTCGATATAAAATCCCATGCATTTAGGTACTTAGACAATTAAAGAATTTCAAAGCATAGGTATACAAGTACCTATACATAATCTGGTCTTACCAATATTTTTTTTAAATTCAAGAATAAATATGACTGTTTGTCATATTTTTTCTAAACAAAAGCTGTCAAGTCGCCATTTAAAAAAATCACAGTTTATAAGTTATTGAATAGTTCAGGAAAATTTTGCCGAAAATTAGGCTAACTTTGCAATAATTTTGAACTGTAATTTTTTTCTTCATTAATGTGAACCTATGTATCCTGCAAAAAGCTAACCCCGGGTGTTGTTTTTTTTTTTATAAAACATCCAATTTTAATAATAACTCGATGGAAAAAAACATGTTTGTTTAGAGCATTTTTAGAAGATATTGAGTTTTACAAGTAGGTCAGTAAATTAAACACATTTAATCCGTGCAACTATCCTTTTTTAAGAATGTAATTTTTTGATTTTGTACTTCAAGCTAAAAATTAACTAGGTACTTTCTTTTCATAAATTTACTTGATAAAATATCTTTATTCGCTAACCAACTAAATTGAACATTTATCTGTTAATTCATTATTACTCTGACTTAATTATTAAAAAAATAGGCAAATCTATTTTTTTTTCTAAAATTCGTATTCTTTTTAAAGATATTTCTTTAAGCAAATATTATGTTTAATTTTGACAAAATAAAAAAAAGTTAAGTTAAACCTCAAGTTAAGTTTCTTTACACTTCATTTAATTATATTTAATGAAATAAAAGCGTTTTTTTTTCAGGTTTTGGAAAATGTTTATATTTTTGTTACTAGTACCTACACTGTTAGTAGCTACCAGTAAATTTTTGCAAGGTTCAAAGCAAATTCGACTGGCCTAGAACTTTTACCTAATTGACCATTGATCAATATTGGCTGACCACAAACCCTTCTAGCAAAATTAAAAATCTTCCCTAATAAGCAAGGGGTCACAACACAGCTGTAACTACACACGTCCAACGAAAATCATTAAAACTTCAATACATACAAAATTATTAATAACTTGGACGCAAAAGATTGGTATCGACACGCGTCTACAATAAAAATACTTAGCCGCAACTATTCGATGTATTAAAGCGTTGTTCAAATTAATCAAATCATTCTTAGATGTTATCTGCGGCGAGTGTATCTAAAATTAGAGCAGGAGGGAGCATCAATTGTTTTCTTTCGCCCACGAAGGAGGTTTGTTATTTTTTTATAGTGTTAAGTATTATAGATAGATATAACGGATTGTAATCATCTCATTGTGTGAGCTAAGATGTATCTATGTGAGGTATGGGAGGAAGAAAGTCCTGACTTGCAAGTTCGACAGTTGTGTTGGTAATGTTGGTGTTGCTGTCAAAATTTGTCAGTGTGTGGTTTTTTATCCTTTCGAAGTACGATGACATAATTTATTATTAAGTAGTCTCAGCAGGATTTATTCTGTTTAGAAATACAGGGTGACTTAATTCGTTAGCGTTATTTCAGGGAGTGGAGTACAGGAAAAGTTTTACATGAGTGAATCGGTTACTTCTAGGCAAGCGTGCTCCATCTTCGACCACATCATCGCTTACCATCAGGTGAGATAGTGGTCAAGCACATGTCTAAAATATAAAGAAAATGAGTTAGTATGACTTACTAAAAGATTACTGATGAATAAAAAATAACCTTGTATATTTTATAACATGAAAGCTGCTAAGTGCGAAAAATCGCTCCAACATTTTCCAGATTTATCCAAAAATAAAAATCTGATCAGATTTCAACACATCCTTACTTTAAGCCAAAAAAGTCCAAATAATAAAAAGCGACTCACAACCAAAACAACACGAACACTTCCGACCAGCCATACACTAAAAAGATACGATAAAACAACATGTGTTTCTTCACCTAACGAATCTTCGACGGCATAATGAATACGACAATGTAAAGTGGAACTGTATTTACATAATGTCAACTAAGTAGGTGTAGGAGTGTCGTATAGGTAGGTACTCGAATGTCATTAATCGAACGGTGGAATGCTATTGTTCGACTCTGTGTATTTTTTAACCAAGAGATGAAGATAGGATGGGAGATATTGAAAGTTGTATGAAGATATGTTTTGGGGTGTTGGTATTTATTGGTATATTTAAATATTGATTGGAAGGAAAAGTGCTGGTGTAAGCTAGTTTTGTCATGTAAACAACAACATACAGCATGCTGATTCTGGCTTTCAGAAGTTGCAGTGGCTTGGGAATGTGGTGTGGCGCGCTTGTCCCAAAAAAAGAAAACATACAGCCTCATGAATAGAAATTCTTTCTTTTTGAAGTCGGATATACAACGTGTAACAGAATAAACAAAATAAGCTTCATCATCATCATCATCATCATATCAGCCGAAAGACGTCCACTGCTGGACATAGGCCTCCCCCAAGTGTTGCCACAACAACCGGTCCAGTGCGTCTCGCATCCATTGGTTACCCGCGACCCTCACCAGGTCATCGGTCCACCTTGTGGGAGGCCTTCCAACGCTGCATCTTCCGGTACGTGGTCGCCACTCCAAAACTTTTCGGCCCCATCGACCATCTGTTCTGCGAGCAATGTGCCCTGCCCACTGCCACTTCAATTTGGCGATCCTTCGGGCTATGTCGGTAACCTTGGTTCTCTTGCGGATATCATCATTCCTGATTCGATCACGCAAGGAAACTCCGAGCATTGCCCTCATTCATTAATTGCATTCGTTCATTGCGAAAATAACCTTATGTGGTCATTATACTTATCATTATGAACAACTTTTACTATGGGACCAACACTGAAATTGCGAAAAAGAAATTGACTGCCCCATACACAAAATGTACTGAACAGCGATTTCGGGGTTCGTCCCGTAGTTGTTGTTCATAATGATGATCTGTTTAAGAGGTATTCAATTACATTGATTTCAATGGCTGTGGGATAAAATTGCAATAAAGTACAGTGACCTTTCCCTAGTATCTACCTTCGTAGATACCCGAACAATAAAATAAGAACCGTTTTTCATTACTAGAGAACGTAAAGGATCACGATAGAAGTCGATTCAGGACAACTTTATGTCTTTATTTATGTTTTTGATATTATGAAATTCAATAAATGTGTATGTGGGTCAATGACCGCTATTGCACATTTTTTATCTGGCGCCTACCATATTAATGAGATTGGCTGCTGAAAAGAAAAAAATAATTCGCTCATTTTAAAGTTTGGTCACATTATTTTTGTCAACTTCGTATAAACGCAGATATCTTTTAAATAAACCTTCAACTTAACTTAAAACGTAGGTACATATACATACATATCATACGACCAACACAATAAAATTCAATAACAGTAAACAACACAAACATAAATTAACTCTATCCCAAAAAGGACATTTCAAAAATTACTAAACTTACTTAACTTTAATTTATAATTTTGAAAAGCGAATGTCAAAGAGTAAGGAGATCGTATTCGAAATTTGAACAACAATGGCGGAGGATCGCCGGCATCGACACCCCGCCGTGCGCCCGCGCATACTGGCCACAAAATGAGATAAAAACTTAAATAAAATCCTTATGTAAATTAAATTTGTAGGTCCTGTGCTGGGCCTGAGATATTTATTTGTGATTACAGTCTATTTTAGGGTGGTAGCCGGGTTTAGATTTACCTATGGTTAGTAAATTAAAAACATATGATACCTAGTTGCTTACTCGGTCTTGAGTTTGCTCGAATTAAGTGAATTAAGATTCATGACATCAGGGTGTCTACTCTCTAACACTTACGGACTTACGATTAGTCCCGAACCCGAACTAAGGACAACTGTCAAATCGTGTTGTCATTCATTCTGTCATACGGAGTAGAAAACGCCCGTAACTAAGGCCGAAACTACGGCTTAGAGAGTAGACCCCCAGATTAGCCGTCTGGTTACGGTAAGCCAAAGTTTATAGACAAAAATGCAGAATCAAGGGTTAGTAGATGTTCATAAAAATTATAATTTATCATCTTCGAACCATAGCTATGATAAATTAATATGTATCTTGCTGAATGCTAAAACTGCTCGTAGGATTTTTTTTTTCAATCATGTTTAATATTCTACAATTGAAATTTTTATATGAAGCGAAACTCCAACGTATTCACACATACACGCATGTATATTCATCTGATGTAGTAATCCTTAGTTGCCAAGGAGTGTGGGGTATCTTGAAACTATTCTTAACTCTAGACTTCTAAAGTGAAATAACGACCAAACAAACTATTTAAATCCATCTTCAGTTGTTTAAATGAGTTTACACACTACATGCCTATTAAATAATTTTATTACAGACAAATATAATAACTTTCAGCAGATGTACTGAGCCTATAAATTATTTTAACATCTCTTCGGAACTAATAAAATTGTTATTTCAATATAATAAACGGGCACAGCTGTGTGTTGATATTTGTCCATTTAAGCTGCAGAAAATCGATTAATTAAATGGCAAATTCAAACTCACAATTGACACGCGAAAAGCCGCAGGCGCAGCCTTAGGGCTTTGACAGACGGACGATAATTTGCTGATTAGACAGATTTGACGTGTCCGAAATGGCTACCGGGTATTTGAAATGCGTTTGTCATGAAGCTTGACTTGTGACTAAATGAAACTAACTTGGGAGCAACTTTCTTTATGTTTATTTTTTAACCGACTTCAAAAAAAGGAGGAGGTTCTCAATTCGGTTGTATTCTTGTTTTTATTTTATGTGTGATACCTCATAACTCCCTCAAATATAACTTTTTCTTACTATTGATAGGCACGCATTTGTCCTCTATGATGGTAAGCGATGATGTCGCCGAAGATGGAGCACGCTTGCCTATTCACTCTTGACTTAAAGACTCCCAGGTTAAAGCTATCAGGAAACACAGACTCTGGCAAGGAATTCCACACAAGAATGTCGTTTAATTTCGGAAGTCGGTGTTGAAATGCGAAGAAACAACAAAGAACACCGAATTCCGAAATTAAAGTTATTTTATACTTTGTTGTTTTTTATTTGGAAGTCGGTTGTATTTTTTTTGTAAAAAGTTTTTTTTGTATTCATGCTTAGTTATTCTAGAGCTGCTGAGCATGAACCCGCCGGGTTCGATTCCCCGCGCGTTATGGATTTTTTCCATCTGGAGTTTCTCAGTCTGGATTTGAGCTAATTTTGTGGGCGAGTCCAATACCTCTGTCAGACCTTTTGGGTGATACAGGCGGAGGAGTTCATCATCTTCATGCCGTCCACTGCTGAACGTAAGCCTTCCCCAAAGCGGGCCAGCCTTGAGCTGTCCGCATCCATCCTCTGCTAGCCACTTTCTTCAAATCATCGATCCATCGTACCGCAGAGCGTCCCACACTACGTTTCCCCATACGCGGTCTCCACTCGTAACACTGTCTGCTCCATCGACCGTCTGTCCGTCTACAGACATGGCCGACCCACTTCCACTTCAGCATGCTGATTCTTCGCGCAATATAGGTGACTTTAGTTCTCTGGTGAGGGAGTTATGTTTGGGAAATTATATGAATAATTATGGAGCTAAAGGCTATCCGTAAGAATCGTAGCGCGTGACATTCTGCACGTAGGTACTATTGGACTATTCTATTGGAAATAGGCGTGAGTGAATGTATGAATGTAAAGTTTTGTCAATCGTTCATCGTCGTGCGATTAGTAATCGCCTCATTTAAAATAAATTGAGCAATATAAAAGTACCCATTCATAACATACAAACAAGGTGTTATTCATGCAACGTGTTTTGGGCAAGGAATGCTCTGTGTTTTTAGGCTTGCTATTTCCAAATTTATTTATTTTTAGCCTATTCCGTCCCACAGCAGACGTTTCTAATGTAAAAAAAAATTGTTTTAAACAGAGCTTTCCACAACTTTCATTGTTTCAATGGACGTCAGTACCTTTCTATCTTTATTATGAGGTACATTTTTAGGGTTGCGTACCTAAAGGGTAAAAACAGGACCCTATTACTAAGGCTCCGCTGTCCATCTGTCTGTCTGACACCAGGCTGTACTCATGAACCGTGAAAGCTAGACAGGTTAAATTTTCACAGATGAAAATTTAAGTATCACAAACGTGATTTTATGCCGTTTTTTATAGAAAATGGTAAGGAACCCTTCGTGCGCGAGTCCGACTCACACTTGGCCGGTTTTGTTTTACTCATCCCATATTCAAATATCAAATACACATAAGATAAGACATCACTATGTAAAGTCGTGGAATTATCACCGAAACCGTATAAGCAATAATTATAACTCGTCACAAATCAGCTTGTAATCCAACACTGTTGTATCAACAACTGAACAGATTTACTGTCCAATAAACTATTTTAATTTATTGCCAAATGTTGGTCTCGGCATGGTTTTCGATTATAAATAATAATGTTGACACTATTCCTACATTCATCACCGTATCTATGTTTAGGTGAATGTCTGTGTTTAATTAATTTCAGAGGGACCTAAGTTATGATGAGCAGCTGGTGAGGCCAGACCTTCGGGGATGTGACCATCTTAAAATATCGAGATTCCTCCGTGCCTCGGAAAGCACGTTAAGCTGTTGGTCCCAGCAGCTGTCATTTGTATATCTTTGACAGTCGTTTGGTAGGTAGTCAGAAGTCAATAAATCTGACACCAGTCATGCCACCCCTTGGCATGACTGGTGTCAGATTTATTGACTTCTACTCTACTCTACGACTTATCATGTAACCCAGTTACTGGGTTGTGGAGGTCAGATAGGCAGTCATCATCGTCATCATATCAGCCGAAAGACGTTCACTGCTGGACATAGGCCTCCCCAAATGGCAGGGGTTTGCCATAATCGCCACGCTTGGTAGGTGGGTTGGCGATGCAGTGTAGCTGTAGCAATTTACCTACAGAGAATGCTGCTGCCCATTCTCTGGTGAGTCCTTTAGTCGCCTCTTACGAAATCCACGGGATGTGATAGGCAGTCGCTCCATGTAAAATACTGATACTGGATGCAGCTAGCATCCATCACTGGAAGCCGCCTTCAACATAGTTGGGAAAAACCTAGGCAGACTGATAAAGCCTCAAAGAGATGTCAGCAAAGCAGACGGGACCTGTTAAGGCCAGAGCCTGCCAGGGTTGCGGAATTTGTTCGAAAGAGTCACCACGGCCTTGGAACGCAAAGGGCAAGGAGCAGGAGGAACACGGATGGGTTTTAGTCAGTAAGAGTCTGATACGCCCTTCTGCTCCACCCAGAGCGAGCGGAAGAAGTCATTTGATGATTTCGCATCCTTAAAAAAATGGTTTTTAGAATGTAGTGTTTGTAGTTTACCTACGGTTTTGATTGTTTCAACCTACCCCAGTTCTTGAATGAGAGAAAATTTGAGTCTGGTTCTTGAATGTCATATATTATTTCAACTAATCTGTGACCTTGTAATTCGTGAAAAATTAGTATTTAAACATAAAAGGAAGAATTTCGTAACACAAAGAGAATAAAAAATAACTAAAATGTGATTAATTACAGTCGTAATATAAATCCTTAAATTATAAACGAACGAAAAATATACCAACGACTCTAAAATTTACGTTTTTATCATAACAAATTGACATTTTAATGTTATTCTGAATCACCATTTAAAATAAACAAGATTTGAATTATTAATTGGGTGTAATAATTGTAATTCTGAGAAAACATAAAAAGTATAATTAAGATTTTGAAATATTCGATGACAAGATAAGCTTATTAGAATATATTTGGCAAGAATACATAATGAATATATAGGTGCGCACCTACCATACATAGGTCTTATGTAATAGCAATTAATTATTTAGCCAAACGGAGTTTTTGTGATGACTCCATTTTAATAAATGCTTACGTGTCATTAATTCCAGCAAGGAATTTTTATAATTACCTTTTCGATTTATTCACTGATAAGTGTTAATAACTAACCGCTCAATATTGAACTTTTATCTTTAGATTTTGATTAATTGATTTTCGTTAATTTTCAAATCAAATCAGTTTAATTAAAAATAAATGATACAGCATGTGATCGATAGAAATAAAAATTGTAATTATAATTGATATTGTGATTGAATTTCTTCCGGAAAACGCAAATTACTGTTTTAGTATCGTTTAAATTGATTCATCTTTAATCTGTTACTCAAATCAACATAGTGTTGAATGATTAAAATCCGCATTTTTATTCACAAACAAAACTATCTGAATTTAAATTCTTTAAGATAACCCACAGATTAATATCCCCATTTCACAACCTATCAAAATAGTATGCAGAATATAACAAGATCGATTGCCCGCAGAACACTAAACAATACATGCCCTTAATCAATTCAAATCTTTGAATAGTTGCCCATGCCACACTCGGCATAATTCATTCGTTATTTTAAAACAAGCATTAGGAATTAATACACAAGTGATGCATTATAGAAGGAGACAGTGGTCCGACACCTCTGTTTGAAGCCTTATTTATTGTACCGAGCCTTTCTTTCGTAAGTATTACGGACCACCGACTGAGTATAGAAGAGTTTGCTCCTCTTGAGACCAGAGGGATTAGGGCTAAGGCACAAATAGATGATACGATGACCGCGACGTCGCGTTTGTAGGGTGTTGTGCCGTCGTCACGTCGTAGGGAATTGTGCCGTTGTTGGTGTCGTAGGAAGTTGTGCCGTCGTGTGAAGTCGTGTCGTAGGAAGTTGTGCCGTCGTGTCGTAGAAAGTTGTGCCGTAGTTTTGACTTGGTGTGGTAATGTGATCTTGTGTCGTAGTTATCTAAGTCATGCATTGTATAAATGAAACGGAAACTTACGCGATTTCGTATAGTATCTAAGTACGTATTATTTTGGCTCAAAGGTAAAGTGACAATGAATAAGAATGCGAATAATTTATTGTCTACGAAATTACATTTTTTGTTGCGTTGATTTCTGGAACTTGGACTAGGATTCCCTGTGAATCTCTGTGTCAGAATTAACGATTGTCAAAAGTTTTACATGATTAAGATTGACCACGTGACATTTCGCTACCGCTTGCTAATACTATATGTGCGGGTAAGGTACATTAAAAAAAAATCAAAATATAAAAAAATAAACTGTTTATAAGTTCAATTTGTGTATTTAGTTAATCACCTGAAACTGATAGATGATCGACCCGCGGAGAATGAGTATTTCAAGGATGCTATGCAACTAATAAACGCTTACTCAAATGTGTGACTTTTTGACAATCATAGACTTTGTGTGGCTGATGAAGAATGTCATATTGTCTAGACCCGAGAACCATCGAGTAGTAGTGTTAATCCAGTAATAACTTAATTGACATACTCATACCTTTTTTCACAGGGGTGTACGCAGAAACTAAAGAAGGGCCATCTGCTATGATCCTGACGTACTCCTTTTGCTTTGTTTTACTTAATTTAAAGCATTATTCTATAAAAAAATAACAATTAAAATAACCATCCAATAGTTTTATTGCTTCTAGATTTTGTTAATTAACGGATGATTTTAACGATCAATTATAAAAAGATCGTAAATATTTTTAACTCTGTCTTTTTTATTTGAAGACTTATTATGCTTGACATTTGAAGTTTATGGCAAGGTGATATTAATCAGTTGAGCTATTTAAGCATAAAATTAACAATTAGATGAACACAGATAATTTATATAAGACTAGTCCAGTCCACCCATTTTAGCTTAGTTGTCAACCGTTTCATATCGTAAAATCGTTTTATTTTATGTGTCCTTGAAATGCAGACCACATAACAAAGTGATGAGAAACGTTGATAAAAATGTGCACATTTATGTTTTAATGTTTTGTTCATAGTAGATAAAGATTTGAAATCTATGAATCCTTACTTTGTTAGCTATTAGTTTGGAATTGCGTTAGTCGTTGCGTTGCCTCGAATCTCGCGAAAAAAAAGTCAGCTGTTCAGGGCATGTTGTCGAGTTATGCGCACATAAATTTATGGGGCAGTCAATTTGTTCATAATGATGAGTATTAAGAGGTATTGCGTTTATTCTGTTACACGTTGTATGTAATAAAGGTAAGTCTTGAGGCCTTGTATATAATTTGTTGAATAAAAGTATCGATTAGATGTTTCCATTATTTTCCGAAGAATTAATACTTCTGTTGATCATGAAATTCAATTGGTTAATCCATATTTTTGTACAGGAGAGGTTTTAACTTGACCTGTCAATTGGTAAGAAACTTGCAATTGCCAGCCTATGCCAGGTGAATTCAGCTGAACCAATGATGGAAACTTGATTATGAATTGCGATCACCGTCCATTGAACTGATCAATGAATCCTTTTGTGATAAACAAATAATTAAAACAAGTCCAACTTCCAAAGTCCTAAACAGAACGCACCAATATGAATGAGTCGCCCTTGGCGTCCACTTGTCGGACGATTGTTTTCGATAGCGCACACATTATTACCAGCCTCTCGACTTTCGACTACCAACCTCTACATAAATAATTAATGTATGTATGATTGACGTAGGTGACGGCACAGTGATAAGAATATACGCAGAAATACAACGGAGAAGACAGTATTATTTAGAGGAGAAAATATGTTGCCAACATGAAGAGGTACTAGAATTTATCTTTTCATTATCAATATGTAACTATCTTATCTTGCCAAGTCAAAATCAATTCAAATGAAACAATTTGAGGGTCAATACTACTAATTTTTAAGCACAACAATTAAAATAACCATCCAATAGTTTTATTGCTTCTAGATTTTGTTAATTAACGGATGATTTTAACAATCAATTATAAAAAGATCGTAAATATCGCATGTCACTTGCAATCTGTCAAAAAAGCCTTAATTTCCATACATTTTTGACAGATTGCAATTGACATGCGCATGCGAACGTTAACGAAAAATTAGTGGAATTGGCACTCAGATCAGATGATTATGTTAACTGATTGTAACATAGCTAGTGAAGCAGGATTGTATACAAAACTTTTACTTATTCTTTAAATTGAATAAAATGCACAAACTGGGAATGTAACATTTTTATATGCTTACAATGTTTGCAATGCAGTGGTCCTATTTAGATCACGCTGTGGTAAAAAAGTCATAAAAAAACAGTAAAACCAAGAAAACAAGTAACACACTAGTTGTTTTTCCAAAAACATCACTAACTGAACTTTCTGTACATTTTTATATTTTTTATTATTGTCTCTACTTGAGACATCAATTCGGCGCCGGTCGGCCTACGTTCATTTACGTTATTCTTGCAAGCCACAGTCTAAAATAATACAGGTCATCAACATTCTGAACATTCAGTAGACCAACGGACTGACATGAGAATCTGGTATTCTGTGTACAAAAATAATAAATGTTTGCTTATCATTATTTTGTACCGAGCCACACAACTTATTTTTAGACGGGCACTTGTAATTGTCAATACAGTAATCGAGGCCTCTTATGAATAATTTTCTTGCATGGTGGCCGAAAATAAGTACCTATGGTAGACTGAAGATATTATTTTAGCTCAGTGTTTTGATTTTCTTATGTTAATTAGTTTAAATTGAAATATTGTACCGACCACAAATAAAGATGGCAGTTTTTTTGTAAGTGGCTAAAATATTGGACTTAAGAAGTGGGTAAGCTGCTTGAGTATTGCATCAAGCAGCTTACCCACTTCTTAAGTTATGAAACAAAAATTAAGTAAGTACTTATGTTTTTTAGTTTTAATGATTTCTCTTATTAGTCAAGCAATCATGATTTAGCAGAAATCGAAAATCACTAGTGACCTCATAAGCCAAACAAATTAGTAATAATTAAAATAAGCTTCTCAAATAAACGACACGAGAATAACCTCTCAATAACACACAGCGCCCTGGGCGATAATTATTCAAGATGCGAAACAAAATAATGGCCACATCGGAATCATAATAAAATACCTACTTACATTATAAATTAACTGTTAAAAATAACAGGTTATTATTATAAACATCATTATGTTACGGTACGGCACGGGCGCAGGCGCATCTGCCGCGGTATTTGCATAGTCGCTGATTGGGAAGCAAGATTAATTCCTATAATATTTTTTGTCTTCATCATTTAGGTGCAATCAGGCGGGCGAAAAAATGATCATTATCATACTTCAGCCCTTAAGCTATTTTTTCAGACGGCAAACAATGGGGCGCTTGTTTGTTATTAGGTTAGGGGCGATAATATAATGCAATTACTTTTTTTTCGCCTAAAAAAATTGGAAATTCATTATTCAAATCCTACAGCTGAACAAACGAGGAATACTGATTAGAGCTTATGATTTTTTCTGTAATAACGTTCCGATCGTTCATTAACATGTTTGCTACATTATTTATGATATTTCTTCTGAATTAATTTCATTGTATAATGGAGTCATTAATATCACCAGACTCGCAATCAGGCCCTTTTATTCAAAAGTTAGAACAATGATTATAAATTGCGCACAGTTCCCACAATCCCCCAAGAACAAATAGAAATTCATACATAAACTTATCATTCGATCTCATACAGTAACAACCCTAACTCTGGGGCATCATTAGGCAAAATAAGACCATTAGCAGCCGTTTCTCTTAGCGTGGTATGAAAGGGTTAAATCGGCCCTTCTGGCACAATAGCTTTATTCTATTACGAGTCGCTTACACGCGCGATGTAATAAATATGAATGTTGAACATCGTGGATTATGCTCCTTTGGCGAGGGTCAAAATATTTGAATATGCGTCGGTATAATTTGCAGAGGGTTAATTGACAGTTGTGAGTTGCCTTTGTGAAGTGTACGGGTGACTGTTAATGAAGTCGTGTTGCTGTTTTTGATGTAGTTCGTGCGATTTTTGATACTGTGTACTATTTTTCTAATATAGAAACAATTCTTGCGATGACTACTGGTACAAAAGGCTAGGCGGATGGTGACTAAAGGGCCAATTCTACTAAATTTTAAACAATGTGCGCATTCGCATCTCAGTCGCAATCTGTCAAAAATATAAGGAAAATAAGGCCTTTTTGACAGTTTGCGACTGAAATACGAATGCGAAAGTCGTTTAAAAATTAGTAGGATTAAATTGATCTATGGCTGCAGTCTCAACATTGATAGCGAAACGGTTCAAACACGTGTCTTTTGATAGCGTTAGACATGTGGACAAAATGACACTCGACCGGAGTAAGCGATCCCGTTTTCGAAATTTCAAAATCATTGGAAGTGATCACATGACATTTCGATACCGCGTGTCAATCCTATACATTTTTGACAATGGTTATCGCTGATAAAAAGTCATTTGGTCTAGAGGCACTTGTCAATCCTAAGCATTTATATTGATGCTGTTAGAATAGCTAACTTTGCCTAGGTATATTGGTAGACCTATCTATTGTTCATAAGCATCATCTACTTAGCCTTTTCTCAACTAAAGGGTCGGTTCACAGTCAAACCGTTTCCAGCTGAACACCAGTATTTTACCTCCACAACCCATTAATTTGGTAACACGGTACTTCCTGGCAAGACTGGTGTCAGATTTTCTGGCTTCTGACAATTCGTAACGATTGCCAAATATCTCCAAATAACAGCCGGGACCAACGGCTTAACGTGTTTCCGAGGCACGGAAGAGCCTCGGTATGTTAAGGTCACCCATGCACAGACCGACCTCGATAAGCGTTGCTTAACCTTAAATCGGCCCAAGCGGCTGTTATAATTTAGCCATGAGCTCCTCCATCCTCCATCAATGTTCATAAGCAATCAATAGTCGTACAAATCTTAGAGTAACATAATTTAATCTATTCAATTGGTTTTTCAATCTAACCCTTCGGGGAAACAGGTATGATGATGTGCTTTGTGTTTCAATCAGTGTTTCAAGAGAAAAATGTCTAGACGTTTACACTGAAACACTTAATAAAACTACATTTTGATAACTTAGTTTTTATTATTAATCAACTTATGATATTTTAATAACATACTAACATTAATTAATAAATAATAACTTAAATGAAAAAATACACGAAATTTACAACAAACTAAAATATAGCATTAAAAATTCGTCCTCAACGCAGTCAGCTGCTAATGTCAATATGATAATGTCCAAGAGACTAGCGGCATTGCCACGTTTAATGGCAATGCTTGGTCTCTGCCCAAGATAAAAGCCAGCTCTTGGGTCACGGGAAGTGTCAACCAGCCGTTTCAAAATTTCTTTGAAAAGGCTGTGAGCGCAAGGGCTCCACGACCCAAGGGTTTCAACCTTTCAACCCCAAACGGCTCGAAAATATAGTTACCAATAAGGTTACTATATTTATACCGCTTCAGGTTTTCCGCAGCCGCGGCGGCAGCGCCAGCACAACACGATGCACTAGGAAGATAGGAAGGCGCAAGAGTATCAACACAGGTTGCGTCCTACACTATAAAGGCCTACCTGTCTTCCTTGGAAACAAAGACATGCCATCGTCACGTGCCAAGCTATTGGGTTCTAATACGGCTGGAACGCCGATCGTGACGAGAGCTCGTCGGATAATAGATTAACCAACAAGATCTATCATAAAAATTTCCTTTCGCATTATTTTTGTTTAAGTTTTAGGGTTCCGTAAGTATCCGAGACCTGGAGGCCTACCACAACCTCTTAAAACAATATTATTTTAATATTACTTTGTAATTTCTGTTGTTGCATTTTCAACGCTCGGATCAGCGCCGAGAGTTGAAAATGCAACAACAGAAATTACAAAGTAATATTAAAATAATATTGTTTTAAGAGGTTGTGGTAGGCCCCCTGTCATTGTTATTATTGCGGTTATGGTTCGAAACTCTTCATGTACGAGTCGGATTGACACTTGAACGGTTGATTCCTTCCATAGCTACTCATAATTACTCATCACCATGCTGAATCATATCAGCCAAAAGACATCAACTGCTGCACATATTCCTGCCCCAAGCCTTGCCACATATGTACCTGCGCTTCTCTGGTGACATTATTTTCTCAGTGCCATACAATTTAAGATAACATAATCCACACCAACACCATATACTTATAACAGGAACAACATACACAATTAAAATTAATAATTATAAAAATTAAAACATCAAACAAACAAAGTATAAGCCAAGTGTACTTCAAAGTCCAACGGGTCCATAATTACTCAGAGAATCAACGTCGATGGCTAATTACAAAGAGTAGAATGGGGATCTAGTGAAAAGGATAAAAAAAAACAATTATGAACGATACAGTGGCCGCCCGAGTGGCCCGGTGTTCCATGTCGCATCTGTTCACCCCGCGGATTACAGTGATAATTATTCTGGCGTCATAATTATTGGATTTTGTTTTGTTATAACGTTTATAACGCTGTTTCGATGGCAGATGTCGATTTTGGGATTTGTGCGGTATGAAGTTGTTTGGGTTAAAGTGTGATGCTGATTTTGTATATTGTCATTGTGATTTATTCTAACTTATCACCGATCAGGTATCTATTATGATTCTGCCTATTTGGATGATGCTTTTCAATAAAAGATATCACTTTATCTTTCAACACCCTTCTTAACTCAAGTTATTTGGTCTTACAGTTCCAGGTATGTCTTTAAATCCGTCATCTCAATATTCACTCCCTTTCAACTTATTTTACCTTTCCCACAATTTATCCATCGCCAGTACCTCATAACCTCGTTCCACTTCACTTCAACAATCCTCAAAATTGCCACCAAAATTCACTTCAACACAGTTTTGCCACTAAAGTTTACAACCATCGATGTTCACTGACAATACATAAAAGGAAAATCATTCAATTTGAATAAAGGAACTACATAAGACCTTACAGTCGGCGATCTCCGCTGCCTTTAAATTCGCGTAAACCGTTTTACTGTTGCCAGATTTGAGCACCCTAACCTTAGTGGCATATGGCATGCCACGCGCCGAAAGGGTTAAACCCTTTGTTTCTTTTGACTGAAATAAAAAGAATTAATGCTAAAATGATGGTATCGTTTCCAGTGCGATGTAATTACTGTGATTCGGTTAATTGTAGCGAGTGCTTTTGTTTCTGAATGCAATCTCGCTTTGACCGTGTTTTCGCATGCCATATTGAAATTGAAGTGTTCTTTGTAACGTTTGCTGTACACAGACATTTTTATAATATGGGTTGCTTTTCGATTTCCGACTTTATGCTCCCAAACTTAGGTTTGAATGTGGATTGCGGAAGCAATTTTTTACGCTTTTTATTTGGCAGGAATATATTTTTAGCGTGAATTTGGAATTCTATGCGAACTAACAGACCATGATTTTCATCTTGTTGATGAACGCTTTTAAAAACTTGACTATCTGTGTGATGTTAAAAATGTGGGTTTACAGGAATACGTATGGAAATGTTATCTACTCTACGTACTAATTTCAGTATTCCTATAATCTGGATTTGGCTGGCCAGCCAGGGGTGCTAAAATAAGCTCCTGTAGGAAATTCATTACCATGAACTGTAGGAGCATTCTAGACCTTTATAAATATATTCGGAGTTCCAACGTCATTAACCTCTCTTTTAGGTTTATCGTCACATTGTGTTGCAAGAATGTGTACTTACGTAATATTTATCAGAAAGAACTCAATCTTCTTTACGACCGATGAAGACAGAATATTTGATTATTGTGAATTCTTTACGTGGTTCTGGTAAATCAGTGTTCTGTTCATCCATTACTTTGGGTAAAACTTGACATTCTGAATATACTCGTATAAAAGCATTGTTTATCGTCAAAGGGCGGGAAACACCTGGATTAGGACACAGAGAACTGGGAAATATGGTAGAAGAAAGGGGAGGCGAATCATCATCATCATCATATCAGCCGAAAGACGTCCACTGCTGGACATAGGCCTCCCCCAAGTGTCGCCACAACCACCGGTCCTGTGCGTCTCGCATCCATCGGTTACCCGCGACCCTCACCAGGACATCGGTCCACCTAGTGGGAGGCCTTCCAACGCTGCGTCTTCCGGTACGCGGTCGCCACTCCAAAACTTTTCGGCCCCATCGACCACACCACTTTTCGGCACCATCCGGAGGCGAATACTTGTGGGTTATTCCAGGTTAGAATGATGATGATCATTATGCGGATGTTTAACATGATACACTTACAGGGTAGTTTTTCAATGACCTGCCAAATGACCCTAAAAAAGTTTTTTTTTTTGTAGTGTTTTGTGCATCAATTGTATCTTTGATTTATACCTAAATTAATGAATACCTGCTGCCATTACTCTGTATTCCTAAGTTCTAGATTTGATCAAAAAATCTTTAATTAAAACACGCACTGGAAATAAAAATTACTAGAATATTTTGAGAAAATGGTGTCTTTTACATCCCACTGACAATTTTTCACCGTTTCATAGAACTGCAAACTTAATTAATTTAGCTCTTTATTAACCTGCTCACAATCAATAGGAGTTATTCCATGTTTTATAGACCTCCATTTTATTGATTCGTACGTGCTAATAGCGTATTTGTTGTTAATAAAAGTCCCTTATATTAGTCATCGACACTTTATGCCTAATCATTAACATATGCTCTTCAAAACAAACCGAGCTTATTTACCTTTACACTCACGTACCACCTACATTTGTTGAATGTTAAAAATATCAGCGATCGTAATTAAATATGTAGGCATAATTTTAAACAACTTGATGTGTTTATATCTTTGTGAATTGATAAAGGGCTTTGTCAAAAAAGGTAGATGTTTATTTCGGTTCTTCGAATCGTAAAAATACGCTAAATATTCTTGTCACTATTCAAAGCTAAAATTAATAACTTATAGGCGTCCGACTCATTAATTTCTGCATTCAAAAGTCCGAACTGTTATAAATTATGACAAATAATGTAACCTACGTGCAAGCAGTAGACCAATCCAAAGCTTTCCAATAGACATAAGGATCAAATTGAACCTGCAGATTTAAAAGGGATCTAAGTATTTAGCATTCATGCCGTAGTTTAATTACACATTCATATGCAAATGAGACGGGAATGCCGTAAAGATTCGTCCATACATAATCCATACACATTCACTGGCACTCATTCATGCGTGCTTCTGAACATGTTGGCACTGTAATTAGCGATCGTTTCTATACAACTTTTTATGGCGAGGGACCAAATGTATGGAAATATAAAATCATGATTCGGTATTGCTAATTTTTTAGTACCACTTTATTTGTTTTACAAGTTTCCTGCTCGTTGTTCAAGACAAAAATATGAATGAAGTCTTATCGACCGTTGAATTTTATACAAAAACGCTTAATGTGAGGACCGTTAAAAAACAAAGACAACAAAACGCACTTTTGACCACTATGGAAATATTTATACGAACCTAATTTCCGCTTGGTAATTTTACACCGGCATAATTGTTACGAGTTCGATTACATTTTATAAAAAACGAATTTTATGCATCGATGGCGCTATAAATGTAGGCGATTGGTTTTTCGTCGTCAAGTAGGTACGATCCGAGACAAAGATCCAAATGCTGTGCTTTGAGCAATAAAATAAATCTTGTTTTAAGAGGTACACACGATCTGGGTCCCTAAACAAGCCTCGAGCCTTCGTTACGGGCTTAATTAAAAAACAAAATCAATTTTATTAATTGGAAGTGTTAAAAACGGGCGGAAGAGGCGTTCGAGGCCCGTATCTTGCTCGTATCTCTTCTTTAATCCGACAGAGAATGTGTTATTTTTACTCTTCTCAGTGGATTTCGAATAAATTTTATCGCTCGGGACTAATTTGGTTACAAATTTATTTGGTTGTGGGATCGTTAACAAGGGGAGTACATCCACATGGTTATCTGGCCTGCACTCTTTAGTACCCAGGCATCGCCGTTATAACAATATATCGACACTTGGAATTTGATAAAATGAAGACGACACTTCACTTAGGATTAAATAATACGGTTTTTTTAAGAGCATGTGCTGTGACATATAAAATTTTTATTGTTACGATACGATACGATTACTTTGGAGTTTTTAAAATAATATAAAAAGGGACGACATTGATAACCAATTGTTTATATTGTCGTTTTTTAATAACTGTGTCACGGTTCCTGGCTTGTCCGGTAATAAAACGAAATTTTCACATTGAAAATTTACATATTTGGCAACTTTTGAATGGTTTTGGAAATTAAAACGCTCATCAATATGAAATATGGTTAAGAATTTATTGCAACACTTTTGTTCTCAGCAGCTGCAAAACGCGCCCTTTTTCAAATAAACGTTATTTAGCGGATTAACGTAACATTTTTGTAAGCATTTTGTGCATAAATATGTATTTAGGAGCGCAAAAAGTGCGGTTATGTTTCCGATTTTGTTTACCAAAAAGACTTTTTAAATGAGACTTCCCGTTTTACCGTTATAACCCTTTAACCTCGGTGACTCGACCCGAAAATATCCTCTATATTTTATTATTATGATTTTTTAATCAGTGTTCCGAATTATAAAGTTTCAACACCTTTGTGAAATTATGTGAAAAATTAGCTTTTTTCAGTAGTTTCTGTCGAACCTTAACTTTATATTGATTCTTACCTACTAATCATCATCTGCCTAGCCTGTTTCTCAAATAAATTGGGTCGACTTCCAGTCAAACCAGATTTAGCTTAATACCAGTATTTTGATGATCCTTTTTTATTCTTAATTTTTTACTGATTTTTATTTGAAAAACTACTTATTGTAAATCTGTTAGCGACGTTGCTTTTACTGATAGGCTCACGATTTCTGTAACTAACAAATTACAACAAAAAAAATATTTACAATCTTCTGTTTAAAACAAAAACGAACAAACAAAACACGTGTAAATTCAAATCTCTTTATTCAAATCATTCACGGCTGCATTGTTTAGTGCAAAATAAATGTCGTGGACCCGATGGTATGCGCATTAGCTCCTCATTGCATTCCTGCTGCTCGTTCTATAATGCTGTCTAGATTCCTTAATACCAGTTAAAATTAATAGCTCACTTTAGCTGTTCCATACGTTGGTTACAAAGCACTAGTAGCTTTCAATAGATCGTTTCCATATTCGTTTTCTTTGAAGATTTATTTGAGTTGCTGTTTGGAATTTTGTGGCTGGTATTAGATCATTTGGTGTTGCGTTGGATGTCGATGTGGAATGTTTATATGAAAAAACTTTTTGCAAAAAACTACAACCGACTTCGAAATAAAAAAAACACTACAAAGTATTAAATAACTTTAATTTCGGAAGTCGGTGTTATTGGTTGTTTCTTTCGTTTTTGACAGCGACTTCCGAAATTAAAGTTATATTTTACTTTGTAGTGTTTTTTATTTCGAAGTCGGTTGTAGGTAAGTATTTTGTTTGTAAAAAAGTTTTTTATTGTTCACCTCTTGGTGGTGTACCTACCTTTTAGGCAATCCTGGCAGATTTGCTATCATTTATTGAAGAGTTCCGTTACCTATCTCCGAAGTCCTTTATCAGATCTTCACGGCAATTGGCGAAAATATCGCTGAACAAACATAGGTACAAAAAAAAACAGTCGAATTGAGAACCTCCTCCTTTTTTGGAAGTCGGTTAAAAATGGAAGGTGCTGGCGAGGCCGGCCTAGAATACGGCTAAGAATGTCTGGCAGGACTTGGGAGAAGTCTTTGACCAATAGTAGGACATAAAAAAAGTATTTACTAGTAGGCACGTATTTTTAATAATTTCTTTGGATTAACTGGTCAACACAGAACCTTCTCTTTTATTTCAGTTGTACTATTTTCTGTGCCGGCAATTGAATTATTATAGTTTTCTGCCAAAAAATCTGATATGCGCAATCGAAAAGCTTTCGTGGTGCCTTTTTATGGTGACTACTGAAATCTCAATAAATACAATTTAACAAGAGCTGACTTCCCAAAAAAACACTACAAAGTACAAAATAACTTTAATTACGGAAGTCGGTGTCAAATAACAACGAAGAAACCAAAACAGGTTTTTTTTTTGCAAAAAAGACCACTGGAAAGTCGCAGTTATTTGGATTTAAAAACCAAACTACAGAACTGATTTTGATAAAATTTAAATGGGACCAATCGAGAAGTATAGCCTTTCACATAAAATATTTTTTCAAATCGGTTCATAAATGACGGAGATATGAAGTAACAAACATTTAAAAAAATATACAACCGAAAAGAAACTCCTTTTTTTGAAGTCGATAAAAGACTTTTAAATTCTAAGAAATAGCCCATTTACTTTATGACGTCCATTAAGATGGAAACTAGATTCCTAATTCCCATTTTTATTCAAAACGCAAAATATAATGCAATATTAAAACTTTCCACGTTTAAAGATCGTAATCACCCAAATGGGACCTGAAAACCGGAATGGTCCATGTTGTTAACAAAGATAACAAAATGGTAATTTTTCTACATAACGACAAACAGGTTCTGAAATAAGACCGATGTAGACCAAATCTATTGTAAAGGGAACAATAGTGTGGACACGTCGTAAAATGAAACAATGCGAAGACAGTTCGTAGATTCTCTAGATGAGGCTTTGAATTTTCTTCAACATCAATTTTAGACGTGGAGTAAGTTCAAATGATGGATCGGAAACAATGATTGCCAAGCACACGACCGTGCTAATCAGCCGAAAGACCATTGCTGGACTAAGTGGATATTTCCATAGAAAAAATCAAAGCAAAGATAATGCGTTCATACAACACACTGACTAATTTTCTGCCATCTCTTTATTAACAACGACGAATAGAAAGAGTTACTATAGAACGATATTAGTAACTTGAATCCTATAGCCCTCACTGCGTAAAACACTTGACCGCCGCGCTCTCAGGGGATCTTTTATGGTCTTACAAATATTTTCAGTCTTCTCTTAGATCCTCTAGTATGAAAGTTAGGAGAAATGCCTCGTTCAGTTTCACAGCTTTAGTTCTTCGTGTGGTACAATAAACAGATGACGTGGTATCGGAGTGTGGGCCGCCGGAGAACACGCCGCGGCCGCACCGCCTAACTCTTTGCTCTGCTACATCTTTACAGGGACACATTTGGAAATCATTGCACGAAAATCGATTGTAGTTGATTTTCCTTAAACAATACAGAAGTAGCTTTTTCTCGCGGCTCACTCTCATCATTATCATCATGATAATGATGATATGAAAAACTTCCACTGTTCGACAAGTATCGCCACATCCACCGTTCGATCATTCGTCCCGTTTCACTCTCTTTCTTTCTATTTTTCGTATCCAGTGGCTCCGTGGCCTTTACCAGGTCATCATTTATGGTCTAGATATTTTTATACTTTAATGTCAACTTTCTTTAGACAAGTTCCGTTGAATTGAGCCCCGCCTTGCCTAAGAATAGAAAAGCAAAGGCTACCAGAGAAAGAAAAACTTCCTGATAGCCGTTAGGTGATTCAATATTTCATTTTCCCTATATTAATTTTAAATCTGAATTATATTAAATAGAACAATAATATGTATCGATATAATTATATCTTTCCAAGTCCATCCCCTACTCCGCGAAGTGCAAAACACTGTCGACGCAGGGGCAGCGTGAAATACTGCGCGGGGGCACCCGCCTTGTGGGCCGATGCATCCAACTATTGTGCAACCACAAATATTTGTCTGATAGGTTTATACTTGAAGAAAATAGTCTTATACGCACTTATCGGAAGTGTTGGCTGATCAGTTGTTTATAGAAATAGAAATGGTGTATGAAGGGAAGGTGTTATGATGGTAATATTTGTTGTGCCACTGGATTATCATGGGATTTGTTTTGAGGCTAGGTTAGGGATTTTCGATGAATCATTGATGATACAATTTGCATATAAGTAAATGATAATATATTAGAGAAATTGTCGTATGTTAAAAACGTTACTTACAGTAAACAAATACCCCAAAATCTCATTCAAAATTAAAAAATAATATTATTTGGATTTAAAATCCTCTAACTTTTTCTCGGTCACTCAGCTGAACAACATAAAAAAGTAATTACAAACCCAAACCACTGCACTCATAACGGAGCCCAATAAAGTAAAGAAGCCTAAAAAGCAACAATTATCTAATCTACGAGTACGTACATCATAAATCATTTGCCAGTGTCATACGTTAGCCTGATGTATAAATTAACTGGCGTGTTAAATCAACGTCGAATCATTACGATGTTGATCGCTGCATGCTTGAGTTGACCACAGATTATATTGGTACCAAAGACCACGCCATAAAACGATCGAAAACCGGCGCACGCACACACAGACGCGAACGGTTTTCTCAAACTAATCACAGTCAAAATTGCGTTGCACTTGCTGTACATGAAACGTATCTATGTGTGCGTGTGGCTCGCCTGTTGTGCGGAGCTGATATTCTGTATCTGTCTATTCTGTGTTTCGATTCTTTGGACGAAGGTTTTCGATCTCGTGACGTCATGTGGACAGGTTTTTATCTATGAATTCGTTTGACCCGGGGTCTCCCGCCCACGACGCTCGCTTATAGTGTTTAATATGATTACACGGTGTATAGGTGGGAATATACCCTTGTTGGTATAGTTGAGAATTAAGTTATGGGTGTTAAAATTACACCATCAGGTATTCGTTCGATCGAAAATGATAATTGGCATGAAAAAGTAAATAAGAGAAAAATTTGAGAATTAAAAAGAAGTTTCTAAACTTTTTAAAAAGACAAGTTCTTCAGAAGCAGGTTTAGTAAGTAGTTGACCTATAGGTGAATGATGAACATATTATTGCTGAAACAAATAAGAGGACGACCAAAGGTGAGACAAGATTAAGATCAACTAAGCCAGTGGTAAGAAAAGGAGGACCAATTACTCCGCACTGATCTAGTAGAGAGAAAACCAATCTTAATAATAAGGTTCAGTGATATCAATAAAAAAACTGACCTAGACACACTATAGAGTAATCAACACAAAGGAAAGTTAACCTAACGTACATTACTATAGACAACATATAATCATCACCAATTCACAAACAATAAAATAATCATACGATTAACATTTCGACAATCGATTGTAACGTGCTTTCACATTCGAAGCAGTTTCTCAAAATTATAAACAAAAATTTCGAGTTGTAATAAGATATAATCAGAATGTAAATGTGTTTGTTTAGTGACTATGTCTAGGGTCTTACCGATGTTAGATGGTGTAAGGCCGAGGCCGAAGCGGAATAACGTTCGGCCGATTTGTTTAACTTCTCCGAGTGATTAGATGCTATATGTAGATAGCATAATGTAGAGAAGATAGGAGAAAAAGGGAAGTGAGTGGCAGTTAACGAACTTCATTCATGCATTCTCCATACATGAAGAATCGTATTGCGATGAATGAAGTAACATAAGACAAGCGCAAAAAGATGATGCGAATCAAACATTAGAGTCACTAGCTAAATGGAACAACTTTCAAACAAACAAATGAGCATGCAATCAGATCAATTAAACCGATCCAACCCACAGATAGTAGACATATGCCAACATAATAACGCTACTTCCATAGCACAATATGCTTCATCTTCTTCTTTTTTTATGGCAAACAGTGTCTCAAATTTTGTTGTCCCAAAATTTCGCCACCTGGGTCGTTGTCAATAAGAGCGCAGAGGTCACCTTGAAAGCATGTTTTGGGGCAATAATAGGGATAAGAGAAAGAACATGCATAATACTTATTGCTGAATAGAAGAAGCTTATGGTGAAAGATTTTAAAGTTGCTGCTATTTTCAGAACCTCGCAGTACAATACTGCTACTTCATTGAAATAGTACAGAACGCGAACTATTGCCGAAACCACTCTAGCCTAAGCCTGGTCAGCACTATTCGTCATACGAGTATGTGCCACATTCGGACGGTGTGACCCGGGGTCGGGCTCTCGCCCGTCCTATCATAATTACCAATGAAATAACCTGATTGTGATCACGACACGCACACACGCACGCTTTTGTGTTTGTTGAGGCTGTGATGCTCAAAGTTCTAGTCAGGCGATAGTAAGATTGGAAACCAAAGCAGCAGGAATTTCTGATCCACATGTGACAGAGTGGTCACAAGCGAGATTATAAATAATAACAATAAAATGTATTTAGATAAGCATTTTGCTTGTTAACTGTTTCCAATAAAACAGAACAACAACTGAAAAAAATACACTGTTAACAAGGGCAGCGGTGGAATGGAACTCATTGCCATTAAAAAAAAACATCATTGTTAGCACTCAGAATAATAATATTAATCGTTTATTTTAGGCATTAGTACCCATAAAATTAAAATTAAAAACTTATCCGAAAAAAACTCACCAGGGAATGGGCAGCAGCATTCTCTGTAGGTACATTACTACAGCTACACTGCGATTGCCAACCAGCCTGCCAAGCGTGGTGATTATGGCAAAACCCCCTCCCCATTTGGGGTAGGCCTATGTCCAGCAGTGAACGTCTTTCGGCTGATATAATGATGATCCGAAAAATAAACAAAAGTTATACTAAACAAACGAACATAAAAACACACACAAAACACAGCAACACAGTAAACAGCAAACTCGTTTGATATTCATACAGATAATAGATATAACAACATAGAAATTATTAAGTGCTGGTTTTTACTTTGGGCAGAGACTAGGCATTGCCATTCAACGTGGTAATGCCGCCAGTCTCTTGGGCACATTACCAGCTGACAGCGTTGAAGACGAATTTTTTGATGCTATATTTTAGTTTGTTGTAAGTTTCGTGTATTTTTAATTTAAGTTTTTTTCATTAAAAGGTCCCTTTTAAGTGGCACACCTAAAATAATTTGACCACTATTATTCTGGAACCTACTATGGATAAAACTACCTGTCCCAAATACCTCTTCAAAGTAATTAGCCGAAAACTTTGAGCACCACACGAACATTATACGCCAAAGTACGTACAAGTTGTACTGGTATGGCACCCCGACGTCTCGCATACCTCGACTATTTTGTCTAACCGACTGTTAAATAGCCGACTCGGTCCGTCGATACATCAATCACGCAAACAAACACGTATCATTTGAGAATCATTCCTTTTTTTCACTTCAATTAGATCTTTTGTGGCCCAAGCACAAAAACGAACACACGTTTAGTTATGAAATTAAATGCGTCGATGGACTTTTAAAGTTTGGTATCCATTGTTGTGACTATTGTCATATTGTTGAATGATAGTTTGAGTTCTTTAGTGTTCAATTCTTGAGATTCGAAATGTGCTTCGGATATTGATAGCCATTTTTTTGCAATAATTTTGCAATAAAATTAAATTAGTCAAGTGATATAAATTACTATAAGTAGGTATTGTTTTCAGGTTTAAAATGAAAGCATGGATGCGACAAAAAGCTTATTTCAGGATTATCGTTATGGTGATAATTGATGGAGGTTTATCCGTAGTTGAAGTGTTTCGGCTGGATGATGAGAATGATGATATAGAAGAAGAACCGTATGAGGATGTTATGATAAGTTCAAGTGGGTACAAATTTATTTGTAGGTAGGAAGTACAATAATTTATCGGTTACTATTTATCTAATGCTGATAATGTAAATCAACATGATTTTCAAATAAATTAACATTGTAACCCGTAATCATACAAGCCTGCTGCCAAAATATGAGTATCATTCAGATTAAGCCTCCGATGCATATGATTCCCAAATCGCCGCAGTCAAACGTCGATCAACTTAATTGATCATTCAACATGGACCGCACTAAACGGGAAATATTTAAAAATCAGATACTTAATCAATTTACTGAGATCGCAGCCACCACTCAATCATTTCGGTTTTGACCTAAGATTAAAGATGTTATAGATACGCTATCCGCTCACATGGGCCTTTTTAATGCCTACTTGCTTATTTTAATACAAATCCACATGAGTTTTACCCAACTTGTCTTCAAATCATCATCTTGATTTTCCTGGCAAATTCATCGAATGAAAGTAATAAAAATTATGGTATTTTTACAGAGGTATTTATGTCTCTTTCGTGTGGTCGCTGGGCGTTGGTAATTTTATTCAAATTCATAAATTAAGATAAGGGCTGTCAATATAATACGTCCATTAGTAAACAAAATTAATTTAGAAAACGTTTAACAAAGCTATTAGTTTTTAGACATAATGATAAATAACGTGACCTTATTAACCTTAACATTGACAATAAAAATAGTACCTACTATTTAATTTATTTTTACTGGAATTTGTATGTAATTATGTTCCAATGAATCGACCTGTCTTCTTTGACCCTAGTAGTAGCATCAGTGTTGTACTTTTAGCTGTTAAATCTATTATTTCATCAAAATCTAAATAATTGTTACCAAGCGTCGCTTCGTCCTGTCAACTAATCCTTCCCCGTTCGCCTGACAATTCGTCAGCATTGTAAATTCGGTAAAGGGCAATCTTTAGGCGATTGGGTGCGACCTTATCTGCCTTTATGGTACGATCTTAAAAAAGATTTATGATAACGCACGGTCAGGACGAAGCCCGCAAACACTTTAAAATAAATGACAAGGAGTCACTTCCAATTGTGATGGAAATGCTTTCTGCAGTAAAATTAAACTATAACCCTGTCGTTTAGAGAGATTTAAATGGCTTAGGGGCTTTTATTGGGTCTGCCTACGTTTAGGTGGGTTGTGATCTCGGCCAGTTTTATGTGTCCCACCTGAGTCGCCTCTATAATGTTATGTTCATGTTCGTGATAAATGTTTGCTATCTTTTTGTGTTGACACTTATTGGATTTTTAATGCTGAGTTTAAATTCTGCATTAATTTGTTTTGTAATTGAATCTTTGCTTCGTAAAAATTGAAGTCTGCATATATTAAGATCTGGTTACATTGCTTTTAGATATTAATTTCTAGTGCTAAGTGTTTTGCATTCGACGACTGCTGCATTCTTGGAGTAATATCTACTTTAGATATGAATCCCGTGTTGTTTGTTGTCACTTGTTACTTTGTATGTTTTACTTTAGTTTTTACACTTTTAAGCTTGTTCGCATTGGATAACAATATACTAACTTTAGATTACTAGAAACGTTTCCGTTTAGAAAACATTTCGCTCTGCCTCCAAGACGTTTTTTCGACTGATGATCACATTAGTATTTTCAAAATAAATAGCTTCGGTCTTTCTTAATTCCTGTGTTATTCTTTACTGATTTCCGTAAATCCATTTCTAAATCCATTTAAACAAGCATTGCCAGTATTGCCACCTATTTTCACATCACCAGCTCTCCTTACCCAATTAAATAGCTCCATATCATCTCATACCCGCTATTAGATAAATTTATGATAATAATCGAGGTGCATACCCGTACTATCTGCCTTCCGAGATTATCTCCGTCCAGACACACATAGCTATTGAAATTATTTTATCCGGTATTGAAAAGGCAAGGCTTCGGGTTATCATATGAAATAATAATAACATTACAATATTTTGTACATTAAGTGCATTCGGGGTGTGGTGTTTCGGATAAGTGAGGAGATGGCTTATACTCGAGATACGGGTTCTAGTGTTTAGAAGTTATAGAGGCGACATCTTTCTTTAATAGTGTGTGCGCTTGGGCTAAATTATTTGTTATGTGTTTTGGTTCTTGGGATTGGATAATAATTATGTTATTACGGTGCGGAGGCTTATTTGCGATGCAGGCTGTTGTGGTCACAGGAGTAGGTTTCAATAACGCTAATGTTTTTTTTGTTTAGCATTTTCCTAATGTTGATGGGTTTCTTTCTATAGTTGCAGTTTTCATATTACATTTAAGTCAACTTAACTTGCGAGATCTTGTAAAACTTTGTTCAGTGTGAGCAGCGCTTTATAATACCTCGCAATCATTATGAATATACAATTTCTAAATGGTCCCATTCATAAATCTGCATGTTTATAAGAATTTACATGATTAATTCAACGAACAAGACCATCGTCCAAAATATGCATGTTATTTGATATTACAATGACCTCAATTTACAGTCTGCCAGAGTTTCATTCATAAAATCGTCAAGGGACCAACTCTAAAACTTCCAAAGCACAAACAAAATGTTTCCGTAGGCGTCGCTAACGATTTTCCAAAACGTAATGTCGCCTAAGCAAGTTGTGGCGAGCATGTGAACATGTTTTTATTTATACCCTGCCATCTCCTGAGGACAATCCGTTTTTATTAAACACTCAAACGCCACTTATTAAAATGTAGGTGGGAATTTTAGTTAGGATTTAGTAAGGTTGACACTGATTTAAATAAAAAAAAAATTTAATTTGCAACAAAACAAAAATCAAGAATTCTTTCAATTGGTTTTTACTATTGTTTACTAATAATTGGTGTACACTTAAGCCTTTATGTTAATAGATAGGCTCTTTATTTTTTATTAGAAGCAACCACAAATACAATATACAAATATAAAATTTTACACTAATTAGTACTTTTTTTTCAATCAATAGTTTCTCAATCATAAAATTTATGGCTCCATTTTGATTCTGTGGCAACCCTATCCTTTATTGTCTGATATCGATTGAACAAGTGTTATTTTTTGGACCGACTTTTAATTTTAAACAAACTAAAAGATGCTGAGGTTTAATATAAACACAGAGCATAAGTACTTTTTAATGCTTCGGGCAATTATTTTGTATTTACACAAAAAGTATTGGATTTCAGTAAATGTCACTGCGCCGTAAGTAATTTCATTGTTAATTCAATTCGTTTTGTGAATGAAAAGGCTGGAATTTTACGAAGCCAAAAGGCTTTAACTTTGTTTCTTCGCGAAACAGTTAAAATGTTAATAACAACATAAAATTCGGCATGGTCTCAGCTCAGATAAGTTCATTACAGCTCTAAGGTGAGCAAAATAACCTTTTTTATTGGGCAACACATTGTTTTACTAATGTGAAAGAAGCAGAGGTTATCTACAAACAGTAAGAATTTACTAACCGCCAACATGTCAGTACTATAATAAACCTATTTCTCAAAACAGATAAAACATTTTCTCTCATAATTTATGGCAATTAAAACGAACATTTACATAATTAGCACAAATAAAACTCGTGACTGAACGACGTATCGATAAAACATCGATTCAAATTAAGCAGAATCGAGTTCTCGATTTGAAATACTAATCACGTCGTTAGTTGACCTCTCATTGACACGGCCGCTCCTCGGTCTCATCTCGAAACAATTAAAACAATCGACATCGATGGACCGATGAGATCCGCATTCTCCTCTCAGAGGCATCGACCTCACACTGCGCTGCGTAGGTTTTGAGAAAGTCTCATTTAGTGTTTTATGATTATTTTAATAAGAAAGCAACTTGCAATGTAAGTGAGGTTAAGTGTACGCACTTGTGAATTGATTGGCTTTTCTGTTTAATAAAATTGATAGCGATTGGCTGCGTAAGTAAATTGGAATTGAATCTTGTTTAAAATTTTATTTATGGTTCTGAGATTTCCTTGTTGTTATGCTAAAATGAATACGATGTTTATTATAGATGTTTGTTCAGATGTTTATATTGTATCTCTATTTTGTCAACTGTACGTTTTCAAGAAACTTAAAACTACGATAGCTGACATTTCTGTGAAACAGTGAACTTGTTTAGATACTATAAGCGCCTTCTAAACTGTTACAGTTCGCAAGTGATCACTGCTAATAAATATTACTTCTTTGGACACTAAAGGTGAAGTTAAATGTAACAATGATCAAAAATTCGCGAAAAAACTACAAACAACACAGACGAAACAAGAAAGAAACTGAGATATAATATTATATCACATCATAAAATTATAAAAGTGAAGTGCAATAAGTCATCACTTAATAACCCTTTAAGAGCTGATGGGACTAAAACAAAATATATAAAGCATTGTTTTTATTAAAGAGATTTTGTTTTGAGTGACAGTCAGATTGGAAAAATGACCTTTGTAGAGGCGAGTGAAGTTCAATTTGAAATGAAGATTTAAAAGGTTGTGATTGTAATAAGGCATAATAATTATATTTAAATAAATAAGGTTCAAGCATCATTCACTAAAAAAGTTTTTCAAGAAGCATAACTTGCGATGTCATTAGCGATGATGTTGTCAATCGTCGCCAACATTTTCAGCCAAAAGGCGTCTCCTGCTGGACACAGACCTCTGCCAAGCAGTATATAATATGTTGCAGTCAAAACTCTTAACCAGTCAAAAGTACTATTGACACGGCCACGGCCACGGTACATTGATTGTAGAGTTAAAAACGTCATTATGGTTAATACCCCGACTCAGAGTACCCCGACTCGGATAGGTTAGGTTAGAAGCCTTAGCCTTCGTGGTTACTTTTTTTTAACCACCCAGAAATAGGAGCCCCGCAAAGCGGGACTCCGTCGACCTATCTTAGCACAGGTGTTAATAAGTCAAAAGTACTTTTGACTGGTTAAGAGTTTTGACTGCAAACATGGTACTGTGTTTCTGTCAAGGTTAAATCTTTTTTACCACGTCAGTCTACCATGTCATCACGACACTTATAATGTAAAACAATGCAGGTTGGTTTAACTATTGACAGGTTTTTGCTTCTTCCATGTACGTATTTTCAAAATTATTCTTAGAGCGGATTTCACCAATGAAATTGAACGCGATCAGTACATCTAAACTGCGTTCAAAAGCTGTCAGCATCAATATTCCATAGAAAAATAATGACACTGACAGCTCATAAACGTGGTTTATACGCTGATCGCGTTCAGTTCCATTGGTGAAATTCGCCCTTAGCCCTTAGCCTTCGCCCTCATTGTACTCATGGTACTGTTATTGAAAGTTGGTAAGGAAAAACTTTAACCAAAAACCAATTTTATGTTCAATATCCCTTGCTTCCTCAATGTTTTAATGCCTTCCAGATCTGAAACGTAGTGAAGTCTGACAATCGTATTTCGGTAAGTCTGGCTATCGTAAAAGTGCCGAAACAACTCCAGCAATAAGACCAGATATATTTATTGGACGATTTTATTGGTCACTTGAAAGTATTAAACACGATCGTATATCAACATGACTGATGGAAGAATCTTATACTGTAATTTATTTTTAATTGTGTGTGTTACAATTTATTTAAGGGATTGCGTTCTCGTGAACTTTAGTCGAGTATTAGTTTTTCTTTTCACTTAAATTGACAAAAATAAATAGGCTACGTATTTAAATAGATTATTAATATTATATTATTATTATTTTATTATTTAATAATATTATATTTAATATCATTTTCATAGTCTTGCCAATTTATTTGGAGTCGGCGTGTCTTTTTCTTCCATACATCCCTATTTGTGTATATTTTTGTTGTTGTTACTTATTACAATTCTGATATGTTAAACTCGCGCATAGAGTTACACAAGACATTGAAGACAGTAGATAACGTTGGTTATATTATATACCAGATCTATATCAAACAAAACAAATATATCACACGGAAAATTACCATAACGCAACAATGAACCAATAACCAATAACGTAAAAAGGTTGACACTAATACATATTAATATATTTCGAACTAATTTTAATTCAGAGAAACACATCTATGATTTTGACAAACTTAATTTTGCTGTTGATGAAATCAAAACTTTAAGACATAAGGTTTATTATTCATAAGATTTTGATTTCATAAACGGTAAAGGTAACTTTGTAAATGAGCAACCGGCTTCGGATTTGAGTGCGAGGTGTCAAGTCATCGGTCGTTAATCTATATTAAAATAAACCACATTGTTTCTCTTTATTACCAAAATTCAATTAAAGAATCCCTTATGACAGTGCAAGAACGATCATGGTCAAGTCTAACCAGTTTGGAGTTGTTATGATTGAAACAGAGATAAAATTATATTATACCTATGCTTATGTTGCCTTTAATGAAAAAGAAGAAACAGACAATGTGTTAAACTTTTGAATTAATTTTATTTTAAGAGTTGTGTACAAACGTTCCTACTTGGTAATTGTTTAGTTGGAATTGACAGTTACACTGACATTCCAAATTGTTATTATGAGCTCATCGATTAATATTTATGACAGGTATTGGTTTAATGGGATTGAATTATTGATTGGAGTCGACGAGTGTGGAAACCAAATTGGCAAACCTATAGCAGCTTGTTAGAGAGACCGGAGATACGCCGCAGTAGCTGAGGTGAATTTGAAGCAAAGTGCCAAAAACAAATAAATTACATAATCTAAAGGTGGACTAAAAAATGGGCAAGCAAATCTGAGTATGATGCACCAGCAACAAGGAATAATGTAAAGAAATGTGATCCTTTTATTACTTAAAACGCGGCTCAAACATGTCGCGTGTTTCACTTATCCACGCGCCATTTTAACTAATGGAAACTCCCAATGAAATCAGAAGCGGAAAATTCGTCGTTATTTAATTTTTAAATTGTCCTGATTGCTCAATGAGAATGTGTCTTTAATGGACTGCTATGTCTTCCTGTATCATTGAAATTCTTATCAAGTTTATATTAAGGAAAATTCCCTTAATTTTCAGTGAAAAACAATAACGGTAATACCCGAATATAAAACTTTATGCATGACTTATACGTGAAATGCCATTGCTTTTGCTCAAACGTCTTACTCATAGATACACAACAATTCAATATTCTAACGGGCTGTTTGAAACAATTCACAGCGGTAAAGCTCCGAGTTAATCAGAACGCTAAAGATTGTGTCGGAAGACAAGAAATAAAATAAAAAACAATCATAAATACAATAGCGCAAGTCATATAGTTTCCAGCGTCGTTTCTCAATAGATGGTTCTGATAGTCCAGCCTGGGTGTTTGCCAGTTCAATTATCATTACTAGTCGATATTATGTCGAGTCACCGTGTTGTGGGTGACCCGTATTAGATCGGTTAATTCAAACTATTTATCAACTCCATTCGTTATGCATAGGATCAGATTTTGAAATTGTTTGATGATGTTGTGGCGTACAGTCCATTGTGTCACTACCCCGCCTGGCTTAGTACGATGGGTGTGTACTATGTTAATCGTTGTATCACTGATTGAATCTATTGAATCTGTAGTTAAATAATACTCGTGCATTATGAGGCAGTCTCGTTAAATGGTCCTATACATATTTGGGACAGTGAGAATGGCCCGTGTATCGGGTGTCAATCCTCTTTTAGGTTATCAAATTCGAACTGACCTTTCCCACAGTTTTACTGAGAAAATCATTTTAAGTTGTGACTTACAAGACTCGCAATTTAGTTGTATTGTTGCAATATTTGTGAGAAGAATCGTAAAAACCTACTCTGTTCTATAAAGCTCAAAATAATTAAAAGTGAAAACGAACATATCTACCTACTACTTATGCCTATATTGTAAATTGCAAATTAGTTTTACATAACAGGCTATCAAAAAACCAAAAAATAGCATGACAAGGAAAGAGATATTAATATGATGAAAAAAGTTGACTGAAGATTTGAAAGCTTGGACTGTGTTGACTATTAACTATAGTTAAGAAGACATATTTTAGCAACAGAATTATTTGGCAATAGGTACCTACTTTTTGCAAAATCGAGCACTGTTTGTGTTACCCTCAACAAAATCATCAGACTTTAGAGAATCGAATACAAACTAATACCTCGAAATAAAATGCGCAAGCACAAAACAGAACAAAACCTAGTGATTTTGAAAACTAATAGGTAAACACATTCACAATGAGTCGATTGTTCGCCGCCAATGAATGGCAACAATGCACGACTGACACAAATGAGCACCTAATTGGAACATTGCGACATCACCCAAATCCGTGCGATCGTGATAGCCGGGGTTCTCACACTCCGATACTATTTAATTTGTGCTGCAATAGTTATTACGTATTCACGATGATTTTGATTATGGTAACGCCAAATGTCATGCTGATGGGTGTAGCCAACTGAAGAACAATGCTGATGATACCATAGTGACATAGTGACCTATCACTATCCACTTCTATATTAAATCCGATACAAAAGAAGATTCTTACGACGACAACGACGATATATAGAACGACGATTTCAAAGAAGAAGCAATACCTGCTCAAAATTAAATGGGCAAGATTTATACTAACCAGTACTGTGGTTCTGAATAAATAAGATGTTCAAAAAGATTCAATGTTAATCAAAGGTAGTGTGATTGGTTACCAATTGCTTCCACTCCGTCTAATCAATGTCTTGTAATTTGCAATCAAAACCCGCTTAGTTATGCATTGGTCCTTCCAAAGGGGGAAGGATATCATCATCAACATGAATGGCAAGTACATTTGTAATTGCAGTAACGTGTGGATTCAAGTAAATATTGCAAGACTATGTTGGTGCTATCAATCAATATAACATAACATTAAAATACTGCTTTTTGTTCAAACAAAATAACAAAAGTAACTATAATTAATCAAAATAAGTTCTTATAGCACACCACAGAATCATGTATTTTAATCTCCACTCTTCTGCACACAGTACTAAGAATCATCTAAAAACATTACTTAATACCTTCAACACGTTTCTCGTTAAGTTTATCTTTCGCATCAGGACCTAATTCCTCATGTGGAATTAGACACACAATCCTCTAGACAATGACGGTCAAAAGGGTAAGGCTACCGGTAGCGATCGCAGATAATCCCAATGATTTGGTGACATTTTGAAGTATGTCAGTCAGTACTCTCGAAGCATCTTGTCGTGACACCTGAAGTGGCGACTTCGTGAACCAAATTAATTAAAACAGAGACACAAAACTAAAGCTATCACGATTGACTTAGACGGCAGGTTAGTGTGGATAAGACTGGTTTAGTAATTTGTGGTTTACTGGTAGGTCAATGTTTCGTTCCTAGTTGGCTTTAATAAGTGGTCATGATGAAGTTTATTGATAGAGTTAATATAATTGCATCAATGAGGATAAAAGTTTGTGGTAAAGCAAATGTTACTCTTGTCTTGATGAATATTTCTTAGTCCTGATTTATAGAAAAGGTTGTAATAAAACTTCCGAACTGCGTAAAACTAACAGTGAACCAGATTAAAACACCATAAATTCCGGACGCGAATAAAGAACCCCTCAAATATTGGCAATAACAAACTAATTAAAACCAATAACCATGATTTTATTCATGACAAGCTGAATCAAGACACGTCCACACATGGTAAGACTCATAAAAATCCGAGACTCAAGCCCACCGCTGAGGGGCATGAAACTCTGCATGCAAACCGTCACATTTCAAAATACAATATGCTAATTAACAACTTTTTTTTCTACCCTACGAGCTCTCAGAAACGAATGCAAATTCCCTTCGGACCTTTAATTACGCTCCGAACACGACTGACGACGGTGTTAAAGATGCAGTTTTAAGAATTGTCAGTGTTTGCACTGCGCGTGCTCAGAGAGATTTAAATGGTAAGAGGATTTAGTGAGAGCATTGTGAGTGACTATGAAAATGTTTACTGCTGTTTAGGGCTGTCGCTGCTCGAATTAAATATTGATAATGTTTTTTCTATTAATTTTGGTGTAGAGTTATTTTGAATGATTTACGTTTGAATATACAGCCTTCTTCATTGAAACATTAGATGTAATGAATACCGTTGTCGACATCATTAGTCACTGCACCTTAGTGAGATTTTATAATGATCCATACATCACAGTAGCAAAAAACAACCATTAAGCCCTTCTCAGAAATCCATTTTAGGTATCAAACCCGAAATCAATGCGACATAATCAAAGTAGACGCGTCCCAAACCATTGAAAGTGTCTCCAATCAACAATGGAAGGCGACATTAATTCTATCCATCATGTCGATCCCAAAAAGGGTGGAAGTTCATTAAGAGATGCATTCCTCAAGTATTATTCTTTGAAAACTGGTAATAAAAATAATAACAAGCCGGCCACCCTGCCAAGTGCTATCAGCTCCATCTGTTGTCGCTGCGGACAAACTCGCCTAATGAACGATGATAAATCATATTCGAGAGGCGGCTCGTAGCCCGTGCCGTGCTATTCTTACGACGCATCAATACACGTCAACTTTCTGTTGTGCGCTATCCATTACTGTATTGGTTCTGTTGAAATTTTTACGGGAGTTCGCGAACAGGTAATGAACAGCATGTGATTTGTATTTATTGATGTTGGTGGGATATTTAAGAGCAACTGTGAGGTGTCTCTCGGGCCGTGTCCCTGCCCGCACACCATTGTGCTTACTAATGATTTTATGCAAATGCAGCCTCTTTAGATCGAAGTCTTAGCGCGATCTCAAACCGTCAGGTACCGGGCTCATTATTAACAATTTGAAATATGACTTGGGAATTTTCAACAATATTATCGTGAAATAAATTAGTTTTTTATTAGTTTATCGATTGATGGAAGATCCTAGTATTTGTTTTGTTAGTGTATTATGTTATGTTAACATTCTGCTCATGTTCTTCTTCTTGTATTTGAAAAATAAAATAAAGTCTAATATTTTCACATGATAATATTACGTTACTTTGAAGATGAAAGAATAGTCCGAAGCTTATGCAAAAAAAAAAACTTTTACTACCTGTTTTTTCATTCCGTGACTACCTATGGCGTCAAGATGACTAATAAATATTTGTAAACATTATTGATTTCAAGATACCTAAATTAATCCACAATGCATCCAATATTTAGCTTTTTTATTGAAAATCACTTACAACAATTATTTTCCTGTTTATAAAATTATAAAGTCTATGATATACGTGTAGATTTCATCTTTAAGATTAAGTATGTAGAATTTAAATGTATTTCTTGAGAGATCATTTGCTATTTTTGAAATAGGTAGGTACATATGTGTAAATTTGTCTTTGTTAATGTATGTGTAGTGTAACCTTGAATTTTCTTTAGTATTTGATTGTTTACTTTCGATTTCGAAAATTATGATGCTATTATGAGAAGAAAATGTTATAAAAAGTCTGAATATTTTAAAAAAAAAATTTTATTCCTATATCCACTTATCAAAATCGCAGAGTATCTGCCTGCAGTTTTAAACTTGTTTTGCACATAAGATTCCTACATGCAACCATGTAATACTGTAGCTACCATACACATTCCCCAACTTGAGCAAATAAGCACAAAGAAAGATTTTTGTAACTGGTAAAGTATGAATGATTTATCAATTGCTTGTTAGCGATACCTGACATTAACGTCTTTTTAACCTGACTCAAATCCCAAATCTCAGAAGTAATGTTCAAACACAAAGTAACAATGGTCTTCAGAAATTCTTCATTTATCTCAAAAATTCCGAGACCAGTGAATCACCGACACATCTCGGTCCCACGTTTCCTCTTGAAGAACAAAGCTAATCGTTGCTTAGCCTTAATTGCGATAATTACCCCTGTACCGACAAAATGATTTATTATTTCAAAACGGTAGCTAAATATCTAAATAGAGTGAAACTATGAGTAAAAGATGGATATAGAAGGTTGATTCTTTGATTTTCTGATTGTTTAGTTTGAGACAGACAGTGTGTAGGGGTTTAGTTGTGGAATTTGTTGGAAAGAGTCACCGCGGCTCTGGAACCCAAAGAGCATTAGGAGGAACACGGATGGGTTTTAGTCAGTAAGAGTCTGACATGCCCTTCCGCTCCACCCGGAGTAGAAGAAGACATTTGATGATTTCCCATCCATAAAAAAAACATGGCAGAGAACGATCTCCACTCTCTTTCCACTTTTCTATCTAAGGCTATTTAGGTATTTCATATGTTTTAAATGTCCTTGATTATATAATACAATCATCATTATTCAGAAACCGATCAAATTTTAAAATATGAATCTTTGTCGCACTAGGTCATCATTTCACCTAATGAGGTCTCCAAAGCTGCGTCTCCAACGCTTTCCTTCCTTCACTCGACCTTTAGGCAATCTTTTCTTTCACTTAAATCTTGCAAGTCTTCGTCGAATGGATTGAACCTTCTATCTTTATTCTGTATCTCAACATTCGGCTAATGTTCGCCTTTCGTCGTTGACCGTGGGAAATATTAAAGTTTGCGCTTCAAAATATTAATGAATAGAGTCATTTGTGTAGTGTTGGTAATTGAGTATCTAGTGTTAATGGGCAAGTGCGATTGGTCTTCAAGTTTTACTTATTAGTTGGCTTTAAATTATTCTTTTTTCATATTTTCTAGGTGGGGAATTCTCACGCCTTTTCGTTAGGTACTGACTTGGTTTTGGCGTCAAAAGGAAGAATTTTAACTATTTTGATAAATTACGTAGGTAATGCTGCCTTCTTTTGAGCTGCTAAATTATTTTTGGATTAACCAACGTCTTCTTTTTTGCTTATATCAAATTAAAACTCAAAGGATTCACTTCATCTAAATTTTATAAAGTACTAGCAAAACTTTAACCGTTTTATGCTACGCCTTGAATCGACCGCCAATTGTTTATAATAATAAATAACAATCAAGTCACTGACCCACAAAAAATCAATATCAATAGCAAACAATAAATTAATAACTCACTATTTAATTCTAAAAATTCTTGCTCCATATCTACACGTAACGCTAATGAACCAAGAGTTGTAAAGCATTATACACACAGACAAACACAAAACACGACAGACAATCAAGATGGCAGTGACTAATTCAAAGAATCTTAATATCAATTTATGATCACGACTTATTAATTGGCGGCGCAATCGATCGCTTGGACAATTCTTTTGGGTTATACGAGTTGTGAACAATGTACTGAGGTTTCTTTGTAATGTTCAAAAGTTTTTTTTTTGTTATTTTGTGGCCTTCACGAGTGATGATGCTGAAGATACGAGACGTTTGGCTTGTGATGGCACGTCAGCCATGGGCCAAAGTTTTGCCGTTTTGGTGTTGTTGTGGCCATATAAAACTTTATAGGTTCTTTATAAGGGGCTAATCTTTACCAATGAGATAGGAGGACACCAGGAGTAGGTAGTTACTTTATAGGGAGTCATCATCAGCCATTTTTTTATTATTATGTGACTGACTGCTCTCTGAATTTGTTTCGGTGTTTCTCTTCAGTGTAGTCAGCTAGGAAACAGGTTTCATCTCATTTAATTTGCCAAAAAAGATAGACGTGTAAAATTTATTTGGAAGTCACTGAAAAATATGGAAGAAGTAATTTATATTAAGAATTAACACGTATTCCAGCTTGTACATGATTAGTAACATCCTAATCAAATTTTATTTTAAGCTCTATTTTCCATGAAACTGTGTTAAAAGCATAAACAATGAATCACTTTGGAACATGATTAATTTGTAACCGTCTGCAAATGAGCTCATTGGATTTTATCCTAGGCTTGACAATAAATTTTATTAACGCCAAGTATAAATAACTCAATATATCACCGAACTCATTACAAGATTATTTAGAGTAAAAATACAGGATGAGAAATAACAGCCGTGCCGTACTTATATTAATGTTTGTACAAAAATACGTGAAACTGCTAATCACATGCGTGTTACGTACTTATGTAATACAGGCAGGGAGCCAGAAATATCTCTTTTAATAAATGAATGAGTAAACCCAGATGATACGATGGTAATGTTTGGTGCACACGCGACACTTATGATTTGATTTTTTTTTTTTTATTCACTTAAGAAATCTTAAAACTAAGTACATTGCCCCACAAAACTGCTTACGCAGTTTAACTGTGAGATCGCTGAGTCTCTTTTACAATAAACTAAATATCTATATCTATAACCTATACACATATTCTTAACACCTACACTTACATATGGGATTATAATGACCACCAAAAAATGCTTTGATACCCTTAGTTCTTTTACCAAAAATATATATTTGACACCAGAAAAATGAAGTCTAAAATTACAATAGTACTAGCTATTTTAGTCACGACTGCACCTCAAATTGTATACGAATTATAGTATCAAAAACTAGCATTTTCATTACTTCAACAAAGTTACTATTAAGCGTGTTTTTTTTTTCGCTTTTGGCTATATTGGATTTTAGTATTTGCAACTGCATCTGCATGGAACACATAGGTTATTTGTGGTATTTTGTACACTGAGATTGAGGGTAGTACGTACTTAAAATGATTAATTTACGTCATTTTTGCGGAAATACGCCCACCGCAGCCACTGTTTACTAAGGTTTCAGAGTTTCCTAGCATGCTGCGAAATTTGTTCGAAAGAGTCACCGCGGGCCTGGAACGCAAAGAGCATTAGGAGGAACACGGATGGGTTTTAGTCAGTAAGAGTCTAACTCCCTTTCGCTCCCGAGTCATTTGATGATTTCCCATAATTAAAAAAGAAACAAAAGGGTTTAGTAGGTTTGCTAAACCCAGTCATTTTCTGAGTATCCTGTTTTAAATTAGTTACGAAGCAATCTTGCAGTATCGAGTCGTCAATGCTGTCGCATGTTTGTGCCAACCTGCGTCACCAAAAAAGCGTTTTACGTCATATTACGTTTAAATATAATTAAAAGTCTACGTCTTAAATCTTTTAATGAAACGTGAGTCGTAATTTTAAAGTCACAATTACAAATGAGGTAGATACTTATACTCCAGTCTGTTTAATTTCGTGCTTATTCTTATTCTGTTATTTCAATATTTTTGATATTATTTTTAATTATTCGATATCTAATCTCTTAAGTATATAAAATAAATCTAATAAAAAATCTCTCTTTTATAATGTTTTTCCATGACACGATCAAGTTAAATCATAATTAAAACCACCCACATGTTCTTTTAGTATCTTTCCTGTTATACCATCTCTACCTAAAAAACACACATTTTTATAGGTATAGATAAACAGCTGACACTTCTGTTTTCACCACCCATCTTTGAATCTTTCATTCCCAACCCTTGCTATGGTTTTTGAGCACTCACTTCTTACCCCATTATCAAGCTCTTCTCCTTTTCTGGTTCTACAAACTCTTAAATTAATGTATAAGTACATAAGTAAGGACACATCGTTCGTATTTCTGATGCAGCTGAGCACCAATTAATCCTTTAAGTTCGTGCCAAAGATATTATGTTTCGCTTCCATTGTGTGTGTTAAATTAATTGCATATTTCCAGGTAGCGGATTGATGAACTACAAAGGCTGTGTTTAATAACATTCTGCTCGTTTATTCTCATAATTATTTGTAGTTTCATTTTATTTATAATAATTAATAAAACCTTCCTTGTTGAGGCAAAACAGAATCTGAAAAAAAAAACACGATTTTATTTAAAAAACATTGAAGTGAAGAACACATAATATTATTATGGTGGGACGACTGTTCCGTTCTGTCTATTGCTAGTGCTGTAGTTATCATTAAAATAGTGGCAAACGACCCTAACGTTGGTCCATAGGACATAAGGACGCTCAAAGGGACGAATATAATAAAATTATTTAGTCCTTACATAAAGGTATGCAAACTAAGGTAAAAAAAACTTTACCTACGTAGCTAAGGTTCATAGATTCCCCAAAAGTAATAAAAATGGAATGTATCAAATACTCATTTACCCAAGCAAATCGTAGCTAGCACTCGTTCAAAGCATACGTTACTACACCATTTGTAGTCAATGGGTTAACGACCTTATTTTTATTATTTTTAAGACCAGATTAGATTCATCTGTTTCTATTATCTCTGTCAAATTATCCTTTGATGAAACATGGAATTAATCTTTGACCACTACACTGCTCCAACATTGCAAGCGTATTCTAAATTCGAGATAGTTTTCGTTGTAAAAAGTGAGACAAAAAAAAACATGTTCATAGTGCATAATGTGTTATTAGTAGAATGATGAAACATTCCCAAGAATAAGAAAGAAAATCAAAACTTGCTTCTGTTTGATGCAAAACGCGTCAAAACTTCACAAATGACGCGTCAAAACTCATTATGAACTAGCATCAACGCAGTTTTTTCTGCAGCAGCGGTATCTGCCACTATTATGTACCTATGTGTTACATAACATAGGTAAACAAACAATCAACTCAAACAAAAAGCATATCCGCCTCATTTTAAATATTTTAATTATTTAATCACTTATAACACTACAGGTACATACTTTACATACCACTTTATGATCAAGGTAAACCAATCTGTCATTCTCTGTAATAATTAACAAACCAATGTATGAGAGAGGGACAAAAACAATCGATTTTAAAAAAAAGCAACGATCACATAGACTTGCAAACAGAGCATCGAGACGCATCGGTAGCGACTGTTTGATGCGGTATTGTCAGAACTTTTCATACAAACCAATCATGTCAGTGAGTGTCATACTCTTAGAAATGGACGAGTCTTGACATTTTTGACTAGTACTGTATGCTTAGGCAACAGTTGACAAAACATTTTGATAGACAGCTAAAAGAGAAATGAATAGTTAATAGGATGGTACTTGAACCAACCGATAATACCAACCGAACTATGAATACTTTCATTGTTTCATCTCGTAATCAATCAAAGCTTTTGTATACAGAGTAGTAGATAAGTGAGACAAGTACTGTGGTGAAAATTAAGCACATTTTCTTTCTCAACTTTCAACCATTGACTGGGAAGATGCTACTTTTTCTAAAAACCTGGCTCCTAATAAAAAATGCACTCACAAGTTCGTGTTTCTGACACCAACTGAGTGAGCGCATTTTTTATTAGGAGCCAGAGTGTCTTTAAGCTGGGTCTTCCGGCTGACATCATTTCTCAAGACTTAGTCACTTTTAATAGCTGGCGAAGAAACGGTACTTTTCCTTTGTCAAAAGGCGACAATCAACAATTACCCCAACTAATAAATGCAATGCACATATACTTCCTATAATTATTCTGAGTCACGGTCTAAGAGGAAACAAAAAGTCGTTAGCATAGCCTGTCAGAAAGCATTCGATATTAGTACGAGTCAAACAAAGATCCACAATTCTAAATCTTTTAATTGGCATTAAGTATGACGACACACGGTGACTTGCCTAATCTGATAGGTAATGATATGGATATAGAGCTGATGATACAATATGCGTGTTTTTTTTTGGTTGAAGAAAAAAAAACTGACCTATCAAGTGATGGGAATGTATCAGGTGCAGTTAATACATAGTTTGATGCACCAATAGGTCAGTTTATGGCAAGTGTAAAATCAGTGATGAACACCCAGTCTCAAATATAAAAGCCAGTAGATGATGCACTAGCTAGCAAGAGACCTATAGACTTGATAATATTATGGATGTGGGTACCTTTTATCCGAAAATAGAGAAAGCAGTCTAAGCTTTATTCTTCAAATAAGCCAACTCATGAGCACAATTCATATTTTAAAGCATAGAAAACGGATACTGACATTAGGTACTGATGAAATTATTTCTATAAAATAGCAATACTGTTATTCACAAATCAGATTTACCCGACTGAACAAAAATGCGTAACCGTATCAAATGAAATGCAGCGTTATATCAACTCTTTATACATCTCAGCATGGATTCCATTCTAATCTGTCACGTTTGAGGTCGAGCGGTGTAAAGTTCATCAATGCTGAATTCAATTATCGATTACACCATTGTGTTCCACTCTTTCGATTTATATTTAAATACCAGACGTTTACTAGAAATGTATTGTGAAAGACAAGTACTTTTGTTGTATTTGACGAAAGACCGCCCGTGAGTACTCTCGTTATTAAAATATTTGAAAGTTTTTGAGTACAGACCTGACCTGTGTAAGGTATAGTTTGATTTCAATGTTTTGTTGATTAAGGTTCAACCTTTGAAGACCACACCTTCGGTTCCCACGTAGACGCCGTAAGCGATAGCAAAGAGGTTATGTCACCTGAACAGTTAGGAACCAATCAGAGACTGACTCATCAAAGTGATCAACTTCAACCATCTTTGGTTTGTGTCAACATGTGCTAATATCATCGTTGAAGCTTACAGGCTCAGTAAGCTGAAGTGTTTGTTCCCGTCGGTGGTAGACGGGTCCCAAGACGGCAAGCCTAGCGCAAGAGGATCCTCAGATAGATGAACGATCTTCAAGAAGTGTCATGGAATGACTGACTGCGGAATTTGGAGGCCTGGACGTTGTGGTGCTTTGGAGATGTCTACGTATGACCAGTATTGCACTCAAGGAGGCTAACTTGGTTAGATACATTGATGCTATAACATACATCCAACTGCTGAGCAAGGCCTGGACTGAATCAATTGGAAGTTATAGGAAAAAAGTTGCAATTATATTTCAGTCCAGAGGGTGTTCCGTCTGCCATTTCCCACCACCGAGAAATCCTTTGTGAGTTGACTTTTTATATGGAAAATTTAAAGGAAACATCCTCCTCACTTTTAAACAAGAACGTCTCATCATCATCATCATACCAGCCGAAAGACGACCACTGTTGGACATAGGCGTCCTCCACAGGGGTGGGGTTACTATAATCGCCACGTTTGGCAAGGGGGTTGGCAATTGCAGTGTAGCTGTAGCAATGTACCTACAGAGAATGCTGCTGTCCATTCTCTGGTGAGTCCCTTAGTCGCCTCCTACGACACCCACGGAAAGTGATGGGATGGTGCTATTCTTTTACGTCCGACACCATATGGAATAGCGTCTAATAATACACAAACAAATCAGCTAGTGACAACTATTACAAAATTACCCATATTAAATCAACAGTCAGACGTACTCGTAGAACGTGAATGTAGGCGTGTCAGGTTAGTCATTCATCAATTAACTACTCTTGTAATAGATAAGATCAAGATTTCAGTAATATTGTTATGCTTTATTGCTACATAGAGATTATAATTATTGAATTACTAAAACTAACTTTAGTTGGACAACTGGTTTGAACTGATATTGGTTCCCATGTTATTTTTACACCCTTACCTGGCTTGTGGAGGTCATGTCGATGACGCGTCATGTTTGTGAACATGCGCCATCAGTGGAGACTGGTCATCTCTTAGCTGTCACTGGCTAGTTTTAATATTTGATTCTTAGAATTGTTTTTTCCCTCTTTACATTGTTCTCACATATACAAGCAACAAGGATAATGTAACCAGGATTTTGTAAAACATAAAATGGTTTAAGGGTGTCCGTGGGGTTTTGTTGCACGTTCTTCTCCATAGAGATCTACGATTTGGAAAGTGCAAAGAGCTTCATGTTTTTGTTTTGACTCTGACCCTAACATAGTTTGGGAAAGTATTTTGATGCCATTTCAAATCGTTAAAAATTATAAAGACAAAGCGCATCAAAGTTCAAGCGAGAGGACTGGTGACGTCACGATGCTAGTAACAATTGTACTATCGTAACGTAATAGCGGTAGTAACGTCACGTGAGTTTACAACCCACTGTATCTTCGCCATTTCTTTGTTTACGTTTTCAATATTTTTTGGAAATCTATCTGACGGACTGATTAGATTTTTTCAGTTGAAAACCCTATTAAGGGGTACAAAAAAGGGGTAAAAAGACAGTACCCCAAAAACACCCGCCGCTACGCCACTTCCTAGTGTTTTAGCTGGGAAGATTGTTAGTTTTTAATTTTATTGAATGAAATTGAAAGGGATATTTAATTTAATTTAATACATATAAGGTTTTTGCAAACCTTAAGACAGAGCTTAAGCCAAAAATAACTTTTAATCACATCCTCCACCATCCAAACGTCATAAATGATCGAAGACCAAACCTTCCACACATAAAAACACTAATTAAAATTCACCTCATTCATTAAAACAATCCAGTGATCCAGCATAATCAAGTTGGTAGCACTGGAGCCCCAATTAGGGGCCAGTGTTGTCTCATAAACAAAAACGATACTTGATGGAGTGAAGCGACAAAGCCTTGGTGGTCTCCGAAGCTTGTTGTAATCTGTCATCTGAACTGTCAAATTACTAACGGCCGGGCGAGCGATCGGCTACTGAACTTGTTGTAGATAACAGATGCAAGTGGACAGAGATTCTTGTGGCAGATATGACACCTGCTTGATGCTTAGGGAGCTTTTTTGCCTAATGCCTTTTTGAGAGGTAATGGTTTTAGGGTTGAGTGTTGGGTTGGGAAATATTGTGTCTAAGAAGAACGAGTGAGGGGTGCTGGTTTGAGGCTTTTTTATGGATGGGAAATCATCAAACGACTCCTCCGGCTCTGGGCGGAGCGGAAGGGAGTGTCAGACTCTTACTGACTAAAACCCATCCGTGTTCCTCCTAGTGCCCATTGCTTTCCAGGGGGCCTAGACAAAAAACTTTTCTGTAGCGTTAACGTCAGACGCTCACGACAAAATGAATGGAAATGACATTAGGCGTGGAAAGGAAACGTCATCACATAATGTCATTCCCATACATTTTGTTAAATTATGTCGTGGGTTAAGTAGTAACAGTATTAACAGAAGATCACACATGAACGGTTGTTGTGTCGACACTTGGTGGAGGCCTATGTCCAGCAGTGGACATCTTTCGGCTGATATGATGATAATGATGATCATGAGTAACAAAAGATTAGTTTAATGCCTTTTTAAGTAAATTTTCTATAATCAATAATTATGAAAAAATATTCGTAGGTAAAATGCCAGATAAATAATGCTAATAGAATGGACGATCTCATCTTAAAAATAAAACTAGGTATATCTGCGTTATAATCTTTGCCTGTGCACAAAATAAATTGAATGAATGTAGGCGTACCCTCATGGAGACACCTGATTGGTCTTTTTGTATTTTTTACAAGGAATGTTAATTAATTTTTGCTGTCAACCGTAGTCAAACAAAATATAATGATTAATTATGTTTTTAAAAATGGGTACCTGGCCTTATGTGCAGATGCAGAAATTTATCAACGTGTTATTGTGATGGCAAAAAGCGAATTTTATATAGATAAAGATCTGAGATGTCCATACTATTGTACTCAATTCTTTGAATTGCTGGCAGTTGTGTATGACTTTGGTGTGAATGGACTCAAATTGAAAGATAAGCTTGACGGCGCGCAGCTAAATTAAAAGTAAATCCAAGATTTAAGATGAGAGACTGATTGTGTTATTTGGTTGAATAGTAATTATTATTAAATTCAAAATTAAAATGGTGATTTATTTCAATTGGTCGAATATAAATGGCGATTTATAAAATATGAGCGGGTAACCCCGAATAGGGTAGCAAGTTTGCGTCTACGCCGTGACAGCTGGCATTCTTTTGACAGACAGCGTACGAAGTGCACGCGTGCTAACCTATTGGCTCGTAATCTAGTTTCATCTTGTGTTTGCCCGTATATTTTGTTTACAAATGTAATCGAATGAAACGAGGGACTGTTAAGAATCACAAACGTGTTATTATTTCAACGTTTCTTCTACAACACGCCCATGATGGATGACTATCACAAAGATCGCTCCGCTGCCCATTCTGATATTCCGTCATCAGGCGTGGGATGTAACCCACATGGCCCACAAGGAAATTCGTGACAATACTACTGAAATACGAGGCGTTACGTTTTGAAATGCAAAACACATAGTGACAGTGATAGTGAAAATTGCGGTTCTTTTTGAAACGCGTACGCTAATCCAGAAGTTAAAAATTCAATGTGTGCCGTGAAGTGCCCTGAAATTTGATCCGTTAAACCCAAGTTTGACACCCGATCATAGTGCGGTATCACGGTGGTATGTTGCGTCGAGGATGCAGTATTGTGCAGTGCAGCTTATTTTTGACCATTAGTAAGGCGCTGAAAAGCTTCGTGCCTTCATGCCTGTCGTAGATAACCTATCTGGGTTCAACGTAGGAAAAATTCAAGGAAAATTACGAGGTCAAGATTTCTTTTTTTCGAGTTTTATGCGACTACCCTCATCAACCTGAACAATGAAAAACCAGTCTAAAACGGAGGCAAGCAACTTCACTGCAACTGGCCAGGTCAAGGAGAAGTGTGTGGGGATATTCACGACAATCTGGTGAGCCATTTTCGTTTAGTTATTGCTGTGGAGGTGAGGTGCTAGTTGGTTAACATTTTTCTGTTTGTTTACGGGTGAACATTTTTATGCTGTGGAGACTGACTCACAGAGGGTTACGGTCTCATGATTGACGACTATCGATATTTGACAGTTGACTTGTCGTTTTATTGCTCTACGCTAAAGTGAGGTTGTTATTGTCGTGTTGGCTATCGCTTTAGTGTAGTAGTAGTTTAAGCGCTATAGCTTTGACGTTGACTGGTTAAGCGATGCTCTATATAATGCTCATGAAGCGATATTATTTTGCTATCGCTATTTGAGTAATAGACTTGATTGTTTAGTGTTATTGTTGTTGGGAATATAGTGGCGTAAATACCTCCATGGGACAATAAAGCGCTATAGTCTCAATACCGTACCCACCTAACGCTTTTTCTGAAAACTGTGTTATTCGCAAAAGCCATGTTTTGATTTATCATTACCTTCCATTGCCCGGGCTTTGCCCACTGCTGGGCGTGGGCCTCTTTTCTTGTGCCAATGTTTTGTTTAGTTTTCGATTTATTGACTTTATTTATTGACTTCTACTACTACCTGAAAGCTCTATTTTCAGCCACAGCTTTGATAGAACTTGTACTCTCGTAGTGTTTCTCAGTTTTCAGATATCGTATTACGGTGGATGAAGTTAGCAAGAGGCTAGCGGTTCGCATGCTGCTATAACTGCTGAGCAGCTGCAACTTCTGAGCAGTTCTGAGCGTGACAAACCAAAGGTCAACAACCAGTTTGCAGACTGCAGTAGCCGAGCATCTTGTCAACATCTGTGGGGTGTAAAAACGTTCAAAGCTGTCTGGAACTGGGTGAGTCGCTCCCATTTTATTTGTATTGTGAGTTTAAAAGTTTCCAAATTCTTCATATGTATTCAGTGGTTGGTTTGATAGTGCAAGGTTATTTTGACATACTTAATACAAAGCGAGTACTTAGTTTTCCCATTGGCGGTAATAGTTTCAACATTTTGTTCAGTGCGAAACTTTAGAATGAGATAGTGCATGGCAAGGTTGCCATAAGGTCATGTTCCGACTTAGACGCTTTTGGTGAAAAATTGGACCCAGGCTTATGTACTAACGTGTCGGCGACAGTTTTCCTTACATACGTTTACATTTACGTACGTTTTCCAACAGTTAGTTATTTCGATAGTAAGTAAACCATCATGAACAGCAACTTGATTTTAATGACAATGATTAAAGGTTTACAGGCATAGAGAAATCATGCTATTAAAATTTCTAAATAGATTTTTCCATTCTCACTACTGGTTTGCCTACCCGGTATGTGAGTTAATACGGGTGAGATTAAAATAAGATTTATTAATTCAAATTGAACAGTGCAGTTATGACCGTGATGTTCGTAGATTAACGTAGAGTAATTCGTGAACGTAGCTCCTTCACATGAACGTTTAACGCAAACATTGTATCTTTTTGGAAGCTCCAATGTGCATAGCTTATCGGTCGGCATGTTTTAAAATCTCTTTATGGAGAAGAAGACACCCGAGGCAAAGTACCAATAGATGTTGTGAAGTAGATGACGAGTTAGTGGCAATTTAGTTTATGTGAACAGGTTCTGAGTTCTGTGTGTCAGTGACTGTACTAGAGTATCGTAGCAGTATCCCAGAGTGATACAGACGAAGGAACCTGTAACAGGGTTGCGGTAGTTCTTTGTCGTACAAAATAAAACTTACTTGATATTATTCCCATGGGGAAGAGCGAGTGTAGTAATTGTGTTGTGTTGAGCTATGATATGATAGCTGTTGACTGTGATGAGATACCTGGTCTTTGATTTTCTTTATTCAAATTATTGTGAGTTTGGTGACTTTTACCGGTTTTTGGACTTGGTAATCACGAATCTTGAATCAAACCGCATTTGTTTCAATTAGGTCATATACAGCCGCTCTTGAACTCTCAAACGGCTAACTGACTGACCAACACTAGTTTGTAGACAATTGCCGTAGAATTCAACGACAGCAAATAATGCGTAAAAATGTTAGCCTTCATCTGTAGAGCGTTTGATTTAAGAAACTGCGAGACCCATAATTGATGTTTGGTTATGTAGGTACTGGAGTCGATTAGATGAGGTCCCTGAGATTTCATAACAGGGTTTAAAACGACGCGTGGTATAAGGTAAAGCTCAATTTGATTGTACATAAGCAGCTAAAGATTTAGTTTTCTGTTAACGATTTCATGTTATTTGAAGATTATGCGTGAAACCAGATTAGGTACGTAAAATCTTGAATTAAACGGTCCATTTAAGGATCATCGAAGGATCATCGAAGGGTTATTTACCTAGATAGATACCGACTAAAGGCGCTTAACTCTTCATGATTGTGCAAGATTGAGGAAGATTCCCGATCACCAAGTATTCTCGTGTATTAGATGTCTTAGTCGAAGACAATGATGATAAAACGAAATCTTGTTAAGAATAGCTTGTCTACTCATACTCGAAGCTCTTGAACGCACCTCAGGTGGTGCCAATGGGTCTGACCGCACCCTATGAGTAACAAACACGTGGCGATAGGCATTTACTGAAGGCTCTAATAATAGAGTAGAACCTATAAGTATGCACATGATCGAATACGACCTATGCCAGATTGCTACGTTCCATTGGAGTTGAACGTACATAGGTTTGAAGGCCTACTAATAGTGTAGAGTCAGAATGGCCGATAACGGCGCAGGTGAGTTGTGCAGCTGGATTTACTTGTTTACTGTGAAGGCCTTTGCTAATATTAACCATTGGTCACAATAGCCTGTGTGGCACTAGCCTGTGTGGCACCAGCCTGTGTGGCAATAGCCTGTGTGGCACCAGCCTGTGTGGCAATAGCCTGTGTGGCACTAGCCTGTGTGGCACCAGCCTGTGTGGCAATAGCCTGTGTGGCACCAGCCTGTGTGGCGATAGCCTGTGTGGCAATAGCCTGTGTGGCACCAGCCTGTGTGGCGATAGCCTGTGTGGCAATAGCCTGTGTGGCACCAGCCTGTGTGGCAATAGCCTGTGTGGCACCAGCCTGTGTGGCAATAGCCTGTGTGGCAATAGCCTGTGTGGCAATAGCCTGTGTGGCACGAGCCTGTGTGGCAAGAGCCTGTGTGGCAAGAGCCTGTGTGGCAAGAGCCTGTGTGGCAAGAGCCTGTGTGGCAAGAGCCTGTGTGGCAATAGCCTGTGTGGCACCAGCCTGTGTGGCAATAGCCTGTGTGGCGCAAGCCTGTGTGGCACTAGCCTGTGTGGCACCAGTTTGTTTGGTACTAGCCTGTGTGGCACCAGACTGTGCGGCATTAGCCTGTGTGGTACCAGCCTGTGTGGCAATAGCCTTTGTGGCATTAGCCTGTGTGGCACCAGTCTGTGTGGCACCAGTTTGTGTGGCAATAGCCTATGTGGCAATAGCCTATGTGGCTCCAGCCTGTGTGGCAATAGCCAGTGTGGCGTTGACTGGCCTGTGTGGCGTTGACTAGCCTGTGTGGCATTGACTAGTCTGAGTAGCATTAACTGACCTGTGTGGCATTGACTAGTCTGAGTAGCATTGGCTGACCTGTGTGGCATTGACTAGACTGTGTGGCATTGATTCGCTTGTGTGGCATTGACTAGCCTGTGTGGCATTGACTGACCTGTGTGGCATTGACTAGACTGTGTGGCATTGATTCGCTTGTGTGGCATTGACTAGCCTGTGTGGCATTGACTAGCCTGTGTGGCACTGACTAGCCTGTGTGGTATTGACGAGCCTGTGTGGCGCCAACCAAACTGTATGACATCGAACAGCTTGGTTGGCACTAACTTGCTGTGGTGGCACTGAGATGTGTTATCTGAGATATTTGGTTATCACTAGTATTGAAAATGATAAATAATCAGATTTAGGTGCCTTATAAGTATTGCTTTAAATATGAGTCAGGGTGACCGAGTGGAGAATAATGTTAATCATTGTGTCTTTCTGTTTGACCGTCGATAGTGAAGATGAGAGCAATACACACGAGGACGTGTGAAGATGCAGGACGGCCGTGACGGCGCGCAGCTAAATTAAAAGTAAATCCAAGATTTAAGATGAGAGACTGATTGTGTTATTTGGTTGAATAGTAATTATTATTAAATTCAAAATTAAAATGGTGATTTATTTCAATTGGTCGAATATAAATGGCGATTTATAAAATATGAGCGGGTAACCCCGAATAGGGTAGCAAGTTTGCGTCTACGCCGTGACAGCTGGCATTCTTTTGACAGACAGCGTACGAAGTGCACGCGTGCTAACCTATTGGCTCGTAATCTAGTTTCATCTTGTGTTTGCCCGTATATTTTGTTTACAAATGTAATCGAATGAAACGAGGGACTGTTAAGAATCACAAACGTGTTATTATTTCAACGTTTCTTCTACAACACGCCCATGATGGATGACTATCACAAAGATCGCTCCGCTGCCCATTCTGATATTCCGTCAAGCTTTTAAATGTGCAGGTTAATGGTTTCTTTTCAATTGTAAATGCTTCAGTTTTAAATGATACCTACCTATTAGATACTAAATAGTCAGCTTTAAAGTTAGAGTGAACAGAAATCTTCTACTGAGACCTCACCCATAGCTTTTCATCAGATAAAGTTCAAAGTCTAGAACAGGCTCATCATGGAATAAAAATAAACAAAAAACAACAAGTAGGTACAGTACAACTATTTTCTTAATGTCCCTCGGCAATTATCTCATTTCCAAATACAAATAAATGCTAATTTTCTTGTTCATAAATTATTAGATTTATCGTGTATAACAATTTGAATTCAGAACTAAGTACTTTATTAAAGTTCACACTGAAATCAAAACAAAACAACAATAAAGTACTTAGTTCTGAATTCAAATTTTAATGATTATACTTTTACGCTATATCTAAAAATTGATGGAAATGGAAATAAGCATTCGTTTTTATTCGGAAATGCGATGATTGCCGAGATACATAATTAAGAAAATAAGTTGTTGTACCTACTGCAAGTACTTTCTAATATGTCACTATCCTGTCCAATCAGATGGATCCTACAGATGAATTTATGAAGTTTAATAAGTCTGTCCTTTTGACACCAGAATTTCATCAAAGCAGATAGAGAATCGATGATCAATAAAATTAATGAGAACATCAGACATCGAATGAAGAATAATTTCGATTCTTCGCAATCAAGTGGCTCGTAATGTCGGTACATTATAACTTAATGTTATTGAAACAAATGACAAGATTTATCTCGAACAGCGATACCAATTAAAGTGCTCTGAATATCAAAGGCAAGCATCAAATATTTTAGCGTAATTATAAATGTCAATGACATATTTATGAATCAGTGAGAAATCAATGACGGATCTGATACTTATCAAAATGACAATTCACGAGAAGAATATATTGATATTTAAATACCTACTAAATTATACTTTTTGTGACAGGATTAAGGAGGTAATACAATACTAACAGCCGAACGGGTCAATTTTCAAGGTTAAGCAACCCTTGCCAAGGTTAGTCTGTGGATGGGCGACCATCTTAACATACCGAAACCCATGAATTGGTAAGCGCGTTAAGCCGTTGGTCCCGTCTGTCATTTGTAGATCTTTGGCAGTCGTTACGGATTGTCAAAAGCCAGTAAATCTGGCTCCAGTCTTGCCAAAAAGTACCGAATTAAAACCCAGCTACTGGGTTGTGTATTTATCTAAATCCGGTCTGACTGGAAACCGACCCCAAATATAGTTGGGAAAAGGCTAGGCAGATGATGACATGAGCATCAAAATGTGAGAAAACCAAAAGACTCACAAAAACACAAAATGGACCATTGGTTGACGACATCATTGCACATAGTGTCATTCTAACAGTGACAACGTTTTTCGAGTCTCATCTCTTATTCTTCTCTTCTTTACTCTCTTGCCAACCCATAAGCAAAGGAGCTAAAAACTGATTTTAAAATGAGGGCGTATATTTATTAGCGTCTAGAACTTGAATCAAAATAACCTGACAAACTACTGGTTGCAACTCCAAAACTGACCAGTAAATACCACTCACAAAGGTGCTAATTCTCATAACGCTACGTCAACGCAATAAATAACTCCTGTCGCAACGATTTTCAACAAGTAAACGTATTAATTTATGTTAAAATAATGCAACAATACATCAATGTTTATAGTTTCTAATTGTGTAATGTTCTAAGCTCCATTAATTATATCTGAACGTGATAAGGAACCCGATTCATGTCCATTGTTCGAGCAAACTTCTAAAATGTCGCTTTAATTGATTTAAGCTGTAAAATATTCGTGCTAACTAAATCTTGACGGAGTTTATAGCTTGCTTGCGGGTGCGAAGGATCTTTTCGCTCTTTTAATGATCTGCAATTATAAAAAGTTAATTTTGTCGAATTGAATTTTACTTTCTTTGACAAAAGCCTTTTTGTTTCAATAGCTTCTTTTGTCTTTATGTAGGTATTTGTTTTGTGGTATTGAAACGGAATTATGATTTCACTTAAGGTCTTTGAAATTCTGTCCAGTTTCAGAGACTTACTATCGTTATCTTCAACATCACTACGCAGCTTTCTAGTTTAAAAATAGAATGCTTCATTGACTGCATCACATCATCTGCCTAAGGCATTAAGCCTCTGTACATTTGTGTGCATGAAGTTTTAAATAAATAAATAAAATAAATCACAAAAGTCAATGCGAAAGAAATTTACACCATCATCAATATCATTGCCATTCCCTACTATTTTTATCTCTTTTCATTCCCACACAAAACAAACATTATTAAGATCTACATGAGTCCATTCCTCAAAACGCGAAACTGCAAAACTAGGATCATTTATCAAGGAATATAAGTAAACACAACGAATCGCCATCACGAAGGTCAAAGGAATGTGCAACCTCATAATTCCAATGATTCTCCTTCATTATTCATCTTCAAATAATAGTTAGCACCCCATAGCTCAAGGTTTTAAGCCTATAAAGGGCAATGTAGGTATTAAATGAAGGCAGTCGTGAGGTCTTGGTTGGTAGCTATTAATTTTAGTAATGAATTGTTTTAATGTTTGTGTAACTGTTCTGGTGAAGCGGGCCGAATTCATGAGTTTATTATTTTGATTGTCTGTATGGCAAATGATTGGTTAGTGTTCACACCAAGACTTTTTGATAGAATTTGGTTTCTATAGTCATACTAAATTTTATGTAAAAAAATTGGCCGAAAACAGAGCACAAAATTTTTTAACACACTTAATGTAAAATAATGTTAGTTAATATAGTACTTACACAACAGACTGTTTTTATATTTATCATTTCAGCCAAAAGACGCGATTGTTAGAGAAAGATCTCCCCTCATGCTTTGTCACATGGACCAGTCTAGGCTGTTTTATACCTAAATGAATTCGATTTCAATGACATCCATTCTTCTCACTGCATTTACACATACATGATAAAAACAGGTCCCCTAGTTCTTATGTATTTAAGAACCCCCAGTTTCTATCAATCCAGAACTGTCCCTTCGTTTCTAAAAAGCCATAATCACCAATTATCCATTAATCGACACCACCAGAATTATTATCAACAATCACAAAAGGCTTCACGTGCCAATAAGTGTATGGTACATTCACAGCGAGTGGTGCTTTCATTAATTATATTCAGTTAGATAAGACACTGCATTGTTAATGATTGTCGGCCGCGGTCATTGCTCACCGCTGAGTATGACTGTACTAGTGTTGTGATCGTTTTGTGTGGCACATTCCGGTATTGGGACAGTTGAGCTCCGGTTTGGGACATTTGACAAGTTTGCCAAGAGTACGTCAGTATAATCAATGTTTGAATTAGTGTTTTACTACTAATACGCTCTTTAATTTATTATTTCATAAGTCAGTTTGCCTTTTAAGTTGCTTGTTTTAGCTTTTATGTTTAAACCAACTCTTAGTTAAGTAAGTGTTTTAAGTACTAGCCCTAGGCGGTTACGTATTTTTTTTACTTTCGATCTACAACTTATGCTTCAAACATCCATGAAAAGATTTTTTAGCTAATCTTTTATTAACAACATACTTGACATTAACTTGTTAAGCAGATCTATCGGTAGGAACAGAAAAGACTTCAAAAATTCGTAAAACTGCCCCATCTAAAATCCTAATCCCGGAATTCCGACAAAAAGTAGACATCACTAGTGACTGCACTCTCCTTTATTTGTCGAGTGGAATCATTACGCTTTGTTGTTTAAGTGGGTATAAGAACTCCACACTTAATATTATTTACTAGTGCTTGTAGCACTTTTGTTCTCGGTTGTACAATTGTTTCTAATTTTAACGTTGATATTGAACTTGAATATTATAAACAGGTTGTATGCAATGATTAATTGTTAAGTTAATTTGCATTTGTGATGAATATGTATGCTAATTTTATTACATCAGAATCTTAAATAGATGCGATGCATTCGTAATTAATTTTGTATCAACAGTGTCGTTGGCTGTAACTGTAGATCTGTGTATGTTAATTAGCTGAATATAAAACATTCTTACTAAGGACAGCCAAATGCACCGTTATATTAAAGGACTCCTGCTGTTTTAAATAAAAAATAAATGAATAATTCGATTGTATAATATAAATAACAAAGTCTAATCATGAAGCATGCGATTGAGCCAATTGACATGTGAAATACTTTTAATAATTTTAGCGACAAAACTTGAGACTAACAAAAACTACCTCCGGCTAACGAAGGATACTTAAATCCATACCATCGAAGGCGTAGGACAAAAAATAATAACATTAAAAGTGAAATCCTCCAGAGCTTTGATTGACCACAAATCAATATTAATGATCTAAACCAGCGGGCGTTCTTGCGCGAGCGCCCATCCCTTTCATCCTTCCTTTAAGGAAAGGGACGCCAAATGTTTGGACACCTCGCCCTTAAAGCGTTTTAAGTGCTAAACGAATAAAACCATTAATTACACGCAATTCAATGTACATATTGAATTTATTCAAATAGTGATAAATGGGTGTAGTATTAAACAAGAGGTGTGAAAGAGATGGGTGTACCGTTGTCTTGTTCTTGTTGTTTAATGTTCTGTTGGAATGTTTAAAGGAATGATTCAGTGTCAATGTTCACGATATCTGTGATGAGAAGATTGGGTGATCGAGTTCCGATTAATTTTTGTTTTGACGTTTTAATGAATATTATTATCGTGTCCAATATGGGGGTTTTTATTTTATGACCTGGTAGAACAAGTTGAGGAAGAGATAGAAATAGAGAACTGTTCACATTATACTCTATGGTTATATAAGTTTGACTAATTCGTCATCATCTTGTTTATATTCAGCTTCTACAAAATTAACAGACAGAGGTTTGTCATTCATTTCGTTCGCCTTTTCTTCTTTTCAACTGAAACACTAGGAAGTGGTGACCGGCGGGCGTTTTGAGAGACAGTCTTTGTGTAAACTTTTACGCTCAGAAAGTGCTCGGTCTCAGCCAATGTAAATAAATAACATTTTTTATTATTGTAAAAGGGTTATTTTTCTATTTGCCAAAATCTCAATTATCACCTCATTTCTAGCCATACTCGTATCATCTTTCACATAATCCAACAATCGTTGTCAATATCAACTTATGAGCAGGTTTTGTTCTAAGCACCGTTTTATTAAGGCTTATTCAACTAGCAGTGGGCGATGTATGAACGACCCATCAATCATTTGCAAACTTTACCCATCTTCACAACTTCATTGTTGTCGCGAATAAGCATTTTGTTTGACGATAAAGCACCCACATGAGGTGCTTTCTGATTTGCTCTCAGAGTCCTTTAATAGGTTGCCCCTTTATGTCTGTACCCTACTATCTTTTAGCACTGTTATACGACTGCTCGTAGGGTTACCAATGACGAGTGAGAACGGAGTACTTTTGAACTCGAAGTGGTACTGGTAAAACCATGGCTGGACCATTCATGGTAATTACCAAAAGGACTGATAATTTTACACAATTTTTTTATAAGTTTATAACCATCATGCAAACCACTTTAGAAAACTCTACAATTCGAATATAGGAATAAAAACATATTTAATGTAAACATTAAGTTACAGCGAAGACCTATAACAAACTTTTCCTCAGTGAGATACGCATGGCTTGACTCGTAACGCCATCTATTGACAAAGTTCCGTAAACACCCTCCTATTCTTTATTCACCTTGTTTATTTATCTGCTGTCTGCTTTAAGTATTGGCAATCATAAAAAAACTTATCACCTAAGCTATTATCTTATTCTATTGTCATAAGACTACTATATAATATTATACCTACATAATGTTTCTTAAATAAGCTTAAAAGTCGGCTACTTTATAATTATGACAGTAAAATTGTTATCTTAATCATTTATAATGGGTATCTATAGTAATATTCTAAAGAGGTAAAGTTTGTGAGGTTGTAGGGGGTAATCTCTGGATCTTCTGAACTGATTTTGATAATTATTTTTGTACATGATAGCCACATTCATGAGGAAGACTATATATATGCTATACGGGAACGGGAAATTCCAACGGGAAACAACGGGATATACGCGTACGAAGTCGCGGGTAAAAGCTAGTAAATAATAAAAGAAACAGGTAATGTCAAACTACTAAAACATTATGAACATTAGTCTTTTCCCCTTATCTCAATTTATTAAGATTGGCCAACATCCGTCAGTCATCGTCTTCTAAATTCATCGTCATAATAATGACGATATCACTCCGTCATATCGTCACATAGTCCACCCATCACATCTTTTGACCAGTTCTCTTGTAGCGATTCACATTTGTACTCAAAACTGTCCTTGTTCCACAACATTTCCCTTAGCAAATACCTTTTTAATAAAAACAACCGTAGGTAACAAGAATTAAGCCACCGTCCCACTTATTAAACCCTCCTCGTTAGAGAGCTCACAAATCACAACCAGCTAGTTATGTGACAGACACAAAAACCATAAAATTAAATTAATGCGTTCCTACCACTTCCTCTTGGGGAACTGTTGGCCGTTAAGGGAACTTGAAGATTTTCTCGAATCGTTGTGCTTTTGTTTTCTCCTGGTGTGTTATGGTCGCCTGGTACTCCGTATCAAGTTTGTTTTTTAGACTTTGAAGTAATTTCTGTGTACGTTTTCATTAGCAAGAATTTTTAATCTTTTACAGGGTTATCTAACAACTTGTTCTTTTGACATTTAAAGTTTTGTTGAAAGATTACAATTTCCTTACAAGTTTTTCTTGAAATATTTTTAATACATTATTTGATTGATATATGCTAAGCATGAAGATATATATTTTTTTTAAGTTTACAATAATGACAAATTTAAAACCCTGACAAACTAAATACAATGACCTGTAGGGCAAAATAATTTCATACACTAGTAAGTAATAAAAATTATGGAAATTTTCAATCAAAGGGCCACCTGAAAATCGATGTTTTTCATTGACTAAATAAATTTCAGGGGCTAAAACTACATTTACAAGCTGTTTTCTAATAAAAGTATAGGTACATACATTTACGCCTCTAACTTATCTATGTAATCAACTACCTATAAAGTATTCACGTGACCAGAGGGCTGGGCTTTTCTTTGGCCAAAGAATCAGCATTGCCATTCAACGTGGCAATGCTGCCAGTGTTCTGGGCACTTTTGTCATTGACAGCGATGTGGATGAGTTTTTTGATGCCCAATGATCAATTTGTTTTTTACACTTTTTGTATATAATTCGCAATTTTTAGTCTAGTTTGTATATAGTTAGGTTTAGTAGATAGAAAGTGTCTTTGTAATTTGTTATACTATTATCTAATGTAATAAAAATAGAAATTTATATTTTTTATCCTATAAAGTACTAAGTACCTTTTTTCAAAATAGGGAATAATTGGCAATTCCTAAAAGGTGTGCCTTATTATCTGTGTACATTAAAAAATACGTCCAAAAAACGACTTTTAAAACAACAAAGTAGACGAACAAACAAGTCTTATTGGCAACTGATTCAATTAAACAGTTCGATCGAACTCATTATTCTAGAATCAAGTTCATTGTTATAAAAAATAAACTTTGAAATCAATATGAAAAGTTTTAAATGGAAAAGTACGGAGCTACAACTTTGTTCATTAAACTGAAGAGTTCCCCGCTTCGGGAGAGGAAAAGAAAATAGCATTTTCTATATTTATAAGTGTAATGAGAAAACTGTGAACGGTGTTAGAAAATTAAATAATTTCATAAAACGGCCGTCCGGAGTGAATACACGTAGCGCCATCTAGCGGTGAATAGCTGAGTTGAGTTCGGGAGTTGGATTCGCATTAACAAAGTAAATAAACAAGACAATACGTGACATGCTAGTATAGGTACTTAAAAATAAAATAGAATTTTCAAAAAGTGAAAAACAAGGACTTTATGTTACATAATTAATAAGTATAAAAGCACCTAGCCTGAAATCATACATTTTCTTCTGTGACACAATACAAATTAAAGGACGACTTTACGCAAATGAAACGGCTTGAAATAGTTTTAAACTGGACAAAATATCACAAAAAAAAACTGTACAACTTTTTACTTCAACCATTATAAACTCGAAACCAGTTAGCTTCTCAGACAAGCCTATCCCCATACATCGCCCGCTTATCAAGCAGGGGTGGGTAACGATAATACGATGGCTTCTTTAATTAATTAGCCAACTAGCCAACCTCTCCCACACATTAAACTGTTTACGATCCCTGACCATTCAACTCGATAGCCTGTGATTGGAAAATAGAAAGGTGAATGAAGCTTAGAACATGTTTTATTGCTAACTCACACGATGGGTCATGTAAGTCTATTTCAGTATGTAATGGTCATTGATTTGGTTTTAATTGAGTTTATCTGGGTTGTTGTTACATATGTACCTACCATCATTTTAAGTTAAGTAAATCCTTACCTATAAAAATTAAGCAAAATTTAGTTTTTCAGGGTAACTTTATTTAATTAAATTAATTTAGGGCTTCTTTTTCATTAGCCAAATATGTATTAACTGTAGAATAAATGTAGCGATTTGACAGCTGTTATAAAGAAAATAATTATATCAAACAGCCATTTAATTTCTTTAGTTGAAAGTTATCTGACTATTGAAAAGCGGTGTAGTTACGATAAAATTAATTTCAGTTTATATATCCGGGAATAATCGTCAAGTACTTGAAATAACACTTACGCGACTACATAATATCCCACATATTTAGAGAACACATCAAAAACATGAGATCTCCTTCCCTGATAACGTCTCCCGCTCTTTTGTTAGAGTCCCTTAAAAAGATTCCCTACACCTTCTTACTATGAAGACATATTGCGTTTCGCGTTTTTGAACTCGCGATTCCGACGCGTATTTACGTATTCACACTCGCATTACTCCTAGTTGTATGTCGAGATGAGATGTAAGCATGTGTGAGCCTTGCGTGTGTTAGTGTCAGCTTAACGATACCAATATAAGCTGACCCACTCCCCCGCCCCCTTAGCTATGCAAATGAGACGGCTGCGCGGATGACGTATGCAAACAAGGAGATCCAAATCCATTGGTGAAATACGACGTAGGCTTTCATATAGGTGTGTGCGTGTGTGTTGGTATGCCAGTCGCCTCTAGGCGCGCAATAGACGGGGGTGGGCAGCCCGAGAGGATGGGGTATAAAGGAAAACCATTTACATTTGAGCGATTCGTCCAATTTAAAATTCCTACAAGATAGCTTAGACACGGGTGCCATTCTTTTGAAGAGGCGATCATCATGCAAAGGACATTCGTATCGAATACGAGTTCGAAATAGAGTTTTAGTTTTAATGATATTTTTAACAAGCTGTTTTGTTTGAGAGTTGCAAGTTAGATATCTTATTAACGAATCAATTTCGCGTGATTCGTCACGTATCGATAGGGTGACCTAGATATGTTTGGGGTCAAATATGTCACTGTTGGCGGAGGTATCGTTATGAATATGAATCTAGGGTGTGGGAAATCAGTCGGGGAGCGTTCCATCAAAACGTCATAGGTCGCTCTCAGGACAAATTTGCCCGCTTGCCCACGTCCCGCGTTTTACGAGCCACGCCGACGAAGATTCAGCACCCAAGGGAGACATTCCGCCTCCAAAAACTTTACCCGTTACAAATTTGTTTTTTTTTCTGCCTTATCTGCTCCCCGCGCTTTTGGCAAACCTAATTCCGTATTCAAAAATATTTCTGCAAGTATTGTGCTCGTACGGAACGAACGTTTTATTACCGGCCATATAACGTTTTAAAAGTTGGCCAGTTTTGCCACGCGGCGTTTTGCCCGTAGTAGGTATATTCAGTAGTGTTCTTGTCACTTTTTTGTTGGTAATTATTATTGTAGTTCGATAACTGTCTTTATAATGGTTTTATTGGGACTTTATAACTTTTTGAAGGACTGTTTTGGATTATTATGTAAGTTTTTGGAGGGTAAACAAAAAATAGGTGTGATGTGTATCTTTGAGGACAGTTATAAAACGCTACGTAGTTGTTTATGGTTTTATGATTATAGTGTTATTATATCATAAAGAAAATGCATTATTTAGTAGCTTAATATTTAGCATTTTAAAAACAGTTTCATTGATCACTAGATACTAGTTTTTATCGAAAATGTTTTACTTTACGAAAGATCTTATAATAATACTAACTAATTTACATATTTGACGGGTTTTTTAAACGATTAAACGGTAAAGTTACATCACAGGTGATAACAAAAACATGTGACCCAGATTCATAAAACCAATCCCCACTAAAAATACAGTCAGCATGAAAAATTTCCAACTCAACAATAAAAAGTATGACATAATCGTAGAAAACACGAACAAAGACAATACGTTTTCGCTGTTAGCTGCTTATTTTGCATTCATGGAATATTCTTAAGCATTGTTCAGTACATACGGGCATAAAGCTGGCATGTGGGGGCCACGGTGCCATCCAATTTACCATTCATATTTCGAAGCCAATCGGGGAGGTAATTCAGAGGTCTACGTCGATGTGCCGACGACGTATGCACTTATGTTTGGATATGACTGTACCTACCTGAGAGTATGGGAGTAGGTGTTTTGGTTTCGCAAAAGGTTTTCGGTGGAAATGTTTAGGAGTTTTGCTTTTCCCAATAGGCAGTTATTTTTTTATGGTTTCTTTTGAGCGCTAGTTAGAAATTGAAAATTATTACTTCAGCACATGCTAAATGTGTTTACTAAGTGCTGAAGAATTAATTTAAAATTTTTGAAATTTATAAAATTCTTTATTACAAATTATTATTATAATTTTATTATAATTATTTATTCTTTTCTTTATTACTTTCTTTGGCTGGTAGGTAGGATTTTTTTGCCCCATTCTTCCGGTTCACACATTCCCATAATAATGAAATTTGAAAACGAGATTCACCAAGAAAACTCTTGCGAAGTGAAGTAATTTCGAGAAAATCGAAACTCAAGTCAATTTACTTAAGTTTATTTAAATCGTACAGACACATGCTTCGGCACATTCCACCCCCACATTTCTATTAACGCTCCAAAGATAGATCTTCGATTTATATTATAATGCATCGAATTTAATCTAGAATCGTATTTATTTGTAATAAAAATGTGTTGAGAATCGCTTGGCTCCTTGAAGCGACATTTTCACCAACACATATACAATTTCAATTTGATTTCCTGCAACCGGCGACATTCCATTTTTAAGTAGCAATCACGATATGTGATTCCAATTTTATAGATGTATCAAGCGGTTCCGTATGCAAAACTAGATAATATTTTTGCATCGTTTTATGTTTCTTTTATTTGCTTTGATTAAGGAAACAATTAATTGGGAAGATTAAGTAGTAGGTAGTTTGTTAGCCACGTAATAACAAAAATATTATAGTTTTAAATCGACATGTTTATGTCGGGCCGTTAAGCCCAACCAACCACTGCAACTCCTGAAAGCCAGAATCAACAGTGACCACCCAGAAAACCTATTGAACTATTATGGATCTCACATCGAAGGTAACCAGAAAAAATGGAAGTTGTAGGTTTCGTCAGTAATTGTTTCGGCTCATAAACTCAGCCCAGTGCCAGTTGGCACATAAACTCCTAAAACTGTTTTTTTCCTATTTTTAACTGACATTTATTCTCACCAAGGGGATCATCAACATCATATCAGCCGAAAGATATCCATTGCTGGACATAGGCCAAGGGTCGCTACCCCAGTAACTGGGTTCTGGAGTTCAGGAAGGCAGTGGCTCCATGTAAAATACTAGTATTCCCCTGCTTACGATTTGATTGGCCTACTCCAAAATAGTAGAGAAAAATATAAGAAGATGATACTGATGGTCTTTTTCATTTGAGCGTCATTATTGCCCAAAGGAGTCCTCATCACAGAGGATTCATTTGCTAAAAATTAAAGTATTAAATATTTTCCTTACCAATACAAAGTAATCTTGTATATTTCCTCCACGAAGATAAATATTAAAAAAGAACAAATGACTAGGACACACTCAATCGAAGTGTTAAAACCGGACTAACCTCAACCATACTCGAACCATAAAGCTTGTTACATCAAAGTAGATACTACAATATCAGATAACACAAACCATTTAGGCTCAAAACTCTACAAACTGATATTAGACACCGCAATTAGAAATGTTTGCACTTCTGTCTAAAACCTTTAGGCTATTAGAATCATGCAAATTGTCCGTGTAATCGTAATGGGCTGTTTAATATCAATCGATTTTAATAAGCAACGCATTCGTAGGCCGTATTCTGCGAGTCTTATCTTACCATTACCTCACAGTCACTCAAAATGTAATAGGTATTACTTATAATAAATACTAGCTTTTTCCCGCGACTCTGTTGTCTATCCTGCATAAACCACACAATTTTCGGGATAAAAATTAACTTTTCGACGGCGAAGTGACAATAACACCTAAAAAGAATGTTTAATTTCTTGATAAGTTTCAAATAAGTTAATATTTATTTATTAATTTAGAATAAAAATAATGCTGTTGCTACTAAAAATACACTTAGGAAATTACACTAAAATATGCGAATAACGTCTTTAAATTCAGAACGATAAAAACGTGAATTTCTCGATAAAATTCAGTTAGGAGGTATTGGTACTTCGCCATCTTTTTGCCACTACGTAAAGTGTAGCTTTTCCTAGCTTTTTAATCGGAGTAGACCTTCCTGAGATTACCTTTTACAAACATAAACAAATTACCAAACTATTTGGTGGCCTGTTGGTCTAGTGGTTAGTGACCCTGACTGCTAGGACAGAGGTCGTGGGTTCGATTCCCACACAGGACAAATCTTTGTGCGATGAGTACGATTACTTGTTCTGTATCTGGGTGTGTAATTTATCTATAATATGTATGTATTTAGAAATATATAAGTATGTTTATCAGTTGTCTGGTTGCCATAGTACAGGCTCTGCCTAGTTTGGGACCAGATGGCGGTGTGTTGATTGTCCCAAGATATTATTATTATTATTATTATTTACCTCTTTTTATTTTAGGTACTTTAGATTAAAGGTACTAGCTGACGAAGCTTATTGAAAAGAATCTTACTTCTTCAATTCTATGACTACTACACTCTAGACTGACTATATTACACCTGGAATATTATAGAAATTGTGTCGAAAACTCATTTAGTCAGTCACGATAAGGTATCACTTTCATACTGGTTGTAAGCTAGAATTTAATCTGGCTTAGCCGTGCTACTATAAATCCTAAGTTGAACTAGTTTTAGCAATGGTGGCTGGTTCTGTATTTGCATAAGATGGCGCTTAACGCGTTAGCGAGGAAACATTAATCATAACATTATGCTGGCTGAAATAAAATTAATCCATATTATCTTATGATGATATTATTTTCTTCTTGCTTTTACCTTACCTTACCAAAGCTGTACCAAATCTTACTTGGGCTTCTCAACAACCACCACAGAAAAAGTATGAAAACGCCATGATAGGTTGGTGACGGCGTTTTGTTCATATGAGCAGACACCTGCGGATTTCGAAAAGTGCCAATTTACTAACGATTTACAAACAGTCCAAAGAGTGGAGAGTTTGCTTCAGGTTCACTTTTCTGAAGAACATTCGGCCAAATGTTCGTTTGCTCGTAGAACGTTTTCCCTAAATATCCTTTTGGTCGATTTGGTTAAATGATCTTTTTTGGCAAAAGTTCATCGGTCAAGTGAACTTGGTTACAGTCGATTCTCCAAAAAAAAAAATTTAGATGTAAAGAGCTTTATTTCTCATAAGAACTTCAAGATACACCACCACCTTCAAACCAAAAGTGGGAACTGTCTTTATAAAAAACCGTTGCTTCAGCAACGCAGACATACAAAACTAGGCTCTGCAGCTACTTAATTCACAAATTAGAGTAAAAAGCTATGGCAAGATAAATCTTATCTATTGCTAAGCAATGATCATTGGCAACAGCAAACTAGACGAGAATTATATCCTTAGTAATGTTATAAACGGTAATAATTTCCTTACCGTTATTAACTAGTAGGCCTTTCCTTCCCGCGAGCTGATTACATTAGTAACCATTTAAATATATTTTAGTACTAACTGTTTCAACAGGATTTGCCTGGTTTTAATTTACTCAATAACTATTTTCTCATTGCCGTCCAGACCACTTCTTCAAGCCATACTACTTTTGCGAGTATACTGCTCTTATAGGTATATGTACCTATACTGGGTAAGATTTTTTCCAGTGCGCAAACTTTAAGAACTACTACTGCCCATTTAAATGAACAACATTCCCCAAGAAAGCCATAGTCAATTCCTATTAAAAAATTTGAACTTCTCATATAAAATTGTCATCATCTGATCACAATTTGTATGGGAGACTATTTTTTTTTTTTAAATTGACTATGGATTTCTTGGGGAAAGTTGTTCTATCCTGCCTAGCCTTTTTCCCAACTATACAGGATGAAATTGAATTCATGGGCATCCTTTTAAGGAATCATTGTACTCATTATTATGAACAACTTTTACTATGGGACCAATACCGAAATCGCGAAAAAAAAATCAACTGCCAACTCGAAAAAATGTACCTACTAAACAGCTGATTTTTTTTCGCGATTTCGGTATTGGTCCCATAGTAAAAGTTGTTCATAATGATGAGTACAATGACCCCTTAAAAGGATGCCCATGAATTAAATTTTACCCTGAATTGGGGACGGCTCCCAGTCAAACCGGATTCAGCTGAATACCAGTATTTTACGTGGAGCCACTGCTTACCAGACCTCCACAACCCATTAACTGGGTAACACGGTACTTCTTGACAAGACTGGTGTTAGATTTTCTGGCTTCTGACAATCCGTAACGACTGCCAAAGATCTACAAATGACAGCCGGGACCAACGGCTTAACGTGCTTTCCGAGGCACGGAGGAGTTTCGGTATGTTAAGATCACCCATCCACAGACCAACCTCGGCAAGCGTTGCTTAACTTTGAAGATCGGTCCGTGCGGCTGTTATAATTTTGCCCCGGTTGTTCTTTCCAATTCCGATGTATTGATTGTTAATGTCAATGGCGAGTACATCACTCATTTTCGATTTGCCGACGATATAGTCGTCATGGCTGAGACCACGGAGGACCTCAGTACAATGCTCGATGACCTCAGTAGAGCTTCCGAAAGAGTGGGTCTTAAAATGAACATGGACAAAACCAAGGTCATGGTAAATACCCATGTAGCACCCACTCCTATCAAGATTGGAGGCTCTGCACTCGAAGTTGTTGATGAGTACGTCTACCTGGGACAAACGATCCAGCTAGGTAGGGCTAACTTCGAGAAGGAGGTCAACCGTCGAATTCTCGTCTCACATACCACAGTGTCTCAAGACGAAAGTTTATAACCAGTGCGTGTTGCCAGTGATGACCTATGGACTCGAAACGTGGTCGCTCACAATGGGCCTCATCAGAAGGCTTAAAGTCACCCAAAGGGCAATGGAGAGGGCAATGCTTTCTTGCGTGATCGAATCAGGAATGATGATATCCGCAAGAGAACCAAGGTTACCGACATAGCCTGAAGGATCGCCAAATTGAAGTGGCAGTGGGCAGGGCACATTGCTCGCAGAACAGATGGTCGATGGGGCCGAAAAGTTTTGGACTGGCGACCGCGTACCGGAAGACGCAGCGTTGGAAGGCCTCCCAAGGTTCGGTCCCACAAGGTGGACCGATGACCTGGTGAGGGTCGCGGGTAACCGATGGATGCGAGACGCACAGGACCGGTTGTTGTGGCGGCACTTGGGGGAGGCCTATGTCCAGCAGTGGACGTCTTTCGGCTGATGTGATGATGACAATTCCACACCCCTGGCACGAAAGTTCACCTTCCACAGCAATTAGCGTTCTACCTTCCAGAAAGAAAGAATTAAAAATAAATATGGATTTTACTTCACTCATAGTTTACGGGCCCCCAAAAGTGTAACCTTTCAATCAGAAATCAATCTGTTTGGTCTATTTCTTATTTAGCATTCGCAGCTGTCCTCAAGAAACCTAATCAGTATTTCTAGCTTCATTGGTATTGTTCTATGAATACATTTGTTTTGTTTATTTACACTGTGGTAAAATATGGCGAAGATGATTCCTAAAACTTAATATTAACGTTAACCAATCCAATTCCAGTCCAGTTTGGGAACTAGGCTGTTTTGTTTTCGGGGTAACGTGGTTTTTGGGCGGCATTCTTCTTTTGTAAAATACGATACGAGGCTTACGACCATAGACCTAATAGTGCCAAGATGCCTAGTGAAAATATTGTCCAGTAGGTACCATAAGACGGGGTAACTTTGACTTTAGAGGTAACTTTGACACGTTCCTTTTTTAACTACCTACTCTACTTTCTTGACTACTTTTAGTTTCTGCATCTCTCACCCGTGCGGACTCGCTCCTAACACGTGTAAACCTAATTTTGGGGCTTTATTATAATGAGCCCCAAACACTGTCAAAGTTATCTTTAAAGTCAAAGTAACCCCGTATGACCGGTACGAATTAATATGGATTGATCTTTCACGATTCTTGTCGTACTCTTCTGGCGCTGGTGAAAGAAATAAGCAGTACCCTTCTGCTACCATATTTATAGTTTTTGAGTGTATATGTGACTGGACAATATTGCAGATTCCGTGAGATTGTAATAAATCTTCATTACACTATTATTTCTTGATATATTTAGTTTTGTATACAATAAAACCCATCCCAATTCAATAGTTTCCAATATATCCGTGTCTTGTTAAGAAAAAATAATTTACAATTTCACACGATATTTTAAAATCTTACGGCGTTTGTAATTTTCCGGTGACATATACAGGGTTATTTGTAAAACACCAACAACCTTTCAGTGGGTGAAAGTACTCATGATTATAAACAACTTTTACTATGGGACCAACTCTGAAATAAAAAAAAAAATCTACTGTTTCATACATTTTCATTAGGTGAATATTGCATTTTGTATGAAACAGCCGATTTATTTTTTGATATTACAGAGTTGGTCCCATAGTAAAAGTTGTTTATAATCATGAATATTTCACCCACTGAAAGGTTGTTGGTGTTTTACAAATAACCCTGTATATTTTATACACAAGACCGTCAGAACTGCTAAACTTTGCTAAACGTTTCTCACACAGTCCGTTTTTAACGCACTCAAGCATAAACTTCAACACGCTTACACTACAAACAAGTACGAAACCTCATAAACCCAATCTAATCGAATCAACAATTACAACAAAGTGCAAATAAACAGACAATCGAACATTTCCTAGATAAAAGAGCGTTTCACCGAGCTTAGAAATTCGCCAGTTGTGTCGAATTATCATCGGAATGTCAAATCAATTTGCTTTTACACTGTCGTTTTGTCGACGACTACTTGACGTTGCCTTACGGTTTTATTATAAGCGACCGAGTTAGTTAACTATGAAATAGTATTAAATGGGCTGTTATGAAAATTGTTATTTAGATGGATAAGGCTACGGTTTTGTTGATGTACTGGCGATTATGTCAAAGAATATTTTGTTAAGAGAGAGAGAACAAATTGGTAGCATAAATTCCAGATTCTCTACTTCGTAGTAAGTACTTAAAAACTTTTAACAAAAAATTACAACCGATTTTCAAATGAAAGCCACATCAAAGTACAAAATAACTTTAATTTTGGAAGTCGGTGTTTCTGGTGTGGTTTCATTGTTTTTTGACAGCGACTTCCAAATTAATTTTTTTTTTTCTCTGTTTATTTCTACCCCCAAAAATTCCAACCAGTCCATATCTATTTAATTATCTATCTCCGAACTTCTTCATCAGATCTTTACGAAATTTAAATGGGACCATTTCAAAATAAATTTGAAAGAAAAATAATGAAAGAAAAAGAGTTTATTTCCGCCAAGCATGACGCATTTAAAAAATAAACCTACCTACCTATATGAAGAAAGAAGAAGATAGAAACCCAGAACAAACATTAAAAATATATAATATAAACATCCGAATTGATAACCTATTCCTTTTTGAAGTAAAAAAGGGGAATTCACGCTTTCGACAGTATTTTGAAAGTGGAATTCACGCTTTCGACAGTATTTTAGAGATTTTCTGTATTTTTGCTTAGATAAGTTGCACGCCTAAATTCGGTTGCGTTTCATTCTTATAATATTCTTCAGTTCTGTGTCCTTCTTCATCCTTCTCCAATCTATTATATTTCTGCCCTAGGTACTTATAAGTTACTTAAAAACACTCGCTCAGCAAGTGAAACCTACCTAGTTATTCAAAACCTAAAATCAAAACTAAATTTATGAAAACCAACCCTCAACAAAACGTGAAATCGAAAATCACAGTAATTTAAATCCAAGTTTCACCCTAATAGGTATCTTCAAGTAAGTAATAATTTATACAAAATCCATACACTTAGCCAATCGTTATTCGTTATTCCCGCATGAAGGCCTATTACGCAAAATTGTCCGCAATTTCCTTAGTATCAGTTAAACGATTTGCAAATGCCGATTTCTCATACATCATAATTCTTGGGCACACAATGAAATTGCCGACTCACTGCTTAGTACAAATTTCCGTATGTTTGTTCTGCTAAACAAGACTTTACGTAGAATTGATAGGAGGGAAAATTGTGTTTGAGTTTCTATTTCAGAAAATCATTTTAAGTTATTGCAGTACCTACGTATGAAAAATTATCTACTAATAAGTATGAGTTTTAAGTAGTTATGTTACGGATAGAATCCCAACGTCTGACAACCAGTCTTTTTTTATGGATGGGAAATCATCAAATGACTTCTTCCACTATGGGTGGAGGGAGCGGAAGGGAGTGTCAGACTCTTACTGACTAAAACCCATCCGTGTTGCCCTTTGCATTCCAGAGCCGCGTTGACTCGTTCGAACAAATTTCGCAACCCCAGTGGAACCAGCGTAAGGCTGCTTTTCCATCAGAGATACGCGAGGATGCGTAGCGAGAGATGTGCTTGTTAAGAACCAATAGAATCGCTCACACTGAGCGATTCTAGGTAAATAAAGCGATTCTATTGGTTCTTACAAAACACATTCCTCGCTAAGTATTATCGCACATCTCTGGTGGAAACGCAACCTTACCAAGGGGTTTAGCGTTATCCGGTAACTGGGTTGTAGACAGCTGCATTTGGTTAGACTGGAAGCTAACCCCAACAAAGTTTGGAGAAGACTAGGCAGATAATAAATGATCCATCAGCATTCGCGCAACTTCGTCTGCGTCACATTTTTATTTTATGCTCCGCTCCTATTGGTTGTAGCGTAATATTCTATAGCCTATTGCCTTCCTTGATAAATGGGCTATACAACTCTTAAATATTTTTTCAATCCCAACCAGTAGTTCTTGCGATAAGCGCGTTCAACCAAACACACAAACAAATAAACTTTTCAGCTATGAAATATTAGTATAGAAAAAAAGATGGGAAGTGGTACCAATTCTGTAGACTAAAAGTCCTTTAAAGGGTTTCACCACGGAGTCAGCACCTAGTGGCTGATTCTCTGCTAAACACTTCATTGGGTGACGATGGGAATGATCTGCTGGACACACCATTATCTCGGTAATGGTGGATGCTTTTTTCTTGGTTTTTGAGGTGCTATCTTTCATGATAATAAACAACTTTTACTATGGGACCAAACCTGAAATCGCGAAAAAAAATCAGCTGTCCCATACATTCATGTTCGCATAACTCGTCAACGTGTAGGGAGCAGGTTTGGTCCCATAGTAAAAGTTGCTTGTTTACATGAGTATAATCATGTGTTTAAGTATCGGTCACTAATTACCAGTCACCCTATATACGTAATTGTTACCAAAAATGCTTAGTAACTATGTAGCTTGAACCTACTTAAAGTCACCGATTATCGACCTCAAAACAAGGTTTATACAAGTCATTATGTTCGAACTGTACCGATCATATTTATTTAAAAGTATACAAGGAAAAGTCAATTTTCATTCAAGGCTAAGCATTTAGTACTCATTTAGCTACCATCGCTACCCATTTAATGTTACATCGCGTTTTATTGTTTTTCAATCAACCCTAGATTTTTTGTCGTGAAACGATTTATAACTGAACCGATTGAAAATCGAATTAAAATAGATGAAGAAAAGGTAAATGAAAGATTAAAATGACTTTGGCATTAGTCATAAATTATTTTGTGAAACTTCAACATGACTAAATATCTCGTAGTTTTTTTAGAAATGGCTACAGCCTGCTAAGCAGGATTCTATTTTAAAGGGAGAGGGACAGAAAGTTCTGTTAAACTAACTGGGTGCAGTTGGGTACCATTATTAGACACCACTAACCTAACAAATAAATTCTGTGAAAAATCCTGCGTAGACAGTTTTGTTGGAGACAAAGAACAAAAAAAACAATGTTTATTTCTATTCTGAAACCAAAACAGAAGCGCCCCATTTCGAGCCACCATAAAATTAACACACAACCCCTTTATTTACTTTTCCACTACAAATAAACTGATTAACTCTAAAGGCCGTGTCACACGGGCCATGTCCGCAGCCTATCTAATAGGGCACATTAACTAAGAGACTCGAAGCTCAACTCCAATAAAAAAAAAGTTGAAAAAACTAACGACGCCGAATCACGCATCGGAAACTTGGCCGAATTAAAAGTTGCCTGTAATAAACAATAAAAAATGCCGAATAGGCTGTTTCTTCATTTGATACGAGTTTTTGTAATGATCCAACTATCGTACGAGAACTTTCGCTAGGGATGGATCGTATTGTGTTTGATGTGTTAAATTCTAAGGGTTTGGGCAGACGATTGACTGATATTTGGTTTTCCACCAGATAATACCATAACGATCGCCAAACTGAAGTGGCAGTGGGCAGGCCACATTGCTTGCAGAACATATGGTCGATGGGGCCGAAAAGTTCTGGAGTGGCGACCGCGTACTGGGAGACGCAGCGTTAGAAGGCCTCCTACAAGATGGACCGATGACCTGCTGAGGGTCGCTGGTAGCCGATGGATGCGAGACGCACAGGACTGGTTGTTATGGCGACACTTGGGGGAGGCCCATGACAAGCAGTGGACGTCTTTCGGCTGATACGATGATGATGATGATGATGAGATAATACATCCTGCAAGAATACTCTAATTTAGAAAACTGGAAACCACGATCACCCACTGCTGGATAAAAACCTTCCATGTCTGTTGCCATACTTCCTAGTTCCGTAAGTTCTTCATTGGACAGCCCAACTTTCTTTGGTCTAACCTTAGCCATGATTACTTTTAGTCAAAGCTCTACTCCACTGCCATTTCCACACCTAGCTAAACCATAGAATGATAAATAATAATATGATCTTTCATATATGCAGTATATAATATACCAACCAATAGAACCTCTTAGGCGTAATTTGTAACAGCCATGAATATGAAGGCGTTGATGAACCCTACGACATACCATCTTTAAACCTGGTAACAAGAATAAGATAGAAGAAGGACATGAAAATTTCCCTAACCAGGGAACACATTTACGGTCATAAGGAATCACAAATTGTAATATTACGACCCAAAAGTCAGCCATGAGTATGGACCCTAAGTGTAACGATAGTTTTGATTGACAAAGTTGTTGCGACAGACATGGCGATATATATTTTTTATGACACAGTTTTTGTGGCGCTTTCTGTTAATTCGACGTGAAATTGAACGTTTTTAGTGTAAGTATTTAACTTTTACATTACTCGTATTGACTTGGTTACCCCATGGATAATTACATTGATTGGTTTTGGCTGATTCTAATGTTGGGATATTTTAGACGTAATGTCGTCTTACGAAATGGTAGTATCACTAGAGTACATATTATTATTGTCTAAACTTAGTATGATAATGTGAAAGTCGGTTACGGGTACTGTGGCACAGTTTGGGACTTCTAGCAATGGATTTAATTGACTCTACGGACTGGAAGCCTACCTGGCTTCCAGTCAAACCGAATTCAGCTGAATACCAGTATTCTAAGTGGAGCGACTGCTTATCAGGCCTCCAAAACCCAATAACTGGGTAACACGGTTCTTATTTTCAAGACTGGTTTCAGATCAACCAATATTTAATTACTGCCAAAGATCAACAAATGACAGGCGGGACCAACGGCTTTACGTGCTTTTCGAGGCATGGCAGAGACTTGGTATGTTAGCGTTACTAACATTGACGACCGATCAGTGCGGCTGTTGTTATTTAAGCCACGAGCTCCTTTTAATATGTTATCAAGGAAAGTTACATAAAACCTCTTTATGTATAAAAAATAGAAACAAGTACAATTTCGAATTCACCGAATTTTAATACCAACATAAAATAAAATGTTGCCAACTTTAAAAGACCTCTTTAGCGTTGTAAAAACTAATATTTGCCGCTAGCTTCAATAAGAAAAATGGTTTGCGTGTTACCGTATCATTATGCTATTGTCATAAGGGCTAATAGTTCCACAAGAATCATACAATATGATAATAAAATGGACCTTTAAGTCTTTAAATTGTCATTATGTCTGTGAAGCTCGATTTTCTTGGGTACAAGCTAATCAATGTCGTATTAAGAATTATTATTCTGAGTCGTTTGTGACTACCTAACTAGGGTCGTTATGACCAATTTGTAATTGCTACCTACTTATGGCAATATTTTTCTTTACATAGATACTGCAGTTAAACGGTTGTTTGTTCGTGGGTATAATTGATAACGTGTGTTGTGAGTTGTCAGGAAAATTATCTTGTTAATGTTCGAAATGTCTATCCGTTTGATGCTATTTTTTGTTATTGTATAGAAAGATATCTTTGGATATCGGTTGGTACATTCTTACCCTCTCCAACCCTTACCTTGGTTACCCCTATCCTCTGCTGTAATGCCACTTCATCTTTCACACAATCTATCTCTCGTTTCTTCGCTCTTCCTCTCTCTTTTTCCTTGGATTTGGCATGCTGTTGAGAAAAGGTTAATCAATTTATAAAGATTGTTTAATTTATTTGTTTTCAGCCTATTCTGTCCCTCTGCAGGGCAAAAGAATCTATTTCTTCCTTCTATTCTTCCCAACTCTGGGCTAGCATTTTGCCAATCCTGTCGACAGGCGTCAAGCTCGTCTCGCCCATCTTCGCCAAGGTCTGCCGCGATGCCGCCGAATATATTTTTTTGTGACGTTGGGACCATACTATTTTTCTTCAAGCGAGGTAGTTTTTCTTAGTATCGGAAAGTTATGATTTTGAGAATACCCACGGACTATGTGAATCAATTTTATCACAATGTGATTTATACCTAAGTACCATTATTGTAAGGCCGAATGTCGAAGCACGACGATTAGTGTACTTACATTAGTTTTAAATATTATTCTCATTTTATTGAAATATTCTGTCTGCTTTAGTGAAATATCTCTAACTTTGAACAATCATCAGATATTCTTGACGTTTGAGCGTGAGTTATCCCTGAAGTATCGGAGTAGTGTTGTAAACCATTGACTTTAGCAAAGTAACCTTTCTCATAAAGTACAATCTATCCCTTCATATCAATACCCACATGTAAAATAATGAACAATCACAGTAAACCAGCGTCTAATGAAGTCACAACGAAACACTAAACAGTGATAGAATTTATTGTAATTGCCGCTACCAGTGAAGGGGTGCAAACGTCTGTAGGCGCGTAACTATTGCCCAATAAATCTTTGTAGACTAACGACTGAATGAGAAGACAACTGGGCAATAAACGACCATATTTGACTTTAACGCCTTTCGACGCATTACTGTGTACGATTTAGTATATCCGTTTAGGACTAAAACATTTAGCGGGAGGTTTAACGCTTGGGTTTTATAAAGATGCATTTACTTTCTTTCTTGGAACTGTCCGAATTAATGATCATATTAACAATAAAACAACTTCCAAATATTAGTTGGAGTAATTCACATATATTATTAAGTGAAAGCCTCAACGGCAGAACCAATTTAAATGGTATTTCACACGGTTGATAGTGCGTTCCGTAACACTTTACATGCAGGCAGGGCTTTGTACGCAGCTGATAAATTATAAGGTAGCAAGAACTGACTGGGTAGGGTAACGGGATTAGCGAATGACCCAGCTTGGGAGAAACCTATGTCGAACAGAGGACTGCAATAAGTTCAAGTCAAGCTGTCAATCTATACAAACAAAATGTAATGACATTTTACTTCATACTCACCCCACGGTGAAAAATATTGACAGAAAATACTGGCTGAACCAATCAACCTGCCAAACCATTATCAACTTTATTGGGGTCTGCTTTTAGACTAACCGGACGCATTAAAAAAATATAGTATCTGTAATGTTGTTTCTGGCTATATGAATAGAAGGATTAGAATATAAGAATAGATGGATTGTGTGAAAGATGATAATTATTATGTCTCAAAACGAAGTGAACGTAACTAGAGTTATGAAAAGTTGAAAGGTAACCGCTTGTCTTGGTATGGTCATGTGAATAGGCGGGATGAAACGCATGTAACTGAAAGAGTTATGAATATAAACGTGAATGGATGGAGAGGGAAAGGGAGGCCCAAGAAAAGATGGGTGGATTGTGTGATAAGTGATATGTAAGAAAAGGGAGTTAGTGATAGCGTGACGGCTAACAAGACAGAATGGAAGAAAAAAACGTGTTGCGCCGACCCCAATTAACATGGATATGGGCAAGAAAATGATGAGAGAAGTTTGAAAGATGAATACATATTGCGCCAACATATGTACACAAAATTGGGACAAGGGCAATAGAATGATGATGATGCTAAGGTACATAAAGCGAGATTAAACTTTGCCAAATACCAATTTTGGCGACTGCCATGAAAAGTATGAACAAACAAAAACTCAGAAGGTTTTTATATTATCTATGATAGAATGTGACTGTTTCTAATTCATAAGTGGTACATTAGAAGTAATGAGAAAGCGACCAAGTTATAATGCACGGTAAGTAACGAGGGAGCGTGGGGCTCACTAATTTATTAACCAAGGCTATCGGAGGCCCACCGTACAGAAATTAACCTCTACCGTATTAGCTTCATTGTGCATATTAGTGTACGAGGATTTTTAGTCTTGGTACTTTGAGAAAATGACGGGATAATCGGAATAACATCTAGCCAATACTTATTGAACAGATGTTAAACAATGATATTGATGCCCGGAAACTAAAGTAGGCACGTGGTTCTCTTTGGATGGGGTTAAAACTTGCAGGAATGGTAGGTGTGCTGTTCAGGCGTTTGTTATGATTATGACATTTTTCTGTTAGCAACTTGAAGACACAGTTGGCGCAGTGGTTGAGCGATTGACTACTGCGCTGCGTGTCGCGGGTTAGATTCCCACACGGGACAAATATATGCATGGTCTACAGATAATAGTTCTGGGTCTGGCTGTTTGCGTATGTGAGTTTATATGTTTATAAACGCACCCACGATACAGGAGAAATTCCTAGTAGGGGCAACGTTTTTTAAAAAAACAAAAAGAACTGTGCGTTTTCTATATCTAGTCACTATTTTATTATGGTCTACTATTTTATTATGATCTACATGACTATAAATTATGTCCCTGCCTGTATTTTTTTTTAATGTATGTATACATTGACTTACATAGTAGAGACAGCTCGGACCACGTGTTTTTGACACCATCATTTGGCCCAACAGGACATTCTAGAACAAAGCGAACTCTTCGACTATCTTCGAGGGCGGCGGTGTGCTCGAGACATTAAAAATACCGTATATCAGGTATGGTGAGAGCTTATAAGAAAATTTTCGGACACCATCTTTACTATTATTTTTTTTTTATTTATTTATTTATAACCAACTTGAATTAACAGATAAACCACACAAACAAGTTATTGGTCAGTGCAAAACAAAATTGATTGGATGTTTTCATACCACAATTCATGAATACAGAACAAGTATCAAGACCACTCACTCCTACAAAGACGTACGCCACGGCAACTCATAATAGGCTTGAAATTTTCTTATAGCACAACTTTTACATAGATTTCCTTGGTACGGGGGTGGCTACCGAGCTAAGTGACTACACCGGGCTATTACTTCACTAATCTAAATTGATGGGGCGTCCAGAAACCGGGTATTTTTTCATAACATTAGTAATTTTTTCGGCGTAAAATAATATAATAAACATAAGCCCCTGTTTCATTACTTAAGGCGTTAGTATTGAATGCCGGACGTTATGGAACGATTATGCGCCTTTATGGCATCATTCCAGCGAAATTAGATTTCTAGGTTTATGATTTGCGTATTTGTGGGTAATTATTTGTTTATTGGGTTTTGTTTGAAGGCTAAGCGACGTAGACGGGACCATAGGATAAATCCAATGCAAATTCAATAGTTTCCAATATATCAGTGTCATATTAAGAAAAACTAGTTAACGTTCAAGCGATATTTTACAATTTTACGGCGGCGTTTTAAATTTTCCGGTGACATATAAAAATCTCGTGTCACATGTGTTTGTGGTCGCACTCCTTCAAATATGAGAATAGGTCTTAAAGTATATTTCATACTTGATAAAGCGCGTACGAAGAAAAAACCTAGTATTGATAAAAAATCGTCTGTGAAAGATCTACTAATGATAGTCGGGACCAACAGCTCAGCGTGCTTTCCGCGGCAAAGAGGAATCTTGGTATGTTAAAATGTGCACTGATCCAAAGACCGTCCTCGGCAAGCGTTGCTTAACCTGTAAGAACGACCCGTCTTGTTGATAAAATTTAGCCACAAGCTTCTACATTGGGTAGTGGTGAACTGATGTTCCCAATTATTGCTTGTACGTGAAATTTGAAATTTCGCAATACCTTCCGAGTATACAAGCGGCTGAAATGTTATGATGGAACTTTAGTGCCTATTTACGCTGAACTGCGAAATAGTCACTCCTTTTTCTTACACATTCTGACACCTTTATTAATTTTAACAAGACTCGTACTGCCATCAAGCTTTTGTAAGTTATAGTAAATGAAAATATTCAACGGCAATTTGTTATCGTAATGTAACTCTTTGCCTTAGCATGAGTTCGAACTCAGGACGCCAGGCACAGCAGTTGCCTGCGACTTCTATACCAAAAAGGCAGATCCTATAATTTGTTACTAAATAAATTGATTGATTATAATCATAATAGATACTCCAGGAGAACTTTGAAAAAAAAAACCATTTTCTTGATTATATACCATTGAAACTATTCCAGTGATCGAACTTTAATATTTACTTAATACCTATTTATTTACTCAAGGTCAACGACACTGGATAGATACTATAATATTATTATTCCTATTAAAATCAGTACGTAGTCTAGACATTTACCGAATTACCTCATAATTTGTTTGATGGCCTTGTTACGATTAGCTAAAGGAAAATCTCGAACAAATATGTATTTAGGAAAATTGGCTTAAGACAAATACTACGTAGGTAGGTCATTATTTTTTCGACCTAGAAACTGGGTAATGAAAAAAAATTCTTAACGTTATTTTGTGATGTTATATCAGTTCACTCAGACAAACATCAATAAGGATGTAGGCTTATTAACCAATTTAGATCGTGACGTCAAACTTTGTTCTGACGTAAGAGTGTCCCAGTTATTGTACAAGGGCCTGAGTCTGTGACAGATTTAACATACAACATACAAACATGATCATTACAAACAAACAAACAAACATGATATCACGCCTATGCACTCTAATCGAATAGGCAATTAAGCAAAGGTGTTTAGTGCCCTCCCATTTCGTCACGCATGTTATTAAGTCGCATTTAGCTGTGAAACTCAGTAACTGTGAGTCCAGGATGAACTCAATTTTATTTCCCAATCCCAGGACCTCTTGTTTAGCACTTGTACTTAACAGATTCTATTATGATTTCAACACAAATCGACAAAGAAGCTGTTGTTAATTTTTCAGAATACAAAAATTGGACCATGAATGAATCAGTTTCCATGATTATGTTTTGCCAGCTTCAAAATAATCACAACAGTTATTTCGTATTGTGTCTGTTATTCTATTGCATTTCACACGTTCATTGACCAACCTCCTATTAACTAGTTTTGACATCAATTTCCTTTTTCATCCACATTCATTAACACATCGCAACACAACATAGGTGAACACATGAAACAGAGGTGGTCAATTGTCACAGATGACATTGCTCATTATTTGCCACAGTCATGTGAGTTAGTGGACTCATTGGCGATCAATTATCCGCAATTTGAAGCACTTGCCATGACGACCGAACGGACAATTTGTAAGCGAACACTAATTGCACAGAGTAGTCAAACTTTCACAGGCGGCCATTTTGGATTTTAGCACGTACAAGATAATTAATTCGGTGGCATTTATTGACTTTAGAAGACATTGTCCCACATTTTATGGAAGTGTTTTTGTGATAACTTAAAAGGTGTATTTTAATATTCACATTACGCCATTAAAGTGCGTATGTTACTCAGTTCTGTCACACTTTTAAATATGAATGCGTAAATTAAGAATATTAATGGGAAACTGTTGCCGTATTTGGTAATAAGTACTAGTTAAGTTTGATAGGTGTCGCCCAGTATAGTTTATTATAATAATTCTCGGAACGGAATAAGGTCACGTTTAAAAACAAGCAGCCATGTCTGGTAACCGAACGGTAATTGGTACTAAACAATGTGAACAAACAAATAACAGTAGGTATATTGTAGATTAACTTGAGCCGAGTTTATCGTTTAAAATTAAATGTAGCGAAATCTTTTTAAATAAGTTTAGTAAAAGGGAAGATAGATTTAAAATTAAATGCCATCTCAAATGGCTGATAACATTTAGAATAAAACATAATAAAACGATCTGCTAATCATTATGGCATTAGTTGATAAGCAGCACCCAAACGGTGTAAGTAACACACTTTAAATGACAATCCATCAAAGGAAATTGTTAATTCCTTGCTCTGTATTTTGAAAAGTTCATCTAAAACGTCAACGAAAGTGTAAAGTATCACACAGAGTGTTTATGAATTGCCAAAATATAAAGCATTTTTAATTAGTCATCTTCCTTTCTTAAACAAAAAATTAACAAAAGCAAACAAAAACCCACACACTACTCTGTACAATTAATCGAGATTGACCATTAAAACCGGCAGAGATTCATGCAAACGACCCCTACATACGCACATACAAACGTACAATCAGCACCAATCAATATATCTATTGGCAGGCTTAATGACTAGCCAAGGATGCCTGCCAGTTGTCACCGACAATTATTGGTATCAGCCGATAATAATTGATATTGCTACCCGACAATAATTGGAATAATTAAAGCTATCTAGCTAGGCAACAATTGATTGATATATTTTTATTGATAGTTTATTTACAGTTCCAGTTTATTCCACAATGGTATTCGTTCATATAAATATCATCATCATCATCATGTCAGCCGAAAGACGTCCACTGCTGGACATAGGCCTCTCTCTAAGTTTTTCCATAATAGCCACTCTCGGCAGGCGGGTTGGCGATCGCAGTGTAGCTGTTGCAGTGTACAGAGAATACTGCTGCCCATTCTCTGGTGAGTCCCTTAGTTGAGTCTTACGACACCCATGGGAAGTGATGGTGATGGTGTGTGATCATATAAATATAATTATGTTTAAAGATGTGTGTGTCTGGAGATCTGTCAGACAGGTCCCGAACCTAGTTCAGACTCTGGTTCTCACATAGGTTCAAGCATAAGGCAAAATTTTAAAAATAAATTGTTGAAACAATGTACCTTTAACAGGGAAATAAACTGTATAAATTTAACAAATGTGGCACCAGTCTTCCCAAGGGCTGTCGTGTTACCAAGTAGCTCTATGTTTTATGTAAACTGTAATTTATCTACATCTTAGTCGATAGCAACACAGTTGGGAATAGGCTACGCAGATTTATTGAATAGTATATGTTCCTGGTTAAAAATTTGTACGTATAAAGACTCATTTTCTTTGTTAAGTGCTCATTATTTTAATCGGTAAGTAACTAAGCGGCTACCTACCAGACCTCCACAGCCCATTAATTGGGTGACGCGGTACTTCTTTGCAAGACTGCGGCCCCATCCCTCCTTCTCGCTCGAACGTCTCACGCTTTAACACGTCATGGTAGGGCCGCTGGTGTGAGATTTTCTGGGTTCTGACAATCCGTAACGACTGCCAAACATCTCCAAATGACAGACGGGAACGGCTTAACGCGCTTACCGAGCCACGGAGGAGTCTCGGTATGTTAAGATGGTCACCCATCCACAGACCAACCTCGGCAAGCATTGCTTAACCTTAAGGACCGGCCCATGCGGCTGTTATAATTTAGCCACGAGCTCCTCTAAGCTTCCCAAGTTAGTACTTGAGGAAATTTATGTATTTATTTATTTATTAGAAACGTCTTGTTTTACCTGACTCTAGGGGACTGTAGATACCATTCTATAGGTCAGCTTGCCTTTCTTCAGTCAAGTCAAAAAAGAGGCGTTACGCTAAATACCTACTTTACAGAAAAAAAATCTGTCAAACATTTAAAAAAAAAAAAGAAAAATGACAGTGTCAAATACTATAATTTTGTAACAGGGAAAAGGGTCACTTTTTATTCCCTTTTTATATTGAATTTTTCACATTAACATTAAATTTTCATCCATTACAATAATGGAGCAAACCAGTAACCATAAAAGCGAGGATCAACTAACCTATACTGTGACTCAGGAAACCGAGGATCAGAGGACTGGTATAGAGGAAACAGAAACAGAGGGTCAGAGGACCTATACGGTCGAACCAGAAACAGATGTAAAATCTGTACGTAGAATCAGTGGTATTTCCATAGTTCCAGCAGTTCCAACAGATTCTGAACTTATATCAGTCTGTGATTGTTTCTTTAACAACGGTCCCTCTGCAGATGATACCACCGTATCGAAACGAAAACGAGCACTATTTTCACACTGTGGCAGAATAGAGAATTATCTAAGGGAGCGACGTATTCCTGAGCTTATCAGGTAGGAATAATTTTGTGATAGATTAAATAAATAAAAAATGTATTAATTGTGTTTCAGTCATATCAGATAGCCGATAAGGTCTAATGGTGTAGTGATGACTACGAACCAAAAGACACAACCTGTATTGCGCTTATTAGTGCATATTTAAACAAAATTTTTGTCATTTACTCTTACTAATAGACTATCTCACTTCTAAGGGTAAGTAATACAATAGTTGTCGAATAATACAAATCTGTGAGTTCTTTCCAGGTTTATAGTTGCTAAAATAATGTGCAGCAAACCACACAATGTAGCAAAATATGCAGCAGAGCTTCTTGATCAATGTATGATTTTCCGTTCGGGCCATGGTCGTGCCCCTGTACTGTTTGAAGAAAGGTGAGATGTTAATATTTTTGCTATGGCTGGCCAAATAAATGGAATGGCCAAATAAATTTCGCTGGGCGATTCCCGGCCACCGTAGGTGGGTCTGCGGACGGCGAGCGGTGGGTGGTTCGCCGTCCGATCAAAGCCAGGCCCGGGCCGACGGCGCGTTGTGTTCCACGCGCGCCTCAGAGAGATGTCAGCAAAGTAGACGGGGCCCGTTAGGGCCAGAGCCTGCCAGGGTTGCGGATTGTGTTCGAAAGAGTTACCGTGGCCCTGAAAAGCAAAGGGCACTACGAGGAGCACGGATGGGTTTTAGTCAGTAAGAGTCTGACACTCCCTCCCGCTTCGCCCAGAGCGGCAGAAGTCATTTGATGATTTCCCATCCAAAAAAAAAAAAATGGCCAAAAAAATTAATATAATCCTACTAACAAAAGTGAAAAAAAAATGTGTTTCATACATTTTTCCGAGTTATGCCAGGAAACAATTAGGTACTAACAAACTGATATTTGGTTCGTTTTCCAATGTATATTTGCATAAACTGTGTCTATTATTGATAACTTAAATTCAACCCTGTATATAGTTATAATATGGAAGCTTGATTCCAACGATTTTCTTCTAATCGCTTTGCTTAATTGTATGTCTTTATAAAAAGCCACTTAAAAAGATAACCATATTATGAAAAAATAAATAACCTATTTCACGTTGTAGGCACTTAGAAGCAGTTGTTAAAAGCTTTGATCCCTGTAACCGAGGGTGGTTATCTGCCGGACAAGTGCGCAGGGCACTTAGAACCCTAGGCCTTACTCCAAACAGTAATTTGGAAGCCAAAACACCAACTCGAGAAGTGTCGGAAATATTACGAGAAACACAAGAACGTGAACTGCATAGTTTACTAAGCGCTGGGTTTGAAACAGAAAATGAGTTTTGTGGCGACTTTGGGGTCGTGTCGTCGTCCAGCCTCAAACCACCCCCCCCGTCGTCAGTGATGACAACAAACATACATTTTTAAGTCTTTAATTTGCATCTCAGTTATTTTTATTATCAATGTACTTCTTTAGAAAAAACATTTTTAGATATGTATTATTTTATCAATTAAACATGTTTTTAAAAATAACTAAGAAAATGTTTTAGAACACGAGAAAGATTAACCTTTAACTCTCCAATTAAAATCTATTTTCAAAATAACTCATCTGACAAACAGGAGACTGTTCTTACATTAACACGACTTCTGCTACACGAACCAACACTGTATGTGACAAAACCCTAAAACAAAACAAACTTCTGTTGGGTCTCGATAATAATTAGTATGGAAATATAGGACCACCGAGAGTCCACGTCAAGCCCACGCACCGTCCCCGTCCAATAAACTAGAGGAATAAGGAATCCCACACTTTGCCCAGCAATTGTTGTGTCCGGTGTTAATAAAACGGCGTATATTTTAGCTATTTTGACAGTTCGAAGCTGTTCGTAATATCGAGTACACACGAACGGTGCGGTTGGCGAACGAAAAGGTTTTGGTATAGTTGGGAGTGTTGGAAGTGATGATGGTTATATAGCATGTTAGATAAGATCAAAGGGCTAATTTTCGTAATTTTACGAAACGTTCACATTCGCATGGCAGTCACAGTTGTCAAAATGGAGCTATATACTCGTAAGAGAGGTTTTTTGACAGGTTTCAACTGAGATGCAAATGCTATCTTTCCACTATTTGTACGAGAATTGCCCCCCAGAATTCTAAATATTATTGGAAATCTAAGGAAACAAGACCATGCCATATATTACACTGAAATCTTTGACGATCTTTTCTCAACAGATCTTGGTATTTTGATATTAGGCCATTAAACTCCATAATCATGTGGTTTTTAAGATGGCAAGGCTTGATCTATCCAATTGTTAACGTTTTTAACCGACTTCCAAAAAGGAGGAGGTTCTCGATTCGACTGAATACCAACATAGTATCAACAGAATACATTTTTAAAATATAATTCTAGCTGATTTTAACAGAGTCAATCTGTGAAGGACCTGCCACAATAAACTGAACTGGGAGACTATGAACTTCTTGATTCAATGTTAAGTACTCGTTAATAGGAGAAAATGTATGATGCTGTAAAAGTGTCATGCTTGCTTGTTATTTATTTTTCAAGGGTCTTGATTCTGAGCACGTTACTATTACATAATGAGAATCCAGATGACTGCGCTCTGTCAACAACGTCTAGGAATATTAATATGATCTATACAAAAAGGATGTCTCAGTCACAAGACAATCATGGTTAGGAGACAGTTTAAAAAATAAATTTAACAAAAAATAATTAATTTCAAATCAAACGCACACTATTCAAAAACTGCCAGCAAACTCCATACAACAAATTAGCACATTACCAACGCTACTTATCACGACTAAGCGAACCGTATTCTATAACGGCTATCTCCACTAGCTGCTCTGGGCGCTCGTCACGAGTTACCTGTTGAGCTGTCCGTTCTACCGGTCCGTATGTCATTAGTAATGGCTGGAAGCGACTAGTGAACCGCCTACGGTGTTCGTGAAAGCGTTTGGCTTACAACTTGATTTGTGATTTCAAAGATTATTGCTTGTACAGTCCATTATTGAGTTTCTGTAATTTAGTTTTGAGGTTTCATTCCCTTGTAATGTTTGTAGATTGGACGTTGGCTCGTGTTTAGAGGGAGACTAAGACAAAGCTGAAAGATAATAATTATAATTTTTATTTGAAAAGTTTAATTATGGAGTTTCTTGTCCGTTCTTCTCCATAATAATCTATATTTGCGAATGAACCCTGGGGTCACTTTACTATTGTTAGTTTATTTATTTTATAGTTCATTTTGACGATCAAAAGTGAATTTTAATGGTCGTATTAAAATGAACACTTTGTCTTTAAAGATTCGTTTTAAATACTTTCATAATTTTTTTTTGTGACATTTTGATGCAACATACAAATTCTAATTCTGGAAAGAAGAAAATATGACGCAAAATGTTTCCATTCAATAAAAAAGTCTTGTTAAACATGACATCAATGATTTAAAATATTATGTACATCGAATAAACAAATAATTTGTCATAAAAACAGAATTTCCGTGAGACCAAGCAGTTAATCAAGCCAACGGACATAACCTTCAAAATAAAGAAAATATCGAACATTGTTATTCAAAACCGTAATCAGAAAAAGTTAAAAATATCATAGATCTTCTACTTTATACAGTAGTCGACTCTTACATGTCGTAAACAAGAAAAAAATATGAGGTTACTTCTCATTTTACACCAGCTTCCTAACAATGAAGTACGTTGACTTTTTCTTTAAGTTTTTTTTTTACTGGCCGGTTTTACTGTTTTTGTTTTTTTTTTTGTAACCTTTATGACAATTTTATTAAGTCTGGGGCGTTGCCTTTTCCTACGCTCATTCATTAAAATGATATGCGTGGTGAAGATGCTCCACCAGTTTTTACTTCGGTTTCACGTCTTTTATGGTTTGTGAATGGCTATTTATGTACTAGAATTTTATTTTAGTTAGAGTGGTATGTTATTAAAAATGTTATTACGTTCCACAAAGTCTCGTAAGGCGAATTTAATCTAACGTTCTGATTGTTTATTATTTTGTGCTTTGAAAAGCACGTTAGGCCGATGTTCCCGGCTGTAATTTGAAGATCATTCATCGTAACGGATAGTCAGAAGCCAGAAAATCTGACATCAGCCTCGTCAAGGAGTATCGTGTCACCCAGTAACTGGTTTGCAGAGAAGAGAGGCAATTCTACAAATTTTTAAGCAACTTTCGCAATCTCCGCTTGCTCTGCTCCATTTTTGACCACATCATCGCTTACCATCAGGTGAGATATTGGTCATCGTGTGCCTATCAATAGTTAAAAAAACTGTCAAAGTGTAGAGACATTAGAGATGTTTTGGGAAATTGCGATTGACATGCGGATCTGAAAGTCGTTTAAAAATTAGCCAACCCCAATACAGTTTTTTTTTTTCTTCATTGACAACTGATCCAATGACGACTATTCTGCCAGCGTCATATGGTGCCCAATATAGTTGATACCAAAGACTACAATAGTATACTGGCTATAGACAGGCAACTCTACCTTATTTTTGAATACCAGGAAGTGGTCGAACTCAGCGCCATCTAGTTTTTAGTTAAGGGAACTAATTTATATAAGTAAATGTATAGATTGGTAGGTGTATAGCTGCTGTCTGATCCTTTATGATATTAGGTAGAGAGATGAGTATATCCGCTATATACTACAAACATATGTACTACATAAAGGAAAAAAAACCACATAATTGAATATTAAACCATTTTATTTAGAAAAACATCACACATTTTACAATAAAATTTTAACTTCGCCTTTTTCGTCCCTTATGATTAAGGCAGTGCCGATAAACCTTTTCTTTCATTGAATCGTTAATATTCCAAAAGGTTATTTGGCCAGTGAGAACATTATTGATATCTTTGCACCAGTTGTTTACAACAACAACACACACAACACAACACAACACAACACGAACGTACGAACGAATTGTAACGCGGCTCAACAACATGGAGAAACGAAAGCTCAACTCAACCTGCAGATGCACTAGCGAAACAACAAAAACTCTATTGCAAAAAGAAAATAAATGCGCACGAGTAGTTACACTCTCACGCAGCCATTTGCAATTTAAGTGTGGCCATTCAAAAACAAACTTTTGCACGTTTAAATACCAAAATATAACTTCTTCACTATTAAAGCTCATAATAAAAACCTAATTATGTACTAATTCATATATTCTATTATTTTTATATAAGAAGATCATGAAATTATATTATTTTTCTTGATTAATGTTATAAATTTACTCCTAGAAAAAAAAAATATTTAACCATAGCAACACCGCAATTTGTTTCCCTTAACTATGAACTAGATGGCGCTGTTTTCAATAAAAAAATGGAATTTTAATTTTGTTCTAAGTTGCCATAGCATGGTTGATACAAAGCTAGACAGACTGTAGTATAGTTCATTCAAAATACAACGTACCCACTAACATCACAAATTCTAAATAAAATAAATCACATCACACCAAAACATCCCATCTGGCGTCACATCAACGCACGCATCTCCTTATCAGCCCGATCGCTGCGCAGGCGCATCCCCACGAATTATTTCATTACGGGCGGCATCTGAACAATGAGCACGTGACCGACTTCGTACCTACACCTGCGTCATCTGAGAATTCGGGGCCTTTAATGTTGGGTAGATATAGTTATGTGTCTGTATGGTAGTTTTATACTTACAGTCTTAATCATAAAGTCGTTGAACTGTTTAGAACTTGTCACCTGAACAACTGCAGAGTTACAAAAATTAAAAAGAAATATTAATTACAATAAAATAAAAAAAAGGATATTTTTAAGAATTAGAATTGTGAATTTTTTGATCAGGTGTTAAGAGCGTTTACGCCGTACGGTATTTCATACAAACTTTCCTTATTTATCGAAATGAATGAACGGATTTCAATAAAACTTGGTATGCATACGCTAGATCTCTAGGTTTTAATAGTTAGCAAAGAACATTTTCGAAAAAGAGTTCAGGGGGAAAGATAGTGATTTTTCCCCTTATCTTATGTTAACAAGATAAACATACAATTTTTATTCTTACTCGTGCCTTCAAGGATTTATGGGTAAATAGTACGCAGATCTGGCTTCATTCAGATCCTTCGTTTACCTCATTACTCCGTAAAAGCAAGTTTCAACACCTCTCACACAAAAATAAAACAAAAATACATTTATCTCTGTTACACCAACATCAGATTAATATGGTTTTAGTATCATACTCATGCCTAATTGTGATTCTACCCACGCGACCGCTCCTTCTCCAAGAATGCATAAAAATATAGCTGCAGGCCTTTTTTCGCACGGGAAATATTATCATGTGCTTAAATAATTGTTGAAGGTACTTGCAATAAGATTGCAGAACTATGATGTCATTTTGTTTTTTGGAACGTGTGGTTGATAGTTGTTGGTAGCGCCATCTGTTGGTGAGTAGGTGAAAACTTCTTATGGGAATAGCAATGATTTTGTAGAATGTCCTATTTTTAGAGTTACCGAAATAACACATAGCCAATTTGTGTGTCATATCAATACACCTGAAGATTTATTTAAATTCTAATGTTTTCATCATCATCTGCCTAGCCTTTTCCCAACTAAATTGGGGTCGGCTCCCATTCAAACCGGATTCAGCTGAATACCAGTATTTTACATGGAGCGGCTGCCTACCAGACCTCCACAACCAATTACTGGGTAACACGGTACTTCTTGGCAAGACTGGTGTCTCGATTTTCCGGCTTCTGACAATCCGTAACGACTGCCAAAGATCTACAAATGACAGCCGGGACCAACGGCTTAACGTGCTTTCCGAGGCACGGAGGAGTCTCGGTACCTCGAAATAACTGTGATCTCTTTTTTTTTCTTTTTGTTACAATATCTTTATGTCCTTTATGCTTCCGCATACTCGCACCTATAATAAGTCAAATTAGCAGTACTTTACGATTAGGTTGGTATACAAAAACAATACTAAGATAGGTACAATCGACTTCCAAGTATCAAATAACTTAATGTCGGAAGTCGGTGCTAAAATACGAAGAAACAACCAAAACCACCGACTTCCGAAACTAAAGATTTTTATCTTGGTAGTATTTTTTTTTAAGTCTTATATTTTTGTACGCAATTTTGTTTATTTGAATGACAATTTTTTTTCCAGCTATTCTGATTTAAAATCCAAACTATTGAACCGATTTTGATGATTTTTCTGAAATCATAAATGACGGAGTTATGAGGTAACAGACATTAAAAAATACAACCGAATTGAGAACCTCCTCCTGTTTTAGCAGTCGGTTAAAAATAATCCTAAACAAGCCTTGACGTGATTTCATTACATTTCATTCATTGACTCTTCAGTCGAATTCAAAATAGATCAAATGCTGCGAATATTTTCTAACACCACACATGATCCAATTCCGATAACCCATCCCTTAACTAATTATAAAAGTTAATCCCCTCTCATTCTTCGTTATAATTCAGCCGTGTGGTACAAAGGATTCCTAGCGTTTCAATTAAGGCAAGCGGTTTCGTTAATCTGAGTTTAAAATTAAACGCAAGTTAAAGTTGTAACATACGCCACGCGTTCGCCACCCGACCAAAGGATCATTGGGTGTGAAGACCCGTTTGAAGTTACCCTTATTGAGTAGTATGGGCAGTTGGGTTCCTTGCAATGTGCTTGGTTTTCTTGCTTGTGTTTTGTGTCTTGTTGGTGATTGCTGTGAAAAAGCTAGAGGACTAGATAATTATTATAGAAGTAAGGAATTTTAAATAAGTCAGCTTCCATCACACATGTTTAAAAAAAAATCTGCGTCAGTATTTTTTATAGCAGTTGTTAGTGGCTTTGTTCGTTAACAAAACATATAAAATGTTCAAATCAAAAACATGCTACATGCAGTGTCACTCACAGAAAGATGAAGATTATTTCAACGAGCGAGGCTGGTGGGGCGATGCCGAGGTTTCGTTTTTTACCCGACTGCATCAGAAGGTGGGTAATGTTTATCGAGCGTATGTATGTATGTATGTATGTCCATTTCTTTGACACGCCCTACAGCCCAATTTTTTTATTTTTGACCTTTTTAACCTTTTTAACCTTGACCTCGATTACGCCTGATGGAAAGCGATAGATGAGGTCTATGATGGAGCGAGCGTACCTAGAAGATGTCTGTTTACACTTGCCGTAGCGGAGCTGTGGAATGGTGTAACGTTTCCATCAAAGCTGGTAGGTACGAGGATTGGTGGGTAGGTATCGCATACACCATCGTTTCGTAGTCTCGCACATATTTGGTCAAAATAGGTCCAAGGGTCCACCTATTTGTATGCAGCCTCATAACATTCAGCTTCAACAGTTAAGTCTAATAGTCATAGAAGCAACTCCCGTATAACGCTTTTCCGAACCTAAAACACACACAGCGTTGATTTTTGACTCAAAAACAATACCCACAGATTGGACACCTAACCCAAAACTGCGGACATCGAGACAATAAACACAACTACTACTTAAGGTTCGTGTATCATGGACCAATAAACATAGGAATTAATGACTCATGGCATCGGAACACCGATTTTAATGCTTCGTGACGACCTGTGACAACCCATCTGTTTATTTGTTATTGAAATACGATTTCGTGTAGCTGTCTGTTGGGTACGGGAAAACAATGCAATAGATGATGGAGAGGAAACGGTGAAGGTTTTTTCGGTAGGTGCACATTTGCGTGGTGGATTTTTGTCTTGTGCGTAAATTGGTATTGTTATTAGGAGTTTTTGTAGCGTGCAGGAAGAAATTGAATGGCAGCTAAAAGGGCTATTCAATGTTTGGTTCTGAGCATAAACGATATGAAGAATATGAATGGCCTAGGTTCGAGCACAGGTCAGTTTAATTTAAAAGGCCTATGTCCAGCAGTGATGATTGAAAAGCGGATAAAGTAGAACGGAGAAATGGAAATGAGTGGGGGAGAATTTTGACAGTAGGTAGGTAATACAGGATGTTTAAATAAATAGAACAGCAGTGGACAGCTAACTAACCAAAATGATACACAATAGTAACTTAGCTCTGGAATTGGAATAATACCGTATTCATCACACACTTTACCAAAACGTAAAAAATATTCCGTTTGCGTTTCATACCCAAATAAGTACGAAGCTAAAGTGACAATTATTTCCCCACACGATGATATACACATACATAACTAGTGAACTACTGGTAATTGACAGATATAGGAAAATTTAAAATATAATAATACTTCTAATCAACTTATTAAAGTCAATTTAACGTCAATACCACGCATCCGATGGTAATACCTCCGGTAGGAGAATATAAAATACTTGAAAACATTTTTTTCAACGAAATTGAGTAACTTATTAAGCCTATTTTTATATAAAAGTAGTACATAGCACTTAATATTCGCGTCAGCAAGGCGGCACGTATTCGTGCGTCATGGGCTTAGGCCAACGAATTATAAGTTTTTGGATGTGACAAGATTCACGTGGGCAGCAAAATCCACCTGAGGTTGAGGAACTTTAGTATTTTTGTCACATTAAGTTTTACTATATTCATCTGCAATGATTAGTGGAACTATTATAGCACTTTGAGTTTGAGTCTGTACAAGTTCCTCAATACTGGTCAGAAAAAAAATTATAAAGAAGAAGAAGATAGCACTTTTGGCTAATGTCATCGTTTTAGTTAATTGTTTAAAGAATATGTCCTTTTTAATTTATCTGACCGTTTCTTTTCCATAGAATAAAGGTGATTGTTTACCCAAAGGCAAAATAGGTAGGTACCCATTTATTCCAAAAACTAAGTAGGACCTGGGCCTAAACCACCAACTCTTAAAGCAGTATTATTTTAATATTACTACCAGTGGGATAGAGACGAAGCTATACGTCCTGTATAGTTCCGTCTCTTTCCCACTGGAAGTAATATTTAAGTATGGTGGTTAGGCCCCTGTTGTAAGTTATTTTTCCTTACACATTGCATTTCCAGCACCTTTTGGTCCTTTTAGCACCCCACCAACACGTCTCAGTACTTCCTACTAATCCTACTTCCTATCCTTCCTACTAATAATATTATAAATGCAAAAGTTTGTGAGGATGGATGTAAGTTTGTTACTCTTTCACGCAAAAACTACTGAATGGATCTTGATGAAATTTGGCACAGAGGTAGATTATAGTCTGGAATGACACATAGAATACTTTTTTATCCCGGGAGTATGCTCCCTTAGGATAATTATCGACATTCACGCGGGCGGAGCCGCGGGCGGCAGCTAGACTTTCATATATCCAAACCACCACATAAACTTCGTACCTCCTTGCCCCCAACATTATTCATGCGGCTCGCTATTTGTATTAGTTACAAATGAGCGGTTCCCGAAATAATTTAAATGCTAATTCAATAATTAAGTCGATCCGCCCGTAACTGAGCGTGCTTCGAAATGGCTATTGATTCGACAATGCGTTCGTACCAACTATGGTTGGATATAGTAGGCTGTAGTTCGCTATGGCTATAGTTAAGTATTTGGTATTAGCATATACACAATCGTTGATAGTCGCTATCATGCTAATAGGTAAAGTGATGTGGGAATTTTACGTGAACGACTATAACTGAAGGTTTCGGTACTTGTGAATGGGTTTTGTGTCGCCATTCAGTTAGCCAAAGTCGGTATTCCATTGATTGAAATATGTAGTTTGATTTTGTGACCAAATTTTTAGGTACTTATTTTAAATTCTTTTTGCTCTTCTAACAATTTTCCTCAACACGTTCTTCAATGGAGCATATTTTGTGAATTGAGTGATGATGCAGTGCAAATTAGTTGGGACAGGTTTACTACACCACCATATCAACCGAACCACGTCCACTGCTGGACGTAAGCCTCCCCCAAATGGGCCGGGTTTGCCATAATCGCAACGCTTGGCAGGCGGGTTGGTGATCGCAGAGTAGCTGTAGTAATGTACCTACAGAGAATGCTGCTGCCCATTCTCTGGTGAGTCCCTTAGTCGCCTCTTACGACACTCACGGGAAGCGATAGGAGGTTTACTTAGACATGTACTTAAAATGTACCTATTGTGTGTGATGATATAATCTAATTTAATGGGCTAATATGGATTGTGTGAAAGAAGATATGACAGGAGACGACTGACATGCTTCACCGACCCCAAATAAATTAGGATAAGGACAGGAGGATCATAAATTTAATCTGCTTTTTTTTGTAATAATACCTACTTACTCTGTGAAACTATTGAAGGAGCCAATGACTAAATAATAATAGTCGCACGGGTCGAACTTCAAAGTTAAGCTACGCTTGCAAAGGCGGTTCATGGATAGGTGAGACCCATTGCATACCGACTTTCCTCCGTGCCACGAAAAGCTGATCAGTCAGTCCCGGCTGTCATTTGAACATCTTTGACATTCGTTACGTAGGCAGAAGCAAGAAAGCCTAACACCAGTCTTTCGAAGGAGTTACGTGTAACTGCTTGACATAGGCTTCCCCAAGTGTCGCCATAACAATCGGTCCTGTGCGTCTCGCATCCATCGGCTACCCGCGACTCTCACCAGGTCATCGGTCCATCTTGTCCCACAAGATGGACCGATGACGATAATGATGGTCATCATTGTCATCATCATTCCAACGCTGCGTCTTCCGGTACTCGGTCGCCAATCCAGAACTTTTCGCCCCCATCGACCATCTATTCTGCGAATAATGTGCACTTCCTCTTCAGTTTGGCGATTCTTCGGGCTATGTCGGTCACCTTGGTTCTCTTGCGGATATCATCATCCCTGATTCGATCACGTAAGGAAACTCCGAGCATTCCCTCTCCATTGCCTTTTGGGTGACTTTAAGCCTTCTGATGAGGCCTATTGTGAGCGACTCTACTGGCTGCTCTACTGCTGACTATTTAGCTTCATCCACTTAGCCTGGAAGCCGACCCCACCATATTCACGAAAAGGCTAGGCGGATTTTGTGCAACTACTTGTAATCTAATTAAAAACACATAACATTCTTAACATCTTCATCTCCCAACCCTTGAAAACCCCTAAAACAAAACACAACCAAATACCTCACAAATACATTGCTGCTAACAACCTGTAAATAAATTAAGCGTAGTGCGGACGGAGTCGCGGGAGCAAATTAGTCGGCTCTTTGTGCAATCAAGCGGGCCCTTCGCGCCCTAATGAATATGAATACGGGTGAATACGCTCCGAATGGTGGAACCCGGCCGAGCACGTCGGCGCAACTCATTATATTGGGCTTCTGTTACACTGTAGCGTAATGTGTAGGAGGATTGTGAACTTGGTCATGGAGTGACAGCGATCAAATTCATCGGTAAGTTAACTTCGTTCGCGTTTATATATTTTTGCAAAAAAAATAGCTTATAATCGTCACCTAGATTTCATCTATCAATATACTAAAATTCATCAAAGTCGGTTCAGTAATTTAGGCGTAACAAACAAACAAACTAACATTTAAAATATCACTAGCTTTTGCCACGACTTCGTACGTGCATATCCCATTAATCTCCTTGAATCATTATATCTATTGATCAACCGCATTAAAATCCATTGCGTAGTTTTAAAGATATATGCGTACAGACGGCGAAAGCTACTTTGTTTTATATCAAGTAATGAAGTTGAGATTCAGTTCATCTAGAGGTACCTATGTTTTACGTGGTGGTTGTAAGGTTAAATCACAGTTTTGTTGCTCAGGATGTGAATCAAAATCTGTTTTAATAATGCTAGGCAGACTGTTATTTCTATCAACTTCGGTACTAAATAAGGATGGAAGATTATGGAAATCACTGAAATACGTATTTCAGGGGTTCCATAGGGCTAAGCTTGTTTCATCCTTTTATTACCAAAATGAAACATAATACTTTACCTTTTCGTTCGTAGCTAGGTATTGTTCTGCATTTCGCACTCACCATTTTGGTAAATTCACTTCTGTGTAACAAGCTGCCATCTCACAGTTATGAATACGCAAATTCTACTTCTGTTTCGCGGCAGTACTGTGTCTGTTCATTTAGTGGCGATCTGGCGAATTTGTGATAGTCCTTTTACTAATTCCGAATCTATGAATATTTTGAAGACTTCTAAGTGTCAGCTTGAAAGGCCATTGTTTCAGAATATGATGATTTTAACTATACATACTTTTAAAGACGTCTCACACTAGGAAATTCTCCTGTATCGTGGGTGCGTTTACAAACATTATTATAAACTCACATACACAAACAGCCAGACCCGGAACAACTAACTGTAGGCCATACAAATATTTGTTATGTGCGGGAATTGAACCCGCCACACGCAGCACAGCAGTCAATCGCTCAACCACTGCGCCAACCGTGTCAAAATACTGAAGATTAAGTTAATTTGAAACCATATTAAAGCACTTTTTATTTTATTTAAATACAGACATGAGTTCGCTGTTAAAGTATTGAATGAACTTCATATAGTAGTTAAGAAAATAATATTGTTAATTGTGCATCTGTTCGGGATCGCCTGAACTCCGTTGAAATGAAACACAAAGATAATTGTTCAGAGGCAAACGGCGGCGAGGACTTAATGGGAAGCTGGCTGACTTGACGGACAGAGGTTTCTCTCACTGAGCTTGTTGAATCGAACTACGGCGCTGCTAAAACACGCAGCTCCTTTTATACAAAACCGTTTTGAGCTGGCCAGCGATCCATTTTGCTGGCCAGCGATCCCTTTTCCTCACCCCCGATAGCGTTTATTTATTATACTTTTATTTACAGGCACCCTGAGCTGGCGCGTCTCTATTTTTCTAATTGAGAACCTTAAAACCTATCTTATGACCTATTGACCTTACCTCTACGACGTCCCATCACGCTATGGCGCGAGGTCAAAGTTACGGGCATATTTATATTCCCCCGTCCCCCGCTTCACTACTATAAAAACGACATGTGGCGCCCCAAACTTGTTTATTCTTGTTGTGGACGTCGTAGAGGCAGGATTATTAAAATACACAGTGGTATATACCTTTATTTTCTCATTTTACATTCTTACATAAGTTTAGTAAGTTTATTTACATAATTTGAGTGAGTATCAAGTATTTAACACACAATTAATTGCTATTTTAGTTGCTATGACTAACATATGACTCTAATTAATGCTTTTAACAACTTAAAACTTTATCTTATACAATAATTAACCATTTTCTAACTCTAAATTAGTGTTTTACATAAAATAATAACAATTTACATCAATTACACACACATTCTTATAAGACTCCTATGATCTGATTTGTTTATAAGAAATTATCATTAGATTGCCCACGTCGCTACTTGCGCCTACTACCGAGGTTACCTCAGGGCGTCGTGCACATTCTCCCGCCGTCGCTACGCTGCGACTCTGTTGGTAGCACGATGACTTTCCTGGTGGGACGACGTAGGATGTGGCCGTTGCTGGTGGTGACGTCTACTACTCGAACCTCTCCATCGGCGCCTGGATACAGCTGGGTCACGCGTCCTCTGGGCCAAATGTTGCGTGGGAGATTGCCGTCGCATATGACGACGAGGTCACCGACCTTGGGTTGGACTCCTGTGCTGGTGGGCTCCCGCCGGTGTTGCAGTAGGGGCATGTATTCTTTTACCCATCTTTTCCAGAAGATGTCTGCCAGGGCTTGTGCTCTTCTCCACTGTTGGCGGGCTGTCACATTCTTCTTCTTGGTAGTATCTTCGATTTCGGCCAGATGGTGAGCCACGAATGATTTGTAAACACGTGGTTCTGACCTAATCCACACTAATGCTGTGCGTGAGTCACTCCAATAAGATTTTCTTTCTATTTCGTAGTCATGCTCTTCTTCTACTGTTCGAGCGAGGCGTGCACCTAATAAGGCTGCTTGCAGTTCCAACCTGGGCATGGAAATCGGTTTGAGGGGTGTGACGCGACTCTTTGCAGCTGCTAGTGATACGTGCACACTGCCGTCTATGCGTTCTGTCCTCCAGTATACTGCTGCTGCATATGCTTCTTCGCTCGCGTCAACGAAAGTATGTAGTTGACTTGAAGTGTACTGTTGGTAGTCATAGCATCTTGGTATTCTCAGCTGCTTGATTATACTGAGTGACGTGATCCATTTATTCCATCTCTCTTCTAATTCGGCTGGTAGTGGATCGTCCCAGTCTGTATTGTATCGCCAAGTGTCTTGGAATATTCTCTTGGCTGGAGTTGTGACTGGCGAAATTAATCCCAGTGGGTCGAAGAGTGCCATTATGATACTTAACGCTTCTCTTTTGGTTGGTGAGCGCTTATTCTCTTCTACTTCTGTGGGTATTTTCATAGTGTTCGTGTTGAAACCTATGCAATCTTCTTTCACGTGCCAGAGCAGTCCGAGTGTCTTTTCTGTATCTTTGCCTCCTAGACTTACTGTGGTGGAGTTGTCTTCTTTTAGTGGACCGAATTCCTCTATTGTTTTCATTTCGTTTGATGTCCACCCATTTAGTATGAAGCTTGCCTTCTTATGAATGAAATCTACTGCCTTCGTTATTTCACGTGCTTCTTTTATGGTAGAGAAGCTCTGTAAATAGTCATCCATATAATGATTCTTCTGTATCGCTGCTGCGGCTTCTGGGTAGTCGCTCGCATATTCACTTGCATTCTTATTCTTGATGAATAGTGCGGTGCATGAAGACAAAGTAGCTCCGAATATGACTGAAGTCATTCTGTATTCCTCTGGTTTGTCCTCCCGCCGTTTGCCTCTCCACAGAAATCGTAATGCGTCTCTGTCTTCTTGCCTGATTTTCACTTGCATGAACATCTCTTTGTCCCCGCTGACGGCGAACGCATACTGCCGGAATCTCATGATGACTCCAGGGAGTGACTGTAGCAGGTCTGGTCCTGAGTGCAGCATGTCATTTAGGCACACGCCGGCGGCTTTTGCTGATGCGTCATGAACCAGCCGTGGTGGTTTGTGAGGTTTCGCTGGGTTGATGACAGGAAAGTGGGGTAGGTACCATGTTTTCCCTTCTGGAGCTGGAGTGGGTGCTCGTTCTGCATAACCCGACTGGAACAGATTGTCTATTCTCTCTTCATACTTTTGCTTGAGGTCTTCATCTTTGTCCAGTCTCTTCTCTAGGGAACGCAAACGTCGTTCAGCTTCTTTATAGTTATTCGGTATCTTCAAGTCTTTCTCTTTCCACAACAGGCCAGTTTCGAATCTTCCTTCTGGTAGTCTTCTGCTGGTTTCTTCTAATATCTGAATGGCTTTCTGTTCAGGATCTTCTCTCGGTCTTCTTGGCTCAATGCATAGGGATTCGAGCTTGAAATGATTCTTGACCAGATCTTCTATTGACAGTTCATCTTCTTTTTGTTGGAGTTTGCCACAGAACGCTATTTTTGTTGTGAGCGAGCTGTGACAGCCATGCAGTACCCAGCCGAGATGTGTGAGTGAGGCGACTGGTTGGTCGCGATGACCGGTGCGGAGTTTTCTTGACACGATAAGATGCCAGTTATCTTGTCCGATTAACAACTTAGGTGAAGCTTGCTGATATGTGATCTGATCTTTGATGTCAATCAGATGTTCACAATCTTCTAAGTGACGATCGTAGACTGTTTCTGGTGTGAAGCTCAGTCTGTCGACAGTGCGCGCGGCTTCTATGATGTATTCATCTTCCGCGTACTTTCCTTTTATGCTGAGGCTGATGACTTTGCTATTTTCATGCTTCATTTCATTGCTGACCCCTTGAATCCACATGGTACTTTCAGGGCCGTCTACTCCCATGACGTCGGCTATTGAGGCGTCCAGTAGCGTGACCGTGCTTCCTTCATCCAATAGTGCATATGTTTCAATACTGGTGTGCGGCCCTTTTAAAATAACGGGCGCTATCTTTAAATATGCACGTCGTCGGTCACCTGGTTTAGCTGCTGACGTTACTTCTATTGCTGGTGTTGTCATCTCTTTCTTCTCTGACTCACTCGTGCTGTTCTGTTCTTTGTCATGGTGTAGCAGCTTGTGATGTCTCATGACGCACCCATGTTTGCCACATGGCGGTGCTCTGCATTGAAGTCGTCTGTGTTTGCTTCGAAGACAGCGATAGCAGATATTATTTTTCTTTGCTACCTCCCATCTTGCGTTCGTGTCGAGAGCGGAGTATTGTTTGCAGTCAGGTAACTTATGTTCTTGTTTACACTGAGGACACTGATTTTCTAATAAGATTCTCTTACCAGCAGTATATGTGCGTTCCGTTTTCTTGTTCCTTCTTTCTCTTCCCGTGGCTTCGTCGGCGACCATTTCCGGTAAGGCATAGGCGCCGCACTTGTCTGCTTCTTCATTTAGGAACGTAGAAATCTTCTTTAATTCTGGCACATCTTCTTTTTTTGTTGCTGCATAGTCATACCACTTGTTTTTTAATATAGGAGTGAGTTTTTCTGTTATTGTTCGCGTCATCTCTGGGCTGTGTAGGTATTGTGGCTTTTTGAGTGCTTCAATGGTACCTACTATATTTGCTATGCGCCCGGCGAAGATGCACAGTTCTCTTGGATTGTCGGTGACACAGTTCAGTGACTTGATTCTCTCCATTTCGACGTGAATGAGTGCTTCTGGTCTTCCAAACCTTCTTTCTAATGCTTCTATGACGACTCTTGCATCTGGTTGGCTTACTAAGAGACAGCCAACAGCTTCTTTTGCTGTTCCACGCAGGCTCCGACGTATGCGAGCCATATTTTCATTTTGTGTGAAATACTTTAATGTTTCTTCATAGGCAGTTTTGAAAGCAAGCCAGTCTGTACTACTTCCATTGAATATCGGTAGCTCTTGAATATATTTCGGTGGTTCCCTCGTGCTTCTTACCGCGTGAGAGAGTGCGGCGGCTAAGGTTGACACATTTATTAATGACTGACCTGTTATTGCACTATCTTCTTGCTTCTTTTCTTCGGAATCTTCCTTTTTGGCCTTTTCTTGTTGTGATTCCTTATTTGCTGGCTGTGTTCGGTCAGTCTCTGCTCCTTGTAGCCATGTGCTGATGCGGACTGAAGCCAGCTCATCTTCTAACTCTTCTTCTTCTTCTTCTGAAGTATCTACTTCTGCTCGAAGACGTTGTATTCTTATTTCCTGTAGCTCTGTTTCAGCTCGTATTTTTGCCTGCTTTAATTTCAGCTCGGCTAGTCGCTCTTTAGCCTCCAACTCCGCGAGGAGTTTCTTGCGGGAGGTTGCGGAGTGACGTGACCGTGCGTCTGCAGGTATTAGCGTGCGCTGCGAAGTCTGTTCTTTCTGGGACGCAGCACTGCTTTCTTCTGTAGAAGCGGTGGCTTCTGTGGCTGTCGACTTACTTGTTCCACTTTTATTTTCCGATGACTCGGTAGCGGCTTTCGACGTGCCACTGGTAGACGGATTCTCAGTCGTAACTTCTTCTGTGGTCTTATTCACGCTCAGCTCTTCTTGCCGGCGCTTTGCTTGTTCTCCATCCTTACTTCGTGTTAACACCATTTTTTAAGCACTGGTTATCGTTCTGACCTTTAATTATGCTGCGCGGCTTGATGGGACGCGGCACTGTCACTGTTTGATAATCCGGTTTCGAAGGACCAATAATGTTCGGGATCGCCTGAACTCCGTTGAAATGAAACACAAAGATAATTGTTCAGAGGCAAACGGCGGCGAGGACTTAATGGGAAGCTGGTTGACTTGACGGACAGAGGTTTCTCTCACTGAGCTTGTTGAATCGAACTACGGCGCTGCTAAAACACGCAGCTCCTTTTATACAAAACCGTTTTGAGCTGGCCAGCGATCCATTTTGCTGGCCAGCGATCCATTTTGCTGGCCAGCGATCCCTTTTCCTCACCCCCGATAGCGTTTATTTATTATACTTTTATTTACAGGCACCCTGAGCTGGCGCGTCTCTATTTTTCTAATTGAGAACCTTAAAACCTATCTTATGACCTATTGACCTTACCTCTACGACGTCCCATCACGCTATGGCGCGAGGTCAAAGTTACGGGCATATTTATATTCCCCCGTCCCCCGCTTCACTACTATAAAAACGACATGTGGCGCCCCAAACTTGTTTATTCTTGTTGTGGACGTCGTAGAGGCAGGATTATTAAAATACACAGTGGTATATACCTTTATTTTCTCATTTTACATTCTTACATAAGTTTAGTAAGTTTATTTACATAATTTGAGTGAGTATCAAGTATTTAACACACAATTAATTGCTATTTTAGTTGCTATGACTAACATATGACTCTAATTAATGCTTTTAACAACTTAAAACTTTATCTTATACAATAATTAACCATTTTCTAACTCTAAATTAGTGTTTTACATAAAATAATAACAATTTACATCAATTACACACACATTCTTATAAGACTCCTATGATCTGATTTGTTTATAAGAAATTATCATTAGATTGCCCACGTCGCTACTTGCGCCTACTACCGAGGTTACCTCAGGGCGTCGTGCACAGCATCTAAAAAACACCTGTTTTACAAGAAATTTGATTTTAAAGACTCCGTTGACAACCTTTAAATGGACTTAAAGATGAGTTAGTTAGTGAGCTGATTAATTAATTTGTTCATTTCTGGCTACTAGGACTGCACCGTTCATTTTGTTACAGAAATACCTAAATCCAGCTATGGACGTCTATGAGTGTATAACATGAAAGAAAATTCGTTCAAGAACGTAGAACAATTTAACGACCCACGAAAAAACAGGAAAAAAACTGTTTTAAGTAACAATTTGTAACTTTTTCCAATGTTGTAAGCTCCAAACAAACCAGTAGCTTCAGACGTTTTAGAAATAGAATCCAAAAACTGGGTGTGACGCGTTTTGTTTTGATAAATTGTACCTAAAACACTAACGATGTTACGGTCAAAACTGTATTTTATTTAAATTATCTGACTGACGTCAAACATGACGCTGAAAAACAGAACAAAAAAACAGAGCATTTCTCAAGAAATTACCGTTTTAAGACAATAAAAGTCATTAAGAACATTCGTGTTAACATTAAAAATGACAATAAACACTATAATGATGTAGAAATGTAAAAAAAACGAGAGGGCTGTGCGTGCTACACATTATCTCATTCATTACTGAGAAAACACAACGTGCCTTCGTATTGTACCGACAAAAGTCGAAAAATGGCGGATCCGAGTTCCCATGAAGTCTAAGATGATAATCATGATAGCTGAGTCGTAACAATTAACCGAAGTATTAGGGTTGGCACGCGAGAGATTCTATTTTGTCAGTCAAAATAGGGTCATATATTATTTATGAGTTTTTTACACGCAGGTTTTTTAAACACAAAAGTTATGAACATGTCCCGTTATAATGAAAAAAAACTACTATTAATAATTTAAACAAATTGAGAACAGTTTTATTACAGATTTGTTTCGGGTATTTCACTATTTGCGTAACCTAACTATTGTCGGTGATACTGCAAAACCGCGAAACTACACTTTGCCATAAGGTCTAATTTTCGATGTTATTTTATTCAAAGTTAGGCATTATTATAGCGAAGTGCAGTTTCGCGATATTGCAGTATAGGTCTAATTTTCGCTGTTATTTTATTCAAAGTTAGGCATTATAGCAAAGTATGTTTTGCGATATTGCAGAATTGCAGTATTTAAAATTAGACCTTATAGCAAAGTGTTAGTTACGCGGTATTGCAGTATCACCGACGCTATGTGAAATTGAATTATGACGATTGTAAGAAATGAACCCATAGTAACTGTTACCTAAGTAGAGTTTTCATAATGTAGCACATCTTCTTACACTTATCAATACAAGACAGATAAAACTGCTGAAACGTTAGCCCCTTATTCTCCCCTCGATTTGTTTCGTCTAAGCACCAGACAACAGTAAACAATATCTTGTATCCGACCCCGTTCAACCCTATCAACTGGGTATGGTTTAGAACAAAAAACGCCAGAATAACCGGTAGCGGGCGTGTCGCTAATACTAAAGAGGCCGTTACAACAGAGCCGGGTTCACTTAAACAAAGGTTTACCCGTTTCTTGTAAAATTAAAGCGATTTTTATCTATGCAGTAATAAGTCCGTGCTATGGCGGGCACGTGCACTAGTTTTAACGAAGCTTCTTTCTGGGTTAGTGGAAGATGAGCAGATAACGATCGGTTGAGGTGATGGTAGTTTAAGGCATGTGTTATGATGAGTAGTCTCGTTAAAGCTACCTTCGGCTTACTATGTTAGTTATGTACTTAAGTTAAACGATGTTTCGTTCTTGTTTGCTAGCTAGTTTTGCTAAGGCAAATCTTATATCAAAAAGTTGATGATCCGTCGCACATTTGAATAATTACTTATTCAAATGTCTGGATAATTATGCGAAAAATTGTAAAAGTGATTTTTAGAGAGATGCCCACTTTTATTGATAAATGATATTTATTTTGTAAGTAGGTTTAAAATAACATTTTAACAGGTCAATCTTTTTGCTCGTTTTTAAACTAGATGACGCCGGTGTTTCCTAGCTGACTACCCTGAGAAACACACAAACCAACTCAGAGGTTAAACTAGGTATTCATTGTTGAAAAGCTGAAACTCCCATAAAAATACTAGCTTTTTTTCACAACTTCGTTCCCATGGCTTATTTTGTATGTCCCATTTTTTGATGATACAAATTAATTGCTGACACTCAGGGTCAGTGTGACTTTTCATCAATGAATGAACCAAAGTTGAAGAAATGAGGTTTTTAAGACCCGTCAGATACCCAATGTGAATGCGGAGCAGGGGCCGAACCACCAACTCTTAAAGCAGTATTACTTTAACATTACTTCCAGTGGGAAAGAGACGGAGCTATTCAGGACGTATAGCTCCGTCTCTTTCCCACTGGAAGTAATGTTAAAGTAATACTGCTTTAAGAGTTGGTGGATTAGGCCCAGGTCATAACATGAGCCACACGTTGGAGTTTTCCAAGTACTCATAAACCTGCTCTTTGGGGGACATGAAGTCCTCCGATGCTGCAATTAACATCGCCACCTACTGGCTCCCAACTATCCAAGGACGACTCGAAAAGAGGCAAAAGCAAATAAATTTTGTAATTTCTCGTACTCATTACTTTCAGAGAAAATCTCCCACAAACAAACGTTTTCCCATTTTTATAACACAAATTTTGTAAACAAACATTGATAGAGCAGACTGAGAAACGTCTCATGTCTCGTCTGGGGTAGATACAAAACCAATTGATAGCACCGTCCCATCCCTTACACATAAGGGTGAGTTTCAGGATCTTTGGAGAAACACGTGTTCTATTTTGTACCACAGTTTGGCACTTTATCTAATAAAACGAAGGTGATATTTGTTTAATTGATTAAGTAGATAATAATACCAATAACGTATTTTAAACAACGTGTAACAAAATTAACGCAATACCTCTTAAGGGGTCATTGTACTCATCATTATGAACAACTTTTACTATTGGACCAACACTGAAATCGCGAAACAATGTCGATTGCCCCATACACTGCGCATAATTCGACAAAATGTACTAAACAGCTGATTCTTTTTACTAAAAGTTGTTTATAATGATGAGTACAATGACCCCTTAAGACGTATTGCGTTTATTATGTTAAACGTTGTATTATATATACTAATATTATAAAGAGGTAAAGTTTGTGAGGTTGTAGGGGGGTAATCTCTGGATCAACTGAACCGATTTTGAAAATTATTTTTCTATATTATAGCCACGCCACATTCATGAGGAAGTCTATAAGCTATACGGGAACAGGAAACTCCAACAGGAACGGAAAACAGCCGGATATACACGTACAAAATCGCAGATAAAAGCCAGTCATGGAATATACAAAGTCGTTGCCCAAAAACCAGATACCCACAATAATCTTTAAAAATAGTTAAATACCAGAAACATAAAAGAACTTTCCCGAAACCACTCCATATAAACAAGTCATTAACCAACATGTAACAATAGCAAAAAAATAGTAGTTTCATAAACATTATTATATGAAGATGTTCGTTGCACCGTTTTATCTTAATTGCCGTGTGTGGGCAGACGCAGTCGGTTCTTAGTACCGACTTCACATGATCTTGTCTCGGCTACCCACCTTTTAAAATAAATGTATGCGCATCATTTTTGTCTAGTTTTCTTCAAAAGGTCACACTTCCTGTGTCGCTGTATTTCCCTGATTTTTTCGGAGATTATGTTTGGGCGGAATCGTTTTATTGCGCAAGAGTTAATGTGAGAAATTCTCTTGCCTGAGAAGAAAATATGCAGCAGCATTCTTCTTTGAAATTGAACAAAATTACCCCACCTCTTAAAAACTTAAAAAAAGCTTAAGAAATCTGAATATGAAACTTTGCTTTTCCTAAAAATGGAGGTGAAAGGTTGTATTTAGAATCACTATTATGCAAAACAACAAAAATTAGGTAACGGGTACAATTCATAATATCGACAGTCACTACATCGACCCACTTGTAACACCTACCTTCAATAAGTACTACGCACCACCTGTCTCTGATTCAAAAATGTAGACAGATATCTACTAATATGGCATTCACTTAAGGAAAAATCTTTTCATACACGCCTGAACAATGTGCCCTTATACAAAAATAAAATAAACTAATACGATCAGAATCAGTCAAAGTAGACGCGAGCCCTGTCTATCGTTAACATTATCGGTTGGCTCCTACGCAGAGTGTGGGTGCTATCAGATTCAACCTTAAATACAACTGTAAGGAATTCCTATTGAACAACATTGGAAATGCGAGAGTATGTAGAGTATTTGACCTAGCTGTTTTATTGTGTTTTGTGTGAAGTATGTGAGTTTTATGCTTATTTTAAAGTTAAATTGTTTAAGGCAATGATTCCTAATCTTATTTTGTGTCCCAATTGAATCATCATATCAGCCGAAAGACGTCCACTGTTGGACATAGGCTTCCCCAAAATGGGGGCGTTTGACATAATCGCCACGCTTGGCAGGCTGGTTGGCGATCGCAGTGTATGTAGCAATGTACTCTACAGAGAATGCTGCTGCCCATTCTTTGGTGAGTCCCTTAGTCGACTCTTAGACACCCACGGGAAGTAATGTGATGGTGCTATTCTTTCACGTCCGACATGCGGAACCAAATTAAATAAAATATTAAATTATGAAACTGTTATATGACCTGAAACTGGCACTATAGAAGAGTAGGGACTCCATTTTCCACACTTAGACTCCCATTTGGTCCGTTGTGCGTAGGTGTCCTGATTAAGTTAGCCAGCTTAACTCCGTTCAGAAGCACAGCAGTTTCTTGGGAGCTTCACAGGATTCGTGGAGCAAAAAATGTGGAAACTGGCACTATTATAATGGGTTTATTATTTTTTTTTTTTGTTGTACACCCTCGCAGTGTAGACTTGCATGCTTGTCCGCCCATGTACCACTATTGTACATAAAGTTTAAATAAATAATGTATTAGGCAGATCTTAAGTTCAACAAATCATAAAGTGCAAAGAAATACTAATTATGAAGACAAAGTTTCTGATGATCCAGGAAGGCGCCTTTGTAAGGTATTTATTGTATAAACGGAAAATCCAATCTACAATTTTATGGAAGCCGAAGGGACAACGCGCAATTCAAAATGGCGATAATAAGGACGACATGAGATCGCCAAAAATACTAAATAATAACAACCCAATTCACAATTACTTAATTTTCACCTCCCCACTTAACCCTAAAAAGCTGACGGCGGTCTCGTAGCGGTATAGACTGAAACTTATTATACGAATTGCAAATTCTTTTCCTATATGATGTCGGGTGTGACTCGATAGCCGACGGGACCCAAATGTTTTTAAGAATATTGCAAATGTCTCGCGAACCGCTGACTGGGGACGATCGATGTTAAAGGATTGCCTACGCTTTTAGATCGTGATGGGCGTGGTGGATTCAATCTTCAATTTATTTGTTTTGGTTTAATGTATTGTGGGCAAAAGGCAAGTGTCAAGTGATGACCACGTGTAGGGCCGGACGTTATAGGGTTAAAACTTTGATGACAGGTGATCTGATTGTTTTTCTGGCTGTTCAGACAAATTTAACCTCATGGCTTCAAGTGCTCTCCTCTAAATATTGCGGGTACAAGTTATATCTTGCATAGTACAAGAAACACATCAAAACCATTACCTCCAGATAAAAAAAAACAGACCAAAGATTGCTGAAAGTGGTTTAATACCACAAATTACATGAACCCAATCATCAAATTACCAAATTCTTAAATCACAATAAAATCAACCCCATTTTCGGGATCAAAGACAACGAAACTTTGTATTACCATTGTTACGAAACGGCTGCCATCCCGAATTCTATCACAATCGTAATTAATACAGCTCTGGAGTCGGAAATATCTCTCCATCAAACTCGAAGGATCCACAAAGGCAATCAGAAAGTACAAAAGTACGGTACTGGAAATTAAACTGCGCAAATTCAACCCCACTCTTGCATACCGGGGATATTTGGTACAAGTGGCAAAATTATGCCCTACCCTTGCCTTTTAACCCTTCTTGTCATTTGCGAAGAACAAATTAATCATCATCATTTATATGCAGCACCAGTAGCCAGATTTGTTTCTCCGATTATGTCACCCCCGCTTGTTAGTATAGGGGCGGGTTGGAACAGATTTTAGAGGACGTGTTTTAGTATTTTACGAGTCTTAATCATTGTTGGGTATTAAGAACTTATGGTAGGGTTGGATGAGTTTTCGCTTCTGATTTATGAAGATGCTTTTCGTAATTAATACTAGGTCATTAAACATTTTCCCGATTTAAATTATCTTGATTAAAAGAAATTAACACTTTGGCATTCATTGGCACTGCGTAATGTTATGTCTTTAGTGTTTTGTTATGAGTCATTCATATATTATGTTACCAAGATAAAGCCTGATGTTCCGTTCACTGCTCCTAAAAAAATTAGAACTGATTAATTACTGCATTGAAACATTTTTTTCCGTGGTATTGTGGTTAAATAATGTTTTTAACTACGAAAACTGGAATTAAACAAAAACACACACTGAAACAACAAACTTGATAAATACAACCAACACAAGAAATAATGCCGCTCATAAAATATTTGAACAAATCTCCACGCCATTCTGTCCTAGCCCGTGTCAAACATGGCCAAAGGTCGTCGTTGAGTGGGCAGCGTCAATTATTACGTTCATTTGGATTTAGCACAGCGGGCATTTTCGACCCACTCCCGCGGGGAAGGGTTGGGGCGCGTGACGAATGTCCACTCGCAATATATTTGTTAGTCGTATTATGAATTTATTTTAAATATCATTAGTAGTATTTGTATTGTGATGCAAGTCGGTTTAATATCTTCGGTGTTAGTAATTATCAAGATTTTGAAAATTATAGAAGTCATTCTACTTAATGTAATTTTAAATTAAATAATCTGTCTTTTTGAATGTTTGTTAATTAATCAAGATAAAATGGCCGAACGGATTTGGCTGAAACTAGGCATAAATGCCTTCATTAGGACATAGATTTATTTTTTCAGCTGTAATTGTTCCTCTTGGCATAGTAAAGACAATCACGATGGTGAAGCTGTAAGCAAAAGCTGGTTTTCTCATATTTCTCTAGTATTTCTGAAAGACAGAAAGTAAATGTCCATTCTTGATGTGTTTTTCATGAATGCGATGACGGTTTTGCATGATTGAAGTGGTATGCGCTATTGCTTAGGTATAGTGGACGTCTTTCGACCTTTTGATCCAGATGTGATCTTAAGATGTTTCAAAAATAAGTTGAGCAAAATATTGAAGACAAGTAAGTGAATTTTCGACAATTAAACGTAATACCTAACCGCAGATTTATTACATACATAAATTTGATAATATATGGCTTTAATTTGCATTACTATTAACCAAATGACATAAAGGAAGAGGTTCTTAATTAAATTGAATGATTGTTTGTGTTTTATGTAGAACAAATGCCTATCTGGAGGTATTGCTTTAATTAGACAAATGCGGAAACTGGCTGGTCTACTTTTTTTTGGTACTCCTATCACAGTGTAGTCTTTTTAACCCAAAGGTTGACTGGTAGAGAATACCTTGTTGCATTAATTCCGCCCATTTACCACTATTGTATCCTTGTAACATCTTGTAGCATTGATGTTACAAGTGGCATCAATATTTCACACATTGGATCATCTTTTGTTGCGCACTGTAAAGCTCGGTTCTCTTCCCTCACCAGTTAATGCTCGAATCTGTAACATTACAGCTTGCGCACTGTAATGCACGGTTCTCCTCCCTCACTGAAGTAATACTCGACTCTGTAACGTTACATTACAGGCGAATGCTCCAAGTGAGAGAGCACCTTAAAAAGATAAAAAATAGAACACTGACATCCCTCGAAGCTAAAATATAGTGTCGAAGGTATAATAACACCGCCCAAATCCTTCAGATACAAAACAGTTATGAAATCTCAGTCAATATTTTAGACAAACTTCCTTTCAAAGGTTTAAGTTTTAATTCACGAACTGCTCAAGATGAAATGACGAAGTTTTCTTTATAAATAGCAAAAGTTTTCTTCGGCTCATTAGTTCTTCCCCTCTGGAGTGAGAGTCGGGAAGTAAGATTGCAATGTTTGCACTGTTTTTAATATCGATGGATTAACGGCACCTTTTAAAATTAAAGAGGAAATGAAAATCGTGAAAGTTTATGACGTCACGCTGATGAAAATGAAAAATGTAGCAGGTAAGGTTACAGTTCAGTAGACGTTGAATCGGCAAAGGTGTCTTATTAATGAAGATTCCTATGAATTATTATACACGGTTATAACACACAGTTATTGAATAGTTATTAAATGGGAAATTATAAAACGATCGAATAAAATAATAACGTAGCGACTGATGATGAGATACTGTTTTAATAACTTGAGCGGTATGAATTTGAGTAAGCGAAAAATTAACTAAACTAACGACGAATATTGATTAATAATAAAATCCAGAACGAGCTTACAAAAAGTGGGTTGTGATTAATCCATTTCAGATATTAAAATTCTACCCGTGCGACTAAATTACTAAGTGAGCGACTAGAAATACAGAAAGGGCAACTTCAATATTAAGATAGAGACGATTTTTCCAATTGAGGTTTTAACATTTTGCTCGCATCACTCGCTCTTGCGCACCAAATATGTTATTTGGTGGGCAAGAGCGAGTAATGCGAGCTCGGGATTTGGGGCCCCCGACTTGGACAGGTTAGGTTAGAAGGAGATGGCGGGGTCAAGTGAGCGAGCGAAGCGAGCGAACAGACCCCGCCATCCCTTTCGTGGTTATTTTTTTTTAAACCACCCAGAAATATCATTTGCCAAATATTTAAAAAAATGCAGGACGTAACGTTGACACTCATACAAATATTAGGTCGCTCAAATATTATAAAGCTTCTCATTTATTAATGTTTGTAAGTTGCTGTTCTGTTGATTTCTCGTCACTCGCTGTCAGTCGCTCACTTAGTAATACTATAACGTAAATTAATTATTTTTGTCACTTAAAACATTAATTTACAGTCACTCGTTTAAATACCACCCTTATTAAATTAGGTACCTATTTATAGTTTGTTGTAAGACGTCAATTTTCTTGGATCTTAATTGGAAAATCGAAATGATTGACAGTGCCTTAGCGAATTATAATTATGATGTTTTGGGCATTCCTTGGTTTTGATTTTAAAATTCAAAATGCATGTTCATTGGCTCTTATAAAATATAAAAAAAATGAGTAATTGACATAAGATCGTTGTCGGGAGTTCTCAAAACGATTTCGGATGTAACAGTGTTTGTTAATATAAAATTTATTACCGAAAACAAAAATTATTCGTTCCTATTGTTCCTCACTAAAGACATCTGACCCGAACAATACCTTCATAATTTATTTTTCGATGCATCCCTATTCTATACGGCAGATAAAGTCGTGATAACAAATGGTAACTAAAATAACAAAATAAAGCCGCGGCTGTGTGCACCAAGCGACATATTTCATTAATAAAGCCAAAACAAATAACAAAGCATCATACGGACTCACTTCGCAGTGTCCATACGTTACTGAGATAAAACAAAAGATTCGAAACCCGTTGAATTTATGCGTTATCGAACTCTGTTTGATGCTAGGGCCCGAACAATGGGCGATCGTGGCGCCCCATGCGGCGAGGGGCGGCACTACGGGACAGTGGCCGCGCTACCACCTAGCGGCATCTATTATTGAGTAGTAGGAACTATCGCCTATTGTTAGCTAACGTAAGCTCAGGGTGAGAAAGGTTACCTGCAAATAAATGGAGGTATTTTATCGTTTTCTTAAGATGACATAAAGATTTAGACATATAAGCGCAAATAGTGTCCAACCGACCATAATGCTGCACAATTTATGTTAGATAAATACTTTTATTGACGTTTCAAGACTGTAAAGTATGGCATGGCACAATGTGAAAAGTTTAATTTGGAACAAAAAGTTAAACAAGAAGAATAAATTCAATGGAAAAGCGAAGAATTTTGCCAAAAATATTCATAAGCTGTCATCAGACTACTGGACCTTCGCCAGATGCGGCAAACCGACGACAAAATATTTCGCTGCAAAATACTTACTCAAGCAAATCACCCCTCCGCTCTTTAAAATCACTCCGGAGAAATTGAGCGGCAATTCATAAGAAGTTTAATCTATGATTGACGTTCTCTGAGGCCAATTTATTGAATTGAAGGCTGTTTTTTAATGTTATGTAATATAATGCAAGAAAACCGTTACTTTGAAAGATTATTTTGTATCCATATTAAGTTCTGAACTTCTGACACAAAAACTTAATTTGCATATTAGCACAATAAAAACAATTTTAGTGATATTAACATCCAATTACAATAAAATGTGCATCAAATCTTCTTTATTGCAACATAAGAAATAGTGCTCACTTCCGCATATTTTCCTAAACGCGCCATTACTTTAAGTCACTGGCTGGTTGTGCGGTTATTTATGCCTCGCATTAAAAACAAAATGATATGCCTTCGCCGCTGAAAATCTAAAAAGAATAAGCAATAAAACGATAAAACCCAAATCTGATACATACTAGGGCCCAGTCTCCCGCAGGGCGTAAGAAAGAGACGGAATTATACATCGGCGAAATGAATTCGATGCTACTGTTTCATCTCTCACCTCTATCGGTTGGCGATCTCTGAACTGTCCTAACTCATGCGAACAATAAACGCGACTTTCAACCCTAACGCCACTGAATAGAGCACCACTATCGAATGCAGATTACAACAAATGGATTTGAGATTAATATAGTACGAGTGCCACCCCCGTCTCATACCACCCCATTCGGCGTTCAGCATTCAAATAGGAATCGAATGGATGACCAAAACATAATATCGTTGGAAGATTCAACCGCCATAAATCAAATGAGAAATAATCTGTTTCGGAACGAGATAGTCGCCGATGGCGTGCCACCATAAAAACGCAAAACGTTTTGTCTGATTGAAATCGTTACGGCGGCTTTTTTCGTGGTGCTATTTCCTTTTTATTTCCCTTGATGTATAATCAATGTGTTAACGGATGGCCGCCAACTGAGGGCTTGGAGAGTAGATTTGCTACACAAAAGATTCTGATATTGAGTTTGAAAGTAGTTTCTCTTTTCGTTCTTTTATGTTAATGGCACTTTCGGTGGCGCTCGGTAATGGTTCGCGCGAATAAATGTCGCACTTTAGTCCGGACACATGGGACGCCTTACACATGGCTGTTGTTTATGACGCACGTGTGCGTTTTAATGTTTAATAATTTCATAAATAACGTCGATTTTAGAGTCTTTTAGTGTAAAAAGTAAGGCATTCGGAGCAGTCGGAGAGGACTGGAGAATGCGCGTATGTGGTTACCATTACAGATTCTTTTGTCATTCATTCATTTTCTTAACGTATCTACTTTTTAAAGAAGACCCTGAAATATTCTCAATTAAGTCGTTCTGCGATAGTAATGTTTGCTTAATCTAGAAGGTCAAACAAATAACAAAAACCAGTTGTAGCAACCGTTAGAAGACACAGCAGGTAGGTACTCAAGTTCAGTAATAAAGAAATGTCTGAAACGTTTAAAACGATTATCCTAAGAGAGTCAAACAAATAACTCAAGGATTTGTAGATCAATAGTTTTCCACTCGATAACAATCAGTAACATTCCAAAAGAACCTACCTGAGAAGCTTTGTGAGCCCTCAACCTATTTATAAGGACGAAATTCAAATACTAAATGTACAAAGGTACATTCATAAAACTTGTTCGATAAAACCTAACAACTTGAACAGTACTTACGAACATATCAAATTTCATATTTTTAATACATCCGATCCTAAGTTATATTGCCAGAGTTGCCAGTCCAGAAAATCGTATGGCCACAAAACAAATTTCATTAAGTTAAACGATACGCGTCAAATTATAATCTAAAATGTACGATAAAATACTTAGCAGATTGCGCCACATGTGGTCAACCTGCCTCATAACCACGGCACATGCCATGCTTACCTTCCACAATTATTACGGCGTAAACATAAAAAACACTTTAAAGAATTTAGTTCAACAACACTCAAATTTAAACCCAGAATCTGAGGTACTAAAGTTCAAATTCAACTGGGCTTGTACTCCATGGTTCCGACCATCTGTTCCGGATGATAACTATCAAAAAATTAACAATTTGTTTAATGTAAATGAAGCGAGGTCAAACTGTCGATAAATTATTAGGACGCACACCGATTCCTTTAGACTTTTATGCTTACCGAATGTCACCTTTCCTGAGCACAGTGTTTGCTTATCGGTACAATCGGGGAACGAATTTTAATAGCTGCGCTTTTTATAAACTTTTTTTATTTTGTGATCACGTCAAACAGCTGTTGATTTGACTTTTTACTTTTAAGAGTAAAAGTATCGTTTTAATGTTAGTATAAATACAAAAATTAATAAAATTAATGTTTGAATTTTTTTAACGATACATTTGAAGTAGGTAATGAAGGCCAAAGAAGATTTATATCATGTGCAACTGAATCCTGTGATAATTCTTATTGATGTTATAATGCGAAGATGAGTTTCTCTGTTTGCTACCTAAGCTTTCATTGTTTGCTACCTATGCTTTCTCTGTTTTCTGCCTACGATTTATCTGTTTACTACCAATGTTTCTCTGTTTACAATCTACGCTTTCTCTGTTTGCTACCTACGCTTTCTCTACTTGCTACCTATGTTTCTCTGTTTGCTACTTATGCTTTATCTGTTTGCTAGCTATGTTTCTGTGTTTGCCATCTAAGCTTTCTTTTTTTGCTACCTATGTTTGCCTGTTTGCTACCTATGCTTTATCTGTTTGCTACCTATGTTTATCTGTTTGCTATCTACGCATTTTGGGTAAATGGCCCTTACGTTAAGTTAACTGATACTTCAGGTATCGATATAGTTAACATACTTAGGTGAGTTATTATTGTTGGTGTACCTTTGGAAACAATTTGTTGCTAAAAAAATATAACCTTCTAAATGGCAAACACAAAATTTACGCAATGCCAGGGACTTAAACCCCAACACAAATACAGATAATTTTGTTGGCCAAACTCGTTTACACAAGCTGTAAAAAATACTTAATTTTCAAATTTATTACAGCAAGTTTGTTAGTAAAATTTGTGGATTTCGTTCGTGATTACTCTTCATTTAGGTGTCATTAACAAAATGATATATTACTCGAAATAAAAAAAAGCAAATTAACCAGCATTGAGCTCCAAATAGACAATCGCATGTTGACAAGTAATTATCAAAACCGTTTTCTTCCAAACTTTTTTTAGAGTTTCGTGACTGCTTAAGTAATAAATCTTTGCCTAATGAGATATTTATGCGAGCCGAGTCTTCCTGTCAACTATTAATCCTTCGCTTGTAATAAAAAACTGTGCAGTTTCATCAATATCGGTTCTGTTAGGCACTGCCGAGTTGATGACAAATCGTTTTAATAAAGTATCTGACTTTTATTTTTGAGACTTACAAAAGACCCTGACTGTACCTTGACAAAGTAACTTTAATTCATTGAATAATGTAAAAAAGAAGGTATGACAAATGAGGTTTTCCATGATTATAAGAGCTCTGTACTGTAATAAATATACAGAAATGTGTCGTGTTTTATAATGAGGCTGTGAAATAAATACGAGATAAAACATTAATAAGCAACAATAATAATATTTTTAAAGAAACGTCAAAGTGAAAGTGTCAAATGAATTTTAACATTATTTTAAATTAAAAACGCATAAAACCTAAGCTTTTAACCTTATTCTAATTTAGCTCATTCATTTGAAACATTATTACCTTGAAAATTAAATGTGATATTAGTATAAAATTAATATAATATCCGTCACAATAACATTTACAATGTTTATTAAAAAATAGCTTTCATAAAATATACATCACGGTTTTTTAACACGCTTTTTTTCTTGAAGACTTAAAAGTGATAATTATTCATTGACTTTAAACGGTACTTAATGGTTAACAAGAAGGTTTAAAATGATAGTTAATGTAACGTGAGGGTGCATTTAATTAACATAAACCATAGGCAGTTAATTGGCGTGTAATTGCCGTTTAGTTAACTATAACTCAGTTAGATAAACATCGGGATAGATAACTTTCATCACTGTATTTAAAAGCATGATTCATTTACGTTGGCTTTTTTAACTGTTTTTATGGCTTTTAATTGAATGGTAACTGGCATGTTTTGTTTTTAATAAAGTGGTAATTTTATCTATTATTGTGTCTAGCCATGTACATGGTGAAATAATTAACTAAAATTATATGGGAATTAGGAACAGACTCCTTATTATAGAAGTCATATAGACCTGAAAGCCTGAAGTTGAAAAGCCTGAAAATGTGTCATATAGACACAGTATTTTCAGGCTTTCTGGAAACTACTGAACATTCAAGATAAAGAATTGCAAGCTTAAAATTCAGTCGATTTTGGTTTGAGTTTAGATTCGCCGTTGAATAAAAATCTGGACAAATAAAAAAATTTGAAGTACAAGTTTGTCTGTATACCAACGTCACTGCCTGATAGGTGACACACGAATGGATGATACAAATCTGCCGCGCCTTTTCCGGCGTTACTAACTTTCAGTCTTACTGGTAAGATTCCATGGGTTGCTGGAGAATATGATTAAATGTGGTCCAACTGGTGTCAGATTTACCTGGCTACCTATATATACTATCTAATCATAACGGCTGTCAAAGAAACCTAAATTTCCGAGGCGTGAAGGGGTCTCGGTAAGTAATACACAAGCTTCTCATCGGCAAAATATTATTTAACTTCGAGCCCATTCAAAAAAGAAAACACAATGAATATGAACAATTTTTTTATTACGAACCAATCGAAATGCTATAAATCTTACAACATTAGAGCACCAAATTATGCACAGGACACTTAAAAAATCCGTCGCGATAATGAAAAAATGCACATCGTACAAGGCGCGGCCGTCACGGCAGACTACCCTCTTAATTTATAGACCGAAGTGTTAATTATAGTAATGAATAGCTTACATTACGTGGCTATCGTGCTTATCGGTACATCTATTTGTTCATGTTAAACGCTTATGTTAATTCGAGGAAGTTTGCTCCAATGATTACGGAATGTCGATTGGGCGGACTACTGAACTGTTTTGTGTTTGTGTGAGATTAAAATATTGATGGGAATCGGTTTTAACAAACAGTGTTTAGATGTTTTTTGGGTTTGAAATTAAGCGAACGTTTAGCGATGCTTGGCGAGGTCGGTATGTGGATGGGTGACCATTCACTAGGTACATACAGAAAGAAAGAAAAACTGTTTATTCACGTGAAAGTGATGCACATACCGTAAAAGAGATTTTCCTCCGTGCATCGGAAAGCACGTTAAGCCCCTGGTGCTGGCTGTGATTTGTAGATCTTTAGCAGTCTATATGGGTAGTCACCACGGAGTACATTAGTAATAATATACTGGTAGTTACACGCCCAGAAAACACGCACCACCAATATTTTTTATTGCAGAAACTTGAACAATTTTTATAGTAACTCTTACTTACGGATCTCCTTTCAAGTAATAGATATACCTGTGCTAGAAGGTCCCGCCAATCTTGCCAAGGAGTAGTGTAAGACAGACACTTCGTGTGAAACACTGGTAGGTATGCAACTACATCACGGTTGACTGGAAGCTGACCTCAGCATAGTTGTGATAAGGCTAGGCAGAATGGTTGATGTTAACAGTATCAAAGGTAATCTACTTTGCATTGAAACAAAGCGACTTTTAATTCATTGACAATTTTTCAGATGAATATTGAATATCATTAACTTTCAACAAGGGGTCGCTCAACGGGTAACGGTTATTCTGAACAGCTGATTTTCAGCTACCAATCTTGTAAACAAACATTGTTTTTTGTTGTTTGCGCCTACTATGACGTATTCCTCTTCAAGCCATTGTTTCACATTCTCCTCTTACGTGTATGTGGTCTTTTACTTCCAATCAATAAAATTAAAAAGAAAATATTTGCAAATTGCTAATTGCCCTTATTCACTTTGATGGCAGCACTGAGCTGGTGACAAAACTTTTTTATTTATCTAGTGAGTACCGACTGCTACTCAACAAGTTGATAATAATACAGTAGTCTCCTACACCGCCAGAAAAGGAGGTAGCCCAACATTTACAAACCAGCTGACATACGATAGCAAGAAAAAGAAAGTAAGCAAATAAGTATAAGAATTAACTTCATCAAAATTCCAATAAAAGAAGGTAAATTTATTCAATGTTGACAGGAAGCAATAAAATAGCTTTTCGACTTGACCACATGGCTCGAATGGCGGCCATTGCTCACATATTTGTCGCTAGCCAGATAATTAATTAGCATAGTAAATATTTTGAAAGGTTTTAGATATCGATAAATAATATCTTAAGCATGCGATGATTAGATAGGAGAATTTGTTTGATCGGAATATGTTTACTAGTTAAATTATTACATGGAGAATATTTTTATCGATAGATTCTTTGAATTCTTTCTGTTAGCGGTTTTGTCATCCCCGAAAAAGGTAAGGTTACCAACAAAAGTGGAAAAGGGGCTATGCTGACCAAAGGTTCACTCCTGAGAGTGATTTTTGGACAGCTACTGCAGTGAATGATTGTGTTAATTGTAGGGAAAATTCCGGAAACTTACAACTCCTTTATTATATCTTGTTCTTACTTCTTGTGTTTTACAAAACAAGGCCCAGTCTCAAAATCAAAAATGATCGTAGAATCAATTTGTATTTTATTTTAATTGTGACTGTGTGACGTCAACTAATAACATTACTTCTTGTGTTTATTTTTGTGGCGCGTTAATTACTTCTTTTCAGGAGTTCAGTTTCAGTTCAGTTCAGTTTCAGGGTGTAACATAAATAACGCAAAACCTGACAAGCGGACATTGTGCTCGTCATTGCATGTGATTGTAAACAACTTTTAAATCGTCACCACAGAAATCGCGAAAACAATCAACGATTCCATACATTCATGTTTCAGCAGGAAAAATCAGCTCTTCAGTACATTTTGTCGAAATGAATGTACTCAACAGCTGTTTTCTTACTAAGTCTCCTTTGCCTCGTAAATCTTGAATTCAAATCCATTTTACAATAATTGCTTAGACCCAAATTCGAAATACAAAGACTGAATTGCTCATAATTTATATCTAATTAATATTACAAGAACCATCTGTACCAACCCTCATCAGGCCACCGAATTACAAAATGGCGGTTATAAATCCAAAAATAAAATCCTCTTTGGACCAAACTCAGGTAATTTATTGTGGTACTGCGAATAATCACGGAGGTGTCGTATAAATCGTGGACCATTTGTAAAATAGGAATTACGATTCGCCTTCGAGACCATTGTCACCCCTCTCCCCTATAGATAAGTACTTTAGTAGGTATATGTTTCGGAAGTCGGGTAGTTAGAAATGAATTGAAAAAAAAGTGCGTGGAGCGTATAGTTTATTTATTTTTTGTTAGCAAAAAACTAAAGGACCAAAATTGGTTCTAAAGCAGATGATCAGGACCATACTGTTTAAAATTGATAGAAATCACTAGTACTCGTAATTCTCACTAATATTATTCCTAATTAGTGAGAATTGTTATTCTCACTAATAATTCGTAACACTACATTTGATGAAACTTGGCACAGTTTCAGGGTACACAGCTAGTTCTGGATTAGAACATAGGATATTTTTCATCCCCGTAATTTATGTTCCCTTGGGATAATTTTTAACCTACACGCGGGCGAAGCCGAGGGCAAAAGTTAGTGAAGCTATAAATTAGACAATTAACATTCGCATATTACTGGAAGTATATAAATAAATGATAACTAATGTAATAGAATAGACTATACGTAAATCACTTTATTCATACTAAAACCATTACTCAATTAAGTTTCCCAGAGCTTTTTTCCGAGGACGAGGAAAACAGTAAGTATTTTTCGTAATTTTGATCCCAAAATTAGTAGGAATAAATTAGAAAAAGAAATTAGTAGGTTAGAATAATTTGACATAGCAATTATTTTACAGATGAGACGTCCTACGGATTTCAGTCAAGTCAATTCAAAACCAGTGATAATATTTTTTAGAGTAGAGTTTCTGAAACTTTTTGTAGTCACGGACCACTTTCACAATATAAACGATTTCCACGGACCCCTGTCAAAGAATATTTTACGTAAAGAAAACAAGCCATATTTATATTAAAAAATCACTTTTATTGGTTGGTAGTTTCATTACTCTTACTTCTAATCTAAGCTAATGATGAGAAGGATGTTGCTGTTTGGCCTCGATAAGAACGTTAAATTGTGGGGCTGTCTTCGACAAAGCAAGGCGCATATATTACTCATGTTTTGTGACTGACGATACGTTGTCGTCGCGGTGAGTTCTTGGCTTAACCAAGACGAGATTATTAAAGTGTTTTCTAGTAAATAGGTTAAGAGTGAACTGACCTACTGCAGACCTCTGATGCACATGCCACGGATACCCTAGGGGTCCGTGGACCCCACTTTAAGAAACCCTGTTTTAGACGTAGGTATTCACCAATGAATAAAAATTACTACTCCTTTGGGCAACTTACGTTATAAGCTTTGCTATAATAGCCTTTACCTTAAAATTCCCAACACTACACGACACCTTTATTTTACTAACATTTTACTAACACCAGCTTTATGCTGATACCTACTTACATAAAACCTTCACAAAATCATGTCAGGGGAGAGAAAATTTTCTAATAAACGTGTCATGCACTCGACTCACGAGTTTCGACCGAAAGTACACGACGATACGTCGGTTCCGTGGAATTTTTAATAGTCGCACCCCTTCTTGCGTCACCGCCTAATGTATTTGGAATCTGTCTTGAGGCTTTATCTATTGGAAATGGCTGTTTGGAACTACTGTGGGCCTTACGAACTACTTTTAACTACGAGTAATAAATCCAGTGTAAGGCTGGCTTGGAGCTCTGCAACTCTGCATAGCGGGGAGAGCGGTGTGAAATAGCCACTTTGATTTACTGGTTATTTTTCTGTTATTGTTGTTTCGAGTTTTGGGTGGACGGTGGCTTTTGGTGCATTGTTGTTTGAAAGATTGAAGTGTCATTTGTTTTTCTAAAAAAAATAGTTAAGATATTACATGTCATGACCTCTACATTACGAATAGTACATTACACCCGTCAAAAAAAACCCCTAGGAGCAGTTTTGTGCTGCATCAATCATCAATGGGTAATTTCAGGCTACGCAATCTACATCTAAAAGCAATTTACTTGCAAAGCAGACAAATAATTTAAAACACAAACAACATACTAAAAACATCATAAAATGAACTTGCCAGCTAATTCTTATTTCAGCCATAAAAGGCAAAATTGTTTCTTCCAAGTGCTTGCATAATTAAAATTTAAACGTATTGTCCATTCTAGCCCGACTTCCCCATAGTAGTGTATCGCAGACTGGGGCTTTATACGAATCTCTCCTCTCCACGAAAATGCACATTAATATTAAATGGCTTGGAAATGCTGCGTCGTGGGGTAGGGGGGGAAGTGGGGGGATGAGGTAGCTGCAATAAAAAAGCAAACGGGCGTCGATGATACACCGAAGGTGGTTCGAGACTCAGTTGTTTCTTATTGTTTCAACAATGATGCAGATTTTCCTTACTTCCTTATTGATGAATACGGAATGAAGATATTGCAATGGCTCATTAATGTGGCGTGGAAAATTGTATGTTGTATGTAAAAGTAATGGGAAGTGTGTTTTCAAAGTTGTATTTTCTGGACCTTAATACTTAATAAATCAACATATCTAACACCTGACACACGTATTTGAATATAAACGATGTTTTTCAGGCACCGGAAAAAAACTGATATAGTCACCCATTTATCTTCCATCCCCGTGTTTTATATCGTTATTCTCATGTCACATACCAACAAACGATTTAACTCAGAAGCGTGCAACTATCAACTCTGAAAATGTCAACCGAGCCATTTCCCTTACAAAGCTTGCCGTACGTGTTTTCCTTATATTAACTACGTAACACTATTCCCCCTTTCTCCCTACCCCCCACTAGTTACAGCATCCAATAAGAGATGGCGCCCGAACAAAACTAGTGCCAGTGCTCTCTCTCGCAAGCAATTTACTCCTTACACTAATTAAAAGAGCGAGCGAGAAATGCCACGCCCACCACCGAGAACAAACACAAGAGGGGATCGCACCCGCCAATCGGAAAGCTTGATTATTTGTAATTAGAACGACCCGCTCTTCCTTTCGCCAAGATGACCAATGGGATTTTGTATTTAGCGGCATTATTCTGTCGTCAAAGGAATTTCTGTTAGTAATTTAATTAAAATTTTCCACAATTGTGAAACGTTCTCATTTGCTGAGAGCAATCAGAGTTGCGAAATGGGCGTTATGTTTTTAGATTCGACCGAATTACTTTTTAAGGTCCGTTGCGCCGGCGTTTTCTTTAATTGATGGTGGTACAGTCATTTACAGCGGTAATTTAAAATTCTGCTTTTACGACTTTTTCCCGAGATTACTTTTGGAGCTTTTGTAAATGGACGATTAAATGTGTTTAAGTATCTATATTCTTGAGAGTAAACCAGTAGAAGGTTCCTGTTTGAAAATTATCTCGGTAAGAAACTTTGCCCAGCAATACCGCAGGGAAACGCTTTAATATTAAAAACTACCCGCAATCAAAACCGAGAACTTTTACAGAGCTCATAATGAAACAAGAAAATCAAACCTACAAAAGAATTCTGCAGAGCTATAGCTGAACAAAAACTTTCTCATCCCGCGAACATTGGAACAGCACAATCATTCAACTAGGAAGAATCAACCGGTCACAATGAACGGACCAACTTTTAGCTGCCAGTTTGCATATAGAGATAAAAGTGGGGAATATTAATGTGAATCACCCGGCTCCCTCCTCCCTTTTCTCGGGGAAGTTGGAGGTGGTGGGAGGGGGCACTTTCTTCCACGGAGGACCACGGGACAGTCGTGATTTTAATTATATTGCGACGTGAGACGAGAGTTATGGCTCCCACTGAACTTACCAATTTTAGACGTTATGTTTATGTGTCTCTGATTTGAGTGGATGGCGCAACTTGTTTTGGTAATAAATTAGTGTTATTATTGATTTAATTAAATGGATGATTATATTTTTTTTGAAATTGGTAAATGTCTTGTTTGGCAATGTACCTGTATATCCTTTCAGAGCTTCTTCTAACATTGTATTTATGTATAATGAATTGAATGTTATTAAAAACAACATTTTCTATCAAAGGCGTATTAAAATTTGAAAAAAAAAGGTATTGCGCACAGCTGCCACATTTTCTCATGACTTTTCGACGACAACTGAAAATTACCTAGTAGTAGAAACTAAACAATGATTTGATAACCAACAATTAAAAAAATAATAATGACATTATTTACTTTGATGTAAAAGAATTTGAAGACCCATTCACTCCAACAGGAAAATGAAGATAATGGTAACAACAAAAATAATATTTTCCCTTATATCAAATATATTTATGACAATGCCTTTATTCGTTACACCATCAATCCTGCAGATTCCATACATCACCCGATTTATCTCATAAAATACGTAGAAAAAACTAGAAAAGTTACAACAATGGGGGACCATAAACTTAACCCCTTATTCAACTAAACATTCAAGTCACATAAATATCTTTCGACAAACTAATGTCAATGTAAGACGCCATTACTTGAGTTAAACAAATTCCAAGATCTTGGCGCTTGTGTGCGAATGTGTGGTTGTGTATGTGTGCGTACGGTGCATATACGTCATAGTGGTGGATGTAGGGCTGCCAGATGGAGGATAGAGAGCATCTTAGGTATTTTTTTAGATATCTTAAAGGTATAAATAAAAATTGGCTAACAAGTGATTGTTAGCCAATTTTTATTTATGCCTTTAAAATGTTTAAAAAAATTATGCAGTACTTACAGCATTCTTGCTGTGCTGCAGTGATTGTTAGTAAATTTTTAATACGCCTCAAATAGTAAAAATATATTCTACATTTATCAAAAAGAATTCTATTTTAGGTAATGTTCAATTTTTACGCCTCACCATAATTTTGCCAGTCTGTTGCCATCAACTGATACACTTCAGATGTAAAAACTCAATGACACTTCGCTTTATCTGAAAATTGAACCCAGGAGTGTCCACTGCCCAGTACCTACCTCACGCTCAGAAGTAATGCTAATGAAAGTCAAATTCACAGTTGACATTGAATCAAGAAACAATATTGTCTTATTCGTCCTTGTGTCGCAGGTTTTCAATCAAAAAGCTAATTTCTAGCTTTTCAGGAGAAAATACATCAATTTTTTATGATGCGTAGGAGTTACAAAAGGTTCACTGAGCACGACTGTACCAAAACTCCGCAGTCAACCGCCAAAATTCAAACTGCAACCTGCCAACCCTAGTTATAGGGTGAATATGCATATGTGGGAGAGTATGTAAATACGTAAACGTTAAATTGTGAGGATGTGTGATGTTGAGGCTCCAGAGCGAGAGGTCTCCCTCATTATCGACCTCGGGTCATGGCGCATGCTCCAACTTTAGTCTCAACCCTGCTAACGAACGCCTTATTGCGACAGCGGTTCATCGCAGTAATTGAGTTACGACTTTTTACGTAGCAATTTCGTTTTTCTCTTAGAACCGGGTCGCACGCTAATTGGGCCGAATTTTTTTTTTTGCTCTTGCTTTCTTCTCGAACAAATATTGGATTAGGCGCGTAATTCGCTTCAAATAGGTTAGTCTTTGAAGGTACGAGTATTTTCGCTTATAATAAAAGTTTTTTTTTGTATTTTTTTTGTTACTACGTAAACTTATTATAATGTAATGAGTTGTTCAGTTTGAATTTTATGTTAATTTACTTTAAGTATATTTTTTATGAATGGAAAAGTTAAATAGGTAATTATGTGCCGGTTGGTATCGACGTTTGAAACTTTCAGCGAGTCGTTTTCGTCTCGAGAGGTTTTCTCATTTGCGATCTGCTTTTATAAGCTTTTTTCTTTCTTTGTTGTGTCTGTGGAGAGATTGGAGACGTATGCAGACGGGTATAAGATTGTGGGGTAGAGGAAGGCGCATAAAGTACGTCGCATAGTAAATGCATGGAATCCTTTTCTTACCTGCTTAATATTTTACTTCATTTCTTATGACTTTTTATAACATTATAATTGTATATTCTGATTCGGAACAAAGTGTCTTATGTTTTTTAGAAATGAATTATTAGTACCTATTAATATCATTCAGTAACTCGTAAAATTCAGAAGCAAAATCTATTTCGATTACGCGAATCATTTGAGATTTTTGTCAAATGCAGTATAACATTTAAAATAGAGCTGACTGAAAACATATTATACGTATAAAAAAGATGTAGGTATGTAGTTTGCATAAAACATAATAATGAAGATATACTTGCCTTTTGAAATATAGAATTCCTACAACCTCATTAAAAGGTATTTGCTTAGTAGTGCGTCCAACTCATTACAAGATTTTTCAAATAGCTATCTACTTATTTTCCGGACAGAGGAATTAAAAACAGTAAGAATTTAGATTTATGGCTTGAATTATTTGTGGTTAGAGTGAACAAAAAACTACAGGTGCTGAATAAAAACTCCTTATATACCGGCTTTTAGAACAATTCAATCATAGTAGTTTATGCAACGACCATATAAAAAGGGTAATTAAAACACGAGTGTGGGTTTATCACACGAGGCGTAGCCGAGTGTGATAATAGCATCACACGAGTGTTTATAACACCTAATTATATGCCGTTGCATACACTATTTTATCTTCACTCATACAGTTGAAATAAAATAAGTGGAAAAATAGTTTAGTCCAATATGGTGGATATTCTCATTGCGTATTCGAATGACTGCGCAGCGCGCTCATACATAGACAAAGATAAAAGCTGGCTCATTGACTTAAGTCAATGAGCCCGCGCCAAAAATTAAAAAGAAAAAGTGTGCTATAAAAATTAAAAAGTTATTTTATGATGCAGTTGTTTAAAAATCGAAGGAAAATGTTGAACTGTAATGGTTTTTTTTTTAAATTTTACCTATCCACGAAAAAAAAGTACGTGTTTATGCATTCGTTTTTGAACTCATATTTGGAACATTACGTTGTGAGTGTAGATAAAATTGTTTAAGCAACAAATACCTATATTAAAAATAAAGCGAACTGTCTTTGCAAAAGTTGCCTTTGTCTATAAATCAAGGATTCAGTTTCATTAAATACAATACCTGTTTGGACTAGACCATAAAACAATTTGAGTGGATTTGAGGGGAATTTCAAGGAAAAATTCAACATTTTCCAAAAAAAAATCCTCGGATTTATTTAAATTTTCCGCCGCCATCTTTATTATTCCGTCCGTTTGTTGTATGAAACATTGTACAATTGATTCGAATGTGTCCCGGTCGGGCATGCGACCACTGCAATGGGGATCAAATATTCATTAAATGGCCGCTGTTGGCTGTGGCGCCGGGTTCATATTCAGCAGACGTAGTTGTTAATAGTTCGCCCAGCCTGCCTTATCTTCGACACTCAGACTGTAGTGGGACCGTGGAGGTTTGATACTTTTTGGATTGTAATTTTGAAGCGATAACATAGGATTATGAGGTGGAAGATGGTGTGGTATCTCGAGCTCTTCGACTCGTGTCTTTTTGGAAGATTAAATTTTATAAACAAAATAATGTTACATCTTACTACCCAAATAAATACTAAATCACTAAAAACGATATAGTATTCTAACTAACGCTAGGTACTAGTTAGCTTCCTCAATGTTTTAGTTTTTTAAAGATTTTGTTACTTAAACTTGTGTGATAATTGATCTCAAAATAGTCTAACTTTATTTTCTATAATACTTACCATTACCTACAAGTATCAAGAAGCATCAGTCGTAGTAAATTACTCCGTTCCTTACCTTATATACCTACCAAGACTGCTACAAGGGTAGCGAGGGATGGGGTTGTTCGTTTGTTAAGCAAGCACGTTGTCATAATATGGACACGAAGACGTTAAAAACATTTGTTTATTTTTTTGTACACGTTGTCATATTGTTACTAATAATTAACTAAACGTTGCCTCGTCGGCTTAAACTTCTTCTATCCTTGTCTCGTGTCAGTGCAACAGGTCGCCTTATTTTTCCATAAATGCCTACATCACATCACTTTCCATCAATCGTAGTCCTTACTTTGTGATTTTTTTATCAAACCAACTCCATGTCAGACTTCCTGATTCAGACCCAAGTCTAGTGCCGCATATCTACCTACCTACATTTTTCTAGTCATCATGTTTCCGCTGAAAGACAAATATGGAGATACATACACAAGACGAACAGCCACTGACTTATTCAAATCACACAATTGCCACTTGACTGTATAATCAGGTGACAATTCCCAAGGATTCCCAAGGTGTCCAATTGGTGGTAGACCCAATTTGATTATTAAATAAGACTTGATTTTCGACAAATAAAAAATACTCAAATCCTTCTCCTGGGCTAATGTGTATGTGACTAAATGAACGTTAAGTTTATGTGACAAAGAAGAATATTGTCAGTAATGACAAGGTAAAGATATTGTGCCTGGAATATCCACACTATGCTACCGGTGTGGGAGGCTGCGGCGCGGTCAGTGGGGGCATCGAGCGCAAATTAATCTCCATACGTTGCGCCCGCGCCGCCACCCGCTCGTTACTTTTGTATTACAACTACTATTTGAATTATTTTTACAATTCAATTGTTGAAAACAATCTTTCTTTTGCATTTCGAGATGGGATGTTTTGAGGTTTACTTAATTTGGTGCATTACTTGATTTGTAGATTAATTCACTATAGTAGTTTGTTTTCTCTTGTCTTTTTCGAGAATGGGAGACACAATTTAAAAAAAAAAACTTCGTTATGTTCAAAATACTGGTAGGGATGGGTTGAGGACATACAAACATAATGTTCTTAACTTCTATCTTCTTTTTTCTGTTTATCTATACATAATAATTATAATAAAACTGTAGAAGACGTCAATTCTGTACATTGAATATAAACTAAAAAAAATACTCCAGGGGTGCTTTATACAAACAGTAGAAGCCAAAAATATTTTTTTTTCTTTTTTTGTCTGTCTGTCTGTCTGTCTGTCTGTTGTTCGTCTTTCACGCAAAAACCACTCGACGGATTTTAATGAAACTTTTTTTGTTGTATAGTTATTAGTCCTCGCCAACATATAGGCTATAATTTATTTTGAAGATCTGAATACAAGACGTGGAACCTTAGCAGCCCGCCTAATCTATAAAAGATATTAATATACCGCTTTAGAAATAGTTGGTCAATATGATGAGTACTGTCTGTCGACATAAAAAAAATGAAGGTCTAGAGCACCTGATGTGGAACCCTTTCAGGGAGCTAAGCTATCGGCTATTTTAATCAATTATCAACAGATCTCATAGTCCGTTGGTTTAAAGCCTGCCTCTCGAAAGACTAGGTGTGGGTTCGAAACCCACAAATTTTGTAATTATTTTTGTATTATTTTTATCTTCTTTATTTCCTTATTTTTTTATTCCTACCAAACCTAATATTTTCAAATATTAATAATATGTTATTGCTGTATTTTGCATATCTTTTTAGCAAGACAAGCAGAACCTATTTTCTGTTTATATGTATTCTGTATTTGTTTGCATCGCGTTAAAAAATACAAAACTAATGTAGATAACATTCACATAAACCTGATAGGATTGTGGCAATCTAGAAGAAATCAACTTATTATCTACATGCATAGTAAGTAGGGGTAAGTATCTTTAATGAAACTTGCAATGCCATCTGTTGAGCGAAACTGTACTTACCATCAACAGCACGAGAATTACACCAAAAAGTATTTTTTAGTTAAAGATTCGTTTAATACTTACCAGGCGTTACGCATTTGATGCAAAAAAAAAAAAAATTGCTCCACTGACTTTGTTTTCATTTTTTTTTACTTTTGATAGGAACGCGTTTGACCACTATCTCACCTGATGGCAAACGATGATGTGATCGAAGATGGAGCACGCTTGCCTATAAGTAACCTACTCACTCTTGATAAGACTCTCAGGCTGTAGCTATCAGGAAACACGGACTCAGTCAGGGAATTCCACGCCAAGTGTTCCAAAACGTTTTGTTCATGTGGGTGTGAGGTCCACCGTGTACCGATGGCGTACCGCCGGCGCCGTACGTCTTGTGGTCCGATGATGGAACGAGCTTGGCGGAATTAAACTATGCAATTCCGTCGCACACTCCCCAAAATGCAACCGATACAAAACCGACAGGCTAAAAACTCGGCTTCGATGCTCAAAACTTTGGAGCTTCGACTCGGTGAGCCTTTCACCTCTTGGATTTCTTTCCTAGGATCTCCCTCATTCCTAATTATTTTCTGTTTATTTTGAAACAAAACTGTTCAATTCCCAGTCAGCTGGTGATTCGTCTTGACCAGCCCAGGGCTAGAAATTACCAGTAGCGGGTTTCACACTCCAGAGCTTCAAGGGGAACTGTGGATCCCTAGGCAATGACGCCACAGAAGAACTCGCGAAGATAGGTTTCGAGATGGTAGTGCTGGACCCGTACCCACTCTTCCTTCTTTCTTTCTTTCTCACAGTTTCGTGCATGAATTTGCCAGAGAACAACTGAACTTCATGACAACAAATGGTGAAAAAAGTGAAAAATGGCAATGACAAGTCTATAAACGTGACTAACTAAATGACTTCTCAGCTTAAGTAATAATTACCTCCATAATAATAGGGATTATTATTACGGATCATTACCCTTAAATTTTTTTAACTTATGCACCACAGACAGCCCAATTCGCGGAGGTTGTTTCGACGCCGAGGAATCAGTGGGCTACGTCATCCTGGCCATGACTTTCCGACGTGAAAAAATCCTCGGAACGGTGAGGTGCAGGTTTCAAATCAAATCGTTTATTGCAATCCATAATGTACATATACAGGTGGTAAATATAGGTTTGTGAGTGCTAAGTGATTGAGCTGACTTTTATCTCAGATTATCACTCCCTTGCGGCTTGAGTATTGTCGGTCGTCTCTCCGCTCAACCTGTGAAGCACACTGGTGGCTTTTGTACATTTGGGCGGAGCTAGGCTTGCAAACTTAGCCAGGACAACGGAGTCTCTACTCTACTCTATCCGTTGTGGGTTTTTTATGGATGGGAAAACATCAAATGACTTCTTCTGCTCTGGGTGGAGCGGAAGAGAGTGTCAAACTCTTACTGACTAAAACACATCCGTATTCCTCCTTATGCCTTTTACGTTCCAGGGCCGTGGTGACTTTTCGAACAAATTCCGCAACAGTAGTTAGTGTTTGGACAGTGAGCCAACCTACGCTCGCCATCTGCGGGCCCGCGCTTAGGGTGGCTGGGAATAGCCCTGCGACACTCGACGCAACGCCCGGGTTGTGTTTTTCTGTTGCAGCGGCTGAGGGGGTCTACTCTCTTAAGCCCGAAGTCTGTAGTTTCGGCCTTAGTGTTGGGCGTTTTCTACTCCGTATCACCTACGGACTTACGATTAGCCCCGAACTAGGAATAACTATCAAATCGTGCTGTCATTCATCTTATATTCTTCTCCGGACCATGGAGTAAACCAGGACGCCGCAGCCGATCGCCTCGACGAGGACACGGTTATGCTCCGCCCAAGCAGGGCAGACCTCCACCGTATACTCCACCATGTCCTCTGCGGAGCCTTATCTTCTGATAAGGTTAAGGTTTCGGCATGACCATTAATCATGCTCAGAGACAAACTATTAGTCGTGTTGGTGTGGATCTGCGGTAGTCCTGTATCTCGCACGGTCAGGCTGTATGTCGCTTTGTCGCAAGTAAGCAGCGCGCAAAGCCTGTTTATACGTACTGATGAATATCACATAACAAGTAATATTGTTTACGAAGAAATTTTTTAAGTGTTAATATTCGTTCGTTCTTCGTAATTTTGTAAGTCATGTCATAATCATGATGAGTACCTACATACATTTAGTGAGTTTGTGTACTTAATATCTTCCTAAATACGAAATGCACGCGCGAACGAAGTCGCGGGCACAGCTAGTAAATTATAAATTAATACCTAGCTGTCACAACACTTCTTACAGCACCAAACTAAGTGATTATAAGCTTCTTTATTACGAGTACCTCATAAAACATCATAGCGACACGTGTCTCCAACAAAACGTAATCGCTGTTAGAATCTTTTAGAAAATCTCGTAAAATCAACAGAAACTGACAACCCTACCGGCTACTGTCAAAACTTAAGTCTCAAGTAGGTACCATTTATTTGAACAATATCCACGGCCATAATGTATGGAGATTAGGTGGAGGACAGACGCGCTTGCCCGTACGTTGATCCGACATGATACATCAATGTCGCGGTGGACAGTGGACACTCCCCCTTACGTTGGATGTTGAACGTGGAGCGGGATTTGGTGGAGACGGCAAACATATTTGAAAGATTTAGTTGTTGAAAATGAAAATGGTTTGACAATCCAATGTTGAGGTTTTCTGTATCATTATTTTAGTACAGGATCCGCATTTCAATCCAAGCTAATAATATTGCTAAATATTGCAGCCTTCGTATTACGTCAAAAGTAGTCCAAATAAGGTAGATTTTAATATACCTAATCTAAACGAAATACTTGTATGAAATGATAATATCCATCCATCCAGGAGAATGGTGGTGGTTACCGTCATGGCCAAATAATCGCCAAACTTAAGTTGATGGAGCCGAAAGGTGTCGGAGTGTTGACCTGGTGAAGGCAGCAAAAGTATGCTGGATGTCACACGCACAGGACTGGTCGATGAGCAAACCTTGGGTGAGGCCCATGACCAGCAGTGGATGTCTGATGTTAGGGCTTTTTCAATTTAGATGTTTCGTGTCGGACTGCTGCGGCACCGGTGCATCGGTGCCGCAGCCTGCCATACAATTTATCCACCAAGAGTGCTGTGCGGTGCCGGTGCCGCGCACGCACGAAAGCAGGACAAGTATTTGTGTGCATAAATCGTATGGAAAAATCAACCGGACGTGCTCAGTACGACAAACGCACCGCTGCGGTGCTGCAGCAGTCCGACCCGAAACGTCTGAATTGAAAGAGCCCTTATAGTTGCATGAAGAGGTAAAATTGTATGTTGGGCATAATCTCTGGTTCAAGTACAAATATGGTTTTGTAAATTCTTCAATTGATTGAAACCTGTTTTGCTGTTTTTGTATTTATAATAGAAGATTTCATAGCTGGAAACTGTGGGAAGCCGCGATAAAGAGCTAATAATTCAATATTCAAAAGTGGAACGGGCTTTGAATCAGCATCGAGCAGCGATGCATGTATATCAGAACGTTCGGCCAGTCGAGATAGGGAGCTGGTTGCTACTCCAGTTTTTAGTGACGATTATGTGACGCATAAAGATGCCAGCCAAAGAATTTGTGACGGAACAGTTCGAAAGTTATAAGCATTTGTTTATGGCCGAACGACCTGATATCAGAACGTTCGGCCAACCTGAATCTCCATAACTGAGGACCTTAGAGAAACTGTTACTGATTAAAGATTTAGTGACGATTTGGTGACAAACAACCACTGCTTTACTTTTAATCGTAATGCCACCGGTTAAAAGTAAAATTAATTTTAGTTCCTGGAACATCAGGACGTTCGGCCAACGTAATCTCCATAACTGAGGACCTGAGAGAAACCGTTAATGAATAAAGATTTAGTGACGAGACTGAAACGAAGTTTTATTGCTTTATTTTTTTTTGTGACGGCCCCTTTAAATAGTAAAATGAAAATTTAACATATAACCTCAAAACATTAGGATTATCGATTCCTCCACAAGGAAGAAGCCCAGAGAAACCGTTAATCAATAAAGATTTAGTGACGAGACTGAAACGAACTTTTATTGTTTTATTTTTTTTTGTGACGGCCCCTTTAAATAGTAAAATGAAAATTTAACATATAACCTCAAAACATTGGAATTATCGATTCCTCCACAACGAAGAAGCCTAGGACTTGTAAAATCCCTGATGTGTTATAGGTTTTCAGTGCAATGGTGTCAATATTTTTGTTGATTCAAGATTAATCTATAAAAATGCACTATGGCGGATGGCGACTGAAATAGGGTGACCATATATGCCAATGAAACAAGTATTTATCGAGTACTCAATTACCTAAACAATGAAGCAAAACACGTCGTAATATTAAATTATATAGGTACAAGCAACGTTGAGCTGATGCCTGCATACCAGTGTTCACTTGTGAAGTTTTTGTCATATTAGTCGAGTCTATTTTGGATAAAAGCAAACGAAAGTGGAAAGGTGACTGACATCGGAGATTGGGAAATTTGACTAAGTACAAGAATACTTAAATAAATAGGTACACAAATGAAAAAAATCTTTATTTGTAATCAATCATCCCAAAAAATATGGTAGCTAGTTAAGTACATAATAATTTGTATTTTTTTAGAATTACAGTTAAATTGGTTCACCACGAGAGAAGATAGATCGATTTGACAGCTTCTTGTGTTTATTGCTAGGTGAATGACTTGAAACATGTCAAATCGGATTTCTTTCGGTGGCCCGACAATATTATTATTAGTTTGATAAACTAGATTACACATTTTACAATTAAATTACAGTTCTAAAGATAAATCACAGTAAGATTATACAATAACTACACCAAATGAACTCTTAAAAATACTAATCGACAACACGTCAATACGGCTTACTTTCCGGTAAGGTCAGCCAGAACTTAAGCTACCCATTTTCGAAAGTCCTGTCTGGTTCTATTATAGTACCAAAGGATCTCTGTACCTGACCTCGATGACGTCACACCAGTGACATGACTGGCGGGCGAGAGACAACAAGGCGCCGCGAGAAAGTTGCGGGGGAAGGAAAGGATTCCACGCGGGTGCAGAGATCCCTTGGTACTATACTATACTATCATAACGCATGGTGGTGTGTGTAATGTTTTTTTATAACAAGTTATTTCTTATGCATATTATATAAAATATTAGTTGTCTGCACTCCTTCTCATATTCCTCCTTCCGCGTAACTATCTATTTATTTTTTTGCAATACCTACATCGTCACCTTCCTTCGACGTGTTTTGCTTCATTTAGAATAAATAATAATAAATAAATAGAAAGAATAAATACGATAAATACTTGTTTCGTTGGAATACATGGTCACCCTATTTCAGTCGCCATCCGCCATAGTGCATTTTTATAGATTAATCTTGAATCAACAAAAATATTGACACCATTGCACTGAAAACCTATAACACATCAGGGATTTTACAAGTCCTAGGCTTCTTCGTTGTGGAGGAATCGATAATTCCAATGTTTTGAGGTTATATGTTAAATTTTCATTTTACTATTTAAAGGGGCCGTCACAAAAAAAAATAAAACAATAAAAGTTCGTTTCAGTCTCGTCACTAAATCTTTATTGATTAACGGTTTCTCTGGGCTTCTTCCTTGTGGAGGAATCGATAATCCTAATGTTTTGAGGTTATATGTTAAATTTTCATTTTACTATTTAAAGGGGCCGTCACAAAAAAAAATAAAGCAATAAAACTTCGTTTCAGTCTCGTCACTAAATCTTTATTCATTAACGGTTTCTCTCAGGTCCTCAGTTATGGAGATTACGTTGGCCGAACGTCCTGATGTTCCAGGAACTAAAATTAATTTTACTTTTAACCGGTGGCATTACGATTAAAAGTAAAGCAGTGGTTGTTTGTCACCAAATCGTCACTAAATCTTTATTCAGTAACCGTTTCTCTAAGGTCCTCAGTTATGGAGATTCAGGTTGGCCGAACGTTCTGATATCAGGTCGTTCGGCCATAAACAAATGCTTATAACTTTCGAACTGTTCCGTCACAAATTCTTTGGCTGGCATCTTTATGCGTCACATAATCTACACTAAAAACTGAAGTAGCAGCCAGCTCCCTATCTCGACTGGCCGAACGTTCTGATATACATAGCGATGCGGCTATGCTGAAAATGTGCTGAGCCCACTTCTTTTGGGTTTTTCATAAAAAAATGTTGTTTTGTTATTAATATCATGACTGCACAGTGTTGGCAATCAATGTTTCTTTCTAAAATATGACCATAATATTTTACGGTCTATGTTTACGGTTAAGGCCTGTGTATTATTACGACCTTGCTCTTAAATCCTAGCTATTGCAGTCCTCTGAAGAAAAAGTTAATCCGCATCTGATTTCTCATTCAATCCACGGTGGATTGAATGAGAAATCAGATGCGGATTTGCCACATCAAAATTTTCATAGCTCAATGTAAAAGACTAATAGCAAACTAGATGTTTGTCCGACAGCTTTGCATACTGGCCGGCGCTTGTTACCCGGGGAATTAGCGCTGGTCTGGCGATGATTAGTGACGTACACATTACCCGGTCATTATTATACGAATGCGCTGACGTGTTAAATACGTCATGACATGGGATGGGGTGGTAATAAGTCATTTTAGTTGTAGATTTTTTTTACAAGGAAGTTATAAATAACAAACAAAACACCTAGGTATATTTAGTACTTCGAAAGTTTATGATCGACTACTTTTTATTGCTAAAAACATAAGGGACAAGGGCATGAAACGTAAGCGGCATGAATTTTACTTTTCAGACAGTAGCGGGGAAATATTTTATGGCATTATTGCTGACCCCGTTTTACATGATAATCCAAGCTATTGCAGTCCACTATTGGTTTAGAATCCTTATAGGTACCTAGGTAACGACATAAAATACCTAGTAGTTCAAATAAGATAGCGCTTTTGTAGTATTTTATAAAAGATCGGTCACTATGCGAATGCACTGACGTATTAAATACTTATGAGAGAGATGAGACTGGCGGAGGTTTTTATTTTAACTTTTTTTTAAGTACTTTATGTTTTTAATTTTGGTAAACATGCATTGGTGATGCAAATTAAATTGAAAACAATAATTACATAATTACACTGATTTATTGTTGCTATAGAATTTCAATTTTTCTGTTTTTCTGTGCTTCATGCTGATGAATTTTGCCTCTGTGTCAAAACGTCCTATTCTCAAAACGTACGTAAATATTTTCGGGGCTGGAACCATCATGAGTAGTAAATTTATTAATTGATCGCGAAAAAATCTGTCAGTTTTTACTTGTAAAATTTAAAATCTTATATTTATGTATGGTTTGACTGTAGGTACGTTCCCCATTCTCTTTTTTTAGGACGTTTTGTCATAAGGATGATTTGCTAATGGGATGAACTGAGAATAGAACGTTTTGAAGTCAGAAAAACACCAATTTTCTCAACACGATAGTGCTAATATTTCAAGTCAAGATACTTATTGTCATTATTCAAAGATGTCCAATACTGGAAATAGACTTACAATTTTCTTACAATTCTATCAGTATAAGTTAATAGCAGCATCTGTTTATCAAAAACACGCTGAAAACGCTCGCTGAACGCTGAAGCGCTTAAAAGCTTTTGCTGTTTAGGCGTTCAATATAAGCTCTTTATTAATAAAAATACACCTCCAGCCTGCATGTTAGAAAATCGTGCGGAACACAGATGTAGCGGGAATGGAGATGACAGAAATATGTCACTGGATGTATCATCCAGTGACATATTTCTGTCATCTCTTCTGTAGTGATGGTTAAAAATTGGTTCAGTGCGACTTGTACACAAAAGGTTCCGTACCATAAACTGAAAAAAAAACACGTTTGTTGTATTTTATTTGTAGTTTTATTAAAATGTAGTATTTGTGTAGTGTCATGTATAGCGGCAATAAAAATATGTCGCGTCATGAGTGGCCGACACGCGAAGCACCGGGTCTTCTTCACAATCCAATATAGTTTTGGATGTGGACACTGTTGCAGGTACTCGAACGAACGATAATTTAAATTAAAATAACTTTATTCAGACCAACAGTTTACACAGGAAACAGACAACGTGCGTGGTTGGGTATTCAGCCGAGAGTGCCTGAGCGCTCTAGAGCGACCTCTCCCTAGCCCCGCCAGTTCTCGCTGTTCCCTCTACCAACGATCGTATCCAAGCGGTAGGGCGCGCTTGCGTTTCCGATCACGTGATTATTAGGTTCCAAAAAAATTTTTTTGATGGCGCTGTCCGTAGTCCCATACTGCCGTCCTTTAACAAAAAAGCCGTTAAGCCCATAAAGATGTTTTCGAGAAAATGGCAAAAAACGCGGGAATCGCTGTTTCTCAAAAACTATGACACTTAGGTTAATGATTCTTGGACATATCAATAGATATTCCTGTCTGCTTACCCTAAAAAATCCTTCATGTCCTGAAGCTCGTATTAGATGCTTTTAAAATTATTTTTTCTTATTTTGTTAAGCATTTCATTTAGTTATTGCATCGTATTACTGTACAAAAAAGCCGCTAACCGTACCTTAGCGACTTTTTAGTGAAGTATACTAGTATTTTTTTTTAGTTTCATAAAGTTTGTTAAATTTGCTCTGAAATACTTAACTAAAAAGTAGTTCAGTGACTTAAATGCTTTATAGTCATGACATTTACTCAGATAAAAACTATCATAACTTTCCTAAAAAGTGGTTGTGGTGGTTTAGATGCTTTTAAGCTTATTGTTGTCAATGTTGCGATGAACTCGCGTGAAAACTTAACTACTTTACTTAACTTAAACGTAGCTAAAAACATGTCGCTTGTAGTTAACTTCTTTATAGTTAAGCATTTATACGGAGAAATGTGAGAAAATATAGACGTGTTTTTAAAAATAATAAAATTTTATTACAATAATAACAATTATAACAATTGCTCATATTTTCTTATACAATCAAAAGGTTTAGAATCAACATTTAGTTAATAATATCTAACTAATTAAGGTCTTACAGTTAATGAGATCACAATTTGGCACGGACAACATAGTCTATTTCTACATTGTTATTGTCACTAAATTACTTATTTATAAACTTATGTCAGTCAAGATTCAGTCTTTAAGTACCTATAATAATATTTTCACGAATAAAAGTAACCAAAAACTAGTAAAACATTCGTTCTGAAAATATAAAAAAAAAACAAAAACATAAACCAAGCAAATCAACTCAAACCAACAAAAATCTAAAAGCACTTTTCAAGTGTAAAAAATTAAATGTATCAAACTCTAATTCTAATTATTATTATTATTTTTTTTATTGGTGATGGGTTTGCTCTTGACTCTAGTCAATGTCAGATATGACAGAGACAAAGTCTACGATGGAGCGAGCTTACCCAGAAGGAGCCTGTTCACTCTAACTTTGAAGAGATTAGGGCTGTAAGCTTTTGGAAACACAGACGCAGGCAGAGAGTTCCACTCCTTTGCTGTGCGCATTATAAAAGACGTTTGGAAACGCTTAGTGCGAATTGGTGGAATAGCTACAAGGTAGGGATGGTAAGATGCAGTGCGTCTGGATATCCGATGGTAGAAGGGGGCCGGTGGGATGAGGTCGTGGAGTTCTTGGGCACACTCACCGAAGTACAATCTGTAGAAGACCGATAAGCAGGCAACCTTACGGCGATGAGCCAAGCTATGTAGCTTGGCATCCACCAGTTTTGCGTCACCGATGAGCCTCTTAGCTCTGCGTTCCACCGAGTCAAGCGCGGCAAGCTGATACTTAGCTGAGCCATCCCAAAGGTGGCTACAATTCTCCATGCAGGATCGGACTTGTGCTTTGTAAAGGGTTAAAAGTTGTCCAGGCCTGAAGTACCGCTTCACCCTATTTAGGATGCCTAGCTTTTTGGCCGCAATTTGGGCTTTGTACTCGATGGTGGCGCCGAAGTTGAGACTGGATGTCAACTCCATGCCTAGGAGCTCGAGCCGATCAGTAACGGGAACAGATGCACCCCGAAAAGTAGGAGTTTGGTCAAAGCGACTCCGTTTTGCGGTAAAAAGACACGCCTGTGTTTTGGTGGCGTTAAAAGTGACCAGATTGTCATCACCCCACTTAAGCTTGGCTTAAGGTCAAATTTGTCCGCTCTACCATGGCCTCTCTCAAGGAACGGACTTCATCCCCGCCGGTTGTTGCGCTGGACAAGTATCTCTCTGAAACCGTACTGTCATCTGCGTACCCAACAAGACCAGGCTGAAGTAGGTCATTGATGTGTAGCAGGAAAAGAGTTGCAGAGAGAACAGACCCTTGAGGAACTCCGGCATCAATAGCCATGAGGTCAGAGGAGCAGCCATCAACGACTACTCGGATCGACCGTTCATTTAGGAAGTCTGATATCCAGCTACAAAAACCAGCTGGGATGCCATAAGCAGGAAGCTTGTTGAGTAGACCTGCGTGCCAGACCCTGTCAAAAGCCTTCGAGATATCGAGCGACACAGCAAGTGCTTCGCCGTGTCTCTCGATGGCTTCGCCCCAGCAGTGCGTGACATACACAAGAAGATCACCAGTTGACCGTCCCTGGCGAAAGCCATATTGACGGTCACTGAGGAGATCATTGTCTTCAAGGTAGGTCAGCAGCTTACTGTTCAGAACCCTTTCCATAACCTTGCATAGGATGGAGGTAATGGCGATTGGACGGTAATGTGCAGGGTCAGCACGGTCTCCCTTTTTGGGCACCGGTTGCACATTCGCAAGCTTCCATGATTTCAGCACCGTTCTTTTTTCAAGAGAGAGGCGGTACAGGCGTGTCAACACAGGAGACAGTTCAGGTGCACATTGCCTCAACATTCTCGCTGGAATGCCGTCAGGTCCGCTGGCCTTATTCACGTCTAGACTGCACAATACTCTTCGGACCTTTTTAATGTGAACTGCGATCTCCGGCATCGAAGAGTCACAACGAGGTAAAGTTGGTGGTTGCTTGGAGCCAGCGTCCAGACGTGAATTGCTTGCAAAGAGAGTGGCAAATAAATTTGCTTTCCCTCTTGCAGAGTGAGCCAGGGAACCATCAGGTTTTAGCATTGGAGGCAAAGTGGGTCGACAGAAATTCGTTTCAACCGCTTTCGACAGGGACCAAAACTGCTTACTACCCGGAGGGTGTGATGCTAGTTTGGCCCCGATACGTCCGACATGGTCAAAACGTGCCCTACGTAAAACCCGCTTGCAGAACTTGGCAGCAGAATTAAAGGCTCTTTTCCTCGCGCGAACCCTACGTGCTTTAGCCTTTCGGTCGCGGGCCTTGATCCAGGCTTGGTAAGCAGACTCTTTACGGGCCTCTGCGTGGGCGCATTCTGCATTATACCAAGGCCGGGACTTGTGACCGAGCGGGATGTCGGAGAATGGAATAAAATACTCCATCCCCTGCCGAATCACGTCCGCAATCACATCAGCACAGCACGAGGGGTCACCCGACGGAGGAGAAGCACACTTGCCGCCAAGGATAAGACGCAAAAAAGTGCCGCATCTCATCCCAATCTGCTGACTCGTATCGCCATACTCGTCTCGTGCCCCTAGGACTCTTATCTGGAGGAGAGCAGGTCAACACGGATTTCACCAGGCAGTGGTCAGACGTTCCCAGCGGAGCTGAGACCGATACTGAATGACTGCCCGGATCGGTTGTCAGCAGAAGGTCCAAGCAATTGGGTGTATGGGCGTCAACATCCGGTACCCGCGTTGCCACATTCACCAGCTGGGTTAGATCTAGCGTTACAGCAAACTTGTTACTACTCGTACAGTAATCATAATATTTTTTTAACTTACCTCGTCAATTCGTGCCCAAACATATCGAAATTTTGGCGGGAACACGCAGCGACGTTATAAACGACCGCACCCAGTCGGCGCTCTAGGCGAAAGGATTGATTTCGCCAGGATGGCGCATCGGCTGCGCCCCGCTCACCCCCGGAGTGAACGATGTGCGAGAGTCGGCAAACTGCCCTTTAGCTAAGGAATGTTGCTTAGCTGCTTTGTAGAGAAGCATCATTTGAAAATTTTATCACCGTTTACATCAAAAAAGGAAAAATGGTTTTAAAACAAAGTATTGTGAGAAATTTATAAAATCAAATACTTAACTAAAAAATCGTTAAAGGCGCATAACTGCAAATAAGTTAAGTTTTTTCTTTGAAACTGTTTTTTAATCTAGCTATTTTGAACTTGTTCCTAAGGAAATGCTTAACTTAAAAGTAGTTAAAGTCCTTTTGCGTCTTTATAGTCAAGAAAATTCAAATAACGTACTTTTAGTTAAGTAGAAGATCAGAAAATTATCGACATATCCAACAGTTAAGGTATTTTAACGTACATTTAGCGAAGAAGTGCTTGTGAGACGCTTTCAAGTGATGGAGTCGTCATAAATTATGTTACTTAACGGCCTACAAAATGTTGATATCTTTGGAACTATTTACATTCCAGAAATGTTTCTTAGACAGAAATATAGAGAATTTTGAACTCTGTCACTCTCTGTTTAAAAGTGAAAATTGACCATTTGAGGGTTAACGGCTTTTTAGTTAAAGGACGGCAGCATAGTAGCGCCATCAATCTACGACAAATACATACTCTGTGAAATTTTCAGCTGTCTTGTTAATACAGTTCAGTGCCAGTGCAGGGTCCCTTCATAGGACATGCAATGCCTTCATAATTGCCCGTCGCACGTCGTGCACAACCACCTGTACAATCCAAGACTTAAACGAGGCCAATGAGTAGAGCTGTCGAGGCTATACTGGTCGGAAAAAAGTTGATATGAGCCATTCGACACGAAAAGAAGAAGAAGAAGCTCAGGAAATACATCTTGCTAACAGACAGACGGACGGACAGACAGTAAGTGGGAGGATAAGTAACTTATTCATTCCACTGAGCGTTCGTCATGTTCTTGGTCGATGCAACACGTTTTTAACCGACTTCAAAAAAAGGAGGAGGTTCTCAATTCGTCTGTATTTTTTTTTGTGTTTGTTACCTCATATCTCCATCATTTATGAACCGAATTGAAAAAATCTTGTTTTATGTGAAAGGATATACTTCTCGATTGGTCCCATTGAAATTTTATCAAAATCGGCTCAGCAGTTTGGTTTTTAAATCCAAATAGCTGGAAAAAATATGCGGACAAATCATCCTTGTATACGAAATAGCATAGTTTTGCTTTCCTGTGACTTTCCATTAGTGTTGTTAGGTATGGGGTACCACTAAAAAGTGGAAAACAAAAAAAAAATTTCACAAAAAAAAACCGACTTCCAAATTACCCTAAATAGATATAGATTGCAGGCCCATTACCATCACCATAATTATTTCGGCAAGTACCTATCATATGCCACTAATAAGACCCCTTCTCAATTCCACATCTACGCCTACCAATTCTAGTAGACCAAAAGTCATTTCCAGTACATATACGGCCACGATAAGGGCACACAACAATGTTTTCGTTCGATCAGGAGCTCGTGCCTCTGAAATGAAGTTGGGTATTAGGAACGTTGCTATCTCCCGGACTATTTCCAATTTGTTTGTTAACATTTCCTCCGGTGAGCATACTACAAGTTTTCAGGATAGTTACAGCTAGTTTGTCGAGTGTGTTGGTCGGTAGTTTGATTCGGATGTTGTTATGCACGTGATGGCAATTATTGTTGTTTTGGTTGCTGTGTAACGTCAATTCGTATTGTAGTTTTGGACTGCTGAAAATGGAGAATGTTTTGCGTTGTTTTTTTGTGCTTTATGTACTGTAGGTACACACATATCTATATAGGTCGACTTAATTAATACAACAAGGTCTTCTCCACCAGTCAACCTTTGGGTTCCAGTATTTCATTGTTCAGAATAATTGCGTAATTAGTTTATTGAAACCTGTCATGTAGATTGAGTGCTTGGAAGTGTCAAATGGAGAAGTAAATTTTCAGTAGCTACTACCACATCAAGCGAATTATGCTTGCGGCGTAGAATAATGACACCATAGTTACTGAAAATTCATCTTAAGTCTTGAGACTATCTGCAGATAACCTAATAAACAACAATATTACCAAAAACCAGTCTCGAAAACTCAATTTTCATCACACAAAGTCATCAACATAAAGTGTCACAAATAATCGAAATTAGAATTTATTAGTGTTGCGTAGGGGTTCAATTTTGGTTCCGTGTGTAGCAATAATGCGTAAAAAACTCATCTCCGTCGCCCTACCCCCTACCCCCTCACTTCACCCCGTCTCACACCCCAGGGCCCGGTGAAATATGATGTTTTCCCGTCCCGTGTGGACACGATTAGAAAATTCGTCGCGATGCGTTGTAGGCACTCAACACTATGCTGATAGTTTTCTTATGTGTATGTGTAGGTATGTAATTTCATTTGAATATTACTTTCGTGTTTGGTGCATTTTTGTGAAGATGTGCGTTGGTTAGGGAGTAAGTATATGTTTATTTTTTGTATGGGCATAAGAATATCACGTAAATTATTCGAGGAAGTACATTCTGAAGCATTTTGGTTCGCCATTAAATAATTTTCCCTATGAGTGCCCCTACTTTCATGAAAGTGACTTATCATAGATTCTCATACATTTAGACAAAAATTAATGAATTTGGGTGTTGTCAACTTCATGAAGCTGTTAGCTTTCTCTTTAGTTCCTTTTTAAAACTAAAAGGAAAATTAGCAATCGTAGAATTAATTAAACAGATATCTAGACACGAGTGACATGATCGTTTGAAGGTCCACTTACACCATAAGGGATTATTTTCTTCACCTCATTTCAGATTTTATTTTCAAACTAACACACCCAAAACTATTTCACCCAAACCCTATCCCTGAACATACCATCCTTAAAAAATAAACACAATATTTCCTAGTAACGTGGCGTCACCAATTCCTTTGCAATGCGCTAATGTAGGCATAAATCATAGAGGGCTGCCCTGAGTCCAACGAAGGATCAAAGCCTATATATCAAGCTAATGCTGATATGATATGTTAAATAAATATCGACGCCAGGATATTGGGTTTGGTAACAAATCGAAAATGAATGTGACATGTGTACAAAGTGAAATGCTTTTTGAAATATTTTCTTTGGGGAAGACACTAGTTTGGTAAGATTTGATTAAGACCTAATTATGATTTTGTTTATTTTAGCTGGGCAACAGCTTCCTCATGTCTTTCCGAGAATTCTTTTCCTGCACCAAGTCGAAGTCGTCTCGCCACCAATCTAGGGCGTCCTCAGCGGCGATTTCCGTCTTCGGGCACCCATTGTGTGGAGACTTTTGCTCAACGGTCACAGTGCGTGTATCTAACGTGACCCGCTTAATCGCATCTAATCGTGAAAATAGCCTAAAATGTTTGTCAGTATCGTCTTTTTTTTCTAAATAACTTTTTTTTCTCTGGTATCGTCCTTTTTACGCGTACCAGAAGGCGCAGCTTTAGAAGACTTCTCACAAAGTGGACTGATGACTAGCGAGGGCCGTGAGAGTCTACAGCATACGAGAAGCACAGGATGAGACGCATGTGGAAGACCTATGTCCAGCAGTGGACGTCTTTCGGCTATAATGTTGATGATTATTGTCCTTTTCTTATTATGCTAGATTTAGGTAAGTTTTTCAGCCTCAATAGTCATAATTGAAAAATAAAAAAACAAGATTACATGATAGGTACTGATGACAAAACAGCAACAAAACTGAAAATTGAACATGTTTTTGGTTAGAGGAAGCTTTTATAACAATAGTACAAACTTTGTACAAGAGATACGCGGAGTTCTATTTACTCGGTTGTAGTACCAAATCTATTTGTCTGAAGTATGACATACTAGGTTTCTCTCGCGGGACGGTCTGGCTGAAAATTTGTGATACTTTTTTGTTCTGTTAGTTTTTCAACTGAATCTGTGCATATTGAAAGCCCCCACAGCTGATGAGAGTAAAGTATTTTTGACCAAACTTTAACCCTAATTGGCAACACATCATCATATTAAAAACGATATCACGAGAAGAATACTGTTGCCTACGCACTCTTGCTATCATCATCATCATCATCATCATATCAGCCGAAAGACGTCCACTGCTGGACATAGGCTTCCCCCAAGTGTCGCCACAACAACCGGTCCTGTGCGTCTCGCATCCATCATCATCTTGTTATAATTCCTCATTATAAAACCCTAAAACCTGTTTTACCTTTAGGTCACACGGTATACAAAGAGATTAGTGCAAGTTTTTTTTAATATCGCGTTGCGCGAAATGTTCGTTTGTATCAAATAGTATGAAAAAAGGAGGTTTCCGTTGTTGTTACTTGACGGAGCTTATTCAGTTTTAGAGCAAATACACGTAAATATAATATAAACCATAACGCGATCGAGTACCTATGTTAAAAAAGGCCACACTACGGTCATTGGATCGCCTTATTGGCAATACTGTTTATAAATGTGATGTCATTACAGATTGTTTACTGTAAACTTATGGTGTAATGGACTATCTACTTCACTAGATTACACTTTGCCCCACCCTTTACAATCAATTTCTAAACTCTAACGTTGCTATACCTACATCATCTCCATACTCACACACTTTAATAGTATTATTGGAAAATTGGCTCCACGTCCCTACTGTTGACGAAATTTTGCTATCACTACACCGCATCGCAGCCAATAGGGTGTGTCGGTTCACACTATCTACAAAAGAAATTACTTGTTCCTCTCTATCAGGTGGGGGGAGGGGGGATGACGTCAGAGCAACGCCTCGAATAAATGTGATGGAAATTGGAGGATTTGTTTACCCATATTCTCACACTTTTGACACTAAAAGGTAGAGCGAGCGTGTGTCTGTGTGCGTGTGTAGGCTATTGTTTTTGTTAGTCTGTGTTCGTGACTGTATTTTGTGAAGTGTGTTTGGGGACTTTTATGATGGTTAGTTAGTGAGAAGTTTAGGGCTAGTGCATACTGTCCTTAATTCAAAAAAAATGCTTAAATATTTACATCGTTTTTTGGTGCCTCGAGCATAATTAAGCAGGCAGGTTGTTCTTGGCTTTTCGTTGGACCTTTAATGATTAAGGAAAATGTTTGTATTGGATTCAATTAGGCTGAAATGAATTGTGTACTGAAAAGGTTAAGTAACAATATTAATTTTCTGTATAACTAGGTATTGGAAATTGAAAAATGATTTATTATTGCGCAAAAATAGTTAAGAAGAAGTTCCTCATAGAATTTTTTGAATAGATTCTCACAATGTTTTGCTTAGAGCAGCTGTTGGTATAAAGTATCACTTTTTTTAAGTACTTGAATTAGATGAAAATGAGTCATTATGGTACGAGATACATGAAAGGTAAAAGATTTCTAAAAAGCCCTAAGTAAAACTATGTAGATTGTCTTTGAACTACTTATGAAAATCCAATTTCTTCACCATCACCACCAATCCACATCAAAGTAAAACGGTTACTCTCAACTTCGAAATTCAACTCGTAGTCATAAGCCTATTGTAAGTTAACACTTCGACACCCAGCGCCCGAAGTCGTGCCCAATTCAATTTATTTAGCGATTTTCAGAACAAAAATATTTTTGGGTTCGCTATTTATCAGACTTCGGAGATCGTAGCACTACCAACACATTTATGTGTTACCTCACATACAAAACTAGAGTGCGATTACGTAATATATTCCGGTGTCGTGTGCCTCCAGCCATTTTTCTATTCGTTCCCGACTTTGAAGGCGTGCAAGAGACGTGGTATTACTATGCCTAATTCAAACGAAATGTGTGGAATGAAAATTGTTGTGTTTGGAGTAATCGGAGCAGTGTTGTCATGCTATAACGGGATAGGAAAACAAAAGAATAGTGAAGTGATTTGTTTTGTTACAATTCGTGGTGGAGTGTATGGAAATGAGTATGACGGTATTGTAACAAAGAGGTGAAGGTGGATAGAATGTAGGTTAAGTCAGCAATTCCTTGCTTTCAAAAAGTTAATCCAAACCGCCAGATGAAAAGCGATGATGAGGATGAAGAAGGTAACCTTTTTGACTTAAAGAAGCCCAATGGTAACGTTTACGACTATGAGTTCAAAGTTCTAGATCCTAGAACTGTAAATTCCATAGTAGGTGACATCTACTGAATCACACTGGGTAAGGGTGGTGGATTACATATTTGGGCTGAGGGTAGATATTTTTACCGGGTAAACGTGTGTTTCCCAGCAGTGGCATCATATAAGTGTGATTAAATCGGTCCAGTAGGAATTTTAATTGTACACAAAAGCAATTATACCCAACATCCATTGCATAGAACGCAATAAAACCCATCGTAACTACCGACATATCTCGATCAACTACTAACTTACACGAAGCAATAACACCAAAAATACTGTAGTACTTCCTCATAACATAAGTAATAATATCACGTAAATTTAGTCCAAAGAAAGGACCTAATAGGAGGGCCGGGCAGCAGTCCAAGCTTATCTGGGAAAGCGTAAAATTTATGTTAATGACACCCCTTAGAAAGGGAAGTAATGCTAGCAGAGAAGAAAGCATATCATGATAACGTGTCCTCTTTAAATGAAGGAAAGGGGGGTGTTGGGGGGGTGTTGGGGGGGGCGTTCGATTTGCATTTGTTTCGATATTGGGATCAATTGTATCGTCAAGGGAATTTAGGGTTAGGTTACGGCTTTGCGTGAGTAATTTTAGGTTAAATGTAGCTATTGTTGTTTGGGATTTGATGCTGTGATAGAGTAAGTACAGGTTGTATGGATTCCCAGTCTTTGACTTCCACAATCATGAATGTCGGAAATGTAATTCAAAAGTTATATTAGTTTATTAAATTGGGCATAATGAATTGTGTACCTAAGAAGTCCCGACAACTATTGAGAGAACAACGTCTTATGCCGTAAGATCGGAAAAGACTTGAAAGAAGTAGCTGTTGCATTGTTTTACATTTGATTAAAATAAATATTCTCAGTGTTTACCATTTATTGCCGACTAATTCAATAGAGGATGCCATACCTCACTTCATTTATCATCAATACCATAACCCCCAACTTCATACTCTGTTATCCTCGTACTTCGAACGCAGCCATCCACCCAAACATGTTAATCGTCATTTCTCGTACGTCCCCTCCCAAAGTCGACCACCACAAAGATGGGATCCTAAAAACTACAGAAGCACGCAAAAAACGTAGCTTCAAGCGGGCAATTCATTCGTTCATTCGTTCTCATATCCGGTTATCGCCGGTTTATCATACGCCCCGGGCCCAGTGTAACTCCTCCCGAGATTATTTTAAGCTTCAACCCTAAACGTTTGATTAAAGTACCATTCTTTGTGGAATTGCCCCTTTTCTGGTCGGTAAGTACGTTGGCAATCGAGTTATTGTTAGCGTCATAATGTCATTTTGCTGTAATGATAATATAGAGACGTTATTGCTGATTCTATTGTTTTAGTCGTCGGTCAATCTGTTATAAGTCTAACCAATTCCTGAGGGCACTTCTCGTATTTTTTACTCCTGTCTTGCTCGCAGAACAGACGGTCGATTGGGCCGAAAAGTTCTGGAGTGGCGACCGCGTAGCGGAAGACGCAGCATTGGAAGATCTCCTACAAGTTGGACGGTGAGGGTCGCGGGTACCTGATAGATACGAGACGCACAGGACCGGTTGTTGTGGTGACACTCGGGAAAGGCCTATGTCCAGTAGTGGACGTCTTTCGGCTGATATTGTGATGGTGACGTATTTTTTTAAGGACTGTTCACACTTGCATCGCAGTTTCAATAAACTCTGCTCTAATTTCCCAACATTTTGACAGGTTTTACATTGTCGCGGAGATGATATTGGGCTTCAGTTTAGTATGTGAAGTCAATTATATTCCGAAAAACTTGGATAATCTTCAAACGAATTCTTTCATTTCTTCTCTTGTCTTATTAAATAAACATACTTGGTGGAGTCAAATGTAGGGAAACTAAAGGTGTTTTGACGGATTGAAACTGAAACTGAACTCCGTTTTCAGCAGCAGTGACAGCACTAGAAGTATCTGCTGCCCATAAACTTCAAGTTTGACTCGTGGAAAACCTAAATTACTGAGCTTATAAGATACCAAAACCCGAAATAACCGCACATAATCTGAACCAACTAATCTGCCCAAGATCAAAGAACATAAAAACCAGTTGGAAACACAAGAAAAAACCCACTTTAAATACAGGCCCGATAAAATTAATAGCATCTCTTCGTCTGCCCTTTGGGAAGTGCAATCACGCGTGTAGAGGCTGCGTCGCTTTGTCCCATTCTCCCCTTTTCTTTTATAATTTTCTCGCCTGAGGCACAAACTCGGACCGCGGGAAAAATGCAAAGCTTTGAAAGGTTTTTCTACCTACTATGTTGCAATTTTGGGTGTCGTGAGATAAATGTGTACCTCAACCTCCCCTAAGTTTTGAAATACGTGAATGGGGTTTTAAATGTAGAGGTAGAATTTAGAATTTTGAATATAAGGGTGTAATGAATTTCTTTGAATATTTTTCAGTGTTTGGAGTTCTGAAGTAAGGCAGTTTTGTGGATTTGCTGTAATGAGAGAAAACTGCTGGGAAATGGTTGCTAATGGGTTTCGGACAGTTAAATGAGTCTGTTCTCTAGGCAATGTGTGATAAATAAATAAATAAAGAAAATTATAAATTTTCGGAACAGGGTTTTCATAATTTCCATTCACTTTAATTAAGCAAAGTCACGATAATTGAATTTAACTCACATTCAACAGGTAAACAACCCTTGAAAATCAATTACAGTCGTTTATCACTACGAAAAGATAAAAAAGTTAAAATGAAGATTGAAATGGAAAAACTATCCGTAATTACTAAATGGATCATAAATCCTCTCATATATGTTTTTCTCCAAAGTAACTTACCAACCAAAGAGATTTATTTATAAAACTAAGGTTTATTAAGGTATAATGATCCCAAACGTCCCATAAAGTACAGCCATTGATTTACAGCTCCAACACATTTCAGCTGAATCCATTTGCAATCCGCTCCCACAACTATTCCAAATAAAAGGAATTCCTCGTACAAAAGGGAAACCTGGGAAAAAGAAATAAAAAATATAATAATTCAAAATGGCGTCTGGCCACTTAATAACTGGCTGACACCATTGGGAAATATAATTTAATTTTTCTTTAGCGCCGTACTGTTCGTTCGTAATTCAAATGTGTATTTCTGTCCTTGTCTGGCGTTTCCTCGGTAGTGTCCCCCTCTGCCCGCCCCCCTCAAACTTCCGTTTGTTCGGGCGCCCCGTGTCACCCAGTGTTCTGGACAAGAAATATTTGCGATATTGTGTATTAGATGATTTGTGTATTCGTATGTACGTGGTGAGAATTTATAGAACGTACAGTCGTGTAGAAATTGCTCAATGGTTACTCGTAGTTAATGGTACCTCATCAAAAGTTTTTAACAAGCTCCAGAGCGATGTTGTCTGTTTATTCTGCCCGTGATGTATTCCATGTTATTAGTATAAGTTTGGAATACATACAAAGAGAATTTATTTAGCTTCTATGCTCGTTTGGAATAAAGAGTACCAGAAAATCATTATAACTTTCACTTTGAAATTTAATTATACCATTATAATTCCTTCGTTTAAACATACATTTTTTACTTAAAACATTAGACACTTAAAGGGGTTATAAGGGAAAAACTAGGAACCAGTTAAGTAGTTTCCCACCTTTTTAGCAGAAGTTTCCACTAAGTGAGATTCAGGAAAGCTGGATTTTTACCCGACTGCCCCAGAATGAGGGTACTTAATGTTTTTTGTTTTGTTCTTATCCTGTAAAGTACTTCAATAGCAGTCAGTACTTATATTATACACAATTCTTCTGCAGACAATCTCGTAATGAATCGATTTAAATGAAACTAGACATGCATACGCAAAATAACTAGATCTGAAAAGTTAGTTGAGAACTTTTACTAGAAAGAGAGTGATTTTTATAGAAAACTTCAAAAAATTGTGTGTGTCTTCTGCTTTCATAATAATTTCGCCCGAGCAAAGCCGCATGTTAAATCAGTAGGTATGCGAATAAAACTTTACTACTACACATTACACCACAAATTGTTACACATAGCTCACACATTACCATAAATTACTTCCTTAAATCAGCATTCAAATAAACCTCCTGACGCCTATAAAACTATGCAAAAACTATATTTACGGATGTCACCTTCAGAGGGCTAGAGGTCTTGAGGGCAGGTGTGAGAGTAATATTCTAATGTTGGTAAAAGCATCCCCCATCCATAATAATATCCCCTCCCTCACCTTTTTACATAAAACTAGGTTATATAGTAGATAGGAAATGTGTATAGATAAGTGGGACAATCTTTAAATTGAGTTAGAGGATGAAGCTTAAAGACGGTTATGGGATTGTTTTCAGGGTTCCGTAACCAAAGGGTTAAACGGGACTTGTCTTGGACGTGTTTGTCTGTCCTTATGTCACCAGGCTGTATCTTATGAACCGTGATAGGTAGACAGTTGAAATTTTCTCAGAAGATGTATTTCTGTTGCCGCTATTACAATAAAAACAGAATAAAATAAATATTTAAGTGGGGCTCCCATACAACAAACGTAATTTTTTTGCCGTTTTTTTATAGATTATGGTACGGAATCCGTCGTGCGCGAGTCCGACTCGCACTTGGCCGGTTTTTTTATTGAGGAATGGGTTTGCTCTCACTGGCAAACTAAACTTAACCACTGGCTTACTTACTGGCATTTTCTCAATGTTTTCTCTACGTCGTTAGGTCGAAGAAATTTTCTAAGGTAGTCTGTTCCTCTAGCAGTTTGTCCGAGGTGGCTCAGTACAAAGATATCTGGAAGGAGTTGGGGGAGCTTTGCCCAGCTGTGGGACAGAATAGACTAATAAAAAAAAAGTTGTCTGATGCACGATTTCTGAATTAAACAATTGAAGTTGAGTATTTCTATTCTATTGTTAACACCAGATAAATGTGCTTTAACGGTCATTAACCCACATGAATTTATTGACTTTCTTAGTATCAAAAATAGTAATAAAGACATAGTAAAGCCGTTCTGAATCGACTTCTATCGTGATCCTTTACGTTCTCTAGTTATAAAAACGGTTAATAATAATATCGTTCGGGAATCTACGAAGGAGTATTAGGGAAAGGTCAATGTACTTTAATGCAAGTGTATCTGGCGCCTACCATAGCCTGAGATCCTGTAAAAAATTGACATTAAAGTAGAGTCTGACAGGTTCTTACCTCAAAAAGATAAATAAATTATGTAATTAATTACAATACTCAATTACGAAACCCACCCTTAGTATTAAATTTTGTCCTGAAATCGGATGATACCTAATAAACACTTTTAGGAATTTATAATAAAATCAAACTATAAAATATGATTAGTTTCAACTTTCATTCCAGATTCTTAATTAAAATGTTTTATACAATATCGGAATAAAATATAAACAGCTCAATGTTTTTTAAAATGTGGTGCATTATTTATTGTATTTTTTTTCCAAATAATAACAAGTGTAATCGTAGGCACCTTAATTAAGTCTCTTACAAACCTATTAGATCTATGAAGAATTAGGGCAATATTAATTTCAAAGTCAATGGGTATGCAGGTATTGCATGTTTTTGTTTTTGCAATTTGTTCCGTCAGACACTCAACTGAACCGAACCCTCGGTGCATCCTGGACAGTCTCACCTAGCAACTTAAAAGACTCGCTAAACGATGCAGTGGTAGGGTTAACGCCCACCTGGTTCGCGACCACCCTCACACTGGAGTCCGGCGTCAAGCAGCCTGCTTAACCTCATCCATCGCTTTCCATCAGGCGTAATCGAGGTCAAGTTAGCCCATTCCTCAATATAAAAATAAAAACGGTAGTATTCATCATCCTCTAACTAAATACCTAAAACGAAAACTAATGCAAAACCTAATTTTCAAATACACAGACAAAAAACTTCATTCAAGGAATTATGTAATGCCACCTGAAGAGAAAGTACTCTTAATATTGTAGATAGAAAATTTTACTCAAAGAAAACATTTCTTTATTTTTGAATCAAAGAAAACTGCATTAAAAGATTTTCGAAAAGTCACTTGCCACACCCGGGAATCGAACCGACTAAAATCTGTAAAAATTACACCCTGTACTTTTATTTAAAATTTCTGTATTTTTATTGCATTGATTGAATTTATAAGTCTAGATTTCATCCTAATAATTGATCCTAACGATCAATGCAATAAAAGTAATACAGGTTTTAATTTTTACAGATTTTAGTCGGTTAGATTTCCGGGTGTGGCAAGCGAATTTTTGAAAATCTTTGAATGCGGTTTTCTTTCTATGCAAAAATAAAGGAATGTTTTCTTTGAGTAAAATTTTATATCTACAGTATTAAGAGTACATTCCCTTCAGGTGGCAATACAATATAGTCACATATTAAAATGATGGTTTGATAGCTTTTGTTTAGAAAATAATTTTCAATTGGCAAACTAAACCAAATCATCAGTCCAAATATATAATCTGACTACTGAATAATCAACCTTTGCAAGTATTTAAATAAAACGAAATAGTACATATGGCAAAAAAGCACTTTAATAACGCAAAATCGGACTTAAAATTGCGCCATCTCGATATTTTTGCCCCAAGTATTTAGTCGTAGCAATCCGTAGTCGTCTACCCTTCGCCTTACGAGGCATTCGTAGCCGCGTAGCGCTACGCTACGTATCATGCAACGCTTCAAGATACCGAGATGGAAAGTTCCGCTACTATTGACTAGATGGCGCTGTCCGTAATAAAAGTCATTAGAATTTACTGTTTTATGAATACTTTTGATTTTGTTTGTTTGATTGCTGAATTTCGCGAGCATTTGTATTTGAAGTTGAGTAGGTATTTGTCAAACTAGCAAGAGAACCAAGGTTACCGACGTAGCCCGAAGGATCGCCATATTGAAGTGGCAGTAGGCAGGGCACATTGCTCGCAGAGCAGATGGTCGATGGGGCCGAAAAGTTTTGGATTGGCGACCACGTACCGGAAGACGCAGCGTTGGAAGGCGTCCCACAAGGTGGACCGATGACCTGGTGAGGGTCGCAGGTAGCCGATGGATGCGAAACGCACAGGGCCGGTTGTTGTGGCGACACTTGGGAGAGGCCTATGTCTAGCAGTGGACGTCTTTCGGCTGATATGATGATGATGATGATGATTTGTCAAACTCTACTTTAGCCTAAAAATCCTGTCAATATCTGGAATCAAGGAAAAGCTTGACAATTTTTTAACTCAAATCACTCAATTTCGAAACCTTCAATCATAAGTACATAAATAAACCTTCAAATTCAAGTCACAACAATAATCATCTTGGCCACAGTTGGCAAACTAAAGGTTTTTTTGGCATGCGATTGCGATGTGAATGAAAAGTTTCATCAAAGTTCTTTAAAATATATTGAAGTTTTGGGGGGACGCAGATACCTATAAGGTATTCTACCTGTCCCCTTGATGCGTCTTACGATCAGCTTGATGATTCGGAGACGGAGTGAAAATCCAACTTGCAGTTAATAATGTACCTACATTGACACACGGTAACAGTTATGAACGAAATTGATTAACTATTACTAGATAACACAGTATGGCCTAACGTAGTCCGTGTCTGGCGGCGGTTGAAGTGAGATCCCCATCTCACTTCAGCGCTACCCTTAGCGTCCCCACGCTAGTGGTAGCGCTCTAAATAGTCTCTTGTGTTACCACTTAACGTGCGTTCTTTCTTCCCTAAAAAGCATGCAATCCTACATCTAAGGTGCGTTTACAAATTCACAATACGTGACACCACAGACTAACAAAACACATGTCTAATGTAAGTTGTTTTCCCCTTTGACCATCAAAGTATAAATTCCAAAATTATAATGTTAACCAAAATAAAACGTAAAAAATACGTGTCTAGTGTTTTTTACTATAATAAATTAGTACTACATAGGTACTAAATAATGTCTAGTTATAGTGTACGTGCAACTCGTGCAAGGTCTTGAACCTGTAACCCTGTTTTGCCACACTAAAATACAAACCAAACAATTCGTCATTAACAAAATCTCCTCTATGATGTGTACAACTCAAAAATAATGTCTTTTATCACCACTTATTGAGTTATTGCTCGTTCACTATTTAATCAACTTAAAGTATTATTTGCCTTTGTTATTTACTGAGAGATATAACGTCTGCGGGTAATTGAACGCCTGTGTGTATAACATTGTAAAATACTTTGATAGTGTTACAATAAATGCCTTGTCAGGTACCTACAGTCAACCAAAGCAAGAACTATATTAAGGTAGCAGTCTCCATTTTAATAAGTCACCGTTAAAGTGTCATGATTTTCACTGTCACTTTATGACTTATAGGTATAGTGTTATTTAATAATAATTTGGGGTTTCGTGGTGGATCTTCTAACGTACTTACTACTTCCCATTTCCTTTCATAGTTTCCGCTCTGGAGCCGTGTCTGTGGGGTCAGTCCGAAACCAGACTCCGGTATATTGCGGTTACCCTTAGTCGAGACGCTGCTGTGTTTATGCATTTTATCACGCTTTGCTCGGCCAGGTATTAGCCCCCCACATAAAGATACCCGAAGTATCAGTTCACTTATAGAAAAAATACCCAAAATGCCAGAAACTACCTTACAGTAATTAACATAAGTTGCGTTTACCAATAATGCAGAAATGTCCCTTACGTTAATTGATACTTCTTGCATCGATTATTCATAATACGATCGTGTTTTCTCTTGAACTCTGTGGGACGCCGCCGTCTTTGGCCTTTATTCGACCTAAGCCGTGCCTAACCTCCTGGCAGAGATGTACAATTTCTTATCCACACAATTATCTATTTATTTTGTTGACTGTACATTAGAAGGAAGATTTTATTGCTTATAATATATTACTTTTTAATTTTAGCAGGTCCAACTGAGATGTTTCATAATAATGATCAAATAATTAATATATTACAATCCTTCTAGTTTGTGGATTATGTCCACAGACCGGCGCAAGACCAGAAGGAACGGTCTGGTCTCCCTCAAAGAGAGGCCTGCGTCCCACACTGGGAACATTTTAGGCTGATGACGACTTGTATGCTTATACTTGGAATATAGGGTCGTTGAAATTACAGGCTCATGAATATCAGTATTATATCAAGTGTTGGGTGCAAAACAATTTGACATAACGAAGGTACCTACGTCTGCGCCTCAAACTAGGTCTAAGCTTAACTTCATGATATTTTCTGGATATAGCGTGTAGAATAGGTAACTATACCGTGAATCATAGAATAGGTATTCAAATCTTCAACTTCCTTAAAAAGAAGACTTGAAATATTTTTATACCCACAGCTACAGAAATGTGAACTACTGTTACAGAAATATGGATATCAAAACCATTACTGAGCAGACCAAATTCACAACCAATATCGGTTACAAGTACACTTGCACCAACGTAAATGCTTACCAACCTGTAGCACAAAATCAAACAACCAGTTAGAAAATAGAACTCTACACAATTGGCGCATAAACTGTAAACAGTCGCAGAACAGTTCGCTCTTGTATTTGCTGAAAGATTGAAGTCAAATCCAGTTTTATCTTTAATATCTCTTATTATTGTTAGAAGAGACGCTCTGATAGGGACACTCGCTATTTGCGAGACGTATTCAACACTCGAAAGACGTTCAAAATGCTGAAAGTCAGAACCGTGATTCCTGTATCTCCGATTTATTTCAATGTGGCTGAGTATTGTTTGTTCGGGATCATATTAGGTGTTATTATAGGAATTATTGTGTATTATAATGTTATTAATAGGAAGTACAATACGGTTGCCGGGTTCCTGTTTGGTGGGAAGAATATGTCTGTAATTTCGATTACTTTGGCCCTTATTGCCAGGTGAGTTATTTTTGTAGCTTTTATTCATTGATTTATTTCAATCATAGGCATCTGTAAGGGTTGCGGATTTTGTTCGAAAGGGTTTCCGTGGCCCTGGAAAGCAAAGGACATTACGAGGAGCACGGATGGGTTTTAGTCAGAAAGAGTCTCACACTCCCATTCCACTCCGGCGGGAGGAGTCATTTGATGATTGATTGCAAATAATAAAAAAAAATCATGTGTATAAAGAATTAGATAATGTTTTAATTTTGTGACATGTGACTAAAGATAAAGACAGTAATTTTTTGGAGGATTATTTATTTTTCTAAGGATGAAGCACTGGAAGCATTAAACTCAACAGTGAGTGTATCGAGTGAGTCATTATATCGAACTATGGCTGCTGATACAGCGAAGGCTTTATTAACTAGAAAACACGCAATTTGCTGATGCCTTCAGTCTCTAACGTGATGATTATGAATATTGATTTTGTTATTATTAAAAATAAATCTTTTGAGTGATCTTATCATAAGTCAAAAGATTTACGTTCCGTCACTTATATCATCGAATTAATATCAAACAATTCACGTATCAGAAATATAGAGATACCTAAGGGGTTCGAACATTTTTTTATGGGAGCTAGTATACCTATAAATAGCCAACGCCATTTTAATTTTTTTCAAAATTGCGGTACTGCAAACAAAACGTGTCAGCAAAATGGTGCCCAAAAATGTCACGTTGCTGAAAAATATTTTATTATATTAAAAATATTTATATGAAATGAAGTTGGGAAACGCTAGGTAGTTGAGTTCTCTCAGTAAGAAATTTTAGTATATTAAATCATATTTAATAGTTTATTATTTTAGCTTATGGTATGTATTTTATTACTATTATGTATATTATTGGTTTTTTTTTATTTCCAAAACAAAACTCTATTTTTAATCTTATTTGTTGTACACCTACCAGTGTAGTCTTTTTAACCCAAAGGTTGACTGGTAGAGAATGCCTTGTTGCATTAAGTCCGCCCATGTACCACTATTGTATATAAAGTTTAAATAATTAATAAATGATGAAGCACTTAACTAAGTCAATTTTATTATTTTAATGTCAATATATTAATGTTGATAACAAATATCACGGCAATGTGACACTTAGGGCACCATGTCCCTACCATATTTCATTGTGCGCCGTGATTTTGAAAAAAAAATCAAAATGACGGCCGGGGGTCTATGCCACAAAGGTTATATACCCTTTATTATGATTATTCCCGTATCCCAATTTATTTGGGGTTATCACATCTTGTTTTCTTCTGCCATATCTTTCGGTCATCTCAATATTCACCTGTGACTGTTGAGATGATCCACACAATCTATTCATCATTTTTAGGGTTCCGTAACTCAACAGGTAAAAAAAGATACTGTGCTACTGAATGAATGACGCTCGAGTCTTATCTGCTGCTACATTTACTATTACAACAGAATACAATGGATAGTATGGATTTCTACTCCAATAAACATTGTTATCGCATCTCGTGCATGTGACTTTCCACTAGTCTGCTTGTACTTACCATCGTCACCCTGTTGATGTAGAAACCCTAATCATATCGTTCCATATAACGTCATCATTCTTTGACTGTAGCCAAAGGATGTAACTACTTTGTTTTTCAATATTTTTTCCATTTATGCATTGCCTAGTATCACAATCATGCCCAAATCATATTTTTATGAAGTATTATTGGTTCCATTTACGAATACAGCTTCTGCTTCTGTGTCTATTTATAAAGTTCATTTTATTTTATTTTTCTCGATGACTAAAACGTTATCTTGTATTTCATTAATCTGCATAACTGCTGTCTAATTATGACGTATAATATATTTATTTAAGAAACTAACCTATGGTACGTTATTATTTGCACGTTGTTTTGTTTCAGCCATTTGACAAGCATTACTCTACTTGGTGTTCCTGTTGAGATATACCTCAGAGGCACGCAGTACTGGGCATCAGCTCTCTCTCTTATCATAGTTACTTTCCTCACAGCTGTCATTTACTTACCTGGTAAGTACTATATCTTCTTTATTATGATTTACTCATGGTTTAGTAGCGAAGTACCTACTAATTCAAATATGGATATGTGTTTAATCATACCAGAGGATATTGTAAAGGGCGATAAGGAAAATAATCGTCAGATGACTACGATCAAATTAGAATGATTATGAGTTTAGGACGAATCTTTACTAATGTAATAAAGCTAAAGAGATTGTTTGTTTGAACGCGCTAATCAGGCTATATATATATATATACGGGGAAAACGAGACATGCGCGCACAACGTCGCGGACACCTGTGGAACCTGCAAAATATTTGTTTTTTTTTATGAGTGGCCTCTTGTAGGGTTAACTGGAGGAGGAGGTTGTAGTCTGCTTAACCGGACTTGCCTGTGGCAGTCTTTACATAAATCAAAGCCTCCAGCCAGGACATATATTTAAAACAAAGCGACTACATGCTAAGGCTACATAATATGATAAGTAAATATAGTAGTCCAATGTTTCAGAAGCAACACTAGAATAACAAACTCTCTTCAATGTTTCCAGTGTTCCACAAACTGCAGCTGTCGTCAAGCTTCGAATACTTAGAGATAAGGTTCTCCACACACACACGGACAATAGCTGCGGTGCTCTTCGTTGTAAGCAAACTGATGCTGCTGCCTATTGTGCCTTATGTACCGCTCATGGCTTTCAGATTAGGTGAGCAATTTTATACTTCAAAGACTAAGATTACTTTGATAAATCAAAATACAGAAATCACTCACCTGAAAATACTCGTCCCTTTTTTAGTTTACTGATTTTCTGAAACTTCCTAGACGTTTTAATCTCGGGCATTACGATTAACTGTTTCACATACTTTGTTTCACTCAAGCAGAATTTTTGCTTGGCTATTCACTTCTATAAAAATGAATAAATTAGCATAAACGTTTGAATCTCAATCAAACCAGTTCCAACCAACATTCATAAAATATCTGTATTTACCTACTTGCGACTTTATCTACTCTGTTTGCTTTATTTTCAGTAACAAATCCAATAGCAGGCCGAGTAACAGCTGTGTTATGCGTCGTATGCGCAACATTCAGTGCAGTTGGTGGTCTACGAGCAATTGTGTCCATTGGTATCATGACTACATTCTTGGCCCTAGCTGGTACTGCCTTGCCAAGCGGTTTGGCATTATTACCGATGGGATTCAAGAGAATGTGGGAGATAGCTAGTCATGGTGGAAGATTAGTACTATACGAGTTAGTATGTTTTTATACAATTTTTTTAAACTAATTCCTTGGAACATGGCAAATTGCCGAATCGTAGGGTTTGAATTTATTATCTTAGGATCTCGTTTGCTTTGCTATTCAACTGAACGGAACTGAAGTGGTCGAATTAAAAATAATCTAGATCATTAATGAAAACATAAGAACAAAATAATTTATTACTTGCTTTGAACGAAGAAAATCAAAAGGAACGAATCGATAAATCACAGACGTGCTCAGAAAAGAGCCCTGCATTGATGTATCAAACGACCGTGAAACAGTGTTTTTTTTTGCTTCACACACACTCATTTGACTCACTTGGATCCATTTTTTTTTTAATTTAATGTTCCATGTGGTGTCGGACGTAAAAGAATAGCACTATCCCATCACTTCCCGTGGGTGTCGTGAGAGGCGACTAAGGGACTCACCAGAGAATGGGCAGCAGCATTCTCTGTAGGTACGTTGTAACATCCACACTGCGATCGCCAACCCGCCTGCAAAGTGTGGCAATTATGGCAAACCCCCCATTTGGGGGAGGCTTATGTCCAGCAGTGGACGTTTTTCGGCAGATATGATGATAATAATGATGAACCTGGACTGCCTCATTGCTTACCTGATCCTTTATTATTTGACTTTTCAGCCCAGACCCTGAACTAGCTCATCACACATCCTTCTTCGCAGTGACTTTAGCTCTATCCACAAACTGGCTATGGAAGATAGCTCTAAGCCAGTCTACTTTGCAGAAACTTCTAGCGGTCCCTACAATAAGTCAAGCAAGGATTTGTCTGACGATATCTTGTGTTGGAGTGATACTTATGAAGCTACTATCTTGCTTCCTCGGATTGGCATTATATGCTTGGTTTGCAGGATGCGATCCGTTGCTTACAGGGCAGATAAAAAAACATGAGCAGGTAATTTGGTTTTATCAACTATCTTTCGTACTCATCATTATGAACAATTTTAACTATGGGACCAACACACACGTGTACACTCGCGAAAAAAAAAATCGACTGCCCCATACATTTATGGGTGCATAACTCGACAAAATGTACCGAACAGCTGATTTTTTTTCGCGATTTCGTGGTTAGTCCCATGGTAAATGTAGTTCATAATGATGAGTACAAGTACCCCTTAAGAGGTATTGCGTTTATTCAGTTACACTTTGTATATTTAACTGATCAGTAAACATTTGTTATATTACAGCTCGTTCCTCACTTTCTTAACAATTTATCATTGATGTTTCCTGGAATATGCGGCATTTTCATCATTTCCATTTTCAGCGCAACTACTGGGTGAGACACATTCATTTTGTACTAAATCGGACTTTATTCTTATTCATCTAAAGTTTATATTAATTTACCGTTCAGATGCTATTTGTTACAGCTGCATCGCTTCATTGATAAATTCCATTGCTGGAGTGCTGTTCGAAGAATTTATCAGGCCTTGGATGCCTCAGAGTACCAATGAGAATGCCTGTTGCAGGATTATGAAGGTAACTTTTGACTATATTCTATCCTTTAGCCTGAAAAAAAGATGATCACAACCAAAAGGATAATTATGGGAAAAAAACTGGCAACTTCTAATAAAAACTTTAAAGTTGAGCCTCGATATTCTTGAGTGACTTCCGTTGTCCCATCTGTTGCGAAACACCTTCTGGATATCTACTAGGTTTTGTCATCAGTACTTAGATATTATACAGGCCACGATTTATCAAGCAATCAATTTTCAGTAGGTTGACTTTGCTATGTAGGTATCTACCTGCCATTCAATGAGAGGTTAGATTGAATCTAAAACGTTGTCGTATGTGAGCCAGTGGCAACCTATGCTGCTATCTTAATTTTTGTTGTCGTTTCAGTGTCTCTGCGTACTAGTCGGAATATACTGCGGGTCAGTTGTATGGTTTGCGAAGGAGCTAGATCGTCTACAGCACGTTGCTTCAGGAGTAACTGGAGTCACAGCTGGAACTCTGCTTGGCTTGTTTACTCTTGGAATTGTGTGTTCCAGGGCTAATTGTTCTGTAAGTTTTTATATCTTATTTTATAAAAAGTTGCAAATGTACAATGAGTCCTAATAAATCATTTTTTATCAAGTTAAAGTTGATCAAAACACATAATCAAGTATCAGAGCCCTCTGGCGATCATTGTCTGAACTGTTAACAAAAGTATGTAGTACAATGTACTGAGTATCACCCTCTCGATTCGTCAACCTATATGAGTACACTCTATTAGTAACAGGGGCGCTGTTTCAAATACTTTTCCTCCTTCAAGATAGATGGCGTTGTTTGTTGATAAAAATGTAGAACATTTATTTTACCAAACATTTTTTTTCTTTTTCTAAATTTTCATTTTTACTTATGACTTTCAGGGAGCTCTAAGCGGCTGTTTATTAAGTCTAATCCTCTGCGGTTGGTTGCTCATCGGAGCAGAAAACGCACTCGCCACTGGGGCACTGACCTTTCAGGGTAAACCACTGGCAACTTCAGGCTGCGGGAAAGCTAATTACACTCATATACTGGCCAACATAAGCACAGTAACTCCTAATGCTGCGTAAGTATCACAAAACGATTAATACACTTTTATGGTGTGTTGTGTATAAAATACAGTGTTTCTTAGTTTTGATGCAGATGAGCAAACTTTGTCATTGCAGCCGAGGCGGAACAGACGCGTTATAAAGCCGAATTATTGCAAAGACACCATTTTATAATGTACTTCCTCAAAAAAAAAAAACCATTAAAATTATATTAATTATTTTGTATCAAAACATTCTGGTAAAGGGTTTTTTTTTAACTGACTACTGAAACTTAGTGTCCACTATTATCTTGTATTGTCCAATCTATGTAATGGAGCAGGGACCTAAGTTAACGATTCCGTCTATGATACAGGGATTAGTTTATAGGCTGACAATGCATCAGTAATGAATGGCTGAGGTTGCCAATCCGTAGCATAAGCTGCGTTTCAAGCTGATAGGCCAATTTACTATATTAATTACAGATTCATATAAAATTTACGTATTTTCTTCAATAAATTGATGTAGGTACTGCCTGAATCACAGTTAAAAGTATCTGTAACTTAAAATGCTTTCAAAGACTTCAAAACTCCCTAATCTCCTGGAATTTCGCCAGTTATGTTTGCATCCCATCTTAGGGTAACATCAAGGTTCCAGGACTCTATTGAGAAATTGTAGTGTAAAAACCAAGCCTAGTACGAGACGGACCAAAGACTACAATAGTATAAGACGGACTCTCGCACGAAGGGTTCTGAACTTTTGAACAAATTTCACAGATCTGACGCATTGACGTTGGAGATGGGGGGAGGGGGAATGGTCAATTTCATAAAAAAGCAATGAATATGTCACTCACACAATATGTGACTTAAAAAAAGGGGGAGGTTCTCAACTCAGTAGCAGTTAGTTAACTCATATGTCCGTTATTCATCAACTGAAAAATTCTTGTTTTATTATTACTATTTATTCATCAACAAGGCAACTTTTGGTCCACACCTAACTAACATAGTATTAAGTGCTACTAACACCTACTAGTTAGTAGCACATAATACTATGTTAGTTAGGTATCATTTAAAGGAATATACTTCTCGATTGGTCCCATTGAAATTTTATCAAAATCGGTTCAGGAGTTTGGTTTTTAAATACAAATAACTGGAAAAAATATGTGGAAAAATCATCCATGTATACGAAATTGCGTATTTTTGCTTGCCTGTGACTTTCTAGTGGTGTTGTTAGGTGTAGGGTAGGTACCACAAAAAAGTGAAAAAAAAAATTCTCCTTTAAAAGTGAAACTCTATTCTCCAAATTATTTATTAAAGTTATGCATCCGTGCCAACATATCGAGATTCCTCCGTACCTCTGAAAACACGTTAAGTCGTTGGTCCCGGATGTCATTTTTAGATCTTCGGCAGTCGTTACGGATTGTCAGAAGCCAGAAAATCTGACACCAGTTTTGCCAAGAAGTACCGTGTTACCCAGTTAATGGAACGTGGAGGTCTGGTAGGCAGCCACTCCACTTAAAATATTGGTGTTAGGCTGAATCCGGTTTGACTAGGAACCGACCGAAATATAGTTGGAAAAAGGCAAAGCAGATGATGATGATCACGTGTTTCAGTCACGAAAGTTCATAATGTACCAGTTTTGGATGTGACAGCTGTCTGTCCTGCTGTGTGTACTTTTTAGTTTGACACCCGTGTGTACACACGAGTGTCAAACTAAAAAGTATCAACGAACGACTAAACTCAAACTCTCACCAGTTAATATTGAAATGGACCTAACTGAAACTTGGTAGTAACCTATGCTACGATCTTGATGACTAGCATTTATGGCCGATGTTAGTTTGTGCCCTTACGACAGAAGATCATTACGAAAGATACAGTTCCCCAATTAGGCACTGAAATAAAAACCATATCAACAACTTTATGACATAAGAACGGTTTTATTACAACCGACTTCACACTCGGTTTGAGGTACAACCAATCGCACGTTAATAGCCACAATTTGGCAAAGACAGATCCTCTATTTCATTGTCATAGGGTTGATTTTCCTTGTTCGAGTGTGTGGTTGACCGTACCTAAGCAGAAGTTTTAATCTTCGCCCATAAGTTGGGTGCGGGCTGACTCACTTTTATTTCCCCCTTATTAAAACTTTACCCATATTACTATTACTCGATTCCCTGTTCTTTTATGAGTTTTCTTCGTAGAAGTCCTTTTTTTTTAAACTGCCAGTGTCTTGGGTTTTAAATTGTAAGCTGAAACTTTTCTCAGACTCCGAATATTCACTATCCGCCAGAATTAAAAAAAAATGATTTCTATAATGAAGTCGAAACTTATTCGAAGGTCGCAAAATGGCTGTAGTTTTATTCTGTTAGATCGATCAGAATATGAAATAAAATCAAAAACCTACTAGTTCAAGGAATACGTATGATAACAGCTGCTTCCCTCGGGTCTTACCGCGTGAAAGTTGAAGTTCATCCGAAGCGAACTTAAAAAAATGTTTGAATCCAGGTTATTAAATATTTCTATGTGTGTGTCAAATTTCATCCAAATCTGTTCAGTAATTTGTGCTATAAAAACAGCAAACGTCTATTCATACCTGCTTAAAAAAACTTTAATATTTATAATATTACATAAGCAACATACGGCAAGCAGGAATCTCCAATAAAATACGCTCCAAATGATAACTATTATTGTATTTACACCATTTTACTATTTACCAATATTTCTAGTAAAATGTTTCGGTCAAAATACATCGCTTCGCATTGCATTGTATTGATAAAATCCAACCAGTGTTAATTCATTGAGTCTGAATAATAATGATGGTCCAGGCTTAATTAAAAATACACTATTGTGATGTTATGTCACTGGATAGTTAGAAAAAGCTTATTACGAAAAAAGACTCGGATTATTCTATTCTAAAAACGGTTGCCGTAATAAGCACGTAATGCGAGTTGATATCAGAATTCTGGCTTAAAAACTACGTAGGTTTTTAGGTATAGGACGATTGAAAACTTAATTGCTAACTAAAAGAAAATTCATCTAATGAGAGACGTACGACATATACGTCAAAAATGAGGTGGGAATTAGACTTTTTTTTGGTCAATGTAAATGTAAAATGTAAATGAAAATGCCAGCACCCATTCCTAAAACACGAGATTAGCCTTTTCGACATAAGCTCGTATGAATACGATTTATATTTTCAGCCGTCTTAAGGATCTAGGTACATAAACCCTTTTGCGTAGATACGACTCTTTTATCGTGGAAGTGGCGACTCCGATTGTGGCTAAACTCTTAAGTGTTATAGAAGGTTAAATTAATGTTTTACACATGTAGTGCATACCAAAGTTAAAACCGAAGCCGGTTTGCAGATGAAAGGAAAACTTAAACAGCAACTCATCATCATCTTCCTAGCCTTTTCCCAACTATATTGGGGTCGGCTCCCAGTCAAACCGGATTCAGCTGAATACCAGTATTTTACGTAGAGCGGCCGCCTACCAGTCCTCCACAACCCATTATCTGGGTAACACGGTATTTTTTGGCATAACTGATGTCAGATTTTCTGATTTCTGACAATCCGTAACGACTGCCAAAGATCTACAAATGACAGCCGGGACCAACGGCTTAACGTGCTTTCCGAGGCACGGAGGAAACTCGATATGTTAAGATGGTCACCCATCCACAGACCAACCTCGGCAAGCGTTGCTTAACCTTTAAGACTGATCCGTGCGGCTGTAATGATTTAGCCACGAGCTTAAACATAAAAACTTAAACAGCAACTATAATCATTCAAATATGTTTCGTGTTTTCTTCTTTTCAGTAATCAGTTCCCAACGAAGCCATTACAATCTCTCTTCCGAATCTCCTTCACATACTGCCCCTTCGCCGGAGCCGTCTCAGTCATCCTCATCGGGATCCTAATGAGCTATCTCACGGGAAAATCTAAGTCGGAATCAATGAACCCGGATGTGTTCTGCCCACTAACACAGAGCTATCTCCACAAGTCCATGATTAGAAGTCCCACAGCATCTCTGGAGGCCAGACCGAATACACAAGAAGTTTATGTAGCCTTGGATGAAGCACTGAAACATTTAAAAGAGATTATCGATCGATAAATAAATGCTTGTGAAGTAATTTGCAGTTTTATTAATTACAAAAATGTAGGAACGGTACTCAGAAAGCAGTTGTTTTGTTTTAACTTAGAAGACCTTTGACCCAGCTACATTTATTAAGAATTTTATTTTTGAAAACGGAAACAAAGGTACAATATAACCAGTTTTGAAACGACCTCTATCATGATTCTCAACATTTTTTTGGTACTAAAAAGCTATAGGTACATGGTTTATTGTTAAGTTCCATGCGAATATAAATTAGGGGAAGGGCAATAACCGCTTATGCTATTGACTGCTGCAACTTTAGTGCTGGTTTTTAATAATTCAAGCGTCTTTCTAAATAAAATAAGAAGTTTTAAATCACCAACTTGTATCCATTTATTTACTTCTTTTAAAAATAAATGTTTACAAAGTATTAAAGCCATTTGACCATTTTAGGACTGAGATCCTGGAAATCTCATTTACTTTCTATTTTACAATTGAAATCAGGTTTGAAAACAATAATTTAGCAGCAGGTGTAATTGGAAGCTACTAAGGCCACGCAAGTTAAAAAAGCATTAAATACCTAAATAAACACAACGAGAGATGAATATCTTATTTAAATTGCGAAGTTGAAATAAATATACTATTGATGTTAAAAAATTAAGTACTGTGTTCTACTACAGAAATAATGAAGCGAAGACTAAAGTATAATATTATGTAGAAAGTTGAGATTTCAGAAGAGTGAGAAAAAGTAAAGAAAGTAGAAATAAAATGATTACCAAAACACATAATCTAAAAGTTTTACGATTTTGTTAATAAACAAATGAATAATACACGATGAAGAAACGTGATACTCAGACAAATTAAATAAAAATTCTAATGTAAAAATAATTGTAACAAAAGACGATGAAAGGCCTAATGGTACAATTCTTACAAAAATGTCGGATTTGGACGAAAGCCTTTGAAGACATGTTCGATTAATGGCTCCAGTGTGAATGCGATTTCACGTTCGAGTGCTCCCGCCAAATTTTCGCCATTACCTTCCATTATTCATGATGTTTCGATGACATATTGAATGTCATTATGTCAATGAGGATTCTTTGTAAATATTTCCATAATGGATTTTGTGATTATTACTTTTTTCTGCGTCATTATTTGGTGGCAGGTAATTACATCTTTTGGTTGGAGTGCAAGGAATGTATAGAGGTATGCGGAACAGGGTGTAAAGTTCCGCAAACCTCCTTAGAAAAGGGAGGCTCCTCCGACAAGACAGTTGTTGTGTCTGGTAGGCAACTGCCCGATAGTTGATATTCGGATTGTTGTATAATGTTCAAATCGCAATCGCGGAAAACTTTGATACCGCGATGCAAGATTTCGTTCAGTTAGTTTGCAGCTGGCGGGATAGATGGCGCTGCGTTTATTTTTATTGCGATGTAGATTATGCTACGTTGTTTTTTTTGTGGCAGCGTTGATGTCGCTACAAATGTTTTAAATGTGTTAAACCTACATAACGAAAACGTATGCAATTTATTTACGACTTGGCTTACCTTATTGTATAAATCATTATAATATACCTAAGGCATTTTGTCTACCTCTGTACATTTTTGTGCGTAAAGTATCAAATAAATAAATCATTATAATAACAGTTTTATCTTAAGTCAGTTATGTGGTTAGATGAAAAGACGCTTAACCATGTTTACATAGGAGAGGTAAATGGTTAAGGTTTTTTTTCCTTATCAGTAAAAATGTTGACTGACTTCATATTCAAAGTAAATCTTCTAATGGTAGTAATATTAATACCATTAGAAGAAAAATAATAGTGCAAGTAGGACTAAAGTACAACGACTTTAGAAGCCCTAACAATGACGTCTTAAGGCGCTGTGAACAGCAAAAACTAGAAAATTGCTGGTTTTCTCAAGCAATTTTAGCCAATTCTGTTTAGTTTCAGGCTGCAGAAAAAATATTTGTTAATTTTAATTATATTTCAAAGCACACTGTTGTTTCCGAAACATGTTTACAAATAAAATCCTCTATAGTAATGATCGTCAAAGTTACCTCTAACTTTGACCATAGAAAAAAAAACTCATATTACTAGCCTACTTATGTCGATAAAAATTATACCAAATAATGAATCGAATCTTAATGCAAATCGTTGTTTTAGATTTTTAAAAGATCAACTTAGTTTTGAGAAAATCGATAAAATGCTTCATATTTGGCAATAAATTGCAAGCATTTCGTCGCGCTTCTCTTTCTTTTCTATACAGTCCGAGAGTGACCGAGCTTTTGCTGTTGTCAGTGTCTTAAAACCGAAAACGTCACTGCATACGAAGACAAGACGCACCCGAGCCTTTTAACCCTAAAACTATATCATGAGCTATTTACAACCTCATCCACAAAGCAAGTCTCGTCTCTTCACCGCCACGTTGTTTTCTATGAGACAAAGGGAAAAACATGCACGCTAGAGGTGCGTGCTACGTTTTAGAGACGCCACATTAATTCCTAGACCGCAACTCAGACTGAGGGCCTACTGTCTCGAGTACCCATCTCATTCACGAAAGGACGCAACTCCACCAGAAATTTTAGGCGAATTTTATACCTGTGCGATTTAGCATAAAGGTTGCAATGGCTTAAATTTCGGAGGAAGGATGTATCTTTATAAGACTCATTTGTTGCTTTTTAGACTAGAAAATTGAGAGTGCCTTCGAGTGACTCCTAAAAGAAAACGTATGTAACGGTAATGAAGGATGATTTTATATGTTCAACCCGTGTTCGCAATTTGTACTTTCTTTTTTCTGCGTTTTGTTAATTAAGTAAACGCTGTTTCCTCTTAAGTTATGCTGAGTGTAAGTACGTAAATCCTTTTAGAGTTTTGTCAAAGTGGAAGCATGGTTTCTGTTTTGTTTTTTTATAACTTTAGTGGGTGGTTACAGGGATTACTGCTCCGGACTATTCGACAAAAGGCTAATAAAATCTTGTCTGTAAGATTTTTTTGAGATTTAGTGTTATTGATACCATATGGGTACCTTTACGTCACCTTTTGTTTCGACGGATCTAAATATGTCTCATTTTTGGGCAGTAGTCTTGGACCAAAGACTATGTCTTGGACATACCTCTCGACGTAGGTACAATACTAAATCACACTACCTGTCTAGTAGTACAAACTATTCGATGTTACCGCTCCCGTATTTTACGTACAGTGAGTAACAGAATCACACCTACCCCCTGAAAAATGATTAAAAAGCCAAATTAAGCCTACGTGACACTGATACGACCATATCGCGTTACTGAAGGATCGAAGCGGCTAGACGCATACGTCACTCCTGTGTGCCCAGGAATTAATGTCCCATGCCACTGCAGGCCTCCATAAAAGGCTCGCCGCAGTGCTAATCGGTTGACCATTATTATTTATGAATCATTACCTACGAATGAACCCCATCGGTCTAGTGTGCACTGTAAGCTTGTGATGTATGGGTTTCGGTGATATCGTATTGAAAAATTAACTTCGCTGTGCCCGACAGGGTTCATAATTGATTCGATGTTTTAACATACCGACTGTTACATGTACACATTATGGAATGCAATAAAGTATTGAGTATGTATGTTTTAAAAGCTTTATGCAGAGTGTATCTTTAAATACACATGTAATAAAGTAATAATTGAGACGTAAGTGCTTTAAAATTTCTTGTAGAGTATCTATTTGACAAAAGCAATTGTGAATTTCCTATCCCAATATCAATCTAACATCCATCTAGCATTAGCCAGGAATAAGATTGTACCTAATATACCTACTGAGGCTTTAAATGGATTTCCACGACCGTATCGTTTTATTCCTAGCAAGCCTAGATACTCAATTTATTATCACTATCATTTATCGGTAAGTTAAGTGTGCAAAATAAATGTTTTAATTTTTTCTACGAATCTCAGAGTAACAAAACGAAAAAAAAAAAACATGTTTTGTATGTTTTAGGAAAGAAAGTTGCCTTTTATAATAAAACTCGACAAAGTTAATAAGCAACAATGTTCCTTAAACGAGCCAAGTGTTAGATACTCGACGCAGAAAATGGAAACACGAATACAAAGGGAAGTCAACGAAATTAGCCCCGAGTCTGTTCTAAACACTGCCGAGTTCTCACGTCTGCTGGCACTTTTTTACTTATTTTGACGGATAAAATGCCATTTACGAAAATAACCTTTAAAAGCGACGATTCCACGGTACTTTAAAGTGCCTAAGAGAGTAATTGGGCATATCAACCGTATAAATTCTGCACAGTATTTGCATAAAATTTTACTGCGATGAAAGCTGTGTTTGGACTATTTCGTTTAATGTTGTGTGTACCGTAGTGCTTTAAAGCATTCAAGTTGATTGAAAGTTTGAGGCGTTGTCGTCGCGGTTAAAATGTATGAGGCACGCGTGGTTTACATGTGTTAGTGGTTTACTTGTAAGAAATCAATTTGGTACCTGATAGCTATTCTGAATATGCTGATGGCACTTTACACCTACTGTTATTACGGTTATCAAATACATATATAATTGATGACTAACAAAGTAATTTTACGTAATAAGTTTTACTTTGGGTTCGACGTGCATATTGAAGAACAGATTTTACACAACATGTTTTGTTTACTTATTTAAATCTACCTACTCGATCGTTTATCAAACATTTTCCTGTGTGGGTTCGATTCCCACACAGGACAAATCTATGTGTGATGAGTACGATTATTTGTTCTGTATCTGGGTGTGTAATATCTATAATATGTATGTATTTAGAAATATATAAGTATGTTTATCAGTTGTCTGGTTGCCATAGTACAGGCTCTGCCTAGTTTGGGATCAGATGGCGGTGTGTTGGTTGTCCCAAGATATTATTATTATTATTTAATTTCTTGCAAAAATTTCGTAATGACATCTCATTAAAAACTCCTCAAGAAGAAATTAATAAAAAACTTAATTAAATCTTCAGTAATGGATAACGTCATGATATCAACATTGAAAAATCTAAAGAAAAACCAAGACAAGTATAAAATAAATTAGATTTCGAAAGCAAATATATAGGACAGAGACCTCTACGATAGAATATCGAGAAGGACATAGCTACAGAGCATCGAAGCGCCGCGCCGCAGCGGCCACTTCTGTGGACGAGGTTGTAAATACACACCTTCAGAGTCGGCGTGTATTACTGTTATGTAGCTTTTTATAGGCACATAATAGCATAGAATACTCTTTATTATGTACACTATTTAAAATACAGAAAATATACATGAAGAAAACTTTACGTAGAGTGATACAATGGGCGGCCTTATCGCTGAAAACGATCTTATCAAACCAATCTTTGGATGGATTTGACAGTACCTACTTCTTCACTTTTACGTCACCGTTAACGTATATAAAATTAAAGCCCGTGACAACTTTGATTTTGAATAAGCCCCGGTCAGGGTGAGGACCTTACGCAGGTGCAAAGAAGGGCGCCAAGTACCAAACATTATAATTATGCCATTTGCACAGTAGGGAACTGTTGTGACTGTGGCGAGCGCCAAGCGTGAAGAAGGAGCGGCCTTGCGCGATGATCGTCTATTTTTTTTTTCTAAGGAAACATTTCTAACCTCTACTGGCCGCTATAACAACTGGCGATGCGCTGTGGCCACTGAAGGCTCTAGACAAAGTGCCCATTATATTAACCATGGCAAATTTCGAAATGGTATTATATAAGCGATTGATCACGTGTCATTTTGACAGCGTTTGTCAATCGCCTTCGCCACGCTACCACTGACAGAATGTAATTTATCTAGAGCCTCTAATAGCAATTGCCACCACGCTTGTATCCGCCCTTGTCACCGTGACAGCCTAAACTACATCCAAGCATAATTATCTTCTTTTTCTTTGTAAATAAATATGAATGGCTAAATTGGTTGCTAAGTGCAAAACTCGAGATCGGCTGAACTAATTCGGCTATTTTTTTTCAAAGCCCGAAGAAGAAATTGGAAAAATACAACGAAAAAAACCATTGGGATACAACTAACAATAAACCCCTTAAAATGTACTTTAATTCTGAATTCCACGCAGACAAAGTCGCGGGTAGAAGCTAGTTAATAATAATAAACATCATTATTCTCTGGTCACTACTTGCGGTCATTCCGAGGTCTGTGGACATAGCTAACTAAATCAATTACTAGGATCAATTCGATTCCTTTAGTCTCGCGCAACGAATCCCGTCCGAATGGAAGCTTTTCAAGGCAAAACTTTTCAGAAGGTTTTCTTTCACGAATAGGTATTCTGTTTGGTTCACAGAAATAATTCGTTTGGAGAATAAATTGTTGAATTATTTCGGAGTTTGAGAAGTAATAAAATGATTGTATCTGTTCATAAATGTGGTTAATAAATTTTTTAAATAGAATGAAGTAGTTGACTCTTTACAGTTTAATAATAAAAGCCAGATGCTGTAAAACATTTTAATTGGATAACAAATAAACTCCCTATATAGTATGAGATAGCCTTAAGCTTCTTGAGTAATTGTTAAGGGTTAATGACAAAAACAATTCAGACAGTAACAAGGGTCTAAAATAAAGTAAAGTCGAATAATCGAGAGGAGACGGGTTCATTATACAAAATAAACAAACGTACTTTTTTACTCTTGTAGTAAAGCTAAACAATTAATATCTATGAGTATGATTTTGTTTTTGCGTGGCCAGTGAGGAGCATGATATGATATATAGCAGGATGATGATATACGAGTATAGCTATGTCAAAAAAGTAGATATCAAACAACAGCATTGATGTGTGCACAGATACTTCCTTAAAGGCCTTTGAATGTTATGAAAACCAGTCATTACATACACGTATACCATACATTTGAGATTTGTATAAAGCAAACCTGTAGTAATGTCAAATATTTTTTTGTAGCGCCTTTTGCTCCGACTTCATTAACTGATATTAAACTAAATGACAACGGAAATAGAGATTGAAATGCAGTAGATAATTATTTCAGTGGCGTACGTCGAGCCGCCTGTCTGACACGTGTGCTATTTTATACTCTCACTATATTTTTGTCATCATCATATCAGCCGAAAGACATCCTCCACCACTGGACATAGGCCTCCGCCTGGGGTTTGCCATAATCGCCACGCTTGGCAGGCGGGTCGGCGATCGCGGTGTAGCTGTTGCATTATGCAGAGAATGCTGCCCATTCTCTGGTGAGTCCCTTAGTCGCCTCTTACTTTACACCCACTGGAAGTGATGAGATGGAATATTCTTTTGCGTCCGACACCATACGGAACGATGATGATGAGTTCGCACACCATTTAACTTCATCTTCAGCTGCTTTCATCCAGATAATACTAGTCATCTTGCGCCGCCACTTTAAACATTAAAAATAAATAAACAACGATTAAAACCACAAGAAATAGAAGATATAAATATTAAACAAATTGTTTCTCTTTATCTATCGTAAAACGTACATTATCTACGCAATTTTCTTTGGGAAATGAAGTGGGCTGACAGTCGTACAGTTAACAAGGTTGGTTCGTGTCTAGAATTCGTGATTCGTACCTCTCGCAGGCTGATGTGTTTCATTAAGTTGGCTCGTGACGGGCAACACAATGATTTCACAGACGTTTTTATTGCTCTGAAGGTTGTATGAGTTTTTAATGTTGACAACATTTTTATTTGGTCAGTTTATTTTAAAAGAGAAAATGCTGTATTGGAGTGTTCTATAGAGGTATACGGTACAGAGGAGAATTTAATAAAGTCTCGCCAAACTCCAATGACAAGAGAGGATCCCCCGACCGGACGGTTCTTGTGTCCTGGCAACTGCCCTATAGTTGATATTCGGACTGTTGTATATGTTCAAATCGCACGGAAAACTCTGATACCGCGATGCAGAATTTCATTAGTAGTTCGCTGCTCGCGGGGTAGATGGCGTTGTGGTTCTTTTTGTTACAAATTTTGCTTCGTTTGTTTTTCTTCTGGCGGCATTGATGCCGACATCGGTTTGGTATTAATTATTTTGCCCACTTATGTGGGCAAAATAATTCCTGAATTTATTGTTACTACGAATTCAATACTATAACAACAATTTTAAGCATTACCAAAACTAAAATTATTATTTTGACGAGGATACCTCATTCAATTTGACGCCACGTCATTCTTTAAACTTTACTAAGTCTTCGTCAAAACTTTCCCGCTGTTAAGTATTTTTCTATCTCAGTATTCAAAACACGTACGATCGTATCGAGATCAAGCAACCCGATGCAGATAATATCGGCATGAAAATTCCGAATCTCATCGACTAGACTAAAGTACTCGAAATCGATCACCCTTTATTACATCCGTAGGAAATGTAAAAAGCTTTTAAAACTACTGTGAGAGGCTAAGGAATTTCTTCTAGTTAAATGTGAGAACACTTTATAGCCACGTTGGCTGTTAGCACTTGAGAAATTGAATTTCGTTCGCGTGGCCCGCTTGCTGATTGCTTTCAGCTGAATCAGCTGTATTGCTGGAACCTGACTTGTCATATCACTGAAGCTGTTCCAGTGTTTCAACTTTTACTTTATTGGAATATAAGCAATATTTTGTGTGAACTTTTTGAAACGAATAACAGGAATGAATTTGCGTTGATCGAGGAATTCTTGCGTGAGTGTGATAAGCTTAAAATGGGTTTGTTCGTTACCTTTTCACGCCTAAATCGCCAAAGTGATTTTATAGGCACTATTGTAACGCAAGCGAAGCCGCGGGAAAAAGTTAATATAATTGCTTTCCATCAGGCGTGATCGAGGTCAAGAGCTAGCTTACGTAAAAAAAAAAATGTCAATTGATGGAGAAGTAAAGGAAGGTAAAAAAAGGTGGATTTGCGTGTGAGTGGGTAATGAGACAATGACAGCGTGACGAACGACAGGGGAGACTATAAGAAGAAACTGTGTTGTACCAAGCCCAAGTGACATGAGACAAGGACGATTGCAGAGAGAGATGGTGATGATTATAGTTTTGTCCAAAGAAGGCATGGTTCACTATAATAACACAGCACTAACTCAGTTTAATAAAAACGAAATCGAAATGGCCTTGTGTCTACTTCAGCTAAACCCATGAGATATAGTATGAAACAGTACCTTACCTTACTCTATATTTCACGGGCAGTGATAAATTTGGTCTCCCTGACTTAGGCTACAGAGAAATATTTCAACTTGGCCGCCAAGATAAAATGTGGCTGCTAGGTCGTACACGTGACGTTATTCTGAATACTAAATGAGGTACAGACCTTCGCGAACCGAAAGTAACTGGGAGTTTACATGTATACTAAATATATAGCAATGAAGGACGTTTCCTACTGCTGTTTCGATTATCAATGTTGGATGTAAACAAAAAAGAAAATGGAAATGAGTGGAACGGGTGAAATTAACAGACCAATTTTGAAACACAAATGCGTTACAAAACGCAAATCGCTGAGGTAGCTCAAAAGGCTGCGCAGCTTAAATAGGACTGAGCCGCATGCCATGGAACAATTTTAAGGAAGGTGCAAAGTCGGGCAAGCTTGAAACAGCGGCAGACTGCGAAGGAATAGAGAGACGAACTGAGGCAAGACAAGTGACATTCTGTCAGGAAACGTGGCGAAGGTGATGTTCAGAATGTCAAAAATGAATAGTAATGACAGACACTGTTGAAATGTCACGTGATCAATCACTGTATTTTGTCAATTCAACAATCGCATTGTCATTAATAGAATTAGTGCAGTTGGTCTAGAGCCACTGGATAGTTTCCTTAAGAAGTTTGAAGGAATGGAGGGAGGCCTTTATCCAGCGGTAGGACAATGTGAGCTATCTTTTTTTTGTAACTGTGCGAAATCATGACATGACTCCTTTTGTTCTAGGCGGAGCGGAAGGAAGTGTCAGACTCTTACTGTCTTAAACCCCTCTGTGTTCTTCCAACTGCCCTTTGCGTTCCGGGGCTGCGGTGACTATTTCGAACAAATTTGCAACCCTGGCAGGCTCTGGCCAAGGACAGTTTTACCTAGTAATAATAATATCTTTAAAATGACAATAGGTGGAATGGGAACTTTGTGGGTAGCCCCTGAAATAATCACAATGGTAGGTATTAATTATGCCCAGAAGCCAGAAATGTTTTGAAAATTTAAAAATAATCACAATAGCCATCCGTACTTTATAAAGTCATTCTTCAAAATAATAAATTTCACGCTGAAAGCTGATTATATTTGTTAAAGAATCGCCTTCGGTGTTTTTGAATTGAGGTCGTTTTTTCATGAAGATTTTCTCCCTGATATCTTTGTGTTTGATATTTTCGTCTTATTCTCTTTTGTATTCTAGAAAATTAATCGGCCGTGTATAAAATAAGTTGTCAGAAACAGAGATTATGATTAAACGAGACAAAATTTAATTTATTTTAGCTCGGGATAAATTCATAGAATGGATAAAAATATGCTTTAAGATTTTCTCGTCTAGCGCTAAGATAACTCTTTTGAGAACTTAATGATGCCATATTTTAGAAAGATACCTACTTAAAAGTGTGTAACAAATACTTTTGTGTATTTCAGAAAATAATATATAATAAAGTAACTTAGTTACAGAAGTCTTAACTTAGTTGGCAGAATTATCAATTTGAATTTGTATAGAGAAAAAAGATTATGGAATAAAATAATTCTTGCAGTCTTATTAAAGAAAAAGCTATTTAATCTTAGATAAAACTTCACTCCAAAATATCTTTAACATTTAACTATGTGAGGTGTAGGTCATACTTACTCACGACTACTCACGAGTTCACTGATAGAAAGGCATGAATGTCTCACTTAGCACCACAAACACAAGTCACACTATAATGCCAATAGATTACTAATGTCAGTTGATTACGAGGAACAGACGCGTGCGCACGTTTTTTATTCCAAATAAGTTTTTGACGTTTGAGTTCGGTATTGTTTTGTTTATATTTTGAAAATGGAGTGGCTGACCACGGAAGACGGTTAGTAGTATTTTGTGTTGATTGTGATTATCTCTTTTGTTTGGAAAATAATTCGAATGATACAAATATCGTGATCGTGCTGTTAGCAAAACCGGTTTCAATAGTACATACATACTCGTATAACCCTGCGCATTCGTGTAAAAACGAATATATCTGTATTCTGAAGTTTCGAAGCGAGAGTTTTGTGACTTAGACTACATATTCTTCGTTTGTTTTTTAACTACTCAAACAGTTGTGTAACATACCTGTGTTTTACGCACTACTTAAAATCAATGCGGTAGACTTTTTGGTTAAATAAATAATCCTTACTTCTTTAATATTATAAACGCGAAATTTTGTATGTATGGGTGTAAGTATGGATGTTTATTACTCTTCACGCAAAAACTAATGAATGGATCTTGATGAAATTTGGCACAGAGGAAGATTGTAGTCTGGAATAATACATATGATACTTTTTATTGCGGGAGTATGTTTCCTAATTTTCGATATTCAAACGGTTGAATCCGCGGGCGGCATTGTTATCTTATTTATACTTAGAGATACTAAAATTATTCCTTTTAGAATTACTACTTAAATACTGACCGATCAGGGGGCCTACCACAACCTCTTAAAACAATATTATTTTAATATTACTTTGTAATTTCTGTTGTTGCATTTTCAACTCTCGGATCAGCGCCGAGAGTTGAAAATGCAACAACAGAAATTAAAAAATTAAAATAATATTGTTTTAAGAGGTTGTGGTAGGCCCCAAGGTCGAATCTTTATCAAAAATATAGCACGTTAAAGAATAAATCTTCTTGTCCAAAACATTCCCACACATTCATGTCCAAAAATGCTTGAATTAATAGAAAACTGTCATTTTTAGAAAGGAAGGCTAAAATCGGACATTCCTGGAATCCGTTCTGTTTTTTTACTTTTTTGCGGATATACGGGACGAAAATGTTACAGTTTTTAGGATTTGGAAACTATCCGCTCAAAGCAAACGAAGCACTGAAAACCGTAGACTATAGATATCTCTAGTATAGACTAGGGAAAGTGGTTTCTATTTCGGATTTTCTACAGTTTTTATGGTTCCCGAAGCGTAGCCAACGGAATTGTACATCGGGGGTTCAATTGGCGATCTTATCGCATAGGGCAATCTCTAATCGATAACTTTTGGATGAACTGTAAGAAAGGAGATAGATTTGAAAAGGTAACTAATAAGAATAATAATATAATTAACATACACTTTAGAGGGCCAATTTTATTCTACGAATTTTTAACAACGTTAGCATTCGTATGTCAGTCGCAATCTGTCAAAAATGTATGAAAAATTGGGCTCTTTTGACAGTTTGCGACTGACATGCGAATGTGAACGTTGTTTAAAAATTGTTATAGTAGGAGCCAGATAAATGAAGAATAACGGTTATTGACCTTTCCTTAACATCTCTTCGTAGATACCCCCGGACAGTAAATTATGAATCGTTTTTCATTACTAGAACAGTAAGGATCACAATAGATGTCGATTCTGGACAGTTTTATGTCATTATTTCTGTTTTTGAAATTAAGTGTGTCAATAAATGTAGGTGGGTCAATGACCGTTATTCTTCATTTATCTGGTGCATACTATAGAATTGGCCCTCTGATATTAAATGTATCGAGCGCAACACGATAAGACCCAAAGTCTATTTCGTTCCATTTGAATTCCTTTTTCAAACCGAAAAATCTAATTTTTGTTTTCCACACTTTTTTTTCTTGATACTAAAACAATCTATCGACACCTAGACAAAACTTTTCCGTTGTGACGAAACAAAAGACGGCATGAATAAGTTTAATAGATAAAAAATGTTCCATTTTCAAACGGATTGCATTTTTTCTTCTTTCCAGGAAAATACAGAATAGAATCTCTGTCAGCTGCTACTTTCCCTGGTGCATTAAAAGTGAGTATTTTCCGGAAATACAATAAGACTGTTTAGTTTTGTTCCGAAGTTTAATTTAAGCCTTTCTCGACGTTGCCGTTGTTGTGAAATATTTGAGTCGCTGCACAAATGCTTTTGTAGAACATCGAGCAATAGCAGAACAATGCTGTTTCAGGTTATGATCCGATGAATGAAAGACAAAAATGATCAAAGGTGCTTACTCAGTTTTGAAAAAACTTTAGATAAAAAATAGAAAAAAATAACATTTGGAGGTTTGGCCGAGTCATAAACTTGGAGCAGCTGACTGTAGCCAAGATCATTTAAGGAAAATACTGTTAAGACGAATTGATCTTTTTAAAAATAGGAAACTAATATGATGATGCTGATCGTTTTTTTATAGATATTACACTTTTGAGGGAAATATGTTCCAAATAAAGTGTATTCGCACCGCACTCCGCTCCATTCTTCATCTGTAGGTACTTCTATACTAATATGAGGTACAAAGAGGTTAAGTTCGTGAGTTTGTGAGGTTGTAGGGGGTAATCTCTGAATCTACTAAACCGATTTTGAAAATTATTTTTGTATATGATAGCCACATTCATAAGGAAGGCTATAGGCTGTACGGAAACAGCAAATTCGAAAAGGAACGGTAAATAACGGGGTATACGCGTACGAAGTCGCGGGTAAAAACTATTAGTCTATGCTTGCCGCCTACTTGTAATGAGAACTTTTTGTAGAGGATTCAAGATTTTATCTACACCCATGATAAGAATCCTCTATTTTTATCATGGGTGTAGATAAAATCTTGTATGCAACTGTACATAATTAGGTATTAAAACACTCATGTGATACTCATTGATGATTTATATCACTTGCATTGTAATGATAATATTCCTACTCTTTGTCAGGGTTGCGGAATTTGTTCGAAAAAGTCACCGCGGCCCTGTAATGCAAAGGGAATTAGGAGAAACACGGATGGGTTTTGAGTCAGTAAGAGTCTGACACTGCTTTCTACTCCGCCCAGAGCGGAAGGAGTCATTTGATAATTTTCCATCCATAAAAAAGGAGTAGGTAATCTGTACAGGAGTAAACTTAAAGGAGTGTTATTAACACTCCTTTTGATAGTAACTCACAAGGACTCACGATAAGCCGAACCATGGCATATCGTAAGCCCTTCCACGATCTTGGTCTAAATCTGATTTTTAGAGTAATTTTATTTGTTATATTACATATTTCACAAAGTAACGCCTGATTCCATAACCTAAAGAATCTAACTATAATTTAAAATGTGTCAGGTGATAAGAGAAGGCTTCTGTCAAGATGAATCAGTATGCATCGGAACAGAAGTAAACAAGAACCCAGTGGCCGCGGAAGAACTGTTAGAGCTATGCGCAGACGCAGCTTTGGATGGAGTATCGCTGGTAGCAGTCGCTGTTGATACTGGAGAAGTCGTTTCAGCTGCTGTTAATAAATTGCAGGTTTGTGATCCTGAATTTTCACATGAAAATAGAAGTTAGAGATTGGATTAAAGTTTGTGTAGTAAACTAACAAAATTAATTAGGTAACACAAAGTTAAATTTTCTTTTTTAAGCAGGGTCAAAATTAATAATTTAGCGCAACTTCGCAGATGAAATGGGTGGTCTAAAGTAGTTACTCACTATTAGCAGTCATTGAACTCGTAGCCAGCTGTTTTTGGTCATCTTTCACGAAAAACATAAGTAACAGCAGCTTTAGTTACAAGATCTCATTAATTAATTAATAATTCAGTAGATAAGATTTAACATAATTTTAGCTTACTTATTGAGTTTTTCATTTTTGAGGAAATCTCCAAACCTCATTATTCCGCTTGTCACTAATTAACAAAAGTAATGAATGCTAAGCGACTACTTTGTTATTTTAATTTGTTTCCGTGACTCTCGAGTATCGATTTGTAAGGATACGAAACAATTGGAAGATAAAATATTCTTTATGTATGAAGAATTAAGAAGACGATAACATAGAAAAACAAAGTGAGAACAAAAAACATAAAATAAAAAGATATTTCCTAAAATGACAGGTGATTTTTTTAAACTGGACAAAGTTACAAAAAAAATTAAAATTGTAAAGTTATTCTACTTAAAATAAAAAAAAAATATTCGCATATCATTATGAAATAATTTTTAGTCTTGTTTAAAAATTGTGTTAGTGTATTTTCAAATATTTATTACATGTAATCATATGCCATGTCTGCATAAGACCTGCTAGAGGTTCTATTTGAATATTTTAGTTTTTTGTTAAATTAGTTACAAAAGCAAACTGCCTCTTGTAATTGAAGTTGAGCACTATACCTACTAAATTTATTTTTCCAAAAATTTTAATTTTGTGTGTAGATACATATTACCTATTTTGTTGGACGTTCTTAATCAATAAAAAATACAATGAAGAAGATAGTAGAAAGATTACAGTGGCAACCTAAGAATATTAAAGAAACTCACTTAATTATTTCAGGAGGCAACATCAGATTCATCAGAGAAGCCATTCTTCGAGATATTTGCCGAAGAACGGTGCACACAGGCATCATCGCGAGCTCTCATAGAGTGGATGGCAGAAGTGGATGGCAGGTGTAATTTCTTTGAGAAGTAAGAACAATCACTGATTTTAATTTCACTATAAAGAGAGGCTAAACTACTGGAAGTGCGTGTGCGACGGCCCCGGCCGCCTTGGTCCACGTACAAAGGCCCAACATTACTTGCGGATTTTGTTCGAAAGAGCTACCGCATCCCTGGAACGTAAAAGGCACTACGAGGAGCATGGATGGGTTTAAGTCAGTAAGAGTCTGACACTCCCTCCCGCTCCACCCAGAGCGGAAGGGGTCATTTGATGATTTCCATCATCATATCATCATCCTTAGAAAAAAAAGCCCCAACATTAGGACTAAGTGCGGAAACCAAATCTTGATGGAAAGATCGAAACTAAACTAAACAAAGACTTGCATCAGCTTGCTTGCATCAAATGCTTGCACAGTACAGCTTCACTCGAGAGGTTTAGGTTCATGTTTTAGGAATTTTAGGAGATGAAAGCTGAACTCACCTTTAAGTGTTTTCTATAACATAGGCTGTGGAAGCCAACCAGCATAGTAGGCCAGGCAGATTTTTTCTCTCTATTCAAAACTATTTTTAAAACGTATTTCCTGTTGTGGCATGGTCCGTACTTTTATATGTGTAATATAGCTGTGGCCTTGAATTCATTTTTTTTTCCAATTATTTGTATGGGTTTTCAAACAACAAAAATTCTGACATCGGAAAAAATAAATTTGTTTAAGCGGCTGGAATATCTCTCTAATTTTCTTCATACCCTCTCACCATGTTCTAATTTTAAGACACATGAAGTATAGTCTACGCCTTTACGACTAAACGTGGAATTGCGAGGCTCTCAGTAAATTCATGTCCCGTTATACGGCTATCATAATGCAACATTCCCATAAATTCAGGAAATCTTGTTTGACATAATGAAACCAGTAAGTTAATAAGTCTTGTGCATATTGTGGTTTTATGAGCCACTTCAGGCATCTTCTGGGCACGCTCGCTCCATCATAAACCTCATCTATCGCTTTCCGTCAGGCGTGATCGAGGTCAAGAGCTTGCCCAGACATACCTCAATAAAAAAATAAAAATACTAAAATTAGGTAGCCCCAACACGAGACACGTTTATTTTTATTTTTTTGGCAGTGTCTTGTTTTTGTGCAGTCCTTAGGCGTTTTTTTTTTTTTATTTCAGTCCTTGAGAGTGTTTTTTTAAGGTTGACCTAACTACGAAGCAGAAAATAACACAAGGAAGGTTTCACCATCAGCGTTTCGTTTGTCTATAGTCGCTGCTGGGTTAGGCTCCTTTATTCTGTGCCAATATTTTGCCTCTATTTATAAATAAGTTCTGAATACGTAGTTGGAACCATAAGTAAAAATAGTAACATCAAGAGTTTTTAACAGGTATATTTTATCTGATACAATGTAAAATACAGTTAATTTATCGCTAATCTATCGTTTTACCTTATGAATGTGGCTATCATATACAAAATAGTAGTTTATGCAACGACCATATAAAAGGGGTTATTAAAACACGAGTGTGGGTTTATCACACAAGTGTTTTAATTTTTAATACCTTAATTATATGCCGTTGCATACACTATTTTATCTTCACTCATACAGTTGAAATAAAATAAGTGGAAAATAGTTTATTCCAATAAGGCGGATACTCTCATTGCGTATTCGAATGATTGCGCAGCGCGCGCATCCATAGACAAAGATTTAAGCTGGCTCATTGACTTACCTAAGTCAATGAGCCCGCGCCAATAAATTAAAAAGTTAAAGTGTGCTATAAAAATTAAAAAGTTATTTTATGATTCAGTTGTTTAAAAATCGAAGGGAAATGTTGAACTGTAATGGATTTTTTTTTTAAATTTTACCTATTCACGAAAAAAAAGTACGTGTTTATGCATTCGTTTTTAAACTCATATTTGGAACATTACGTTGGGAGTTTAGATAAAGAATTTTCTAAATCCCATTGGTAGTTCAAGAGATTAGCGCGTTCAAACAAACAACCAAACTCTTCAGCTTTATTATATTAGTACTTATAGTAAAGATACTGATATTGATTTTAACATAACTAAACGGATCATGGTACGTTAACTCTTTATGTTGAGTTAGAACTCAACATAAAGAGTTAACGTACCATGATCCGTTTAGTTATGACAATGACTGGCATCCGTGACATGTATATGTTAGAACATATACATGTCACGGATGCCAGTCATTGTCATTGCCAAGTTAATAGCACATAGGTATGTACTAACCTACAGTACAGTCGATCACGCAAGGCTATTAATGATCACAAGGTACACTAGTAGACATATTATTAGACAGGTTCATTCGTTCTTTGTAGAAAAATTACATAAAGGCAACGATAACCTTTGGGTTCCGGGGCTGCGGTGAATCTTTCGAATAAAATCCGCAACCCTGGCAGGCTCCGGCCTTAACGGGCCCCGTCTACTATGCTGACATCTCTTAGAGGTGCGCGTGGAACAACGCGCCGGCGAACACAACGCGCCGTCGAACACAACGCGTCATCTAACACAACGCGCCGTCGAAGTACATTTATGCTGGGGTCAGCTTGTAATCTATCTGGATGCAGCAGTATTTTACATGATCGACTGCTTATCTGGCCTCCACACTCTAGTAACTGGGTAACGCCGCACCCTATGGCAAAATTGGTGTCAGATTTTCTGGCTTCTGACTATCCGCATCGATTATCAAAGATCCACAAATGACAGTCGCGACAAGGCTGTCTTGGCATAGAGAAGTCATGGTAATACTATGTCATAAATGGTCACCAATCCACAGACAGACTTCGCCAAGCGTTGCTTAACATCCAAGATTGACCCGTGTGACTACTACTATTTAGCTTATAAAAATACTTGACGAACATATAATTCATCAAAATAATAAGAAATAAAGAAAGACGAGATTAAAGCAGCATTCAACAATTATATGCCCTATTTCTTGAACGAAAATGTTTGCAAAACTGTTATGACATCACAGCAATTAACGTACGCTTGATAACAAACGTACGTTAATTGCTGTGATTGGGTGGGTTAGTGGACTTTCAAAAGCCATATCGTATCACTTGATAACATTTGTGACGAACCGAATTTCTTTCAATGAAGTACTAATTCAGCGAAAAATAACTCGAAACAATAACAAATCATGAAATCACACACTGAAACTAATGCACGGTTCCTGTATGAATAAAATTGTGTAAGGCCATCGGAAAAAATCCGAGAAAAAAGCTGGCTATACATCTGGATCATAACGTGTTTGGTAAAAAAAATAAAGAAAAAAGATAAAATAAATGGTGTAATAATTCTCCTCCAAGAGTTATTATATCCTTTGTTTTAAAGTTCAAATGCCAGTAACATTAATTGTTTCTGGGGTAACTATTATCTACCTATTTCATACAGCTGCAGAATACTAACAAAGAACATTCAGTCTGATTGCCAGTTGAGATCCATTTAGATCTTGCTATTGTCTTTCTTGAAATTATCTAGGAACTGACAATTTGGTATTCATATACATAGGTAAGTACGAGGCCATAGGAAATCAGAATTATTATTTGTAGGTAGGATAAGATTTATAAACTAAAAGTCTGGTTGAATGAATTCTTTTGAGAAGGCAGTGTGAATCGTGGTTCTTAGAGCATTATGTTATTCATTTTTGCCGATGATATTAAGATACTCCCGCAGCATTCTGGTCTAATCCAAAAAAAAAGGTTGCGTACAAGATATTTTTAACATTCGTATAATTTTGCCAGTTTGAGAGTTGACCAACGAGTAATTTCCTTATTTACTAGGAATTTTACTTGAAGCAATGTGACAGCGATAAACTCAATCGTGAATTTAACAATATTCTCCACTTTCCAGATACAACGTAGACTGCAGTCTCGAAATAATGTTCCTAGCAACACTTCGCGAGCACAGGTTCCACAAACTAGGTACGATTCTGTGCAGAACATCAATTGACTTGGGAAAGAAGCTGAAAAACGGTCCAGTCTTACAAATAACTGTACAAGACTTGGGCCCAAGCTATTCAAAAATGGCGCCGAGAAAACCCGTAGACAAAGTCCCTAAGATCTGTCAAGCGCTTTGGACAGCCGAACCTACTCAGAAAATAGGAAAAGTTTTAAATTTTGATGTAGGTCTGCGGGTGTCTTTCAAAGATTTTTATTATAATGGAAAGTCTTATGCAGAACGGTTAGGAGGAGAGGTGTTTGCTGAAGCTGCTGCCATAAGAATTTATTAGTTTTAAAGAGTCACTTAGGAATTACGCTATTATGTATATGTCACCGGAAAACAGCAAACACCGTAAGTTTGTAAATATCGCGTGAAATTGTAAACTGTTTTTTCGCAATGATTTTTTCACTGTGTATCGAGAAATTATTATCTAATAAAGATTTATTACAATCTTCAAAGTATGCAATTTTCCGGTGATATATACGTGTAACAGAATGAACGTCATCATTATGAAAAAATTTAACCGTGGGACCAAAATTGTAATCACGAATAAAATGAACTGTACATTTTGTCGAATTATGCAAACATAAATGTGTGGAGCAGTTTTTTTTTTTGTGTGTGTTTTAGTGTAGTGGATCTTATGATCCACTACACTAAAACACACACAAAAAAAAAGGGGTTTTGCATTGTTCTCATCGTTATCGATGAGTACAATGCAAAACCCCTTTACATTCTGCATATTGAATATGCTCACAATATAACAATGATAAGATTAATATATAGAGATAAATGTATAGCGATTAATAAGATACTGAAAATCCAATATTTTACTAAATAAATTATATCTGATATTAAAATAATAATGTGTATTTAATTTATTTTATTGACGTTCCAAAAAGTTTTCTAAAGCTCCTTTCCATTCCCAACATACCGTTAGGTACCTACAAGATATTGTAGAGCCATCATGACCTAGGCTGCTTCTGTAGAAGTATACGCACCCCTGTTCGTCCTTTTCCCCCTGTAGGTAGGGAAATTGTGTTAGTTTAGGCAGGTTATATCGGACACTTCCAAAGAAGGTATGAACAGCTAGCAGGTAGGAAGGCTCTACAATATTAACCTACGAGCTGCTCCTCATCTTTTAGCAAGGTAAGCAATGACACTCAATATTGTAGAAATGTAATAGTCATAACTCATAACATAACACAGAAATAACAACAATCTAATCTAATCACGAAAAATCGTTATGATAAAAAAGTAACACATAATATTGTTACACGTTGATTTAACATTATGTGTGGTAATCTTATAGGGTTCCGTTCCTTCATATGTAAAACGGGAACCTTCATTTGTGTCAAACTGGCTTTTCTTGAATCTTTAACGTAGAAATTGAAATCTGTCGTGATAAAAAAATGGTATACAAAAATTAAAATTAAAAAAAAAAACAAATATTTTGGGACCTGAAGTTCTGATTTATAAAGGGTTAGGTTAGGGAGCCGTGGGAAAGGGCTTGTGGCTAAGTAATACCAGTAGCCTCATGGGTCACCAACCAAGGTTAAGCACTTGCTGAGGTAGGTCTGTGGATGGGTAATTTATCCTTAAAATATCGAGTTTCCTCCGTGAGGAGAAGAATATCAGACACTGATATTTCCAAGATGTGTCGTGGTACTATAACTGGGTTGTGTTGATAAAGGCAGTCACGGCATGTAAATCACTGGTTTTCAGCAGCATAAGGTTCGACACGAAACAGGTTCGAACAAATGAGTGGGAAATAGGCTAGGCTGATTGATTGAAGTAGTTGATATTTAGTAAACGTAAAAAGACAGTACCCAAAAATGCCCGCCCGTCACCACTTCCTAGTGTTTTAGCTGAAAAGAAGTGGCGTAACAAACTCCACAACAACAGATCTGTTTTGTTAGAAGAAGTAGAGTTTATACAAAAAGTATGCATAGTTATTAACATTACAGAACACAGGAAAATATTTACTATAATATACTTTAGTAGATATTTTATGATAATACGTAACTCATAAAATTATGGTTCATCAATGATTTGATGCCGCTACTGGCTAGCCTATCGCAAATTGAACAGGGACTGAGCTCTTTGCTCGCAAAAGCATCCTGTCTGGGATTAATTTTATCTGAGCGATGACAATGACACTGTTAATTGATATTGATACTCAGAGGAGTATCATCACTGCCTTTATTTTATTAGTGTGACGGGTCACGGATGTCCGTTATCGTTTCTATAATATGGTCATTTATGACGACACTCACTGCTATAATTAGGTAATAACAATTATACAGCATAATTTCTCTGCAGCTGGTCATTCCATCAATTTTATCAATGCTGATATCACAACGATTTTGATATCATCCTTACTTACTTATCTATTAAACATTATCTTAGCCTAATAAAAATATTTATAGATACGTCTTATGATTTTTACGGGATACGTAATAGATTAAATAAAAAGCGGTTTGTTTGTGTTTTTTTCTTTCTTTTGTGACAACTTTTTGACATACCTAACTACGAATGAATAAACTCCGGGCATCATAAAAACATAACTAATAGTAGATTATACACCCAAGGAATAAAGTAGTTTCTTATGCCACGGGCGTCATATTGAATCTCGAACGCAGTGTAACGCAGAATATCTTTCCTCTTTCTGGCACCAGAGGGCATTGTAAGCAGGTAGTGCCGCCAATTAAACTGACTGGTGAGGTTCCAAATTTAAATCACATTATTGCCCGGCTGTGCCCCCGTACTCACTTTAGGTTAAGTTTGCATGACATATTACTTATTATATTACGTTTATCATATTACGTTTTCGATCAGGTTGCGTGAAAAATTCTTTGGGAACCTCTCTGCTAACATTTGTGTCCCCTAATAACTATAATACCCCATCAGCCTTCAAACATTGATCAGGCATTTTCTGGGCTCGCTAGCCCCATCTTTGACCTAATCCGTCACTTACTATTCGGCGAGATCAAATTCAAGAGCGGATTCATCTAAGTAAAAAAACCTAGAATCACTTCCCAATCAGTACCTAGCTCTGTTGGATTCAATTTTATAAATTAAATTAAAATATTATTTTCTTTTTGGCTTTATAAGTTATAAATTATGTTGTGCCCATTCCTCAAGAGTAAACAAAACAAAGTAGGACTAATTTTTCTATTGAACTTAATCATACGGAACCCTTATTTTGTAACCGATTCGCACTTAGCTGGCAATTTTATTTGCAGGCCATGTATCTATTAAATATGTCAACTCATTAGATACTGTTAGAAGATAAAGATTAGAGTCGGCATATAACCCACGGTCAAACATTTAGCCAGTCATTCACAGTTGATACTCTCGGTAGTTCGGTGAAGCATCCTCTTTTTACGATTATTTAAATTATTTTCTTAAAATAAAATGGCGTGGTATACTACAGAAGACGGTAAGTGACATTTTTAAAATTATTATATAGACCGATTTAAGCAGTACTTACATAATTAGTAAAAGGGTTTCATATAGTATTTGTTTCGTTATTATTAAACAAATATTTTTTGAATTGTTATTATATAAAATAATATCGAAAAATAGTTTAGAAAAATGTTCTCTACTAACTATTTCGACCTGGATACCAAGTTTCATTAAAATTGGTTCATTAATTTAAAAAATAAGGATTTGAAAGTTTGTAATGCCGTAGGGCGTAAACACTCTAAGAGTCACAAAAAAATCGCACTTGGTAAATTTATTGTCTATTATTACATTTTTGACGAGTATGAATCTATGTCGTCATAAATTCAATTCGAATTGTAAATCGTCATCATAGATGACGATGTTGACAATAATAATTATGACGATGAATACAGTGACAATGACAATGAGAATTGTATAATCATTGTTGACATCTTTATCGTTGAGCGATAATAATGGATACAAAATAATAACCGCTCACCCGCACATGGCCCCCCGCGTTTTTATACGGTTTTATTTAGCTTGCTCTGTTTTCTGTTGAACGCCACTCGATTACGTCATCGCTCGAGTGGACGGGCGGTCGGCTCATCTATACTACATAACTACTAATATCTTTTAATATATAAAATTATCGTGTCACAGTGTTAGTTGCCATACTCCTCCAAAACGGCTTGACCGATTCTTACGAAACTTGGTGTGTATATTCAGTAGGTCTGAGAATACGACGAACTATGAATAGGATAGGTGTAGGGTAGGTAGGTAGCCAGTTGACGGGAGCGAAGCTGCGGGGGACAGCTAGTACTAATAGCGTCCGGCTCTGGTTCTATCCATGGTCCGGAGCGAGAAGGCATGGGAAGCCGTCACCTCCATCTGCGAAGCAGTAATGCTAATGAAGGAGGAGGCAGGCCGCATGTGGGAGACACAACCCAGCAACCGAAACATAGGGAGACGCCCCGGGAATCGAGAGTCGCAGGGCGATTCCCGGCCGCTGTAGGCGCGGGCCTGCGGATGGCGAGTGCAAACACTCGCCGTCGACCCGGACCTGACTTCGATCGGACGGCAAGCCACCAAAGTGGCTTGCCGTCCGATCAAAGTCAGGTCCGGGTCGACGGCGCGTTGTGTTCCACGCGCGCCTCAAAGTGGCCTGACAGGGTTGTGGATTTTGTTCAAAAGAATTACCGTAGCCCTGGAAAGCAAAGGGCACTAGGAGGAGCACGGATGGGTTTAAGTCAGTAATATTAACACTCCCTTCCGCTCCGCCCAGAGCGGGAGGAGTCTTTTGATGATTTCCCATTCATAAAAAAGGGGTTATCTCTGGATCTACTGAACCGATGTTGAAAATTAATTTTGTATATGATAGCCACTTTCATGAGGAAGGCTATAGGCTATACAAGAACGGGAAACGGGAACGGAAAACTAAAAGCTAGCAATGTAAACAAACGTTATCTATGAGTGTGGTTCTGAGTATTACGCTTAAACTTGATGTTTTTTATAATGCTGATGAACAAACCCTTTGAACTGTTTCAATTTCGTTTGAATTAATGATTATATAACTTAAAAGCGTTTGGTAACGATATTAAACGATCATAGAGTTTTTTTAGCTTACATTTCAAGTAAATATTTATAATAACGAAAACAGAACAAGCGATGACGTAAATGTTTTATTGTTTAAAATAGATGTGAATATTCTCAATATAATATAAATAAAATCAAATTGCACAAATGTACAATATTTGTTATTTAAAACCATTTGAAAAAAAAAAGTTGACGCACGGAGGTTTTACGCGCAGTTTAATTTTTTTTCCACATTTATCTGATACGTGGACTAAAAATATTGGTACTTACTAGTTGAAAGCTTTTGTAGGAAATATATGTCAAAAATTTTCAACGACCATTGTGAGACCATACCGATTGCGGAATATTACGGAATTACTGAATAAGTTACTTACTTATTCTTTTTTTTTGTAATATTGTCTAACACACAGAACAGATTCAATAACTCAATACCTTCTGAAAAGAAAAAAAAATACCACTCGAAATGTTCGAAGGCAAAAACGCTGAAGTCATAAAAAAATGGCAACAAAGAAGCATATTTTTTAAATCATGGCTTCAAAATTGTAGTGGTGTTGTATACGAAAATGCCCAATTGGGTACTCCACAATAAGATGTTCTCAAACTGGTGGGAAGAGTCGTTTTTAAGTTTATGCGTTTTTTTACCAGTCTTTTCTGACTGGGTTGTACCCAACAAAGTCTTAGCCATAGGCTTTACAACCATGTTTTACTTACATATAATGAAATTATTGTTGTATTGTCACAGGAAAATACCGAATCGAATCGATGTCTGCTGCTACTTTTCCTGGTTCTTTACAGGTAAGTTCTAAACTTGCCAGCTGCTTTGGAAAAATCTACTACTAATCCTTGACAATTAACAATGTTTTGTATTTTTCTAATGCTCCAGGTACTAAGGGAAGGCTTTATCCCACATGAAGCCGCGTGTATTGGATTAGAGGTGAACAAGGATCCCTTAGCTGCAGAAGAGATGTTAGAACTATGCGCAGACGCAGCTCTAGACGGTTTATCACTGGTAGCAGTCGCTACTGACACTGGGGATGTGGCTGCAACTGTTTTCTGTAAATTGCAGGTTGGTAAAATTCATCCCACAAAAAGGGTGCATTAAAATGGCTTAAACGAGTGCGGACACCATGCAATTTCCACTCGGTGTATCCTAGTCAAGCAGCATAGTAATACTAATATATCATCATGCTGTCTACAAATAATATAAAATAAAGCTATAGAGAAGAAGTTTGCATATGAAATTATAAATTTATTCTCACGGAAAAAGAAACAGAACGTAAACCAAATTTTTAAAATATAAGTTATACTGTCAGTTTGTTCATAATTTCATATGACTTGACGGACTTACAATAATATTTTGGAGTGGGTGAGATAAGATAGTTATAGTTAGAGGGTTTATCACAAGTTGATAAAATTGATATCACAAACTCCTCTGTGATTTTTATTACGAGGTTTGTCGTCACATGACTTCACTAAAATGATGCTTTATCAGTGATCCGTCACAAGAGTACAACGAAGTGCCTATTGCTTTTAGACACGGTGCCATGCACGGAAGTAGATTGTTATGTGTTCGAACGTGAGCGTATAACAGACAACTATGTACATCCGTATTATCATCCAAATTAGATGGACAGGGATTCTGATTACAGCACTGAGCGCCAGGGGTCACTAAAACAATGTCACTTGATTGGTAAACGTTTAAAAAATAAATTTCTCTTTAAGAAGAAATACAATGTTACTTATTTCTACCATCAAAAATACCATTTTTGAAATGTTCTAGTTGAAATAACTGTAGAGATAGGTAACCAGCTTTCTTCTTGAAATGGTCGTGGAGACCACTTGCCATAAGAAGTGCCGATAGCAAAAAAATAATGTGATGATATTCATAAAATGTTTGTATCTTTACGTTTCAGGAAAAGCCAACGCCAGGTTCAACAGAGAAGTCATTTTTCGAAATATTCACCGAAGAGCGCTGCAAGCGACCATCATCCAAGGCTATGATGGATTTCATGGTTGAACTTGACGCAAAGTGCAACTATTTTGAAAGGTATATATTTAAAAAAAAATGTGTTCTCAAAATAAACAACCACCGTCTTGGATTAAAAATAAAAACAAGAGTTCCTAATTCGCTATTTTTTTCAATATAAGCAAAAGGATGTCCCTGCATTAAGACAGTATCTGGCTTGACTTATTAATATTGACAAGACCAAAATAATGAATTTTAAAATAAGAACTCGACGTACGGGCGCTTTAAATATCAAGTATCAAGACAAAGACATTGCAGAAACCGAAGCAACAAAATTTCTAGGGTTATACGTAGATGACAAAATAAATTGGAAAAAACAAGTCGACTATGTCTGTAAAAAGTTAAGTAAGTTTTCATATGCCCTTTACAGACTAAGGAAAATTGCAAATCTACCTACACTAATAACGGCATACCATGGACACGTTTGCTGTAACCTTAGATACGGCTTGATATTTTGGGGTAACAGTGTTGATAAAGAACGCGCGTTCATTGCACAGAAACGGTGTGTCAGAGCAATTTTCAACCTACAGAAAACTGATTCGTGTGAACCATATTTTAAAAAAATGAATGTATTAACATTACCGTGTCTATATATTTTTGAGGTCGCAGTTTTTGTAAAAAATAATAATGATTTATTTAAATATCGAACGCGTATACGGCATCAGGACAAACTAGACATAGTGCCTAGTAAGACTCATTTCTTGCGCAAAAGTATTTTCTGCTCTGCTCCACGTATATTTAATAATATTCCAAGGCCTATAAGAGCAATTACTGAAATAAAAACATTTAAAAAGAAACTCCATGAACTGTTAGTGAACAAATGTTATTACTCTATGAAAGACTTTATTGATGACAAATCACTATTAAAATACAATCTGCCTAAGTCATGATGCGTTTTTGTGTACATAATCATATAATGTAATTAACATTATTGTTGACATGCATGTACGAGTAAACTCACTAGATACTTACCTACATTCTATTGTACGCCCTAAGGGTAGGACATAGCTGGTCCTAAATATTTAAATAACACCATCTGTATTATGTACCTATGATCCACAATAAAGATGATTTGATTTGATTTGATTTGATTTGACATTTAAATAAGATAAACAAAATTTCATTTCATTTTCAGGTATGGTGTTGATTGCCTCTGTGAAATAATGTTCCTGGGAACCAAACCTCAACATAGACAACAGGGTCTTGCAAAATTGCTTGTCAAAACAGCTATCGACCTATCGAAGAAATTCAGGGAAGGTCCCGTTGCTCCTCTAACTGTGGCAGACCTAGGACCAGACTACGCGTTCATGAAGCCAAGGAAAGTAGTCACAAAGCCACCGCAGCTATGTACCGCGTTGTGGTCAGCAGTCGGCTCAAAGAGATGTGGAGAAATTTATGGCTTCGACGTACTTGAAGTCTTTTCTTTTGGTGACTTGATTTACGATGGAAAACCTTGTTCTGACAGAATAGGCGCCGTAACCACCTGTGAAGGGGCCGCGTTGAGGATATAAATAAATGAATTAGAAAATATTTTGAAAGAGAATTATAGACGCCGTGTATATTTGTTTTTATGTTTACGATTTAATTGTTTGTGACGTATGTTGTGATATTTGTCTTTGTTTAATATAACTACTAATTATAATAAACACATCGTTTTATTTTTATGAGGTACAGTCAGCACCAAAAGTCGATGAACATTTATAATTTTTAAATTCTAATTATTAAGTACAATTTTAAAAGTAAAACGCAATGAATATAAAATTAAGATATAATAAACCCTTAGCTATTGCCTGAAATTCGGAAACCTAGTACATTATGTGTTTTTAGTGTCTGTTTAAATGATATAAAAAATAACATTGTTAATCGACTTTTGGTGTTGACCGTACCACTTGTCAATATGCAAAAGTATTAGGTACTTTTGCATATTGTTACACATATTCATAAGTACACAATTACGAAAGTGCTGATGTTAGGGCCTTCTAGGTTTTACCGTGATTATAAGTTTTCTTTAAAGAATTATGTTTTCGATGAGAAAACATCGCTGTTGAAATCTCTTGTAAAGGTGCTACGAATAGAATTTACTAAATTTACCAAAAAATCACGTAATAGGTGTATAGTTAAGTAATGCATGAGGAGAATCGTCAAATGCCATTAAAAAAATAATACATTAGCACACTATCGACCGATAACAACTTGACTATGTGGGGAGAGCATAAACGAGGTTTATTATATATAATAAAGTGAATTTGCCTGTTTTTTATTCACATCACTAGTTAAATTTGCATAGCAGGCTATGCAAATTTAATAATCCATAAGATATAAATATAATCCGTTAGACTGAATATTCATCATCAGACCATTTTTCATCTTGATTGAGGTGCAGTAATATTTATGTATTTTATTTAATATTGATGTATATGATTGAGCATTCTGTCGGTACAATAAAATTACTGATTTTTTTTTCACATTAGCGGGTTCGATTCCCTTTTCATACTATTTTAAATTTCTATAAAAGCAGTTCGTATTGTTTTTAAAATAAAAATGTAGTCTTCATGCAGTCAATATTACTATCTACATTATTTAAGGTACGCCCTGTCTGACATTTTTGAAAAAAAACAGACAACGATTTTATTTTTAGGTAATATTGTAGGGGTGTCTGGGTTGCAGTACTTCAACCATTTTTCTTCGATATTACGATAGTACTAAGCTTGTTATATCGAGACACTTTAGGTTCGACGTAACGTAAGTTCAAAACAAAACATCCATGTAACGATACTTCTAAGTTCGACAACGTACGCAAACGACTCCATAGAACTCGTGGTGGTACAGAACAGAGTTGAGGGTAGTAGACCGCGTGGAGGTCACCTATAAGTTAGACTGATCGTGGCTGTTGGCAGATTCAATGTACCCAGAGTCACAAATTACTTCTAATATATACAAAGTCTCACTTAAAAAATATAAAAATCAGCTCCAATACATATAAATGAGTAAAGGGTTTTAAATACAAATAAAAATGAGACAGTAGGTGGCGCTGTTTTATTTAAACGAACGAACGACCAGCCCAGTTCTTCGCAAATGCAACGTTTTCTTTATGCAGACGAACTTGCTCTAGCAGCTCAGACTACTTTAGAAGAGGCCGAAGACCAACTGACAGAAGCTCTGGAAGCACTTGGAAAATTCTACGGCGAAATGCAATTCGGCCAAACCCTTCACAGACCCAGTCCTGCGTTTTTCACCTCCGCAACCGTCAGTCAAATAGCGTAGAATTCTAGCGTAGAAACTTTAAGTATCTCGTGTACAGGCCTTCACATAGAGCACTGCTCTCAACCTTGTTACTTGGGCATTAATTTGGATTGGTCCCTGACATATAAGTTTCAATTCCTAAAAACTAAACAAAAAGTTTGGACTAGAAATTTGAATTTGGCCACCATATGAATATTAAGCCCTATTCAGCTGTGCCGTTAGCCTAGCTACCATATCGCTGTTTTGCTAATATTTCTCACGTCATGACTATTCTTTAGTTTCTTCAGAAACGAGAATTTTCGTTGATTTTGCAGAACTAACATCCTAATATTCGCAAGTTTTAAAAAAAATATATATAATCGTTGTATTTTGAGAAGGATGAGGATTATCAAAAGTCAACAAAGCATAATTATTGTGTTATCAACATTGATAAAAGTCATGATTATGATTATGATCACACGCACAGTAATTAAGCCTATTGAATTCTGTTACAAAAAAAACCTTTCGAAAATCATGTATTCAGATTGAATTACTTAGCTAATAATAATATTCTATGCCCCCTAGATGTGTCAGAGTGCGTCAACAGTAGTTCTTTATCGTGAACGATGTTGAAATTGCTTAATCTCGTGCCTTGACGTGAATACATGGTGAAATGGACATGAAATGAGCTGTCGATCCATCCAATCAAGATGAAATGAGAGATTTTCATAAAATAACACCACAGGTTTGACGGCTATGGATTTCTTTTTCCTAGGGACACCACTCCAACGGTTGCTTGAGGATGGGATTGGAATCTCTTCGCTGCGCTTGATCTGGCGATCGATCGACTCTCATGGTTTTCCTAGAGCAATTTACACATGGATTATCTCCAATAGATTGACCATTTTCGGCGGCATTATTATGCCAAGTAAGCCACTAGCTCTTTCGACACAGGCTGGGTACATGTCCCACTGCTATTCTGTTACTTGTTTTTGCATGAGAGTGTTGATCAGCCGATGCCGGTGAGCAGCTCACTTGTTGTTCACTTCGCCTAAGTTTTCACTTCGACATGTTAACAGAATTGCACCGCTGGTTCGTGCACAAATGGTTTAAGTGGAACCCAGCCTGCAGCTTCTGTAAAAGAGGATCCTCGGCGTTTAAAAATACATCACTCACATTTCACATCTGCCGTACTGTCCTCCGACGAGGTCGTACATTTCATAAAGCTTTTACGACTTTTTAGACGTGCAGGTATTAGTAGGTGACCATGCAGGGGTTGACGGCCGTCTGGTTGTTATTTCGGTTCTCAATGCGTCTAGCTATTTGCGGCAATAATCTGATGGAGCTATACCTGCCAATGGGTACAACATCTTGAGAGGGGCAGGATTTAATAGTAATAATATAATAATTATGTAGAGACACATAGGCTGGTTGTGCAGAATATACGTCACCCTATACAAAGTGATGCCCAAGTAGCGAGGTTGCTACAATGCTCTACGCAAACGCCCTGCCACGAGATACTTAAAGTGCCATTTCATTGACGGTTTCAGAAGTAAAAAGCACAGGACTGGGTCTTGTTAGAGTTTGGCCGTAGTGCATTTTTGTTGTAGAATTGTATTTATTTAAACTTTATGTAGAATAGTGGTAGGTACATGGGTGGACTGCAACAAGGCATTTTCTAGCTGTCAAATTTTGGGTTAGAAAGACTACACTGTGGTAGGTGTACAACAAATAAATAAGATTTAAAGTAGAATTTTGTTTTGGAAATACTATACAAATAAAAATATAATAATAAAATACATGTACATGATAAACTAAAAAATATGATGTTTTATGATAGTAATTTTCCAAGTGCTTCCAGAGCTTCCGTCAGTTTTATTTCGGCCTCTTCGAAAGTAAATGTCTGAGCGGCTAAAGAAAGGTGGTCTACTTATAGAAAGCATCGCGATTGCGGAGAACTGGACTAGTCGTTCGTTCGCGTAAATATTAAACAGGGCTGTGACTAGCACGCTACCTTAGGAAGTCCGTTTTCTATTTATGTTTAAAACCCTGTACTCATAATAAAACCTTGTAAACATAGCTAGCGTTTTCTATATTTTTATAATTGAGAACTTTTTTCCCTTGGAGGTGTCATTTGACATCGAGAGCTTAAGAAACTTCTACGGGCAACAAAAAAATGATGTATACCGAATTTGGCAATTGCGATACTTAACAATATTCTACTATTATTTCTCTAAAATCTGAGATACATTTCTTTTGCGCCAGGCCTGGGGTTTTTTTTATGGAATTTGGTGATTCTCCTCGTGCATTACGTAAATATACGTCACAATAATGTGAAGTGATGTGCCTTATTAAGTGATCTGTGTATTTTTTTTGGTAAAATTAGTAAGTTCTCTTCGTAGCACTTTCACAAGAGATTTCAACATTTCGTTTCCCAATTTTTTTCTCATCGAATGCACAATTCTTTAATTCTTATTTTATTTTTGGGATGCATGAAGGAGCCTCCTCGAGTAGCGCAATTTGTTCCATCAGACACTCAACTGAACCGAGCGCTCGGCGCATCCTGGACAGTCTCACCTAACACCTTTTAAGACTGGCCAATGGAAGTATTGGGTGGTAGGGCTAACGCCCGCCTGGATCGCGACCACCCTCTCACCGGAGTTCGGCGTCAAGCAGCCTGCTGTGTTTCGTCGATGTGTGGGAGTACCAGTGCCTCAAAGCATCTTCTGGGCACGCTCGCTTTCATCATGGACCTCATCAATCGCTTTCCATCAGGCGTGATCGAGGTCAAGATCTAGCCCATTCATAAATAAATAAATAATAAATAAGAAAAACTTATAAGTACGGTAAAACCTAAGGCCCTTCTAATTTTATGGAAGCCAATAGTTGACCACAATACAGAACATAACATCGGCACTTTCGTAATTGTGCACTTATGTATATGTGTACTCATGCGTAATTAGGTACATTTGCATATTGATAGTGATAGATACCTAATAAAAATGAAACAATGTGTTTAATTAAAAGTATTTACATTAAACAAAGACAAACATAACCAACATCACAACTAATTAAATCTTAAACAAATAAACAAGACTTTTGCGTAAAACATTTACTCTCATCCAAAATATTTTCTAATTCATTTATTTATATCCTCAACGCGGCCCCTTCACAGGTGGTTACGGCGCCTATTCTGTCAGAACAAGGTTTTCCATCGTAAATCAAGTCACCAAAAGAAAAGACTTCAAGTACGTCGAAGCCATAAATTTCTCCACATCTCTTTGAGCCGACTGCAGACCACAACGCGGTACATAGCTGCGGTGGCTTTGTGACTACTTTCCTTGGCTTCATGAACGCGTAGTCTGGTCCTAGGTCTGCCACAGTTAGAGGAGCAACGGGACCTTCCCTGAATTTCTTCGATAGGTCGATAGCTGTTTTGACAAGCAACTTTGCAAGACCCTGTTGTCTATGTTGAGGTTTGGTTCCCAGGAACATTATTTCACAGAGGCAATCAACACCATACCTGCAAATTAAATTAAATTGTGTTTGTCTTATTTGACTGTCTAGCCAGATACGAAAAAATAGCAAATTAGGGACTTTTGATTTTTTTTTCAATCCAAGAAAAAAATAATATTATATACCTTTCAAAATAGTTGCACTTTGCGTCAAGTTCAACCATGAACTCCATCATAGCCTTGGATGATGGTCGCTTGCAGCGCTCTTCGGTGAATATTTCGAAAAATGACTTTTCTGTTGAACCTGGCGTTGGCTTTTCCTGAAACGTAAAGATACAAACATTTTATGTATATCATCACATTATTTTTTTGCCATCGGCGCTTCTAATGGCAAGTGGTCTCCACGACCATTTCAAGAGGAAAGCTGGTTACCTATCCCTACAGTTATTTTAACTAGAACATTTCAGTATGGTACTTGATGGTAGAAATTAGTACCTAACTATTACTGTATTTCTTTTTACAGCGAAATCTTTTTTTAAACGATACCAAAAAAGTGATATTTTTCTTCAGCTCTCAGTGCTGTTATCAAAATACCTGTCCATTTCATTCGGATGATATTTGAATTTTACCAACCTGCAATTTACAAAAAACAGTTGCAGCCACATCCCCGGTGTCAGTAGCGACTGCTACCAGTGATAAACCATCCAGAGCTGCGTCTGCGCATAGTTCTAACATCTCTTCTGCAGCTAAGGTATCCTTGTTTACCTCTAATCCAACACACGCGGCTTCATGTGGAATAAAGCCTTCCCTTAGTACCTGGAGCATGAGAAAAAAACAAAACATTGTTAATGATCAAGGGTGAGTGCTAGATAATTCAGAAGCAGCGGGTAAGTTTAAAACTTACCTGTAAAGAACCAGGAAAAGTAGCAGCAGACATCGACTCGATTCTGTATTTTCCTGTAAAAAACAACATTTAATTTCATTATATGTAAGCAAAACATGGTTGTAAAGCCTATGGCTAAGACTTTGTTGGGTACAGTACAGTCAGAAAAGGCTGGTCAAAATAAACGTTTACGGCACGGCGTATACTCTTTCCACCAGTTTAAGAACATCTTATAACGGAGTACCCAATTGGGTGTTCTCAAACTTTGTCATCATCTTGGTTAGGTTATTGTTTTATTATTTCGTAACCGTTATGATCGCTCAACGATACATATGTCAACAAAGATTATACAATTCTTATTGTTATTCACTGTTTCTATCGTCATTATTGTCAACATTTACAATTCGAATTGAATTTATGACGACTGATAGATTCCTAGTCGTCATAAATGTAAATCAAACTCGTATTTAATTAAAAAATAAACAATTACCAAGTGAGATTTGTTGGTTACTTTTAACGGCCGCTTTCTATAACATATCTCAATCCCAATCTTGATCCCGATCCTTGTCTGTAACCAATCAAAGGTGAGGATTGTGTGGTGAAGGACACAAACTCGGCCGTTGATTGGTTACAGACAAGGATCGGGATCAAGATTGGGATTGAGATATGTTATAGAAAGCGGCCGTAAGAGAGTTATATACAATTTTTCAAGTCTTTATTTTTTTTTTTAATTAATGAACCGATTTTATGAAACTTGGTATGCATACGCTAGTTGTCCAGGTCGAAATAGTTAGTAGAGAATATTTTCGAAAAATAATTCAGGGTGAAAGATGATTTTTCCCTCTATTTAGAAAACTTAAAACGCTTTCTCTCCTCCTCCAAACTGTTTTTCGAAATTTTCTATTTTCCGGATTGAAGTAACTTAATTAAACAATTATTTTTTTATTAATAACGAAACATAAATTATAGGTATGTAACCCTTTTACAAATTAAGTTGGTAACTTCTGCTTAAAACAGTTTAAATAATAATTTCAAAAATGTCACTTACCGTCTTCAGTAGTATACCACGCCATTTTATTTTAGAAAAATAATTTAAATAATCGTAAAAAAGAGGATGCTACACCGAACTACCGAGAGTACCAACTGTGAATGACTGGCTGAATGTTTGACCGTGGTTTATATGCCAACTCTAATCTTAATCTGTTAACAGTATCTATATGAGTTGACATATTTAGTAGATACGTGTGCCTAAAAATAAAATTTCCAGCTTATTGCAAGTCGGTTATAAAATAAGGGTTCCGTACGATTAAGTTCAATTGAAAAATTGATCCTTACATTGTTTTGTTTACTCTTGAGGAATAGACTCAACATATTTATTAGGCCAAAGAGCCCGAATATTTCAATTTCATTTATAAAATTGAGTCTAACAAAGGTAGGTACTGATTGGGAATTGATTCTAGTTTGTTCGTCCTTTGATGAACCTGCTCTTGAATTTGACCTCGCCTAATAGTAAGCGATGGATTAGGTCAACGATGGGGTTAGCGCGCCCAGTAAATGCCTGATCAATGTGTGCTTTGAAGGCTGACGGGGCGATTCTGTTATCTAGTCGAAGTGAACACTTGGGCGGGGTGCAAGACGGGTGAATTGTCAAAACATACAAATAAGATGGAATGACAGCTTACTTGTCGATCACATCGCCTAGGTGTACACCGTGAGATATCGACAGAATCGACCGGGTGGACTGTCGCGACACCTAATTTAGCTATGACGCCATTGTTTTACTACAATAGTAATGTGTAGTACTGATGCGTTGACAGTTGAATGCTAGCAGAGAGGTTCCCAAAGAATTTTAGTATTATTTTCATGTTGCCCTGAGTTTATTCATTCATATTTATGTCAAAAAGCATTTATCACAAAAAGAAAAAAAAACCATTTATTTCATCTATTACGCATACCGTAAAATCATATGACGTAAATATAAATATTTTTAGAAGGCTAAGATAACGTTTAAAAGGTTGGTAAGTAAGGATGTTATCAAAATTATTGTGATATCAGCATTGATAAAATTGATGGAAATACCAGCTACAGAGTTATTATGCTGTGTAATTGTAATTACCTAATTATGACAGTGAGTTTCGTCATAAATGACTATTTTATTGAATTGATAACTGACATCAGTGACTACAACACAGAGCATAACATCGGCGCTTTCGTAATTGTGTACTTATGTATGTGTACTGATGCGTAGTAGGTATATTTGCATATTGACAGTGGTACCTAAAAATTGAAACAATGTGTTTAATTATATGTAGTTATCTTAAACAAAGACAAACTTATCCAACTTGACAACTAATGAGATCTTAAACAAATCAACAAGACGGTGCGTTGAACATCCACTCTAAACCAAAATATTTTCTAATTAATTAATTAATTAATTAGATCCTCAATGCGGCCCCTTTACAGGTAGTTACATCGCCTATTCTGTCAGAACAAGGTTTTCCATCGTAAATCAAGTCACCAAAGAAAAGACTTCAAGTACGTCGAAGCCATAAATTTCTCCACATCTCTTTGAGCCGACTGTTGACCACTCTAACGGTGGCAAATTAGTCTGGTCCGAAATTTGCCACAGAGGAGCAGTGAGACCTTCCCTGAATTTCTTCGATAAGTCAATAGCTGTTTTAACAAGTAACTTTGCAAGCCCCTGTTGTCAATGTTGAGGTTTGGTTCCCAGGAACATTATTTCACAGAAGACGAAAAAATTGCAAATTAGGGACTTTTGTTTTTTTTTTTCAGTCCAAGACAGGGTTCCATCCAACAACGTAGTCTTGTTCGCCCTACTCCTAGAGTGTAATTAAGCCCGCGTAGGCGCGGAGGGGCAAGACTGGCCACGAGCTGAGGAACGATTGGCTTAACGCGACCTTTATCTGCGACGATAAGCTCGCATGAGATGGCTGGAGCCCCGCAGCGCCGGAGCCGTGACTGATCGTGTTGCATGTTCGCTTGCATGCTGCATGCTTGTTACTTGCTGCATGCTTGTTGCTCATGCTGCATGCTTGCTGCATGCATGGCTATGCAATCAGTATTTTTGATTAGGATTCGGATTTTTATTTTTATTCTCTGACGAACAAATTGTGTTTATTGTATTAATTCAGTTTAAAAAGGCGTTTATAATTTGAAATTCTAATTAATCTGTTCTTTAATAATCGGAATTTGTATTTTTGATGTTTCGAATAATCTTTAAGTCGGAATTTTTGTTAATAAAATTGATCTATTAAAACGGTATTTTAAAAATTTCGGTATTATTAAAATAGGATGAATGATAAATCGGATTTTATGGACATGAACATATTCAGAAATAACAATGTAAATAACATGCTTAGAAATCTGAAAATCGAAGAGATCGGCCGGGATTCGGTTGAATCGGAGTTGTTAAACGGTTTTTTATATTATGAATTTTGAAACATTCGGAATTTAAAAAAATCAGCATTTTGAAATTTGAATTACTTATATGTATTTAAATACGAAAAACTTTATTCCGTCAGTCACAAATGAATAAAGTTTATCCGGTAATACTTATGTAGTGTACCCGGTACCGTCAAACGGGGTTAATAGACACTAAACTTTTATAAGGTTTTTCACTAAATAAAATTGACTGTCTTAGAAATCAGCTTTATTTTATTTATATCAATTCAATAAAATTGAAGACTGCAAATGCTGCAAACAAGATTTAAATAATGTGAAAATCCCCTTCAAAATTTTGTGCCGATTCACCCCTGCGTTCCTATTCACCCCGTTTGTAGAGACGTAGTATAGATTAAAATACATATGTTATTGCATAATATCAGTCAACGTGAAAAATATATTTATTCACTGTTATGGATTCAGGCTATGCAAATTTAACTTGTGATGAGAAAAGAAACAGGCAAATTCACTTTATTATTATAAATGAAGTACTTCTTAAAGGCTCTCCCACATAGGCGCGTTATTATCGGTCGATAATACCGGATGCGTTATTGCGATAATGCGTCCCAGTTCCTTGCACAAAAACTGCGTTTTTACCGTCTGATACTTCTATTTCGTATTCGTGTTTTTGCCAGGTTGTTCCCTAATGTCGGGCAGATTTGCCATTTTTGTGATAGTCACACTGTACAGCATTGATCCCCCTACCGGACCCCGAAGACGCGCGCCCGCTCTACATCTCCGACTACGCGAACGAAGCTCGCACATGCAAGGGCAACAAGTTAAAATATCCATATTATAGATTTTTAGAACACTCGTGACTATCGGTATAACCAAGTTTCCTCCTTGACGTACTATTAGTACGATATCGCAGCTGTGTGCCGCTCGCGAGCTGCTCGTGCACTGCACGCGTGCTGTAACTGCAATTGTTCGGTGCGCCTCCTTGGCGCAACTCACGCAAGGCTCTTACAGTGGGCGCGCGCGGCTTGCGTACCGTTCGCGCGCATTCTGGTGAGCGGGCGGGAGGATGTATGTGCAGCGCGCAGGCGGCGCAGGAACCTCGCACGAACTTAAAATGCACGCGCGCAGCTCGCGTTCGCGAGCGAGTGGCACATTCGCCAGATCTGGACAAACCCTAAGAACTCATATCGGAATATCGCACGGCGGGCGGAGGAACGCAAACGTTCTACTTCTATTGCGTCGTTATTATCGCAGCAGTGTGTAACTTCGTAGCCGTCCTAAGACATAATGTGCTAAAACAGATATCGCAATTTATTACGTATCCGGTATTATTGACTGATCCTAACGAGCTTGTATGGGAAAGCCTTAAGAGGTCAGTGTTCTCATCATTATGAACAACTTTTACTATGGGACCAACACTGAAATCGCGAAAAAAAACATATAGTTGAGCATAATACTTATACATTTCAATGGACACGTGAGTCTGTTAAGAGGATGCAGTTTTTCTTTAAAGGTCTCAACATCTAGACAACTCAACAGACACCTTAAGAAATATCTTCGGTTAAAAAAAATATCTCGAATTTGGCAATATTTAGCGAAATTGAAATTTTACAATATCCTTCTATAATTTCTCTAAAATCTGAGATACAATTCTTTGGCGCCGGGCCTGGGGTTTTTTTATGGACTTCGACGATTTTCCTTGTGCATTACGTTATTATACATCACATTAATGTGAAGTAATGTGCAACTACTATGTGATCTGTGTGATTTTTTGGTGAATTTAGTCAGAAATTATCTTCGCAGTTCCTTAACAAGAGTTTTCAACACCTCTTTCCGTAAATGTTTTTGCATCAAAAACACGATCCCATAAAGGAAAACTTATAAGTATGGTGAAACTTAAGGACCTTCCAATTTTCTGGGAGCCAATAGTTGACCACAACACAGAGCATAACATCGGCACTTAAGCGTAATTAGGTAGGTACTTTTGTATAATGACAGTGGTATGTGATGAAAATTAAACAATGTATTTAATTATTAGTAGTTATATTAAACAAAGACAAACCATAACTGGTCACAAACAATTAAATCGTAAACATAAAAACAAATATACACGGCGTCTATAATTCTCTTTCAAAATATTTTCTAATTCATATATTTATATCCTCAGCGCGGCCCCTTCACAGGTGGTTACGGCGCCTATTCTGTCAGAACAAGGTTTTCCATCGTAAATCAAGTCAGCAAAAGAAAAGACTTCAAGTACGTCGAAGCCATAAATTTCTCCACATCTCTTTGAGCCGACTGCTGACCACAACGCGGTACATAGCTGCGGTGGCTTTGTGACTACTTTCCTTGGCTTCATGAATGCGTAGTTTGGTCCTAGGTCTGCCACAGTTAGAGGAGCAATGGGACCTTCCCTGAATTTCTTCGATAGGTCAATAGCTGTTTTGACAAGCAACTTTGCAAGACCCTGTTGTCTATGTTGAGGTTTGGTTCCCAGGAACATTATTTCACAGAGGCAATCAACACCATACCTATAAAAAAATAAGAATTGGTATTGCTTCATTTAACTGTGTATCCTAAAACTGTCACTGCAGTGCAAAGGTCTTCGATAAAGGATTTTGTTCAATCCAAGGCAGTTTTTTTTAAGTTAAAATCGATTGAGAATAATTATAGATATTAACATAACGAGTTGTTATGATTTGAAATAAGAAATATTGCTCTGAAAATATACCTGTCAAAATAGTTGCACTTTGCGTCAAGTTCGACCATGAACTCCATCATGGCCTTGGATGACGGCCTTTTGCAGCGCTCCTCGGTAAATATTTCGAAAAATGACTTTTCTGTTGAGCCCGGTGTTGGCTTTTCCTAAAATGTAAAAGATACTCACACACGTTTGAAAATGTGACAGTACAATTTGAACTTTCGGCGATCCTAATGGAAATCAAAGCTGAAACGTATCATGTTCCTTAAAAACGCCTATCCTTAGGATAATGTTGGTAGGTATGATGTTGCCTTTTTTTTTAAGGTAAAATTAGAGTTGCACCATGGGTTCATGGTGCAACAAAAAATATTTTTGTTATGCCCGACGTTGGTCCATACGAAGCTCAGTGGCGTTAATCAATCTTAATGGATAGACAATAATTATCTATGCCTTATGATATAACGGTATTTCACTAACAAAACGATATTTTACAAGTGATACACTTTTGGTGGCCAAAATATGCGATTAAATTTTGTGCTATAATCAGAATCCGTATCCATGTCATTCCCAAAATCCCATTAGTAATAAAAATTACACAGCAGTTTCTGATAGGTATCATCAATTTTAAATCTTCATTTGATAAATTTTTAACTATAATATCTATCGTACCTAACCCACTACATAATATTTATTTATTTATTTATTTATTTATTTATGTACACACAATAACCTTAAAAATAGAAATTTGTATACAGAAAAAAGAGCACAAAGGTACTGCTTATTTCTAAAGAAATTGCTTCCAGCAGACCTGCGACAGAAAAGTGGGATGAGAAACGTAGACACAGTGTGTATAGAGGAGAAGGAAACTTAAAATAGACACTATACTAACTTAACTAAAACATATTACAATATATAAATAAATATAAATCACAACAATAAACATACAAACAAATATATATAAATACATTATTATAATAAAATAATACATAATTATATCTATAATAAACAAAGGATTACAGTATGGTAGAAAGATAATGCTCTTTGACTGTTTTTTTGAAAATAGAAATATTTTTACAGTCACGTATGTTAGATGGGAGTGAGTTCCACAATCGTACTGCAAGAAAAGAGAAGGAGTGGGAATATGAAGGAGTTTTATGAGATGGGAAGTTTAGTTGCTGTTTGAGGTGGGATCTACACAGCGCATCGGCAGGGCGAGTAAACGAGAAACGATCGCGCAGGTAGCCAGGGTAAGCAGGATTAAAAAGGATGTTGTAGAGGAGACATAATATTCGAGTGTTCCTGCGAAGACGGATAGGGAGCCACTTGAGATCCTTGCGAAACTGAGAGACATGGTCGTATTTCCTCAGGCCAAAAACAAAACGAATGCACAAGTTTTGCAAGCGCTCAAGCTTATTTAAGAGCTCCTCAGTGGCGTCTAGGTAGCAGGCATCCGCGTAGTCAATGATAGGCTGAATTAAAGTTTGAGCTAAATAAATTTTAGTTTTAAAAGGTAAGAAAGTTTGAAGGGTTTTTAATGAGTGGAAGGAAAAATGCACCTTACGACTAACTTCATTTACTTGCGCTCGCCAAGAAAGATTACTGTCAATTAAGACACCGAGATTCTTTGCTGTGTCCGTCATCATCCTCTGTATCCGTCAATATTCTTATGAATCCGTCATCTTCATGTGGTAACAAAAAAGTTAAACCTATATTTTGTATAAAATATTGGTTTGCGTTCTGCTTCTTTTCTTTTGAGAATACATTTTAACTTTCCTACTTCTAAAATATTATTCTTCTTCTCTATTCCATGATACCGAAGCTTAACTGGGGTGCACCAAACAAAAATTTGAATGCCTGCACACTGGTTACAGCTATTTTAATGCACTTGGGGAATGTAAACGGTAAATTTGAATATAACCTACCTGCAATTTACAGAAAACAGTTGCGGCCACATCTCCTGTTTCAGTAGCGACTGCTACCAATGATAGACCATCCAGTGCTGCGTCTGCGCATAGTTCTAACATCTCTTCTGCAGCTAAAGGATCTTTGTTCACTTCTAATCCAACACACGCAGCTTCATGTGGAATAAAGCCTTCCCTTAGTACCTGGAGTATGAGAAAAACTAAACATTGTTAATAATCAAGGAATAATGGTGGATTATTCAGAAGCAGCTGGTTAGCTTATAACTTACCTGTAAAGAACCAGGAAAAGTAGCAGCAGACATAGATTCGATTCTGTATTTTCCTGTAAAAAAAAACAACATTTAATTTCATTACATATAAGGCGAGGTTGTAAAGATAGTAGGAAAAGCTGTGTAAAATCAGCATTGTTTCACCAGTTTGATAAATCTAATTATGGACTAGCGTGGTGTTGTCAAACTTTGTCATCACGTTGGCTAGCTTAAGATCCAATATTTCATTACAACGATATAATTATTGCTCAGCGATAAAACTGTCAACAAAGATTATGAAGTCTTTACTGTTGTTATCACTGGCTTCATCGTCATCATCGTCAACATCGTCAACATCGTAATTTTATGATGACGAATAACGATTCGATTCGAATGTATGACGACTGAAATTATTTTTAGTAGTCACAAACTTAAATCAAACTCGAATATTATATCAAATAAACATTTATCAACATTTAGGATTTAGCAACAAGATTTATTTGGCAAAATAATATTAAGATTTTTTTTTAAGAAATTGAATCTTATTAGCAACACAATTATTTGGTTATTAATAAAGTGGTTGTAGAATCACAAAATATACATGAAACCTTAATTAATAACTGTTTAAAGTAGTATTTATTTAATTATTTTTTTAAATACCACTGACCATCTTTTGTCGTATACCAAGCCATTTTTATTTAGAGAAAATATTTTAAATAATCGTAAAATATGAATCAAATGCTACACTCCGAATAACTGAGAGTACCAGCTGTGAATGACTGGCTGAATGTTTGAGTGTGGTTTATATGCCGGCTCTAATCTTTATCTGCAAACAGTATCTAATGAGTTGACATATTTAGAATTTTTATGCCTACAAATAAAAGATACTGGCTAAGTGCGAGTACGTTACAAAACAAGCGTTCCGTAGGAGAAAGATCGGTTGATAAATTGATCTTATTCTGATATAAAGGACACAAAATATTCACAGAAATTTATATTTTTTTTTCACTCCTGATGAGCCCGTTCTTGAACTTGATCCTCATCCCACCGGCCCCCTTCTACCATCGGACATCCAGACGCACTGCATCTTACCATCCCTACCTTGTAGCTATTCCACCAATTCGCACTAAGCGTTTCCAAACGTCTTTTATCATGCGCACAGCAAAGGAGTGGAACTCTTTGCCTGCGTCTGTGTTTCCAAAAGCTTACAGCCCTAATCTCTTCAAAGTTAGAGTGAACAGGCTCCTTCTGGGTAGCTCGCTCCATCGTAGACTTTGTCTCTGTCATATATGACATTGACTAGAGTCAAGAGCAAAGCCATTACTAATAAAAAAAAATTAAAAAAAACTCGACGAATGGTAAGCGATGAATGAGGTCAATGATGAGGCGAGTGAGCCCAGAACATTCATCTTCACTCTTTTCTTTGATGGCGGTCTGACGGTCATAGATATTAGAAAACACAGATGTAAACAGTGAGATCCACAAAACGATCTGGTAATGTTTTCGTGCTCCCATGTAAAAGATACGATTTAGGTAATTGGCGATACATCTTTTTATGTATCGGTGTTTTAGTATTTTCTGTAGCTCTCAAGTAGTTTTCTTACAACACTCCAAAATTTCTTCATAATTATGCCAAAAAGTAGTTATCACAAAGAAATCAAAATATTTTTTAATTAGATCAGAGTGCTAATTCCATTCATTTTGAAGCAACGTTCGCATTCGAATCTCAATCGCAAACTGTCAAAAATGAGTGAAAATTAACGCTTTTTTAACAGATTACGATTGTTGTTTAAAAATTAGTGGAATAAATTGGCCCTCAGATATGCATCCCATGAAAATGACTGGCCGTAAATACGAATATTTTTAGTAGGCTAAGATAATATTTATTAAGTAGATAAGTAAAGATTATGAAAATAAAATTCATCAACGCGTAATTAAGATATCAACATTGATATAATTGATTATATAACCAGCTGCAAAGTTATTATGCTGTGTAATTGTAATTACACAACTGTAACATCGAGTGTCGTCATAAATGACCCATCACAATCTTTATCTATACATATAATAAAACAGTAACGAAAGAAAAACTGTACATTGAGAATTTTCGAGAAAACATAAGTGGCTTTTGTTAGAAAAACGTAACTGATGACAAAAAGTGACTTTTTAGAATTTTTGTCTGTTTGTATGTGTGTATGGTACGGCTTCACGCCAAAACTATTGAATAGATTGAATTGAAATTCAACAAAAATGTTCTTTGTAAACCAAGGAAGGCTTTAGGCTACATATTATCACGCCGTATGTTATGGGAGGTAAGCAATATTGAGTTTAAAAGGCTTTTGTTCGTAATTGAATGCAAAAAATAATTGAATGGCATGTTAGTTAGTTACAAAACCATTTAGATATTTTTTACACATAAACCTGATAGGAATTGTAGCAATCTAGAAGAAATCAACTTATTGTCTACTTAATTCAGATACCCGTAATGCCATCTGTTGACCGAAAAAGTACTAACTATCAAAATCATGAGAATTACACCAAAATATATTTTTTAGTTACTAATGGTACTTTTAAAACGTCATAACGTATTCTTTTGATACAAAACTTACCGTTATGCATTTGATGCATAACATAAAAAAAAGATTTGGTCTGATTGCTCCACTGACATAATTTTTTTTTTTTTGAACGGTTAAGTCTCTCCATTCAACCTGTAAAGCACCCTGGTTGCTTCTGTACACTTGGACGGAGCTAGGCCGGCAAACTTAGCCAGGACACCTACGCACAACGGCGTCCCTACTCTACTCTATCCGTTGCGGGGTTTTTTTTATGGATGGGAAATCATCAAAATGACTTCTTCCGCTCTGGGTAGACTGGAAGGGAGTGTCAGACTCTTACTGACTAAAACCCATCTGTGTTTCTCCTTATGATCTTTGCGTTCCAGGGTCACGGTGACTCTTTCGAACAAATTCCGCAACCCTAGCAGGCTCTGGCCCTAACGGGCCCCGTCTACTTAGTTGACATACCTTGGAGGCGCGCATGGAACACAACGCTTCGTCGACCCGGACCAGTAGTGCTATATAGGGTGTATAGCTCCATCCCTCCTTCTCGCTCGAACGCCTCACGCTTTAACACGTCATGGTAGGGCCACTGGTTGTTATCGGGCCGCGAGCCACCCAACGCTCGCCGTCCGCAGGCCTGTGCCTACGGTGGCCGAAAATCTGACGCCCGGGGCGTCTTCTTCTGTTTCGGCGGCTAAGGCGTGACGTTTGCCTCTCCTTCACGCGGCCCGCCCCTTCCTTTACTAGCACTTTAATTACTGTTTCGCAAAAGGAGGTGACGGCTTCCCACGCCTCCGCGCTCTGGACCATGGAGTGAACCAGAGCCGGTAGCGAGAGGTCGCCGTCGCTGATCGCTTCAACGAGGACACGGCGGTGCTCCGCCCAAGCAGGGCAGACCTTCACCGTATGCTCCGTCGTGTAGTCTGCGGTGGTTGACTTCTCTTCTGGTTGGTTTTCCCATGGACAACTTTATGTAGCTCTATCGCGTGTTAACAACCTTAGCAAGTTTCATCAACATCGTGTATCATCATCATTATCCACAGTCCAACTTCGTTCACTGCTGAGCATAGGCCTCTCTTTTCGTGTACCAATCCCCACGTTCCTGTGCCAACCTCATCCAGGTTCTACCCGCGATGGCAACAATATCGTCCGCCCATCTCGGCGCCGGTCAACCAATACTTTTTCTTCCAGTCCTCGGACGCCACTCAGTCACTGCCTAACTCCACCTATCATCACCGTGCCTTGCCAAGTGTCCTGCCCAGATCCACTTTAGTTCTACAAATTCGTTTTCCGATGTTGAAAACCTTCGTACGTCTTCGAATCTCGACGACGTACCTCTATCAAGCATGGAACGCTCCATGGGTCTCTGTGCAACTATCAGTCTGTTCACAGCCTCCTGCGTGAGCGTCCATGTAAGTAAGTACCTAAGTCATAGTGGGAAAAACACACTGGTTATAAAGGCGGGAATTCAGACATTGCGTAATTTTGGCAGGTTTCAGAATGTCGTCCATTTTGATAAAAGCGGCCCATCCAAGGTGTGTTCCTCTCAATACCTCTGTTTGTTGATTTTCTTTACCAATTGAAAGGATATGGCCAAGATAAACATATCGGTTAATCATCTCCAACAATTCATTTCCAAATTTGAATCGCTGAAGGTGTTTGCCATAACCTTTGTCTTGGTCATATTCATCCCAAGACCCAACTTAAAAGAAGCATCTTAAAGAATTTGAAGCATTTTCTCGGGGTCATCGAAGTTCTCAGTGAAAACCACAAAGTCATCTGCAAATCTTAAGTGAGACAGTTGGGCAGAAAATTGACGATAATACCGCTATAGTCCCAATCCAATACCCACATTTTTAACGTCATTTTCTAGGACTGCTGTGGATAGTTTCGATGAAATGAAAGAAGCATTATCATTACAACGTTTCTCACGAAAAATTATTTGAACAGAAGAGGTGATACTCGACGGCGCGTTGTGTTCCACGCGCGTCACAAAAAGATGTCAGCATAGAGACGAGGCCCGCTAGGGCCAGTGCCTGCCAGGGTTGTGGAATTTGTTCGAAAGAGTCACCGCGGCCCTGGAACGCAAAGGGCATTAGGAGGAACACAGATGGGTTTAAGTCAGAAGAGTCTGACACTCTCTTCCATTCCGCCCAGAGCGAAAGGAGTCATTTTATGTTTTCCCATACTTACCTTAAAAAAAAACCGACTTCCAAAAAAGACAAAATTTACAGTCTTCTGCCACGTCATTTTATATTAAGAAAATTATTAAAATAATCGTAAAGAGCACTTTGCTCGCATACACGGATGTGCAGGACACATTTTATCTGCACAAAGGCACTGTTAATGGATATTGATACTCGAAGGAGTATCAACACTATCTTTATTCTACTACTAGCTGTTGCCCGCGACTTCGTTCGCGTGTATGTATTGTAAAATGATGTAGCTAGGTAAGAACAATGTGTTCGTATAGGTATCTAATACGAACAGTCAATATCTATCATTGCTTGCCTCCTTTTTTAACCGACTTCCCAAAAAGGAGGAGTAGGAGGAGTTTAGAATAAAGATAGTGTTGATACTCCTCCGAGTATCAATATCCATTAACAGTGCCTTTGTGCAGATAAAATGTGTCCTGCACATCCGTGTATGCGAGCAAAGTGCTCTTTACGATTATTTTAATAATTTTCTTAATATAAAATGACGTGGCAGAAGACTGTAAATTTTGTCTTTTTTCGTATATATATATTTTTTTATAACATTTTAAATTATATCGCGTGATGAATGTAATGTTAAACATAAAAGGCCTACCCTAAGATGTTCTTTAATTTTTAGTTTTGTTTTTAAAATATTGCAGTTTGATTGGCATTATTGATGATTAAGTTTATGACGACGATGTTTACTATGATGACAACATTGACGATGGCAATGATAACAATTTTGACGAGTGCAAAGATGACGATTTTGACGATGGCAATTATGACGATATTAATGATGATGATGAAAACAATGAAAATGACAGAATTTGTTTTTACAATCTTTATTGATAACTTATTTTTTTTTTATAAAATGTGTATTTTAATACGAAACCGTTAATTTTCAGGTTACAAAGACCCATAGATATAATAAATATCTATGGGTCTTTGTAACAGCGAAAAAAACAGCTGTTCAGTACAATTTGTTGAGTTTCGCGCACATAAATGTATGGAACGGTCGATAATTTTTTCGCGATTTCATTGTTGGTCCCATAGTAAAGATGTTCGAAACGATAAGTAGGTACTATAACACTTTTTAAGGTATTGTATTTATTTTGTTACACGTTGTATTTATGTTTTGATTTTGTTCTGTTTTGTTTTTTTCGCAGTCGCGTTGAACTGCAAAAAAACAAAACAAACAAAATTAAACTTTGTTTTTTTTTTTAGGATAATATTGAATTGAATCAATTTTAGCTGCTACTTTTCCTGGTTCTTTTCCAGTGAGTTTTTAATAGAGTTGGTATTAAAAACTCACTGGAAAAGAACCAGGAAAGTTTTGTAAATAATATATATTTTTATTCTATAGTTTCGATCATTAATGATGTACTTGGCTATATTCCAAATGAAGTTGGGTGTGTTGGATTAGAGGTGGACAAGGATCCCCTAGCAGCAGAAGAGTTGTTTGAACTAAGTGCAGACGCAGCTCTGGATGGTCTGTTACTGGTAGCAGTCGCACTAGCGGCATCAAGCCGCCACAAAAAAAGTCGAAGTATGTGCCGCAACATAAAGAAACGCAGTGCCAACTATACTGCCAGCGACGAACTACTGAACGAAATCCTGCAGCGTGGTATCAGAGTTTTCCTTGCGATTTGAACATTTAAAACAGTCCGAATATCAACAACTATCAGTCAGTTGCCCACCAGACACAAGAACCGTCTGGTCGGAGGATCCTTCCTTTTCGATTGCGGTTTGCGGGAATTTACACCCGGGTCCGTATAACCTCCATATCGCTAATGATACTGGGGAAGTGGTCGCAACCGTTTTTAAGGTTCCGTACCCAAAGGGTAAAAACGGGACCCTATTACTCCGCTGTCTGTTGTCCGTCCGTCTGTCTGTTCGTCTATCTGTCACCAGGCTGTATCTCATGAACCGTGATAGCGATAGACCGTTGAAATTTTCACAGATGATGTATTTCTGTTGCCGCTATAGCAACACATATTATACTAAAAACAGAATAAAATAAATATAAAGTGGGGCTCCCATACAACAAACGTGATTTTTTTGCCGTTTTGTAAAGATGATGGTATATACGGAACCCTTCGTGTGCGAGTCCGACTCGCACTCGGCCGGTTTTTTTGGAAATTGCAGGTTAGTTTTATTAAAATAGACCGTGTTCGTCCTGCAAAATGTAGTTGTGTTATTTTTACTTCATTAAAATGACTTTATGGATTTATACAAATACTTTGGAAAAGTTTTGATAAGATGATAAGAGTAGTATGGTTTATCATCAGTAAATAAAACGGTTATCACTTGATTTAAGATTATTTCACAAACTGCTGAGCAATTTTTGTTACGAAATACTTATAGTTTTAACATAACATTATTAGTTAGACGGTCGGTCGATGAAGCGGACATGATTGTGTTAGTGTGGAGACCCCGTATAGGCAAACGTAGTGTGAGACGCCCTGCGGCATGATGGATCGATGATTTGAAGAAGGTGGATGGCAGTGGATGGATGCGGACTGCTCAAGACAAGGATGGCTGGCGCTCTTAAGGGGAGGCTTACGTTCAGCAGTGGAATGCAATTGGGTGATAATGATGACTTATAGTTTAGTGGTCACAAAAATGATATAAAGAATCTTTTGATACGCCAGCGCAACACGGAACCATGCATGACTGTAGGATATGTGTTGGAAAGGGGCGAGACAGCGTCGCATAACTATCCATATTCGTAGTCAGAAATAAATTGGACATGGAGTTCTGTTTTCAACCCTCAGCTTGAGCGTCAGTAAAGTTAAGTCGTATGTTTAAAGGAAAGAACATTATTTACAATAAATTAAGTTTCATTAATACCATTTAGCGTGGGACTTCGAAATGATAAAAACTCCTACGATTCCTCTCTGCATTTTCACCGCCTATTGATATCGGTATCAGTCCATTTACATAGGCAGTGGTGACCTCAAGCCATTAGATTATCAGAACTTTTTAGGCTGCATGAAGGAGCCTCTTCGTGTAGCGCAATTTGTTCCATCAGACACTCAACAGAACCTCTCGCTCGGCGCATCCTGGACAGTCTCACCTAACACCTTATAAGACTGGCCAATCCTTCTCTTGCGGTGGTAGGGCTAACGCCCGCCTGGTTCGCGACCACCCTCCCACCGGAGTTCGGCGTCAAGCAGCCTGCTGTGTTTCGTCGACGCGTGGGAGTACCAGGGCCTCAAGGCATCTTCTGGGAATGCTCGCTCCATCATGGACCTCATCTATCGCTTTCCATCAGGTGTGATCGAGGTCAAGAGCTAGCCCATTCATAAATAATAAAAAAAAAGAACACAAAAGAAAATATTGCAAAAATATTCAAAAAATGTGTGTACGAGTATCTCTTACGTTTTAAAAAAAAGTCAACGCCGCCGGGTTCAACAGAAAAGTCATTTTTCAAAATATTCACCGATGAACACTGCAAGCAATCGTCTTACAAAGCCGTGATGGAGTTCATGGTCAAACTTAACGGATAGGTACCTAGTGCAATTATTTTGACAAGTATAATTATAAATCATAAAACTATTTTTTTGTGCTCGAAAAATAAACGACTTGTAATATTTGTAAGTTCTTATTCCAAATCCGATTCAACAATTTTTTTTTTCAATCCAAGACTGCCTTGTCTGTCAAACAAAAACAGAAGACCCTAATTCGGGTTTTTTACAACATAACATAACAAGTTGCTGTATTAGCTATATTAAGAATATTATTTACATTGTATTTCATAACAGCATCTTTCAAGTACCCATAACTATTTCAAGTGTGTAAATAGAAGGTATAGAAACGCAGCTATAACGTTTTTTCTGAGCGCTGTAATCTGATACTGCGATAAACGTGCGCCACCGGTTTTATGTAAATATCGAGTAGGAGTTGAGGTTAATTTAGTAACTTGTTCAACAAAGTTTGTCATTTACATTGTCAGTGTACATTAATATTCCTAATAAATATGCATACCTACGTATAAAAACAGACTCAAAGACTTGGTATCTTTAATTTATTCAGTTACATTTTAAACAATGGAAAAATACTTAATTTTTTAATCTAAATGTTTCATGACTTCTCTTTTGTATTTTTATCTAGAACAGTGGTTTTTAACATTTAAGTCGGACGGCATTTGACATCTGTCTTGCCACCACCAATTTTTTGGAGATGTTATGTGGCTCTTTACTAACTTCTAATTTGGCAAGCCGCATGCAACAGCGGCGCAGTGCTGCATACATCAACAGTGGCGCGTCGGTGCGGCGATTATATAGACCTACGATAGAACTTTACTGAAAAGGTCATTGCATCAAATTCAGGTTCTAATATTTGTTAACTGCGTATTTAACTAAACTAATATGATGAAGAGTTAAAAGGACATACGATTTTTTTTTTCATTGAAACAAAACTCTGAGTGCCATATATGTTACTTTTCATCTCCAAAAAATTAGCGATTTTTGTGGAAAAGGCTACTTGAGTGAAGCCACGGGAGAAAAACGAATGCGTAAAAATAACTGAGAAATGTTAGGAAAAAGGTATGAAATGCAAAAATGGCATTTTCGAAATTTTTGTCAGTTTGTCGGTTTATCTGTTTGTCTGTTTGTCCATATGTTTGAGACAGCATCACGCAAAAACCACTGATTGGATTCAAAAGTAAAGTACTTAAAAATATTATCTGTTAAACCGAGTAACATTTAGCGTTTATTTCATTAAAATCGACCAACAAAATCAAAAGACATTGAATTTTAAATTTTAGTAAGAAACTTCATACATCGGTGCGTGCGTTGTGGTGACTGACACTTAGGCGCCATCTATTGAGAAAGATAAATGCAGGTAAGCATGAAAATAACATCAAAACCATGTCCCAAATAAATAAAATAAAACAAATTGTTGAGTTATTTGTGAAACTTTGAATACGTAGTAAAATAAAAGTGAACATTTTAATACCATAACGTTACTTATTGTTACATATGGGCTCCTTATTTAACGTATTCCTCTGCCAAATATTTTCTCAGTTTATTACATGGTCAAATAGATGGCGTTGCACTGATGACGCGTTTTTCTGAATCGCGGTGTTAAGATTTTCCGTCAGATTCACACGATCATCAATCATCGATTCATCGATCGTCTCACACGATTTTAACATCATTGTTGTTCGCTAGGGATTTATGTAACATTCTGTCTCAACAAAACTTTTTCAAGTCTCTGATAGGGTCTCGAGTCCAAATTCGTAAAAAATCTCTGATATGTTCGGGTTCATTAATTAGGGTTCCGACTTCCGTACCCAAAGGGACCTTATTACTAAGACTCCGCTGTCCGTTTTTGCGTCTGTCACCAGACTGTATCTCATGAACCGTGATAGCTAGACAGTTGAAATTTTCGCAGATAATGTATTTCTCTTGCAGCTATACAACAAATATATAACTAAAAACAGAATAAAACAAATATTTTTGCACATTCCACAGCCCTTTCTCGCATCCATCGGCTATCCGCGACCCTCACCAGGTCACCGGCCCAGCTTGTGGGAGGCCTTCCAACGCTGCGTCTTCCGGTACGCGGTCACTCCAAAGCATTTTGGACCATCGACCATCTGTTCTGCGAGCAATGTGCCCTGCTAACTGCCACTTCAATTTGGCGATCCTTCGGGCTATGTCGGTAACCTTGGTTCTCTTGCGGATATCGTCATTCCTGATTCGATCACGCAAGGAAACTCAGAGCATTGCCCTTTTTTTTATTGTGAGCGACCACGTTTCAAGTCACATCACCACTGGCGACACGCACTTGTCATAGACTTTCGTCTTGAGACACTGTGGTATGTGAGACGAGAAGATACCGCGCAACTTCCCAAACGCCACCCAGCCGAGTCGGATTCGACGGTTGACCTCTTTCTCGAAGTTAACCCTACCTAACTGGATCGTTGGTCCCAGGTAGACGTACTCGTCTATAACTTCGAGTGTAGAGCCTCCAATCTTGATAATAGTAGGTGCTACATGGGTATTTACCATGACGTTGGTTTTGTCCATGTTCATTTTAAGACCCATCCTTTTGGAAGCTCTACTGAGGTCATCGAGCATTGTACTGAGGTCCTCCTTGGTCTCAGCTATGATGACTATATCATCGGCAAATCCAAGGTGAGTGATATACTCGCCATTGACATTAATGCCTGGCCTTCTCCAGTCCAAAACCTTGAAGACAAAAAAGTTTTTAACAGCTTTTTTTATAAATCGAAAAAAGTAGAAAGACAGACATATTACTATTAGACGTTTGTAATAGGCTACTAATTACGTTCAGTTAATTTAAATGAAATAATACGTTAGTGAATGTTCATTTGCAATCTAAGTAGAGAGTATGTTAATAAAATTTACAAGCATAATTTTGCGTTTGCGTAATCAAATGTCCGATTCGAACTGTTTTGTTAGTTACCTATTTTTTAATATTTTATGATTGATGGCCTATCACTAGGTTGCCCGAATAAAGTGCTATGTTTACCATTTCCATCTCACAGATAAATATGGACTGACACGAAGCAGAAATTGTTCGAATCGTAACGTTCTTATAACCTGAAATGAGTCAGGAAAGTGTAAATGTAAAATTAGTCGATCAACGGGCCAATATCTACAAATGGTATCTGGAGACCAGTGGAAAAATAATAAAAAAGCCGTTCAAACACGCTTCTGACTTCTGACTACCCGCCTCAGCTGTCATTTGAAAAACTGACAGTCGTTGCACTGTCAAAGTTGTTCAAATGACAGCTGAGATCAACATGAGACCAACGTGCTTTCCAAGGCACGGAGTAGTCTCGATATGTTATGGATGGTCAACCATACTCGGACGACTTCGGCAAGCGATGCAGATTTTAGGGTTCCGAACCTCTATATAAAAATACGCAACCCTTAGGGTCAGCTCACAACGACGCGAAGTGACGCAGGCGCACACTTTAAAAGAGCGACTCAAAATATAACTTTATTTTCTACACGAAAAGATCAACTTAGAGAATTAAATAAAATTAATTTAATTAAACAACGTGAGAATTCAGAATACGTTGCACCATGCAGCGCTGCGCCTTGTGATGCCTCGCGGCGTAGAGCGATGCATCCCGACGCAGCGGTGCATCGTTGGTACGCTTGGCGTGCAAGAGCGGCGCTGCGCCTCTGCGAGGTGCAGCCGAGGCCACCGTGGTGACTTGTCGCTACTATTTACGTCCAGACTTCGTGTAGAATTGATGCAGTTCGGTCGAGTGCTCGAGTGAAATTATAATGATAGACTAGGATCTTGTTACTACCGGACGAAGCGGGTGGACGCAGGGCGGGGCGGGAGCATGTGGGGAATGTAGACACGTTCCGCTGCACCGTGCGGCGTCTCGCTGCACAGCGAGGCGTCGTGTTGCCAACGATTTTACGATGCGCCTCGCGACGTTGCGATGTGTCTCGCGGCGCAGCGCGTAATCACTGCCCTCTTCCAGTATAGTCGCGTCGCGTCGCGTTTCGGTGTGAACTGACCCTTATAGAATCACTGTCTGTCTGCCTTTCCGACACAGCCGATTTTCTCCAAATCTACTGCACCGATTAAGTTGAATTTTGGCACACACATGATTTTCTGTGATCCAAACACGGAAACGTGACAAAAATAAATAAATTTTGAAGACAGGGTAACTTTTTCGAACCACGTAATTTATTTAATTGTATTTTAATAATTTACAAATTAACAATAATAAATAAAATAATAAAATACAAAAAACGAACTAAAATATAGCATCGAAAAATTCGTCCTCAACGCTGTCAGTTTGTAATGTGCCCAAGAGATTGGCGGCATTGCCACGTTGAATGGCAATGGTTAGTCTCTGCCCAAAGTAAAAGCCAGTTCCTTGGTCACGGGAAGTGTCAACCAGCCGTTTCGAAATTTCTTTGAAAAGGTCAACCGCGGGGGCGGCTAACCGCGCGGCTAGCCGCTTCTCAATATTAATATGGAACCGCTTGTGATCGTACGCACTTAAACGCCAGCGGTTCCATGTTAATATTGAGAAGCGGCTAGACGTTCTGTTCGCCGCCCCCGCGGTTGACCGCTAGTGCGTTTGGGCGCTTATTGTAAGGGTTCTTCTTCTTCTTGTAGGCAGTAAGGTCTAACGACCCCACACACCCTAGTGTCAGAGTTTCTAAACTGGGTTTAGAGGGGTTTCAAAGGAGTTATTTTTAAATGTTCCATTCCAAAGTTATTAAAGAAAATAGATGAAAGTTAACCATCCCTTATCTCCAAGACAACTGAGCCTAAAATTTTGATTTTAGATCTTCACCTAAAATCAAAATTTTAGGCCTACTACCACATTACGGGACAACTTATAAGAAGTCAACGATTTTAAAGAAACATGTTAAAAAATATAATTTGTTCGGAACCCTTTTCACGCGAGTTCGACTCGCACTTGGCCGACTTTTATTTAATCACGAGCACTTCAGTGATTATTTTCGTTTTGCTTACGGATGGTAGAATTGTCTACGAGGCGTAACCCAAAAGTGTTTCTATAAAAAAAAAATTGTTAGCAGACTTACCGTAAACGGGTGGTAGATGTTATACAATGACGATCCGTTTAATATAGGAACCAGGCATCAGTCGCGTACGTTCACCAGTAGGTATCTGAAACAGAGGGATTTCGTACGGTTACACTGACAAGATTCGTTAGAATCTTATTTTATCGTTTGTTATTGTTATTGACTTATATACACAAATTTATTTACATTCATACACTATTTACAATTGACTGGGGTATCCTTTTACAATACCCCATTGACGTTCAGGCTAGTTAATATCCGAATCCATAAAGGACAATATGATCGGGATACGCACTCCCATTAAGAGGCCGGCAAACCAGCCAAGCAAAAGCCCGCTGAACGCTGCAGAAGAGGCAGGACCTTCCTCGTAGAGCGTTCGGAAAAGCGTGGGTGAATGGGAGGCTGGGAAGCTAGTAGGGAAAAACACCCCCCCAGTTAAACAAGCGGAAGGGAAGACTCCTCCAAAATTGACACCGGAGCCGTCAAGACGAGCGTCTGTCGAGGTCGTCAATTTCAGCCCCCCAGTAGTAAGAACCAGGGTAATGGAGGCCCCCCACCAACCATGTCTCCACGTTGCCGTCGTGGTGGGGCTTGCGTGTCTCAGTGATCTTGGGGGCTTTGCCGGTAGAGCCACTCATGCCGGAAGGTCCCAAGTGAGAGACCAGACCAAGAGAGACACAAGAGGGGCGCACCGTTCGGAGACTTGAGCAGTGTTCGGGTCCTCGGACGGTGTGCGTCTCATTGGCTTGCTCGCTGCTCTCTGGTACGCGTCTGATCATCAGACGTGACTGTGAGGGCAGCGAGCAAGCAGTGAGAGAGGGAGAGAGGAGGGGAGACAGGGACCGCACCCTTTAAAGGACAACAATGGATAGTAGCAAAAAAGAGAGATTACCCCAGGGCGGTTCGGACTGCACAGCAGTCCGGGAATCCGCCACGCTTTATGCGTCAAGCCCCTCGTATTCTGGGGGGGGCAACGCTGCTATCCACCATCCGCTTGCCAAGAGCAACAGTGGCCGAGGAGGCCCCCGATCTGACTTATCCTTCGAGGACCTGATCGGGTACAATTTTAGCTCGCCTGACAGAGTGTCGGTCGGGCGGAGCGCGGACGGAGGCGCGCTGTATTGGGAGGAGGGCTCGCTTGAGCGTCGCGAGGGTGCAGAGTCGGATTCCGAGTTGGACTCCGACGACCTGGCGACCGTTAGCTCGGCGAGCCCTGTACTCGAGGGGGTGGGGGCTGCTGCGGAGGACTCCAGGTCCTTCCGCAAGCGGCCCAGATCAGAGGAGGACCAGGAGTCGTCCGGCACCGAAGAGGTGGCCTCGGCCCGTAAAATCCCCACCAGCAGGCGGGGTACGGGCCGCGAGGGAGGCAAGGGCAGAGTCCTTGCCTCCAAGGATGCTGGACGACCCCCCGAAGATGGCGGTCGTGCGGCTCTTGGCTCGGAGTCCTCCGGCGGTGAGCCGGATGACTCCGGACAGGAGCCGGTTCGGAGGGCCGGGTTTGCGGAGGTGGTGGAGGCCGCGATCCGCGATGTGGCCTTGAAAAGGAAGTTATCTTCCAAAAACAAGGCCATAAGCGCGGCGCTGGCCTCCATCCTGGCGGCAGCGGAGGCTAACCGAGGTGGGCCTCCAGCGGACGAGCTGTCCAAGCTGCGGGCGGAGGTCGCCCGCTTGGCTGCCGCCACCGAGCGTCTCCAGAGAGAGAACGCGGGGCTCCGAGCAGACCTGGCCAGGCTCCAGGGAGCCGGCCCACAGGGAGCGCCTAAAGGGGGGCGCAAGGAGGACAGCCAGCCCGTGCCGCAGGAGGGGCAGGTGCTGGACCTTGTGCGGCAGGAGATGGCTGCCTTCCAGGCGCGGTTCTCCGTCCTGGAGGGCATCGTCCTGCGCCCCCCGTTAGCGGCGAGTGGGAAGGCTCCAGGCCGGAAGGCGGCGTCGTACGCGGCCGCCGTGGCTGCCACACCGGGGTCGTCCGGCCAGGACAAAGGGTCCGGGCCGGCACCCGCGAAGCCGGTGTCGGGAAAACCGGACCCGGCCCCGGGAAGGAAGAGGAAGGGTGGGGCGGCTGCGCGGACGGCGAAGGCTCCTGCGCCAGCCGTGCAGCAGCTCCCCCCGGCTTCCTCGCCTTCTGAACCTCCCCCGGCTCAAGCCGAATGGCAAGTGGCCGGGGAGAAGAAGAAGGCGGGTAAGGCAGCCAGGGCGGCAAAGAGGCGGGAGAGAAGGCGGCGGCAGCGAGCGCGAGGCGTCGCGGCTGCGCTCCGCGCCCCGAAGACCGCGGCTGTAGTTTTAACGCTGCAGCCGGACGCGGTCAAGAGGGGCGTGACGTATGCCAACACGCTCACCAAGGCCAAGGAGGCCATCAACCTCGGTGAGCTTGGCATCGTCGGGGGTCTCCGGCTCAGGGTCACCATGACCGGGGCCAGGATGCTCGAGATCCCTGGAGCAGGCAGCGGTCCGGCCGCGGACGCTCTAGCCGAAAGGCTTAGGGCGTCCCTGGGCGCGGATGACGTCCGAGTGTCCAGACCCACGAAGTGCATAGATATGCGCATCTTGGGTCTGGACGACTCCGTCACGGAGGCGGAGGTGTTGGCCGCCGTCGTCAGGACGGGGGGGTGCTCTGCAGAGGAGGTGAAGGCGGGCACCATCCGTCCTGACAACACGGGCATGCGAACCGTAGTGGTGAGCTGCCCCGTGTTGGCGGCCAAGAAAATCTCAGAGGGCCGAAGGCTCTTGGTGGGCTGGGTCTCCGCGCAGGTAAAACTGCTGGAGCCCAGACCTCTGAGGTGCTTCCGTTGCCAAGTTGGCAACCATGTCGGAGCACTCTGCACCTCGGAGGTGGACCGCAGTGACCACTGCTTCCGCTGTGGTCAGCCCGGTCACAGGGCCGGCTCGTGTGACGCCGCGCCGCACTGCTTCGCATGTGCGGCAGCTGGCAAGCCGGCCGATCACTGGGCTGGGGGCAAAGCCTGCGGTCCACCCGCCAGGGCCGGGACGAGGAAGAAACCCTCCTCCACCGCCGCCGCCGCCGCCGTCGCTTCCGCCGCAGCCGCCGCCACCGTCGCCGCCGCTGCAACTGCTCGGGAGGGGGCGAGAATGGAGTGCCAGTAATGGCCCCATTTCGCCTCCTCCAGACGTACGTCAGTCGCTGCGCCTCTCAGGAACTGACGCTCCTGGGCAAGGCGCAGTGACTGACGCCTGCGGACAGCGAGCAATGGGTAGCTCGCTGTCCGATCAGGTCAGGCCAGAGTCGACGGCGCGTTCACTCCAAACGCGCCGTCAGTAACGAGCAGTCAGCAACGGAGACGGGGCCCGCCAGGGCCAGAGCCTGCCAGGGTTGCGGAATTGTTCGAAAGAGTTACCGCGGCCCTGGGAAGAAAGGCACTAGGAGGACTAAGGGTGGGTTTTAGTCAGTAAAAGTCTGACACTCCCTGCCGCTCCACCCAGAGCGGGAGGGGTCATTTGATGATTTCCCATCCTATAAAAAAAAAAAAAAAAAAGGGTAATGGAGGCCAGAATATGCCTGAGTAAAATTAAGGCACATATGACGAACTCCAAAATGACAAAGAGGGAGATTAAGGAAGAAGTCAAGGCCCAGGCAGACCGGCTCTACCTACTCATTAAAGAGTCGGAACAGGAGAAAGGACGAGCTCCACCAAAGATTCAAACAAAAACGAAGGGGACGCAAGCACACACGGAAGACAAGAAAGGAGTAGTTTCCGGTACGGAGGTAGAGATCAAATCTCTAAAAGAGGCCTTGGAAGACCACAGCCGAAACTTGAAGGAGAACAGCGAGAAGCTTGATAGGCTGAAAGAGACACTAAAAGCTAGCGAAGATAAAATGGAGAAGTTCTCCTATGCTAGCGTAGCGGCAAGTCGGCCAATCAAGTCACAAAAGCAGACAGCGCTCCATTCAATTGTGGTCACCTCCACCAAGGAGACGGAAACTGGGGAGGAAATTATTGACCACATTAGAAAAGCGGTCGACGCGAAAGAGGGATGGGTCAAAGTGGACAGGATTAGAAAGGCAAGAGACAGAAAGGTAGTATTGGGATGCAGAACGGAAGAGGAAAGGGATAGGATTAAGGAGAGACTGGCAAGTGTGGGGGAGGTGTTGCGGGTAGAGGACATTAAAAACAAGGATCCTCTTGTGGTCCTGAAAGACGTCCTGACCTACAACACGGACGAAGATATCATTAAGGCTCTTCGAAACCAAAACAGGGATGTGTTCGAAGAGCTAACGAAAGAAGAAGACCGGGTAGAGGTACTTTTTAAAAAGAAAAGTAGAAACCCCCACACGCACCACGTGGTCCTCAGGATCTCCCCTAAATTGTGGAGCAGACTACAGGTTCGACAGTCCGTTCACATTGACCTGCAAAGAATCCGAGTGACTGACCAGACGCCACTGATCCAGTGCTCCTTATGCCTCGGATTTGAACATGGAAGACGGCTTTGCAAGGAGAAAGTCGAAAAGTGTAGTCACTGCGGAGGCCCTCACATGAGGTCACAATGCGCCGAATGGATGGCCGGAACAGCCCCATCATGCTGCAACTGTGTGCGTGCAAAGCAGGAGAATTGTGAGCATAACGCCTTTAGCGATGAATGCCCAGTCAGAAAGAGATGTGAGGTTCTGGCCAGAGCAAGGGTAGCGTACTGCTAAAGTTGAGACTGGCGACAGGGCAGGCACTCCAACCAGAAGTTATGCAGTAGCCCAAGCCAACCTACAGAGGAAGGAACTGGCAACCACCGAACTCTTTTTAGAAGCCATTGAGCGAGCAATCGCATGGGCACTGATCCAGGAACCGTATGTGGGAGGAGCCAGGAGTATGAAGAGCTACCGTGGCGCGAGAGTCTACCAGTGCGAGGTTGAAGGAAGTGGGAGGGTAAAGGCGGCTATAGCCGTCTTTGACGATGACCTGGATGTCATTCCCTACCCGAAACTCGCCACCAACAACATCGTTGTGGTGGGGATCCGAACAAAAGCCTGGGAAATCGCAGTAGTTTCCTATTACTTCGAGCCAGACCAACCCATAGGGCCTTACCTGGATCAGCTGACCAAAATAAAGTTGGAGCTGGGCACCGGAAAACTGCTTATAGGAGGAGACGCGAACGCAAAGAGTACCTGGTGGGGAAGCACCATAGAAGACAAATGCCTTGAATTGGCGCATTTCCCGGACATCTGGAAAGAGGCAACGGTGGTGGTCCTCAGAAAACCGGCCAGGAAGATTATACGAACCCCAAGTCATATAGACCGATAGGTCTCCTGCCGGTCTTGGGGAAGGTCCTGGAGAGGATGGTGGTGATGGTGATTTAGTACTCGTCAGTTTGGCTTTATGCCCCAGAAGAGCACTGAGGACGCTCTCTATACTCTAATAAAGCACGTGAAGGATAAGTTGAGGCTGAAGAAGCTAATTGTCCTGGTGTCATTGGATATAGAGGGTGCCTTCGATAGCGCCTGGTGGCCGGCAATCAAAGTCAGGCTGGCTGAGGAAAAGTGCCCGGTAAATACTAGGAGGCTACTAGATAGTTACCTTGACAGCAGAAAAGTAAGGGTAAGGTATGCTGGGGAAGAATGCACAAGAGAGACAAACAAGGCCTGTGTCCAAGGGTCAATCGGTGGTCCCATCTTCTGGAACCTAATATTGGATCCGTTGCTGCAAGACCTGGATAAGAAGGGGTACTTCGTTCAAGCGTTTGCGGACGACATTGTCTTGGTCGTGGATGGGGATACAGCGCTCGAAGTTTCTAGAGCTGCCAATGCAGCCCTCGCCCATGTTCAGAGTTGGGGCGTCAGAAGTAAGCTTAGGTTTGCACCGCACAAAACCTGTGCGATGTTAATAACCAATAAGCTTAAGTACGACACTCCAATTCTGAGCATGGCCGGGGTCGACATTGGCATGGTTAAGAGCATGAAACTGTTGGGGTTGACAATAGACGAGAAGTTTACGTTCAACGAACATACCAAGAACATTTGTAAGAAAGCTGCAGAAATCTACAAACAACTGTCACGAGCGGCAAAAGTCAGTTGGGGCCTGAACAGGGACATCATACACACAATCTACACTGCCACGATCGGACCGATAGTCACGTACGCGGCTGGAGCCTGGGCTCCCGCTACGAAAAAGCTGGGTATACGGAGGAAGCTAGGCTCTGTACAACGAGGATTCGTCCAGAAGCTCTGCAAGTCCTACCGTACAGTCTCGCTGAACTCGGCGCTGGTGCTGGCTGGGATACTACCTCTAGACCTCCGCATACAAGAAGCAGCTGCCCCGTATGAGGCAAGGAGAGGGTCGTCCCGGTTTGTACCAGATGATCGGGAGATCGAGAGTATGGTGGGATTTGCAGAGACGTCTCACCCTGCCAAACAAATGGCCTTGGAATTCGTGTGCCTGGCAGACCAACAGCTTGTGGACAGTCATAATGTGCAGACAGTGCGAATCTTCACTGACGGCAGCAAGATTGAGGGGAAGGTCGGAGCCGCATTATCCCTGTGGGATAATGAGGGCGAAGTCCGGAACTTCAAGCTGAGCCTTGCCGCGTACTGCACAGTCTACCAGGCGGAACTACTGGCCATTTGCAAGGCAACGGACGTAATTCTAAAGCGCAAAGAGACGAGCTATGGCTTGTACAGCGACTCAATGTCAGCATTGCAGGCGCTGACAAGCCATGGCTCCCTCCATCCTCTAGTGGTCCGCACACGAGCGAATTTGTCTCAGGCACTGAACCAGAACAAAGCTGTGTCTTTGTTCTGGGTCAAAGCTCACGCGGGATTGCCGGGGAATGAGCGCGCAGACGAGCTGGCCAAGGAGGCAGCATTGCTGTTACGGAGGAAGCCGGACTATGACCAGTGTCCGGTTTCATTCATCAAGCGTCAAATCCGTTTGGATTCGCTTGATGAGTGGAACCGGAGATATGTGTCGGGCGAGACGGCCTCCGTGACTAAGATGTTTCTTCCAGACGCCATAGCTGCCTACCGTATTGTAAAACAGGTGAGGCCAACAGGAGTACTCACGCAGGTCTTAACAGGGCACGGTGGGTTTTCAGAATACTTAAACCGCTTTAAGTGTAAGGAGAACCCATCGTGCACTTGCGACCCCGATGTATCGGAATCAGTCCCGCACATTGTACTAGACTGTCCAATTTATGCAATGGAACGCTACAACCTCGAGCAAGAACTGGGAAAAAGATTGTAAAGAGGAACGGTGGGGGAAGTTATGTCAAGTAAAAACAGGAATGTATTAATACCGTACTGTGAGAGTATAGCCCAAAAAGTTGTAAACAAAAATAAAACACGATAAAACAACTATGTTTCATTTTATATTGTACATAATAATATAAATATTGTAAGCATAGGAAATAAGTGCTACAAAATTGTAACTAGAAAATAAGTAGGTTAATAGGATAAAGTATGTAAATGTTATAAGTATTGTATAATTTAAGTACATTGCTGTAAGTTAAGTATAAAATAAGGTAAGAAAAGTGAGTTGTAAGAATATCTTAAATAAAACTGAACTGAAGAAATTATTTACCCTAAGATAAATGAATAAAGATAAAAGTAGAAGAGTAGGAAAAGATAAAAGTGGGAGTCCCACCCACAGGATAAATGGTGATGGATAAAAGAAAGATACAGTATGAAGCATGAAAGTACGAGAGGCATGATACGCGAGAACTAATATGGATGAGGATTAGATATAAAATAGGCCCCAATTATGTTGGCGGAACTAGCCAGAAAAAAAAAAATACAGACTAATATTAGCCAAATTTTAACAAACAAACAAATCTTTCTGTTTTGAAAAGATTTGTTAGATAAATTGCATAGGTATAGATACATTGCCTGTATTACACATAAAATACAGATTGCCGGTGACATATATATAGTTTAGACATTTTGCACAATACAAAGTGTTTCCCAGTCTATTTGAAAATTGTGTTTCATTGTGTGTTTTATGCAGATTAACGTCGCCGAGTCTACAATGCAATATAAATGAATGAGCATTGGCTTACAAGTCATTTACAATTAGTTCTTGCACTTCAGACAGAGCACAAATATTTTAGTTATCTAAACTAATAAATAAATTTAATTCAAATATTCTCTGTAACTACTTAAAAATGTTGTGGCGTACTACCAAAGACGGTAAGTGATATCTTTTTTTTTTAACAATGTATTTTATTCAGGGTAACAATAGTAATAACTTACAACAAAAAAAGTAACAAAACTTACAACAAAAAATCTAAAATAAAGCATCAAAAAATTCGTCATCGACGCTGTCAGCTGGTAATATGCCCAAGAGACTGGCGTTATTTGCCACATTGAATCGCAATGCTAAGTCTCTGTCCAAAATAAAAATCAGCTCTTGGGTCACAGGAAGTGTCAAGCAGCCTTTTCAAAATTTCTTTGAAAAGGCTTTGAGCACACGGGCCCCTCAGCCCGAGGGTTTCAACCCCAAACGGCTCAAAAATATAGTTACCAGTAAGATATTAATAATATATTTACGCTGCTTGAGGTTTTCCGCAGCCGCAGCGGCAGCGCCAGCATAACACGATTAACTACGAAGATGGGATGGCGCAAGAGTATCCACACAGGTTTCGTCCCAAACAAAAGGCCTACCCATCTCCGACCGATGGGTACCGATGGGTAAAGACCGGTTGGCATGTCATGCCGTCCGGTCTTTTGCCATCGTCAACTGCCAAGCCATTGGGTTCTAATATGGCTGGAAAGCCAACGGTGACGAGAGCTCGTCGGATAATGGCGTTTAAATTAGCGTATCGCGCAAAACGACCCGCACTGCGGCTACAAGAAAGGCCGTGGTGCCCGGGGCTGTTGAACTCACAGCTCACCATAGTGACAGTGATGAGGAGAACAGCATGGGGTTCCTAAACGTAAAGGAGCAGCGAGGCGGAATGTGGTGACGTCGAACGAAGTGCCTGAGTTCGATGACGGTAGTGCATGAATCCAAAGACCTGACTCCCATTTTCCCACAGCCAGTAGGCGCGCATGCTCAGCAGTAGCAAACGTGGTCAGTAAGTTGTTCTGAACTACTCTGCAGGGCGTCTCGTCCCACTGCCTCTGGGAAGATGGTTTGTCTAGGTCAGTGTTAACTTTTTCCTATCCAATTGGGGCAGGCTTCATTGTCAATTTGCATTTCTAATGTGTAGGTATTTATAATTTTAGGAAAATACCGAATCGAGTCCATTTCGGCTGAAAATTTTCCTGGTGCTTTAAAAGTAAGTTATTTTATACTGACTGTTTTACCCTAACGCATTTATGAAGATAATATTTGAGTGCAATAACGGTTTTCTGTAATGACGTGCACCAGAGGGCCTATTCTATTAATTTTTAGCAACGTTTGCAATCGCATGTCAGTTGCAATCTGTCAAAAATGCCTTAATTTCCATACATTTTTGACAGATTGCAACTGACATGCGCATGCGAACGTTGCTTAAAAATTAGTAGAATTGGCTCTCTGGTTGCAGCACTGAGAGACTACAGGTCCAGACAACTGCCAAAGTGCTCATGTTTTTCGACATTAGTTAAATTTAAATCTTTGTCCAAGTGCTTTTACGGGTAACATTCGTTTGTCGTTGGTCTTAGTAAAATTTGTAAAATTTTAAGTGTTTTCGGCGTTTTTCCTTCAAAATAACAGTCAAACATCTCACATATACTCTTGTGCAAATAAGTGACTATCTAGAGTGATCAATTAAAGTGTTAAACTATCAAAATTTAGTGAAATAAAAAGTAATTTTTGTGTGACATTTAACCACGAGTGTTTAACCGGTGGGTACATTAAAAGTTAATTAGTGCGCAGTGCGCGCCACATGCACGGTTGTGCGGTCGGCGTAAGGAGCAGTTCGGCGTGCGCTCGTACCCCCTGACGTACCAGAGCGACCGTGGCATAGGTAAAGCAACGTAGACGGCGCAACCATTTGTACCTACGAAGCGTTGCCTCTGGGAGTGCGCACGCGACACCGGCTCGCGGTGCAGTACACACGCGCTCATCGATCGTGTCGTGACGAAGGCACCGGCTCGTGGTGCAGTACGGCACGCGCTCATCGATCCTGTGACGACATCACCGGCTCAGGGTGCAGTGCGCATGTGACACTGGCTCACGGTGCAGTGCGCACACGCTCATCCCCCTGCATTAAATAAATCAACGATGTTTCACTCACCTACCAAAACGAGCTCCAGCCCCGATTTAAGGACAACGTCTGAGCCCGATTCCGGAGTTACATGCAGGAAACGTAAGCAACCTGAATGCGTGTTCACGGACAATATTAATGCGCTTGCCTCAGAGCTGAGATCGACCTTGAACTCTTTTCGCTGCAATGTTGACTCCAGCCTGGCCGCTATCAACTCCAGCATTGCTGGTATGAAAAATGACTTAGAACTTCTAACCACGCACACCACAGAAATTCGTAACGACATCAACTCTCTGCGTGCTGAACAGGAAGCTTTCAAGCAACAGGTGATAGCCCTAGATGGTAGGAACAAGGAGTTGACTCAACGCATCGACTCGTTGGAAAGTTCGCTACAGTTTACATCCAATCAATGCGACGATGTCATGAAGAAGATCTCCACACTGGAAGGCAGCTTCACTTATTCGGAGCGTACTAATGGTCTAGTCGCTGAGCTTGAGGCTAAGATCGACACGTTAGAACAGCAAGCTAGAGCCTGTAATCTTGAAGTGTGTAATGTCCAGGAGAGGCGCGGGGAAAATCTGATCACACTTATGGCATCAATCGGCGAAAAAATAAAATTTCCGATAACCCAAAACAATATTATTTCCATACATCGTGTGCCCCAGAAAACTTTGAATAAGGATAGACCCAAAAATATTGTGGTCAGGTTCTCCTCGGTGCCCTTTCGTGACAATGTATTGAGTGCCTACCGCTTGGCTAAGGGATTGAAATCCGACCAGATCGGCATAGCAGGTACTCCACGTACTATATACGTAAATGAGCACCTAACATTGAAGAAAAAGCTATTCTTTCGCGAATGTCGCCTTGAAGCTATCAAATACAAGTTTAAGCATTGTTGGGTTAAGCACTCTACGGTTCTTGTGCGCCGGACTGACATGTCAACAATACTTGCTATCCGAAACAATAATGATTTTCACAAATTCAAAATCACCAACGATACAACCGCTGATCACAATGTTTAGCATATTATACAGTCTTATTACTGCAACTAATTGTACCATAAATCCTATTATAACAAAAACCGACTACATAAACTTGTCTTCTTCGTTAAATTTAAATTCATATGATTTTAAAACGTCTTACCTTCTTTATTACTTTTGTTTTCGTCACATGTTACTTAAAACACCAGGCTTAGTGGCAGCATCTAGATATATCTTTGCAAGTTCTACATCTCTTAGCAATCGTGTCAATACCTATCTCAAGCTTAATGGCTGATTCACTTACTTTTTACTATCAGAATTGCAGGGGCATACGTGGCAAACTTCAGACAATTTATATGAATGTCTTAAGTAACTCATACGATATTATTATATTAACGGAAACATGGCTCATGTCTGATATAGCCGATTGCGAGGTTATAGATGAGCGCTATAATGTCTTTCGTTGCGACCGAGATCGCGCGGCCACTGGTAAACGCGAGGGTGGAGGTGTTCTTGTTGCTATCCTGCGAACACTTCAACCTATATATTTAACCAATATATTAGGTAACTCTTTGCACACCCACATAGAATATCTACTTATACAATTACCTAGCCTTGACCGTGCGAAACGACACTTTATCAGCGCGGTCTATATACCACCGAACACACCTGACGACATCTATTCTACTTATTTAGACATACTTTCGACAATCTTAAGTAATCCCATGACACAATGTTTTTACATTATCGGTGACTTTAATTTGCCGATATTGGACTGGTCCTCCTCTGATAGTGTTACTTGCAACCAACCCTGTGAGGCTCGGTCTTTAAGTTGCAGATATCTAGTAAATTTTATTGCCGAAGTTAACGCTACGCAATATAATTATTTTACAAACACTAACAATCGAACATTAGATTTACTAATCTCCAATGAACACTGTCATGTTTACCAACCGAGCGATTATTTAGTACCCGTGGACCTTCATCACCCTCCTTACTGTGCTGTGACTTCCCCCTACTTGAAATATTCATCCATGCAACGCTGCCCAATAATCAAATTTAATTTTAATAAAGGCAATTACGATCTTATAAGGGCAGACTTATCTGAAATTGATTGGGAAAGCTTGCTCAAAAATTTACCAGCAGAGGAGTCTATAAACGCATTTTATAATACCCTGTTTGGTATAATTAGAAAACACATCCCCCAAAAATCATACAGAACTTCTAAATTCCCCATTTGGTTCACTCGTCCCCTTATAAGGTTATTCAAAAATAAAAACAATGCCTGGACCAAATGGAAAGTGTACAATAATATAGCTGACTATGAGCAATTTTCCCTGTTTCGTCGTAGATTCAACAAAGAATGTCACTTATGTTACTCTAACTATATAAAAACTGTTGAACAAAATGTTAATAAAAATCTCAAACACTTCTGGGGCTATGTGGCCAGTAAACGGAATAACTCAGGAGTTCCATCGAATGTTAAATATGGGAGTACTTCAAGTAATGATCCACGTGACATTTGTAAACTGTTCTCTAACTATTTTCAATCAGTGTATGAGCCATCAACACTTGATGCTCATAAATGGCAACCGCCTGCTAGCTTTCATGATAATAGTGATATTATCAACAGTATTTATATCGAGCCTTCAAAGATTTATAATGAGCTAAAGTCGTTAGACCCCTCAAAAGGTCCTGGACCTGATGGCATTCCTCCCTCGTTTTTCATACGTGTTGCCAATCACTTATGCGAACCCTTACATCTACTCTTCAATAAATGTATCAGCGAAGGCGTTTTTCCCGATGTATGGAAAATAGCTCACTTAACCCCCATCTTTAAAAAGGGATCAAAGAATGACGTAGAGAATTACCGTCCGATCTCGATTTTATCTACCTTGTCGAAGCTTTTTGAGAGACTGGTATATAATGAAATTTATCCCACTTTACACAAGGCCATAATTAAAGAACAGCACGGATTCGTCCAAAAAAAATCTACTTATACAAATCTGCTTATTTTTGTAGGCTATATTTTCGAAAACATGGACAATCGTTTGCAAACTGATGCTGTATATACGGACTTTCAAAAAGCTTTCGACAAGGTGGATCACGAATTACTTTTACGCAAAATTGCCTTCAATGGCATTCGCGGAAATCTATTGAGATGGTTCACATCTTACATAACAAACCGTACTCAAAAAGTTGTTATTAACGGATTTCAAGCGGAGCCGATCTCCGTCACATCCGGGGTTCCTCAGGGCTCAATTTTGGGACCTTTGTTGTTTACGTTGTTTATAAATGATATCAGCGCTTGTTTTAAGCATTCGAACTTTTTACTATACGCGGATGACTTGAAAGTCTACAAAACTATAAAAAGTATTGATGACTGTTTGAAGCTCCAAAGTGACTTGGATCGACTGTCTAGCTATTGCACTTTGAATAAACTCTCATTGAGCTTATCCAAATGTAATTCAATTACATTCACTAAAAACATAAAGCAGCACACTTATAGCTATCACTTGCTTAATGCACAATTACATAGAGTATACTCATTGCGTGACCTAGGTGTGGTACTAGACTCGAAACTTCACTTTAATATCCATGTAGACAGCGTGATCAGCAAGGCTCTGAAAATGTACGGTTTTGTTATGCGTAATAGCAAGGATTTCAAGCGTCCATCAACCTATAGATACTTATATATAACGCTAGTTAGACCTTGTCTGGAGTATGCTACAATGATATGGAACCCCTATTACGCAAAATATATTGACTCGATTGAGACTGTCCAACGTAAGTTCCTAAGAGCTCTGCATTACAGATGCTGCCACAGCCACGACTCGCATAATATGTTGCTTAAAAACTACAAACTATTAACCCTAGAATCCAGAAGACTGCTTCTCGGAGCGATGTTTCTACATGGTATTGTGCATAATAAATATGATTGTATCGACTTAACAAATAAATTTTGTTACATCGTCCCGAGGACAGTAGTGCGTAGACAAGCGCGTTCATACCGCTTACTATCTATTAATACCAGCCATGTCTGTAATTCCAATGCTGGTTTTCGCGCTCCTCTGCGCCAACTTGTGGATTCTTACAATAGTAGATTTGAAAACATCGACATTTTTAATCTTACATCACATCAATTTAGGAAATCTGTAGTCAATTCTATCCTAGCTATATAAATTAATATGTAACTTTTTTTTTTTCTCTCCTCGTTTTCTATCTCATACGAAAGCAATCATTCACAACTTCATTCAATTCATCAACCATTTAATTTAATCGTTCACTCCATTCTCTCATGTATTCTGTTTTCATTTTTTTGTTCTCACGTAGCACTAAATATCATCAAATTAGTAATAAGTGGATAATGTTGCTAGTAGTACAATAAGTGTCTTGTTTAATTAGTAACGCAGTATGTATAACATTTAATTGTACTCCTGTTTTTTATCCCGAAATAAAATAAAATAAAAATAAAATAAATCATAGGTATATATGTTGTTGCCATAAATTATCTTTTCAAAGTTAAAGACTTCTTGTGAAAGTGGCGCCAGCTGGTGGCATTACTTTTCCCGAAAATCCTCATTTCTGAGTGACAGACTCCTTGGGCTCGAGACAAGTGAGATTCTGACAACGGTAGCTTGACGAAGACGATTGTCAATACGTTAGAAATGTCAAGTGATTAAATTCCTTCATTTTGGCATTACGACAGTCGCATTCGTTAATGAAATGGCACATTGTCTAGGGCCTCTTGACCGTTCAAAAGTGCCAAGTTTGCAAATATTGCAGGTGACCAGAGAAGGTTGTATTCCTTATAAAGCCGCATGTATTGGAACAGGGGTGAACAAGGATCCTTTAGCAGTAGAAGAGATGTTAGAACTATGTGCAGACGCAGCTTTGGACGGCCTGTCACTGGTAGCAGTTGCTACTGACACCGAAGAAGTAGTCTCAAGCGTTTTTTGTAAATTGCAGGTTGGTACTGTTTTATATACATAGCGAGAAAAAAATCACAAGTGGCAATACTTTGGTAAAATAAAACTAAACGTACCTACCCTGAACAATACGATAATCTTATTATCGGATTTAGAAGCGTGTCATAGTTAGCATTGCATATGCAATGCTAAGTATGACACGCTTCTCTGGTAATTTAACTTCGAGAGTCAATGTTCGATGAACGTAAAGTCGACTGAACGATTGTTCGAATGGAATTTATTGCAAAATAACCTTTTATCGCCAACCCTATTTCGACTGAACGATTGTTCGAATGGAACTTATTGCGATACAACCTTTTATCGCCAAACACTACTTCGACTGAACGTTTCATCGAATCTGTATTAATTGATGGACTGCTCTTTTGAATGAGTTTTAGATAATATATTGTTAAATAATTGAAATAAAAGTTAAAAAAAAAATCGTCACATTTTTTCGGGTCCGTAATTTAACTTCGAGAATCATATTATTATGTTTATACCGCTGGAATGGACTCCTATCCAAATATGTAGCTTGAAATAATATGTGGAAAAATCATCCATATTTAGGTACCTATACAAAAAAGCGTATTCTGCTTTCCTGTGACTTTCCAGAGGTTTTGTAATAATTTAACACCGAAATTATTATTTATTATTTTAACCGCTCCGGCCCCGGCGACACACCGGTGTGTCGCGAATTAATCGCGAATTTAATGTTTATTTACCTATTACATAAGATTTACATTTTTTGGGAATTTTCACATGTCGGGGCCGCAGCGGTTAAAAATTAAAGTTATTTTGTACTTTGTAGTGTTTTTTGACAGTTTTTTTTGTGTTTTTTTTTTATTTTCACTTTTTAGTGTTCGGTTTTTGTTTCGAGAAAAAGTTTTTTAAATATTTTTCTTAAAGGCGTGTGATAGCTTAGCAACGAAAACTTCATGTTTTTTTTATTTTTCGAAATCAAATTCGTAATGATGTGAGCAGATTATTTCACAGAATATTACGGTTTTAGAAAGATATAGTCTTAATTTACTACACTATATATAGAGTAATTTACTACACTACTCTGTAAAAATATAATTTTTATTGACACTTTTTTAAAAAGAAGGCAATCCACTGATAGCGTTTTACGCAAATAGACGTCAAAGTTATCTTTCAGGACGAATACAACCATTGTAATGTGCTAAAATATTTTATATTATACGTTTGTCCATCAGAATATAATGTAGTCTCAAAGCGCACTACATAGCTCAATTACGAAAATATGGGTAACATGTTTAAAAAAAAATATAAATAGAAAATCGGTTTACTTTAACAAATTTTTTTTAACGGTGTTTTACTGAAAACATAAACATTATAATTATTTTTAGGAAAAAAAAAGTGTTGCTAAATATCCTGGTTTTTATGAACTCATTGATTTTACACGATTATTTTAAAAACACTATAAATTCCCGCGCTGGGACCACCAGCAACACCAGCTTGACTTTTCGTGATCACGTCATGCGTTGCTGTAGGAAGGCTTTTAGAAATTTAGGTTTCATGCTTCGCACAGTCCGAGGGTTCACGAACGTAAAAGCTGTCTTTGTGCTATATAACGCATTGGTTATATAACGCGCTGGCTCCTAGCCAGCTAGAATGTAACGCAGTCATTCTGGTCTCCGCATGAGGTTAAATATAGTCTCATGCTGGAAAAAATACAAAGTAAATATTAGATATTTATTTATGAGGAGTCTATCCATTTTATCCGTTAATGTATCCGACCTTATTTATTTTAGGTATGGTGGAATACAACGAGTTGAGGGTTAGGAGGGATTTGGCACTGACCTCACATATTTTCAATATATTGAGATGGAAGTTGCGCCTGTGTGTCCCTGAAAGGTACGTGTGGCGGTGACGACGACCGCGCCTGCTGGTGAAGCCGCGCAGTCGGACCAACCTTCTAAGATAGGCGCCACGCGCCGCTGACGCAGGAACTTCGCACGCTTAACCTGATTGCTAATGAGACGGATATTTTGTTGTACTCTGAGTGAATTCACAAGGAATGCATTATATATAATTAGTTATAGATGTTAGGATAAGCGCATTTATCGCATTGGGGAAAAACCCTGTAAGGATAAATGTAAGGTGAATAAATAAATAAATGAATGAATAAATAAATAAACAAATATGAGGGTTCCGTATTTCTGTAAAAAACGATTGAAGCCCTAAAAAAACAACCGACTTCCAAATAAAAGCCACTACAAAGTACAAAATAACTAAATTTTTGGAAGTCGGTGTTTCTGGTGTGGTTTCTTTGTTTTTTTTTACATCGAAACCAAGTTCGTCGTGCTGTGCTGGCGTTATAACTGCAGTGACTGAGATTCTCAATTCTTAAATGTAACGACCAAACATTTTCGAGTCGTTTAGGGTTCAAACTCATGGACCGTGGGGTCCAAGTACTCATACTCTTTTGAAAGATTTATCCAAACGCCTCGTTGACACTTTGGGTGACCCAAGGCAAGGACTGGATTTTACCTTGGACAAAGGGTACCTAATCATTTCCATACAACGTGGTTATGCCGACAGTCTTCAAAGGTCTCTCAAAGGTCTTTCGTCGTCGTCGACAGCGATGAGGAGGAATTTTATGCCGCCATATTTTATCGTCTACTTTTTAGTTAAGACTTTTTGTTCTAAGTGTATATAGTTGGTTAGAGATATCTAATGGTTGTATCTTTTACATTCCAGGAAGCACCAACGCCAGGATCTATGGAAAAGTCATTTTTCGAAGTATTTACCGAAGAGCGCTGCAAACGACCAGCGTCCCGAAACATGATGGAGTTCTTGATCGAACTTGGTCAAAAGTGCAATTATTTTGAAAGGTGCATTACAAGACCATTTATTTCTGTCAATCCTACTACTTACAATAATTACCTGGTTCTTAAAAGTATAAAAGTATTTTAAAATTAACGTCAAAAAAGGAGGAGATTCTCAATTCGTCAGAACCTTGTTGGTGTATTTTTTGTGAAGAATAACTGGTTCCGGCGGCTACTACGCGATTACTTAGTTTTTTCCTCTTATAAAACAATTGGTTCGCTTGGAACCCTTTGTGCACAGGTTCGACTCGCACTTGGTAGGTTTTCTTTTACTTCTGATTACCCAGTAAACCCTGTTCTTGACCTCGATGTCGTCTGACCATGTTTAATAATAATAATAATAATAATCCATCGGTCCATCATCACTGACAGGACTATTATTGCAAATAAGCCTGATATGGTGGTGGTGGACCGAATCGAGAGGCGTGCTGTGATTGTAGATATCACCGTTCCGCATGACGAGAACCTCGTGAAAGCCGAGAAAGATAAACAAATCAAATATCTTGACTTGGCTCGCGAGGTTGTCGACATGTGGGATGTGAATTCGGCAATCATTGTACCGATAGTCGTGTCAGCCAACGGCTTAATAGCCACGAGCCTCGACCAACATCTTAGGAGGCTCTCGTTAGGCAGCTGGATCAAGGGCTTGATTCAGAGAGCAGTACTTCTGGACACGGCTCGCATCGTTAGGAGGTTCCTCTCTCTGGAGCCCTGACCGCCGGTAGCTTGGACCCTGTTCCCGATACCGGTGGGCTACTATTTTTTACATTTTTAAATAATTTTATATCTTTGTATTTTAAAATTTAAAAATGTATTTTATATGTATATCAATGAATAAAGAGAATAATAATAATAATATCTTGGGACAACTCACATACGGCCATCTGATCCCAAGCTAAGCAGAGCTTGTGTTATGGTAACCAGACAACTGATATACATACTTATATAATTTATAAATACATACATATTATAAATAAATTACACCCAGACACAGAACAAACAATAATGCTCATCACACAAAGTTTGTCCTGGGTGGGAATCGAACCCACGACCTCCGGCTTTGCAGTTAGGGTCACTAACCACTAGACCAACAGGAAAAAAACCAAACTACATTATGATTTTTTTTTTTACTACTAGTTCATAAGATCTTGCCCAATAGATCATTTTCTTTTGCCTTTGCTGGCCCATTGATAGGATCCCACAGCCCCTCAACCCCCTTTTTTTTTTTTTTGAGGATTGGAAATCATCAAATGACCCCTCCCGCTCTGGGTGGAGCGGCAGGGAGTGTCAGACTTTTACTGACTAAAACCCACCCGTAGTCCTCCTAGTGCCTTTCTTTCCAGGGCTGCGGTAACTCTTTCGAACATATTCCGCAACCCTAGCAGGCTCTGGCCCTGGCGGGCCCCGTCTCCGTTGCTGACTGCTCTTTCCGGCGCGTTTGGAGTGAAACGCGCCATCGACTCGCTGTCCGCAGGCGTCAATCAAGCCCCTCAACCCCTAACGTTGCTTGTCCAGCCTTGTCATTAAACAAAACAACTTAAATCTCAGCTTAGCAACTTTTTCAGGTATGGCGTCGATTGTTGCTGTGAAATTATGTTCCTGGGAACCTTACCTCAACATAGACAGAAAAATCTAGCTACGTTGCTTGTCAAAACAGCTGTGGAACTGTCGAAGAAATTCAAGGATGGTCCTGTTGCCCCACTAACTATTGCAGACCTAGGACCAAACTATGCGTTCATGAAGCCAAGGAAACCAGTCACGAAGGCACCACAGCTATGTACTGCGTTGTGGTCAACAGCAGCCACGAAGAGAATTGGACAACTTTTTGGTTTCAACGTACTTATGACTATCTCTTTTGTGGATTTCGTTTACGATGGGATACGGTGTTCTGACCGAATAGGCGCGATGACCACATGCGAAGGGGCTGCATTGAAGATTTAGTATTAATAAGTAGAATTTTGGAATATACAGACCTAGGTCTTTAAACTCAGGTTGTGTTTTAAATAAGTATATCTCTCTCACAGAGAAGAATTTATTGTGTCCTAGAAATGGGAACTAAAACGTATAGGGCCTATATTAGACTATATCAGCCTGTATAATAAAGGCTGATAATGTTAATATAATTTGTGTTTTCTGGCGTTTATTGTTTTAATATATATAAGTTCTTTTAAATTTATTTTTTCAAGTTATATAAAACTTTACAACATAAAATTCGTGATTTATTTTTCAGTCCTTCTAACATTATTTGTATACCTAGCTTGTGCTCTCACACCTAGGGAGAGAACTCCTTCCATTCTCTTAATTATTTTCGGTTCTGTCCCATTTCATGGCGCGCCATCATCCACCATCTCTTTAATGATTTGCCGATTTTGTGTTCTCCGGACTTATGCTGGGTAACTTTCTGAGCCTACGTAGAGTATTTTGATGTTTTATGAAACTTCATCTTATTTAGATATTATTTTAGGGCTGACTTCAAGAGTTCTAGACAGGAGGAGAGAACTTTATAATTATTCTCAATGATCAATCGTTTGAGGGGGAAAATGCCTATTTAAACCTTTGCGAATGATAAGGTCATTCGTATCAAAAGGTTTATATTGAAGTAGAAGAACTCAGTTTGTTTATTTATTCATTAAAAAATCGATACACAAAGGTACAATGGCGGACTTAAAACCTTAAGCTTTCCAAAACCTATTGGTCGCGCATATCTACACTAATATTATAAAGAGGAAATATTTATTTGTTTGTTTGTTACGATTTGGCTCTAAAACTACTCAACCGATTAAAAAAAAAATCTCCATTAGAAAGCTACATAATTAACTTAAAACAAGCTATTTCTTATTTTGGAAAAAATAGAGACCCCAACGAAAATTGCAATGATGTAACCAAAGTAGCAAAATTTGCCAAATAGATTCATTATTTGTCGTGCGCTGAGAAAACTATTGAAAATATATATAAAAATTGTACCTACTAAATGATTAAAGAAGTCACCTGTAAAAAAGCCCACAAAATTGTAAATACATTATGGTTCTCTAAATATTATGGTATTATTTTAAACTTCGTGATTCGACTCTTAAGCTGATTGATAAAAGACAGGGACTGACTATATATCTCACAAACATTAGTACTATAAGTAGTTCTCGAAACTAATCAATCTTACAAATCGCAAAAAAACCTCAATAAAGGAAGGCCACCTATTAACAAAACAAAAGATAGTTAATTACAGACTGCGAGAAAGATGAAAGAATTAAGCATTTGTTCAAACTTTTACAAACATTAATACTCAAAAACCAATACAACGTTATAAATACGTCGCTTCAAGTCCTTCCCAAGATTCCACACCTGCCACCTTGCATACCAGTGATGTACCTCGTATTACCGGTTATGAAGTGCAGTGCGCACTGGTGAAGATGATATTACTCAAAATTGGAGAGTCAGAACTACTTCCAAAGGAGAAAAGACTGATATTAATAACTATCGGCATATCAGCCCTGTGTCACATCTTTAGAAAGCATTTGTGAAAGTATTTGAAAATCGCATCTCACTACAACTGGATTCCCACCAACCACCAGAGCAGGCTGGGTTTCAACCACCAACCACTTGTACGTTCTAAACCAACTGATTACACCTTTTGATCCGGCATTCGTCGATTATGCCTTTGCATAATCGACGAATGCCGGACCATTGCTGATTTATTTTTTGATTGCGGATTTTTGCTGTCGAAGACCTTTGTCTTCGACAGCAAAAATCACGACTCACTCTTCAATGCTCTGGCCAACCAACACATAGAACCCACTTACATCAATCTACATAAAACCATATAATTATGTACTTTAGTAGCATAGCAAAAAAGACGTCGATCAATAGTTTTCGTTAAAATGAAATTCGAACATAAAAAAATCGGAATAGTGATCGGTTCCCTTATTTTGTAAGTAGGTTGTAAATAACACTTTTACACGTCAATCTTTTCGGTCGTTTTTAAACTAGATGAGGCCGGTTTTTCCTAGCTGACTACCCAGAGATGAAACACCGAAAAAAACTCAGAGGTCAAAGTCTCTTTTGAAGTTCATACAATTGTATTGGTCAAATCATAATAATATAAGAACCATGTAGGTTGATGTCTGAGTTGGTATTTTGAGGAAAATATTACACAAATTTGAGCGGACCTATCCAGACAGTTCAAGCATTAGTCAGTTATCGTGTAGCTCGAACTAAGAACTATAAGGAGCATAACGTTTTGACGAAAAATACCAAAGTAAGGACATTTGGGTAGGCCGCATAAAAAACACAAACTGCCAGACTAACATGAAATGAACCCCTAACATAGCGATCTACATGGTTCCCACATTCGCAATACGAATGAGGATCATGCAGATCAGTGTCTGAAAAGGTCTTTTGAGGAAAGAACCACACAGATTTGAGTGGACCTGTCCAGTCAATGCAAGCCTTGGTCAGTGGTCGAGTAGCTCAACTTAGAACCAATAAGGAATTCAACGACTCGACGAACAATGCCAATGAAAGAACATTTGTATAGGCCAAAAAAGTACTCAAACTTCCAGACATTGTTAAAAAATACTTAAACAGAGAAAAAAAATAATTCAAATGTAATGCACTTACCAACAATAAATTATTATCATTTTTTTTTATGTATTCAAATTCAAATTATTTATTTGTGGACATAGGGTATGGTAAAAGATGTCATACAAAAATATATACATAAATAATCTCCCAACAATGTTCCGCCAGGAAACATACAAATATTAAGAAAATTAAAATGATTAGAATTTGTACTACTTATTTATAAATTGCAAAATGATAATTAAAATACAATAATCATTCTAAAACACATAAGAAACAAAATGACAATTAACATTAAAATCAACTAAATATTCACAGATTACAACTAATTGAATGTCATATTTTAATATACAGTAATATTTTACAAGTCACAAAAAAAAATGTCAAAATCAATTAAATTAAGTAAGTCAAATGTTTTTAAAATTTGTCATTAAGAAATTCATTAACGGAATAATATAGGTACCTTCATCATCATCATCATCATCATCATATCAGCCGAAAGACGTCCACTGCTGGACATAGGCCTCCCCCAAGCGTCGCCACAACAACCGGTCCTGTGCGTCTCGCATCCATCGGTTACCCGCGACCCTCACCAGGTCATCGGTCCACCTTGTGGGAGGCCTTCCAACGCTGCGTCTTCCGGTACGCGGTCGCCACTCCAAAACTTTTCGGCCCCATCGACCATCTGTTCTGCCTGATAGGTACCTTGTCATTCAATAATTTAAATAGATTTCTTTTGAATTCATTCATGTTCTTGCTGAGTATCACTTGCTCTGGTAACTTATCATATAATTTTGAAGCCATCGCAATTATATTATTATATTATTGTTATTATTATTATTGATGACTGATTCACCATCACGACTCCGAGTTACTACTAAATTCATAAATTTAAAATATGATTGGATAATACTTTAATTCTTCTTTATAGTTATTATTCTCTGTTTAATTTGTTTATAGTTTTATAGTTACTTGTTGTTATTATTCTGTTTTAGTTTGTCATTGTTCAATTAAATTCTAATGAAAACACATTGATTAATTTACATTTTCAGTGTAAATTAATATTCCTAATAAATATGTATACTACCATGATATACTTTGTATCTTTAATTTAGTCAGTGACATTTTAGTCAATCGAAGAGTAGGTTCTTCATATTTTTAACCAACTTAAAAAAAGGAAGAGGTTCTCAATTCGACTGTTTTTTTTTTACGTTTGCTCAGCGATATTTTCGCCAATTATCAACCGATTTAGATGATTGTTCTTTTGTTTGAAAGAAAAATTTCCTAGATTGGTTCCACTTTATTTTGGTGAAGATCTGATGAAGAACTTCAGAGATAGCAACGAAACTCTTCAATAAATTATAGCAAATCTCCCGGGATTGCTGATATCGCACGTCTGTCTATTGTATGCACCAGTTCATAACACAATATCACGCCAGTACGCCGTAAAGTGGTACGCGGATGTGTACAAGTCAACCATGTTTTCGAGGTTATCTATTCGGGCATAATTATATTGTTTATTAGCTGTTGCCCGCGACTCCGGAGAGAGCGGAGAGAGCGGAGAGACCTCATCGTTCCGAGCATTTTTTCACGTCGGAAAGACATGGCCTCACTTCCAGGATGACGTAACCGACTGATTTCTCGGCGGCGAAGTAACCTCTGCAAATTGGGCTGATTGTGGCGTCTATGTTAAAGAGGTGTTTTTTTAGGGCCAATGCACCGTAATAAACCCTATTATTATTCGGAGGTAATTTTTACTTGAACTGAGAAGTCGTTTAGTTAGTCGCGTGTATAGACTAGTCATTGACATTTATGACTGCAATCTGTAACCCGTGACCATTTGTTGTCATGAAGTTAAGTTGATCTCTGGCGAATTCATGTACGCAACTGTGAGAAAGGAAGAAGGAGGAGTCCAGCACTACCACTCGTCGCGAGTTCTTCTGTGGCGTCATTTCCTAGGGATCCACAGTTCCCTTTGATCCTCTGGAGTGTGAAAACCGCTACTGATAATTTCTGGTCATGACGTATCACCGGCTCACTGGGAATTGAACAGTTTTTAAACTTAACAGAAAATAATTGGGAACGAGGGAGATCCTGGGAAATAAATCCAAGAAGATCATCGGCAATGAAAGGCGCACCGAGTCGAAGCTCCAAAGTCTTGAGCATCAATGCCGAGTTGCTAGGTTTTCTATTGGTTGCATTTTCATCATCCCACCCATACAAACAAAACGTTTTGGAAACACATTAATTGTGCTTACAGCTAAGGAGTGGAATTCACTGACTGAGCCCATATTTCCTGATAGCTAAAGCCTGGGAATCTTGTCAAGAGTGAGTAGGTTTCTTCTAGGCAAGCGTGCTCCATCTTCGACCATATCATTTATCATTTTATTTACCATGAGGTAAGATAGTGGTCAATCGCGTTCCTATCAATAGTACAAAAAAAATGAAAACAAAGTCAGTGGAGCAATTTTTATTTTATTTTATGCATCAAATGCATAACGCATAAGAATCAAAAGAATCTTAAACAAAAAAATATGTTTTGGTGTAATTCTCATGCCTCCGTATCAAATCGTCCTTTTCGCAAAATGACCTAAAAACAACTAACGATTTTTTTTTACGAAACTTTAATTTACGAATGCCAAAGATGATAAACGAAAGGTCGGTCTCTCAAAAGTTGCATGGCTCACTTTATTAAATGGTTTAAACATTTTGATACCGCGATGTAGAATAAAGCTAGCGCTATTGTACTAAAATATGGTATTCACCGTTGATGCTTCAATTTTATGTGGGTTCCACATCAGGTGCTCTAGACCTTCATTTTTTTTTATGTCGACAGAAAGTAGGCACTCATCATGCTGACCAACTATTCTTAAAGCGGTATATTAATATCTTGGATAGATTAGCCGGGCTGCTAAGGTCCCACGTCTTGTATTCAGATCTTCAAAATAAATTATAGCCTACTAAAGGACAGATTTTGCGTGAAAGAAGTACAACAGACACACAGACAGACAGACAGACAGAATTTCAAAATAAATATTTTTGGCTTTTACGATTTGTATAAAGCACCCTAGGAGTATTTTTTTACTTTATATTCAATATAGCAAATTGAACTCTTCTACAGTTTTATTATAATGTATGGTTTTTTTTTTAGTTTATATTCAATGTACAGAATTGAACTCTTCTACAGTTTTATTGTATGTATAGATGAACCGATCTTATTATTTTTGCGTTGTGTTTATTTATAAAGTCCGGTCGAGGAGCAGGAAGAATTTCGTACAATGACCCTTATTACCTGTCTCCTTCACTCATTGACGGCCGTCCTCAGGAATTCTAAACCTTTTACCGTACTAAGGTTTTGTTCTTGTCTGCATGTGGTTTTAATTGACCTTGAGTCACAAAAAAAACCCACGGCTTTCTTGACATAGTTAATCATTTTTAAATAACGCACGAACGACATTCCATTTTGGGATGCGTTAGTGATCGCTCAGTTTTAGGACACAGTTAAATATTATACTAATATGACGTGATTATTTACGAACAATTTGGTACCAATAATAAATCATTTGGTTATGATGTCGAAGTAGGAAATCTAATTGCATAAAATAAATTTGGGTGACAAAAGTCGTTGACCTTCAAAGATTAACCAGTAACCTCCTCAGCTTAAAATCTAGTAAGTAAATTGAGATTATTGTTAGGTTTATGTCAATCCCAAAGCAAAGTACTCGTAGATATTAACTATGAGCTGGTCTGGACTTAGATTGCACATAAAGTAAATCCTTAATGACAAATAGCTTATTGAAATAATGTCAATTTGGTTGTTTAGTCCGGTTAAGCAGTTAATATCCCAAGTGTGTTAACTTGCTAGTGGTCATGCCTAAAAAAAAAAAAATCAATTTGGTTGTCACTAAACCACTAAAGACTGAAAAATTACTTTTTACAAAAAAAATACAACCGAATCCCAAATAAAAAATACTACAAAATTTAATTATTTTTTGTTTCGGAAGTCAGTGTCAAAAAACGAAGAAAAGCATACAATAGCAGCGGCGGCGCTGATAAAGACCTCCGATGGAACTTTACTGAAAAGGTCATTGCATCTTTAAGTTGTAGTATTGGTTAACTAGGTATTTAACTAAACTAATATAATATACAGCACTACCTTTCCTCTCAGCTGTGATAATTATATATATGTAATTTATTAAATATTACCTATGTTTATTAAATATCTATTTATTGTGGAATGTTTTAAATGATGTTATCATAAATTTATATTTAAAATATAAAAGTAGGTTTATTTGATTCTTTAGTATCTCTTGTTCTTTCCTACACACTATTGTCTACATTTCTTTTTCAATTCTCCTTAAAGATCTTCTGGAAGAAATTTCTTTAGAAATAAGCAGTACCTTTGTACTAATAATTGAAATGTTAAATCTGTATTATTTTTTGTTAGTACATAAATTGACATAAAAAACGTAATGTAACAAATGAAAGGGCTTATTGTAAGGGGTTCAAAGGAGGATTTTTTTTTTCAATTTTAAAATAATCCATTCCGAAGTTATAAAAGTAAACAGATGAAAATTAATTATCCCATAACTCCAAGACAAGTGAGCCTAAAATTTTGAAACATATAGATTTTATAGGTTTTACCCATAGACAACATAAACATAAATATAAGAAGTCAATGATTTAAAAAAAAACATGTTAAAAGTATAATTTGTTTGCTCGCCATGTTGGCTCGCACTTGGCCCGTTTTTATTTGATTACGGGCACTTCAGTGATTAATTTATGATGTACCTACATGTAACGTGTCCTTCAAACCTTGCTAAAACTTTAATTGTTTACCAGTTTATTTGAAATTTGTGTTTCATTGTGTGTGATAAACAAATTAACGTCGCCGAGTCCAAATAATGAATGAGCGACAGTCAGTTTGTCATTCACAGTTAGTTCTCGCAGAGTTTGGACCGTCTTTTAGTTTATAATCTCGTAATTTATAAGTAAATAAAATCGGAATATTCTCTGTAACTATTTAAAAATGTTGTGGCATACTACCAAAGACGGTAAGTGATATCTTAAGAGCGTTTACGACGTACGGAATTTCATACAAACTTTCAAGTCCATATTTTTCAAAATGAATGAATCGATTTTAATGAAACTAACGTTTAGCAGGATTCATAGGTCTAAAAAGTTATCAGAGAACATTTCGAAAAACTTTTTTTCAAACAAATACAACCGACATCCAAATAAAAATTATACAAAGTCTAAAAGAACTTTAATTTTGGAAGTCGGTGTCAAAAACCGAAAAAACAACCAAAAACACTGACTTCCTAAATTAAAGTAATTTTTCACTTTTATTGGTGATATCCCCCAACTAAATTGACATTATTCCCATAATAAGTGGTGCGCTATTTGCCATTAGGCCTCTGCCTCGAACCGCCCGCACCGCTGCCGCACCGCTGCCGCACCGCTGCCGCACCGCTGTTTTCGGGGGCCGGTCCATTTGATTTTACGCATTAGATTCTGCCTCTCCCGTGCCGCCGCCACCGCCGCCCCGCTGCCCGCAAGATTTGAGGCAGAGGCCTTAAGGAGTTACTTTGTGTGCCTTCGCGGTCCAGTTGGTGGTTTAGGCCCAAGTCCAGACCAGCTCATAGTTAAATATCTACTTTGCTTTGGGATTGATGTTTTAAGTTTTCTATTAAATTATTGTAAATATGATAAACAAGTAAGACCAATTTAAAATAAGTCAACAATATGTTAGACCAATCTTTAAATACCGCATACCTTTTTTTGGATGAAAAATCAGCAAATGACTCTTTCGCTATGGGTGGAGCGGAAAGGAGTATGATACTGTTATTTATTGACTAAAACCCATCCGTGTTCCTCCAAATGCCCTTTGCGTTCCAAGGCCGCGGTGACTCTTTCGAACTAATTTCGCAACCCTGGTAGGCACAGGCCCTAGCGGGCCCCATTTACTATGCTGACATCTCTTTGAGGCGCGCGTGGAACACGACGCGCCATCGACCCGTACCTAGTTTTTATCGGACGGCGAGCCACTCAACGCTCGCCGTCCGCAGGCCCACGCCTACGGTGGCCGGGAATCGTCCTTCGACTCCTGACTGCGGACTCCTCCTTCTGTTGCGGTGGCTGGGGCGTGAGGTTTGCCTCTACCTCTCGCAGCCCGCCTCCTCCTTCAAATGCCGCATACCTGCATTATTTATTTTTACCTGACTTCTCCAGAAGGAGGGTACCTAATGTTTTTGATCACATCAATCTACCAATTTTCGATTTGATGACTTATCTTATCTATGTAGCATTGAAGCATAAACATGCCTAAACTATTTCCTATCGTATTGGGGCCGGCTTAATTAACTGTCAATTTGCATATCTAATGTGTATTTTTAATTAATTTTAGGAAAATACCGGATCGAATCCATTTCGGCTGAAAATTTTTCTGGTGCTTTAAAAGTAAGTTATTTTTAAACTGACTGTTTTAGCCTATTGCATTTATGAACATAATATTTGAGTACAATGAGGGTTTTCTGAAATGACGTGCACCAGGTTGCAGCACTGAGAGACTTCAGGTCCAGACAACTGCCAAAGTGCTCATGTTTTTCGACATTAGTTAAATTAACACCTTATGTTGTTGACATAAATTACCTTTTTGAAGTAAAAGACTTCTTGTGAAAGTGGCGCCAGTTGTTGGCATTAATTTTTCCCGAAAATTCTCATTTCTGACTGACAGACTCCTAGACCGTTCAAAAGTGCCAAGTTTGCAAATGGTTTAAAATAAATACATGCTTTTGATATTGTATAAAATATTGCAGGTGACCAGAGAAGGTTGTATTCCTCATGAAGCCGCGTGTATTGGAACAGGAGTGAACGAGGATCCTTTAGCAGTGGAAGAGATGTTAGAACTATGCGCAGACGCAGCTTTGGACGGCCTGTCACTGGTAGCAGTTTCTACTGACACCGAAGAAGTAGTCGCAAGCATTTTTTGTAAATTGCAGGCTGGTATTGCTTTATTTCACTGTGAAAAAAAAAACGCGAGTGGAAATACTTTGGTAAAGTAAAACTCGACGTACCTACCCTGAACAATTATGATCTTAATGACGGACTTAGAAGCGTTAAGCGCGAAGTTTAGGTTGTGCGTTTTCCGTCAGTAAATAATTGAATTCAAACATGTTTTTTTTGATATTTTTGTTAAGAACATGACTTGTTTTTAAGTAAACGATTAAAACAAATTAGCAGACAGCAAATAGATTTTAATTCAAGTTTGAAATGTTAACCTTAGTGACTCGCTACTTAGGTATGATAATGTAATCGAGGTTTATTTATATTCGGACAGTGTCACTTATAAGAAAAAAATAAAAACAAGTGCGAGTCGGACTCGCGCACGAAGGGTTCCGTACCATTATCTATAGAAAACGGTTTGTATGGGAGCCCCCCTTAAATAATTATTTTATTTTAATTTAATTATTTATTTTTAAAGTGAATATTTAACTAAATATTTTGTGAACATTTCAAGCGTCTACCTGCTGCCATTATCAATATCGAGCAAAAAAATCACGTTTGTTGTATGGGAGCCCCCTTAAATATTGATTTTATTCTGTTTTTTTGTATTTTTTGTTATAACGGCAATAGAAATAACGAACGAATTACGTTTTTTTACATGTTTCTATGAAATTATAGATTTCGTGATAGTTTGTGTAATAAGTAAAGAACCATTAACCATTTTTTTCTAAATGTTGGTCTCGACTGTACTTATGGAAATGGCCAATTTTTTATCTATTTTCTTAAAAAATGTTATTGACTATAAAATTACCTTTTCATTGTTATCTTAAATTTTCACAAATAAGCCATTTCATTTGAAATGCATCACACGATACAGTTTAAAAAACTTTATTCTATTTTCTAATCTGTCCGTGACGACGTGTTTCTAGAAATTTTAAATACCTGTATGGGATCGCCATAATTCAAAATTTTCAGGAAACAAGTTCAAGGTTACTACTATTCAACATGTCATCGGCGATGCGGAAGAATTTTTTTCCGCCATATTTTAAGGTTTATTTAGTTAAGACTTTGTTTAATGTGTATAATGTTGCAGTCAAAACTCGTAACCAGTCAAAAGTACTTTTGACTGAACTCTTAACCAGTCAAAAGTACTTTTGACTAGCAAAATCAGTCAAAAGTCCTACCCTACCTAACCTACTCTTACTTTAGACTGATTTTGCTAGTAGAGTTAAAAACGTCATTATGGTTAACACCCCGACTCAGAGTACCCCGACTCGGAGAGGTTAGGTTAGAAGGCTAAGGCGGGAGCGAAGCGGAGCGGAGCTCCTGCCTTAGCGTTCGTGGTTATTTTTTTTTAAACCACCCAGAAATAGGAGACCCGCGAAGCGGGGCTCCGTCGACCTATCTTAGCACAGGTATTAATCAGTCAAAAGTACTTTTGACTGGTTAAGAGTTTCGACTGCAACATATATAGTTGGTCAGAGATACCTAATGGTTGAACCTATTACAGGAAGTACCAACGCCAGGCTCTACGGAAAAGTCATTTTTCGAAGTATTTACCGAAGAGCGCTGCAAACGACCAGCGTCCCGAAACATGATGGAGTTCATGATCGAACTTGACCAAAAGTGTAATTATTTTGAAAGGTACTTAGATAGACGACCATTTAATTCTGGCAATCCTACTACTTACAATAAATTACCTGGTTTTAAAATTTATTTTTATCAATGTTTAAAAAAAAGGAGGAGATTCTCAGTTCGTCAACCTATACCCCGAGTACTCAAAGAAGAATGATTTAAACATTTTTTTTAATGTTTTTCGAACTTATGATAGTACCATAATAAGTTCGAAAAATAATTGACCGAATTTCATTTCACCTAAAACTTTTCAACCATTATTGTTTCGTTTTTTTTTACTCCATCGAAGTTACGTCTGCCACTGTGTCAGTTGGCCGCATGGCTTGGAGACGCGTCGTATGTGGTCGCGATCCTCAGCAGTGAGGGAACGACGAAGAAGAGAGAGAGAGATTATCAATTCGACTTTTTTCGTTACTTCGACGTTTCATTTGGCCGAAAAACACTTTACCGAAGTTACACTTAGCCGAAATAACATTTGTTCGAAGTATTATGTTTCCGAACATTCATTACACATGCAGCATGCACACAGGCCTTGTTTCTGTCACGACTCCGGCGCTGCGGGGTTAAGGCAAATGAAAAAAGTTCAAAAGAGGCTTCGACCAATAGTAAAAAGTTTTTGTAAATCGGCAAAATATAGTTCGGTAAAATAATACATATGATACATAGGTACTTCGATGATCTAAAAATTTTGGAATGATGCTTATAACAAAAAATAAGTCAGTCAATAGTTTTCGGTAAAATGAAATTCGAACAAAAAAAATCGGAAAAGTGATCGGTTCCCGTTTAAATGGGTATACTTTCCAGCACATTTGAAGCAATTCTGTATTTTTTGATCGAAAGATGTTTAATCCGAATTGGTCATCTAAACATAAAGATCTGATGAAGAACTTTGGAAATAGACAATTCAATTGATATTGTCTGGTTGGAATGAGTGAAATATTAGGTATCAGCACTAAAAACTGAAAAATAAAAAACTATTTACAATAAAACATAGGTTTAAAACGTTATTTTGTACTTTGTATTGATTTGTTTTTCGAAGTCGGTTGTATTTTTTTGTGAAGAATTTTGGACTGGTTTTCGCGGCTACTCCGCGATTACTTAGTTTTTACCCTTTTATGAAACAATTGGTTCGCTTAGAGCCTTTGTGGACGGGTCCGGCTAGCACTTGGTTGGTTTTTTTTTACTTCTTACCCAGCATACCCTCCGTTCTTGACCTCGATCTCGTCTGACCATGTTTGAGAAATACATTATTATTATTTTTTTTACTTCTACTTCACCAAAAAGATATAGGAACATTGCTCTCCATAAGATCTTGCCCAATAGATCTTTTTTCTTCTGCCTTTGCTGGCCCATTGATAGGAATACCACAACCCCTCAAGCCCTTACGGTGCTTCACCAGCCTTGTCATTAAACAAAACAAGTTAAATCTCAGCTTACCAACTTTTTCAGGTATGGTGTCGATTGCTGCTGTAAAATTATGTTCCTGGGAACCTTACCTCAACATAGACAGAAAGATCTAGCAACGTTGCTTGTCGAAACAGCTGTGGAACTGGCGAAAAAATTCAAGGATGGTCCTATTGCCCCACTAACTATTGCAGACCTGGGACCAAACTATGCGTTCATGAAGCCAAGGAAACCAGTCACGAAGGCACCGCAGCTATGTACTGCGTTTTGGTCAACAGTAGCCTCGAAGAGAATTGGACAAAATTTTGGTTTCAACGTACTTATGACCGTCTCTTTCGTGGATTTCATTTACGATGGGATACGGTGTTCTGACCGAATAGGCGCGATGACCACATGTCAAGGGGCTGCATTGATGATATAGTATTAATAAGTAAAATTTTGGAATATAGAGACCTAGGTCTTCAAACTCAGGTTGTGTTTTAAATAAGTATATTTATCTCTCTCACATAGAAGAGTATTGTGTCCCAAAAATGGGAATTAAACAGTATAGGGCCTATGCTAGACTATATCAGCCTATAATGAAGGCTGATAATGATGAAGGCTGATATTTATGTGTTTTAAAAGATGCTCTCTCGTGTTTACTGTTTCAGTTATATAAGTTATTTATATTTTGTCAAGTTATACGAGTATAAAAACTTTATTAAAATTCGTGATTCATTTTAGAGCCCCTGCATCATTATTATCACACCTAGCCCACACATACTACCCAGCTTGTGATGTCCCACTCCTAGGCAGGAAACTTCTTCCATTTTTTTAATGATTCCCGGTTCTGTCCCATTTTATGGCGCGCGGGTAATTGCTAAGAGATATATCGAAATCTTCCCACCAATTCATGCTTATGCTGGGTAACTTTCTCAGCCAACGTAGAGTATTGTGATATTTTAAGAAACTTCATCATAATTTAGTTATTTAAGGGCCGACTTTAAAAGTGCCAGGGATGAGGAGAGAACTTTATAATTTTTACTCTGATGATCTCTGATGATCAATGATCAATAATTTGAGGGGAAAAAGTCTTAACTGATTTTTAAACAAATGATTCAGCAAAGAATAAAATATATGTATAATAATGAATAAAGAGAATAATAATATTAAAGAGATAAAGAGAAAAATAAAGAGAAAGCATAAATAAAGAGAATAATAATAATAATATTATAAAGAGGAAAGATTTGTTTGTTTGTTTGAAATGAATAGGCTCCGAAACTACTAGACCGATTTGGAAAATTCTTTCACCGGTAGAATTCTACATTATCGGTGATGGACATAGGCTATAGAATATTTTCAAAAAAGTTAGAGATCCGTATGAAAACTTCGATAATGTAACCCTAGGTGTGAGAAAAACCCTTATATCGCGTACGCTGCGGAATCTATTGACAATAGAGCAAAGTGCGTACAATGGTCCACAGCAGGACTAAGTGCGGAAACCATACCCGATAGATAGATAGACCAAAGTGATGTACTACAGTTTTATAGAGGTCATCAATATCTACATAAAAATTCGCGATACCATATGTCTAACTATTATGGATAAGTCACCATGACCACTTTTTGTTCATATTATTCAAGCAAATCATTGGTGTAATAAAAAATGGTGATTTTAGTATCATGATATTAATACTTATCCATTTAAATGGTTTGATAGTTTAGGTTGATTATGTCCGTGTGAATTACACTTTAAATTATTGAAATCGAACCTTTCGTTCAAAAGTTACGACGGTAATAAACATGCTCGGAGTAAGAAAAATGTCGCGGCTTGAGCGAACTGGGGAGAATCGTATCAATGCTTGGTCCGATGAAGTTAAAACACCACGGCATTTAAATGTTTTCAATAAAACAATAAGAATAACAAATGTTTGGATTTTTCGAAAATAAACTACATACATAATAAGGAGTGAAGCAGGGATGATTAAGATTTTAGGGGAGGACATAATTGCTTGCTTCAATTTACGTCGGAATGCTATGAACAAACTAAAAGCGGGATAATTGAAACAGATGTACCTAACAATTTTTGCATAATCAACCCCTGACGGGTTGAACGGGGTGAACAGTTAAAGTTTGTGGAGTACCTACTTAATCCGCGCGGACGAAGTCGCGGGCGAAGTGCTAGTCTATACTATAATAATAATACACTTCTGGACACATCTATTGGCCCACCTTAGAGTTTAGGTTTCGATGGCCCCTACCGAAATATGATTGCTAGATTGAACAAAAACTGTTGATGCAGTTTTAAACCTGATACATTTTACCATCTTTTTCGATCGTATTGTTTTAAATTTGAATTCAGAATACCATACGACATGGAGCTACGCCTAACAAGTCGGATATGCGCCTTGTTAAAGGCAATTGATTTTTGAATAAAAAACATGTTTTATCAAATAAAGGTTTAATTTAATAACGCGAGTTGCCTCCATGGGCATCTACCACAGCTCTCATACGATTAGGCATAGAGTTTATCAACCGCTCTATGAAATTTTGAGGGATCATCTCCCACTCCTCTTCTATGGCAGTTTTCAACTCCTGCATCGTCTGGGCAACTGGCTGACGAGCCCTAACACGTCTTTTTAGCTCGTCCCACATGTGCTCAATGGGGTTCATGTCTGGGCTTCTGGCTGGCCAGTCCATAACTGTGATGTTCACATCCCGAAGATATTCCCTGACGATGCCGGCCGCATGGGCTCTTGCATTATCATGCATAAAAAGGAAATTTGGGCCCACATAGTCCGCGTATGGTATCACGTGAGGTTCTAAGCACTGACGAATGTACCTTTCAGCATTTAATGTTGGCAGCCGTGGTCCTGTAACAACCTCAAGTTGAGTTTTGCCGCTCGCGGATATACCGCCCCAGACAGTCCATGAGCCACCGCCATAAGCAACCCTCTCTTCAAAGCAGCATTGTGCGAAACGCTCTCACTTACGTCGGTAGACCTTCTTCCTTCCATCATTGCCATGTAACACAATTTTAGACTCATCAGAAAAGAGTACACGGCTCCAATCTTGCTGTGTCCAATTTAAATGACTGCGTGCGAAATGAAGGCGCGCTGTTCGGTGGGCTCGCGTTAGTTTGGGCCCATTAGCTGGCTTGTGTGGTACCATATCGCGTTCTTTTAACCTTCTCCGAACAGTTCGAGCGCTCAAAGATACTCCGTGGAAGTCGCGAAGTTGGTTTTGTATCTCAATGGAGGTAAGGTGACGATTTCTCAAGCTGGTCGTCACGATGAATCGATCCTGCCTTTCAGTTGTGACCCGAGATCGTGGCCTTCCTTGGCGACGAACAAAGCCGCCAGTCTCTAGGTACCTCCGATAAACATTTCGGACCGCAGATCGACTTAAATTAAGTTGAGCACTCACGTTTCTCTGGCTGTGTCCGGCCTGAATAAGTGCCACAGCTTGGGCGGCGACTTCAGGTGAAGTATCCATAGATTATTGATAGAACCTCACCTTAATGTTAAGAATAAGTAATGTTTGTTGCAAAACCAAAGATATCAATCACTTTTTCAAAAATTAAATCCAAGTAAACCAAGTTTTCTTAGTATTCGATTGTTTGATATCAACAAACAGGCTCCAAATTGTCTTTTGTTTCTTTAAATTCTGTGTTCGAAATTCAAAAAAAGACTATTGAATGAAATTGTGAATGTGCCAGGATCAAAACTGCATAAAAACTTTTTGCTCGACCTAATATAAAATTTTAGCTAGGAGCAAACGAAACTGAAAATACAAGGTGGGCCAATAGATGTGTCCAGAAGTGTATTATAAAGGGGAAAGATTTGTTTGTTTGAAATGGATAGGCTCCGAAACTACTGGACCGATTTGAAAAATTCTTTCACCAGTAGAATTGTACATTATCGATGATGGACATAGGTTTTAGAATATTTTCAAAAAAGTTAGGAATCCGTATGAAAACTTCGATAATGTAACCCGAGGTGTGAGAAAAAATCCTTATATCGCGTACGCTGCGGAATCTATTGACAATAGAGCAAAGTGATGTACTACAGCTTTATAGAGGTCATCAATGTCTACAAAAAAGTTCGCGATAGCATATGTCTAACTATTATGGTTAAGTCACCATGACCGCTTTTTGTTCAAATTATTCAAGCAAATCCTAAAAAATGGTGAAAAAATGGTGATTTAGGTATCATGATATCAATCCTTATCCATTTAAATAGTTTGATAATTAAGGTTGATTATTTCCGTGTAAATTACACTTTAAATTATTCAAATCGGACCTTTCGTTCAAAAGTTACGACGGTAATAAACATGCTCGGAGTAAGAAAAATGTCGCGGCTTGAGCGAACTGGGAAGAATCATATCATTGCTTGGTCCTATGAAGTTGAAAATGATTTCGATAAAACAATAAGAATAACAAATGTTTGAATTTTTCGCAAATAAAACTACTGTATACCTACATAATAAGGGGTGAAGCAGGGGTGATTAAGTTTTTAGGGGAGGACATTATTGCTTGCTTTAATTTACGTCGGGATGCTATGAACAAACTAAATATGGGATTATTGAAACAGATGTGCCTAACAATTTTTGCATAATCAACTCCTGATGGGGTGAACGGGGTGAACAGTTGCGCTGAACCTGAGACCATAGAATTAGTAGAAATGGCTAAGTAATAAATGTAAATTAATGAAAATCGTTGTGCTTAATTTTCCAAAACTAACCTTTATAAGGGGGTATAGGGGGCGTTGAAGTTTGTGGAGTACCTACTAAATCCGCGCGGACGAAGTCGCGGGCGAAGTGCTAGTTTATAATAAAGTGGAAGAACTCAATTTGTTTATTTATTCAGTCAAAACTCCATGCGCAAAGGTACAATGGCGGACTTAATACCTTAAGGTTTCAAAACCTATTGGTACATAAGAGCATCGTGCATATTATCTAAACTAATATTATAAAGAGGAAAGATTTATTTGGGAAAAAATAGAGATCCCTACGAAAATTGCAGTAATGTATCCCAAAGTAGCAAAATTTTGCCAAATAAATTCATTATTTTGCGTGCGCTGAGAAAACTATTGATAATATATACAAATAATGTACCTACTAAATGATTACAGAAGTCATTATTACCTTTCAAAAAGCCCACGAAAATGAATGTACATGATATTCTCTAATAATTATGGTATTATTTTTAACTTCGCCATTCGACTCTTAAGCTGATTGAGAAGAGGCAGGGAGTGACTTATGGCCAGTGATCGGAGTAGGTAGATTGATTTTTGGTACTTGTATCATAAATGCACACAGAAAGAATAACATGGATAAGCCATTTTCCCGGAAAGTAATTCCGGTATTTCCGGATTCAATTAAATATTGTTAATGTTGGTAGTGATATTATTCCTACTCAATTCAAAATTTAAAGGAAGGTATCAAAACTAAATTAATTCATTATTTATCTGTTGAATAATAAAAACAATCGAAGGTTTTTTTTTAATAATCCACCAATTCCGGAGGAATGTCCATATTAATATATACGTTTCGGATCAATGACCCCATTTCAATCTACCTACTCCGATCACTGCTTATGGCTCACAAACATTAGTACAAGTAGTTCTCGAAACCAATCAATCTTTCGAAATCGCTAAAAAAGGCATCAATAAAGGAAGGCCATCTTCAAAACAAAAGATAGTTAAGGGTTTACAAACTGCGAGAAAGATAGTAGAATTAAGCATTTGCTCAAACTTTAACAAACATTTATATTCAAAAACCAATACAAACGTCGCTTCAAGTCCTTCCCAAGATTCCACACCTGCCGCCTTCCATCCCACTGATGCACCTCGAAATACCGGTTATGAAGTGCACTGTTATTGTTTGTTGTAACTTGTTTTGTGTGCATAATCTGGCTCTGTTAAACAAAAAAATATTTCTTTTTATATGGATTCTTGCAAGTATATACATAAGTTCAAAGGGTACAGTAACATTGTTCTTGAATGGATACAGCCGTAATAAAAAAAGAAACCGACTTCCGAAAAACACTACAAACTTCAAAATAACTTTGATTTCGGAAGTTGGTGTCAAATAACGAAGAAGCAACCAAAACACCGACTACCGCAATTAAATTTATTTTGAAGTTTGTGGTGTTTGAAGTCGGTTTCTTTTTTTGTGAAAATGTTTTTTTATTTTTCACTTTTTAGTGGTACCCCACATCTAACAACACCACTGGAAAGTCACAGGAAAGTAACAATAAGCAATTTCATATACATGGATCATTTTTCCACATATTTTTTCCAGCTCTTTGGATTTAGAAACCAAACTACAGAACCGATTTTGATAAAATTTCAATGGACCATTTGGGAAGTAAACACTTTCCAACAAAAAAAAATTTTTCAAATCGGTTGGCAAGCGACGGAGTTATGCGCGAACAAACATTAAATAAAAAAATACAAACATCCGAATTGAGAACCTCCTCCTTTTTAGAAGTCGGTTAAAAAACAGACAAACTATATAATAAGTCTATTGGATTTGTAAACTGAACAAACGAGAAGAACGTGTAGCCTATATATAGATAGCCTTCCTCATGAACAAAAAGAATTTCAGTAGATCTGATTTTGACGGGACCTTCACTAACACGTAGCTGACGTTATAAGAAGTAAATTAAGGCGCCGGTTTAATTTTAGAATAAAGATTGACGTTCCTTTGCAAATAAATGAAAACAATGAATATAACAATTAACACTCGACAAGCTAGTACTGCCCGCAGTAGCATCTAATAATTAAATAATGGTATTTTTTAAAATAATACCTACTTCCTTGTACAAATATGTATATCCCAGCCTAGGTAATTCCGGAATGCAAGTTTGAGGAAAAACTGGGGTATTTACTAGTGCATTAGTATCACATAATTGCATGTAATAAGCAGTATAAAGATTGGCAGCAGCATTGAATTACTCATATAAACTGCAGATTGTCGACACTTGCAGTGTTTCGGACTGAGCACATTCACGTTTTCACAACAATTTTTTTTTTTTAATAATTCTTGGTGTCAAAAATGCAGTGGCTTACTACAGATGACGGTAAGTTGCAATTAGTAGAGGAGACGTGGAAGATCGACCTTCACTCATCTGAAAACCAGATGGGACATATTTTTTATCAAATTTAATTTATTTATAAACACGCCTATATAATTATAACCTGCACCATACATATCATCATAATTTATCTATCTTAAAAAATACTTTTATCGTAAAGAATAACGTGTTAATAGTTACAATGTTTTATAAATTTCCATTAAGACAAAGAGAATATGTAAATTACCTATGTATTACAGTGTTCATTTTTTTCATGCGATTTTAATGAGATGCTGAATATAAAAGTGATAAAATTAATAATTATTGTTTTAGGTAAATACAGAGTAGAATCTCTATCAGCTAGTACTATGCCAGGAGCCTTAAAAGTGAGTTTTTTAGTAGATCAACGGTTTTAATTTTTTCGATTGTTTTAATTTACAATTACGGTTTCTCCGTATCCCAGGTGATAGAAGACCATTTCTTCCAAGACGAACCCGTGTGTAATGGTACAGAAGTTAACAAGAATCCTTTAGCAGGGGAAGAGTTGCTGGAACTCTGCGCAGATGCAGCATTAGATGGCTTGTCATTGGTTGCTGTCGCTGTTGAGAGCGGAGAAGTAGTTTCAGTTGTCTTCAATAAATTGCAGGTTACTTCTTTATTTTTCTTAATGCTTTTGCAAATAACAACAATGTTCTTTCTTTGGGTAGGTACATCATCATGTTGTATTAAAATAAACAAAACATTATCACTGCGTCAACAAACATATAATTAAACTTATCGGGATCAATAATATATTATTTTATATAATATCTTTAAACTAATTTAGATTATGAAAATAATAACGACATTGCATCAACTAGATAATTTTAACAAATCTATAAAGATTTGATTACAGATATCTAGGATATTGCGAGAAACATTGAAGATAAAAAATAACACCTACATAGTTATATCAAATCCGGTATTGATATCGCATATGATGTAGCATTTTTTGTAACAGAAGGTACGAGTATCATAATATCTTGTCTAATCACCGACCTAGCTCAACAGTCTTGAAACACAAAACTGTCATAGATTTCATCTTCATAGTTGTATGTTATGTCATTTTCAGGAAGCACCTTCAGAATCTTCGGACAAGACATTTTTCGAAATATTTTCAGAGGAGCGCTGCAAGCAACCATCCTCCCGAGCCTTAGTAGATTTGATGGTAGATTTTGACACAAAATGCGATTTCGCGAAGAGGTAAGACATCGTCATTCAAAATGCGGAAGGAAAACGATATCTGCCATATGGGGTTTCTTCAATTTATGGCACTGTACCTGGTTCTATAATTTGCTTAGGTATTCACTTTATACCCAAGATTTTAGCGATGTTGTCAGTCATTATTTTAATTTAAAGTTTAAATAAACCTACAGTAAGGTTTCAATTATTTTTTTCAGGTATGGTGTTGATTGTTGGTGTGAATTGATGTTCCTTGGGACCCACCGTCAACACAGACGCAAAGGGCTTGGCAAGTTGTTATGTAAAACATCTATACAAGCAGCCAAGAAATTAAAGGCTGGTCCTTTTGCCCCAATGACTGTTCAAGATCTAGGACCCAAGTTCGCATTTCTGAAGCCAAGGTCCACAGTAATGAAAGTACCAAGTCTATGCACAAGTTTGTTTTCAGCGGTTGGCTCCCAGAAAATTGGGAAAGATTTAGGTTTCACTGTTCTAATAACTTTCTGCTTGAAGGATTGTATTTTCGATGGGAAACCATATTCGGAGAGAGGCGTTGAAACCTTTTATGAGGGGGTTGCAAAGAGAATTGTTTAAAATAGACAATGTTGAAGGAAGAGAGATGAAAATTTTTAATCCCACGCATAGTATAAATTGATAATAATTATGATTGGTCAACTTAACCTATTATAAAAAAATCTAAATAAATATTTTATAAAGTTCTGTAGTGTATTTTTTTAATCCTCTGACATTCTAAATTATTATAGTTGGTTTGTTGAAAACAATATGAACGTCATGCCATTGTGATAGTTGTTTTTTTAATAAACTGATTGTTACTAAAAATTGTTTCATTTCATTTTTCATTACCTATCCAAGCCTTGTGACGAGTAGATCGATAGTAAATGCTTTATTATATGCATGCCATACATTTAGGTTTTAACCTTTTCAGTCAAATGACTATCACGGACACTTAAAACAAAATACACACTCCCTCCTCCCTGCTTTTAGTTCACGCTGCTCTCACGAAATTTTCAGAAAAAAGCTTTGCTTCACAATATATCTGCGTCCACTTCAACAATGTTGAGTGAACTATAGACGGTTAACAAATGGAAATCATTACGGACAGTCTGTACGTCGTTAACATCGGACCAGTCTTACTTCGGTCAGATAACCCGACAACCCGACGTCTCTAATTGCATCGTCCAACTTCGCCCAAATTGGTCCTAGTTAATTGATTTGGATTCGACATTGAATTTGTCGCTTTGTCGCTTCGTGTCGCGCAGCGATTAATCTATTAGTGCGCTATTGTCGTCAAGTTGAAAGTCATTTGCATATTGAAGTGTTATGATTATGGAGATTGAAGTGGAACTATCAAATATTATATATTGTCGTCGTATAACAAAGCTAAAACATTACTGCGCTTTTTGAAACAACAAGATTTATGAAGGATTGAAGTTTGGCGCCATTCTGGTAGTATGCAATTACAAAAATTCTTACACTGATAGATAGCTGCACTGAGTGCCACACACAATTTTGCTTATGTGATATTTATTTGCAGACAACATTACAGTCGGAAATATAGTACGTACCTCCATTTATAGAGAGAATTTTTCAAGTGGGTGTTGCCTTCTTGAAAAATTCATCCGTGTATCCCAAAACTTTAATAATTATGAAGGAACTCATCCGAAGCCTAAAAGTCCATTTCATAAATGTCCCTGAAAGAATTGAGACCGTAATGAGACAAGCCAGCTGTAATGACATTGAAAACATCTATTTTCAATGTCATTACAGCTGGCTTGTCTGAAGAATGATACATACGCTCCCAAATATTTATTTGCCGATACATTTAATACTGTTCTCTCATATCTGAGCCAATATTTTATCTTAGTCACGAACTAAGAAGAAAGCAAACTACATGGTCGGTTGAAGACACTATTAATATTTAAACGGACAGAGCTTATTTCATACGTCAACGAGTCAGAAAATTAGAAATAGAAAGCTTTCACTTCTTTTATTCTACGTTTGTTACAAGTTACGTTGCCCGTAATTTTAGTAACACATGTTTGCTTAGTTACAAATGGTAGTATTTGTTTAGGTCCAAATATACATTCTCTATTGTTTTCGTATCCCTTGAGCGTTGTTTCATTTTTCCTTTGTATGAGACAGTTGGCATATTTACCATTTTATAGGATTTGGCAGTACAAATAAAGTAAAAACTAGGTAAGTATAACAAATACGTGGGTAGATTAAATAAAAGTTACTCATATCATTTTCGTCATTACATTTTCTTTTACCAGCATTCTGTATCACCAACTCAATTAAAAGTTAATAATAATTATTTATCTAGGTTGATATAGTGATACCGTTTTGCGACTGATGAAATAAATTGCTAAGCATTTTAGGCATAGGAATGTCTTAATTGCTAAGCAAGAATTCCAAGCAAAACATTAAAAAGTCATATTCTACTATGCACATCATCATAAAATAAATTCATAGCGCATTATACGATTGAAAAAGCTATGCCTGAGTCACAATTAAAAAAAAAACTTTCAAAACAATACAATTGAAAGAAACAAACATAATAATTAACGTCATAATAAAGCGGCGAGATACAATTCCAGGATCTATTCGTTCGTTTCTGTTTGTGTCAGCGTAGTGAGCTGAAACCACAGAATAGGGAGACGAATCATTGGCAGAAAACCAGAGAGTCACTTTATATTTTTTTTTTTTTTCTTTCTTTCTTTCTGAATGTAAATGATGACATTCAAAAGTGGCCTAATTAAAATAAACGTTTTGACTTTGAGAGATCCATACAAACTAAGCATGTACGTGAGTATCACCAATTTTTATTATAAATTGACGGCTCGTTTAAAGTACGTGTAACAAAATAAACGCAACTCCTCTTATGGACCAACACTGAAATCGCGAAAATAAAGTCGACTGTTCTAAATATTTCTGTGCGCGTAACTCGATAAAATGTACCTACTGAACAGCTGATTTTTTTTTCGCGATTTTGGGTTTGGTCCCATAGTAAAAGTTTTTCATAATGATTAGTATAAGTATTGTTATAATAGTGTAGTTTTCCATCAGTGAATGAATTTTCGTAATTCGATCGTACTTCTAAGCATTACCTTTCAAGAACATTTAAAGAAACAGTTTGACATGATTATTAGTTTAGAAGATGCAGTTTATCGACGGTGCCGTCTGTAAAAAGTTCTAAGCTCTGTAACTGAAACGGATCCTCTTTCAATTGTTTACAGAGCGTTCGCTACGTAATGATCAATTACAGCTGGAATTTGCATTGTGATGGTAGTTTTACTTCATATTGTTTACAGTGTAATTCTGGCACTTGTGTGTGTTTAGTATTGTTCTATTGATATGTTGGAGTTCTTTAAGTGGTGTTAGTGTCACTTTAGGGTGCCAGTTCGTAGTCGGCGCCGTGTCGCGGCAGCAGACGACATGTCGTCGCGTTATGTCGCAACGATACGTCTTTGCGTCATGTCGCTGCAGTCATGATTTCGAAACTGACTGCAGACACCAATTTAGTTAGTTAACCAGCAAGTATCGTCAACATCTGTATTAACAAGGAAGAGGCACATGATTTTATAAAACGTCAAAATTAAAAATACATTAAGAGACAAGGACCGGTTAGAAGATTACAGTACTCTTTGGTATCATTATTTTTCCCTACTTGCATAGTTAAATGTTCTAAGATTGTACAGCCAGGACACTACTGCAGTGCGATTTTGTAAACATGTCAAAGTGAACACTTGGGCGGGGTGCACGGCGAGTGAGTTGTCAAACCATACAAATAAGATGGAATGACAGCTCACTTGTCGTTCACTCCGCCTAGGTGAACACCGTGAGATGTCGACAGGTTCGCCCGGCTGATTTGCGGTCGGACGACAAGGTCGTCTGCCGCTCGACGAGACGTCGCTGACAACGAACTTGTACCTTTATAATCATTTTCGTCGTTACATTTCTGTCCAGGGTTGCGGAATTTGTTCGAAGCAGTCTTCGCGGCCCTGGAACGCAAAGGGCATGAGGACGTACATGGATGGGTTTTAGTCAGTGAGAGTCTGACACTCCCTTCTGCTCCACCCAGAGCGGTAGTAGTCATTTGATGATTATCATACCCATAGAAAAAGGATTTCGGTGCCTGCTCTTAATCCACTATCTAAGTGTGGACATCTCAAACTATGTTGCTATAACTATAATACACTTTTAACAGAAATAACAGTTTCCCAAATTTTGAGGCAACCTACTCATACCTAATCATGTTAGTGTGTGTAAAACTGTTGCAATTCCTAATTATTTATCTTGGATGAATTTTTTGAAGTTTTCGATTGTATTATTTTTCACATGAATAACTCGAAGCATTATCTACTTTCCTACACCTCCCTGCATCACAGTACCTACCTACATATTTTCAGTTTATTTTCGATGACTGTACCCTAATGATTCCTTCGAAGTAGCCTAGCCTTCTTACTAAAACCGTTTCTGCATTTAAAATTCCTTTCCTGTCTAATAAAGTCTGAAGGCACAAAAAATAATTTCTAACAGTATTCGAATGAGACAATAATAACTTTTCTAACCATTCGATTTTTTTCAAGTCTAGGTATGTCGTTAATTTAAAGAATTCCTTTTCTGCGCCCACCCATTTCCAGTTTTTAACCGACTTCAAAAAAAAAGGAGGAGGTTCTCAATTCGACTGTCATGATATGTAATAGTTTTTTTTATTTCAAAGTCGGTTGTACTTATTTTTTTGTAAAAAGTTTTTTTTTATTTCTCGACGACTCAACCTACTCCTGCCTTTAGCCACCATAGGCGTCTTATTAATACAACTACTTCTGCATTTCCAATTCTTTCTGTACCCACAAATTCTTTCAGGGTAGCTTAGTATTTTAACTATTATTCCAATTCCTTTCCTCTGTCCACTTAAGTCCACAGCCACAAAGACCATTGGTATTCGAGTGAGACAATAATATCCATGTTTACCAAAGCACATTAAAACGATCTCAACCGATCCTCAGAACGGATTCGCTTTGCATAGCACTTGAAATTCAAATGGTGCAGTTCATATTGAGCCTCCCCCTGTCTAAGTGCCTACGGTAACCATGGCAACTGTGTCTGCAGTACTCCCTTTACTCGTCCCTTATAGAGTTACAATTGGAATTTTAAGTGAAGTGTGAAGAATTTTTTCTGCGACTGTCATGCTAAACGGTGTGGAGACTGTGTGACATGATACTATGTTTTCTCTAACTTGTTAGCTAAACTTGCTTATGTTTGCTATGCGTACATAAATTTTACACTTTTTCCAATAGGGCAGAAACCACAGAATAACCAAAAACCTGCATAGATCTTTACCAAAATTCTTCGTTAACTGGTGGTTAAAATGAAGTCCAAACTGATGTGTTTTTGACTGCAAAAGTTGCTTAAATAAATAGTAAAATTGACTCTCTGCTCATACACGCTCTTTCCTGGTTGTATAGGTACGTATATCATAACTAATATGATTAAAACTTATGTTATTTTGTATATGTTAGCAACTGGCTATAGAGATGGATCGTCTATGTCCAAGACACTAATTTAATAAAAACGGCCAAGATAGATCAAGCAAAATTCAATTATGTACATGCCAGCTACCGAAATATGTGTACAGAATATAATATATACTCGTATGTAAAATAAACAAAAATTAGACTGAAAAGTTTTTTCAACAAAAAAGATATAAGTATAGGTCCCCAAAAAAGTTGGATGAAAACTCTAAAAAGCGATGCGAAAAACATTTCAGCAAGGTTTATTATTTTTAACCCATTTCCTGTCCCGAGAACCCAGCAAAAAATTCGGACTGCTTTTATTCCATTAAAAGCTCCTAAAACTACTCTGTGAGTGGTTTAAAATTATTATCTCTGATTCCCAAAAGGGACAGGTCAACATTTCGATGAAAAGTTTGAGCTGATGTGTTTTAAGAGTAAACTTTTATTTTATATATATATATATATAACCAACCTTTATTTAGATTTGAATTTTTAAAGAAGCTGGCTATAAATGGTTTAGAATAAACTACAGTTTGACAGTTTTCTTTCACAGTCATGTTTCAAATTTTATTTGTTCTATAGAAGATTTTTCATGTGTCATGTGTTTTATTGTTGTCAAAAAAGTTGGGATTACCTAAAACATAGCTTCTAATCTTTCAGTGTGGTGCAGGTAAGCCCGCAAATTGTGGTTTCAATTGCTACACTCCCTATCATTTCCATGCACCGCATTTTTTCAATCTTGAACCCCTCCGATGTGTTGGGGTCTTCGATATAATACGAACTTGAGGGTTGGTTTACGGTTGAAACAATGTGACAATGAAGTAGTAGGTAAAACCCGAAAGCTAGCATCATTTTGTGTTTTTTCTTCCGAATCATAAAATGACACATCACGGTTAAGTAGAGGTGTACTAACTATAGTTCATCCATGTTTTGCCAGTGACTATTAAGACTCATAATTGTCCTGCCAGGGTTTCGGATTTTGTTAGAAACAGTTACCGCGGCCCTAGAAAGCAAAGGGCACTACGAGGAGCACGGATGGGTTTTAGTCAGTAAGAGTCTGACACCCTCCCGCTCCACCCAGAGCGGCAGGAGTCATTAATTGATGATTTCCTAACCATAAAAAAGACTCATAATTATAATCAAAGTCTATTGCCATCAATCAGGCACAGATCCGAACTCCAGGCTGGTTGGTACAGAGAAATTAAAGATAGAAAACACACCAACACAGCCTGACCCGGAAATCGACCCCCTCATAATATACTCAGCGGTGGCGCTTGTGAAAACTAGACCAGCAAGGCAGTTACTTCCGAACCTCAAACAATAAATACAAGCAGAGCCAACGCAACCTATTTAGCAATTCCAACGAACCCTCAAGACGATACCGTACGAATTCGGTTGGTTCCGCACGTGACCGCCCATACGTCACTATAAAACACGCTAAAGACACGGGACCCGATGAAATTTGCCTTTTTACGACTCCCTCGTAAAGTAAATATCACTGATGTCGTCCAAAAAAGATGTCCACAGCGTAAATGCGTGCTTATTAAACCACTTTATTGGCTTATTTAGCTTTTACGTCTGAATTTATTTTGTGTATGTTTTTATGGTGGATGGGTATAGGGGTGTACATAAAATGTACGTACGGTTTCATGATGATATGTAATACGAACGATGGCGTTAGCTTTTTATTGAATTCAATGTGAGTTCGGTCGATGCGAAAATTAATGAGAAAATAATAACAATCGTGGATTTTATTTTCCTTCTATTAATATCATTTAGCTTTTGCTGGCAACCCCATCAATTAATTTGTTCCCAAATGTTATTTATTTCCTCGAATGTGACACACTGTAGAAGACATACCTTCTCAAAATTGTTCCAGCATATTCTTTTTAAACACCTTTCAGTGTGTTGCATCAAAATAATTGATTTTGATTGTAGCAGAACCTTCTAAGATATCCTTAAACAGCTCCGATACTCCTTTAGCACAAAATAATAAAGCATTGATTCTTACGTTCCATTATGTTCAAACGACACCAAAAAGGTTATACAAAGAAAATAAATAAGTTTCTATGGTATCCACATCAAAGTAAACGCTAACCTCTTTCAATACCCAGATACTCTTTATTCCTCAATATAAAGGTATTTCAGCAAACGTTACATTGTTTCCTAGAACCGCATAAATTTTTCTCCGTGAACAAAAACTATTGCCAAAGAAATAAATAAACACAATTCTTTCAACGCGTCCCTGGCTGGTTAAATAAAAAAGAAGAAAGTTTCTTTCCAATGGGATGTAAATAACGTCCCATCAGACCACCTCAAGGGCTTGAAAGCAATCTAGGGGCCTACTATTTTTCTTTTGATAGCAACACAAAGCAATTGTCGGTCGGTATTGCCATCAGCAAAAAATAGGTGTAGCCGTGTAGCCATTCTCGGGCTGTATTGAATAGCTTTTTTCTATTCACAAAGGATGATAGTGAAAAGTGTTATGTATGGGATATGAATAACGCTTAGATACTTTTGATGGGATTATAAGATATTACTATACGTATGTTTTCTTTTTCGGTAACCTGCTTTTGTTTATTGTATAGGGTTTGTCTATTTTTGCAACTGAAATACTAAATAATGACCATGTCATGACTATTTTTTAGCTGTCATGACTGACATGACAGTTGAAAAAGTTGTCACATTACAAGTGCCACATAGAGTCTGTATTTTAGGATGTAAACATTGTTTTAATGTTGGATTATTATTTACTTTTCCTCACGTGCCCATTTACGAAGTTAGTTATTTTTCCATTTGAAAATATAAATGTTCTATATGAAAAAAAACTACTACAAAGGCAATAACTTTCCTTTAAATTAAAACTAGAAGCACTAGAATTCTTAATCCAGCGCAATTTCAATTTATAGCTCAACTAAACCTGAACTGGCACCAATATACCGTCAAAATAAAATCACCCCAACCAGGGTACGACCAACTAAGCGTTTTAACCCCCCGCCCGCTAATGCATGGCCGTCCATTTTTCAAGACAGCCGGTCGATGTGGCCCAAATATCAGTAAATCGCTATAAAGTACCCCGTAGGTAGTTTCGGTGAATATAAAGTTGGCAATTCGGTGAAAACTGTTATTTATGTATTTTAGGGTCAGATGTAGGATTAGGTCTGAGATATGAAATAAAAATGTGTTTATGTGATTATCGGTTTTATTTGGGATCCGGATCTGGAGAAGAATATTTTTTACTATACGAGTACTGTAGTAGTACCTATACGTTAACGTGTAAGGTACTAGTAAATAAAAATAATAAGCTTTTTTATTCTGAGCTTCTCAGTTATGTATGAATACTATATATGTTCATGTTTTTTTATAATATTATGTCCCGTAACTCAGTTTGTCTCTTGGCATAGGACTCCTCAACACCATTGAAGAAGAATAGTACCTAGTTATAAAGTATTTATTTCTCAGTATATTGTACAGCAACTACTTTGAGTTGCTGGTATACTCGTACAATGACTTTGAGACATTTTTTAAGTCGTACATAGCCCCATACTATGACTTGTCATTGACATTCGGAATCCGCTGTGATAAAAGGATAGTGAAATTCGTCCTGACCAGCTCCGTCTCTCTCTAACATCGGAATCATTATGGCATTACCTGTCATTGTTGGTAACCCAGACGTTAGTTTTCACTGTTATATGATATTTTGTTACTGTTATTTTCATTTTTGTAGTAAAAATTAAAGATTAGTTTATTTATACACTTTTTACTTTTAATATTGGTAGATATTTTTATTTTATTAAATTCCGAACCATAATAATTATTTCAATGCGATGGTGGTCCAATGTTATAGCGGTGGTATAATAGGGTTGAAGATGGCTTCATAAAAACTTCAATGCTCGTTAGGTTCCACTCACAAAAAGTACCACTTAAGGGGACCCAATTATTTATAATATCAATAAAATATTAAGACTTTTCTCGTCTATTTCGGCATCTACCTACTTTTGATATATAGAACATAATGATGAAATAATATTGTCCAATAACGTGACGCTTTTGACTGTAAAAAAAGAATCGAAATAGTATCTAAATTAAAAGCCAATAATTAAGTAGCTACAATCACATTCAAAAGTATTAAATAATTTTGTACAATTTGTTTTTCTCACACAAAAATCAAGGCCAAAAATCATAGCGAGGATTATTCCGGAGAATTGAGGGAAAAATTGTATTAAATATTATGGAAAGAGAAAGCGGCTTCAGCACACCGTTCGTCTTATCCTGACGAGGGTTACTTATTTATATGCAAACGGAAAATTCTCCTTTTATGTAGGTCAAACCTGAGAAACACATATATAAAATTAACCGTCAAAAATCTAAAACCCTCTCAGCTTCTAGCTTTACTTACGTACGGTCTTTATGTACGATTTTTGAAGTCAGGCTTTTATCTCTCTTGAAAATAATATAGGCAATAAAACTCACATCGGCGACGCGTATTTTATTAAAACTTAAAGGGAAGTTTGGCTTTTAGTTTAAATATTAATGAAGATGAAAAAGAACTGCTCCCAAGTAAAAAAGTAGATAAAATAATTTCCACTTTTTAATACCGAATTAGGAAAAACATAAACACCTAAAACTAGGCAACGAAGGCACAAACTTCACAACATAAATAAGACCGTAAGGAAAATAAAAGTTAACATAAGGAACATTATGGCACAACTTGAAGCGACTTATTTTGGAGCCGTCTCGTAAATAACGGGCTACTCCTTACCTAAGGAAGCGGAGACTAATTATTTTCACTTTTTATTTTAACCTAATTGCATTGCAACAGCGATCTTAATTATTTAAAAATGGACTTTTATAAGTTAATTTTTAATGTAAAAGACGTTTTCAAGAACACTTTGTAATTAAAGTCATTGGAATAATATCTTGACATTTAAATTATTTTGCTATTTTGTACACGTCTGTACAATTAATAAGAAAGTGTGGGTGTAACTTATTATGTTTATATTAATTTACAATGTGTTGTCATTAGCTACAACACATAGTTAATGGAAAGAAAATAACTACCTATAATCTTATCGTTATACACAAAAAAACATAGCACACGTAAGTACCATATATTTAGCTAAGGGTCTGTTCAGGGACACAAAGCCAGAAAATAATTACACGCATAAGCTCCCACTTGCATACAGCAAACTCCCTAATGGTTAATTCTCCTAAACAATTTAACAGCAATCAAGGAAGTCCCCATCACTCCCCATGCATTCTAAACTACCTCCACGTATTTATCACATACGAATCAGCCATAAATCCCTTGAAATGAACAATAGTTCCAATCAAGATACGACTGCAAGGCGACCAATTTAATCTTGTCAGTTCATGGGGGCGCTGTCTGTAAAGGAGACCGCCAATGCTCAGTCGGATTCAGAACATTTCAATGTAGTTCCGTATTTCACCGCCTGTACGGATATACTGGCCACTGTCGAGGTATTCAGACTAAGGGATCAACGTTCCAGCGATCATATCTCAGGTACCCTAATGGCAGCAATTTTGCAATTTCAATCAAATATCTACACTATCTGAGAATTCGAACTGCCTTAAAGTAAAACGTGGTAACTCTAAATTATCAAGGAATAATTTTCTGTTGAATTAAATTAATTGAGAACGACGTAATTGAAAACCTGGTTTTCAAAAGATGTTTTAATAGGAAACGCGAGATTTGTTTAATTCGTATTGAAAATTGTATTTCGGGAAACTGTTAACTCTTTACATAGAAAGCGGGCGACTTTGATGGAACTTTTCCTTTACGTTTAACGTCACAGTTTCAAAAAGGATTTATCCTTGTTCAGTAATTAATTTTATGAAAAATTAAATAAGATTTATACCCTGTGTGTGTGTGTGTGGTTACTATATCCACTGAAAAGCCCATTTAAATCTAGAAACAACTCGCATAATTTTATACCGTTCACATAATAATTTATGCGAAGTCACGCCACATGTCAGATACTCATTTCTTCTTTTGCGCAACCCTATAGCTGGGTTTCCCTTCCTGATCCAGTGCGTAGGGGATAATCAACCCCTTCGTCAGGGGTGTGGGACGTGAATAATTCAAAATGCTATTTTAAATAGACAGTGGCTGTTTGTATAGCCCCTTAGCAGCTTCGGATTTTGGCGGAGTTCTACAATATTATTTAGGTGTTAATGTGTTGACTTGTTTGTGTGTAGTATGTCTGCAGATACGTAAGAATTTAAGATATACCAATACCAATACACAGCATCTGCGACACAGTTATAAACTGTAGCTATCATCGTTTTCTTTGTATTTATATTTGGCGATTTGTCTTTTTGTTTTGATTGGTTTGCCATTTTAAAGGCAATTACTGAAAATCGGCGCCATGTTGTGGGTCCTCTTATGGCACATCATTATAGCGAGTGTGTCACGGTTATAAAGTGTATTGGTCTACTACGTTTTGTAACGCCATTTTTTTTTCTCCTTAGTAATAAAATAAACATATTAATTTTATCATAACTAACGTAATCATCTCAAGAATAGAATGTTACTAAGAATTTATAGGTATAAGTTTACCATTATATACACGTCTGCTCTGTGGTAATTTCATTTTGTTTGGGTTCCGTAGCCAAATGGCAAAAAACAGAACCCTTATAGATTCGTTATATTTGTCTGTCTGTCCGTCCGTATGTCACAGCCACTTTTACCACCAACTATACTATGATCCATTTTTTACTATGATCTAAAACATTAGGTACTTACTAAGAAATCTCTATATTTGCTTAATGAGACGAAGTATACTTACACAACTAGACATAACCTAAGATCGGCAATTAGTGGAAATGGTTTCAAAACAAATTATTCTAAGAAATGTTTGCGAATAATGTATCTTTCTCCCCTATTATTTTATGAAAATAAAGCTATTACCCGACTGTTGACTTTAACCCTTTGCTTATAAATTAATTTTATCTACACTCACAACGTAATGTTCCAAATATGAGTTCAAAAACCAATGCATAAACACATACTTTTTTTTCGTGGATAGGTAAAATTAAAAAAAAAAACCATTACAGTTCAACATTTTCCTTCGATTTTTAAACAACTGCATCATAAAATAACTTTTTAATTTTTATAGCACACTTTTTCTTTTTAATTTTTGGCGCGGGCTCATTGACTTAAGTCAATGAGCCAGCTTTTATCTGTGTCTATGTTTGAGCGCGCTGCGCAGTTATTCGAATACGCAATGAGAATATCCGCCATATTAGAATAAACTATTCTTCCACTTATTTTATTTCAACTGTATGAGTGAAGATAAAATAGTGTATGCAACGGCATATAATTAGGTATTAAAACACTCGTGTTTTAATAACCCTTTTTATATGGTCGTTGCATAAACTACTATTAGCGATTGTTAATGTTTCCGATACAGCTTCTTCAATAGATGTGTCGTTAACATTAACAATAGCTAATAATTCTTCAATAACGTTAGAGGAGTTCACACTTACTTTGTTTCTATATTATTTTTAATAAACTACTACATTTGTCTAAGTCAAGAGTGAATAGGTTACGTGTTACTAAGCGTGCTCTCAGTAGAGCACGCTTAGAGTCTCTTCGAGTACGTCAATACGTACTCGATCACATCATCACTTTCCGTCAGGTGAAATTGTGATAAAATGCAAGCTAGTCATTGATAATGACTAGCACTTCGCCCGCGACTTCGTCCGCGCGGATTTAGTAGGTACTCCACAAACTTCAATGCCCCCTATACCCCCTTAAAAAGGTTAGTTTTGGAAAATTAAGCGCAACGATTTTTATTAATTTACATTTATTACTTAGCCATTTCTACTTATTCTATGGTCACAGGTTCAGCGCAACTGTTCACCCCGTTCACCCCGTCAGGAGTTGATTATGCAAAAATTGTTAGGTACATCTGTTTCAATAATCCCATTTTTAGTTTGTTCATAGCATCCCGACGTAATTAAAGCAAGCAATAATGTCCTCGCCTAAAAACTTAATCACCCCTGCTTCACCCCTTATTATGTAGGTATGTAGTTTATTTGCGAAAAATCCAAACATTTGTTATTCTTATTGTTTTATCGAAATCATTAATTTCAACTTCATCGGACCAAGCATTGATATGATTCTTCCCAGTTCGCTCAAGCCGCGACATTTTTCTTACTCCGAGCATGTTTATTACCGTAGTAACTTTTGAACGAAAGATCCGATTTGAATAATTTAAAGTGTAATTTACACGGAAATAATCAACCTTAATTATCAAACCATTTAAATGGATAAGGATTGATATCATGATACCGCAATCACCATTTTTTCAAATCACCAAGGATTTGCTTGAATAATTTGAACAAAAAGCGGTCATGGTGACTTAACCATAATAGTTAGACATAGGATTTTTTCTCACACCTTGGGTTACATTATCGAAGTTTTCATACGGATCCCCAACTTTTTTGAAAATATTCTATAGCCTATGTCCATCATCGATAATGTACGATTCTACTGGTGAAAGAATTTTTCAAATCGGTCCAGTAGTTTCGGAGCCTATTCATTTCAAACAAACAAACAAACAAACAAATCTTTCCTCTTTATAATATTATAGTATAGAAGTATAGATAAAAAAAACGAATAAATAACCATCAAAACCTAAATGAGCGTCTAAAATCGAACGTGTCTGCAAAGCCATTAATCCCGTTCTTTAAATATAAATTTCCTGCAAAATCTTTATCGAATTCCTGTATAAATAGGCCGGATCCTTTGATTCCTGGCTTTCATTTCAATCTATTGACTCCCCAAAATAAAGGGTGGAATTTTAATCTCAGATTCTTCTCGAACAATCTTTTGGTTTTATTGTGAATTTCAATGAGACTCCTTTCGAGATTTTATTTATAATAGGTTTTCATGGTTGTAATCAACATCTTTGTGTTGTAATCAAGCGACCACGTGCGATTGTACGAGTGACTTTCAAAGGAATTAATCTTCTCCTTGTGGCTTTTTCATAACAAGAAAATATAGAAGATTACAATCTTGTTCGCTTATTTATTTCCCGTTTGTAGATTTGAACGCTTCTTGAACATTTAGGCTTTGTTTGAAAATCACGTAGGACTTTTTATTTGTACTGAAGGGATATTTTTAAACTTCAATCCCTGAGGGGGTCTATTTTTAGTTAGCTGTGTTATTTTTGAGGCTTTTCCTTTTTTTTGCTCTATAAAATCTTAGGACTATTTCTTTAAAGATTACTATTGTAGTGTACTGTCATGAAACGACCAAGATATTTTAAAAATGCATCCCTGCCCCGTCGAACAGGCGCGTGTCACTTTATAAAACCGTAGAAGTGGGAAATACGTTGACGGATAAATAGTAAAATAATCGTATTATTCCTTGACTCTACGCAGCGTTAAAAGTCTCTCACAACGTGGACCAATACCTGGTGGAGTTCACAGGATTCAGCTGGATGCGAGACGCACAGAACCGATAGATGTGACGACACTTGCGGGAGGCCTATGTCCAGCAGTGGACGTCCTTCGGGATTATGAATGGTTCTGTAATTGTATTTTGATGAAATCGTTCCTAACTTTGTGTTTTAAGATTCCTACGTCTTCTAATAGTGTTCTTACTTTACGTCCCGTAGTAAAAGAGGTTTAAGCAAAAGCAAAGTAAAGAGTGATAAAACTTCTCAAATGTCTTGGGCCAGTTCCAATATGCAAAAAACGTAACATCTGCTCGTAACGTCCACTTACATTCCTTTGCCTTTACGGACTATGTGAAGATAAAAAACCTTTCCTGCAATTTGAATGTAGCGATGTACTTTTGTATGTATATGTACCAAGACAAAAATTCTTGGAAGAAAACGATATTAGAAATCCAGATTTTTTGTTACTTTTTTCACCACATCCAAGTACTGGAATTTATTCATTCATTAATAAACAACATGGCTTTTAGAAATCTGAAAAAGATAAAGTCAAATTACATTAGCGCTTTGTAATAATTTCCCTAGTATACAAGTGGTACCATGAGCAAACCTAGTATGTAACAAGATTACTTCCCTGGAAATGTAAATAAGCAGTCCCATCTCACCCAACCAGCATGGCAACCGAAAATATGACCAAAACTAATTTGCCGCTACAAACTGTGTTCCAATTTTCATACAACGACTTGAAGAAACCGCATACATCGCACATCGCGGGTCTAACCTCATTACCCTCCGCTGTTTCGCGTCAATTTCTCTAACAGCACCCTTGAGGTATCTAATAGAAATATACAGAAGACCAACTCCATACAACGAGAGAAAAACAGTGCACGCACACATAGACGCGTAATACGTAGATTTCAAACAAATGACAGTCGCGAGTGCGCTTGCACTCGCTGTACGTGAAACGTGTCTATGTATGCGTGCGTTTGCGTTCATTTTATGGAGATGACTCTCTGTAGTTACCTTTTCTGTGCTTGAGGGCATCCACCGGTGCCCTTTGCGGCAATAAGTATACATTTGCATATAACTGCGGGATGTTAATCAAGGAAGTTGTATATTTGAGTTTTCCGCTAAATTTAGGCCGAAAATTGGGGAAAATTTTCTTAATTAGCGTAGTGTGTCTGTTTGGTAATAATTCAGGGATTAAGGGTGGTGTAGAATTATTGATGAGAATTTGAAGTGACAAAAATGAACGTAAGTTATATTTCAGTGTTCTCATTTTAAGACCCTCTTTTGTATGCTTCCACTGTTCATTCAGCAATTATGTTGACACGCTTAACACGTTTCCAGTCAGATTAATTCGGATCGTAGGCCCTTAAAAGGCCAACAACTTCACAAAATACTTACAGAGCAAACCCTTTATCCTCATAAAGTATTCGTAATCACCATCAAAACCCATAAAATTATCATCTCACCCAGATGCACCCCAAAAAATTATGCAAATTTAGAACAACAACGTTTCATCAAATATTCCTTTCACAAAAGGTAACGGAACACTATTTGCTATATGGGATAACCATAAAGGACCGACAATGTTGGTTCACGCAACGTTACCCTTCCCATACGTTACGGGTAACAACTCCCTGTAAACAGGTTTATGGCCCTACAATTAATGCTGAAATTAACAGTTTCAGGTAAATATTTACTTTGTAATGTGTATACTGTTTTGTGCTATTTGCTTATCTTTACCTACTATAAATAAAGCTTTCAGAGTGGAGATGGGACTGCCTTACCTTTTTTTTAAGGCTGGGAATTCATCAAAACAAATTACTTTCCCGCTCTGGGCGGAGCGGATGTGTCAGACTCTTACTGACTAAAAACAAAAAAAAAACCCATCCGTGTTCCTCCAAATGCCCTTTGCATTCCCAGGGCCGCGGTGACTCTTCCGTACAAATTCTGTAACCCTGAGATGGGACTGCCTTTTTTTTTTTTTTTTTTTTTATTGGATGGGAAATCATCAAATGACCCCTCCCGCTCTGGGTGGAGCGGCAGGGAGTGTCAGACTTCTACTGACTAAAACCCACCCATGCTCCTCTTAGTGCCTTTTACGTTCCAGGGCCACGGTAACTCTTTCGAACAAATCCGCAACCCTGGTAGGCTCTGGCCCTAACGGACCCCGACCCATGCTGACGACTGCTGGCTTGGCGCGCGTAGAACACAGCGCGCCGTCAACCCGGGCCTGTTCTGATCGGACGGCGAGCTACCCATTGCTCGCCGTCCACAGGCATCAGTCACTGCGCCATGCTCAGGAGCATCAGTTCCTGGGCGGCGCAGTGGCTGACGTTCAACAGGAGGGGGTGAAATGGGGCCATTACTGGCACTCCATTTCAGCCCCCTCCGGAGCCCTTTCTAGGGGCTCTACTGCGGCTGCTGCAGTAGCAGCAGCCGCAGTGGAACCGGCAATGGCGGCAGAAGAAGCGGCGGCAGCGGCGGCGGTCGCGGCAGAGACGGCGGTGGCGGAGGGCTTCCTCCTGTTTCCGGCTTTGGTGGGTGGGGCGCAGGCCCTACCCCCAGCCCAGTGGTCGGCCGGCTTGCCAGCTGCCGCACAGACTACGCAGTACGGCGCGGCGACGCAAGAGCCGGCCCTGTGACCGGGCTGACCGCAGCGGAAACAAAGACCGCTGCGGTCCACCTCCGAGGTGCATTGTGCTCCCACATGGTGGCCCACTTGGCACCGGAAGCACCTCAGAGGTCGGGGTTCCAGCAGTTTGACCTGCGCGGAAACCCAACCCACCAAAAACCTTCGGCCCTCCGAGATGTTCTCTTCGCCGCGTCCGGCTGTAGTGTAAGCACTACAGCCGCGGTTTTCGGGGGGCGGAGCGCAGCCGCGACGCTTCGCGCCTTCTGCCGCCGCTTCCTCTCCCGCCTCTTGGCCGCCCCGGCTGCCTTTCCCGCCTTCTTCTTCTCCCCGGCCACTTGCCATTCGGCTTGAGCCGGGGGAGGAGCTGAAGGCGAGGAAGCCGGGGGGAGCTGCTGCTCAGACGGCGCAGGAGTCTTCGCCGTCCGCGCAGCAACCCCACCCCTCCTCTTCTTTCCCGGGGCCGGGTCCGGTTTTCCCGGCACCGGCTTCGCGGGTGCCGGCCCGGACCCTTTGTCCAGGCCGGACGACCCCGGTGTGGCAGCCGCGGCGGCGATGGGACTGCTTAGGATATGCATCAGGGATGTATGCGAAAATGCGTGTTGATAGTTTTTATGAAGTGAATGCATAGATGAGCATCTTTGGGGCAGACCAAGGGCCTAACCACCAACTCTTAAAGCAATATTACTTCCAGTGGGAAAGAGATGGAGCTATACAGGACGTATAGCTCCGTCTCTTTCCCACTGGAAGTAATATTGAAGTAATACTGCTTTAAGAGTTGGTGGTTTAGGTCCAGCACCAACATACGTCTGAATAACACTTAGGCTATCATTTATAAAAGAGGAAGTACTAATTTAAAGCGAGTAGAGCCACTGCCAGCTAGTTTACCAAAAGTGGTTTTGAAAATTTCAAATTGGTTTTAACTTGTTTGATCGCATTACTTTGGTAAACTTTTATATTTCTGTCACAAACGGGCTTTGATGAATCGATTTATCAGAGTCCGTTTTGCCAAATTATTTTAGTTTGATTAGGATTAAACTAACGCATTAGCACGTCAATCTTATTTGGTCATTTCAAACTAGATGTAGCCAGTGTTTCCTAACACTGGTCTGTAAGTTTATCTGAGAAGAAACACCGAAACAAAATGGGGCTAACTTCTTTTTCAAAGTACAAGTTATTGTATTTTGTTTTGCAGGTTACTATCAGAGGTAGTATTCTCAAGAAAGCACCACAGTTTGAGTGGGCTCGTTCTTACAGTGCAAAAAATCTTTAAGGAGATATACTTTTAGAGTTTTAGTAATACTTACGTTCTGTTAATAATCCTACAAGAGCTTAATAAGTCCACTAACTCATTCTTTGTCTAACGTTAATGACTAAGATAAGATTACCTGCTGATATGAGCTCCAGAATTATGGTAGCAGTAGTTCTCCTCACTACTGCTACCATAATTCTGGAGCTCGAAAGACAATATTGTTCAAGCGCACCCCCGACTAGCATCGTCGCACACCATCACCTAATGTGGCTGATTCAACGACCGCAGCAGCACATACTCCCATAAAAGGCATCATCATCTGCCTTGCCTTTTCCCAACTATATTGGGGTCGGCTCCCAGTCAAACCGGATTCAGCTGAATACCAGTATTTTACGAGGAGCGGCTGCCTACCAGACCTCCACAACCCATTAACTGAGTAACACGGTACTTCTTGGTAACACTGGTGTCAGATTTTCTGGCTTCTGACAATCCGTAACGACTGCCAAAGATCTACAAATGACAGCCGGGATCAACGGCTTAACGTGCTTACCAAGGCACGGAGGAGTCTCGGTATGTTAATATAGTATATACTCCCATAAAAGGCATTCACGTAACATATTGCTCAATGGCTCTTTAGGCCTCACTGGTCAGGCAACGTCTCCGCCCAAAGTTCGACGCCCCGTTCCTCATGGTGCCCGGAGATCGTTGAGCTCCCTTCGACGCACGGCTGCCTTTCTGGTACAGGTGGAGTGAGAGGTATGCTCTCTTTCCCTCTCCCGTCTCCTTTGAATGTATCTTTGACGGCATTCCACGAAGACGGAAGCGATAGACCACCAGACCACCCCCAGCGTCCTCGCTGAACGTTCCTCCAGCGTACGCTGCACGGTGTCCTCGGGACATTCCACGCATTGGTGACAAACGAGCATCCGCTTCCGACTCATGCGACGCAGGTACTTCCCAAAGCATCCGTATCCAGTAAGCACCTGAGTCAGCTGGAAACTGAGGGCGCCATGTCGCTGATCCAGTCACTCATGAACCTAATAACCATCGCTTACTGCGGTCTTCGCAGTGCCACGGCGTTTTGGGCTATTAGGTTTACCACCCACCCAGGCGCCCCATAAATGGCAGGCGGGAGGGCAATGGACCGCACGATCCCCACATAGTCTCCTGCAGGAAGCGTTCGGCCCTGCTGAATTGGGTACAAGCCACGAAAAAGCACCTACAATGCACATCAACCTGGGAACCAGCCGCTGAATGTGCGGCTCAAAGTCACATTGGCTATCGAAGACGTGTCCAAGGTACTTCGTCATCAGCTCGATACCGCTTACCAATGTCATTGCCCCCGGGCCGTCACCAGGGTATCATCAGCGTAACATATCTCATCGACACCGTCAAGAAGTGCAGCGCCCAGTCATTTCCAGTTCAATGTTCCACAGCGGTAGCTCTCGGACCGAGCCCTGTTGTTTCTAGCCAGCCATAAGGATGATGGTTGAATAAATGTAGTAGTGTTGCAACAATGATTGTCATTGATTACTGCTGTACAGCCAGGTTGGGGGCAGTTAAAAAAAGTTTTGCTTGTTTTCAGTGTTATCTTTGCTTCAATTTACAACCTAAAATGCTAAAGGGAGTTCTACAGATTAAACTATAAAAAAAATTAACGTACACACTTAATTAAAATGACACGGTAATGCATGCGATGGAGGTTTGTTCTTGTAGCGGCGATCGGCGGTGGTGACCTCTCGCGTTCGGCCCTGGTCCAATCCATGGTTCGGAGTGAGAGGGCCATAGGAAACAGTCACCTCCTTCTGCAAAACAGAAATGCAAGCGAAGGAGGAGGCGAGATGGGGGAGGAAGAGGCAATCCTCACGTCCCAGCCGCCGAAGGAGACGCCCTGTGCGTCAGCAGTCACCCTCAAGCTCCGCCCACAGCGGGATAAGTCATTTAATGATTTCACATCCAAAGAAAAATGGGTATTTATTGTCTCGTACTGTAAATATGACGTACTTCCATGCAAATGGTCATCCCCAATTTCACCATCATAGGACGAGAGTTCTGTTACAATGAAAAAATTACCCAATTTCATTGTTACGTTGTTTAAGGCCTCTGTCATCATCATCATCATATCAGCCGAAAGACATCCACTGCTGCACATAGGCCTCCCCCAAGTGTCGCCACAACAACCGGTCCTGTGAGTCTCACATCCATCGGTTACCCGCGACCCTCACCAGGTCATCGGTCCACCTTGTGGGAGGCCTTCCAACGCTGCGTCTTCCGGTACGCGGTCGCCACTCCAAAACTTTTCGGTCCCATCGACCATCTGTTCTGCGAGCAATATGCCCTGCCCACTGCCACTTCAATTTGGCGATCCTTCGGGCTATTTCGGTAACCTTGGTTCTCTTGCGGATATCATTCCTGATTCGATCACGCAAGGAAACTCCGAGCATTGCCCTCTCCATTGCCCTTTGGGTGACTTAAGTCTTCTGATGAGGCCCATTGTGAGCGACCACGTTTCGAGTCCATAGGTCATCACTGGCAACACGCACTTGTCATAGACTTTCGTCTTGAGACACTGTGGTATGTGAGACGAGAAGATACCACGCAACTTCCCGAACGCCGCCAATCCGAGTCGGATTCGACGGTTGACTTCCTTCTCGAAGTTAGCCCTACCTAGCTGGATCGTTTGTCCCAGGTAGACGTACTCATCAACAACTTCGAGTGCAGAGCCTCCAATTTTGATAGGAGTGGGTGCTACATGGGTATTTACCATGACCTTGGTTTTGTCCATGTTCATTTTAAGACCCACTCTTTCGGAAGCTCTACTGAGGTCATCGAGCTTGTACTAAGGTCCTCCGTGGTCTCAGCCATGACGACTATATCGTCGACAAATCGAAGATGAGTGAAGTACTCGCCATTGACATTAATGCCTAGCCTTTTCCAGTCCAAAACCTTGAAGACGTCTTCCATTGCGGCCGTGAACAGTTTCGGAGAAATTACGTCTCCCTGCCTCACACCCGGAACGGTTAAAGTTAAACACGGAATTACGGCCGAACTCCTGAAGGCGGGTGGAAAACCAGTCCTTAAGGCCCTTCAGAAACTGTTCGATTCCGTCATACTCGAGGGGTAAACACCACAAGCGTGGAGCAGAAGTGTGGTGGTACTCTTCTTTAAAAAGGGCGACAATGCCTTGCTTAAGAATTACAGGCCCATCTCACTTCTGAGCCATGTCTACAAGCTGTTTTCCAGAGTCATCACAAACCGTCTCGCACGCAGGTTTGACGACTTCCAGCCTCCCGAACAAGCCGGATTCCGAAAAGGCTTCAGCACCGTAGACCACATACACACGCTGCGGCAGGTTATACAGAAGACCGAAGAGTCTGCCCCTCTGCTTAGCGTTTGTGGACTACGAGAAAGCCTTCGATTCGATCGAGACTTGGGCTGTGCTGGAACTGTGTTAAATATTATAACAAAATACCTCTTGAAATTCTAGAACTGAATGAGAGAAAATTTTAAACATGCATAAAACGCACACTATGTAAACAAGCATATTATAAACTTGAAGATTATATACTTGATAAAAATGCTTGGCTAAATGCCGGTCCTGCTCCACAGTCTCAGCCGCTTGGTTCCTCTAGTTAAGATATTTGGAAGAGATGCTCACCCTTCTTTGTGTAGACTAATAAAAATTTCCACTTTTCTTATGTTATGTTTTAAATACTACTTTTCTTTTTCCGTTTTTGAAAATTGATATACATAGTTTTATATAAAGTAGAAGCATTTTTTATTTTAAAATCCTGTAAATGTGAAGACCATGGAGCCTATACTGTTAATAATATAGATGGTTTCCTTGTTTGACATGAGTGAGCAGGGACAGTTGAGGGTGTGTCATGCTCGCTAGAATGTCTCGCTGATGGTGGCGCGTGTATTTGATCATTCGGTTCCCTTCAAAATGGTTGAGCTGAATGGTGCTGATGCACGCGTCATGTTCGTGAACGGGCGCCGTCAGTGAAGACTGGTCATATCTTAGCTGTCACTGGCTTATTTCTATATTTAATACTTATTGGATACTTAGAATACTTTTATTTTTTTCCTTTCTTTACATTGTTCTCACATATAGATGCAACAAGTAATGATGTAACCAGGATTTTTGTAAAACATAAAATGGTTTAAAAGAGTGTCCATGGAGTTTCTTGTACGTTCTTCTCCATAGAGATCTATGCTTTGGAACGTGCAAATAGCTTCATGTTTTTGACTGACTGACTTTGACAATTCAAAAGTACCTGTGAATGGTTTATTTGAAATAAATGCTTTGACTTTGACTTTGACTTTGCTGCAGTCTCTCCAACGGTGCCAGATCGACTATCGGTACATCGAGGTGCTGAAGTGTTTATATGAAAACGCCACCATGTCAGTCCGACTTCAGGATCAGACATCAGAACCTATCCTCCTGCAGCGGGGTGTGAAGGCCTCTATAGATTGATTTTATTTTGATCACTCGAGAAATAAGTGATTTTATAAAATCAGACAATTTTGAAACAATTAAAAGCCCAATACACATGGAAATCTATCCAAATGGGGACCTGAATACACATGTTCGGAAAAGCTATCAATATGAGGACTTTTAAACACACTGCGTGGAAAAACTTCCATCCGAGGACATGTGTGAAGAATAACACATAAGTCCCCGCAAGGTACTTAAAATATGACTGAAGTGTAAATGTAGTGTGTTAAAAATTTATGAGAGCTCACACACGTTCGGAATGTGAACATGAATTTCCGCGATCAAACCGAGGCCCACCGAGGTCGACATCAAGTTTCCCTTATTAAGTATATAGAAAGGCTCAAAATCGAATGGAGAATACGATGAATTGGTCGGGTCAATCCGAGGACGTACGAAAAGGTCCTCGGATTGAAAATGTCCTCGGATGTGCCTTGTGTATTCAGGTGCATGTCCTCGCATGGTACTTAAAACAAACACAACTATACTCACATACGCAACACACACTCACGCACACACCATTACTCACATACGCAACACACATTCACTCACACAACACACATTCACAGTAGGGAGACACACGGAAAGATTATGTACTATTAGCAAAGTTGTGATGTCGATTTTTATATAGGAATTGTTCAGTTTATCTCTTTTAATTATTTATTGTTTCACATTTGTTTTTATTGTTTACCTTTTTTTTACTCGAAATTGTTGTATTAAGGGAAAGAGCGAGTCAGTCCCAACACAATGTATTGTGAATTACTTACTGGGACTGCCTCAATTTTATATGAAATTGTAACAATTTGGAGCACAATAAAATTTTATTATTTTACTATTATTTTTTTCAACCTGTACTGTCTCACTGCTGGGCAAAGGCCTCCCTGAAACCGATGTTCATTTTTCCGAGTCATCTCGAACCAGCCCTTGCGGTAAGCGTCTATGTCGTCTCGTCACCTCTTCCTAGGCCAGCCTGCCGTGCCGTCCATTCTCGGGTACACAGACTATACTATATATACTATATGATCCCAGTCTTTTATTATTATTAATCTATTAAAACAAATTTTCTGTTTTCGATTAAATTAACTTTGGCTTTTAAATTAAATCAATAATCAAAAAGTTCCTCCCTTAATTTAACCTACAAGACCCTACTTAAAACTTTTTCTTTAAACCAAGCTCCCCTTTTAAAATACACCTATCGAGGTGCCAATTCACAAACAACACGAGACTCCTTGGAATCGGAATGAAGTCATTTCCGTTTCACTATTTCCGTTCCATTTTCAAGTCGCTCCCTAACTTCCTGTCTCACGTACCGACTTTTTCTCGTCAAAAAAATGTTTATCTTGATAGAAGGGCTCCTTGAAATCAGAATCTTTTTGGAGTTAATTTAATACCGTGAATAAATGAACAAAATAATTTAAATTTCGACAACGATAACGTTTGTTCCCTACCGTCATTACTAGGGTTAAGATCTGATATGAAGCCTGTAAAATCGCTTAACCCTTTCTATTATATATCATAGCTATTAATACTTAATAGGTACGTAATTGCGTTTCTCTTGGGTTTCACAAAAAGGTTTCCATCAGCTTTCATCTGAAGATTAAAAGGGGACAGTTAATCCTAGCTATAGACCCATCTAATTAAGATGAACGTAACACTATATCTAAGGGGAGGCATGCGGTGATCTCGACTAATGCACCTGCATTAGGGGCAAAGAGAATTCTTGAGAATCTACATTTACATTAGTTCCTCTTTTAGAGGCAATTCCTTGCATCGATTACGGCATAATATCGTCAATTTACGTCTCGACGAGTTCTCGAATTGCTACGTTTCGATTCGAGTTTGATGGAAGTGGATACGTATTTAAGTTTCTGATTCGTACGGAGTGCTATCTCGTGTTGACAGACATGTAATAGTGAGAAGTGGTACGCATATAGAGTTTCGAAGGCTGTGGGATGATTTTCAATGCTTGGTCGTATTTTGAAGATCGTTGAGACATGTTTAAGTTAAAGTTGGACTAGTATGGGTAAAAAAGCGTATAAACATGTATTTTAGTACTTTTTAAAGGTTTTTCTTCTATAAAAAGTGCTTCGACCATTACATTTCGCCATGCGAAGGTTTGAAAAATTCAACCACCCTCGCCAAATACCAAATCGAAGCCCAGATATCGGTTTCAACTTTTTAGAAATACGTGCAGTATCGGAACGGAACGCTACAACATCTGCTGAAACGAAACAAAACTAAACAGAATCATTCCGCGCTTTTCCTACCAGTTATTTTGAAATCGTCGCCGTTTTTACGCCTCCAGGATTTTTAATTAAAGTTGTCGGTGCGATACGGGAACCCGGGGCCGTTTTAAAAATTCATTAAAATCCTTTAGCGGAAAAATTTTGTACACAACTAATTTATTTTACGCTTTACAGCGGAAAGTGAAGCGATTTACGCTTTTACGCGATGCGTTCTGAGTTACTCGCTTTAATTGCGAGGCGCTAAAAGTTGGTGTATTGTGTATGTTTCCAAGTAAAAACCTGAATATACCATATAACAAATTATAAACTAGTTGTGTAAGGCAGTTCTCATTAAATGATTTCTCTCTTACTGTACCCACTTGTAAACTCATTCAGGAGTTTCATGGAGTTTAGGAACTCCGGGTTGCCACATTAGTGAAAGCGAGTCGGTTAAAAAGACACAAGTTTTGTTCTAAAAAAGGAAACCTTTCAATAGTCCTGAGCCACACCAATCACATTCCGTATTTTAAGTTCACAAATGCGCATCAACGCATACTTACACGGTGAAACAAATAAACGCATTGAAGTTAACTCTACCTTCAACAGAGACACCAGACCCCTAATTGGAAAGGCAAACTAATTACCCAATACACGCTAGACAACTAAATCCCTATAACGCTCCGAATACAATTTTCTCCATCTTCCGACACCTGACTAGCAACTCATTTCATTTACCCGGCTCCCATAAATCGATAGGTACCTAGCAAACGAACGCTGATATGCAATATAGTGACAACTTACACGTTCGATATTTTGGGGAAATGGCCGTTGAATTTTCTATTAACTACAAGAATTTTCCATTGAGAAATTGAATTTTAAATCCGCTATTTTTAGTATTCAAGCTAGGCGTGTGATTATTTCTTTATGAATAAAAAAAACTGTTCAAACCTAATATTTTTTTTTTAGGATTAGTAATGATTTTTTTCGACTAAGTTACTTAATACTAGACTCAAAAGAGGTAATTGAATTCATAATTCTGAACAGATAATGTTGAGTTCAATTACCATTTTTGAGTTATGTATCATGATTGAACGTCTCCATTCATCCATTCAAAAACAAAGTTTGATGTTAAGAAATATAAATTACAGACAGTTTAAAAAGTAACAATAGCATAAGTTTAGTAGCCAGTAAAAAAATGCGAATCACGACAAAAAATTAAAAACTAAATTATGTACTGTTTTATTGTGTTTTAAGAAAGAACCTACTGTTGTGAAGGAGCGGAGTCTTTTAATACAGGCATTATTTGCTTAAATGAAGACTCCAAACCCTAAATTGTTTGTGTTTAACTTTTTGACACAATAAACGCTATTATTATTATTAAACGCTATTATTATTATTATATTATGTACAGAATTCAAGCCATGGTTCAATATGCAATCTAGGATTTTTCGTTTTTCCGGGTTAACTCTTTGCTTATCAGCGTCGCGTCCGTTGAAGTCTAAATGTGTTTTCAATAGCTATAGTCGGTGGATTGGTGGATTACCCGGTTTATTATCGTATAAACAGAATCTTCATTTAGCTAAAACTGGGTTACTCATTACCATTTAGACCCGGAACGGGTCGAATATTAAATGGGTGTCGGATTATAGGGGAATAGCTGCGAGGTGCGAATTGAATTAGATGTACGGAATTTGTGTTTGTTTGTTGTGTATTGTTGTACACAAATAGAGGCTTGTGTACTGTGTTTCATTTGTTTTGTTGCTTGAAATACTTGATTAGTTCAGTTGTAGTTATTCACCAATTATTGGTACCAGTTTTGTAATGTACCAATTTTAACGGTAGGTATTATATTGGGCTAGTAACTGGGGGGGTTATGGGGGGGCTATTATTCTCTTGTGGAAACGTGGACATTGGTGTGGGATATACATGTTTGTGATTTTAATTGTAAGGTTTTTTTGTTTTTGAGTAAGCAACTGTTTCTTGTCCCCAATAAATAAAATAAAATAAAAAATGATTTAGTTTAGATATCCCATGTCAGATTACATTATTATGGATTAAATAAAGCTATTGGATTTTCAACGCCCAGAGTTGATCATATTTTCAACACTAGCATAATAATACATAAATATTTAGATTTACAATCTGATGTAGTTTTTGAAGCAGCATTTTGTTCAAGTGACATATTGTATTTTTTACTAAATTATTTCATTATGACACATTATAAAGGTTACTTTCATCCGTATAACAGAATCGGGCGCCATTTTGGAGAAGTAAACTGCGTTTGCAGACAGTATTAAGGTACCATGAGTGCTAAACGCTGTTCCAGCCGTTGTTTCGAGTAAATGCTTGAAGAAACATTCCGTGCGTTTGAGAGGAGTATCTTCGTACATAATCGGGCAAACGTCTGCCATCTTACTTTGGAGGACACAGGTTGAGAAACAAGTACAATGATTTCTTATTCTTTATTTGAAAAATAAAAGTAACATTTTTAATATGCAATTGAAATATTGTCAGGCGTTTTCATAGAAATTTCGAACACATGACGGATAGAATTTTTGTTTTTATCACCTATTTAAAAAGTTTTTGGGAAGTTATTAGATTGCTTTTCCACCTGCCAGCAACTTGCATGCAAGTAGTATACATGTGGGGCCAGGGTTGCGGAATTTGTTCGAAGGAGTCACCGCGGCACTGGAACGCAAAGAGCATTTGGGGGAACACGGATGGGTTTTAGTCCGTAAGATTCTGATACTCCCTCCCGCTCATCCCCGAGTCATTTGATGATCCTTAAAAATAAATAATAGGATCTAGTGATTGATATTGTAACTCGGTATCCCGCGATGTAGTGCAACTTTTAATCGAGCCTTATAAACAATTTACATTAGTATTTATTAGTAGTTGACTCAACATGTTTTCATTGAACTAATGAATTGTGTTTTGCTTATGTTTAACTTACTTCAAAAAGGAGGAGGCTATGTTCGACTGTATGTATTGTTTTATGTATGTTCACCGATTTCTCTGCTAATTGTGTGCGATTTTTAAAATTCTTTTTTATTTGAAAGCCTATAAGACTTCTGAGGTGGTCCCACTATCATCAAATTAGAATCTGGTGATGGGACCCAGGAAAATCTAGGGCAACCCTCAAATTTTATAGGTACATACAATGTTTTCATATACATTCTAACGCTTATCAGATATTGTGCTTATTAATCATCATTTCAAGTTGCTGAGCTAATGACGGAAGGTATAAGTCAGGATCTGATGATAGAATCCCAGGAAAAAATGTTTGTTTAGCGATATTTTCACCAATTATTAACCGAATTACATGTTCCTTTTTATTAATAAAGTGTCGACGTAAAATATAAAAATTGTGAACCATTAAAGCCGCAACACATCGATTGGAGACCCAACCGTTGTAACTATAATACCATGTAACACAATTCGGATCACAATGACACACCATTACTACAAATCGGTCCAGTCGTTTAGACTATGCGGATTAAATACATACGCAATACTACGTGTGTGTGCGTTTAGAATACAAGCCGTCTAAATATTATGCTGCCTTTCCACTAAAACGAGAGATGCAGAGCTCAAAAATCTCTGTTATTATCATGCTAATACCTTTTTGCCGCATAATTTTGTCTTTTGTTTGAGTATTTATTTTACGTCACACTGTAATCGATTACATCTAAGAAGCAAATAGAATCGAAGTACTCTCAATACGATTTATGCGTGTGGTGATGTCCACCAAATACCCCGCTCTAATCGCTCGTTCTTCACTCCAATGGATAGGCAGCCTTACGCGTTTTGTGCGTATAAAATACATCGGCAGTATTGCGCATGTGTGCGTATTATATCGTGTGTTATTATCCCGTTACGCTTTACATGTGTGCGTATCAATATCCTGATTTCATTTTGCGGAGTAGGATGTATCTTATTGACTTTTTAATGGAGTGACGGTTATTTTTATGATCTCATCTGATTTCGTATTGAGAAATTTCTGTAATATCAGGATTTTCTATACCTATACATAGATAGGTACCAGATACATACGAGAGGAGCTTGTGGCTAAACAATAACAGCCACATGGTTCGATCTTCGAGGCTAAGCAGTGCTTGACCAGGTGATTAATTTATTTTCAATTAGGTACGTACCAAGACTTCCGTGCCTTAGAAATCACGGTAAAGGCTGATTCACACATATCAGTGAAGTCACAATTCATAAAATCTCGTTGAACGTCGTCACTTGTCAGTGAGAGCACTATGTCGTCACTGACACTGACAGGTGTGGACGCTTTCATAGAGATTGTATGAAAGACTAATTATTACGGTGCCGGTACTGTGCAAGAATTGTGACTTCACTGATATGTTTGAATCGGCCTTAAGCCGTTGGTCTCGCCGGTCGTGTGTAAGTCTTTACGGGTAGTCAGAAGCCAAGAAATCTGACACTAGTCTTGCTAAGGGGTATCATTTTATCCAAATACTGGGTTGTGGTGGTCAGATATGCAGTCACACCATGCCGAATTTGTTCGAAAGAGTCACTGCGGCCCTGGAACGCAAAGGGCATGAGGAGGAACACGGATAGATTTTAGTCAGTAAGAGTCTGACACTCCCGTTCCGCTCCACCCAGAGCGGAAGAAGACGTCTGATGATTTTCCATCCATAAAAAAATTGGTTGTCTGTAAAGTCGGTTTACGGACGATAGTTTAACGTGACAAAGTCATTACAAAAATTGAAGAAATGATTGCATACAACGTTACAATGAGCGTAACGGGACAATGAGTCATCCATTTTATATTAGACGTTGTCACGTCAAAAAACCATGTAAAATTCAACTACTCAGTAAGGTAGATTGATTAAAGTATGAATGCCTTCTCAGTTTAGGTTATCTTTCGTATCAAGAGACACAAACATACGTAGGTACCTATCCAATGCTCAAACACTGGAAACGGGAATAAAAACTGTCTGGACGCCATTCAAATGGGTACATATTTGCTCAGTGCGGAAATCGAACTCGCGTTGAAGCCAATCGCCAATCGAGTAGTCATTTTTTAGGTATATTTGGTAAGTTGTTGACCATGGTTAATTTTATTAATATTTTGTAGATATTAGTTTTTTATCTTTTGGTTGAGAAGTTAGACTAAGAGCGGATTTCAACAATGAAACTGAACTCGATCAGTAGGCTAATTCACGTAACTAAAGAAGTGCAGTTGCAGTGCAGTTGCAGTTAAGTTTCGATCAAAACAACGCTTTTCGTATTCTCTAGTTCTCTACCGCTGTCAGACACGCTCACGTCAAGTGCGCGTCACGCGAGTGCAAAACGGCATTCTACTGTTGCGCGTCATGAGTGCGTGTTTCGGAACGCACCATAATCGGTATTCTACTATTTGTTTGACGTCTCAAAATGACAGCTGTTACGTTTCAATTCGATCAACGTGCAGTTTTGTTTAGGTTCAACATAAGTTCCTTGATAATTACTTTTGTTGGCATCAAATTGTATTTTTTGTAAATGTAAGTGTTTAAAATGAATTATTGTAATAATAAATAATAAGCTTGTAGCTTATTATTTAAGCTTCATAGCTTAATGTACATCTAAACTGCGTTCAAGAGCTGTCAGCGTCAATATTCCATATAAATATAATGACACTAACAGCAGCTCATAGACTTGGTTTATTCGCTGATCGCGTTCAGTGTCTTTGATGAAACTGGCCCTAAAACAACTGTTTATGAAATTCATGATGAACTAAACAGTTTGTTTTTATTCTGAAAATTTTCATTTACACCGGTTCTTTTCCGTCAGTATAAAAACTTAGTTGGTAAAGTAAATAAAAATAGTTTGGAGTTATTATTATTGTAGAATTCGGAGAACTAGTATATTGCTTTTGGTATATTTATTATTTCCATACTTTTGAATGGTTCAATAACTTAATGAATTTTATTCTTTGCATTTTCACGAATGCTCCGGCAGACTAGCGACGATGCGAAAATACGTTTAATATTTTTCAACACATTTGCTCAAAAAATGCATTTACGAAGCCTGTATGCATTGTTCGAAAGTTAAAAATTATGCACCACACAATGGAGCGTGCGGCAAAGTAGGTACTCTCACCTAAGTACATATTTTACCGCAAACTCTGTTGTATAGCGCCGTGCGTATTCTTTACGGTTTTTTTTTAATTTCCATAAAAATTAATAAGAATTCCACCAAGGAGTTTCACATCACGAGAATAAATAAGCTAAATAATCGAACCTCCTTGGAAGCGCTTTTGCTGTATACGTTTGTCTCATTTTAATATTATAGAGAAAATGAGAGAAGATAAAAAAAAAATAAAGTATGTGGTTCTAATTTCCACCACGCGCATGTGGCGCCCTTTGCAAATTTCGACTGATTTCTAGAGACAAAAAGTTTGTTTCATTACTTATTGTAATGTTTTCTCGCAAATGTGTCGAAAAACGTTGTATGACACACGTGCGGATTTGGTTTTTACAAACTCGTGACTATGGTAAGCCCTCGACTTCGTCTCGTGCTTACATTCGTCTACTCGTTTGTAAAAACCAACTGACCGCACTAATATCATAAATAACCATTGTATGGAAACTAGGTGTCGCATTTTCCCGTCGCGCCCGTTTGCGGTAACCATAATGTTATTAACAGACGGTATATATGTATGTAATCTGTTTTCAATAACCACTTATCGTGAGTAAACCACCATGATGTTAAACGCTACATCAAAAACAAGTTCTTACGCAAAATCATTTTCTATTTCACAAAACTACCCAAGACTATACAAACTCGATCACACACCCTTTAAACGGCTGCAGCCTTATAATACAACAGCTTTTCAGCCACTTTCTTGCAACTTGTGTCACCTATACAAAATGTGACATTCAATACACGCCTCTCCTATTGTTAAACGAACCCCTTTGATACCTCTTTCACATCAACCTTATCTTAGAACTGAGACGGTGAATTTTCAATCTTATACGCTAAAAGAGAACGTAGAAATTACGTTGTCAGGGGAAAATGTTTTGAAAGACTGGAGAAAACGTTTAACAGTACCTATCACTAAAAAACGCCGCGTGTGAAAATGCAAACAGTGTACTGGGAATTGTCCTGTTTTTTATCAAAGAAGGGTATTAGATGTTTTGAATCGATATACTTACCCTTTTTCCATAAAAAGCTTTATACATTCGGTTCAGCGTTTTTTGATGGCAGCCTTGAGTAATTTGAATATTAGTAGGTAAGTTTGTTATTTCTAAAGTGAACTTTATCAATACATTTTTATTTGTATTTCTACCTGGTGAACACGACGAATCACTTTCTTGCGCCAAGTCAAACGAGCATGGTTTTTCGCATTCTGGCAATTCCGTACCATTTTTTAATTTTTTTGTTATTAATGAATGGGCTAGCTCTTGACCTCGATCACGCCTGATGGAAAGCGATAGATGAGGTCTATGATGAAGCGAGCGTGCCCAGAAGATGCCTTGAGGCACTGGTACTCCCACGCTTCGACGAAACACAGCAGGCTGCTTGACGCCGAACTCCGGTCGCGAACCAGGCGGGTGTTAGCCCTACCACCGCAAGGGAAGGATTGACCAGTCTTATAATGTGTTAGGTGAGACTGTCCAGGATGCGCCGAGCGCTCAGTTCAGTTGAGTGTCTGATGGAACTAATTGCGCTACACGAGGAGGCTCCTTCATGCATCCATTTTTTTGCATTTTTTGCATTGCATTGAAGGTGGTTTTCGATGATCTCATCTGCTATTGGTGCAACTTTAAAGTTTCCTCGTATAACTTCATTAAAGCCGCTATATTTTATACTAACTGCCGCCCGCGGCTCCGCCCGCGTAAATGTCGATAATTATCCCAAGGGAACATATTCCCGGGATAAAAAGTGTCCTATGTGTTATTCCCGACTATAATCTACCTCTGTGCCAAATTTCATCAAAATCCATTTACTAGTTTTTGCGTGAAAGAGTAACAAACATGCATCCATCCATCCTCACAAACTTTCGCATTTATAGTATTACTAGCGACCCGCCCCGGCTTCGCACGGGTACTACCTACTACAGAATGTCCATAAAAATAACGTTTACAGCTTTTTTGTCATTAGACAATACAACGCGCCGCCGCCCGGCCGGGCTGCTACCGCGCACCGCTATGTCCCTGCATTTTAAATCTGTAATATCTTCGTGTACGGGCGCAGCCGCTGGTAGAAGCTAGTAAAAAATAAAGACAAGTTTAGTTTTAATTACCTAATCTAACGAATCCTTTTCTTTCGTGCACAAAATTAGATAAGCCATTTATAAAGCCGCTAAGACATATTATTTTACTTAAATAAGAAGCTAAACGTCACAATTTTTCATTATACCTTCTAAGTACTTAAACAACATACAAAGGAAAATTAATTAATGTTGTAAGATCATCTTATTCTGTAAGCATTTAATGTCAAATCATAATTAAAAGTCTATTTTAACCCTCAAGGATTCCGTCATTAAGTGAAGAGACTGTTCATAAGTAATGAATTCATTTTCTCCAGTAGATATACTAGACCTTGTTTGAAATTTATTATTCTTATAATTGGTTTTTTATTCGCCTATAGTGTCCCAGTGCTGGGCAAAAATCCTTCCAGTTATTTTTCCGAGACCCCTTTAATCAACCCTGAGAGTAGGCGTCTCTCTAGGTTGTTTCATTGGCTCGTCATGTGAAGAGAAGGAATGAAACGCATGTAACTAAAAGGGTTATGAATACAAATGTGGATGTATGGAGAGGGAGAAGGCGACCAAAGTAAATATGGATGGATTGTGTGAGGAGTGATATGAAAGAAAAGGAAGTTGGTGATAGCGTAACGACTGACAGGACAGAATGGAAGAAGAAAACGTGTTGCTTCCACCCCTAGTAACATAGGATAAGGGCAGGGAGATGATGATCAAACAAATCTAGGCCAATATTCATATATCTTATTTAGTACTAGCTGTCCCCCGTGGCTTCGCTCCCGGCAACTGGCTACCCTACACCTACCCTAAGGATTCTTTAATTTTCTAATTTTCCGCGCAATTTTTTTTTTTTTTTTTCATAAGAACCTTCTCCTGACAATAACAAACACAACAAAAAAAAAAGTGAAATCGGTCCAGGCGTTGTTGAGTTATGCGCTTACCAACACATTTTGCGATTCATTTTTATATTATAGATTGGTTCCAATAAATTAGTCAGAAAAACTTGAGCGGTGTAAACAACACCTCTACTTCGCGACGATATTATAATATTGTAGATTTTACATTTGAAAAAAATATTTCTGAGATCAAAACGGAAAGATTTTAAAATCCATAATTGATGATCAAAAAGTTTAGTCTCTATTCAAGTAATAAACACTGTTTTCCGACATGAACTAGCCTGATAGCGTTCGTCCGAAAGCTGTTTACAAGCAATTTCAATGTAATCTATTGCTTCATAAAAGATTGGACGTGTCTAGGAAGACTTTAAGACTTAGGGGTAGCAACCCCTACTGCCGTTATAGTTTGAAATGCATAGAACGAATGAGGTTTAGATTTTATTTTACTTTTTCATTGCAATTGTGTGCAACATAATGTACGCAGGTATATAACTTGTAGCAGGATAAAACAAAATTTATTGAACTGCCGATTTTTTTGTTCGCGATTTCTGGATTGGTCCAATGGTAAAAGTTGTTCATAATCATGAGTACAATGACCCCTTAAGAGATATTGCGTTTATTCTGTTACACGTTATATAATAATGTAATAAGGAAGTAAGAAAAATCTTTATTTGCGAATCGCACGGGACTGACAACAAAATAAAATAAATTATTAGATTAATTAATAAAATAAATTATTATAAGAGTTGGCTTCCAGTCAAAATAGATTCAGCTAAATACCAGTATTTTACATGGACTGGCTGGTCTACCAGACCTCCTCAACCCATTAACTGGGTAACACGATACAATTAAAAATTATTAAGTAAGTAGCAATAATTACAAGAAAATCTTCATTAAATTAATACATGACTTTGTTAGAACGCGGCCAATCAAATTATAACTTATTTTATGCAACGTGGGGTTCTTTATGTCAAGTGTAATTAGATTACTTCTAGGCTAGCGTGCTCCTTTGTCGACTACATCACCGTTTACCAACACGTGAGATAATGATCAAACGAGGTCAATTTTATCATTGAAAACCATTTTGCAGGGGGTGGAGGAGGCGTTGAATTTGTAGAGTAGGTACCAACTAAATCCGCACGGATGAAGTCGCGGGCGAAGTGTTAGTTTTATCCATTAAATAAAATAATCCAAAGTAATGTTATATTACGTTGTGGAATGATCGTAAAGATTAAAGAAATGATCTCCGTAATCATCTTGTAAAATTCGCTCCTATGCGTTTAGTTTTCAGCAGTTCTAAAACTAGGAGACCGATTTCATTAGACTCAACACATTATAATAAACCGTTATGAGCACCTCGCGTAATTGAAAATTTAATCTAGTACACTTACGACCATATAAATAAGGCTACCGTTCAACAGGTTGACAATATCTATCTATATACTTACTATAACATAATAAAGCACACACTACACTATATATACTATACTATATATACTACACTATAATATAATAAAGCTGAAGAGTTTGTTTGTTTGAACGCGCTAATCTTTGGACCTACCAGTCGTATTTGGAAAATTATTTTTGTACATGATAGTCACATTCATGAGGAAGGCTATTCGGGAATGGGAAATTCCTGCAGGAACAGGAAAAAACGGGATAAGCGCATACGAAGTTGCGGGCAAAAGCTAGTGTGATTATAAGAGGAGACACGGGCGACAATGATACAAATGTGTTTAGAGCTCCCCCTCATCTCCACCATTTATCTTCCGTCGCGAATTTTCTCTGTTAATATTTCAGCAGAATCAAATTACGCAACTCGTAACATTACGAGAACATATTGGGAGACGGATGGGGGCCTGGCTATGTGAAATACGCAAGGAAACGTCTTATGGACAACATGGGACGTGCCCCAAGAGTTATTTGCTTCCTAATGTCCGAAATCTAGGACGCTCCCACTATAATTTGAGGCAGTTTAAAGGGTGGACGTTTTTGAAATGTGTGGGTTGTATTTTTTTGTGTAAATGTTTGTATATTTGTTTTCTGTTACGATTGCAGTTGCTTCACGTTGGGCTTTAAATAATTGACTGTTTTAAGTTAGAAATGAAAACTATAAATTCACTAAGTAAATATGAGACCATTTTAGTAGGTACTAGGTGTTTTCGTTACGAGTTTAGCACGATATTAAACTATGTAAATAAATTAGAATTATGCTGCTGCGCTTAATTGATATAGCTGCATGTTAGATTTATGAGATTGCTTAAAATAATAAGTGTTTTGGTGCTATTTAAATAAGGAGTAATTTTCTCTAGGGATAACTTACAACTAATCCATACTTTGTAATTAATATGCAATTTTTGTTACTTCGTCGCGTTTCAACGGCTAAACCGATTTAGATGAAACTTATCGGTTTATCGGGTTGACCATATAAGCTGAAATAAGACATAGAATGTTGATTTTGACTTTTTATTTCGGGAATGAGAGTGTCCTTGGGATTATTGTTGGCTTCCCCGCGAGGGAAGCCATTGGCAGTAGCTACAGTAGAGATACAATTATAAACCACTTGAAACAACATCATCGCTAACCATTAGGTGAGATTGTGGTCAAGCGTGTGCCAATACTCAATTCTCTATTGCGTTCCACAATGTGTGTGGCAAACATTTTTTTTTTAAACAATCGTGGACCCTGTCGGGCACAGCAAAGTAAGATGAAACCTCCCAACCCCAACCCTCCCATCAATATTAATAAAAAAAAACAGGTTTTAATGTTCAACTACAAAGAAAGTTAAATGCTAATGCTCTCAAAATAAATCCATCAGCTAAGAAACATTCCGTTTTATTTTTACTCAAATAAATGAATACCAAGTAATCTGTTATTGTAGATAAACAAAATGGCGGAGCACTCTTCCTCAGTCTATAATTTATTTTACTGTTATCTCAAGATTTAGAGATATTTCAGGGCCATTAAATCTGAATAACTTATTCAAAATAAGCAACGCAAAGGATTAAGACTGGTGGAATTAGGTCAGTCTGTAAGGTTCCTTGCACGAAGGGTAAACAAATGAACCCTATTACTAAGCCTCCGCTGTCCATCCGTTTGTCTCATGAACTGTTGTAGTTAGATAGTTGAAAATTTTATTACCACTATACCAATAAATTTAAATGAAATTAAAGGACTCCCATTCAAAAAGCGTGGTTTTTGACAGTTTATTATTGTTACGGAACCCTTCCTGTACGAGTCCAAATCGCATTTGGTCGGATTTTTTATAGCTAGATTTAAAACACGGATGCCAGCCATAAGGCGTCATCATAAATCTTTGTGATATTTCATAACTCAATTTCTTTAGTTTCACTACGATAACGCAATAAAACGAATTTACAGACGGACTTATTTGAGTTCCGCTGTGAAGTTTCTCAGTTTTCTTCGAGTTTATATTTTATTTTCGTAAATTTTGATTTCATCTCGAGAACTGCGAGCAATCTTGTTTATGTGTTGAGACAGTGCACTTCAATATTTAACTAGCCCAATGCAAATTTTCATTTTGGGTCGTGTCTTCTCTCCATTAACATTTTCTGGGTCCGTACCTAGTATTTCATGCACCATTTTAAAAGCCAGTGGAGGGCAAAACTCTTCATCATCATATCAGCCGAAAGACGTCCACTGCTGGACATAGGCCTCCCCAAGTATCGCCAGAACAACCAGTCCTGAGCGTCTCGCATCCATCGGCTACCAGCCACCCTCACCAGGTCAACGGTCCATCTTGTGGGAGGCCTTCCAACGCTATGTCTTCCGATACGCGATCGTCATTTCAGAACTTTTCGGCCCCATCGACCATTTGCGAGCAATGTGCCCTGCCCACTGCCACTTCAGTTTGGCGATCCTTCGGGCTATGTCGGCATCACTCTTAAAGAATGTCATCTAAACTAAGGCCGCGTTTCTATTTGCAACCAGCTCGCATGCAAGTTGCATTACGTTGCGGGCTACGGAGGTATGACGTGATTAATCACTCTGTCGTGCCCCGCAATGTATTTAAACTTGTATTGTAGTTGCTTGCAGAGGATTCGCGGCCTAATAGTTGTTTGCTTGTGGGAGGTAATCTCTGAAAGTATAAATCCGATTGCAACATATTTTTTACTGAAAGGAATCCCATCTCAAGTGTCACTGTCTACTTGCATCCAAAAAAATGCATGTTTCCTGAACACACAGAGGATCAAAACCGCGCGAATTAGCCAGTTATTTAAACATTCGATGGATTCTGTATTAGGTACGTCCTACTTGAATGAATCGTAAATCACGTCATGACTTTAACTTCAATTCAATTAAAATTAAACATAGTAAAAGTAGCAAACGAAAACTTGTGAAGCATTTCAACAATCTTGTTCTAAACTGTATTCAAATCTCTAAAGTTATTCTGAGAATTCAAATCAATGAATATGTGTACGTGACAACGCGTGTGTGTAATTATAAGTTACTGTAGAATCTCTTGTTGAACACATTGTTCAAGACTTCGGTGACAAATTGTATGCAATTGAAATTCTTGATGAAGTGAATCTTTGAGTACCTAGGTAGTTTATATGCTACCTACTAGCGTAATAGTGGGTATACCTGGAATTCCTGTGAAGTTTGAATTAATTATAATGCTTAGCAGAGAGCCAATTCCACTAATGTTTAGGAAATGTTCGCATTCGCGTGTTATTTATCAGTTTACCTACCTTCTTATTTAGCATGTTTGCTGGTAAATAAAAAAAATACTGTCATTAATTGTTTATTGTTAAAAGACACTTCTGCCTATCCCCTCGACTCGGTTCTTTTGTCACATGTAATATGACACTCTCAATCATTTACGTGTATCGTAATTTCATTAAGAGGAACCACAACTCACAATACCTATGTACTTACTTTAATCAATATACCTAAGCCTTAAGATTTTTCTTTTAGTATCGGAAGCCTCTGGCTCGTAAAAGTTAAGGCCCTATTAAAGGCCAAACGCCTCATTGATCAGGTAATAGTCGCACAGCTTCTCGGTACAGCTTCTGAGGTTAAATCCTCAGGTCAGGTTAGAGGTAATTGGATTTCTGTGTTGGAAAAATCCCCAGTTATACTTCGAATTAGAACAGCGTTCGATGAGTGGGAATGGTTTTTAAAAGTATGATATTTTTACTTTCCATTGGTGTTGTTAGGTATGGGGTACCACTAAAAAGTGGAAAATAAAAAACATTTTCACAAAAAAAAAACCGACTTCCAGAAAAAACACTACAAAGTACAAAATAACTTTAATTTCGGACGTCGGTGTTTTTGGTTGCTTCGTTATTTGACACGGCACTTTCGAAATTAAAGTTATTTTGTTTGTAGTATTTTTTTTGGAAGTCCGTTTTTTTTTTGTGAAAAAGTTTTTATTTTCCACTTTTTAGTGGTACCCCATACATAACAACGCCAGTGGATAGTCACAGGAAAGCAACAATATTAAAAATATTTTTTTCCCAGCTATTTGGATTTAAAAACCAAACTGCTGAACCCATTTCGATAAAATTTCAATGAGACTAATCGAGAAGTATATCCTTTTACATAAAACAAGAATTTTACAAATCGGTTCATAAATGACGGAGATATGAGGTAACAAACACAATAAAAAAATACAGTCGAATTGAGAACCTCCTCCTTTTTTTGAAGTCGGTTAAAAGAAAGAAAACCGCAAATACGGTTGAAAGCATTGTTGAAGTGTACCTTCAAAACCACCGCAGTTTAAGCTAGTAAAACTCATTGTAGGAAAGTAGTGCTTGTGTAAGCACTACTGTCATACCCATACCAATAAGCTACAGCGATATGTTTTAGATTTTGTCGTAGCATTGTCGCTGAAAGAAAATCATTTTTAGGTAAAAGGTTTGTAAATTTAAGTGGCACTATTAAAATCGGTTTTACTGCTACGATATAAAGGCTAATTTTCTTGGCACTGATTTGCGGTTTGCTATGAAAAAACCGGTCAAAAGCGAGTAGAACTCGCGCACCGAGGGTTCCGTACCATCATAAAATCAGAGAGGCCTTTATTCGTCAGAGAACTTTAACACTGCGTTGAAGAATATTGCAGTTTTAGGTCAGCGCTATCTCTTAACTGATAGTGGAACCAATGTTATTTTTGATGATGATTTTTAAAAAAGTGTGCTATTTAGAGATACCTACCGTTTTATTTTTCCTCTAAATTTTACATAAACTTCTATCACATAGAATTATTTCAAATTTTTTCTATTCGTACAAACTTCAAAGATATGGGGGGAAACGGTTTTTTTTACATTTTTCGTCAAAAGTCGAAAACAAAAGGCCTAAAAAAATGATTGAAAGTGCAAATAGCGCTCTTCCACATGATACCGACCATGATGCCCTAGTAGCCCCACATCGAATTTTTAAGAGCCCATTTCAGAATTTAAAAAAATAAATAAATTATACTTGTTTAAAGTATGCATTTTCATTTTTTTCATTGTAAAATAGTTGGGCAAACGTCATCTAAAACCGTTCCAAATTTCAAGTTGATAGCATTAGCAGTTCTTGAGATATCCAGCTGTGACAGACGAACAGACAGACTGAGTCGCACGGGTTCCTTTTTTACCATGTTAATAAGCTAAACCATGAATAAATCTATCATTTAGGTACAACCCTAGCAAAAAGTAAGTTCAGTGCTATGATAGTTTAGTCTGTATAATTAAATTATATCCTTCTTATAACAAGATAAGCTAAGTACTTTAAACGATTTCTGTTTAAAGCATGGTATATTTTATCAAAAACGCGGCAAAAGGAAAATTAACTCCTTTGAAGCATTAAAAACTGCTATAACGTTGTGCTTGAAAGTCCGTTCAGATAGCATAAAAAGTGCCTTTGACTATTGGCGAGAAAATAATTAAATAGGTTCTAAGAACTAGTATGCTGATACACCTGGGGCTTAGCTTAGGTAGCCTGCCTCTTGCCTCACAGGAACCATGTTTTTTTAGGAACGAAATGTAGTCTAGATGGTACCTAACTCACCAATGGTGTTTTTTATGGATGGGAAATCATCAAATTACTTCTTCCTCTCCGGGTGGATTGGAAGGGAGTGTCAGACTCTTAGTGGCCAAAATCCATCCGTGTTCATGTCCTCCTTATGTCCTTTGTCTTAGCATTCTATCATTTTCCCAACTATATTAGGGTTAGCTCTCAGTCAAATCGGACTCAGCTTACTACCAGTATTTTACGTTAGTGGAGCGTCTGCCTACCAGATCTTCACAACCCATTTAATGGGTAACACGGTACTTCTTGGCAAGGCTGGTGTCAGATTTTTTTCTGGCTTGTGACAATCCGTAACGACTGCCAAAGATCCACTAATGACAACCGGGACCAACGGCTTATCGTGCTTTCCGAGGCTCGGAGGAGTCGGGATATGTTAAGATGGTCACCCATCTACAGACTGACCTCGACAACCGTTGCTTAACCTTGAAGGTCAACCCGTGCGGCAGTTATTATTTAGTCACGAGCTCCTCCAAGGTGGCTCCTCCAAGGTGCAGTCTTATCAAAAATGTTCAAATTAGATCATTCTAGATATTTTCTCTGAGGATAAAACACACAAATAATTGACCTCAGTAAAATAACTTAGGTGTAAAGAACCCAGTGCTGTTTTGCTATTCTTACTGGGTCGTGACTTTTACCTAATTAAGAAGAAATCTGTTAATCGTTCCATGGGATGCTATCCTGCTCCCATCCTATGTTATTTGGGGTTGGCACATCACATATTTTTCTTTCATTCTCCCCTGCCAACCGAGACGTTAGCATTTACTTCCTTTTCTTTCATACAAGTATCATTGGGTATCTTTCTAGATAGAAAAACAATAATTCTAATTAGTCCGTCCGTTCGATTTTCAAAAAATTATGGTTACGTATTTTTTGCTTTTTCAAATCGATACAGACTAATCAATCAATTCAATTTCAATTTGTTCAAGTAATTATGACTCAGCCCATCAAAGTCCAGAAGAGGGGGCTAGTGACGTCACTTTATAGTAAAAAGTGTACTAAAACGTGACGCACTTAATTTTTTGTTTACGTGAATAATGAAAAAATATGTGTTCAATATTTTTAGGAATATAACTGACAGACTAAAGTAGGTGCCAGATAAACTTGCAATGAAGTACATTGACCTTTCCCTAATATCCCTTCGTAGATACCTGAACAATACATTATGAACCATTTTACATTACTAGAGAACATAAAGGATCACGGTAGAATAGATTCAGGACTGCTCTAAGTCTTTATTTCTGTTTTTGATATTAAGAAAGTCAATAAATGTATATGGGTCAATGACCGTTATTGCATATTTATCTGGAATCTACTCTAATTAGATTTTTTCAGAAAAAAATACCCTATTCCTCAATTGCAATTGACTGACGAATATCACTAACATTGTCCTCTCCTCATAGATACACAGAATATATTTTATTATACCTACACCAAAACTTTAACACGTAAGATACTTCCGCTCACCCTCCAAACGAAGCCCCTCAAATGTGATTCGCCAGGATCACACAACCAACTTACTTACAGCGATATAACAGCCTGATCCGACTGCCCCAGGCAATAAAACCACATTGGCACCTCTTAAAGCCAAAATTACCCATTCTCACGTAACACACACCTTATGCCACGTGCGAAACTAATCACTTATTACTGAATACCAGAATTATATCTACAAATACTAAATTGTAAACACAATATTTTATGTTTGAGTAACTCCACCAAAGGTTGGGCATGACAGTGTTTTTGCGATTGGAAGGTAGGTACCATGTTGGTCGAGAAAAGGGCAGGAAAAGCTGTTGGTCATGCGTACTTCAAAGATTGCTAATGAATCAACACATCCTGTATCATAGTCATCATCATCATATTAGCCGAAAACTGAACATAGGCCTCCCCCAAGTGTCACCACAACAACCAGACCTGCAGTGCGATTCTGTAAGCGTGTCGAAGTGAACACTCGGGCGGGGCGCACGACGGGTGCGTTGTCAAATCATAGAAATAAGATGGAATGACAGCGCTCTTGTCGTTCACTCCGCCAAGGTGAACACCGTGAGATGTCGACAGAATCGACCGGCTGTGCGTCTTGCATCCATCATCTACCCGCGACCTTCACTAGGTCATCGGTCCACCTTGTGGGAGGCCTTCCAACGCTGCGTCTTCCGGTACGCGGTGGCCACTCCAGAACTTTTCGGCCTAAAGCTGCTGAGCTCTTTCCGGCACGAGCGGAGTACACTCCATCGCCGATGGCTCTGCCCACAGCCGCAGAGCCTGACGAGAACGCCAGCGTCCCAGATGCGACACAAGCAGAGTTGAAGCCATCCTGAATAATCTCTCATTTTTAAAACACGAAAGAATGTGTGCCTGTCTGTCACAGTTTTACTCTACAATTACTGAACTTATTTTACTGATTTTTGGTATGGATAGCTTAAACTATTTGGCATGACAAAATATTGATTGAAGATTTAAAATAAAAGTTCCTTTAAATCTTCTCGTTAATGTGTGTGCTGCAGTTTTGAAGTTTCTATAAAAGTCGGTTTTAAACCGACTTTTATAAACTAGCGAATGCTGTCCTCACGTATAGCATTCATTCGAATCATTCGTGATCTATCCATACTACAAAAATTCAATATGCAAAAACAATGCTCTTGCTTTTTGTTTTATGATCTTTTGGTAAAAAACTGAGTCTACCTGAGATTTTTTAGAATCCTCACGCGCAAAGTAGCAGGCAAAAGCGAGCCCCCATATTTTTTCCAACACCAATAATGATCACGGCTAATGCTGCATGGACATTTCTGGACCCTTTTAAGCCCCTTCATTATCCTGAAAGCAATCTCTATTTTGTTCCATTTCCATCGATTGGTGTGTTAAGATTAGAATTTGGGTCTGCACAGGACTATAAACCTCAGTAATGGTCTTTTTAAGCCCCAGAAAGTAATTAAGAAGGCAATTGATGAAAAAGTAATGGCGTTTGAAAAGTTTGCAAACGGCAGCGCTTTCTTGTTGCTATTTAGAAATTGAGTTGTTACAAATCAGAGATGAAGTTCTTTAAGTCTCAGTGACTCACTTAGGATTCTTAATAGCATATATTTTTGTAAGTATTTAGTTTCCCTTATCAATTTCGATCACGGTGACCCCATGAAATTATCTCTAACGTTTAGATTTGACACCTATGGATTAATATTTACCAAACTTAAACCACTATGTATCTCTTAACCTTTAAGAAAAAACCCTGGTTTTCAACCAAGCCAAAAGGAAGGGTTTTGATTGTATGTATGTTCTACAATTGCGCCTAAACTACAGAACTGATTTGATGAAATAGGGCATCAAAAGATTGACATAGACTATGTAAATTTTCACTCTATTTAATATGCGATAGTTTAAACGTAAAATTTCTGACCCTAAATAATATAAAATTGTGATAATCATGACATGTTTGGTATCAAAAGAAAGGTCTTAATTTTGCTTTTGATGTAAGCGTTAACTGGTATCTCTCGTATTGAATGTTTTGAAGGATAAACCAACGAAGAGATCACATTGACAAGGAAATTGAAGACCGGATCAAAAGAGAAAATAAATAATTTAATTAACACGGAAGCGAAAAAGCTTAAAAACTTTATCCTTACGACGTTTTCTTCCTTAGCAACAAAATGTTCTCAAAAAGAACGAAACGAAACGTTGTTTTTATAATGATAGTTTAGCGTTTATCCACTATCTAACCTGATGATACGCAGTGAAGTGGTCGACAACTGGAATGTATGCTCGCCTAGAAGTAACCTTTTGTTAAATCTTGAAGACCACCCAGTTATAGCTACTAGGGGAACATGCTCGCCTAGAACTTAGTAACCTTTTATTAACTCTTGACTTAAACACCAACCAGTTATAGCTACTAGGAAACACAGACTCCGGCAAGGCATCTACGCCATAGCATAGACGGTATTCCCAAGACTTTTTATAGACGTCGGTTTTGAACGGTAGCATCGTTCTTATTGGAAACAAAACCGATTTACACTACATCATTTTTATTCCGGCTTTTCAATATTGGGCCCTATCAAGATCAGGTGCCCTTATATTGTTTAGGGTAAGAAATAAATTTTGTATCGGGTCGTTTGGGGGACAATATGTAAACTACGATACTGCACGTCTCTTTTAGTGCTTTGCTATAAAATAAATATCCAGCTTTATCGTTTTCGAACAGACTCGAAAATAGTAGCTATTGTGCAAACGTATTTATGAGATATTTTTATCTTGGAAAGAATAGTAGGTATAGTTTAAGGCTTCACATACCCTTTTTTCTTGCTCCTTCTTACACACTATTGTCTACATTTCTTTTATATTTCTCCTTTCGCAGGTCTGCTGGAAGAAATTTCTTAAGAAATAAGCAGTACCTTTATATTATTAACTTTTATGTTATTTCTGCAACTGTTTTTCTGTGTGTACATTAAATTATAAAATAAATAAATAAATAAGTGTTTACTAACATTAAATTCAAAGAGGTATCACACTTGGTTCAGCTTCAGCAAACGCGTTTCCTCCAGTAGAAGGAACAAAATAAAAAAATCTTTGAACCTTTTTCTTCATTATTGTGTTGTAATTTGCCTATTTACATCGTAAGTTTAATTATTTAATTCTGGTTTGTCCTTAAGTTTTGTATGTATAAAACTATGCTTGAGTAAAAAGAGTAAGTGTATTTCTTACCAATTACACTGTTCTTGTATTATAAATGGGAATGTTTTTTGAACTTAGATGGATGTATGTTTGTTACTATTTTACGCAAAAACTACTGAACGGTAACCTTCTTTTTTTTCTACCTTTACAAAATATGTGGACTTTGTGTACCTAGACATAAAGTTTATCGAAATGTAAACGCTGCACTTATCAAGAATTTTGTCGCGAATATTATAAATATAAACGTAATAGATAGCAATATCAGTTTATTCTGGAAAAAATATTTACCCTTCCCACGGTCAATGTTATTATGATGACTCAAACGAACTGTACTAATCTCATCTCACAATTATTTTATGAAGAACGACTGAGTTTTAATAAAACTCGGTACAATGACCTTGTAATCTTGTATCGAAAACTTTTGACCTATAAATATTTATAGGTACGCTTCCAAATCAAAAGTGAATAGGCATTTTCTGGGCGCGCTCGTTCCATTTGGCGAGATCGAGATCAGAGCGCCAATTCTTCTAATTTTCAAGCAACGTTTGCATCCGCATTTCATTCGCAATCTGTCAAAAAAAACCTAATTTTTTAGAATTAAAAATACTTTATATGCTACAGCGTATAATGCCTTACCTCAGAGTCTGTGTTTCCCAGTAGCTATAACTTGGTGGTCTCTAAGTCAAGAGTGAGTTAAAATTTACTTCTAGGCATGCATGTTTTATCGTCGACCACTTCATTGTTTACCATCAGGTGAGATAGTGGATAAATGCGAACCTATCGTTATAAAAATAAGGTTCCAATTCGTTCGTTTTGAGCTAAATATTTTGTTGCTATTGATCAAACCGTAGTAACGATATAGTATTTAAAATTTTTCACTTCCATGTTGGTATTGGCTCTTTGGAGTTGATTCATCATGAAATACCAGAATAAGGGAAAATAAAACAGCATCCGATGCGAGAACAACCGCTGCCATCAACCACCAGTTTCATAATTACTCGTATTTGTCGATTCATTGTACACTCACACCTAAATTAGATTCCACTAAACATGCAGTTTCAAACAGCCCACTAAACAGCACGTTTGAATGCATATTCACTGGAACATTAAACACGATGGTACAGTTAACTCAATTCCCTGGATCCCTGCCTACAATTACATGGAAAAGTTGCTAATTCGACCACCACGATGCAATGGTCCCCAGCGTTGGTGAAATTCGAGTAATTGAATGGAAAATAAGCTAATGAGGAGCTCGTGGCTAAATTATAACAGCCGCACGGACCAATCTTCAAGGTTAAGCAACGCTTGCCGAGGTTGGTCTGTGGATGGGTGACCATATTAACATACCGAGACTCCTCCGTGCCTCGGAAAGCACGTTAAGCTGTTGGTCCCAGCTGTCATTTGTAGATCTTTTGAAGCCAGAAAATCTGACACCAGTCTTGCCAAGAAGTACCTTTGTTACCCAGTTAATGGGTTGTGGAGGTCTGGTAGGCAGCCGCTCCACGTAAAATACTGGTATTCAGCTAAATCCGGTTTGACTGGGAGCCGACCCCAATATAGTTGGGAAAAGGCTAGGCAGATGATGAATGGAAAATAAGCCTGTACTGATGATATTAGTAGCACCTACGAATTTTTACTTTTATTCAGATGTTTATGATGGTTAACAAATGATAAAGAACTATGGAAGACGCAAATAAATGGGCAAAGATGTGAAACAATTAACAAATAGTCATGAAACGTTGACTTAATGTTTTGCAATAAAACTTCATTATATATTTTGATATACATTTTATTAATACCTACCTAAAAGCATTACGTTTGTTTTATACAAAATACAATTTTACAATATAATCATTTATTATGTCGCCGCTTAAACGGAATAAAGTTATGCCTTACCAATGTACTTTTATATAAAAAATCGTAGATAGTATATTAAGAAATATTTTGATTTAAGAAATATTATTGTTATTTAACACGCATACAAGAATATTGGCACATGTTATTAAGCAGTTATTTCAGAGTATTTAGTCTTCGGCTAACCAGATGTCAGAAGTGCAGTCTCCACCTGGGTATCTGAGGAAGATAATTTCATATATAATTATGTAATTTGCGTTAGGTTATACAATTAGCACATACAATACATACAATTAGAAAAAAGTTACAAGTTCTTTAAGTAAAAGTACATTTTGAAGTCATTATGTGTCACATGAACAGTAAAGTTTCCACAGAGGTGTGAGAGGTAAAGAAATAAAATTAAAACCCAATTACAACACTGAAGCCTCTAAATAAAAATAAGTGGTCTTTACTTAAACTAAAACCCAAACTAATAAAAAAACTGAGCAAAACCAGTTTATATTAACTGAATCCTAAACAGTGAAAACGACACAGTTTAAAGGAACTTTTAGAAAAACTAAAAATCGAATCAGAACTGAAAACAATGAGAAAAAAACTATAAACCAAACGACAACTAAACTTAAAACCAAACATAGCACGACGCCCATTGATAGAAAATTTCATACAGGTTTAACGTTAAAAAAGTTCGTACCTCATTTCATGCGGCAGGGCAGGCCCGTCCGGTTCGTTCCCGAAGTGAACAAGGAAATCCGGATCCAACTTCATGCCTCCATTCACAGTGTCCACGTCCAACTTTACTATCCACCCACCCTGGCGATACAATACAAGTATATTTGAATTTTGCGGGATCCAACAGAAAAATTATTTTTGCTTCCGTTTGTTTGTGAAATTGGTGGGACTGAAGCTTATGTTTTTTTTTTTGCAAATGTAAAAAACAGACAGGAACGAATGTTATAAACGTATCAGCTTTGGTAAATAATAAACAGGGGTGTGAAAATTTAATCTATTTGAGTATCAATATTTAAGTTTTAATAAATCGCGGTTCAAGTTAAATGATACCACCAAAACTGCATAATGAACAACATCCTTCTTTCGTTATTAATCTGAAAATGATGTTCATCCCATAAAATATAATTTAAGCCTGTGTATTTCAATATTAAAGCAAAAAAGGCAAGTTCGTACAACTTGGTTTAAAATTACAGCGGCTGTCAGTTATTTGTATGACAAAATATGCGACGTGGCTCATGAATTATTCATCAATCCCAGGTGACATCTCACAAAATATATCTCACAAAAATAACTTTATTTTTGTAGAACATTGCATAAAGGGCGAGGACGTAAATAAGACGGGGGTCGAAGGTTTTGATATAAGAGGTAAGGGCTGTTTATTGCGGTTTGCTGGGGTGAAAGTGGACGGTACCTAATAAAATACTTTGTCTACAGCCTCCACATACTTGCTCGTGTGACTTTTAATAAAGTCTCCGGACTCAACATTTTTGGGATCCGCTATGAGTTTAAGAATTTTGTAGTTAGAATCTCGAGGAATATTTTTAGCTAAAGGGTTGTTTCAAGCATGCGAAATATTATGGTTAAGTGAATTTTGTTTTAGCTTTCAAGACGGTGCTTGCTATTCAAAGAGCACACATCAAGTAAATAAAATAAAAGGTAAGCGAATACTTATGTACGTGATGCGAGCATAAAGGTTTTAATAAAAATGTTTTTGTAATAAAACTTAAATAATAGTCTTACCTCTTTTGCCATATTTGGGTAAAACTGTTTGTCCCATGGAGAGAATAGAGACGATGAGACATACAGACGCTTTCCATCAAGGGAAAGTTGCAGCATTTGAGGAGACCCTTGTAATTTCTTGCCTTTTATTGTGACCAGTTCAGGTTGTACAATAACCTGTAAATGATGTTCAATATTATGATGTTCTTAATACAAAATTACATGACATTAAAAATGTTATCCATAATATTATTACGTCAGTGTAAACAACACCAGTGATAACTTAATCTATAACAATATGAGTATGCATGAAATTAAATACACTTTTTTATAAACAAAACGGAATAAAAATAATGTACTTAAACAAAAATGATAAAGCACTTTATAGCAATAACACAAATTACTGAAATGGTAGGTATTAATAAAACTGAAACATCGACGACACAGAAACATTTCACAAATGGAACAAAAGTTAAAAAAGTAATTTAGCAAACATCAGAGGGTAAAACTGTTGATGAAAAGAATGACGCGGCGAAAATGTAATTGTGTGAAGTCACGAGGCGTTAATTCCAACTATTACAATTGGAAGAAAGGAATTTTTCGACTGCCTTGACTGTCCAGTGAACGTAAGCGCTTCAGCTGTTGAGCTGTCCCTGAGTTCGGTTCCTGGGTCGGGAAAATGATTTTGAGCTCGCGGAATTTCTCAGTAGCACCCTGAAGTCTGGATTTGATAGCTATTATCTTCTCCTCTATAACATGGGACTTACGTTTAACTGACGAAATGTGTATTGTTGAATTATTTACCTTCGACTCTCTATCCTCGATGAGTTTTGTTTCAGGGTCTGAAGCAATCACACCTCCAAGGTGTACCTTAGCAGTCATCTTTGGGTGTTGAGGGTCCGAAATATCATATTGCCTCACTTCACCGTGTAACCAGCAAGACCCATACAAATATTTATCATCCAGAGAGATAATAATATCTCCCAATAAACCTGAAACAAGAAGATGATAAAAATATTTTATTCTGCTGAAACATCAAGACTGAATTGCAGCCAGAAAAGTTTTAGACTTCATAAAATTTGTACGTGTGGATCACTTAGATTTATGATTTGAAGCGGTGGAAAGCGCAATTTTTCAGCAGCTTGAATTTTATGAATGGCTGAGGCAGGTTAGAAGAACCCAAAAGATTGTGTATCTTCAAAGTTTCATGGACTGAAACAAAACATTTACCCGGAAGGAATTGTTGGGTAACTAGAGTAAAATAAAAGAAAAACAAAAAGTTACCGTTAATCTCGGACTCAACGCCATCTTTGGAAACTTTTTTCGCTGGTATGTCGATGACTTTATCGGCTTTCCACGTTCCGTCTGATGTTTTGTAGAACCTAAGTAAAGTTAATTGAAAGCTTTTACTTGTTATTCCTTTTAGTGGCTGTGATATTCACAATTTTCCTTTCTGGTTTTTCGTCTATTTTGTCCCTAGTGTAGCATTTAAATCCGGCTTTTTTTGTACAAGATGTTCAAATTGTGTAAGACTTTAACAGATGATATAAAAGTTATCAATCTGAATGAATCTGAAATCTGGATCGCACAAAGTGGTAAAAACCCAAATAAAGTTTACGTAATGCCAAAGAAAATTATCGTTCAAAACTTTCACAAGGAAGCAATAACAAAAATCCCTGCAAATCTCGTACCTGTAAACGTTTGCGTTCACCGCACACCCAACAAATCCCTGCGCGGATTTGGGATCATGGAGAAATCTAACCTCGAGGGGTGCGCAGCCTTCGGGGCCCAAATCTATGACTTGCTGCAGCTCGTGCGTTGACCATTTATAAATATTCAACGAGGTGCCGTAGTGATCCTTGTCCACAACGTCTTGCTCGTGAAAACCACTGTGGAGGAACAGAGTTGTGTTAATTTGTGAACAGTCTTTTTGGTAGGTAGGCACAAAGCAAATCTAAATTATTCAAAACCTGTAACTTGAATACGGAGTAAAAACATACTGTTTTTATTTGAGACATTTTTTATCTTCAATTCTTGGTTTTTCTAATTTACAAGAAGAAAAGTCAGACGACGATAAAAACTGCTAGTGACGGGCTGATGGAGGTAAAGATTATTTCGTTAAAAACACCACCATAAATAAAACCTAAAGCAACCTAAGATGAAATCAGTAATAAAGATTTGAATAAAATATAAACAAAGCCGCAGCTGAAGCTTCAGCAACAATAACTTTATTAGGTCTAATCTTCATAAAGGATGAAATTATATTCAAATGAATAACTCCTGTAGTATTCTGCGTTATAACGAATTTGTCGGAACGGCCTATAAAGGTTTAGTTAAGCGTGAATATAATAAGTTTCAAGTTAGTAGGTTGTAATTCTAGAGGAGACACTTGGCTTGACTTGACGACTAGATAAATAATTAAATTCAATTATGTTGACTCAGTGAGTCTGATGTTTGTCTCTATCACTTTATCAGTTAAAATAAAGAAAGTTTGACAATATCCAATATTTAACTAACGAACTGATATAATTATTGAATACGTCAATTGAATATACTTACGTCTTGAACCGTTTAGGCGTACCCCACTCAGTAGAAAACATTACATCGTGATAAGGCTGGTACCAGAAATCGTAGCCGAACTTAGCGAATTTATTTCCCTTCGTCCACGATCCTAAAAAATAAGCCAACGATTTACGCTTTTGTTTTCAATATGGCACCTATTAAGTCTCTCCCCTCTGCTGAAATTGTGTAAAGGCGCGTTCACAATTCACCTGTCATTTCCAAAGACTTCGAATCGATGAGCACAAAATCCCCTTTTCCGTTTTCGTCTTTATCTCCCATCGTCGAAATCATGATTTCGCCAGTTGCCAGGCAGTGCGTCGTGTGCGGGTAACTGCAGTTGAATGACCTCATCTTGGTGCCGTCGATTACCTGGTAATGAGATTTTCGCTATGAACCCTCTATATAAGGGAGCTGAGAGAATGAGGTCTTTAGCAGTTTCGCTGATAGTAAGGGATTTACATTTAAGTTGGCTTTTTCGGAGTAAACTTTTAGGCGGAGTACCTTTAGGTGTTTGCTTTGTACCTACATTTTATATTGAACAATTTTGCACAAATTTCATAGATCCCATTTGCCGGAATTTTTAATTATAAATAACATTTTAGAAACACAATAGATTTGAATTCATGTATTATATCTGAGTGTATTGCTAGAACACTGCAGACGTTCATAGAACTTTAGCTCCTACGTGGAAATCATAATGGTATGTTTAAACAACATAATGGCCCCCAAATTCTGAGTGCCTACAAAGTATAGTGTGAAAAGGACAAGCAAAGGTCTAACAGTCAATATAACGAGTTCGCGAACTGTCTGGCTCTAGTTGGAATGCTGCAAGTTTAACGCCAGATTCGGTATGAGTTCGAGATAGCTAGATGGGAAAATTTCTCCACCGAAATTTGAGGCTCTCGGAGCAATAATAATTATGGTAGGCAAGGCTATGGGCAATGATCGATAGAGATGGGAGATTATTTGAGGGGAAAAGTTGGATGACGGGAGGCTATAGAGTTAAATAGGATAATAGCTTCCTCGGCTACTGAGGTTATTTAGTTGATTAATACGCTTGTTAAATTGTATTGTGTTTGTGGTTAATTTCATTGCAAATTTGTGACTAGTTTTGTATTTTGAGCTTTCGTTGCTAAGTTACGTTATAGCTATATTATAATTAAGCTATGACGTAACTGAGCAACGGCTCTAAAAGATTTTTTTATTGATTGATTTTTTTAAAGAAACGCGTCCATATTTTCATAAATCTTTTTACTTAAACTAGGAGTTGTCAGCAATATTACTCAGTCGAGTTCGGACTTAAGACCCTTTGATTTGAGATCCAATCTTCAAAATGAGGCTTTGCTACCCTCCTACACTTTTATAACCTAAATCCTAAGCTTTAGTGGCTTCGAGTAGCTATATTAATTTATTTACCCGATTCCAAGAAAACAGACATTGACTTCACATATTTTTAATAAAAACAAAATATGTACAAAACGTAGGGTAGGTATTTGATAGAAGCAAGAATCCCTTTGAAGCAAGCAAGATGATGTAATATGCAATTTATGAAGAAATTGGCGTTTTTATTAACCCAACGCTTATATCAAGCGAGGTTATATTAAATAAAATTGTATTTTAATAATGTAGTGAAGCATTTTATTCTGTAGCAAGTTAAATAGACGCTTGAGTAGAAGATAAGTTTTGATGTAGTTTATTTTTATTTGAGCTAGGCTTGCTATGATTTTTAAGGATTTGAGTTCACGTTAAACGGATTATCCAATTTATGTTTTTGAAAGGATTTTTTATTACTCGGGCTTTATAATCGATTTTACAATATAGACTAAACACCAATTTCACCAATGAAACAGCAGTGCGATTCTGTAAACATGTTGAAGTGAACACCCGGGCGGGGCGCACGACGGGTGAGTTGTCAAACCATACAAATAAAATGGAATGACAGCTCTATGTCGTTCACTCCGCCTAGGTGAACACCGTGAGATGTCGACAGAATCGACCAGCTGAACTTCATCAGCGAATAAATCACGTTTATGAGCTGTCAGTGTCATACAGTTTAGATGTACTGATCGCGTTCAGTTTCATTGGTGAAATTTCATTAATTATTATTATTATTAAGTATATTAAATAAAGCTTTAAACACATCCTGGTAAATGTGTTAAGTTAAAAGCAAATTGAGTCATTGACATAAAAGAGAATCAACACGGTTTCAACAGTTTATGCTTTCACGATTCTGTTCATTAACACATCACTCAAGAAAATCAAACAAATTCATTCAACCGGATCGAACGACAGCCTCTTTTTCCTGATTCAATTTCTGCTAGTAAATTGATTCGTAAATCTGCATTCAGCGTAAAAACAACAATTTATATCGGGAACAACCGTTTGTTTCAGTTTTACGCTCTCGCAATAAAGTTGTAGTTGCTTCGGAAAATTCGAAACATAAAAAGCTAAGAATTAAAAAACTTTCCCAGAACTGTTGACATAAAAATTCAGTTTTATGACCAGCCTCTACCATTTCAGTAAAGCATGTTCAAACTTCCGAAGTTCGTACGGACCGCGACTGCATTTTTAAGGACCAAAACAAATTGTTTACTCTTCAATCTTGGACGCGGCCGCTTGGTTGCCAAGCCGATCGTAAAATTGGACTATAAATCTAACAAACAATCTAGAAAAAACACGGATAAGTGCTCCGTGTGAGAATTTAAATTACGATCGACAAACGTTCAGGAATCCTGCATAGACCGTAAATTGGGTCCGATATTGATTTATCGATGGAGAGATGCCTTAATCACCCTAACATGTGCACTCTGCTTAAATTAACAATGTCCGTGGACATAGAACACTTTGTGTGTTGTATTTAGATACACGTACATAAATAATAAACTCAAAGTCTGTATTTATTTATGTATAGATTGGTTTAGATAAGTTGTTTTAATAAATACTAACTAACTATATGAACTAAAAATAAAAATCAAAACTTCTAACTAAGTTAACCCTAAAGTCTTCTCTTTTATCTTTAAACAAGTTATGAGTACTCGGACCCCACGACCCGAGAGTTTCAACCCCAAACACTCAAAAATATAACTACCAACGAGGTTGTTATATTTACGTCGCTTGAGGTTCTCCGCAGCCACAGCGGCAGCACCAGCACAGCACGAAGGGCTAGGAAAATGGGATGGCGCAAGAGGATACAAGTAGCGTCCCACACTAAAGGCCTACCCATCTTCCATGGAAATAACGACATAACGTCCGGTCTCCTGACATCGTCGCGTGCCTGGCCATTGGGTTATAATACAGCCGGGACGCCGACGGTGACAAGAGCTCGTCGGATGATCTCGTTAATATTCGCGTGCTGCGAAGCAGCTAGCTGTTAGCTAGCAAAAACCAAAAGCCATATTGCAGTAAGAAACAAATCATTCGAACTCTACACATTCACAAGCTAAATCGACTTCATTCCTAACTCTCGGCCTCTGGCCTCGTTTCACAAACTTGTTGTTTGTCCACACTTGTGTTGTCTAAACTCTTCTCTACCTTTGCACCCATTGTTAAAAGTATACTTTAGAGGTATTGGCAAGCGAGTTTATTTACTGCTTCGAGGAGATGAATTCTTTGCGGATAGGAAACTATTATTTACTCAATGCTCTGTTTAGGTAGTATACTGTATTTATAGTTTGTTTAGGGATATTTAGAGAGTCTTTAGGGAGTACTTATATTGTTTATAAAACTACTACTAACGTTCTCACTGTAAGGATAATGGCTACCTTTCTAGGATAGGGATGTAGCCCCATTGCGGGTTTGTGGATATCACATCATGTCTTGACGATGATTCCTTCCGTTTTGTGAGCAGTGATTATGATATAAATAGTTATTACGTAGACGTTACGCAAAAGGTTCAAAAAAACGAAAATATAGGGTACTGATATTTTTTCAGATTATTTTGACTATTTTAGAATTAAAGTTGATGGAATATGCAATTGTTGAGCCGTCAATAGACACAAAGAAACGATGGATGGATTGGGTGATAGTTATTATGGCTGAAAAGGAGGTGCCTTTTGAAATGGTGCTAAATAGAGATCATCAAATCATCATCAACATATCAGCCGACAAATTTCCACTGCTGGACATAGGTCTTCCCCAAGTGTCGCCACAAATAGATCTTAGGAAGATAAAGACATTCTGCGGTGACCCCAAATAAATTATGATGAGAGCAGGAAGACCATGATAAAACTAAAATTGGCTAGCTACAAATAGAAGTCTCTGTCACAGAACGAGGCAAGGCATTGAATATATTGTGTGCCAACCTGAACTACATCCCACTAAACTCGGTCTGATATTTGCGAAGCACTCAAAAAATAATATGAAGCACTTGGTTGGTAATCTTCCCGTGATAGTTGAAGTATCAATCAAGGCAATTAGGGTCATAACGCTGTGAGGAGGTGAGGGCAAAGCAAACTAGCTGAACGTGGGTTGAACTTTTACTGCTTTTATTGGTAAACTTAGACTAGACTAGTGCTTGGGAAAGGACTAAAATGTTCTTTGGAATAATATTATATTTAGCCCATGGAGTAGGAAATCTTTGCAATTAGCTGATATTTTTATGAAAACGAGATAACAAATAAAATGCTGACGTCTTTCAAGCTTGTATATGCATTGAAAGTAAAAAATGATTTGTATTAACTAGATAGATTTAAAACTACTAAAGTACAATACACACCAGCAGCATTGTGTTTTACAATTGTCTCAATGGGGATGATTCCTGGTCAAAAAACATTTGATTTTATTTTGTTCGTCAGTTAGATTATCGAAAAATATTGGACACGTATTTTTTGTTTTATGAAATCAATAAAAAAACGAAGATAAAACGCAACAAAGATCAGGAGTGGGGGTTTGTGATGTCACGTGTATGTAAAAAGTGTACTTACAAGTGACGTCATACGAGTTTTCAACGCACGGTATCGTTTTAATTTTTTGTTCACGTGAAAAAATAAAAAAAAACGTGTCTTATTTTTTTTGGAAATATATCTGACGAACTAATTAGCTTTTTTTAGTCATCTACCCTATTATGTATGTAGTATCAACCCATATGAAAACAAAAAAAGAAGGTTCTTACAAATACAAATAATTCATTCCGGACTTACTTTATGCATCTTTGGTTTCCTCGGGTCCGATCCAACATCCACAACGAAAACCTTCGCAGATTTCAAAGCAGGCAAAATAAGGAGGTCTCGCTTGAGCGAGGGGTCGTCATGGCAACTGGAGCAAACGTTCCAGCCGCTGTGATGGAGCTCGTCGCCTACACTACCAGTGTGGGTACGTGCGATCACCTGTAACCAGTCAGGAGTTTAGAATACTCTGAAATACAAAAATAAAACAGACACAAACTAATTTTATGGAATTTTCACTTATGAAAATGGATAATATTAAAGCATTTTTCTTTTACTAATAATTCGTTTGGGGCGAAAAAACAAAAATCATTAGAAGACCAAGCTATTGTTTTGATATTCTTGAATCTATTTTTAGAATTACTAGTTAAGCGTGTCACTTAAATCGGCGAAGTACGAACTAACCTTGAAAACTTCGTGTCTAGATTTACAAACAAAGACATAACATAATTTAGAGTTACCATCCTACTTAATTTTATGTATTACTTGCGTTTTAATAGATACCTATTGTAAACAACTCAGAATCTTTAAGAAAACACAAAGCAGTTCTCAAAAGCGATGTTATTATTATTACTAAACACCGTTTCGAAAAACCGTTTGTTTCAATATTCCGCAGTTTTACAACGAAGAAAAAACAATATTCAAATTCTTTGTGAAACAAACCCGAATAACATAACAGTTTATTGTAAATACCAAGATGTTCTACAATTTAAAAGAAATCTAATACTAAACATCAGTCTTCCTTTTAATCACAGAGTAAAAAAACTTTAGAACATCTAAAAGGAAACCCATAATCCGAGCGACAAATCCCGGGCAATATATTGCATTCCGCTTGTTAATTTAGTCCCAGTATTGCAACGGCAAAGTACACAATAATACTTCCTACTGAATCCTGAAATCCTGGGATTACTGGTACGTTATTGCCCTGCGACATTGCCCGACTAAATGGCTGGATGTAAGGTTTTATTCGCTAATACAAAAGTAGTGCGTAATTGCTATTTTCTTGTCGGGAATATTGCCCGTATCTTGTCTTTTTCCGGGAAATTGTGTCGTGTGCGGACAGCTTTCGGAGAGGTAATTATTTTCTGAACGGCTTGTTGAGATGGGTCCGGATAACGTTTTTGCGTGGATAATTTTCGTTGGTATTCGGAAATGTAGAAAGATATTTTCCTTAGATGGTCATGGGAATTGAATCGTACTATTATAATTAATACGTCATTCGCCGTTTGTGTATGAAATATCACCTTAAATACGTCCAATTGATGAAATTAAGATCAGCATAAATATTTGCATGTTAAAATAAACCAAATAATCGATTAGGTCGAGAATCTCAAATCTTTAATTTATGGAATCAATACAATCATTAGTGTTAAAGTGCTTTTTCCTCGACAGATTTCATTTCATAAGAAAATCATAAAATATTTAAACTTTTATAAACACGCATAGTCAAAAAGGTTTACCTTGATTGACATGAAACTCTCATGATATAAATAAGCCGAATATTTAACGTGAAATATTTAAAACTTTTGTTCTAAATCCAGCGGTATAGCCAAATTAACGGAGTATTTTTGTGCGTTTCAAAATGATATTTTTAAAAACCTCTAATTCCGAATTAAAGGTCAAATGAAGTAGTTTATACATAAATGTTTAGTCGAGGTTGTAATTTGAACAATACCTATATATGTAGTTTTAGACTTTACTAAGGCTGAAACTACATATTAGGTATTATAAATCAACTTCAAGAATTTCGTATACAATGTACTTATCCAAAAAAAACTCTTTATTAGCGATGTTATTCACACTTAAAAATAATTTAGCAACATATTTTTCTATGTGCACTGTATGTATGTCTAAGTGCACATAATCAATAAATTTGTGCGTAGTGAAAATGTTGCTTATGTATCTTTGAAACGGATTCTTCTAAACTATTATATAAACATTTTTAACGTGATTAATTTTTATTTGTTATAAACTACTCCTTAAAGTTCTTGCAGTTGATTGTTAAACGCCTTGTATACCTAATTGGTCTCATAGCGAAAATAATTTCATTTAAGACATGCAAGCGACATTCAACTTCAGAGGATAAAGGCATTTACGAACACCTATTTTCAAGAGTAGTGCAGTGAACATGAAAAATACCTGTTATTCACAAGTATAACTGATTTACGCCTCAATAAACCCGAACCTTTCCACTTTCCATTATGTTCCTAGATCGTAAATTCTTAGGTCCGATTGAGAAATATATCCCTAGTGGATTTATAACTTCTCTTTCTATATTCATCCAGAGAGTATTTTTATCGCTATCACGATACGGTAACATACCCACAACTTTCAAGAACTGCTCTTTATTACCTGAAGATAATTATGGGCAGATGCAAATATTTGTTTTTCTTAGCTTATAGTGTCCCACTACCGTGATGACGGTTGGCGCAGTGGTTGAGCGACTGACTACTGTGCTGCATGTCACGGATTCGATTCCGGCACGGTACAAATATTTGTAAGGCCTACAGATAGTTGTTCCGGGTCTGGCTTTTTGTGTATGTGAGTGTGTATTTATAAACGCACCCACGATATAGGAGAAATTCCTTGTGTCTGGCAACATTTTTATGATAAAAAAACTACTATCTAAGCAAAGGCCTCCCCCATATCTTCAGACACTCTTTTCTTGTGCCACCTCAAACTAGCCTCCGTGGTGCGCATTCTGGTCATCTCGCCACCCCTGTCTATGCCGGTCTCAGCGATACCGTTCATCCTCTGGCAACCAATGCGTGGAGATTTTTGCCTAGCGGTCATTATGCATACCGCTGACGTTATTAGCCTAATCCCATTTGAGACTAATGGTTTTCCCACGTCTTGAATATACCGACACTAATATTCCACCAGTTCTGATGTAACTTCCGCATACAGGGTTGATTTTCGGTTTCACAATTTCGGTTAACCGATCACAAATCCCTACCCTGCCGTGCACACTGTTACTGAGAATTTCCTAATCCTTCTCTCTGCTATGGCTAGTAACAGGCCAATCAGCTAGTCTGAAACCATCCCACTCATAAATGGGATCCGATTAAAATGCTACTGGCAGGTTCCCTTGAACCCAATAATTTCACATCCCTATTACGTCCCTTTCCGGGTTTACCTGTATTAAAATTATCCCATTGAAATCACAAGGTACGGGTATAAGGGTTACAGTAATCAATGAAATCCTTCCGATACCTTTATATCGTTATCGGTGGATAAACGGAACTCGAACGATATTGAAGAAAGTGATGATTCGTTCTTGGTTTAATTATAAATATATTATATTTTATTTGAGATCAAATTACGAGATCTATATGGTGTTAGTAAAAGTCTTAACCTAATATTAGGGAAAAACCACACTATATGTTCAAAATTGAGCCAGCATATGGCTATCCCACCTATCACACAACACACTCAGGATGCTGTGGGAGCTAGCACATACTCTACCGAGAATAGAAACGCACCGTTTCCGTATAATGGCATGAAAACCATCAAGCCTGGCCTCGGTGAACATCCCGGAAACGATACAATAGCGTGGCAGACCCAACAGCATCCTGAATACATTGTTATACTGGACACGCAAGGCGTTGTATGCCCTCAGCGTATACCTGAGGTATGTATACGGTTTAAGCCATCATGGCTTATGTTTTGGCTCCAAGCTATCATCGTTATTCTCTAAGCTTTGCTAATGAATTGGCGAACGTGTCTTGTTATTAGCTAAAATGTGCAATATGCTGCAACCCTACTCTTTGTTTAATACTGTCGTAGCATTTTACGATACCCACGGGAAAAAGGGGGCTGCCTTTCATTATGATACTAATGTCATTTACTTTACGATATGGACATACCGACAGTTCGTAACACAGAAAAACAGTAAGGATGTTTCGTCCAAGACTCATTAGGAATCTGTCTTTTATTTAAAGCCTGTCCCACTGAGAGTGTCAAGATAAAGACCCATGTTTCAAAACGTAAACTACAACTCAACTCGAACTTCAACCCCAATCGGAGCTTGTAATAAATTGAAGCTTTCGCATTTGTTTGCTCATCTCTCGAGTACGAAAACGTCAATTAGACAAGCTTTCATTGACATTTTCGTGCTCATGAGTTGGAGTTTACGTTTTGGAATATGTTCTACTAACATAATTATGAGTACAAACACAAACGTACAAACAAATGTAGTTTTATAATACCAACCTGACTATATGTCGGTGATTTAGGGTCCACGTCAACCGTGGCTAAATAGTCTTGCTTAGTTTGGTCCGGTTGGACACAGACCACGTAAAGCAGTTCCTCTCTGGGCCCATTCTTGAAGGCGTCTAAAGGAGACGCGTAGCCTGGTCCACGTTTACCTAGAAACAAAAAGAAGAGGCTGTTGTAGTGTGAAAATATATAAGAAGCATAATTTATTAAGCAGAACTATGTTTAAAGAACTAAAATCTATCTATATCTATACCTACTAATATCAACAAATAGCTCAAGATTTTGTTTGTATGTTTTAACGCGCTAATCTCTGGAACTACCTGTCGGATTTGGATCGAATTATTTTTGTAAATGATAACCACATTCATGAGGTAGTAGGCTAAAGGCTATACTTACGGGAACGGAATAAACGGGATATGCGTGTACGATGTCGCGGGCAAAAGCTAGTGTTTCATAAAAAGAATATGACAAATCAACCGAGCGAGATGTTGTGATTGGTCGAATGATTTTTTAATAGCCAATCCCATCACTTGACTGGAGTTTAATTTGTGATGCGTCGATATTTATTTCCAGAAACCTTACCCATAATTTATCTTATATAGATTTCCAAGAAAGAACACTATTAAAAATAGTACAAATAGTTATTAAAAATAACGATTCGTTCGCAAAAATAATTATCATGAGCACATCTAAAAAATGGAATAAAACTAAATTAAATTCAATTGAACATTTCATAATGGCGTGGTCTCATGGCATAGGTACGCTTTTCCACATTTATTTTATACTAGGTCGCCCGTAGAACTTCGTATCACCTAAAACTGATTCGATTGAAACGGTTTTATTGCTCTGTTTGCCTAAACCACACCGGTATTGAGGGGAACAAAACTAAGATAAAAATATACAGATTGGTCGAAATATTTCCGAGTGTTTTTAAACTTTAAAAAAATCTAAAAATGTGACCACGTTCACTTAATTAGTACCAAAATTATAAACAAGCAGGTTGAAAATATTATTTTTGTGAGTGCATAAAATGAAAAATGTTCAGTCATTTTTGGATTCAGTATCCTACAGAAACAAGCAGGAACTAATTACGGCGCCTTTTTATATGCAAAACGGTTTGAGGCTGAGAAGTCGCCAGACAACTTGAGCATTTATTTGAATTATTGGCCAGACTACTTTCAGCTTCTGAAGTTTTATTTTACTTGCAACACAAAAATTGCAATTTTAACCTACAATCCAATATAATAATAATATTGCATAATGCAGTTCATCATTACACATAGAAACATAAATACACAACTAAAATGTATCAGCCAGAAATACCGTAACGGAGTAACACTTTTTCAATATAAGTACAGTTAGTTTCTTTTTGAAGCTTGTTACTGGTTCCTCTTTTATAGAATCAGGAATGTGGTTAAAAACAGCAATTATTTTTCAATTCGGAAAACCTTTGAAGAATAATAACATACCTAATAAAGCTCCCTAAAATTACAAATGCATTTATAAACCAAATAATAAAAATCAATTTCCCGACTTTTCCTTTTTCAAATATTTATTTTTGTGAGCCCAATTTTCTTTCAAAAAGAGAACTGTCAATTCGTATAAATCGTCGATAGGCATCAAACCGTTATTTTTTTCCTGCGTAAACGAGGGTACCAGACAAACACGGAGGGTTGCCACCCCTCGCCATTTTGGTAATCACGTCAGGTAATGCTTGCATATAAATTACTCCTTTGTTCGGTTTAATCCCATCAATAACCCATTGTTTCGGCTACAAATTGCATAGCTTGTTAGTAATAGATAAACACATGGGTATGAATATTAAATCTAATTAAAAGTAAGCAAACGTGATTGAACGATGATCAGTTCACAAAATATCGAGAGTTTACAATCTCTAAAGATTACAATCTTATGGAGTTTGCAATTATCCGGTGACATAATACATACATACTCTCGAAAACATTGCCGTCCTGGGGCAGTCAGGTAGAAAGTAGAATAGTCCAAATAAAGTACATAATCAAAGTTTTATCTTTTTTATCAAAACACCCTTTATTTATTACATTAATTGCCAGTTGCATAAACAAGTTATCTACCCTCAATCCGATTACGATATTTTTCTTTCGGTTCTGCTTGTATCTATGTCACGCAATCTTGAAGTACCCACCTACTACTTTCTTTTAATTTATGTTAGTGCTCGAGTTGATAACATAGAAGGCTATTACTGGGATCACGGTTCATTGGAAAAAGGAAATGAATGTGGAATCCAGGTTTTCACCGATTTAAATAACATGAAAAATCAAAAATTTCGTAGAATAGAGAAAAGTGAGCAGGAGTTGATGTTGACTTAACTATTGTTATGGTAGGCGCCAGATAAACTTGCGATAAAGTACATTGACCTTTCTCTATCCCTTAGTAGATACCCGAACAATAAATTATAAACCGTTTTTCATTACTAAAGAACGTAATCCTTTTCGTTCTTTAGTAATGAATGAAAAAATAAATGCACTATAGAAGTCGATTCAAGACAGATTTATGTCTTTATTTTTGTGTTTGATATTTAAGAAAGTCAATAAATGTATGTTGGTCAATGACCGTTATTGCACATTTATCTGATATTTACCACACTGTCTACTAAACAAAGCGATGAAGTCTTTACTTCGAAATAGGGTTTTTTTTTTTTCGTTTCTTGACAATAATGGTACTTGTTACATGCCAGAAAATTATGATAAAATGAATGTATTGGACGTCTAAGGTGACGACTTTAGAATAATAACGCCTAGAAACCTAGTTTAGTCCGGTTAAGCAGTTGATATCCCAAGTGTGTTAACTTGCTAGTGATCATACCTAAAAAAAAAAAAAAAGAAACCTAGTACGAGCATCAAACGGGAAGCTACTCAGACTACACCATATATGGTGTACTAGGCGCAGCGAGCCGTCAGTGCTCAAGGTCACGTTCTGTTGAATACATCTCCCGAGAAATATTTAAAAATGATCACAATGTCACAATGTAGTGTTGACAGTTGTAAAGAAAAAATACACATAATACAGTTAGGCACTAACTGTTGGAGTCTACTGTATAATGCTTATTGTTTTATGTACGAAACGAAAGATAAAAATTACGGTTGATTCAAGTAATTTTCGCATTGAAACTTCTTTAGGCACACTTCGTTGGGCAGTTTTGATGTGGGAAAAAATCAATGATTTCGCGACGCGACACCGACACCTCTATGTATGAGATCGTGTATTAAATTTGGAATATAAGAACATCAGACTGGACTTTGTCCGCCGACCAGTCTTTCATGGGTGTCATTTCCATGGTTTCTGGGGTCGCTAAACCGATTATGGGGTCAAAATCGAAATCCAAGATGGCGCCGACGAAATTTATTCGGCACCGGGGGTCTGTAGTCTGCTTTTAAAAGTAATTGTTCTAGTTTACACTTCTGTCCGCACTCCCGGAGTGCCACTGCATTTTTTTAAACCGGGTTAGTTTCATCGAAAAAGCAAACATCTATAGCACGTTTTTCTAGCGAATAGCAATGATGCCGATTCTTTTGTTCACCACCTAAACTAAAATAAGAATTTTGCTATCTCTTACTGCAGAACACGAAATAAGTAGACAAGTGATATGACTCCATAATCGAATTTAGCGACACAGAAACTATGAAAATGACACCCATGAAGAAAAGTTAGCAAATTTCGTCGCCGCCATCTTGGATTTCGATTTTGACCCTATAGTCGGTATAGTCGGCTAGCGACCCCAAAAACCATAAAAATGACACCCATGACGAAAAGTTAGCAAATTTCGTCGACGCCATCTTGGATTTCGATTTTGACCCTATAGTCGGTATAGTCGGCTAGCGACCCCAGAAACCATGGCCTATTATAATAAGTACGTACAGACAAAGTGACGTACGTAAAATTTTTTATATTGATCTATGATTAGTCTCAAGTACATTAACATTTTTCCCGATTTTAGGGAAAGTGTTCATTCCTAGCAACATTTTTTACGTTTGTGTGCCTGTCTGTGGCTGTAATTACATACCGCTCACTCACACATAAGTACTAAAGTTGCTTCATTTTTTAGTAGGGAGCGTGTATGAGACTTTCCTTCTAGGCGTTATTATTCTAAGGTGACGACTATACGCCAAGCGCGGCATAAGTGGCGTATTAAGCTGGTCTATAGAAGAGCAGGTAAATGGGCAATCCAGATGCCAATAGATGGGGCATGGTTTGTGTGATTTAGATAAAAATGCTGTAAACGTTTTTTTATCGCGCCTGATGGAAAGCGATGGATAAGGTCTATGATGGAGCGAGACTGCCCAGAAGTTGCCTGTTCACTCTTGCTTTGAAGGCAGACAGGTTATATATGGAAGGGAATACAGTCGCTGGCAGAGAGTTCCACACTTTGGCTGTGCGCATAATAAGTGTGGAGGAGAAGCGCTGAGTACAACTAGTCGGGATATTGACCGAGTGCGGATGGTACCCAGCAGTACGTGTGGTATTACGGTAGTAAAAGGGCGATGATGAGACTAGGTCGTACAGTTTCTGCGCACACTCATCCGTAGTCCAGTCTGTAGAAGACCGACAGGCAAGCAACACTACGCCAATGAGCCAGACTGTGAAGCTTAGCCACCATCGTCTCGTCGCCTGCCTATTTACTCTACATTCCACAAAGTCCAATGTCTTGGTACCATGCAGAAAACCAAAACAAGATTGATTTCCATCAGCCAACAAACGATTTGTTGATACCTGTTACGCAGTTTTTTTTCGATAATACATGTAATCAGATTAGTATATTTCATACTCAAGACAGATTTGATAAAAAATCCGACTACAACAATGTCTAGATAATGCACACAAAAGTGACCTTGAAATTAACAGCTGCCATAATGCAGACAATATATTTAAACACCGTCTGGTACACTGATTGTTTTCCTAATGCAGTAGCGATGGACTAGGAATACATAATTATAGATGACTATGTACATACTTATGTGATTGTCAATGGTATGGAACGTATCATGTAGTCCTGACCTATAATAATAATATGTTCTATTAAAGGCATCTGCCACACTTTGGCTACATAACTAGCTTTTATAATGAGCAACGATTGTCAGACAATGAAGTCATAATTATCCCGTTTGGTGTTAGCTAATTGGTATAATTAGGTATTAGGGTGTTACTACATCAATCTATCGATCCTATATCGGTATGGTAGCTTTGGCTGATGGATAGACACGAGGCGATAAACAATTGATCGATCGATGTTGATCGATTAGTGTGGTAGCTTTGGCTGATAGAAGAAAGAAGTAAAAACTATTGATCGACGTCGACTAATTCATTCTAACATCGATCGATGGCATCCATCGACGATCGATCGACTGGTGTAGTAGAAAATATCTATTGACATCGACTGATCTATTCTACCATTGATCCACGATCGATCGATTGACGTGGTAACACCCTTACGCTTTCACATAATTATAATGTTCTGATTACTTTATGATTGAGTGTACCTTCTATAGTAGATAATATTCTAGGCAGACCATAATAGATTCTGTCTTCTATCGTACCCTCTGAAAAAAACTTGTAGGTACAGCTAATGCGACCTCTGCACTGACATCGACGCTGAAAAATATTGGCAAAGCCAGGTCTAGGTAAAAAGGGCAACCCAAAGAAGAAGTAGGTAGGTTTATATTCCAAAATAAAAGACTCAAACATACTGTTATGTCTAGAATAATAATGCCCGTATTGATAAAATAATGTTACCTAAAATAACTTTTAATCTGAAACTACGCATGTCCTATTTGTCTCACTCAACCTCTAAATTTATTTCGGGGCCTTTTCGATATTGTAAGCCTCAATTATTGGATTAAGTGACGATCAAGAATCGTTCATGGATTTATGAATAAATCAATTTCATGTGAAAGGCAACAAAGGATATTAAAACAACAGCTCCTCAATCCTATTAGGAACCCACTTAAGATTATATCGAGACCATTCAAAAATTAAAACAAGTACCTTCTTAGTTCGTCTCCTCTTCTTTCCCTAGCTTTGAAATTGTTAAATCCATACCGAGTTTAATATTCAAAAGACTTCTTGAAATTTTTCCATCCACAAAAAGAAGCTTTATCTAAACAGTGAGATTAAAATCACTAGGGTTCGTTTGAGGGACCTCGTTTAAGGCGCTTTGAGGGCACGCCTCGGGCGAGGCTGGAATGATAAATTGCAGCCCGCTTGATGTTTCTGACACTTTTTTTCATACCATGACCTTTTACCGGTCTTTTATTTCGCTTATCATGTGATACGGACGAATAAGTTTGTTAAAGAGCTGACAAATAGCTATGTAGGAGCAGCCGTGTGGAACACGACTTGGGAGCATATTGGCTTTTAAAGGATACAGGGGTATTGCAAATCTTCCTTCTTTACGAAAGCGGTAAAAAAATATGGTCAACAATTAAAGCATATTTAGACGTTTAAAGTTTCTTGCCCGTGTCATTAATTTATTTAAATTGATACAAAAATATACTTGTACTGTCCAAATACTGTTCAGATGGTGCATTTTTATTTATTCATCCATTTACCATGGGTGGCCATCCAGGGAATTAAAACGCATCGTGTAAGTCAGTCCAATGATGTACAAATATTTGGTTGGTCATGCTCATGATCTGTTGAAGATAATTAGTATCCATTCCTAAACATACATGTAGTTTCAAGAAATTGGATCCTATTCTTTGATTAAAGTTGAGTCTTACGTCCCTTGCATTATTTCCAAACTGTTGTTTTTACTATTTTCATTGTGCACTCCTTGATCTAATACCCTTACTGTTGTGCAATTATCCGCATCACTATTTTCTATTAGGATTGTGAGTGCAAGCGCGAAACCCCATATTTCTTACCCTAGTACTCCGATGCCAACAGACCGAATAAAGATGCAACTTTTATCATTCGAAAATAAAGACAATCTTTTCATTACTACGTTTCACTTTAGATAATTAACAGTCCATTCTCAAACTGACATAAATTATTTACACTCAGGTAAACAACTGCATAAACGTGTATTCTTAGAGTAGATAAATCAGGGAACAATAAACACATTATAATTCCAAAGAAATGTTCATACCATTTTCATCCTATAGAAAATTTGGCAAATGCATCCGTGTAATGATGGTTTAATAATAGATAAATATGCAAAAATATCCACACCAGTACCAGCAGCAGTCTATTTATAAAACACATGAATCCAAACAAACACAACCTTGATAATGAAATAGATGGACAAAAAATAAAACTAATTCTCGAAACTAAAACAGGACAAGATACCAGCAAAGTTAAACTTGAATAACCTATTATATGTAACTAAAGTTGAAATACATGAGAAAAATATAGTACTTACAACACGACATATTTTAAACACTGCTAAACCGACAGCTGGTCACACTGATGATAGTGGAATAACTAGTCAACGTAAATAAAGTATGCATACAGAACTTGATGATAAGTGACAGATATAGTCGTCTCTTTCCAACTCATTGAGCGTTGTGAATAAGATGTACCGGTTAGCATCTCCGAATGATTTGACATTTAAGTGTTTGGATATTTAAAACATTCGTATTATTGGGAACAGTCACATTGAACTTGACTTGTACATTGTGATAAAGAATTTCACGATTGTTGCTATGAATGAAGCTGACTCATTGTTTGTTTCGCTCCTAAAACATCATCCTATTTAATAACGAGTGTTGGTAACACAATTTCACATAAACAACTAAACGGATAAGGATTGCATATATCACAGGATTAACACGTGGAATATTTTTTTTCTGCGACAAACACGACATGACGGTTCGATGTGACGACGCTTAGAGAAAGTCTATTTCCAGCTGTGGACATTATTCGGCTGAAATTATGACCACGATGATGCTTGTATGAAAGGAAATCTATACAGTTAAATAAAAACTCTGTCTGTCTGTTCGTAATATCAAAAAAACAGCTTTTAACCCACGACGGTACGGAGATGGTATATATGCGTTTGCTTAATAAATATATAAGATCCTTTAAACAAAAAAAAATCGGTCTGTCTGCTTTTTTTAACTAATATCTTAAGCGGCTTGACCAATTTTGACGGGATTTCGATTTCATTGGCAGATAGCTAATTTTATGTACTTTAGCGACTTTTATTTTAGGAAAAGAATTATGATTTTGTGCAAAAAATACTCAAATCACTTAAATATTTTTCACGCAGGCGAAGCTGAGGGCAGAAGTTATTAGTTTATAAAAGATGCAAATCAAAACATTTGAATAAAAAAAGAACACGCTGAATTGAATTTGGGTTATATCAATATATTCAGCAAAGCTTAATATAATGAACCTCAAAACCCTTTTCATTATAACAAAACCATTTAAGTAAACATAAATACGAATAAATTGAGAGAAAACGTAGAACTGATGCCTATTCATATGAACGTAAAAGCTTTTTACGTTATTCATGAAAGTTAGATCGATTTAATAAAACATACGAAGTTATAACAATAAAGATATCAAACAGCAAATATAATGAACTTGTGAAGCTTCAGCAATAGAGTGAAACAAATTCTTGAATAACATTAAGTTTTTAATAAGAAAAGTTTTGAGATTACACAAAAATGTGGAGGTTTCATTAACTGTTGGATAGTTATTGGATGTTTATAAATTTAAAAAAAAACTATGTATGGTCTTTCCACATCTTTAAATGGCTTCTTAAATCTACTCCTTTTTTTCTACTTTATACACATTTTCACAAAGGTCTCTTTTAAGCAGTAAAAGCAAGAAGCAAGTAAATAATTTCCGTATTACATTATTGATAAGATCAGTTTTCTAGACACTTAAATACTATCTTTTAAAAAAATATGTTCCATAGCAACATACTGCACTATAAAAGTCTGCAGAGGGTTTACGCCCTACGGCATTTCAAACAAACCTTAAAGGTCTTATTTTTCAAAATGAATGAGCCTATTGCATACGCTAGATATCCAGGTCGAAATAGTTCTAAAGAACATTTTCATGTGAAAGCGATTTTAAGTTTTCTATAGAAAGTAAAAAAATATCCTATCTTTCCGTTGAAAATGTTCTCTACTAACTATTTCGACATGGATATCTTGCATACCAAGTTTCATTAAAATAAGTTCATTCTTTTCGAAAAATGAGGATTTTAAATTTTGTATGAATTGCCGTAGGGCGTAAACGCTCTTAATAATTTCTGCCCGTTTTCCTAAAACACCGCTTTAAAAAAGCATTAAATGAACAAAATGTAACTCCTCCAATTAATCTTGTCAAAGTAAAATTAGCTTCGTCAGCCTGCTCCACGGAAAACATCCGTATTTCCTTTTTTATCTCCAACGAAATCATCAAGAACGCCATTAATCAAGATACCTGAGCCAACCATAAGACAAAACGGAATGGTCCTGCGAGTAAAATGTGAGCAATAATATCATTCTGTGAGCGTAACGTCGTTAAGAACCTGCAAGGCGAAGATATAGCTCCACAAAATAAAATGCTACATGAAGAAATAAGACAGACACATCGTACATACGTGCTCTGTGATACAAACGCCTTGCACTCCGCTTCCAATCGCACTTCGAAACACAATACGACTTAAAATACGCTTATTGTCAGTTCAGAATTTAAAAAGTCTTCCACGTAACTTGTATACAAATGTCTATCAATAAACTTTGCAACTATCGATGCATTTATCTTCGTCTACGCAATAAAAGTTTTATACGTCCCGCCTTTCGATTATGTGAATGTGTATTACTGTCCTGCATAATTCGTCTCAGGCTCGCGTGCTGGTGGAATTCATGTCGGATTGAAATATGTCTGCTTATATTCTTGAACAGAATATGCCACAAAGCTTTGTCCTTGTTCTTCCACAATAAATCTGCAGTCTTCTCCTTAATCCTACGCATATTTTCCTCTAGTCTCCTAGCTTTTATTTCCATTTGTATGAGGGAACGGGTCGTATTTGTCAAAAGGCGGTACAGGTATTCTTTTCTTCGCGTTTTCCTCGGCTCCGTTGTGCTCGAATTTATCATAGACTCGTATTCAGTGCTGTCCTCGAGCTCTTGAATTTCGTCCAAACTTGTGATTTGTGATTGCTTATTTTCTGTGCGGAGAAATACGCCGGTGAGCAATATTGCGAGCACGAAACTTAATAGCATGAGGAGTCTGGCATGGTTGTAGAGGGGTTTGGCGATGAAATTCATGTCAGTGAGTTGTAGGTTGTCGGTATCATAATAAACACGTCACGTTGCATCAGGATGCATGTTTTGTTTGTGTCCGAGCGCCGGGGTTGTGTTTCGAGCAACAAGTCACGTGGGCGGAACGGAGCGCGGACGGCGCCCTCTCGCGGCGTCGGCGAAAACGGCACTGGCTGGAGTGAAAACACGCCGGTGCGTCGCACCCCACGAATTTCCCCAATGACTTTTCCTCTTGGATGTGGGAAAGGGCGTTTTATTTGGATGTGACAGCTATACTTAAACACTTTGCGACGTGGGTCGGATCGTGTAATTAAACCGCAATGTTGTATGACAGCGATTAAACTGTCATTTTCGATGTCTGTAAACCGAGAGAGTGAAAATGAAATTGTTTTAGAAATTCATTATTATTAGAGACAACATTATGAACGTTTATTTGGAAACGTGGAATAATTTCTTGTTCGTTTGAAACGCGAGCTGTTGGTATAAGTTTTATTTTAACTTTTAACGGAAACTTTATTGGGGACTATTATCGTGAATTTATTGTTGGTTGAAAAAGTTTTTGGCAAAAATTTGTACATTAGACATTTTTATTGTAAAACTTTTGAAGTTTATTCTTCAGGACTCAATGTTTCCGAGGCTCAAGGTGCGTAAGTAATGGAGGGGGAGAGGGAACCGCAAAGGTTCACCCACTACAAAATGAAGCAGACATATTTTCACGCCACTATCTCGCTATCGAAGAAGATTTACGTCGACCCCAAACGTAATATACTTATGACCTGCTCTTTTATGTATTTTTGCCGTAGGATAATACAAATTTTACCATATGAGGACGTTATGTTACGTAAACCTATCAGTCAAGATTATTTTAGTCTTATAGTTACCATTGACGTTTGTTCATTAATTTTATTATTTGTGTGAGATATTCTAAACACAAATTTAACGCTTGTATATACAATTTCTAGTGAATGTTCATTATTAACAATATTTTTGACTTCCGGAGACACTTTAATCGGCAAAGCCAAAGATAGGAACCACACAATAGTAATACTCATGTTTGGCTTTTCAGATTAACAATTTTAAAATATTCCCGAAATGGTTCACAACTACAAAAATAATAGAATAAAGAAGCGACTTTGTAAAAGAAACATACTAAGTAAGTATTGATTTGAATAATCAAGTACTTACAGTAAAATAAAACGTTCCCCCAAGGTAACATTCTGCAATATCTTTAGTTTTATTGTTCTGAGGGGTCGAAGTTTAAAGCTCCTGTCGATATCTTTGTAACATTGTTTTACTCTAGTGGTAATATCACATTGTTTGCAGGCACTTGATACTTATTTAAAACAAGTGCGACTTTAATTCTTGGTTATACGATTGAATTTTGATCAAACAAACTATTTGCTCGTGGCTATAAATAAATTTTATTGTCATTGAAGCCTTAATTCATGTAGTGTGATTATTCTATACTCAAATAAGTTTCGTTTAGACGAATAGACAGCTTTTGTATTGAAAATGTGTCAAGTCGTCATAATTATTTCTTATGTATTATCATCATCATTAATCTGACCTTTCATACCTCGTTGGTAGACAGTGCAGCAGACGAGAGATATGCACTATTGAGGCACAAACACCCTTCCCTCCACACTTCATCACCCCGGCAGAACATCTACCACCTGGACGCGAACTGCAGTGGCTAATCTGGAAATTCTTTTACGATGGCCGCTGTAAAAATAATCTGGACAAATGGAGCATTCTTCACCCATCCCAAACGCAGTGCCAGTGTGGAGCCCCTTCACAGGACATGCATCACCTTCTTAATGCATCACCATCCAAGATTTGAACTTGGCCAATGATAGAGCTGTACAAGTTGCTCAATACTGGTCAGACAAAATTTGATATGAGTCAATAGACACGAAAAGAAGATCAATCTGATGACCTTAAAATCGGCCTTTATTGGTTAAAGGTACAGCCAATAAAATGAATAGATATTCTAAGACATATGAAACTCGGTGTCGAACGAATGAAAAATGACAATCGCCTTATTGTGAGCTGCATTGTGACAGAACTCTGTTCGGAAACCAATCAAATAGTCATAGTCAGATCTCACTCTTATGTCCGACAAATGCCATGTTTCGCCTACGGCGGCCTCACAAAGCCTTCGCCATGTTTCGATTCAACATCAATAACATTACCACTAGTTAGACTATCCATGCGACTGTTGCGGATATATCGAATCGAATCGAATGTCGAATGAGTTATCGCGAATCGGTGAGCAGTGATCCGATTTCGAGAAAATGCGACGCGAGGAAATTTGGACGTCGCTTGCATTTCTGACCATTATTTGGTACAAAATGTAGTGTATTTACATAAAGTGTGTTTTATTGAAACATGAAGTACCGCATTTTAGTGTATGTATGTAGATGATAAAGATGTTTAATGCGTATCTATCAAGAAGCTCATGAATTTCTACTTAAAACTAATGGAATTGAAAGGGTTAAATCTGAGTCGGTTGCCTGACAGCATTCAGGCAGCCAGAAAACAATTGAATGAGGTCGACATTCGTTGGCCGATAGACGTTTTGTTGTGACGTAAATGGAGTTTCAGAATTTTTATAAAGAGATAATCATGGAATTTGTACTTACCAATACGGGTTACAGTCCGTGCCCAAGCCAAGAGGGTCAATTCTACAATTTTTTAGCAACGTTAGCCTTTGCATGTCAGTTGCAATCTGTCAAAAAAGTCTTAATTTCCATACATTTTTGACAGATTTCAACTGACATGCGAATGCGAACGTTGCTTAAAAATTAGTAGAATTGGCGCTCTGTTAGACTGCAATTTTTTAGGAACCCATTTTTAGAGACGTCACGTTTCAATAGTACCTAGAAGCCTAACACGAATGTTTTGACGGGTATTTAGTCTGAACGGCCCAAAGCGAATGGACCGCGGGCCATTCGACCGTAACCAAAAATCGTCTACGTTCCAAAGGACCGGTGATAAAATGATTTCAAAATTAATTTAAAGGGGCAGTCGCATACATTGTAATAGTCGCTTAGTTTATGAATTTAAACTATTTAAATACCTAATCATTTGAAATAATAACGTAACAGTGTCGTTAATGTAAGTGAATTTTACTATTACATAATAGTACGTTTCGCACATATTATTTATTTGAGTTGGATACCAAAAAAATGTTATATGAATATAGTTATAGACCTATATTCATATATTTTTGTATAATATAAATTGTGTATATTGCATAAAATTAAACCAAAATACTATGGGGTTGTAGTTTTTTTAATTCAAAATTCACTTATAAAATTTACTCACGTTAAAGATTCTGTAACGTTGCCAAACGTCAAAACATTCGTGCTAGCCATTTTATTCAAATTAGAGGTGTTTTTATTTATCAACTGTGATGCTCTGAAATAACAGCAACATATTGAAAATATCTATTTAAATAAGTTAAGTGACCTACCAAAATAAAATCTCCAACAGATTCTAATTTGGTTTTTACTTACAAGAAAAAATCCGAAGTGCGTCAAAGCTTTCTGTTAGGTTATCTTAATGAGAAAGAAAGATAAGAAGATTTATGTAAGACCTATGACCGATTTAGTTTATTTATGTATTTTACGTATACGTTGGAGAAACATTTTAAATCATCTTGTATGTTTGTGTCGACAGAAATAGCGATCTTTAAAAATATCACAATGATTGGAAAATAACTGATAGATGACTGATGGTTCGTATTGTTTACTTTTGAAAATAGAAATAGTAGATTGTTATACAAGGGTCGAAAGGAATCAATTCCCATACGAGGTATTTAGAAGCCCAGGCGCAGCGAGGGCGGGCGGCTATAGTCCGAATAGAAATTGATAACATTATATTAGGAAAGTAAAAATTATAGTTTTTCTAAAATATTCATTGATAATAATAACATGAGTAGTAGGTACCTATTTATAAATTTTTTCAAACCTACATTGTGTTTTACAGTTACTGTACTCTTGAGCATTGAATACCTGCTCCATAGCGTATAAGGTTTTATTTTGCTAGATAGTCGATTGAAGTACTTATACATGTAAAAAACACATTTTCTGAGTTAATTTTAATTCCTTGTCCGTTTGCCACTTCATTAAATCATTGCATGTATTAATATCTTTCCTTTGAAATTACTAGCAAAAGATTTTCGATGATTGTATTTGCTTCGTTTATGACCGAATCTGAGGTCAACATTTCAGAATCGCTTGGACTTATTTTTGAATCAAATAAAAGCCTATAAAACCGCGATTATGAATTTCGGTACAACTTACAGAGTTAGTATCCTGCCATAGTTTTTTTTTAAATTTTAAATATAGAACACACCGCGTCACCGCCGTGGGCCGTCCCGCTAAATAAGCTTTTTTTATAAATTCAAACTGGCTGTTTATACACTCACCAGACCACACCATTTTTTTTCTCATGTAAAATTAGCCTACCTAACCAAATTTAGTTCTATTTTTTAAATTCATTCCCGCCCTAGAGAGGGAAGCAATTACTATGAGTCTTCCCCGCCATAAGATGGGAAGCAGCGTCTTCCGCCCGCTACTCGGATCAAACAGATTCTACTTTCCGAGTATGAGAAATGAAAAAGTAATTTTGCTCTGTGGAAAAGAAGGACAAGAAAAAGCCAACTAAATGAGTAAGTGAGGCACACGGTCTAGGAGAAATCAGAAGAGAAAAGATGATTTTGCTTTAACAGTAAATCTTTCATTTAACCGCTCAAGCACCGGCAACACACCGGTGTGCGCCGATTAATCGCGAATATAATATTTATTTACCAATTACATAAGATTTATTTTTTATTTGGGAATTTTCACATGTCGGGGCCGCAGCGGAGTTAGTTACACCCAACGTCGTGCTTTCTTTAATTTTCACAGAAAGCACGAGTCGAAACTATTAATAACACCAAGAGAATTATAAAACCAACTGCAGCTTACGTATTGATTTCACACACAAACGCTTCCAATTTCCTCTTGATAAAAACGTAAATATTCCTCCACTTAATATCCTTTAATAATATTCTTCCTGATCTGAAGAAAAACAAGGCGAGGACAGAGACAAAAATTCGATATTAATAAAAACATTGGACCCTCAGTCCATTGGGTTGTTCAGCACAGCTGCCAACCATAGATAAGCGGGTAAGCGACCCCTACTTTTAAGTTCCTTGTCTTAAATTGATTTTCGGTGGACAAAGTCGATAAAATATTTAGCAGCTATAGAAACAAAATCGGTTGATCGGTTTGTATGCTGAGACTTATTGGCTGGAGCCGAATCAAGTGAATGTTTGCAAAATAACTAATATTCTTTTTGATGAATCACAAAATACGAGTACAACCATCAAATCCTTAAAAAAACAATTAGAGTTACAAGAACAAATCTTACCTAATTTTGTTTTTTTTTTAAATTAGTCATGCTTGGCGCAAATAAACACTTTTTCTTTCTTTTCTTTTTAAATCCAAAACTATAGTTTTTAAAGATAATTTTTTTATAGTGTCTATTGATTGATGTTTATTAACTGAAAACATTATTAAACAGGTTGTTTACCTGTTTAATAAATTACAAAAGCAATAACTTACCTCTCTCCTTCGGTATAGTTAAAAGGCTATCAGTCATCGTAGGTACCTCGTAAACGCCTCGCAGTTCATAATGCCCCAGCAGTTAATATCCAACATGACTGGCACTTCGACCCATTGTACGGTCTCTAAATTAAAAACTGTAAAACGTCCTTTCATTTTTATTTCCACCATAAAAGCCGAGGGTAAAGTCGGTAGCAAAAACTGTCTATACAAACTCTTTACAAGTTCGACGAAGCCTTCTAGTTATTTCTCGTTTAGCGTAGCAAAACAGTAAGTAAAAGGAGATTTCAAAAGAAACTGTAACATCAAAAATAATTATGATGCCATTAGGTAATGCATCATCAATTTGATCACTTCAGCCAAAAGACAGCCCTTAAGAGCGTGTACGCCGTATGTCATTTCATACAAACTTTCAAGTACTTATTCTTCAAAATGAATGAACCGATTTTGACGAAACTTGGTATGCATACGCAAGATATCCAGGTCTAAATAGTTATCACAAAACATTTTTGAAAAAGAGTTCAGGGGGAAGGATATAGTGATTTATCACTTTCTATAGAAAACTTAAAATCGCTCTCTCTCTCCCTCTGAAATCTGGATTTGAAAGTTTGTATGAAAAGCCGTACCGCGTAAACGCTCTTAATGTCGCCACATCGACCGGTCCAGCCGGTCTATTCTGTCGACATCGCACCGTGTACACTTAGATGGAGTGAACGACAAGTGAGCTGTCATTCCATCTTGTTTAAATGGTTTGACAGCACACTTATCGTTCACTTCGCCTAATTGTTAACTTAGCTGGCGTTGCGCAGTTGGATAAAGGGCCTGAAACAGAAAGCCGTACTCCTTGGCCGTGCTCGTATTGTGAGGAGGTTCCTTTCTCTGGAGCCCTAACCACTGGTAGCTTGGACCCTGCTCCCAACACCGGCGGACTACCCTTTTATATTTAAAAGCTTTTATTTTATGTGTTTTTAAGGAATATTTAAAAATGAAGTTGTATGTAACGACAGATAAATAATCAATATAATAATATAATTTTCTCTTTTTAAGAATATTGTATAGTATGGTTTTTGAGATTTGAACAAGTGGGTTTGATTTTCATGGGTAATTTTAGTAGCCTAGTAGAAAGCTGGTCTTGTGCCCGAATTGTAAATTTAAACGTAATAACTTCCCAAATGCTTATTTGATGCAACGGAAACCGGATGTTATTATTTATGACTTTCAAGAAGCAGCTAAATACAAGCTGACTACTTCCTTTGTATTTCTTGTCCTATTCATTATGAGTCCATTTACCAACTCCCCCAGTCCATTATTACTATCGACAACTACTTTTTGCATCGATTCAGTCGCATTGTACCCTGCAGCATTGTTTGCTTGATAAACTTTTGCAGTATTAAGTTGATTGTTTAGTGTGTATGAGTTTGCAGCTTAAACAAGTTCTGTATTAAATGAAACAAGTTTACGGTTGGAGCGACGATAGTCCTCAAGTACTGTTACCCAGTTTGATGTGGGTACATTTGTTCGTTTGCTTAATTAATGTTTATTAAATAGTTAGTTTGGAACTTTGTGGAGATGGGAATCTTCCATGCTGTAGACCAGTTCTTGACGTATGTCATATTGCTGTTCTGTTCTGGGTATTTTGTAAATTAGATGTTTTATTAACTGCTTTGATAACGATATTGTCTCGTGAGTTATTAGGGTAGTTTAATGGTGGCTTAGTGCGTACTTGCTGTTGCACTCGGTATCTGAATTGAGAATTTTAAGTTTAGAACATAGCAAACACGAACAAGGTGTTAATTATGAGTATGAGGTTAATATTTATTAATTTCGAGATTCAGTAAAACATCATCGACGACATGGTTGGCGCAGTGGTTGAGCGATTGACTGCTGCGCTGCGTGTCGCGGGTTCGATTCCCGCACTGAACAAATATTTGTACCTATGGCCTACAGATAGTTGTTCCGGGTCTGGCTGTTTGTATATGTGAAATAATGTGTTTGTAAACGCACCCACTATACAGGAGAAATTTCCAGTGTGGGGTAACGTTTTAAAAAGAATAAAAAATCTCTGGCTCTAAAGTAAAGAAAAAAATTGTTACGAGTATAATAATATATGTGTAAAAAATCCACGAGTCATTATAATCTTTGAAGACTCGCCCTAAAATCTTCGACTATATTCTTTCAAATATAAAGATTTCATCGTCCACAACCTAAGTGATTACTTAGATTTCTTTGCCCATTACAGTCTTCATATTGCAAACATTATAAAATCCAGAGGATTGGAAAAGGTTTGTTGATTAATCGAAGAACTTAGTCTACCCTCCAACCATTTTTTAACGCCTTTCTCAGTAAAATATTACGTTCGATATCAGTCTTTATATCGCCCAAATAAAATATATTTTTCTTATTTTGTCTTTCAGCCTACTTATTGCTGGATATACTCGTAGATTCTGGATTCCAAAAATAGTCGAAAAGAAATATTCTAGGAAAATGTCTGTTATTATTGGTTTCCTTCAATAAAGTACAGAAAGGATATTTTTAATTTAAACCTTTTTTAACACTTTAAAAAATCTTTGTATGAAAAAGGCCAGTATTTCACTATGACAGCTTATCTGACCCGCGCAACACACTGACTGGGTAGACTAACAAAATTTACCCCTTTGCAAGACTGGTGTCACTGGCCATGGGAACTAAAATATGGCCATTTTTTCCCTTAAATTATTATTATTATAAGCCGGTACTGCCCCACTGCAGGGCAATGGCCTCCCTCCATTCTTTTCAATGCTCGCGGTGTTGTGCCTCATCCTTCCAATTCGTAAGGAAGACATCCAGGTCGTCTCGCCATCTCCTTCGCGGTCTGCCGCGGCCTCGTCTCGCTGTTTCAGGGCATCAATTCTGTATTTTACGGGGCCCACAGATTGTCTGCATGCGGTAGACGTGTCCTGCCCAGTCCCATTTAAGTTGGGCAGCCTTTTGAGCCACATCAACGATTTTTTTCGTTTTGGAGCGCAGTATAGCTAGTGTTTCGAACGTGGTCTGTTAATTTAACACCTAGTATACTGCGCTCCATAATACGTTGGCAAACGTGCAGGCAAATTTCCCTTAAAATAGATTAGAATTTTATGACCAAGATACATTACAAGACATCCAATAATATGGTTCTAAGAAATCAGAAACGCATAAGGAAAACCATGTGGTCGGTATCAACGTACGAATGGTCGTATGTACTCGCTAAGAAGGTTAATGTCGCGTCTCGCTTGTTTCTACTTTCTACAAAGAATATAATGATTAACATAATGTACCTATGTATATTTTTTATGATACGTTACTTGCTGAATAGCATTACATAATAAAAACTTACCTCACGACAAAATAACAAGTGATTTGTCAAAAGTTAGTTTTTTTTTATTGAAACTCTAAGCAAAGTCGACCCCAGTCAAAGCAGACGCCTCGTAAAATATAATGTACATACTTAGATATAATATAATATATAAACAAGTTGCTCCTATCATGTCACTGAAAAAAAGTTAATGTCAAAACTTTCCGCCTATATTTTTATGATTGATCGAATAGCGATCGTGTCGGCCTGTGTAAACAACCTTTTGGCTAACTTTTTTTTCACTTTTAAGGCACTTGCTGACCGAGTTATTCTTTATAAACTTAATAGGGAAGATCTAACTATGGACTTGATTTTCGTATCAATATTGAAGTTTCTTAAGCTATCAAAACTCAGTTTGTTATGATTTTTTATTAGCCTTTGTTGTGTAAACGGGAAGTGGTGTATATTATTGAAACCGGAACTTTCCGAGGAAGAAAAGTATGGATTTAGTAGTATTGTTTGTTAACTCCATGTAGGAGTTTAAAATAATCTTACACTCTTTGCAATTTTATTTAGCAGTTTATAAGACTTTCTTTGAACAACAAAAAACTTAAACTCTTAATTTTTCAGAAAGTTCAAGATACTACATAGGTACCTACTCACATTAGACTAGAAGGCCAATTCTTGTACTTTAAAACGTTCAAATTCAAGTCGACATATAGCCGCAGCAACAGTAATTGCCAAAAACTTGAAAAAGTCTAGAGCTATTAGAGGTGTTTTGACAGAGCTCGTATGATGCGAATGTTACGTTCCTTATAAATACGAGAATTGCTTACAGGAACTACATAATCATAATTTCTAACTATAAGAAGCCAGAAAGACTAACTATCCATACCAACCTTTTTTATGGATGCGAAATCATCAAATGACTTCTTCCGCTTTGGGAGGAGTACCGTGGAAGGGTGTGTCAGACTCCCACTGACCAAAACCCATCCGTGTTCTTCCTTAGCGTTCCAGGGCCGCGGTGACTGTTTCGAACAAACTCCGCAACCCTGGCTGGCTCTGGCCCTAACAGGACCCGTCTACTATGCTGTCATCTCTTTGAAAACAGCGCGCTGTCGATCCGGGCCTGGTTCTGGTTGGACAGCGAGCAACACAACGCTCGCCGCAGGCCCGCGCCTATGGTGGCCGAGAATGGCTCTGCGACTCCCGACGTCTTCTTCTGTTGCGGCGACTGGGGCGGATCTTAGTATGGATCGTTCTGCGAAGCAGTAATGCTAGTGAAGCAGGAGGCGGGGTGCTTGAGGGAGAGACAAACCTCACGCCCCAGTCGCCGCAACAGAAGAAGACGTCGGGAGTCGCAGGGCCACCATAGGCGCAGGCCTGCGGCGAGCGTTGTGTGGCTCGCTGTCCAATCAGAACCAGGCCCGGATCGACAGCGCACTGTTTTTAAAATAAACAAATAAGTTTTCGTTTTAAGGGTGGAGAAAGGTGGATATTATAGAATGTAGGTACTAACCTACATTCTATAATATCCACTTTTCTCCACCCTTAAAACGAAAACTTATTTTTCCAACCGCAAAATCACTTTCCAAATACCGAGTCACGCCTGCCCGAGTTCCAGGGCACCAGCGTCGAACCGTCACAAAAAACATTTCGAATCACGCGGCCCCTAATTAATTTTGTTACAAAAGTCATTGGCACGCCAATTTGTTTTCACTACCAACTTGGAGGGACGAGCTGTAATCGAGTATGTTTTGTCAATTAGGCCTCCGCCCAGGGAGCCCTAAATTCCCATTTGCTTCTGAGTTGTCTGTGTGATTATCCTTTTAGAAAGGGGCGGTTGGAATTTATAGTTCTCTGGTTAAGTCCATTAGGGGTCGAAGTTACTATATCGTCGACCGTAGGTTCAATTGAGGTAAGGGACAAAATACGATTTTTCAGGAGAGGCCGACAAAGTTTTTTTTCGGACTAAATCGCCTATAACTTTTTTTCTTATTAACCTTTTTCGGGTCTGATTTCACACATAATCTTGTATTTTAGTGCTCTATCTACTTGTGTAACATTTATTTAAATAAATTAGCTATTTAAGAAAATAGATGTCCCTTACAACAACGTATTTTGTTAGTAATGTCCCTTACTGACCAAGTATCTTGTAGTCCCGTCCCTTACATTAAATTGACCTCTGCGTTGGATTCAATCTATTAATGAAAAAATAGTGTAAAGGACTTGTTGAAAAAAAATATGGAAAAATACAGTGTAAAGAGATTTTTGACAGAAAATGAAGTACACACTTTTGACGTACGGATATCATAAATTTGGAAATCGTTACAAGAAATCATTTAAGAGACATGAAAATGTATTAGAACCGTGTGTCTGCTTTTTGTGTGTTGCTTACATACTCGTACAATGAAATGAAATGTTTGTACATTGTTATAGCTAATTTGTATAGATTTAATAAAACAATGTATATTTCATTTAATATGTTTATTGTTATCAAATTATTAAAAGAAATGATAACAATTTTACCTATACTTACTTTGAATTCTTATTCAAATAAAAAAGTAGCTGCAAATAATCCTAATAGAGCCTCTAAGGCATTGTTAATCAAATTAAAATAAACAATTTTACTTCTAGCGCTTAATCAGCCATCAACATGAGATCAATCAAACTCCAAACAGACAATTTTCGCACTTCTCGTTCAATAACAGAGTGCATGCTGTCAACTGGCATGTAACTATGACCGGTCAGTAAAAAGTTAATCTGAATCGTTTCGAAATTCTTGGATATTGACAAAAAATAATGCAATATTGCCAGCATTGTCCTATTACGATTTTGTCCAGTGCAAGCATCGCAATACAGGATTACTTTTCTTATTCCTCTAAAATATTATCTCCTTGAACGTGAATAGTTATGTTGCTGTATTCCTTATGGAACAGATTAATGAAAACACGTTCGCTGAGGTAATTTATCTTTTTCTGTTCGCATGATTTTCGGTATAGACGGTTTTTTTTTTTATTAGCTTTGGGTTTGCTCTTGACTCTAGTCAATGTCAGAGATGACAGAGACAAAGTCTACGATGGAGCGAGCTTACCCAGAAGGAGCCTGTTCACTCTAACTTTGAAGAGATTAGGGTCGTAAGCATTTGGAAACACAGACGCAGGCAAAGAGTTTCCACTCTTTTGCTGTGCGCATTATAAAAGACGTTTGGAAACGCTTAGTGCGAATTGGTGGAATAGCTACAAGGTAGGGATGGTAAGATGCAGTACGTCTGGATGTCCGATGGTAGAAGGGGGCCGGTGGGATGAGGTCGTGGAGTTCTAGGGCACACTCACCGAAGTACAATCTGTAGAAGACCGATAAGCAGGCAACCTTACGGCGATGAGCCAAGCTATGTAGTTTGGCATTCACCAGTTTTACGTCACCGATAAGTCTCTTAGCTCTGCGTTCCACCGAGTCAAGTGTGGCAAGCTTATACTTAGCTGAGCCATCCCAAAGGTGGCTACAATACTCCATGCAGGATCGGACTTGTGCTTTGTAAAGGGTTAAAAGCTGTCCAGGCCTGAAGTATCGATTCACCCTATTTAGGATGCCCAGGTTTTTGGCCGCAATTTGGGCTTTATACTCGATGGTGGCGCCGAAGTTGAGACTGGATGTCAACTCCATACCTAGGAGCTCGAGCCGATCAGTCACAGGAACAGATGCACTCCGAAAAGTAGGAGCTTGGTCAAAACGACTCCTTTTTGCGGTAAAAAGACACGCCTGTGTTTTGGTAGCGTTAAAAGTGACCAGATTGTCATCACCCCACTGGACGACAACGCTTAAGGTCAAATTTGTCCGCTCTACCATGGCCTCTCTCAAGGAACGGATTTCATCCCCGCCGGTTGTTGCGCTGGACAAATATCTCTCTGAAACCGTACTGTCATCTGCGTACCCAACAAGACCAGGCTGAAGTAGGTCATTGATGTGCAGCAGGAAAAGAGTTGCAGAGAGAACAGACCCCTGAGGAACTCCGGCATCAATAGCCATGAGGTCAGAGGAGCAGCCGTCAACGACAACTCGGATCGACCGTTCACTCAGGAAGTCTGATATCCAGCTACAAAAACCAGCTGGGATGCCATAGGCAGGAAGCTTGCTGAGTAGACCTGCGTGCCAGACCCTGTCAAAAGCCTTCGAAATATCGAGCGACACGGCAAGTGCTTCGCCGTGTTTCTCGATGGCTTCGCCCCAGCAGTGCGTGACATACACAAGAAGATCGCCAGTTGACCGTCCCCGGCGAAAGCCATATTGACGGTCACTGAGGAGATCATTGTCTTCAAGGTAGGTCAGCAGCTTACTGTTCAGAACCCTTTCCATAACCTTGCATAGGATGGAGGTAATGGCGATCGGACGGTAATTTGCAGGGTCAGCACGATCTCCCTTTTTGGGCACCGGTTGCACATTCGCAAGCTTCCATGATTTCGGCATCGTTCTTTTTCCAAGAGAGAGGCGGTACAGGCGTGTCAACACAGGAGACAGTTCAGGTGCACATTGCCTCAACACTCTCGCAGGAATGCCGTCAGGTCCGCTGGCCTTATTCACGTCTAGACTGCACAATACTCTTCTGACCTCTTTAATGTGAATTGCGATCTCCTGCATCGAAGAGTTTACAGCGAGGTAAAGTAGGTGGTTGCTTGGAGCCAGCGTCCAGACGCGAGTTGCTTGCAAAGAGAGTTGCAAATAAATTTGCTTTCTCTCTTGCAGAGTGAGCCAGCGAACCATCAGGTTTCAGCATTGGAGGCAAAGTGGGTCGACAGAAATTCGTTTCAACCGCTTTCGACAGGGACCAAAACTGCTTACTACCCGGAGGATGCGATGCTAGTTTGGCCCCGATACGTCCGACATGGTCAAAACGTGCCCTACGTAAAACCCGCTTGCTTGGCGGTATAAGTTTGTCAACGTTTTGTATTCTTTTCATTGGAGGTGTTGATATCACCTTAGCAGGTGTGGTCTCATCTTCTTCTTTCTCCTCAACCTCATCTTTTGATCTGAAATATTACAATATAAGTTGTAAACAGTGTTATCAATGTAAACATTTGGCAGCGCCTTTGAGAACCTAGTAAATATTTATTGTCCATTATTAGACAATAATTAGGTAACATTCAATAGTTTTAAAAATTATGATTTTTATATTGGGTACTATCATACAAGAATCGATATCTATTAAAATAAACGAACAAAATTAGCAGTAGGCATAGGTAAACCCACAGACAGCTTAGAACATGTAACAATTTGTAGTAGGTATAACAAAATGTATGTACTTACTGTGTTATCTTATTCACTAATTGTAGTAATTTCTGTCTGCGTCGAAGCAATTGGTTTAAATGGTTTTGTTTTTCCATTTTTACCACTGTTTTAGTCAAAAACCGTGCACAATCCCGACCAAACGACAGATGAACTCGCACTGATAGCGACTTTTTTGATGCCCGCGCGCTGCTTTCGCTTTGGTATCATCCTCTCTTTCGCACACAGAAAGACGTTGTGAGATAGAAAAGGATGGTAATAGTGCAAGTACGTGCTATCTTGTGTTATGAAGTTAGAAGTCTGTGTAAATAAAGGTAACAGGGATAAATAATTCAATACTTCTCATCAGCAAATTAGTGTAACGGACACCGAACCTAAATATAATTCGATTCAAATTGGTGTAACGTTGACACTGCTTAAAGTATGACAATGCAAATTGAGGTAAGGGACAACTATGTCAGAACTCGTGCAATCCATTTAAAGTATGGATAAAATTATTTTTTTGAGATAACAAAGACATTAGTGTAAGGCCAGTTTTATTATTGTTTCTTCAAAAATAAACAATGTAATGGTAATTCGTTGATTGGAAAGACCCTTACCTTATTTGAAGTGGATTGGCGGCGATAGTTACACCATTTCAAGTTCCTATATTGCATAGTTTTTCAGATACATTGTTATTATGGGGCTGATTCGAAATTTGGATCCAAAAATCATTAGGGTAAGGGACATTTTTCTTAAGCTAGAATTTTTTCATATACACCATTCGATAGAGCGAAAAATTCTGAACAAAACTGTATACTTAACTCATTTTGGGTATTTTGTCCCTTACCTCAATTGAACCTACGGTCGACGATATATAACTGTGTACTTCTACCGAGAGACAATTATCGTTGGTAGTATGAAAAATTAGATTAAAAGGTCACATGTAACTATTAAGTGCTTGCTTATTCAGTTGGTAGTATGTTAATTTGTGTTTTGACGTTAATTTGTTGAATGTTGGTAAGTATCATGTTTCATATCCATATACTTGAAAAACTCTCTGATGTACTTATGTACCTACACTCTTAGTAGCGTACCTCTATAGGTACGCTACTAAGAGTGTAGGTACATAAGTACATCGAACAATGTACGTGCACTTTTGCATTGACCATTTTTTTTATGGATGGGAAATCATGAAATGCCGCCGGAAGGGAGGTTGTGTTTTTCAATAAATACACCAAATAAATGGGTTCAGACTCTTACTGACTAAAACTCATCGGTGTTCCTCCTACTGCCCTTTGCGTTCCAGGGCCGCAGCGACTCTTTCGAACAAATTCCGCAACCCTGGCTTTATAATTATTAGCCATAGGAGTAAAATATGGCGATCAAAACTTTGCTTTAAACAAGCTTATTTGCAAACAAAATCCCACTCCAGCATTAATATTGAAAAAAGCTTGGCAAACTTCTAGACCGGTCCACAACATACGTTACGCAAAATAAACTAGAAAAAAACTTAAAAGCCCGGAAGGCTCGTTAATCATCCACGAAAATGCTATGCAAAAATATTTACGAATAAAAAAAAATACTTGTCCCAGCACTGCCTGTGGGCCTTGAATAATCAACTTGCACAACAAAGTGCCGAACATAATTTACGGTACCCTTTCCCACAAGCAATGGTCAAGCGGTGGAGTTCAAAAGTCCCACTTGAAGCCTGAATAGGAATAAATCAAATCCCACAACGCACTGGCTACGGTGGGAGGCCACACTACACACAGGCTGGGCCTCCAACGCAAGCAAGTCCTTTTGGCGTCGTTCCATTCCACTTGACTCGGCAGCGGGTAGTTTCCACTTTTGGCGAGTGATGCGGGCGAAGTGACATGGCTGAGGATAGGGGTGCTACTGAGTTTCGGATTACGGAATTGTTTGTGGAAGTCGTGTTCACAAGATGTTCTTGATAATATGATGAAGCTAAAAAGGTTTTAGTTTAGAACACTTAAATGTCGAACAATATACGGGATGCCGTAGTAAAATTTCATGGGGAGAAAGGGGTAAAAGTGTGAATTTTACAGCGAGATAAACTATGATATAAGAAAAATCAATCAGTTACTTACTCGTACATAGTGTGTTACTTATATTTGTAACATCAACACGGGAACAGCTTTAATTCTTTTTCTGATATCAGGATTAAAATAGTTCATTTTCTTGAGTACCTTTACTGATAAATTTCGGTTCAGGTTCCCACTCTGACAGAACCATTTCAAAATTCTACAGCTGCAATAAAGCGTCTCTAGTCCAGAAGCATAGCTTGAACTGGACTAACAGCATAAGGTTCAAAGTTTAGGGCCATGCATGAATTTTTTGCGTAGAACCCTGCGTTTAGTTATTTACTACTAGGGTTGGTTCACGGGTTCATCCAACTGTAAATGCGTCGGCCAACCCTCAAATTGAGTCAGCCTACTTTTTTATTGTTACTTTCGCATCACTTGTTTGATTTTACAAAATAAAGGAAATAATCATCACGTTTATTACTAATTTTTAATTTTTCAGCGACATTTATTCCGATCGGGACATGGCTTTATAATCAAATTTTTGGGATTATCTTCCAATTAATTTGAAATTTTTGGGTTTTTCAATAAATACACCAAATAAATGGGTTCAGACTCTTACTGACTAAAACTCATCGGTGTTCCTCCTACTGCCCTTTGCGTTCCAGAGCCGCGGTGACTCTTTCGAACAAATTCCGCAACCCTGGCAGGCGTCCCAAATACATAAAAAATTCAACTTTACAAAAAAGGTTTGGTCATCAAGTTGTTCATTCGTTGTTAATTTTTTTTTTATAAAGCAGGCGCTAATGTAAAAGACGGTATCGATGATATGTGAAAATATATTTTAAATCATGTTTGACCAATGTTACAAATAAGTGGTGGGGATCGATCTGAAAATTTGTACGAATGTTTGGAAAACCATTATACCTAAATGAAATATGAAAAGTCCCCATCGATCCAACATTTGCAAAAAAAAATTCAGCATCAAAGTGCGCATATATCTTTTTTTATGCGTTTTTCAGTCAAATAGTAAGTTTTATTATAAAAATAGGTTAACTGAAATTGTAGATAGTAAATTTATCTATAAATTTGTCTTCACACTTTTTCTCCTAAGAGTCACCGTTTTTGAGAAGTAACGATTCAATAAGTTTAAAAAGTGAAAAAATATGAAACTATAAGAGAAAAACATAAAAAAATAATTCACTTAATTTAAAAAATAATAATCTTTAATTTAGTATCCAACTGCCTGTGTTACCTCACAAATCTAATGACCTCATTAACTCCTAGCCTTCTACCTTCTCCACCTTAAAACAATTATTATTTTATCGCAATGGCTTTAAAGTTTTCGGCATCAAAAAAAAAGGCCAGGGTGTTAGTAATTCGTCGTAAAGAGCCAACGACAAGAAAAACACAAAACTTCAGTCATTACGGCCAGAGAGGGAAGTCGAGAGTGCAAAGTTTCCTCTCCATCTGGGAGTGAATTGTACCCTCCCTTGACTAACTGAATCGAAAGTGTTAACATCTTGAGAAATCTTTTGTACATTGTTAGGACTACCATTAAAACTATTTTGAGTGTGCCAGGGTTTTTCTTTTACGAGAAAATTTTAGATAGTGTAGATAAAAGTCTTAATGAAGATACCTAGGAACTATATTGTACACCAATATTGTTACGTAACCTTTTAACATTATTCCAGGGCTATAATGATCGTGCTATCGTTGATTGCGATGTCAATCAGACAACTTTTGAATGGACTGAACGAGCTTTAAATTACAAGGATCAATGGTGCACTCATCATCTGCCTAGTCTTTTCCCAACTGTTGGGGTCGGCTCCCAGTCAAACCGGATTCAGCTGGATACCAGTATTTTACGTGGAACGGCTGCCTATCAGACCTCCACAACCCATAAACTGGGTAACACGGTACTTCTTGGTGTACGACTAGCGTATAATACTTATACCCGTCTGTCGTTTTGTCGATCTTTGATAGTTTTTTTACAGGTGGTCAAAAGTCAGAAACTGACACCAATCTTGCCAAGGGAATTTTGTTCGAAAGAGTTACCGCGGCCCTGGAAAGCAAAGGGCATTACGAGGAGCACGGATGGGTTTTAGTCAGTAAGAGTCTGACACTCCCTCCCGCTCCACCCAGAGCGGCAGGAGTCATTTGATGATTTCCCATCCATAAAAAAGGGGTACCGTATTACCCAGACCGTATTACTCGCTGACAACTGACTTGTGTCGGTAGATAGGCAGTCGCAAAAAAAGGAGCGTTGTGTTTTCAGGGTTCATGTATTATGATTGTGAGTATCTTTAATCCACCATAACTTCTAAACGGCTTAACCGATTTCGATGTATGTGGTATCGTTAAAAGCGTTACACTATTCCGGATAGATTGCAGTTGGGGGACTTGTGTTAACTTGAATGTACTGTTTTGAATTTCATTTGCTTTGCTTTGTATTATTATCCTGCTCCTCGCCTACTCATTGAATACACGCCTTTAGGTTTAAAGTATCACAACTCTTTTTGCTTCTCAACATTAATGCATATTTAATTTTGACCTTTTCAAAGTGATAAAATTATACAAAACGTCGAAAACTTTAATAGGACTTGTTAAAATTACATTTTATGTACATACTGTTATATTCTTGTTTGAAACTTTTTCGTACCGCTGAATTTAGCTGTCTGAAGCCGCCTCAATTTTCTGGTCGCATTTGACTTACAAAGAAAAGTTAGTTTTTCGCTAAACTTGGTCATAGTCCAGTCAACCCTCTCTTCCGAAGTCTACTTTGTGGATCCTTTTACTAAGTGGTGGCCGACGGACGTAGTAGGAACTTTGCTGTTAAAATGTTGATCGTAACATAAGACAGGTTTTCTTCATAATACAAAACTAATCGAAGGAAAAAAAATTGCCTAATATGACACATATCCACAAAAAAAGTTATACAAATAGGAGAAATATTTTTGAAAAAAACACAACCCTCCTTCTGGCGCAGTCGGGTAATGATGCTGATACTAGTTGATTATACAAATGAGAACTTAAACTGAATTATGTTTTAAGTATATTCGAACATACACTGTATTTTTGTATGTCCACGTGGTTCACTTCGTCCGCCTCTTTAAAATTCATTTTATTCATAATTTGCTAGGTATTACACAGACTCAAGTCACCTGCAGTTTTCGTTTAATATTGGCTCAAGAGAATTCAAAATGGCGACCTTGACATAGTGAACTAAGGCTGAGAAAACCTCGCCGTTACATTTGGGGCGAGAAATAATGATAATGGCCTACTTTTATGTGTTATGTCGTAAAAAGCAATCTGAATACTTTTAATACGGGAATGATGTAGTCGTATCATTGCAATCTATATAATTTACAACTTAAGGCTTTTTCAATAATAATTAAGTTTTAATCGACACCGAGTTACTAGCCTGCCGGTTTTCTATCGGTTGCATTTTGAGGAGTGTGCAACGGAATTCCATAGTTTGATTCCACCAAGCCCGTCCATCATCGGACCACAAGACGTACGGCGATACGCCACCGGTACAAGGTGGACATCCCACCCATACGCACAAAACGTTTTGGGAACACATTCTTTGTGCGTACTGCTAAGGAGTGGAATTCCCTGCCAGAGTCTGTGTTTCCTGATAACTACAACTTGAAGAGTGAATTGTTTACTTCTAGGCAAGCGTGCTCCATCTTCGACCACATCATCTTTTACCATCAGGTGAGATATCGGTCAAGCGCGTGCATAGCAATGATAAATAAAAAATACTAATCATTGCAACAATAAGTCATTGGTCTACCTCCTTATGGAACGCCTTCCGTGTTGAAAGGTACGTCGCGGCCTTAGGTCGCGGCATTGGAAGTGATTACTACTACAATTAAATAGAGAAATTTTTATCTAATGACACTAAAGCTTTTTTGTATTTTGTAATGACGAATTTCTGTTCTTCAGAAAGTGCGGCGTGCGTGTATTACCAGATGAAAGCAAACGAAGCAAAAGAGTATATAGAGATCGTAGTAGATCGCGTTCAGTGGTTTCTACCTACCACCATGAGAAAAAGCGTTGTTTTCCAATTTAAATGAAAGGGGATATAACCTTTGTGGCATAGGTCGCATAGCGCGATTAAGTTGATTTAAATGGCTCTCGTCAGGAGTAAACTTCAGTATGCTTCTTTAATTTGGAACCCCTATACGAGGTACTTATGCCTTGCTTCTTGAGAAGGTCCAAAAAACTTTCCTGAGATTTATGTTTAAGAAACTGTTCGGATTCTATCCTTTTTTATACCGTACCAAATATTTATTTGGCATGTTGAAATTCAACTCTCTCGAAGTAAGGCGTAATTACTTTTTACTTATGTTCGCTTGTCGGTGTCTTCGGGGTGAATCTGATTGCCCTGAGTTTGTAGCTCAGCTGGTCAGGCTGTTTATTCCTCTGGTGCCTAAACATCAGCTAAGGCCGCGAACACACAGACTGCTAGCTGTTCCTTCCTCACGCACAGTGTCACGATCTAACTCGCCACTAGTTCGTGCACTTTCTTTGCTCAATGCTCTTCTGGCTTCTACACCGGAGTGTGTCTTGTTTACTTGGAGATGGATAGATGTGTGTCGTGCATGTTTAAGATTTTGTAAGAAGATGGATGAGAGATTAGAAGTAATTTTTATTCACCTGATTAAATTTTTCTATATTTACCTATTTGTTTTTTTTTGTGTTTGTATTCTTTTTATTTTGATGTGAGTTTTTTTCTATTTTTCATTTCTATCTGTGTTTATATTTCTTCAGTTTTAAGTACTATTTTTTAAACTTATTTTTATTTATTTGCACTGTACAACGCTTTAGTTATAATATTTATCTGTAATTTTGTGCATGTATTTATAAATAAATAAAATAATAAAAAATACCTGCCCGGTCGCAATTTTGATTTATTTTCAAAATTATGGTGGATGGTGAAACATTTCTATAGGATACTTAAAAAAAAACAAAAATATGCCCTAAATTAACACGTTGCCGAGATATTTGAAGGTAAAGTCGTCCTGTGACAACAATGACTATCATTAAAATGAATGAATTACGTGCTTAAATGTATTTGATTTAATTTAAACAATAGTTCACAGCTTGATTTAACCATTTATTGGAAGAAAGTAAAAAAAGAAAACTTGAAAACCAATTTATTAAAAACTTTGCAAATAATAGTGTTGGTTCATAAAGCAACACACAAACATGCTTCACCGTCCGCCGCGATTTTGAAAAAAAAATGACATTGAGGCTATGCTACCTCCCATACAAGAAGGTTTGAACCCATTTATTAATGATTTTGCCTACTCCAGGGCAAAGGCCTCTCTTAAGTCTGGCCACTTTTTTGGGTCTTTTTTTAATCTGGGCAATCCTTCAAGAAGGAGTCCAGCTCATTTTGCAATCTCTTTCTGGGTCTGTCGCGTTCTTTTGCTTCACTACTGTCAACGTCATTTTTTAACATCAATTAAAACATCATTATAAATCACGATTGTATTCTTTAAACTAATATCAATCATAACTAGGTACTCTTACAGCATATGTACTTACCTATAGAAAAATAACGAACGATCTCACCCCCAACTCACTCGTACTATTTTCTCCTCAAGTGTACTTTATTGGCCACATCGCACATTTTCGAGAATTTATCACGTTAACACATTGGCTGGTTTAGCCACTACAGCTGTAAATCTCCTTTGTCCAGCAATACGACGCACGAACACTGCAGAGTGGTGTTAGAAACTTAGTAATAGAGTTATTAGTGACTTCTTTGAAGCTGCAGTGAGTGGAAAGTAAACATTTTCTTGTTTAGCCCGGCTTTCTTGGAAACAAAGACTTTTAATCAAGGCTTGGCTTGAAGCTCATACGGTCGAAGATTATCTTTCAATGTTTTGTTTTGAAAATGTCTGATTCTAAGAAGTGTGGGATAGCTTGTTTTCTTTTGATTGGTGTGTTGAAGTGTTTTCGAAGTTTTTCAATAACATTTTGTTAAAGCTTGAATGTTTTTGTAAATATCTGTTTTTTTAAACTTTCCACATCTAATTTAGTGTTGAATGAATTTTATAGTATTATTCCGTTTGGTAATTTCGCTATTACAGTCGCCCACGTCCTTTCTTTTTAATCGTTCTCGTCCGATCACCGAAGTTAAGCAACATCGGGGGCGGTCAGTACTTGAATGGGTGACCGCCTGGGAATACCGTGTGTCGTTGGCTTTTTGCACTTTGATTAATAATAATCGACTATTAATAGAAGAAACACTCTCGTATTATAATAATTCATTCTGTGTTGTCCCGCAGCAGGACAATGGCCTCCCTTTCCACGCACTCGATCCTGAGCTAATATGAACCACGAGATGCCGTGAATAGTTGATATAGTGAATTGTCGAATACTCGCCATTATTACACGAAATATAAAAGGAAAATTTATAATTGATCTCAAATAATAATAATATAATTTTTTATTCTCAAATAATTACATTACACTTATCTTAAAGTAGTCTCTTGAACTTACCATTAGCTACTGTAATCTAAGATGATGAGAAAGAAAACAATGAAGTCCACCAGATGATGAGAAAGAAAACAATGAAGTCCAAAACCAGTCTATGCAGGCTAAAAAATAGTTTTTCTGCACCACAATCAGCCCCTTTTGGACTTTAAATATTAGGTTAGGGAAAAAGTCTTTTCGCATTATAGAATGTATGAACTTGTAATAAAATCTCTTTGGCTATACTATTTGTATCTGGCTGGTTTTGGTATCATTGAAAGTTTAAATTTTATAGAACATAATTCCAAATTCAATTTAGGAAAATGTGTGATGTGTGTACTGTCAAGATGAGTGAATCTAATGAAGAAATTCGATACATTTTAAAATTTTACTACAAAAAAGGTAAAAATGCAACGCAAGCCGCGAAAAAAATTTGCGATATATATGGACCTAGTGCAGTGTCTGTGTAGCGTAGTAGTGTGAGAGCAGCACAAATTTGGTTTAAGCGTTTTCAATCCGGAAATTTTGATGTCAAAGATGCATGTCCCTCTGGTCGCCCTAAACGGATAAAATGGATGCCATTTTTGAAAAAGTGGAGCAAGATCGGCATATCAGTAGTTACGACGTAGCTGTAGAGTCACTTTATATTATTTTTAATGTAAATGATGACGTTCAAAAGTGCCGTTTAATGGCCTAATTGAAATAAACGTTTTGACTTTGACTTTGACTTTGAAGAACTGGGAATTGACCACAAAACAGTTTTGGCGCATTTGAAAAAACTGGGTAGCTCGATATTTTGGTACGTCACGAGCTCACTGAAAGAAACCTAATGAACCGTGTACTCATTTGTGATTCTTTATTACGACATAATGAAACCAAACCATTTTTGAAGAAGCTGATAACTGGTGATGAAAAGTGGATCACGTACGACAAGAACGTGCGAAAAAGGTCGTGGTCAAAGGCCGGTCAGGCTTCACAGACTGTGGCGAAACCCAGGTTAACTCGCAACAAGGTGTTGCTGTGTGTGTGGTGGGATTGGAAGGGCATTATTCATTATGAGCTGTTACCACCAAGTAAGACCATCGATTCTAAACTCTACTGCGAACAACTGATGAGATTAAAGCAAGAAGTTGAGAGAAAGTGTAATCAACAGAAGGGGTGTGGTTTTTCATCATGATAACGCTAGACCTCACACATCTTTAGCCACTCAGCAAAAATTAAGAGAGTTTAGCTGGGAGGTGTTAATGCATCCGCCGTATACTCCTGGCTAGTCCTGACCTTGCACCTTCAGATTTCCAACTGTTCCGGTCTCTTCAGAATTCTTTAGGCAGTGTCAGGTTAACAACACGAGAGGACTGCCAAAACCACTTATCGCGGTATTTTGCTCAGAAGTCCCAAAATTTCTATAGCAATGGGATCATGTCCCTACCTACAAGATGGCAAAAAGTTATCGAACAAAATGGTACCCACATACTTTAGTTAAATGTAAATAAACTATATAAAAAAAAGGTTTTGAGTTTTCTTAAAAAATGCGAAGAAACTTTTTCCCCAACCTATTATTAAATTAATAAAAAAGCTTAACTAATTAACTTTAACATACATATAATACTTAGTGTGTTTTCGTTTATAAAGATTAATAAAAGTTTAATTATTTATAGGTCTATAGTTTTTCAGTTCATTAAAAGTTTATTTTTATTTACACAACTATTCGCCGAATATCGAATAATAGACACTGTTATTCGGTATTCGACGAATGAAAAGACAAGTTCCCCGCACATACCTAATGTTTTGTAATTCCAAGATTGCAAAGCACCCCTCAGACAATTGCAATAAAACTACTCTCAATTGAGTCTTACTACTAACGGGAAGGTAATTTACTGATACAGTAATGGTTTATTTACAAACCTCGACGTAAATACCTACGTCGCGGGTTCTTGAACCAAGGCGGGGCAGGACGATCACCAGGCAGGTTGATTTATATGATCCGCGCAAACATAATTATAAATGCGATTGTGACTCTGTCTACGTGTTTGATACCTCTTAACTTCTGAATACCTGAGCACATTTAGATGAAACTTGGCATACAAGTAGACCATATCCGGGAATAGGACGTTTGGTACTTTTCATTCCGGAAGTCTGTTGTCTTGGTGAACCAGAAGCTAGTGAGAAATAGAAATCATCATTATTTGCCTAACCTTTTCCCAACTATATTGGGGTCAGCTCCCAGTCAAACCAGATTCAGCTAAATACCAGTATTTTACGTGGAGCGGCTACCTACCAGAACTCCACAACCCATTAACTGGATAACACGGTACGGCAAGACTGGTGTCAGATTTGCTGGCTTCTGACAATCCGTAACAGAGATCTCCAAATGACAGCCAGGACGGAGGAGTCTCGGTATTTTGAGATGGTCACCCATCCACAAACCAACTTCGGCAAGCGTTGCTTAACCTTAAAGATCGGCCCGTGCGACTGTCATTATTTAACTACAAGCTCCTTGTGAAAAATAGAAGTGCACCGGCAACACACTGGTGTGCGCCGAATTAATCGCGAATTTTGTGTTTATTTACCAATTACATAAGATTAATTTTTTATTTGGGAATTTTTACATGTCGGGGCTGGAGTCGTCAAAGTCGACAGCCGTGCGACCCCTGAGACGCATGATGCCTTCTCCTTTTATTATTGAAGGTGTTGGTTTCCACAATATCCGCCACACAGTTAGTGGTTAGTAACGTTCAACAATGTAAGATGCTTTACCAGCCCATCTTGAGTAGTACTAAAACTTTTATAGTCCTAGTACTGCTGAACATGGGATTTTTAGGCCATAGTAACTAGTTGGAACGCTTCTCCGATAAGATGCAATAGATATGTTCGGTCAAAACAGTTAGTAGAACATATTATTTCGGCTTGAATAATTATGAGTATTATAGTATAGCAGCTTAGAGCGTTGTGTCCTTAAACTACTTTATTATAATTTCTGGAAGTTAATTTAGGGGTAGTAATTTAGCCCGTTAGTAATTTTGCCTCTTTGTCTTTGCCCACTGCTGGGAAAAGCTGCAGGCAGAGCTATAGAGCGCAGTATCCTAGGTGTTCTAATTTCGGACCGTGTAAGGAACGCGGGTGCTACGTGCCAAGACTAAAATCACAGATGTTTTCCAGAAAGCTGCTTGTCTTTAGTGAGATTGAGCCGGACATGTTAATCGTATGTCAGATGAGCAGTGGGCTAAAAAGAACCACTAAGTGGGTCCCCTACAAGGCTAGGCGACATTGCGGTAGACCAAGGCGCAGGTGAAGAGACGAAGTTGACTCTTACCGGAAGGACTGGCCCGCAATGGCAGAGGACAGAGATGCGTGTGGAAAAGGGAGAGAAGTACATAGGAACTTAAATTCCAAACACTAGTAAAACTAAATGCTAAACTTCTGAAACGACCGCTCCCTTATTTGAAAATCAGCAGACAGATATTGTAACAAAATCACCTGAAATTAAATCCTAAACTTACCGGTCGCTTACCGTTGAAGTTTCAAACTATTCATTTTTACAATCAACGGTTTGGCCGGAAACAATCATGTTGAATGGAAGTTTTCTTCAGCTAGGTACAGTTTCAATAGTTTCTTTGTACTTGATAGCTGTAATAACAGCTCGGGGAGCTTGAGCCAAAAGGATAAATTGAGTAAAGTTGAAAGCGGTTGTTCAACACTTTATCGAGTGTTTTATAAGAATACTTACTTCAATTAAATGAAGATTTTCTACTGTAATAAAACATCGTTTAGGAAATTTATTTTTAGTCTGTTCGTCTGTATGAAATTCTAGTTTTATCTAATAAAATTTAGGTGTTTTAATTAAATTTAGGTCCACAGGAAGACTTTTATTGTTATTACATAATTCGGTGTTCGATCTTCTTATTTGTGTATTCGTCTGGTGTTGACGTGTTCAGGTTTGTCCCACTATGTGTTGTCTTCTTTAAATGGCCATTGTTTTTTTATCATCAACATTTATAAAATTAATAATAAATAAATAATAAAAGTTTATTTGGAACCAGTATCGGTACACAATTTTACAAAAGGACACGAAGATAGCTACAAAAGCAAAACAAAATTCTTCCGTTACTGAGTGACTGACAGACAACGCACAGCCGAAACTACTGGTCGTTTAAAGCTGAAATTTGGCATGTAGGTTCCATGTTATAGAGGGAACCAAATAAAGATTTTCTTCTTTAATAAAACATAGAAATGGAACGTTATTTTTAGTTCGTTCGTTTGCATGAAATTGTAGTTTCCATCAGAAAATTTGTTTTGGGTTATAATACTTTCGGTCCAGTGAACAGACTATCATATAAATGCTTTTATCTACACTCACAACGTAATGTTCCAAATATGTGTTCAAAAACGAATGCATAAACACGTACTTTTTTTTCGTGGATAAGTAAAATTAAAAAAAAAATACCATTACAGTTCAACATTTCCCTTCGATTTTTAAACAACTGCATCATAAAATAACTTTTTAATTTTTATAGCACACTTTTACCTTTTAATTTATTGGCGCGGGCTCATTGACAATGAGCCAGCTTTTATCTTTGTCTATGGAGGCGCGCGCTGCGCAGTCATTCGAATACGCAATGAGAATATCCGCCATATTGGAATAAACAATTTTTCCACTTATTTTATTTCAACTGTATGACTGAAGATAAAATAGTGTATGCAACGGCATATAATTAGGTATTAAAACACTCGTGTGATGCTCACACGAGTGTTTTAATAACCCCTTTTATATGGTCGTTGATGCATAAACTACTATTTGAAGATTGACCTTTTCCCCTTGTTTGTATACTCTTTGGGGTTGACTTGTTCACGTTTTGCCATTATGAGTTTTATTCTTTTGAAATAGTCATACCGAAATATTTCTCATTAAAACATTTTAGCAAGTTGTTTTTCTAAACATTATTGAAACATAGACACCAAACTGTTGGAGATATTTTCGTTCCATAGATAGCTATATCGAACCTTCCCAGACGTAATTACGTCGCTAGCAAGCAGATTGATAGTCAGAATAATACGCTTAGTGCAAGAGTTGATGGTGCTACTGTGGTCTATTGATTCAATGAAATACATGAAGAGAAGATAATAGTACAAAATATTGATAAATTCTAAGTATTTTTTAAGAATTAAATGAAGATTTTCTTTTTTAATAAAACATCGTAAAAGAACGTTATTTTCAGCTCGTTCGTTTGCATGAAGTTGACGTTTTCAACAGTCATTTCGAAAAAAATGTCACACACCTTCGTACCAATTTCACACACACATTTTTCTTTTTTATATTTGATTGCTCTATTTAAGTTGTTTGTGGTACATAAAGATGTTTCCTTTTTACTTGAGATTTTAAAATCATCAATTAATAAAATTGCGCACAAAGTGTGACTTGTAACCGTAATTGTTAATAACGGTCTAATTTAGTTGTTAGGTTGGTAACATCATAAGCTCTTTCGAATAAAAATTTTGTTTATAATAAATTGTTATTGTGAGCAATACACATAATTTTACTAGGTATTCGTCTGTAGTAGAGTGCGTAAATTTAACATAAAGAAGCAACAAACTAGATCAATTAAAATCCTGAAAGTCCGAAGAGAATACATAACATTTATTTGACACATACTTAACACAACAGCAACAAACAAAACATTTCTTTAGTATTACTTCTAATACTTGGTATTAGAAATAATACTAAAGAAATGTTTCATAATTTCAAAGCACGGAGAAGTCTCGGTATGTGAAGACCCATCCGCAGACCGACTTCTGCAAGCGTTGAAACTGTGTCCCTATTTTGTTTGTGTTCTTTTGTTTTGTTTTATTTTGATGTGATTATGTCGTTTTACTATGTGTGTTGATATGAATGTTTTCCGAAATATATTTTTTTTTATTATTTCCTTTATTCATTATAATAAGTACATACAAATTATATTTTAAATATTTCTACAAAAAATTAAAAAAAAAAACATTTAAAAATATAAAAAATAGTGGCCCACCGGTATCGGGAACAGAGTCCGTTTTATTATTATTATAAATCTTAAAGATCGACCGCTGCTCTTGTTATTATTAAGTCTCGAGCTCCTCCAGTGTATCCTATTCGACTACATACCAGTGTATACTACACTCACACTGCATGCCAGTATATACTACACTGTGTGCAATTTTACGAGCTGCAATATCTATACGGTACCTACTTTTAAACAATGTTGTTTAAAAAAACGTAACTAAAATTAACTGTAGATACTTAAACGACCGACTCCAACTTCTGTTACGAAGTTTTATGGGCACAAATTGTCCATAAAATATTTATCTACCACTAGCGAGCCGCCCCGGTATTGCTCGGGTTTTTCCGGAAAAATATTGCCCATTACAAAATACTGACGTAATTTATTGCCTCGTGATGATAACTATGGAAAATGTCAGCACCATAAGACAAGGTTTGCCCTCATCTTAAAATAAAATTATTTAAAGTAGGTACCTAGCAATTTTTTTTAAGAAATAGAATAACACCGGTAAGGATTATAAATATAATACTGGTTGAGATTATTTTCACTCGAATTTCATTACTTTGGCTTTCTATGTAGGTAGGCCATAAGCTCAGCTTATCAGTCGGAAACTTATGATAGGTACCATTAAAAGTTAGTACTGCTGGTGGACTTAAAACTCTACCCATGGGGTCGCCACGTGATATTATTTCGATAGTGTATGTCATTTATTACATTTAAAGGTGCATGTTACAAAGCGAGCATTCGTGCAGTCAGTACGTGACAACGAGCACGAACATGCGCATGTTACATGCGTATGTTTGGTTTTACACAGATTTTAGGACATGGCGTTTTTACATCACGGCCTGTAACACCGGTCAGTACCCTGCTTTAGGCTTTTTGACTGTCGTTACTGTTGATGGTGTTCCACTTTGTCGAGCTAGAGGCCATTGGCGAGTTAAAGAATGTTAAAACCGTTTTAGTAGACTCACCTCCATAATTTCCTGTACCTATGTATAAACAAACACACAGTCCCACAAAACCAATAAACATAGATTTATCATTCCCCCAAAGAATAAAAATGCAAGTTATAAAATAGCAGTAAAATTATGCAGCGGTAAATGTTAGTGGTAGTCGTCTATTGCGGGACAATGACCGCAGTGGGAATCAATGAAAATGCTGTTTCATGTCCCCTAAGGGTGCAGTTCCCTACCTACGGATGTCCGTAGGTATATACAAGTATAACGAGTCGTTTGTTGACATGACTCCCCGGATATTGTTTGGGGATTTCGTTGTAATCTGAGTATGTAATTTGGGAACTTTGCTTTGTTCAATTCTGGTTCGTTTGTTTCAGTGTGCCTGCCCGTATAGTGGAGTTTGTCAAAAATAGTGGTGTTTGTTGTGTGTCATCGAATCGATGTTTTTCCTGAATAAAAAATAGTAGCATTGGACATTTAATGTGTGCTTCTGTTATTGGATTATAGGGCAAAGCTATTTAATTTAAACACAAAAATCTCAACATAAGTTTGATTGATGGAAGTTAGTAGATTGTAAGTACCTAAATATCAATGTACACAATTACGTCCACTGATTATTAAACATATAAAACTTTTAAGTTAGGTCTTGTTCGTTCTCTCTTCTAGTGCCACCGATAGATGGCATTACTATCAAGTGATTTGAACGAAACACGTACGTTTTACGACTGAAGAAATAACATGACCTACGACTCTAATAAAACCGTTTATTTAGTAACCGAACGTGCTCTCTCGCCTTCTCGACGTCAACAAAGCTTCGATGCTTACGGCTTAGCACTAGGACCATAGCACGTAATCTCCAAAAGCGTATACTGCGACACGCATCTCCTATTTGCTGTAAACAATGACGTCACACTTCAATCTAGACATCGTCATGAGCAGTCAATACACTATAATGAAATTCCCAGCCACGTCAGGTATCACAGATTGCGTCCAATATGCCCTGTAGGGGTGCACGAAGCACACACGAATAGCACAACATAACCATTACCACCAGACCTCTTATTTCACACCTCAACACCCCTCCTAATAGCTGGTTTACTTTCCTCGTGGGGGACGCGACAGGTCGTGCGATCCTGGTCGAGTACCTATCATAGATGTATTTCATGCAATTTCTTGCGCCTGGAGGCAACGAAATGACATGCGGGATGCTTCGTGTTATATCGATGCCAATAATGTAGCCCCCTAAGCGGGATCGTCGAATGAATATAAAGAGCGAATGAAGTAATAACACAACTTGCTGGAAAAAAGTTGAGTAAGCACGTCAAGTTAGAGATATTTATGATATTTCGTGTTACTTTCAGCAGTTTATGAAAAGCTGACAGTGTTATTAAGTGGTATCAAATTTTGTTTTATTTCGGTCTATATTACAAAAATAAAAGTAAAAAATGTCGACGATAGAAGTACAAAATAGTGCTCTATAAAAAACTTTTCTCGATTCCATTTGCACGAACTCACGAGTAGGTTGAAAATTTTTCCACCACTATAAATTCGCGTTCTTTTCAAACTAAAATAATTCTCTTTTTGGGCTACCCACATAAGTTTTCACCGCTGGGCGAGTGATCACGTAGCAAAAAAAAGTTTTTAAAGTCCCGTAAAAAGTTTCGGAGACTCAATCCTCTGCGGGCTACCAAAACAAACACAAACTTTAGAATTAAAGGACATGTCTGGTGTGTTAAAACCTCGGCTTATTTGCACTGGACATCTCTTTTTTTATTTATTTGTAGCCAACTTTTGCTTATGACTTTGTGGGGTAAAGTTGGGGTAAAACAGCTTACATGCCCCTTCATGCGCATAAGTGAATGCGGGGAAGTTGAAAATGACTTTGTGGCGTCTTTTTAAGTCTATGTAATTTACATACATACATAGGTCTTTTATGATATCTTCCATTATTGCTGCCCTAGCATAAATCAATTGAATATTTACCCGATCTCTCCAGAAGCTTAGTTAAAATTTTTCGAGTGTATGAATTCTTATCTAAATACATTTTTTTGCACGTCTCTGGGAGTAGAAACATGATGTTTTTGAGAATATCACGTTATGACCAGTCGTTTTAATAGCATTTTAATACAAGTATCTATGAAACATCTATAGAGATAGCAAAACATTCGCATTTTCTACAGCTGCGCCTACAATTTTCCGTTCACACAAGTGTTGCAAACAATGTAAACATTCTCCAGAAGGTTATTCCTCTAACTTTCAATCCCTCGCGACGTGATGAGACTATGATCTTTGTTTTATTTGAACGTAAGTATAGTTCTGAATCACTATCGACAGGCTGTGAAACCAAATTGATAGAAAAACTATACGCATTACTGGTAATATCTTGAATAAGTTTCTAGTCATGTTTGTGAATATTTTTGGATGGAATAAACGTTTGAAACTTAAACGTCTGTGTTCTTCTACATACTTTGCTTAAATAGCTGTAAAATTACGTAGAGTTCTCAACTCTCGAATGGAATCCCGATAACCAATATAGTATAGTAGATTTTGCAGTCTACTGCTAGACTCGATCATCATCTTCCTGCCCTTATCCCATGTTACTTGGGTCGGCGCAACACGTTTTTTTCTTCCATTCTGTCCTATCAGCCGTCACACTATCACTAACTCCCTTTTCTTTCATATCGCTCCTCACACAATCCATCCATATTTTCTTTGGCCTTTCTCTTCCTGCTAGACTCGACAGACAATAATTACATGTCAATTAGTGAATTAACTTTACAAAACAACAATTCAGATAAATCACTTTGTTGTACATTAGGTGAAAGGTTGCCGTTATAATTAATTGTATTTAAATTAATTTTATCCGAACAAAACAACACATGCGGCCGTGGAAATTCCCTGCAGCTGTGGATTTAAATAGATTGCGGAAGAACAATAAAGTTCGTATTTATGAGGTCAGCTTACGATCAAATAAGTTAAAGCTACACACATTACTCCAAGCGTGACAAATATACATGAACAAGTGTTGCTTAAGAGAGTATGCTGACTTACTGAGCGATATGATTTGTGCAAACATAATTTAAAAACATTGTTGGTACTGTAACAACCGGAGACTACCTTTTTTAACCGATACTTTTTAATGGTATACAATTCTGACAGCCTAAAACAATCAATTCTTTTATATAAAAAATCAAATTCTATTCTAATGCAGTTGTGCTTTAGAATATAATTTGAATTGACCTATAAAAGCAGACTGAAGCATTTCCCGCCAGCATGTACAGTACAACTATTTTCTTAATATCCATCGGCAATCATCGCATTTCCGAATATGAACGAATGTTTATTTCCGTGTTTATCAATAATTATAAGATTTATCGTGTATAATAATTCGAATTCAGAACTAAGTACTTTATTGTTATAAAGATTACACGGAAATAAAAAAAACTTTTACTTTTGGACTATTTTTTTTTTGTTGGGACAAGCCCGCCACAACACATTCCCAAGCCACTGCAACTTCTGAAAGCCAGAATCAACATTGGCAAACACCAGAAAATACAGCGAGTCAATGAAGCTCGACGAGTCCCAGAGAAATGATTCAACTGTCTTGGATCCCGCAACGAAATTAATCAGAAAATAACAGCGGAACAGTGGGAAAAAAAGTAATATAATTTCAACTTCCCTCCTTATTGAGCAGGAGACAGAACAGAGCTAGGCCAAATAGGCATCAAGGGACATAATTATACAACTGGGTTAAGCCCAGTTGCACCACGCACCACGGATTATGCATTAACACTTATAATAATAATAATGGGTCCTAAAGTGTGAGCTACTTTTGATTCCAGTAATAGGTGTGGCAAAGTTGCTTGAACGCACGGCAATTTGTTCTGGTTTCTACAAGGTCCGTATAGTATACAACTCCAGATGTAACCTGAATACTTTCTAACATTATTGCGTTCAGTTTGCCAAAGAATACACTCCCATAAGATATGATGTGCGGATTGTTCGTATTCAAGGTCAGATGGAGAACATTGACAGAAAGGAGAAGACACAAGCTTAAAGTAAATTAATTTACTCTTAAAGTTGCCATGACCTGTGAGAAATTGGGCAACACAGTGATCCACCTCCAGCCATGTCATGTCCAGCCGCTCACGAACGGATGGAAAGAACGGGTAAAGGTGACGGCCTTTGATGGAATTTTTCCACCTACATTACATACAAAGTTCCTCCCAGACGTCAGTCTGAGTAGGGGGTGTGAGTAATCTAGAGATCTTAGCACGGTCGCGTTGAGGTAAGAACTCTAGGTCCGTGATCTTTCGAGCGTAGTATTAGTACATTGCAGCACGTCGCTGCACCTCAAGATCGACTGGGAATACACCTGCCGGTAAGGCTTTCAGTACTAACCGTCCTATACGCTTTGCATAGGAATATCTTTTGGACTAATTTATTCGTAATGATTGTCTACACAAACCCATCATATTCTTGCCTGAAATATCTACTTTCCACTTTCAGGCCTCTCCCTCAATTCACAAACAAACTTTTTTGTTTACAAAGCAAAACAAAACTGCAACAACACCGGAAACCGGACCAAAAAACCGTACATACATAAATAACATTGTTTGCAGCACATGTTTACAACGGGAGTTCCTATGGGCGCCATAACTTTACATTACACAACGCCGGTGACTGTTCCAGCGATAAATATACATAACATTTATATAGGGTCTTTATTGCGTAAATAGAATTTCATTTTCTCACTATTACGGGGAAAAGAGGTTATGATAATGTTGATCGTCAACGTAAATAAAATATGTATCGGGAATGAGACGATACTGTGTAGCCTTTCATGTGCTATGAATAAGGACAGGTTTTCTGAGCAAAGGGTATTGTGAGCTATTTTCTATTTAAATGTTTTGATGAATACGACGAAGAATGAAATACCAGCTTTTTTTTTTTATTAAAATCACCAATTCGTCTTCATCAAAATTCCTTCCCAGTTCTTTGTTAGGACTTATTGAACTCACCTTTTGTTTCATTGAAGGATGGGAAATCATGAAAAGACTATAAGACTGGCCAAGCCCTTGCGGTGGTAAGGTTAGCGGCCGCCTGGTTCGCGACCGGGTCAAGTAGCCTGCTGTGTTTTGTCGACGCTTGGAAGTACCAGAGCCTCAAGGCATCTTCTGGGCACTCTCGCTCCATCATATACCTCATCGCTTTCTATCAGGCGTACACGCGAAACCTATTTAAACATTCCTTTCTAATAAAACTTGTGATTTTCCTCGTAAAATCTGCTCATAATAACAATAGCTCACTGGGTCCAGCGGATTGATAACCCTGCGACTAACCATTTTGTTGTACATTTTCCTCAATTACATCACAATTTACAGGGGGCGATAAGCAGCTGCTACTTACTTGAACATTTTAAAGTAGGCGTTGAAATTGAGAAAAAAAAAAAAAAAAAACTCTTTTTTGCCAAGCTGTAACACCTTTTAAATTTCTGACAAATATCTATAATACGTACAATATTCAGCAAGTTATTTTTAAAACATCAAAATACCATTGAATCAATCTAGTGCTGGGCCTGTAGCGAGAATTTTAATCTTCTTGATTTTTTTTTAGATCATTGACAGAAATTCGACTAACTTCGACGATTTTTGCAGAATTCTAAAATAAATAAGTGAAACTAGCTATGGGGTAGAAGAACGAGCAAAGCAAACTCACTGGTTTTTATTTTAGTAAAGTCGGTATTTTATGTGTGTATAACAAATACACACTCATACAGACTTTAAACATACAGATTTTTTTTAACTTAAGAATAAATGAAGTCGTTATTTACATTATTTTCTATACAAAAACTGTCAAACCGCCATTTTATTCCTCAAACTGACAATTGAAAAATCGGCCCTTATCACACTATAGGCTCTGGTACAACCGTCACGCGTCATGAAGATCGATTTTCATGGCTGCCAGTACATGACTTGTTAAAAACTGCCGAAAAAAAGTCTGTATTTGTCAAAATAATTTTATTTTGAGCCGTAACTGGTTATCGCGAATAAAAGTCCGGTTTAAAAATTGTTTACTATGATTACATATCTGTTTATTTTGTTATTAAGTTATATTTTAACAATGTTTTTCATTTGCTATCGCTAAGTTTCGATAAAAATATCAATAATAAAAATAAAATTATATTATACGTCTGTCCAGGCTGATAATTTATCTAATTTTTTGCTCAAAGAAATTATTATCCTACTAAATAACAACACAATAACTCTTTCAAAAAATGTAATATTCTTTCTTATAGATAATTGCCCTACTTACACAGATTCAATACAGTGTAAACCCTAGTTCAATCTGTAAGCTAAAAGCCTTCATTATGAACACATAGCTCAAAGCACTTCGCACCTGCTCCGATTATTCAAAGCCTTGAACCAGACACGCCTTGCTTTTAACTGATTATCCGAACTTGTTAATGCCTTAACACACTATATCAACTTGACACCTATTCTACATCGTCTCAACATTAACTCTTTTGAACTAGCATCAAGAATTCTTCAATTTGGCGATAATTGGGCGACCACGCTTCAACAATTACCACGGACTACTAGCGTATCTTTTCTACTTTAAGGGTTCCGTAACCAAAATGTCACCAACGGAACCCTATTACTAAGCCTCCGCGGTCCGTCTGTCCATCCGTCCGTCTGTCTGTCAGTGGGAGTGAACGCAAGTTGAAAAAATTAAATTAAATTGAAATTTTGTTTATTAAAATTTCAATTTTATTTTATTTTTGAAACCGTAATAGGTAGACAGTCTAAATTTTCTAGTGTTTTCTATTGCTGAAATATAACAACAATTATTTAAAAAAAATATTAAATCATAAATTAAAGGGGGCTGCCATACAAGAAACGTGTTTTTTTCAGTTTATGATACGGAATACGGAACCCTATCGAAGAAATTCATCCAAAGGTAAAAGATCACTTTTAGCGATAAGAGCGCATTGTCACACCCTTTAATGTTTTTAACCCCTATCTTAATTTTATTATGGTGGATGCTAAAGACTTAGACTATCTATTTCAAATCAGCGAAGCTTCTTCAATCATAATTATTACCTACCACACTTTAAAAACAGTTTGCAACCAACGTATCGTAGTCGACGACTAGCGACTCTTCAACGTGGGGCTGACTAGCTACTTGCGTGAGAAATCTGCCAATGACATGCAACTTAGTTCGAAATAGTGTTGGCTAATTCGAACTAACTTGCATGTCATTTGCAGATTCAATAACGTATGAACGCGTCAATAACGGAAGATCAAGATCGTGTCATAACGTTGAGTCAATACATAGTCAAGTCAACAGTCTTACAAGGTGTCGATTCGTTTAAGTGTGCGACGACCTTTACCCTGCTTCATAATATAAATTAGGTACTTTCAAGCAAGCTGGTCGATCTAGCTGAGAAAGATTAACGGTCACGAAAATACTTCCAAGAGAAATAATATCTTTAAGATAGACATTATTTTATGGAAGGTAAAAATCTGAACCTTTTTACTTAGGAGAGACTAATGTGTTCTAAATTTGACCTCCTTTATCTCATTTAGTTCTGGCTATACGATTTTCTTTTTATATCCGAGGCTTCAATCAATCAGCTTAGCTTATGGCTGTTCAGTCCAAGGATTAATCGACGTTTTTCTGACTAACTCAGAAACAATAGCATAACTGAAATGGGTATTCAGTTATGCTATTGTTTTAAAAGCTTATTTTAGAATAATTTTAGTCAATGACCAACAGTTTTGCACTATACAGCCTAAAACGCATCAAAATCAAGAAGTATTTAACCGAGCTTTTATAAAAAACGAAGCCCGCTTCTTTTATTTTGACTTTTTTAAAGCTTCGAGTTCTATGAAATTGTCCTCAAAAACAATATACTACAGCTGTACGCTACCCATATTTTGTCATATCCGGCCTCGCCTTGGATTGCTCTGTGCGGCTGTTGCATTGCACCGTTTTCCCCCGGCTTTAGTTCCTTCCGTTCATTCCGTTCAGCCTACATTCATTCGGTCCCTGTGCCGATTTTCCCTCCATTTTATTTCACCGTTTTTCTTTCAGGCTGTCATTTCATCGATCTATCTTTAGCTGTCGGGCTATATTTAGGGACTGACATAGTGATTACTTACGGCCTAGGATGTTCTTGGGTTTATAAGAAAAATGTTCAGCCTCAGTAATGTGTGTTTGACACGCCATCGCTCAACGCTTTCGCTAAAAAGATAATTTGGCATGTATCTAGGCCTAGACATAAAGGTTTTCCGCTACACCCAATAAGTAAGTAAAATACGGGTAGGTATTTGTATTTTTTCGATTCCCTACAATTTGAACGAAAACCATTTACGTTCTCGGAAACATCTATTTACTTAAATAAAACTTTTCGCATAAAAATAATAAATTAGTTTTGGCTAAATAAAATTCATTGGCTAAACTTCGGATTCCTGATAGGTGGCCGCCCAGACCACGTACGCTAAAATTAATGGGTTTCCATTAACCGAGCTCTACCCATTGTCCATTATATACGAGTAGGTACTTAACAGGAGGACTGAATTTAGTGCACCCAATTTCGTTTTATTATTTACTTTTAAACTAGTTCGGACTTTAGATAGAATACCTACAACAGAATCGCAGATGCAATAATGATAAACCTTTCTTTAAATTCAATAAGCAACTAGTCAGACAAAGAAAATTAATACCTTCTAAATGATAACTATACACATAAATGTATAACTACGAACGATAACATGGAATCACTCAAGGTTGCCAAGGAGTCACACAATTGTATTAAAACGACAAGAGGCCCTAGACCATTGTGCCATTCAATTAGCGAATGCGACTATCGAAATGTCAAAATGTAGGAACTTGATCACGTGACATTTCGATACCATCTGTCAATCCCATACATTTTTAAGGTATTGACAATCGCCTTCGCCATGTAACTATTGGCAGAATCTCATTTGTCTCGAGCCCAAGGACTACGTGCTTAACATTACTCTAATCGGCTCGCTAAGAAGGAGAAAACTAGTATTTTCCTATTTTAATATTTATTGCAGATATTACAAGGTACATATTCACATAAAAAATGAGTTTAAAAGAAACATTAAAAGATCCATTCATACACAAAAAAGATTTCAATAAATTAGTACCTAATAAAATAAAAATCAAAAATTATAAATTAAACATTAATACAATACCATAAACACATTTTGCCAAGGTCAGTGTAGTGTAATCAAAACTATTTTTAAACCAAAAACCTACCAACATTAGTCATACTCATATCATCATGAGTAGGTATGACTAACCTCAAGATATCGCAAACTCAAACATAACTAATAATTTAACTTAAACCAACATTGGGAACAATCAATTACCAACACTGTCGTTAGCAATTCGACTGACAAACATACGAGGAATTTCGATCTCAGCGCGATATGAATTACTTTGCTTTGCTCATCATTTGGTTTGGCAATGTCTGCTAATTAAAGCTTGAAGTACGACGGTGTCTTTGATGGGTAGGTACACTTCTTATTTACAACTGGAAGTCCTTAAAAGTAAAAAAAACTTCTTAAAAAATAAGCTTTTATTCAAATGCGCTAAAAAGAATAAAATAAACTTTTTAAAAGTTTATTGCGAGATTTAAGTAGGTACTCGTATTTACTTTTACTATTTCGTTGTCGCTGGACAGGTTCCTCAGTCCGTTCATCTCATTCAACGCATCATGTTCGAGTAAATGACTCGAACATGATGCGTTCGTTTTTCGAGTTAGTCTCAGCAAGCCCTCGCATTTGATATCCATAATGTAGGAAAGCATAAAAAACTTAGTCCGCCATCTTTAGAAGTCCGCCATATTGGATTTAGAATGGCATTACTAAAATTTTCGAGTTATTCTCAGCAAGCCCATTCATTTGATACCCATATTGTAGAAAATCATAAAAATCTTAGTCCGCCATCTTTAGAAGGCCGCCATATTGGATTTAGATTGAAGTCAATTTATTTTTCAAGTTATTCTCAGTAAGCCGTTTCATTTGATGCCCATATTGTAGGAAAGCATAAAAAACTTAGTCCACCATCTTTAGAAGTCCGCCATATTGGATTTAGAGTGACATCACATTAATTTTCGAGTTATTCTCAGCAAGCCCTTTTATTTGATACCTATATTGTAGGAGTGCATTACAAATAACAAATCCGCCATCTTGGGTGGTCCGCCATGTTGTGTGTGTGGATAAAGTCACCTATATAACCATGCATTGTCATTAAAACGAAACGTATACAAAATTTCAGCTCAATCGGTTGAAGATATCTGCTTCAAAATTGAGTTACATAAGAGTCCACCCCAACAAACATAGTTACATACTTACCAAGTTGCAGTTGTAGCTTGTAAAAAGGAAAGAAAGAATGCTTTTCAAAATATATTAAACGTATTTTTTCAAATCTCACACCAATCTTACCAAGGAGTACCGTGTTACCCAGTTAATGGGTTGTGGAGGTCTGGTAAGCAGCCGCTCGACCTAAAATATTGGTATTCAGTTGAATCCAATTTGACTGGAAGCTGAGTTAGGAAAAGACAAGGCAGGTGATAGTTTTTTTTTTCAAAATTTAGAATTAAATAACAGAAATAAAAAGTTGTGAAACCAAGTGATTATTAATTGACTATCCCGCTTTGTCTCCGAAATTAACGAGCCCACGTTTAAAATAAAATTTGGTAATGATTCTTTACTGAAAGGTTACAGGTTATCCTAAAAGAAGTCTATAATAGTTTTAAAGAAACGTATTTTGTAAAAATATGTTTCCTTCAAGCTTTTGTGCGTGAGTCTGACTCGCTCTTGACCGGTCTTTCCTAAATAGCCTAACTGCAACATAAGACCCCAAAAAAAGAGTCCTAACTGTGCCCTTATGCCTAATAATAGTCCACCTTTATCACGAAATGAAAGTGGGATAAGTACCATACAACTTATTATGTATTATCACGCATTTATGTTCCAAAGGACTAGGCAAGAATGTAAAACACCTTAATTTCAAAGCCCGAATCTAGTACCTACATTCGGTTAATAAGCCATTTTGCAATTCAAAAACCAGTCATTTTGCTCCTTCAACATAATCCAAGTTTGCATTTCACATTCCTTTTTGCAGACCCAAATTAGTTGCATGCGGCTCATATCTCCTCAAAAGACTAATCAGTAATCATACATGAAAATTCCATGCGGCGTGACCGATATTACTTTCATAACCACCGAGATGAGTCCGCGGTACATCGCTTCATCAACTATGCGTCGCCCGCAGATTATCGCTATGCGGATGAATGGGACTAATTTACCAAGTCCCCTTTAACGAGGCAGATTTTAATTTCAGCTTCTATTTTTACTTCGGTGCAATTTTGTCTCTTTATGAACGTACACTGTACATACAACTTTGTGTTTTCTGTGAGTATGCTGATTATGATTTTGGTCTAGTTCAGAGTTGTTTTTTTAGATGATCTACACTACGTTAATCCGGTAGTCAGAAGGCAGTAAAAGACAACAGTCTTGCCAAGGAGTAACGTATTACCCAGTTACTGGTGGAGGTTAGGTAGGCAGTCGTTTTATGTAAACTACTGGTTTATCTGGTAAGATTGGAACCTGATCCCGACACATTTGGGAAAAGGCTAGCCATATTAATTCATTGATGCATTGTATGGCGAAAACCGTAGGAAAAGAAATCGTTTAAACAAAATACATTAAAAATAAAATTACAATGTATCGATATATAATAATACACACAATTTTGAACAAGGTTTCCTTGTATGATGTAGGCAAGTACCAAGAAAGGATTTTTGTAAATTCAACCTTTAAAGACGCGTTCACAAATGGACTACCCATTTGTGAACGCGTCTTTAAAGGTTGAATTTTACCTAACAAATCATTACTTTTTTACACAAAGTCTATGTTTATTAAATAAAATGCTTTGCATTATTAAAATGTTTTTCCCAAGAATTGTTGATAGATGTGCATGGTACGATTGTGAACTATAATTATGATAAATGATAAATTAGGTGTAGGTACATTTTCTCAATAAATGTACCGAAGTAAAAATTTCCACTTTGGTACATTTATTGAGAAACTGTACCTACCTATCTAAAATTATATTTTATTTAATAAACATACTTTTGTGTAAAAAAGTAATGATTTGACTAACCTTTTGTAAACGCGTCCTTGAAGGGCAAAAAGTGGGGAAAATCGTTTGTAAGTCGCAGTAGAACTACTAGTCAAAAATATGGCTGTACGTTGTTTTATAGCTAATAGTTATACAGAATTTCGTTTTACATAATGTTTTTCTCATATTATTATTTCATAGAATAATCAATACGCAGAATACTTACTTTGAAGAAATTTAAATAATTGATTTTTGTTTCACATATAATTTAATGTTAGAATATTTACATCATAGAATTAGAAATCAAATATTCCGTATCCATAAATTGTTTTTATGTGATGTAAAACATATTCTCAAGAATAACATTTTATCGAGTGACAGTTTCCAAACGTTTCAATTTATACCTTTATTAAAATGCAGACCCTCCTATAAAATTACAACACCACGTTCACAAAATAACGCGATAACCTAACCTAATATTCTGGTAGCAGTTCATTTTTGATGGCGAGTCGTTTTAAAAATAATTGAAAGACTCGTCTATCATCTTGCAGAAATCAGTTGATTGTGAACATCTGCGGTTTTTGTTTCCCTGTAAGAAGCATGAAAACAAGCGTATACCATGCATGCAGCAAGCATGCAGCATGAAAGTAAGCATGCAGCATGCAAGCAAGCATGCAACATGCAGCAGGCATGGTTTCAGTCACGGTTCTGGCGCTGTGGGGCTCTGGCAGTCCCATGCGAGTTATCGTCGCGGATGGTATTAGTGCTTCCTCAGTTAGCAAGCCGCCTTGCTCCTCCACCCCTATGCGGGCTTAAATTACACTCCCTACCCAAGGCAGACGAGACTACGTGAAGTCGGTTTTGCAGCAATTCGTTTCTGTCACTAACTTTTGCAGCAGAACATAATAATATTTATTTTTGAAATAAAATACCATGGAAAAAAAACACCAAACAAACAATATTCGTTAAAAAACAATTCTACTTTTTGATGTTTGTTAAAATAAAAAATGTTACTACACTTCTGGACACATCTATTGGCCCACCTTGTATTTTCAGTTTCGTTTGGTCCTAGCTAAAATTTTATATTAGGTCGAGCAAAAAGTTTTTATGCAGTTTTGAACCTGGCACATTCACAATTTCATTCAATAGTCTTTTTTTGAATTTCGAACACAGAATTTAAAGAAACAAAAGACAATTTGGAGCCTGTTTGTTGATATCAAACAATCGAATATTAAGAAAACTTGGTTTTATTGGTTTACTTGGATTTAATTCTTGAAAAAGTGATTGATATCTTTGGTTTTGCAACAAACATTACTTATTCTTAACATTAAGGTGAGGTTCTATCAATAATCTATGGATACTTCACCTGAAGTCGCCGCCCAAGCTGTGCCACTTATTCAGGCCGGACACAGCCAAAGAAACGTGAGTGCTCAACTTAATTTAAGTCGATCTGCGGTCCGAAATGTTTATCGGAGGTACCTAGAGACTGGCGGCTTTGTTCGTCGCCAAGGAAGGCCACGATCTCGGGTCGCAACTGAAAGGCAGGATCGATTCATCGTGACGACCAGCTTGAGAAATCGTCACCTTACCTCCATTGAGATACAAAACTGTTTTTTGTCCCCAATAAATAAATAAATAAATAAATAAATAAATAAATAAAACCAACTTCGCGACTTCCACGGAGTATCTGTGAGCGCTCGAACTGTTCGGAGAAGGTTAAAAGAACGCGATATGGTACCACACAAGCCAGCTAATAGGCCCAAACTAACGCGAGCCCACCGAACAGCGCGCCTTCATTTCGCACGCAGTCATTTAAATTGGACACAGCAAGATTGGAGCCGTGTACTCTTTTCTGATGAGTCTAAAATTGTGTTACATGGCAATGATGGAAGGAAGAAGGTCTACCGACGTAAGGGAGAGCGTTTCGCACAATGCTGCTTTGAAGAGAGGGTTGCTTATGGCGGTGGCTCATGGACTGTCTGGGGCGGTATATCCGCGAGCGGCAAAACTCAACTTGAGGTTGTTACACGACCACGGCTGCCAACATTAAATGCTGAAAGGTACATTCGTGAGTGCTTAGAACCTCACGTGATACCATACGCGGACTATGTGGGCCCAAATTTCCTTTTTATGCATGATAATGCGGCCGGCATCGTCAGGGAATATCTTCGGGATGTGAACATCACAGTTATGGACTGGCCAGCCAGAAGCCCAGACATGAACCCCATTGAGCACATGTGGGACGAGCTAAAAAGACGTGTTAGGGCTCGTCAGCCAGTTGCCCAGACGATGCAGGAGTTGAAAACTGCCATAGAAGAGGAATGGGAGATGATCCCTCAAAATTTCATAGAGCGGTTGATAAACTCTATGCCTGATCGTATGAGAGCTGTGGTAGATGCCCATGGAGGCAACACGCGTTATTAAATTAAACCTTTATTTGATAAAACATGTTTTTTATTCAAAAATCAATTGCCTTTTACAAGGCGCATATCCGACTTGTTAGGCGTAGCTCCATGTCGTATGGTATTCTGAATTCAAATTTAAAACAATACGATCGAAAAAGATGGTAAAATGTATCAGGTTTAAAACTGCATCAACAGTTTTTGTTCAATCTAGCAATCATATTTCGGTAGGGGCCATCGAAACCTAAACTCTAAGGTGGGCCAATAGATGTGTCCAGAAGTGTATAAAACTCATTGAATAAAATTGTGTTCATTCAAGTTAATAATAGTTGAAACAATAATATTCGGAATAAAAATACGGGGAGCAAATATTAAATGAAACATTTTCAGGGAAACGATATTTTATGATATTTCTGTCTGCGAAACAAGGGGACACCCTAAAATATTTAATATTTGTTACAATATGAATTCAAGTTCTGTTCGCATTTATCAGAAATTCACGTCAATTAGTACCTATTATTCATACGAATGTTTCATCTGCCAATCATTTAGACAAACGGATTGATGGCTGCCATAATATTGGAATACCAGTAACTTGGTTACCTCACCTTTACATAATAATTTGGAACCAATTATACCATTCATCGAATCGGATCCGATTTCATTAAAATTAATACCTAGTATATAATTTAAAAAAATATTCACTAAAGTTAAAGCTCGAGTCTCTTTAGTATACAGGATGGTCAAGTCGGATGTAGGTACATAACTTTTGTTATTTAATAAAAAATATTTAAAAAAAAAATACCTAATGATTATTTTTTTACAATAATATTTTACTTAGGCTTTGCTATTTTGTGTCAAATAAAATCTACCAAAATTCGTCTTTTTGTTGCCATAAATATTTTTCTGTATCGTTTTTCATCAAATTGTCGCATATTTGTCCATAGGTACATTCTACTTGTTGTGTTCATATTTGACCACAATACAACCATGTAGGTTCTCTTAGATGTCTTCTCATATTCTTACTTAATAATATTTAAGGTAATATTTAAGTGCAATGCGTTTCACGAGCAAGAAAATTGTAAAACCTATGTCGTTTTCAAAAGAGTTTCTCTACGGACGTGTAGGATATGAGATTCCTGTGTCTCGCCTCAAGGCATATATTGGAAATATCCAATTGCAGTCACAGAAGCATCGGAAAACGAATACGTGGATACTATGATTGCATTTGAATTTGATTCCGTAAGCAAAAACTCGGATTCGATACGTCACCGACGCGGTAAAGCAAATGTTAGGTCAGTAAGATATTATTTTTTTAATATTTTGTAGGAATGTTTGAATATATTTATACAAAATATTAAAGGTAATGTTTCAATTTCAGTGGAGGGATTAGGATGTAAGTTTATTAAGAACATGTACTTATAAAAGCTGTAATAGACACGTGATCGTGCCACACAACTCATTTACACCATTATTGGTACCAAGTATCTGCAAAAGAAGTATGTGCATCGATCTATGGGAGTCTGCCCCAAAGCGTATAAATGTCAAAAATATGTATTAAAATTGGATGTGACACAGGTTATCGACGTCTGGCATCCAAGCTAAGATTAAACTTGTGTTATGGGTTCACTCTATTAATTATGTTCTCCTATAAATGCTAACAAGTTTGGCGATACTTCGGATTATAAACAATTATTTCAGAATATAAAGAAAAAAAGAAAATAGGAACAAAAGAAACTGTGTAGCCTCTCTTTGCTGTGAATGCGGGTGTATGGATGTGTATGTGTCGTGTGTGTTTGTGTAATATGAGAGAAAATAATGTCAAAAAAGCTTTCAGGTTATTAAGCTTAGGTGCTTGAGAACCTGTTAGGAAAGCTTTAATTTAGCTTGTTTTAAGTAAGTGTTCTATACTTTAAAGCTTATATATAACTAAATTTCAATTTAAAAGATATAAAAATGACATAATGAATGAATTGAAAAAATATAAAATATGGGACTTTTGTATGAGATAAAATAATATAAAGTTCACTCCATTTTTATGGATGAGAAATCATCAAATGACTCCTTCCGCTTTGGGCGGAGTGTCAGACTCTTACTGACTAAAACCCATTCGTGTTTTAGTCAGTCTCCTTAGTCAGTCTCCTAATGGCCTTTGTGTTCCAGGGCCGCGGTGACTCTTTCGAATAAATTCCGCAACCCTGGCAGGCACCGGCCCTAGCGGGCCCCGTCTTTTATGCTGGCATCTCTTTGAGGCGCGCGTAGAACACAACGCGCCGTCAAACTGGGCCTTCTTCTGATCGGACGGCGAGCCACCCAGTGGCCGCCGTCCCCTGGTATTTGTTATACCTAAATATCAATATGCGGCGGTGACCACTCACCACCATTTGAGTAGCCTGCTTTTTTGCTACTCTAATTATGTAAAATAAATACGCAAAATAAAACTCCCTCGAATTTCTTGTCTTTGCTTAGTGATTTGTAAAATCAAATATGTCTATAAACATATCTAAATGAGGGTGTCAAAAATGAACGAAATTATACTTATTTTTTAAATTTCTTTGTTCTGGTAACCTCAAACCATCATAATACATAAATGACATTTGACATACTTAATTTATTCATCCGTAGGCAGGTTTTGACCACTATGCTAATACAAAAAAAAAAACCATTACACCATAAATTTTCACTCCACCTTAATTAATGACAACAAAAGAATACGGGACCATCTTATTTCGTGTCAACTTTTCATTTAGACCTACTCATTTGCGTAGGTAAACTCAAACAAAGTATAAAATAAGAATGGCGAGCTTCACAAAACCGTTTCCAAATTTCCATTGTGTCGAAAAATAAGTGAAGTGAAAGTAAAACTGTCCAAATAACTGGTATCAGAAAATCCCGTTTCTCTCGGCAAAAATACGATACTACTTTATTCAAAAAAGTCTGCTCGTGGTCACAGCTTCAGATAAAGCCGTCAACGGAGACTTTATTAAGTTAGGGCGAAGATTTATTCGGGCCCTTTTTGCTGGAGTTATCCATGCCATAAATCCCATTTTGCCACAGCTAAGCGCTTTATCGGGCAGCTATTCTGCACGCAAATCAAATTAAAGGCCGATTAGACGACTCACTAGTACTACGATGCATGACCTAGATACGACATAATGGGGACACCACTCCAATGTATGGGACGTGATAAAAATCTGTACATGAAGACACAGTGTGCTGTCTTAGACGATTTAGGTATATCCCATTTTCGTTTCAATAACTTATAAGGTATAAAGGTCAAAGTGGCGTGTGTGGAATTGACAAGACCTTTCTATTGCCAACTATACAATAAATCTTAATAATTCATAGGCTTTTGTTTCGCTGTAGTTAAGTAGGATAAAGGTTAAGTAAATAAAAAATACAGTTAGTTACAATGTATTGTTTATTAAATAAATACTTAATAACATAATGAATAATAACAAAAGCACGTTTTGGAAGATAATAATTACATATACACCAAATATAGTTACATTCATAATTCATCATTTAACAAGGGCCTAAAAATATTGTTTTCCATGGAATTTGAACTTTTTTTATTAATAACATAGAGTTTGTTGTTCCAAAATTTGGTAATTATCTCGAATGCTGAATTCAAATACATATATATTTGCAGTTTTCATGGAAGGGTTTTTCTCATTCCTCCACAATTCACATATTTTGCTACACTTGTCAATGAATATGCAGACATTGATATCAACATTTATAAATTGACTATCCCTACTCCATCAATAATATTGTTTTTTACACATCGTTATCTTCAACATTACTGTGTACTTATTATTTGTATCTCTACTCTTTATGGAACACTCTGATAAAATTCGGTCAACTATAAATAAACGTTGTAAACAAGACAAATACAAAATGTAGGGCGAATCTTACATTTATATACATCCAAGTGTAGCTGCCACATTATCCTGGACGTACAAGGATTTATATCATAACAAGTTATTCATTTGTTTAGTCATAATATTGCTGTTGTAATTTATCTAGTAAATTAACAGCCCAAAGTTACTGTCGTGGAATCTTTCTGAGATCTTACCCTCATTAACGGACATTTTAATAAAATCAGTAATTAACTTAAAAAACTAGAAATAGATAGTCTTTTGTGTAGAATTACTGTTAAACAATAAATAACTCAGTGCTTCGCCAGAACATATAAAACAAACCTAATCAGAAATAACTCAATTTTTCAATTCATTTTTTCATTCATTAGCATTTAAAACAAGAAATGCAAATAACGAAATGTCTAAAGTTTTCTCATTTCACTTCGAAGTGTACTTTATATCTCAAAAGAAGTATTCAACATTTGGTTTCCTCTCAGGATGTATTTCTAAGGCTAAAAAAATTCAATAATTTGAAAATAAGTTTGTAGAACTGAATATGAAATAAATTTGACTATAATAATATACCTACCTATAATATTACGTGTACCACAATATAAATCAAGTACACTAAAATATGTGTTTACAGAGTAAATAAAGATTTTTTAATGAAAAGTTAAAATAATGTAACAAACTTTTTTGAGGCTTATTTTTGGACGGAGTTAGGTAACAGAGAAATAATAAAAATACAGTTAAGCCTCATAAAGGATTAAAAACACAAGTCGTATACTTTTCCACTTTAACTCAAAGCGTATGTACCAAAAATCCTCTCCGGCTAAATCCCGGCAATCGCGTGTTTCGAATAGCGCGATTCCGATGTAGCGCTCTCTAGAAGCACTTCACGAGCATTTTCGAAGAATTATCGTGTCTTTACATAGGCTTTCCAACTCCACGTTCAAAAAGGGTTAGGACCCCTTTGCACACGAGCACTTACAGTCACATTGTTCTGATGACCCCACTGATCGTGCACAGAGGAAAATTTGCACAACATAGGGTTTGCAATGTGAACATTAATAATGTTCACATTGCAAATTATCGATTTCGCTGTTTACGTCACTCCACGTGGAAGCTCGACAGTCACTAACACTTTCATTTCACTGATAAGTCTGTTGTTTCTTCGCGCACTCACCAAGTATCCGGGCAATATTCGATTAGTTGCGAAACAGAACATGAATTATGGCAACACTCGTCTGCAACTTGTCTCTTTATTCTCTCTTTGAATAACAGAGCTGCTCTCTTCCCCCTGACTGTCAAAATCCTGTCAGACGGTAAATCACTAATCGGCACATTTCCCGAACAAATCTGGAAGATCACTTTTGACAATGATCTGCTGCAAAGGTCTTTTAACATCGTGTCCATGAAAAGGGGGTCTGTCACATTCGCTTTATTTCCGTAAACAATTTCCGTGACCAAAAATACAATGCAAATCACCACCCCAAGTTTCACGTTCGAAGGGATCATTTTGAGCGGAGTTTAGGTCGTATCTGCTGACTGGCGGGGGAGAAACTGGCGCTTCCGTCTAGAGTACGACATGGTCGATGTCTCTGAATAAATAGATTCGATAACCTGTGTCAACGGTGACAACAGAACATACAAAAGTTCAAAACAACAAGTCGGAGGGCCCTCGGTATCAAGACAAGTCTGTAACGATTATATATTTATAGAATTTAGATAACGAGTTGTTTTTAGAAATTCGTGGTTGGCACAACGGACCCTGATTGTTTGCGAGTAGATTTGTCTGTGTATTTAATTTTAAATTATGTCGAGTGTCATAATTATGAGGGAGTAAACAAAGCTAATGTAAAAATATTTACTCTTTCTTGATTTCACAAAATGTTAGTTCATTAGTTAAATGAGTGTCTGATGGGAGAGCTTTTTCATTTTTAGCTTCCTGACTATTTTAGTTGGAGCCTAGGGGTGAAGACTCGTTAGCACCTTTGACATTTTAATCAGATTATAAAACTAAGATGTTAAACTTAGCTAAATATCAAAGGATTCGGTAATTTGACTAAAGTGTACCTGACCTGAAGAAAGATTTTCAAAAATCGAACGTAAAGATTGACGTTACCCGACTACAGTTTGAACTTTATTGTGGTAATGTGGTAGCTTTGTTTCTGTAATTATTTTTCTTTTCAGAGCCAGTTCTTCTTATTTTAAAACAAAGTGACATTCCATTCTCCTTGTTTGTGTGCCCTCAAAAAAACTGATTCTCTTCTTTTGATCTTATTTTTTTTTTGCTTTTCTACCAGAATAATGATGTACAATTGAATAGATCCTTTTATACTCAAGTAGAATAAATACCCATACAAAAAATAGTCGGTGTTTTTCTCTTGTGTTAGTTTGTATCAAAACGGTCTTTATTTTTTTAAGCGTAGGTTATTTGTCCTATTTTAGTAGTCCTAGAAAACTAAAAATATATAATCAATTAGAATCAAAATAGCCAGACGGAGACACGTCATAAATATACATTCATCCCTGTCTAGACTTGTTAAGATAACAATGTAGCAATCGGGAGCCGTTTATAATTAGCAGGCGCAATTATTAGAAATGAAGGACATACAGGAATAGTTCGCAAGTTGACATGACAAGTAATTGACTTGTGGAATGCATCTTGAATTGTGACTTTCAATTGTTTTAACCGCCGTCAGTGTATTTTTAGGTTACAATTAAGAACTATGAGTTCATAGTACATTTTTTTTAAGTTGTACTACAAGAAACAAACTTTCTTCGGTTGACTTTATTCGTTGGTTGGTTTCTTCAAAATCATCAATGAGTGTCAGATCCCTACTGACTAAAACCCACCTCCAAGAGATCCTCCAAATAACCTTTGCTTTTCAGGACCGCGGTGAATCTTTTGAACAAATTCCGCAACCCTGTCAGGCACTGGAAACGTCAATTATGCTGGCATAGTTTTAAAGCGCGCGTGGAACACAATGCGCCGTCGACCTGGGCTTGGTCCTTATCGGACGGCGAGCCTCCCATCGCTCGCCGTCGGCCGGCCCACGCCTACGATGGCCGGTAATCGTCCAGGCGCCTAGGGATATTTTTCTGTTGCGGCGCCTGAGGCGTGAGGTTTGCCTCTCCCTCACGCATTCCGTCTCCTCCTTCGCTTGTAATACTACGTCGCAGAAGGAGGTGACTACTTCCTATGCTCCCTTGCTTCAGATTATGGATTGAACCAGAGCCAGACGCGAGAGGTCGCCGCCACCGAACGCGATCACCGATTGCGAGGACATGGCGGTGCTCCGCCCAACCAGGTCAGACTTCCACCGTGTGTGGTGACATACGGGCGTGTCCTCTCGCCGAATCCGAAACAGGTACCTCCCAAAACAACCATGGCCGGTGAGTGTCTGTGTCAGGAGGAAGGTGAAGATGCTAAGGTACCACAGCATCTTCACCTACCGCCTCTAGTCACTCCTCAAAGACGACATTGACGACACGGTTGGCGCAGTGGTTGAGCGATCGGCTGTTGCGCTGCGTGTCGCGGGTTCGATTCCCGCACGGAACAAATATTTGTATGGCCTACAGATAATTGTTCCGGGTCTGGCTGTTTGTGTATGTGACTTTGTATGTTTGTAAACGCACCCACGATACAGGAGCAATTCCTAGTGTGGGGCAACGTTTTAAGACTTATCGTCACAATAGTGGCGTGCCCATGGTAACCCCTACTATGTTTAACCCTTTGGAAAAGTAAACTATGTAAGACATTTTTTGATGTTTGATCCGTTAGCATGAAGCTTGGAAATTTTTAGTAGATCTACCATTAAACGGAGGCGAAGACAGAGAAGTAGAGCTAGCAAACTACATTTAACAAAACAGTTCTTCAGCTTTTCTGAGGATTTAGTGGTCAAAATACGCTAATCTGATAGCGGTTGTATCTAGGTACTGGGGCCAAACAGTATAATTGTTTATTTGAATAGTTATTAGTGCCGTTGATCCGCAAGTAGACGCAAAAGTAACATACCAGCAAAAACTTAAAACCCCAAGTTATATCTGAACATATCACTCGATTCAAACTACAAGGTGGTGGGACCACCGTTTACCATACCTTACTAGATCTCCGTCCTTCGGATGCTGCAGCAGAGGGTATGATTCGAAGAACTTTCGTTAAGAACCTAATTTCAACCACATCATAGGGACATTGGACATGCCAACAGCAAAAAAGTGATTATAATTCGGGCACAGTCCGAAAAGATAACGCAGAGTGATATATTGACTCTGTAAAAACCATCTTTGCCAGACAGAAACTTTTCCTTGTTTACTAAAAATAAAGTGTCTTTGTAATATTTATAGCAGAATAAAAATATTTTTATCTTTACGTACTCCTTACAAATAAACAAGTGTGTTAATATTTTTTCCACGAGTGGAAAAAAATACAAAGGGGCAGTTGTTCGCTTTCTCACGGACGTAGTAATCACCTTATGGCAAGGGGTTATTACGGTGTTGCCAGACGATGGGGTCGTGAACACCACAGTAATTGAATCTATTTTTAAATGACTAACGGTTCCACAGGCGTTGAATACTTTAATGGATTTTCTTTTTGTAATCGACAGTTGGGTTATACCGATAACTGTGTAAGCCGTCTGTATATTCAAGTGTAGTGACTAATATTGAAATGCAAGTTGACGCGATTTCCCTTCGACAAAAAGAGGAACTTTGATACAAACTTTGAACCCTTATTTGGTCTATTTGAATGCTTCCATATTGCTCAAGAAACAATTTTATTTTGGTAAAAAAAACACAAGTAAGTTTTTTTTTACTATTGATAGGCATGCGTTTGACCACTATCTCATCTGATTGTAAGCGATGATGTGGCTTAAGATGGCACGCTTGCCTAAAAGTAACCTATTCACTCTTGACTTAAAGACTCCCAGGTTGTAGCTATCAGGAAACACAGACTCTGGCAGGGAATTCCACTCCTCAGCTGTACGCACAACGAATGTGTTCCCAAAACGTTTCGTGCGTGTGAGTGGGATGTCCACCATATACCTACCGCTGGCACATCGCCGCACGTCTTGTGGTCCCATGATGGAACGGGCTTGGCGGAATTAAACTATGCAATTCCATCGCACACTCTCCAAAATGTTACAAATGAAAAACCGACAGGCTAGCAACTAAAATAGGATTTTGTGTCCTTCACCACACAATCCTCACCTTTGATTGGTTACAGACAAGGATCGGTATCAAGATTGGGATTGAGATATATTATAGAAAGCGGCCGATAGGCAGATGCCGTAAATAAGTAATGGTTTAATCCTAAAAGGTGTTATATTATTTTATTTATCTTATAATATAAAGTAGTACTAGGAGCACAGATGTCCCTGTTGCTACAGTACTTACTGTGCGTGAAAGCGTTCTTTTTCGCTCTTTTTTATGCATTACTTTTTAACGACTTTGGTTTGGTGTTTGGACACTGATGATATTTGTTTATATTGTTGACCTCTTGGACACTGTTATCTGCTCCGTTTGAATTCTTCTGTCACCCTGGAATACGGAACTGTTTATCGATTTGGGTAAATGCGATAAGATGGAAAACTTACACAACTGTGCTATGAGTAGGCGAGGGCTCTATTGCAGAATATACCAACAACACTTTTTAAGGGAAAAGCTTCCAAGAGCGTTAACCCTGTATACTCGTAAGATATGAACGGGGAGTTTTACCACCTATCAAAATGTCTTCACCCCTAATGTAAAATGAGGTACCAATAAATCTCTTGCGGGGTTGGATTTTAGATACCTAATTCGTCATGAAAATTTTGCGTCGCATCAATTGATGAATGAAATCTTTGGTTCGGATAGGGTCTTTGAGAGTTGTCGAAATATGATTGTGGCGCCCACTGGTGGCATATATTTTCCTGAAAACCCTTATTAAAATAAACAATATTACTTCTGTCCATCCCAGGTTGTCTGGAAGAGATCGTGTAATGCGATAAGGCCGCCCATTGTATGTGTTTTAGTTTCAAGTTTCATTTTTGTTTTACTTTTGGTGTACAATAAAGTGTATAATAAATAAATAATAATAAATAATCCAAATATGTGCACAAATATCAACATTATCCAAGGTCACCTCTCTTTCTTACCACTAAAACGATTTAAATGAAACAAAATCAAAAACAATACATTGTTGCATTATCAAAACAATAACGACACAATACATAATATCACCTGTACAGTGTCGCGAGTGTCGCAAGTGTCACGAATGTCGGCAGCCGTTGATGTAGAGCGGCAATATATTCACCCCGACACACATGCACCTCTTAGATAAACGCTATACGATGTGTATGACGGGATGAGGAATTGCTAGCTGTTGTAGGGTACAGGTAGTGGGTGGTATGAATAGCGTGGAGGAAACTAAGAACATGTGACGTTTTGATTAAATATAAGTGTTGCGGTTGCTTGCATTTGTAGTGATAGTAAAAAGATTGAGTGAATAAGTTTTACTGGAACTGTTGTAAGGTTTATTACTTCCATGTAAGATTCTGTGAATTATAAGGGTTTATCTTCATTTCAGCTGAAAGACGTCCACTACTGGACGCGCCACATTGACTGGTACTCTGCGTCTCGCATCCAGCAGACTCCTGCAGCTTTTACCAGATTATCAATTCAGCTGGCGGTCTACACTCCACAACTTTTCGACCCCATTGACTGTCTTCTGCGAACCAAAGTGTAAGGTTGTATAAATTTTATTGTTTTACTGTTATTACAACAAGCCTGTTGAGTTTCACTGCAGAGCATTCATTTAAATTGCCTTACTTTCTATTATTTGGCCAGCTTACTTAGCTATAACTGAAATCTTAACTAGGTATACCATACGTTCTGTTAATCAAATGTTATTATATTATATTATTATATAAGGATTTCTGCCTCAGAATTATCTCGTAAACCTTTCCAATAACTAAGTAACACATTATCATTATTACTAAACACAATTTACATTAATTAATTAGTTCTGGGGAAAATACTAATGAAGCCAAACTGAAACACAGTCACATGTTGTGTACATTTGTTAGAGAACTTTCGTCCGTGGTTTCGCTTTTCACATTTCGCCGGCCGCTTCTTTTCGTGGGTCAGTCCTAAGTAGCGCTATATATTATTCATTGGTCCGTTTTCCGCACCCCGTACCTACGTCTGAGCTTACTTTCTAAAGGTCGTCAAAAATCTGCCATCATTTTGGCCAAAAATGGTCCACTGCTGGACATTTGCATAAGACCGATGCGGCAACGCTTGGTAAGAGCCTAAGATTCGTCACAACCGTTACAGTACTTCTCCCATCCTGGGAATTCTTGCTTGCGCCCTCATCAGGTCATTTGTTCACATTATGGGAGGTCTTCTCTTGGTACGCAGTCACCACTTCAGAAAATTCGGCCCTGCCGACCATCACTTTTGCGCTGCTTAGCAATGCGCTTTACCCTACCAAAGTTAAGTTCGTAGATTCGGAATATGTCGGCTAATATTAGTCATACATTAATTAAATAACTGCGTACCTTTAAGTACGACTGTATGTAAATAAACCAACAGACATCGAAATATTTATAACATTTATGTAGGTATATTATACATATTATTATACATCGAAGTTATACATAGATGTTGTACACGAGCGGAATGCCACTTGTTTACAATTTCAAATCTGAGTCTTATGGCTGGCTTTTGCTCTACAGGTCATAGTAGGTTAATCATTTGAAATTATGAAAGGTAAGCGCTTTACACAACTGCTAAGTTATTATTTCAAGAAAATTGTGGTTGAATATGAGCTAGACACATCTTGATGCAGGGAGTCAAAGTAGCAATCACCGAAAAAATTATGCGAATCGTATGGATACTACTGTCAATATTGTTTATAAATTCATTATTATTTCTAAGCTGTATTTTAAAAAATAAAATTCGTTCAAATACCCATTCAAATAATGTAATGTTGAAGATATCTCAACCTTTGTCATAGTTCATTGTTACCGACAGATCGACCTCAGTTGTTTTAAGGGGACGTTTCACTACACGATCACTATGTAAAATAATAACACCACTGTTGTGCATATTTATCTTCCGTGCTTCGGAAGGCACGTATAAGCCGGTAGTCACGGCCGCCAAATGGCGGTCGTCAAACCATGTCAGAGGCCCTTGAGCCGGTTTAGAAACTCTGACACTAGGGTGTGTGGGGTCGTTAGACCTTACTACCCACACGAAGAGGAAGAAGATCTGCAAGAAACAAAACTAATGTTATACACTCCAATTGACAAATTGAAGCAAAATTAATTTAATTTTTATTATTGAATAAATCTGCCGTTGTATGACAAAAAGACGTATCGACACGTAACAAAGTAACGGATTTCCGACCTTAACTTATTTTCTGAATGTCGGAACTTGGTTACTTCATTTTGTGTAGATACGTCCTGCCAGCCGCTTCGCTCACATGATATTCGAAAATTAACCCAACCGTATGACAAGTTTCATTCAAATCCGTTCAGCCATTGAGACCTGAAGACGTAACAGACATACAGACTGAATTACTTCGACGTTTATAATATTAGTATGGATAGGTTTACTTTTTACAGTTTATTTCAACTATTGGTAATCGGTAATGTAGTATATGACGACGCTTGCTATATTATTAAGTTAATTAATTAGATAATAGTTACTACCGAAAAAGCCTGGTGATGATGAAACATCAGGCAGTTACACAGCTTTTATAGAAAATGTACAAATAAGATGAAAAGGCGGACCCTTCTAAAAGCCGGGATTAACGCCAACCAAATGTAGACATGAAATGTTACAATATGGGCTTAGTTCTGTTGGCATGGTTACAATACTAAGCTGAAAGAGTTCTAGGAGGTTTTTATTCATCAAACAGAATACCCACATCATTCAGAATCAGAATCAAGATCAGCCGGTCGATTCCGTCGATATCTCACGGTGTGCACCTAGGCGGAGTGAACGACAAGTGAGCTGTAATTCCATATTATTTGAATGGTTTGACAACTCAGCCGTCGTACACCCCGCCCAAGTGTTCACTTCGACATGTTTACAGAATCGCACTGCAGATAATTGATTTTGATTGTGGATCGCGTTCGAGATTGACTGTGGGGTTACGGACTTATCGACCAAATTCTGTCGGTAGGCTATCGGTAACTATGTCGAGACTTTCCCCCCTGGATATCTTCTTAAGGATAGGAAAGAAGAGGCGCAAAAGGCCACCCTCCATTTTTTCAAATGATCACGACATTTAAAAAAATTGGTGGGTGGCCTTTGGCCAGTAGTAATAGAGGTTTAGTATTTACTACAGCTACAGCTACACTTATTTTAGTGGTTAGTCATCCACCACTTCTCAACCACAATGACGAGAAAAAACATCATAATCAAGTTAAATAAAGTGACATTTGTCATGGCCCAAAACTCAATTCTCCACACGTGTCAATTTAATCTATTAAGTAGATAAAAAAACAATAGTGTACTAAGAATTGCAAAATATAGATTAGCATTCTTAGAAAAAGCCAAAGGTCATACACATAAAATGGACATTAAAACGGAATAAACCTCATTCGGACTTTGTCTCGCGTGTTGGAAACATGCCTTAACCCGTCATCTGTAGTACAAAAACAAGTGATAAGCGGATTACACACGATGTTGTCACGTGTCACCTAAATTTAAATGTCAGTGGCATAACTTGTAAATAATATTTACTTTGGTTATCTGTTGTTGCTAAGTGGGGCTGTTTGCTCATTAAATACTGGCAGACAGGGTTTTATCACGGACGGATACTAAATATTTGCCTGTTGGCTACATAAGAGATTATAGGGTGGCAACAGATCGTGCTAGTTGCTAAGAGGGATGCTATCACACAGGTCTATACTCCAATATATAAGTACAATGTGTAACAGAATACACGCAATACCTAAAAAAAAAATCAGCTGTCCAGTACATTTTGTCGAGTTATGCGCACAGAAATGTATAGGGCAGTCGACTTTTTTTTGCGATTTTGGGTTTGGCCCCATAGTAAAAGTTGTTCATAGGTATTGCGTTTATTCTGTTACACGTTGTATATGTCGTAGGATAATTTGATACTTCGAATCTTCGCGGAAATCCTAGGGGTTTTGCGAAAACGCGGATAATTAGACATAGGCGAAAAATTATCAAATCTTACTGGACAAAGTCAGGATTTTTGCGAAAATACTCGTTACTATAGTAAGATTTGATGTGCTCAACACTGATTGGCTATAATTTTGCTGGCTGACTTCTAATTGGTTCCTAGTTTGCCGACGATTAACTTCAAGTATTGTATCATAGAGTTATGAAGGTTTAGAATAGGTGAGAAAGGAAAATCACTAAATTGATTTTTATAAACTTTTTATTGAAAATTTTAGTATGTATGTTGTTTTCTACAGACAATAGGAGATCTCAGTCGTAGTAAAAAAAAAATGATCCAATTTTAGGGTGTAATCCATAAATTGGATGAAACTGGTTAGGTAAACAATTAGTTTAATAGTGCAACAATGTCCAAGTAGGTACACTATTTACGATAAAAAACAAAACATTTCTGCAATTTAACTCAGACACAAACGTAAACAAATAACGTGCGGCAACAAATGATTGACATTTAAGACGTCAACCAATCAGAGACGATCTCTTATTGAACGCGCTGACCGACCAATCAGCGTTCTTATTTCATAACAGCCAGCGTTTCGTTTCGCAATATTGCTATAATAACGAGTATTTTCGCAAAAATCCTTACTTTGTCCAGTAAGATTTGATAATTTTTCGCCTATGTCTAATTATCCGCGTTTTCGCAAAACCCCTAGGATTTCCGCGAAGATTCGAAGTATCAAATTATCCTACGACATATATAACAATTCGTACAGACCAGATTTTAACAGTCGTATTTATGAAAATCTTGGAACTGGCGTCTGTTGAGCTATCGATCAGACAAATTTTACCTATAAAATTTAAATTAGAAGTCTTTAATACAGCTGTGCTATAATAACATTATATAGAATTTTATGTATAGATTGTAATAAAAAAAGAGTGTTCTTACCAATTTGCGCGAAGCATTACGCTTATTAGATACCATAAAAATACAAATCGAATAACCTAATCCATGGTATCATTTTATTTGTTTACGTAAATCAATTAAACGCTGCTATAGTCCAAAGAAAATGATGCAATCGACTTGAAAAGTCACAGGGAAACACCTGGACAAAGATGCTATTTACCGGGATTTGTAAGTGACATTTATTTTCAATGGAGAACTTTGCGATTTTAGAATGCAATTAATGTAATTGTTATAAAAAAAATGTTGTTTTAAAAAAATGGCTTTGTATCGAGATATCATAAATATACTCTGTCTGTATGTCTGTCCGTTACGCTTTCACGCTAAGACGGCTGACCGGATCGTCATAAAATTTGGCAGATATTTATATACAATGCCTTTTTTTTTTTTTTTTTTGGATGGGAAATCATCAAATGACCCCTCCCGCTCTGGGTGGAGCGGCAGGGAGTGTCAGACTTCTACTGACTAAAACCCACCCATGCTCCTCTTAGTGCCTTTTACGTTCCAGGGCCGCGGTAACTCTTTCGAACAAATCCGCAACCCTGGTAGGCACTGGCCCTAACGGGCCCCTACTCCTATGCTGACATCTCTTTGAGGCGCGCGTGGAACACAACGCGCCGTCGGCTTGGGTCTGGCTTTAATCGGACAGCGAGCCACCCAACGCTCGCCGTCCGCAGACCCGTTTATATATAATGCCTGGGATATAGAAAAGGACATAATCAACTTATTTACGCGATAACCAACGTCCACGCGGGTGGAGCCGCAGGCAAAAGATAGTTCTAAATAAATGCGAGCACTAAACCCAAATACTTATCGATGAACTTCTTGTCCAGACAGATAAGTAGGGTTTACTCCAGACTGACCCTTAAAATCCTTTTTCAGACTAATGTTTTTTTTGACTAGGGTATAAGAGCATTCGTTTGTAAAATTACTCTCTACTTATTGAATTTTTTTCCAAACAAATCTCATAGTAAGTATTTATATACCTATATTGTAGAATTACTGAGTTTTCAGGATAATCTGACGACCAATTCTACTCATTTTTAAGCAACGTTTTCATTCGCATGTCAGTTACAATCTGTCAAAAATGTATGGAAATTAAGGCCCTTTTGACAGATTTATTTATTTATTTATCTTGGGACAACTCACACACGGCCATCTGATCCCAAGCTAAGCAGAGCTTGTGTTATGGTAACCAGACAACTGATATACATACTTATATAATTTATAAATACATACATTTTATAGATAAATTGCGGTTGATGTAATGCGAACGTTGCTTATACATAAGATTGTTGCTTAAGCACAAGTTTAATGTCCAATATATGGTAGAGAGCTTCTATCTGGTTACCAAGAGAATTTTGTAATTCATATATTCAAAAAGTGTAATTTCAGTTATTACAGGAGAAACAAAGTACCCAATAAAATTATGCAGCAGACCAAAATTAATAAACGCGAGTACAAAAAATTTAATATAACGCTTACCAACATTAAGCTTTTTGAAATGGTTTTTAAACAGTCTACGAAATTAGGATTTAAAGCGACTAAAATGCTCATTCACAACACTGCGAGCAAAACAACGTTGCTTACCGTCCGTCTCCCATTTAGTGCAAAGAAAATGAAGAAATGGAGTGTGAGAAGCTAATCAGAATTTAAAACTGGTATATACCTAATAGGTATTATGTAGAATGACCCTAAGTGAATCTGCAGTGTAGTTGGTATCACAAAAAATGTTACTGACGAACGAAGGTTTTTGTGAAAACGAATTATGGAACTCAAATGGAGATTGGCAGGACACCTGGCATGACTTATTCTTAAACCCCTTGTAATTTAATATCTACATTAAGTGCCACCGGAACGCACAGACTTAGTGCAACTAAGTGATACTAACATAGTTTTAAGATTTTATTTAGTGACATATTATTATGAAATGTATTATTATGCTCAGGTTAAATTATTTATATATGGGTCTTTGTAACCTGAAAGTAAATGGTTTATTATAATTATTAATAACAGTAGGTTAACTGAATATCCATCCAATAGTCCACATGAAACATTACCGCTTCGTCTCCGAGATGGCAACCCACCTTTTTATATGGTGGGAAATCATAACCACCTGCAATGCCTCTCTTATTGCGCATATTCATAGGCGATGCCCACCTACCATCATACAGGACACCATAAAATTTCAGGACAAAATTAAACAGACTTCTGTATTTTAATAAGATAATAATGAGACTGTTGTTAAAAACAGATTAAACTTCGTAATTGTTTGTTTACGATAGGGCTCGTAAAATTTTATCTTTAGTTATAAGCTGAGTAATTGAACTTTAAGACATCGTTTCAAAACCATTACTAACGTTTAATTAAATGCAATACGGTGTTTATTTGTTTGCATTTTATTACTTTTAAATGAAAATCTAGTTGGATTTAAATGAAAACGTAAACTTATTCAGAGGGCTGATTTTATTTTATCGTTTAATTTTATATCAAATCTAGCTTGTACCTCGGCTTCGTTCTCTTTGCCTATCTTCCAAAATCCGTGCATTTCTTCTAGTTCTGCCGTCATAAGAAATCAAGAGCGAGTCGGACTCGTGCACCGAGGGTTCCGTAGCATCATGATGATCTCTGAAAAAATGTGCTATTTGGAGAAATCGTTTAATTTTTCTGTAATCTTTACATAAGTTTCTATCAAATAAGAATAATTTCAGATTTTTCTCTATACAAACTTCGGAGAAAATGGGGAACGGTATTCATTTACATTAAAAAAAAAAAAAAAATGTTTGAGAATGCTCTCTAAAGCGCTCTTTAACATGATACGATTAAAAAAAAATCTTTCTTATTTGCAAAATAGTTGGGTAAAGGTCATCTAAAACTGTTCCAAATTTATAGTTGAAAGCATTAGTAATTCTGGAGATATCCAGCTGTGACAGACGGACAGACAGACTGAGTAGCACCATAGGGGTTATTTTTATACCATTTTGGTACGGAACCCCAAGAAAGACGTATCTACACAAATCGAAGTAATCTATTTCCAACCTTAAGTTATAATCTTAATGTCGGAAATCGAATACTTCGTTTTGTATGGATACCTACGTCCTTTTTTCTTATGAATGCATAGTTTCCTTTGATAGTCAGTTTTTTTTAGGTATGACCACTAGCAAGTTAACACACTTGGGATATCAACTGCTTAACCGGACTAACATTGATAGTCAGTGATATCGTAGTTTTCTATCGGTGAAAGAATGTTCGCAATCAGTTCAGAGCTTCCAAACATTACCATTACCAAAGATTATCAAATACATGAACAAACAAACAAACAACTTTACCTCTTTATATAAATTAGTTAAGAAATAAAAAGTTCAATATAATTAACATTGTGGCCGTTACTTAGTTAATGTTAATACAATTAATGAGTCTAATTAATCACGATCGCGATATAAAAAATGATATAATATGAGCCCAGTTATCTGCTAAGGGAGTAATGGAATAGATAAACGCCAAAGCCTGATAAATTAGCTAAATAAAAAGAAAAAAACCGGCCAAGTGCGAGTCAGACGCGCACATGGAGGGTTCCGTACCATTTTTTATAAATAAAACGGCAAAAAATCACGTTTGTTGTATGGGAGCCCCACTTGAATATTTATTTTATTCGGTTTTCGAACAACAGAAATACATCATCTGTGAAAATTTCAACTGTCTAGCTATCATGGTTCATGAGATACAGCCTGGTGACAGACGGACGGACGGACGGACAGCGGAGTCTTAGTAATAGGGTCCCGTTTTACCCTTTGGGTACGGAACCTCAAAAACAAAGTTAAAGACACAGTATGTGTCTTTGTATACCTACCGTAGGGACTAATACTATACATGAAAGTCTGGATCTTTGGATTTATTTTATATCATCAAGCGTTGAAAAGATTTGTTTAAGATTTGGAAAACGGATAGACTATGACCGGGATGAGGTAATAAGGTTCCGTGTGGAAATTTTTGACTCACATCAGGGCAAAACCAGAGCTAAAAAAAAAAATTCTTCATTTATATCAAGAGGGTAGAAGTTTTCACGTAAATCATGTAAATTACTAGCAACATGTTAAAAATTCAGGGGACATAAAGGAGAGTAACAAGGTGGGGTAAATATAATTTTATAAGCTGTTAGAAAAATTTGAAACTCTGATACAGCGATTCAGGATTTCATTAAGTTAGTTCGCAGCTTTCGGGATAGATGGCGTCGTGGTTCTTTTTGTTGCGATGTAGATTTTGCTACGTTGGTTTTTTTACAAGTTAATAAATAAACTACCATACAGGGTATATACCAATAAATCATAACTGTAATATCCAAAAAATATAGAAAAAGCCGCTTTCGAATTTTGCATCTTTCTGCAAAGATGCATAATTCGACAGCGGCTTTTAGTACCCGACGTTGGCTTCGAAGTTAAGGTATAGTTATTTTTGGACTTAGGTATTGAAAAAATATACTATGTTTGCATATATTATATAAAAAAGTAATTATTGACAGAAAACTAATAAAGTTACAAAACTATTAATTTTTAAAGTAGATTCATAGTATATATGGATCAGTACTATTTTTATTTAAAATAAAATATCTTGGAAAAGTCTGACATCGTAAAGACATTTTTAAGGTACCAAGATTTGATACCTGTCCCATTGTGTCACCTACATTCCGTGAATTTCTTACATAAAGACGAAATTGAAACAAGAAGTACCCTAAAAGTTTTATTCGAAAATTATAATTTGTTAAACGACCAGAATAATTTAACAGTTACTTGATTCCAGTATTGCTCTATTTCTAATTGGACTTATGCGCTATTGGGCTTATTGCGCTATGGAAAATGTACAACAACAATCAATCAATCAGTAGAATCCAAAATTAATGTTACATTATGAGTTTTAAAATAAATATTAGTCCATCCCAGAACCAGAACAATCGATAATGCTATTTCGGAAAAATAATGACCAATTAAAAATATCGATACAATTGTAATCCCATTTTAAAACTCTTGGCAGATAATATTATCTATATTATTTGCTAAGACTCTATAGTCTAAAAGCTAATTTATTTTCTTACTTAGGTACTACAAGATATGTCAGACATTCGCCCATTATATTCAGTCTCCAGCCTTTTTATAAGTCGAAATTTATTTTCAAGTCGTTTTTATGATTCAGCCCATACTTGGCATTTTAATGAGGGTTTAAAAAAAGGTCTTTTCGGATGATTTATGGTGATCTTCCAAATCCTCCGAACGACTTCTGTTCCAACCTTATTATATTCTATTTTTTTTTTCAAAACATCTTTCGAACTTTGATCTAAGAGCTTAGAAAAAATTCGAATGGGTTCTTGAAACTGTTTCATTTGTGGACTTAAATAAACGTTTTTGAAACTTGACCAAGAGTCTTGCTTTGTTTAGAGTCAGAAATTAGGTTTCTCAGACATTCTGTATTACTTTAATGTGTGATGGCAATAACAATTTTGTTTGTATAAAATAGGTACCTATTTTATACAAACAAAATTACTTTTGTTTTTTTGTATACTTCTTCATATTTTAACAGTTACACTTTGTCATCCAAGGATGATTTGCATTAAACCACAATTCAGCTTATAAAATTGTAATTTAAGTTTTATTTATTATGATTTCTTCAATATATTTTAAAAATAAAACTTTGTTTCATTGTGACTATTTACATTTTTTTTACAAAAATCGTGATTGGTATCCAATCTGAATTCAGCGTATTTTAACGGTCAAAACCGTAGTGGGTTTGCGTACATTTTTTAAAAAGAAATTTTAACAGGTTCGTTCGTTTCGGTAGCGCTACTGCATTCGGTATGTGCTGATCTAATGGAATGCTATTGATTCGTCTGACTGTACTACACATGTGCATAGCTAAAATAGCTGTCACAGTTTTATTTGTCATTTTTATTTGTTCACACCGTCGCATCACTGCTACGCGACGGTGTCGGCGTCGCGTTGCAGTGTAAAAAGTAAAGAAAGCTACTTTGTATTTTATAAAATACAAAATGGATTTTGATTATTTATTCATTGGCAATGTATTCAGAGTAAAAAATACTCAAAAATTAGAAAAGGTCTTAGTGAAAAAATACTTGTAAAGAGGAACTCCAAATTCGTGAAGTAAAAATTTGCTGTTTCTTATAATTTTTCAACAACAATTTATCACCCTGTATATTATAATTTTTGGCCAGTTTTTGTCTCAATGTAATTAATTTATTGACCTAAGAGAGCAAAAGCGCGCTACAATTACGCAATATTTCTTTAGAAAACTTAGATTGCCTTCCTTAACCGACAAAATATTTTGATTTTCCTCCAAATATCTTACGCCATTGATTCCCGCATGTAACATCGCTTCCACTTTATCACAACATTCTGCCCAAGGCTTATGAGGCTTACACCATCGCCTAGTATTAACGGAGGGGAAGAATTTCCAATATACAACATATTGCCCTCCCATGTAGATGTTAACAGCCGAGCCGATAGCATTCCTTAGCCTACATTCAGTTTGGCTTTATGTACTGTACAAATTTTATCACAGTAAAAATCTATGACGAACTTAAAGCCCGTAACACCACGAATATTGGATCCTAACTTAATTAAACACATTCAAATCTCGTAGTTCACATCAAAATCTAACTTAATAAAAATCTTAAATTCGTTCACAGAAAGACATAGAAACAGCCCAAACCACAGGTTTTTCTAAATCTGCGGGCGAGACCGAACTGTCAAACGTCAACATCCTATTATGTATCTTGCCACAGTAATAATAAAGTTTTAAAACGCGTGAATCGAGTGGCACACCGGTGTGCCAAAGGCGTTTGATTGGTTAATAAAGGCATAAAAATCTCAAGACTTCGTTGTGTAACAAAGGTAAGCACTGTGAAGTATTTTTAATAAGCAGAAGGAGTTTGATAGGAAATAAAATATTGCATAAAAGTTGCCAATTTTGCCGATGGGACATAACATATTTTAACCACCGCTCCAGCAACGACATGTGAAATTTCCAAATTATATAATAAATCTTGCGTAATAGTAATTATAAAGATAAAAATCAAGAAAATCAGCCGGCACACTGTGTGCCGGCAGTGCTCGAGCGGAAGAAGGTTTTATACAATGCATTCTTATTTGTGATGAAAATATCAACGATGAAAATGCAAATAGCTAAGTAATGTTATTGGAGGTCCACTTTTAGCCAAAGAATATGTAGGTACTAGTTTATGAGATTTTTTTTTTGCTTTTTGTATCATATTTTATTAAATTTTTGCCTAATATTATAGTAAAATAGTTTTTGTGTCACTTACTGGAACATAAATGGTCATCAAAGCGTTAAAAAGCTGGCTTCGTTAGATGCCTACAAAAACCAGCAAAATAAACGTTAGTGAGCAACAAAAATTCCTGTTCCATTTTCGTAACGAGAATTTTGTTTTTTAATCTATCTACAGATTCGTATTTCTTCTCCCAATCATGCCATCAAATTAGTGCAACTACAAAGGTTTTAAATCCGATTCCTTTCCGGTCTTTGACAAGCCTTTGGCTCGAGAGAAAATAATTGGTATTTTTCCGCTATAAAATGGAAAATATATTCCCAGCTCCACTAGTTTTGCAGTTCTAAATGGTAGTCATCGATAGCTGGCTAACAAGAATAATTATTTCAAAGTGATTTTCTAAGTTCACTGGTTTTGCAATCAGTAAACAATTCAGATTCGATGGGTATCGTCAAGCGGGTTATTTATTACCTTGTTTTCAAAGAAATTTTGAATTGATTTGAGTCGAATGGACACTAGAAATAGTTCATAAACTATATTATGTATATTATTTATTTATTAAAACTTTATGCACAAGTAAAAAATCACTGTGTAGTAAAAATTACGTCAATCCGTTGCTCCAAACTGACCAACCAACTAATTCACTGGATTTGTATAATTTTGGCTATAATATATTTATGCAGTAAAAAGCAATATGTAAACGCCTCATATGGATTGGTATTGAGACGAAGATGTTTATTTTATTCGAATTTATTTAGAAACGAATCTGACAGATATTCTAGGAAGACGTAACACCAAGAATTGGAAATATCGAAAAGAAAAACAGTCGGTTAGAATCGATCAAGAAGTGAAAATATTGATTTTAGGAATTATAATAAAACATTATGAGTAAAACAGTGAGATTTAGTGGATGATAGCTCAAATCCTCTTCGCTGTCCGAGCCTTTTTTGCAAAATTTGCCTGATGTCAAGATCATCTGTCAAGATCTCGCGCAATAACGGCGCGTGAAATGCTGATAACTCTAAAGTTTTGCTTGGGAGCCATATGAAACGTATGTTGTTGAAATCTTAGGGCGAATTTCACCAATGAAACTGAACGCGATCAGTTTCGTTGGTGAAATTCGCCTTAATATGGTTATTTTATTTATTACATTTAACGCTTACTCCAATCAAAATAAACACGAACTAGAAATACCAACCAAATATAAACTACAACTCAACAATACATTGATTGATTGACGCTTAATTGACCCAAATACCAGAGAGTATAGGCGCCTATTTGATAAAACTATTTAGAGCGTCTTCGCCTATACCCGTGAAATTACTAAAGGGCATCCAATAAGAGGAATGACTGGACATTTGTACCCCAATTAGAACTGACCGGCTTTTGTCTGATTGATACGGACAGGCACGAATTACAAGTAATAATTTATTGTTGGGTTAAACTGTAATTCGGTTGGGTATGGCTCAATTTGGTATTTAAATTGAGGTTGAAAGGTAAAAGCTCAAATTGCAGCGCGGTTTTACTTAATTCCATAATATCTTTTTAAGATTAGAAGGGCAATGTGAAGTGCCTTTTGTGTTTCTAATAGCATATTTTTACAATAACTATCAATGATTCGAGTTGAAGTTGACTAGGAATATGGGCTAAATTGGGACTAAATTCAAACCTTCTTTTGTTTTTCTAGTTGTCAGCTATTTCCAAAGATTAGTCAAAGATTGAAAGGTGTTTAGTTTGTTGCTATTGGTATAATTATGGGCATGTAACTCTGAATTTATAAATGAAGTGTTCTCTCAATGTTCTTTTTATTAAGTCTGTCAGATTTGTGTTAAGAACACATAAGCGTAGAACCACTTTGTAAATAAATGGAACTTCTACAGCATGCGGGTATAACCTTTTGAACCATAATCCTTACTAATATAATTATTATAATTGCGAAAGTTACTCTGTCTGTCTATCTGTCTTTTACGCTTTCACGCTAAACCGGCTGAAATGATCGTCATGAAACTTGACAGACTCATATATTGCCTGGGATATAGAGAAGGACATAGGCTACTTTTTACGTGATAACTGACATACACGCGGGCGGAGCCGCGGGCAAAACTAGTCAGTCATACATTTTAAATAAAAACTGCATACGGTCACCGCACAACAACGTCACCATGAACTCTAATACAATTTACCAATTTTCTTCGTAATTCATATTAGCGACTTATCTACATACGACCCATTTTCAATACACGTATGAACCCAATGCAGCAAAATTAGCAATTTACAATGTAGGTACATTTACGCTTTTTGGGTCTGATGGAGTTGAAGCCGTCCAATTAAGGGACCGTCTCTGAATAGAACGGGGCTAAATGTGAAATGTAACACCGTAGTTGCCTGTTGAGTGACAGAATTAACGTTTATTTATTTTCAGTGTAGTGTGTAAACCCATTTGTTTGTTAATAAGGCATGGCGTGTGTTGTCTTCCGTTATTATTTATTTAAAACAAGTTTGTTGAGGTGTCGAGACGACCTAAACACAGTGGGACAAAATAGGCCGATAAAAACAATAAAAAAAGTTTTCATTTGCGGTAGCTACGCTGTCTCATCACGTAAAGGCCGCGTAGCTACCGCGTAGAGGGCACATAGCTAGCGCGTAGAGGCCACGTAGTTACCATATGAAGGCCGCGTACCAAATATTGGTTTCACTAGCTTGGCTTTCCAAAGTTTAAGGTTATAACTATAAGTATTTCACGTACCAAAAGATGAAGGTAAATATTTAACGTGATTGTTATTAGCTTAGGTACGAATGTAAACCTAATCAAATCGTACAAATATTTTGTTAACGAAGCTAATTACAGTTATCTAATTGAACAATTACAGCTGGAGTAACGATGTTGTGATATCTACCTACTGTTCTTAATTAACAAAGCATGAAAATAAGTATATTACTGGAGAATGATTTTTAATATCACTATTTCTCTGTCTTGGCTAAAACGCCTTCTACACGGTTGAAACTAACCACCCAATTTGGTTGGGTCAACCAAATTATAATTTGGTCTACACGATCGTGTGGTTGACTCAACTTGTCAGTATATACTGCGAACGCAACAGTACTACGTCTTGATATGTGGCGACTTACATATCAAAACATCAAAAAGTCGGTGTAGAAGAATGTTTGCTAAATTAAACTGCTGCGTATAAAGTCAAATTAAATATATTATCCGGACAAAAGGTTTAGTAATATATAGGGGCCTACGCGATGGCCGCTGATCGTGTACCTACTGAATGCAAGAATAATATAAAAAAGTGAAATGAGGTAAAAATGCACGAATTAGCATAAGTAATAATAATGATAAATATTTATTATCACCAAAATTTAACTGGTACAGTGCACTATTTAATTTACTATAATAGCATGTACAATTTTAGGTGATACACTTTTTGAGCCCTGTCTCTTAAACTAGGCAATAATAATACCTGTATCTTAAGAGACAGTGTTCAGCATGTTTAGGGATTGACATTATACATAATTATAATGGCGAGGAAAGTGGATCGTGTGGACATGTTAATGATGTTTGGTGATGGTTATTCGAAATGTGTGTGTGTATGAGTGTGTGATGGTGATGGTGTGTGATGTGTGATGATGTGTGTTTTTGTAATAATTATTAGACGATGAATGTTAATAATGATTCTGTTCTGTCATAGTTTTGTTGAGGAAAAGCCATTCTGTAATTTTTGATCTGACTTCGTGTATGATCAGGTCGAGTATGTTTAGCAGTTTGTGTAGTTTTTTTTTGTAAATATGAATACTTAGAAATAGAATTGGTGTTTTGCAAAAGAAGTTTGTGTCGGGGTCCTGAAGGGATATTTTTGCGGTTACTTGGATTTGACGGTGGCATACCAGTATGTGCTCGCAACATAGAGCGAAGCACAAAGAGCTGTCGAACTGTCAAAACCTTACAGTCCGCGTATAGTGGTTCTTTTGGATATCTGTAAGGCTTTTTTGTCATGACTTTGAGGACAGCCCTTTGAGCCCTTTCCGCGTGTATAAAATAGTCTTAGCTGCTCCACCCCATACTGGTATGCAATATCCTATTATCGATTGGCATAGTGCAAGGTACACCATCCTAAGCGTATCAAAGTCAGCCGATCCCCGAAGAGTTCTAAATATTGAGATGAGACACATGATTTTATTTGATAACGTGTTAAGTTGCAGGTTCTATTTTAGACCGTCATCTATTTGTACACCCAAGTATTTAACACTATTAACTCTAACTAATGTGGCGCAGAGGCAAGAAGGGGCTAGGTTATAACATGAATGAACCTGAAGAGTGAAATTTGGTGATAAGTGCATTATTAATGTATGGTTTCACCTCAGTGATCATACTTAGTGCGTCTGCACCGAACAGCGAGACCTCTCTGCCAAATTCAGTGCGTTTGCACCCAATTGCGAGCCCGTGCTAACATATTCAGTGCGTCTGCACCCAGTAGCGAGACCAGTCTGCCGTATGCAGTGCGTCTGCACAGATAAAATTCAGTGCGTCTACACGCAATATTAACGATACGGCATTGTCATATTTTATAGGCGTCCACAAGGTCAAGATCCGACTCAGTGCCCTCTCTTAGTCCTAGGTAGCTAGGAAAAATAACTAATACCTATACTTTACTTATAAACACATACGGTCTTTATTAGAGTCTGACACTCCGCTCTGCCCAGAGCGGAAGGAGTCCTTTGATGATTTCCCATCCTAAAAAAAATAAAGGTGTCGATCTCGCTTGCCGAGGTAAATCTGTGGATGGGTAGGTACACACTTTAATTAAACAATCACAATCGTTTTTATCATGGTAGGCGCCAGATAAATGTGCAATAGCGATCATTGACCAACATAATTATATTTATTGACTTTACTGTCAAAAACAGAAATAAAGACATGAAGCTATACTGAATCGACTTCTATCGTGATCCTTTACGTTCTCTAGTAATGAAAAACGGTTCGTAATTAATTATTGTTAGAGTATTTATGAAGGGGTATTAGGGAAAGGTACTTGCGGCCACCACCGTGCCAGCCACCGCGCTCTCCCGCCCTAGTCATTGTGCGTTCACTCTGTACAGGGCCTTGGACAATCCGCTTTCTCATAAGCTAGGAAAAGATCGCTTTTCTACGTGCCTATCTATTTTTCTCTTGACTTCATGAAGCGAGATAGGTACCTACTTTATAGAATAAAATGAGAGAATAATAGAATAGAATAAAGAGAGAGAAAGTTTTCCCAAAGATCTGTAGATAGGGCGATGCCGTTATTTTAGCCAGAATCAAAAATTTATCTCTTAAATCCTTTGAAATTATTTATTACATTTATTTTTAACTATTTTTTTCCAGATTCTGACCAGAAAAGCTTGATGTACAAAGGGAAGAGATCTGCACTCAGCAATGAAGTAGTAGAGTAGGGCTGTTTATAATCATGAAAATAAATCTGAAAACGATTTTTTTTTAACCACAATCACAAAGTTTTAATGACGCAAACAGCAATTATTATGGACACCGAATCTTCGAACGTACCTATATTTCCAGTATAAATATTGTCAGATAAGATTTTAATGAAGATTAATATTTTCATGTTATCTAAGAATTGCTCTATATAATACTGCGGTAATCACGTCATCTAATTACTTAAATCGAGGACATTTATAATAAAAGTATAACGTTTATCTATCTTATTGCTATTGAGTAGGCAGGCAACACTGACCAGGCGACTACCTGTTAACCAATTAAGACTAAAATAAATCGTGATTTTTTTACAAAAAGTTTAAGTTGTTAGAGAAATTGTGCAAACTATGGGAGAGCCTTTGGGTTCCACAGGTAAATAAATAATCATTTTTGTCACGTATCACTATCCGACCAAGCATCCATCCCAATATCGCATGATTTTTCCGACATTTTCAACAATCACCGTCATATTTCTGCCAATTTACACAAAAAAGTATTTAATTTTAAAACTTCCTCATGAATTACTCCGTTCATTAGTGAAAATAAGAAGTTCAGTAGTTTTTGATATTATCGCAAACAGACGGATGCGGCGTGGGGATATGTTTTTTAATTTTAATATCACCAATAATATTGATTAAGTCTAACTACACTTTGTTCTAGGGTTTTTTTAGTGAAAACGTGATGGCGCATTATCCCGTTGCGCTACAATTTCATGTCAATAAATTCAAAATTTTTTCTTCATTCTAATACGAGCATTTTTAAAATTTAAGCTATTTTTATTAGCGCTTTACAATAAACTGACATCCAGATTTAAAGCTTAAACTGATTATACAGTATTGTATAATAATTTTGGCAGTCAGTCACGTTACGCGATCAGTCCAACAACATAGTTGTCTGTGATCGGTTTATCGATCTGAGTGAATAATTTGTGAAGACAAAAGTGTGAATTGTGTAAAGTGTTTTTCAACAAGTCATAGTAACGAACAAATTAAAAATACATAATCAGGTAATAAGATAATAGATTTGCGTACATTCAATGCAGTATATCGATAAGGCGTATCAAGACATAGGCATCCGTGTTTTATCAATAGCTGCGTAATACATACATACATAATTTGGAGTATTACATGCGTCACGGACTCACGGTGGAAATGAAGTGGTTTGCGAGCAGAACTGACGTGTCCATTTCGTTAATTTAAACGTAGTCGCCAATCCACACAAGTTTTAAATGAGCGAGCATGACTTGGTTGGATTAAATCCCGTACAGGTTCTAATATGTCTTAGAATGAAGCTTACACTGAATGGAAGTAGTATTTTGTTTGCAATTCCTTCCTGCTAAAAACTATTTAACAATTTTTAGAAATGTTTGGTTTTATTTTTTACCACTATACTAACATTATTTACATGAATGGTGGATATTGAGTGTGTGTGGAATTGTTCATTAGAGAAACAACTAAACTTTATTTACAAAATCAATAAAGATCTCTGGTCACTAAGCTGTAAATCAAGATACAATGAAAATTCAAACTAATTTCATAACATTAGCACCATTCCACAAAAGTAGCACTGAATTCAGTAAAACTTTCACCTAAACATAACGTAACTATGGATGTGCGACTAACCGAAGTGCAGTTGGTCAGCCATACTCGCCACTGCGGCCCTTAGTAGCGACCTTGCCGCATAAATATAGACTTGTTCAGTGTCGCCAACAACAAACTGACTTGCCACAATCACGCTTCAGATACTACTTGTCTTATCAAAGAAAATGGCTAAACGATTGTGTTCTAATCGGTTTACACCAGTCTGCGTGAATCAAAAAGTGTTTACGAAGTATAAAAGTGTATTGGACGCGAACTAGTTACGTTTGTTGTGGCGTTCTAGTTCAGCGTTATTTTCAGAATGTCATCTACATCGTCGCCGGCGGGGAGAAAAAGTTAGTGTTTATTATTAGTAGCGTTGTAATGTGCTGTAATAAGTGCTTTGATGATAACGTTATTGTTATTCTGTGGTGTTCGATTTGTGAAGTGATTTTCTGAATGTGACTCGTTTAGAAAAGTCTTTCTTTTCGCAAAGTTTTGACGGGTATTAACCAAACACTGTTCTTTAAACATATCATATAGTGCATTACCTATATAATTCTCGTTAATAGCTTGTGTCTCATTACTTTATACAACAAATTAAAGTAAAGCGTCATTCAGTTTTTCTATATCGTCTGGCCAAATCTTTTCGTCTGCTCTCGAAACCTTGAACTTCTAACAATAAACTTCCGAACTCTCGCGTCTGTCTTTCTAATTATTACGCTCGGGTACTATAAATATTTACTATTTAGTTCAGATGTTCCTGTGAATTCCTGCCAGTTGTCGTTTAATTGCGTAAATTAAGTTTGAATTTACTTCTGAGTATTAACTCCTTGACAGCTATTTATTAATAGTTCTGAAGTCGTTTCATGCTTCAGAGATTATCATTTCAGTGAGGGACGTAAATGGTGTAATTTTACTTGGGATTGTAATTATCATATTCATCAGCTTCAATGAACTAGCAAAAAAGCGTATAAGTCGATATGTGCATTAAAATATCAATTGGATTTCTGCAAACGAAAGTAAACATGGAAATGTATGCATATTTTTCCATCCATATTTTTATTCAGTCCGATCTCCTTGTGAATGCAATTATACTTTATTAAATAGCTCGAATACTACTGAATGTACGTACTCCCTCTGTATTTCGTTCATAAAATTTCGATCCATAACCATAAATTCTTTGTTTGTCGGGCATATAATTAGTGACGGCATTTAATACCAGCATTTTTCCATATTCTTTACTTCTATGACCCGTATCATTATAATGAACGGTTCGAGTGTCTTGATTACTGTTCTAATTCTTCTCAATTTATATTTTTATGATCATACACGTAATGCGATCGGAAGGCTTAATAAATCATTGTGAGAGGAATGTCTTTCTTATAAATGTTCGTAATTTTCAGCTCGATTACGCTTATTGGAATCGACAGAATATCCACTTATGTTTATTTCCGGATTTCGAATGGAACCCATATAATGTATCATTTCAGATTCTCGTAAATCTGTTTAAATTGCCGTGCGTTCATTGTTAGCATAGTCAATAAGATCTTTAAAATGTTTGTGTACGAATTTGTGTATTAGTCTCGATTAACATAAATGTATGTATTAGTTTTGTCGGGGTTTTGATTTCCAAAAATGACCCTAAGGAGCTTCGTTTCAGTCACGTTGTTGTGTGTTACTATAGTAACAAAAGATGGGCTAACCTGTGGAACCTACCACATACCACACTTTTTGTTGGCATTGGCGTCTTAGTTCACACTACTGTCTGCCTATTAGTAGGTGTTTTACTTTTTTACATCTCAAGGGCTGAACAGATTTGGATGAATCTGATGAACCGGTGGCACACGGACAGACTATGTGCTGGGTTAGGACATCAGATGCTTGTCTTTATCCTAGGACTACGTCCATTTGGACATATTTTCAACTTTCAAACGGGCTAGAGCGCTGACAGAAGCTAATGCAATCCGATGTTCTAGTTTCCAACAAATACACACTTGTTAGAATCAGTGCATGCTGAGTGACGACACAAGAATATCGAAATGCAGAACTGGTTTACAACACAATGCAATATTAACAAACAGGGTTTATAGCCTGCACTGTGCACAATGCAATGCAATATTCTCTTGTGTTAATTTCCCGAAAGCCAATAATTTCTTAAAACAAATTGACTCACACATGAATTGCTATACATAATAATAATATTATTTATAATATTGCTATACACAATAGTCTCTGCGAGTTGTACCTTGCTGTGAGCATTATAAAATAATTCAGGATACCATTCAATATTGTTGACCATCAAATTATGAATCATTCGGATTTGCCCCACTAGTGTCCCCATCAGTCGGGCAAAGTAAACAAACCATATTTTTGGAGTAAACTCTGCCCTAGTAATTCATTTTAGTGGGGCAGAAAAAACTGTCATATATAGCCTTTGGTGTTTTACTTTATTCAGTTTGTAGTGAGTTAGTTTTTCAAAACTACATTTTGAGTACAAATCTGGTTGAGCTGCCATTAGATCTTCGAAATATAATCATATCTCGTAATAACGAGATTGTTAGTTTTTTCTTACTTTACTGTTCATTGTATGTACTTGCCGTACTCTTTACATGTTGTTCGGAGTAGGTTCTCCTCGTCATTCTTAGCCAGATGTGTTTGCGCTGGGTCGTCGAGCCACCTAGGTTTGCTTCTCAAGATATGCCGATGCAATTTTCTATGATATCTAAAATTTACATATATTCATTATCATCCACAACCCGGTTTCACCTACTACCGAGCATGGGTCTCTTCTTTTTCTTGTGTCAATACCCTCGTTTTCGTGCCTGCCTCAATGCCTTATCTAAGTACTACCCGCGATTGCAACAAGGTCGTCTGCCTATATTGCCACCTACAAATCACTACTCTAAAGACGAAGGATCAAAATTGCCCCACGTCCTACAGCAAAGATAATAAATAAAAATATATATAGGTAACAATGGTATAAAAAAAGATACATACTTCTGAACGATACCCTTAAAAAATATGTAAAACGAATATACTTCAATATTGAGAAATACTTGGCTTAGTAAACTGCTGCAGGACAAATGGTTAATTTTGTTTGGACCGTGATCCATGTTCTGTATACCGGTAAAACATTTCCTTATAACTGTACGATTGTTCTTCATTTGCAGTAGTCCTAAACACGTTGCTCGAGACGGATCACTACGAGGGCCTCATCAAGGAGCTGACGTGTACCAAATGTAACACGTACATGAGGCCGCCCATCCACCTCTGTGTGGATGGTCACAGTCTTTGCGGCCGCTGCTTCGAGAAGAGCTTCCAGTGTCATATTTGTCAGGTAAGTCTTAAAAATACTTTTTGGAATCTGTGTTTTTTTAATCGATAGCAACGGAACCTGCGCCCCGGTGCTCCTTACTAAGCCCCGATGTCCGTCCCTATTGTTTGTCAGCAAGCTGTATCTCATGAACCGTATACATCCATACGCCGAAAGTTGATATTTTTCTCATTGTGTGCATTTGTATTGCCGCTTTAAAAAAAATTATTTAATTCAAAATTAAAGGGCTCTGTACTATAAACCAAAAATACGTTTATTGTAAAACCTTTTTTTTGGTTTATAGTACAGAGCCCTTTATGTGTGAGTCCGACTTGCACTTGGTTGACACCGGTCTTTTGTTTTTCTATTGTTTTAAAGAAGCAACGTTACATTTTTAACTTTATTCACTGCCCTTTTTCTTATGAAAGCAAATCATTATCACACTACCGGAAACTGCATCTAAGACCTTGTTGTTGTGGCAGTGTACAAAAATGTAGATTGTTCCAAAAATACTAGTTGCAGTTCAGTTGTAATTTGGCATAGACTGAAGTAAGATGTTATCAGAATTAGTTCCTATCTAATTATATCGGTGCACTGTATACACACCTGTTTGTATGCCGCAAATTCTATTTGCGCACTTCATTCATTTCAAAGTTAGAAGGTTAGAAATAATATAATGGATACCACATAGCCACTAGCCTACCACACCTAGGTACATATCGAGGTGCGCCTAAAATCACGAATAGAATTTAATATGATGAACATCACGAACGGACCTAAAATTAATCTGAAATGGGATTGGTTGTAGTCAGAATTATACTAGGCTGGCATGTTTAACGTTAGTACATTCATGTATAATAATTTTATAAATGTAAAAGTAACTCTGTTTGTCTGTTACCTTTTCCTCTCCTTCACTTCTAAACGGCTGAAGGAATTTGGATGGAACTTGGCACACGGGCAGACCATCTCCTGTAAGGACAAGAATACTTTGAATTCCGGGAGTAATTTTTACGTTCACGCGGGCGTAACCGCTGACAGTAGTTAGTTTATTACATATCTAATAATCGCTTGGTTCTAATTCTAAAGCTCTTAGAGAATTAGTGTACCTACTTGTATTTATATCAGAAGCATCGGATTTTTTTTTTGTGAGACTTTTGTTTTTAGTAGATAGATTTTTGAATGAAACAAAAAGGAAAATATCTATATTTATTATCGTTGTCTTAATCAGGCTATCAAACCATGCCCTTGAACAGAAAAAACGGACGCGCCGATAGTGCGATGGCTCATCACAAATATATTTCCACCTAATCCCTTAACAATGTTATCAACGGTGTCGATATTCATGTAATTTACGGAAATCTCGGTCCAAGTTTTCATTATCACACAGCGACATTGTTATCGATATTACTAATTGATAATAATTATTGTTGTCGCAAAGATACTTTTAAATGATTTGATGATGATAGATATAAAAAGGCCTTTATTTATAAAAAACCTAACCATAATATTTTATGGTTAGATTTTTATAAATAAAGGCCTTAAGAGAGTTTAAATTTTTATTTCTGAGAATACTTCAGTCTTTATCTACCTAAATTATGTGCCATCCATTCATAGTTACAAATAAAATGAGATTTTGCTAAGGAACTGCTTTTTCCTGTGTCACAAGAGCTTTTGAAATAACAATATTGTTGTGTTGTCCTCATTGCTCTGAGATTTTCTACGTTATTCTCGTAGGCATATTATTTATAAGGAAAAACTTTTTAAGAAATACTTAGCCTCATATTTCTACTTTTTTATTGAAACAAACCTTTTTGCAAATGTTACCTGGAATCATAGTTTCAAATGAACTTCATTTTTGTCAAAAATATTGCCTAAACTGCCAGTACGCCATGCACCATTTTTTATTTAGTATTCGCAATGTTTTAAGATTTTTTTTGACATAAGGCCATTATATTAGCGATGGCGATTGTCAAATTATAAGGGATTGGTCAAAGGGCCGATAGTGATGTTTCCTGAAAACTCTAATTAGTCCGTCGGATAAATTTCGAAAAAATATTGTACACGTATATTTTTTCTTTTTTCACAAAAACAAACAATGAAAACGATACGAAAACTCGTGTGACGACACAGACCGATACACTTTTTACCGGAAGTAACGTCATAGACCGATACACTTTTTACCGGAAAGTGTCGTCATAAGCCTCCACTCCAGAGGGCCATATTCTACTAATTTTTAAGCAAAGTTCGGATTGGCATCTCAGTCGCAATTTCCATACATTTTTGACATGCGAATGTGAACGATGCTTTAAAATTAGGAGAATTGGCCTTTTAGTGACATTTCGACAGCATTCGTCAATCCCACACATGTTTAACATTTTGAAAATCACCTCCGCCGTGCTAATTTTAGTTACAAAAATATGGAAAAGCCTGAGTAATTGATTGAGACCAAGGCATTCTTTCGTGCAGCTTTGTATTTAAATACCTGAATTTTTTGTTTCCATAAAATGTTCAGCGTTTAATAAGAATGTTATGAATTTGTTTCTAGTTCAAGTCGGCTATTAATAGCAGAATATTTTGATTGCCTCTTGAAACAATTTGATTTATTTGAAATTAGTTTTGAAGGTAAATAAATATTAAACGAGACAAATGGATCGATTTGATGGCTCTCAGCCTTGACTTTTTATGTTGAAAATGTTCGTACAGAATGTATTTTCTTTGCGCTCCACTGTTTTTTACTTATCGCCAAATGTCTTTAATACCAATAATTAAATCATCGTTTTAAAGACCTAACAATTTTAACTGCTGTTTGAAATTTTCACCTAGCAGATGGATTGAAGTTTCGTTTTTAACAAGAAGGGGTAAAAACAGAAAAGCTTTTCAGCGAATAGTCTCTCATCAACCTTTACGTACGGATATACGTACGGATTTCGTCCTGGTCATAGCACCGCTACAGCCTTAGTTAACGTTACCGATGAAATACGGCTGGGCATGGATCGAGGAAATCTGACGGTTCTTTGTTTACTAGATTTCAGTAATGCATTTAATACCGTCGATTTCGATATTCTACTTGGCGTACTTCGCTCGCTTAACATATCTCCAACGGCGATTGACTGGTTTCGTAGTTACCTGTATGGCCGCCGGCAACGTATATGCATAGAAGAATCTAACTCTTCTTGGTGCTATACAACTGCCGGTGTACCTCAGGGTGGCGTTTTATCTCCTTTACTCTTCGCAATATTTATAAACGCTATTTCCAAAAAAATTCTCTCTTCCTACCACCTTTATGCAGACGATTTGCAAATCTATAAACAAACTACCTTTGTTGACTTAGCTGATGCAATGGTTGTAGTAAACAAGGATTTAGCTACAATTTGTGAGTGGAGTGAGGTCAATGGGCTTCAGGTAAATCCGTCGAAGACCCAGGTCATTGTTGTTGGCAGCTCAAGGATGATTTCAAAAGTAAATTGGTCTCAGCTTCCCCAGGTTCAATTTAACGGAACTACTATTCCTATAAGTGAGAAGGTTAAGAACCTTGGGGTTTGGATCGACAAGCACCTTTCCTGGGGTCCACAGCTCCAGGACGTAAGCCGTAAAATGTTTGCATCTGCCAGGTCCCTTAGACGACTGCGCAACTTTCTTCCCACTGCCACTAAAATTGCGCTTGCACAGTCCCTTCTGCTTCCTATCCTTGACTATGCCGATGTCAGTTATCTCGATCTCACTCAGGCACAACTAGATAAACTTGAGCGTCTTCAAAACCTTTGCATAAGATTCATATTTGGCCTGCGCAAATATGATCACATTTCCGATTTCCGTACAAAGCTCAAGTGGCTTCCGATACGACTTCGCCGGGATTCTCATATTTTATCTCTACTCTACAGTATTCTGTTCAATCCTACAACCCCCTCGTATCTTAAAGAACGTTTCAAGTTCCTTCATGACACACATAATAGATATCTTAGGTCATCGGAAAACTTGAGACTAGAGATGCCGATGCATTTCACCAGCTTCTACGATAATTCTTTTACCATTCGAGCGGTGCGGTTATGGAATGCCTTGCCCGTGTCCGTACGGCGTGCTCAATCTTTGTCTACTTTTAAAACTATGGTTAAAAACCACTACCTCTCTCTTTAATCGTCTTTACTTGGTTTCTCTGCTGTTTACTTCATAATTGTCATTGTATATATATTTATTTATATATTTATTGTATATATTAATAGTACACCTAAGACTACCTACAGTACTGTCTTTCCTTCTCTCTTCAAATCTATCCAAAGGTTGTCTTTAAAAGATCGCTTTTAGCGATAAGGCCGCCCATTGTGTCACCCTATGTAATGTTTTCTTCATATATATTTTCTGTAACTTATATGGTGTACATAATAAAGAGTATTCTATTCTATTCTATTCTATTCTACGTGTGCAACTGACGTAGCTAGAACATAGGTCTAGCTAATCCCTTTGCATCCGACCTACATGCTGTACAAAACGACATCGAACCGGACGGTAACCGGAGTCGACAAATTATAGATGTTGTAGGGCCTACGTTTTTGGCGAATGAGGAATTCGACCAAATACCATCGAGTTAGAGATGTGTGGCATACTGGGAAAACATCGTTCGAATAAACTGTTTTAATTGATATAGGTTTTGTTTACTTTGCACCGAAATATCACTTTTTCAAAAACATTTTTATTAATTTGTTCACCAAATTGTACACGTTTTACTGGCAAAATCTATCAAATTTTAATATACAGCTGACTACATAAGCATCACCACAGCATCCTGGGCATTATTGCTCAGCTGGAATGCTGAAGCAATGATTATTTTGTTGTGTGTTGATGTAATTGTTTCACTAACATAGTTGTAAGTTTATGTATTGCTAACACTATATGAGTCTTATTGCTACTCGCAATAAAGTACCTATTATTATTACAAGTAGTCTAAAGCCAAAAAATCTGACACCAGGCTTGCCAAGGCGTATAGTATAATCCAGTTCCCCAAGGACCAGGCTCCATGTAAAATAGTGGTATTCAGCTGCAGTAGCTACAGCTACTATTTTGGTGAGTCGGGAAGCAGACCCCAACTATGTAGGGAAAGGCTAGGAAGATGTGTATATAGCTTTATGAACAAATCTTTCTTTGCACACAAAACAATATCTTTCGCCCTTTGCCACCGGTAGCCTCGCAAGTTTCTAATATTTTTTTTCTATTTTCAGAAAGAGTTCTCCCTCACCAAATCGACGGCCCTTGAGTCGTTGGCCAACAAGGTTTTATTCCCTTGCACAAACGGCGGCTGCCCGAAGCATGCAGTGCTCACTCAGCTTGACAAGCACTATGCCCACTGCCAGTTCCGCATCATCAACTGCTTCATGGCTAGAGTTTATGGTAAGTTTATGAGCTGGTAATCGAATGTGACGTTAATTGGTGCTGTACGATTTGGAAATTTTTGGGGCAACTTGCAGTAGCTATCAAGAACTTTGTTGCAATAATACTTTGTTTTGACAGAATGTTGCGTTCTAAAAGTCTGAAGTCCATTTTCTGGAACGGCGATGATTGCAAAATATTATGTGATTTTTTTTTAACGCGCGTTATTTGTTGTTATTTCATCACTTGGCTTGCATGTAATATTTATTTCCTGACACTATAGTAGATTCCAGATAAATGTGCAATAATGGTCATTGACCCACATACATTTATTGACTTTCTTAAAATCAAAAACAGAAATAAAGACTTAGAGCAGTCCTGAATCTACTTCTATCGTGATTCTTTATGTTCTCTAGTAATGTAAAATGGTTCATAATGTATTGTTCGGGTATCTACGAAGGGATATTAGGGAAAGGTCAATGTACTTTATTGCAAGTTTATCTGGCACAAAGTATAGTTGCTATTAGTACGGCAAAAAAAAAATTAAGGAGTTATTTGCGATCATTGGTGTTGTATTATGCAGATAACAGTCAAGTTTATGATGTTTTTCACATATCATAGAGAAGACAAGACACTTTTTCACGCCCGTTGGGAGACTATTTCTCAGCGCTCGTAAATAACTCAGTCATAAGAAAAAACGATTAGTCAGTTTCTTTGCTTCTTTTGTTGTCTGTGCCAACTAAAACTGGAGCCTTGAATAACTAATTAATGTCACCATGTATTCTTGAGTTCAATTCCTTTCAACCTTTTTGATAGTTAAGTAGCCTTTTTGTGGCAAAAACTGACTGTGTAGCTTGCCGTCATAGAATTTTGGTAACCATATCAGTATTTCTAGACCTACGTGGTATAGGTAGATCACGTAGGTCGGAACAGACCAACAAATTACAAACAAATTAGGTACGTTGTTACTATTACTAAGTCAATCGATAAATTCTTGTTATATTTTTGATTGCGAGAGGAAACAACTGCGTCAAGTCACAAAGAGATCGATGAAGGTTTTCTCCTAGAACGCAAAAAATTGCCCTCATTGGAACGCTCAATATCCTTAAGGTTGCTAACCCCGTGACATAAACACGACCATTTTATTTACCTCTCTTCGTCTGTGAGTATAATACAGTTTTTCTTTAAGGAAAACGTCATGGGAAAACGTCCCTTCGAGTTAGTGACGAGTTCTAAATGGTTCGTGTCTTGGATAAAAAGTGGAATGCGTCACCACATTAGTTTTGAGCGTGATGTAACGTTAGTATAGGTTATGGCGTTTACTGCTAAATACCAGCGTATTTTTTTATTAATTTGATAATAAAATATTTTAAAATCTGATTAGAGAAAGCACAGATCAGATTACGAAAATTCTTTCAATGATAGAAAGCTACTTCGACTACTTTTATATCCCAGAAAAAAATCACTATTACTGTGGAATAGTATACATCACGGAAGAAAATTCATGGAAAAAGGCTTCTATTCTTATGAACCCAAAATTAATTATATGGCAAAACAAGTCGATTAATAAGATGACGGGCTGATTAGACGTATATGTACTGAACTCATAAACACGTTATAAAATATCGTCAATAGTTTAACCGCTGCGGCCCCGACATGTGAAAATTCCCAACAAAAAAAAACCTTATGTAATAGGTAAATAAACATTAAATTCGCGATTAATTCGCGACACACCGGTGTATCGCCGGGGCCGGAGCGGTTAAAACATATAATATTATATTATAATTCAGGCTAAAAAAACTTATAACCAGTATAAGTTTGAGAGACAGGTTGATATTCCTACTTGCACAATAAAAAGTATTGTAACCTAAAGTGGTTTTTAAATCGAAACCACAAAATCATACTTGAAAAAAAGGCTAACACTGCATCCACCTCTTTTAACATCTACCAAAACCGACACAGCGATCTATCCCCAAGAACACAATGAAAATTTCTCTTTTTCCTTTCCTAAAAAACTCGTTATTCCAGGGGACTGCAAATGGAAAGGGCGTGCTGGTGACTGGATGGACCATTGTTTCATGGAACACAGTGAGAAGGTCACAGAACTTCCATTCATCACGGTGAAGAATCGCTGGGACGCAAAGAGGACCGAACCGGTGCTCAACTACTTTCTGCTTCGGTGTTATGACCGAATATTCAATGTGTACCAGATTTATGATAAGAGAGGAGGTAAGAATATTATTGTAATAAAATAAGGGATGAAGTAAAGGGAAAGGGAATAATCTTGGAGATTTTTGAGAGGGAACGTGATATTTTTGAGATATAAGATGTAATATTAATGCAGTACGTGTTCATGGTATGATATTAGCTGTACATTTATGACTACTACAAAAAAATATATATTATGTTAATTTATTTGACACTTAAAAATACATGTTACAATTACAATCTATTCATATTAAAATACCACACGAATGTATTTCCACAAATCTGATCCTGACTCCCAAACTAGGTTTGGACCAGTAATTTAGGGTTCAGCGGTTTTGCGCTATAAAGCGCAAAAAGCTGTAACTTAGCCAAATTTCCACCTGCAAGAAACTTGAATGCTAATTTAAATACATTACGGAGCACAGTCAAACGGTTCATCTCAGTATATTTTGGTAGCACTCAATGTATTGCAACTTAAATGTAAGTTCATTGCAGGTGGGAACACGGTCTACGAATTAAACATCCTCACCTCATCTCAGTGAAAATCAATCAACAAAAACTTGTCAAAATATACGAAAAGTAGAGAAAGAGACTGACACAAATTAGAATGTGAACGTTTCTTTAAATAGGTAACAAAAATCGAGTTGAATGAATACTTAATTATGCGAAAGCTAACACTAAAATTGTACGATTTTTGGGAAATAAATAAAATTGACAGCAAAACAGGAGTTACAAGGTTTTGAAGATAATCTCCAATCCTTGTCACGCAAAATGTCGTTTTTACTAGAAAGCGCAAATTCACAATTGGCGATACTAGTGAGTGACATCACAGTACTGTCTCTGTTTATCACAGATTTTAAAAATCTCAAAACTGTAATTTTCTGAGTTTTAATTTTTTTTTATCTAGGTTTTGAGAAGTTTATTTTTCCTTTTTATTTACACTTATATTTATTTAGTTACTTAAACTTAATGTGGTACATCATTGTGGTACATCAGCCGAGGCATTATCTAGCAGTCTACCATTGAAGATAAAAGACAACACTGTGAGTGGTGTAAAATAAATGAATAATATATCAAATTGAAATTGGTTTCGTAAAGATTACCTTTACTAATAAATAATCTTTTTTTCTTAGAAGTGCTCAACCTACCAATCTGTCCGTAGAATATTTCTAAGAAATGATCTTTGATCAGAGTTGGATTTGAACCTTGTAAGTGACTTGTTTTATGTAAGAAAATAAGCTGATTGCAGATTATACACACTGAATTACGTTATAAGGCTGTTTAACGCTTATCAAATATTCATATAAAGTATTATATACTAGTATTTTTAAACTGCTCTGTGTATGGCTTCGCCCGGTGGCGTTAATGATTGACCTGTATATATGAACTGTCAGGTAATAACTTAATTAAGTTAAAGAGGATTCTGTAATAATCTGTGCCATGAAAATGGGCTCGCCACCCGCCCCTGAATCTAAAGATTTTGACTAAGCAAAAATGACTCGAAGAACACTTTGCTTTGTCAAACGTTGCTACTTTGCTCAGTCAAAATCAGAAACACTTTCCCATAAAAATACAATATTTTTGTTAAGCGTAATTTCAAAACAATTCTAATTAAAAAAAAAAATAAACGCGTTGTCTTATCTCACTTTTATATCAAAAGCCGAGCAAAACTTTTTCAGAAATGTTTTAAGTAGGTACATCTGTGCCTATCCCTTCGGAACAACAAGCGTGATGTTATAATAAATAATGCGCAAATGAAATTACCTACGTACAATTTCAAGTGCATAATTGATTTGATAAGCACTTGACCAACAAATCTGTTGTCTAGATAACTCTATCGAATCGTGTTATCTCAAACAATCGAAGTGGGTCAGCGCAAATCACGTCCATCCGTTAGCATTACTGATCTAGACAAGGATATACGCACATGTAACATGTTCCCAAGCAGTAGGTCTGTGTTTTCTAGAATGGTCGGTTTCTAGAACAATGGTTGATCAAGACTCTCAATCAAATTCTGAAATAGGTCTTAAGATATTGTTATTTCCAATCTTATCTTTGTAATCGTATCTAGATTTAATTTAAATTTATGAAATTATACTAATTGAAAACTTTACTAATAATATTGGCACCATTTTCATAAGTATAAGTAGTACAAAGTGCCTTCTATCCGTTAAGCCACCTTATTGGGGTGAAAATGATTATTATAAAATTTACTCTGACTTGAGAATTGGTAAAAACCATGTAACTCAATCAAGCTTATTGCAATGATTGTATAACACGACAAAAATAAGAAGAGTTTTGAAACGATCAGAAATATTGTTTTAGGCTCCCGTAAAAATAGACCCGATCCGACGCGACGTAACAATTCAACGACGCGTTTCCATAGAGACGTTATAATTTTTCTAATTATAATATAACCGAAAATTGTCTACAAAAAAGTTGCGCATCTTAACGATAAAAGACATAACTTTCGATTTTGAACACTCAATTTGAAAACGTAAAGAAAAATCATCAAACGAAACGAAATAACTTTAAGTACTGCGTTTCTTGTTTTTATGGCTGCTACTAAAGTAGCCCAGAAGCTCAGACACTGTCTGTAATTCCAGACACAATTATCCTAAGCTGTTTTTTCAGCGACTGCGACCCCTGTGCAAGAAGCCAGACGTTTCATGGTTCTGGCTTCTTTATATTGCCGGTGAATATGCAATACCTTCTAAGTCGTTAGTAGAACCTTTTATTTAGTCTTGCTTTATGGAAGTTCTACGAGTTTCAGTATTCTCCAACTAATTAAAAAACGGTTTTTATTAAGGAAAAACCACACAAGTGATTATATTCGTAGTTGTTTCGTTTTGACATTGCAATGACTTTCATGGACCCCTAAAGATAACTATGCAAGTATCGTTTTTTAAATGTTAAGAATCACGATACAGAGTGTTTCAGAATTGCATGGTCATATACCAGGGTTGCGTTCTATATCTGATATAAAGGAAAAAATCAATAGATAAAATAAAAAAAGACAGTTTTTTTAAACCACTTCTCAAAAAATCACTAAAAAAAGTTCAGTTCCCAAGCTTTCTGATGCAGGTGGTAACATAAATTCTATGATTGAAATAAAATAAATGCCACCAACTGCATCAAACTGTTTTTAAAGTGATTGATGTTTGGAGCTTTTTAGTTTATTTTTGCTTTCGGTTTTTTGAAAAAAGTCGATATTTTTAATTTTTGCTATTGTATATTAGTTACAGAATGACACCCTTAAATATGATCACGAACTTCTGAAACACCCACTCACTGAAATCGGGAAAAAAATCAACTGCCCCATACATGTATGTGCTGATTTCTTTTCCCGATTTCAGTGTCGGTTCCATAGTTAAAGTTGTTCATAATTATGAGTACAATGACCCCTAAGCAGGTGTTGCCTTTTGTTCTGTTACACGTAACGTGTAATTTCAGAGTTGGCATTTTAATTTCAACTCAACAGAGTAAGAGAAAGTGGTGTGGTGTGTAGTTAGTTCAGTTCTGGAGACAACTATTTTTTTAGTATGATAAATGGCCCGTTTATGTTTAGTTCGAATTAATTCGAATAAAGTAATTATTTTTACTACTAAATAACTACTGACTATTTTATTATGAAAATAATTTCAGGATATTAAAAGACGACAATGTCAATTCCAGTCTAGAACCTACCTCAGGAAACAACTACCTAATATTTCCTGCTTACGACTATAAAACACTTATGTCAAGTCTTGTATTATTTTATTTTTATTTCAGGAAGAATGATGTGGACCGTCCTTGTAAACGACGACCACGCTGAGAAGTTTTACTTTGAAGTCGACATATTCCTGCCGAACTTACCCAGCAAAAGGATTGTTTATAGGCAAGTACATAAAATCAGTTTAGATTCAAAACTAATCAAGGATTGAACCTCGCACTGTCTAGTCACTAGGGACTTAATATAAAAAAAACGGAAAGGGCGCTCGGACAGGGCGCTGACAAGTTAAAATGTACGGCGTCAAAGGAACGAAATATACTTGACGTCCCGGGCGCGCGGCCGGACGCCATACATTTTCGTCACAGCACCCTTTTTTTTTTTTTTTTTTTTTATGGATGGTAAATCATCAAATGACTTCTCCCGCTCTGGGCAGAGCGGAAGGGAGTGTCAGACTCTTACTGACTAAAACCCATCCGTGCTCCTCCTAGTGCCCTTGCTTTCCAGAGCCGCGGTAACTCTTTCGAACATAGTCCGCAACTCTGGCAGGGTCACAGCACCCTGGCCGCGCGCCCGCCGCGCTCCCGAAGCGCTTTTTATATCAAGTCCTAAGGGAGAATAATTATAGTCACATTAAGCGATGGAACCTTATAATTATTATAATTTATTAACGACTCGTCTCGGGTTCGTACGAGTGTATTTTTTTCAGTATTTCTTTCGTACAAACCTTGTCCTGATAATAAAATAAATAAATAAAATAAAATAAAATGTAACTATTAATCGAAACGGTCGAGCCATTTTCGAGTTTTTGTAAGACGCACATGGCATTTGATTTTATAGATACACTAGCTGACCCACGCAACTTCGTTTGCGTCACATTTTTCATAAATGCTCCGCTCCTGTATAAATGGGATATCCAACATTATAAGAATGTTTCAATTCGAATCAGGTTCCTGAGATGGCGCGTTCAACTAAACAAACTCTCCAGTGTTATATACCTAGATGAATTATTCTGATTTGATTTTGGCAAAAGACACTAGAACATATTTTTAAAGTTCGTTTTGCCAATTGTTGTAGTGCCTACCTTCTCTGATAGCTTGTTCCATCGTAATTCACATTCGTGGATACTTAATCCCATCAGAATTTATCAAAATCAAGAGCGGGCTCGGGGTGAAACTAAAACAATAAATAGAGTTGGAAAATTTTCATACCCAGGTTAAACAAAACGAAAATTTACGATATACTACATTTTGTCTTCAAAAATTCAGGTTAATCTCATTTTCTACCTTTCGCCACAATTTGCTAGATTAACATACATGCGGCATAAATAAAATTCTATTGTACAAAAAATGCTTCTTACAAGCGTTATAAATTGTTTTTTTCTGGTTATAAAACATTCAGAGATTTTTCTTCAGCAAGGCGTTGGTTGAATATAAATAATTTTGCATGTATTTATTATGTTACGTCTTATGAGATTTTCTAAAAATCGTACCTAATATTTTTAAGCCACATTCGGGTGAAAGAGTAAATAACGAAAATGGGTTCATGCTCGTACACACACAGTCTTTCATAATTTAAATCTCGTCGTTTATTATGATTGTAAATAAAAATCACACCATCCGAAACTGTCACTAGTAAGGATCAAATTTTGGAAAGTAATAACATAATAGTATATTAAACTAAAGGAAAGCGCCCATTTTCTGTATATCCCTATTGCTTAGTCTAAATGGTTAGATATATTTTAACAAATGAGGTATCATTAGATTTTTCTAAAGTGGTGATGTGTCATAGGCTATTTACGAATTTTGCAAAAGAAACAAGATGGCAGCCGCCGTTAGTTTAGTAAAATCGTATAGAATTTGTGACAGTCATTAGTAAGATAGTATTAATTAAAAATGAGGATGGGTATTAGAGTATGATAAGACTAATAGAGAAGTATGGCAGAAAAAGACGTCAGGTTTTTTTTTGTAGATATGTTGCTTCGAACTTAAATTAATTGGAATAAGGCAAAGAGGACGGGTACCTATAACGAGTCTTATTACTAAAGGTTATATACCAAAATGCTGTAAATTGAAAATCTAAAATGCTCTATTTTATGATACTCGGATGTAATCGAATCCCGCACAGAGCAGGTTTTTGTTTTGCTTTCAGATAATATAGCTACAACTATTAATTGCTCTGAGTCCGTGTGTTTGTGTAACAACAATGCTATTAGAATCATAAACATTTATGTTGGATACGATTTCAAGTGTTATGCTCACATTAACCGCTCGAACATCCGCTATTTCGTTTACCAATTAAATCGAGATGCGTCATTGACATCACAATAATATCGAAATATCGAGCTAGTTGGACTGTTGCTGCAAGTTAATCTATAGATACCAAATAAATAGTTCCATAGCCAATGTTACTGACTGATAGACAATACACAATTGCACAGACACTACTAATAATAGAACAATGCACTATGGACGATATTCTTTATATGGTTCAGTTCTTCTCCACATTTATTATGCATACAACCAAAGTGGAACTCTCTGCCAGCGTCTGTGTTCCCTTCCACAGTTCCACATATAACCCGTCTACCTTCAAAACAAGAGTCAGAGATAGATGAGGTATAAGATGGAGCGAGCGTGCCCAGAAGATTTCTGGGCATGCTTGCTCCATCATAGACCTCATCTATCGCTTTCCATCAGGCGTGATAGAGGACAACAACAAGCCCATTCCTTAATAAATTAATAACTTTTAAAGATGCCTTTAAAATAAAAATAAATAAGTTATATGCGTAAAACATGGTTTAAAACGGATTTAAAAACGGAAAATTACTAATATTTTTGACAGTTTTGGACTGAAATGCGAATGCGATGACTTCTAATACAAGAATTGCCCTTCTTATTTCCTTTGGTGGGCAGATATGAATAAGGTCTATGGTTGTTTCTTGACTCATTACAAAACAACGACTATTAAATTAGCCATTATCACATTCCAGACGGCCCTGCAAGTGCGAGAAGGACGCAGACTTCCTGGAGCACACTCAAAACGTGTACATTCCCGTAGAAAACGTGTTCTCTATGTTAGACGAAGATGAATCCGTCAACTTTATAGTCAGAATCGGTAAGAATTTTAAAAAATATTTTGTTACCCAATCAATGGCTCTGAATCCGTTCAGTATCGAATCAAACAAAAATGCAGATGTATTTATTGAAAAACCTAGAAAGAAGTCGAATCCAGTCCCTAAATAGAGTTATGCTGACATAACATCCAGCTGGGGGAGTTTTGCAAGGGTTGCGGAATTTGTTCGAAAGAGTCACCACAACGCAAACGACATTAGAAGGAACACTGATGGGTTTTAGTCAGTAAGTCTAACACTCCCTTCCACTCCACCCAGATAGGAAGAAGTCATTTGATGATTTGCTGGGGAGTTGGTTGCGTTACTTCTTCTTCCCAGTTAAAACACTACGAAACAATGGTGACGGGCAGGCCTTTTGGGGAACTATCTTCATGTTAAATTATGACCTTCAAAAAGTACAGCTGGTCTTTTCTGAAAACGTCTGACGGGGAAAACGTAGGCAAGTGAGCATGAAGTGAACTGTCATTCCATCTTGTTTGTATGGATTGACAGCTCATATGTTCACATCACTTATGCTTACACGGTGAGATGTTAACGAATCGCACTGCTGATTCTCAGCTTAGTTCGAATAAATTAGTTTTGTTTTTGACAGTCTAGACCAATTCGCATGGCTCAAAATGGTTTTTGATTTTTTGGAGAGTCATATTCATTGACAAATCATTCAACCGAATTTTTGGCCGAGACAATTTTTAGTTTATCTGATTCAAAATACTGAAGATCCAGTGGCATTGAATGGGTGAATTATTACCTACATGACTAACCTTACATGGTCTAGAACAATTAATCCAGATTTAGATATGCGTTTTGTAGAAAAATGGTGGTTTACACACAACGATACATAAGATAAAATTCAAAGTTATTTACACCGCTTTACTCAGTGAGTAATGTGAGTATGAGCCTTAATTTTACTAAATTAATTTACCTATTTGGTTATTTCAGAAGTTTTAAATTAGATCATTTTACAATGCTTTATAGTTATTTATGATACTAGTGAGGTAAGTTGGTTTTTACAAACGAGTAGACGAATGTAAGCACGAGACGAAGTCGAGGCCTTACCATAGTCACGAGTTTTTAAAAACCAAATCCGCACGTGTGTCATACAACGTTTTTCGACACATTTGCGAGCAAACAGTACAATAAGTAATGAAACAAACTTTTTGTCTTTAGAAATCAGTAGGAAAGTCGCAACAATCTTTGACGTTTCTAATACGAAAATGGCGCGAATTTGCAAAGGCCGCCACATGCGCGTGGTGAAAATTAGAACCACATCTTTCATTTATTTTTATTTATCTTCTCTCATTTTCTCTTTAATATTAAAATGAGACAAAAGTATACAGCAAAAGCGCTTCCAAGGAGGTTCGATCATTCAGTTTATTTATTCTCGTGATGTGAAACTCCTTGGTGGAATTCTTCTTAATTTTTATGGAAATTAAAAAAAAAACCGTAAAGAATACGCACGGCGCTATAGAACGGAGTTTGAGGTAAAATATGTACTTAGGTGAGAGTACCTATTTTACCGCACGTTCCATTGTGTGGTGCATAATTTTTAACTTTCGGACAATGCATATCATCATCTGCCTAGCTTTTTCCCAACTATATTGGGGTCGGCTCCCAGTCAAACCGGATTCAGCTGATTACCAGTATTTTACGTAGAGCGGCTGCCAACCAGACCTCCACAACCCATTAACGGGTAACACGGTACTTCTTGGCAAGACTGGTGTCAGATTTTCTGGCTTCTGACAATCCGTAACGACTGCCAAAGATCTACAAATGACAGCCGGGACCAACGGCTTAACGTTCTTTCCGAGGCACGGAGGAGTCTCGGTATGTTGGTCACCCATCCACAGACCAACCTCGGCAAGCCTTGGCTAACCTTGAAGATGGGTCCGTGCGGCTGTTATAATATAGGCTTCGTAAATGCATTTATGAGCAAATGTGTTGAAAAAGTTATTTTTTATTTGCAAATCTTCTGTGTGTCATCATAATAATGTATCATAGTCGTATTTTCTTAATTAAAGCGATTTGTCAATACCTTGTTAAATATCTTCGATTTCAACAATCCATAAAATGCGTTGCTGCATTTTATAAGTGACATCTACAAATATAAGCACATGAAATAGTAAAAAAATTAAGTTAATCATTTTATTAGGTATTCATTTTTTCTTTTATTTTATTTCCAGGTGAGGTAGAAAACCTGCCGATATTCGACACCCCTACGCCGAGTGAGAGTATCATCCTCCTTCACAACGATGACCGCAAGGATGAATAAAACCATGATTTATAACTACATATCTACCCACCACCTACATACTTAATACATATTAAAGTTTACAACACTAATATATGCATTAAACCAAATGTAAGCACGTATTTCATAAGGGTGTACGTACAACTAGTAAAATGTATATTGATCCCGACTTTCTTTGTAAAGATAATATATCAATACAAAATTATTTAGTTAAGATTGCAGCTGCTAGTATATAAAGATCAGCCCTCATTATAATGACGTGACATAGCCATCATGAATCCGTTGTGAAAAAGAGATAGAGTAATTCGTCCTATATGGTTTCGTTTGTCTCTTAGGTACAATGAAAATATGATGGCGTTTGCACGTCATTGTAGCTGCTCTGAACGGTACAAACTTTGGTTATTTAAACTAGGGGCCTAACCACCAACTCTTAAAGCAGTATTACTTCAATATTACTTCCAGTGGGAAAGAGACGGAGCTATACAGGCGCGTCGAGCTCTGTCTCTTTCCCACTGGAACTAATTTTAAAGTAATACTGCTTTAAGAGTTGGTGGTTTAGGCCTGATGTTTTTTTAACTGGCCGACCCTAGACAACACATTTTCTAAAATGAAAAAGTACTGTCCCACCGTAAAGTGAATCAACAGTTTTGATGAAAGTATGGCAAACGTTTTTACACCTTTTGCAGCAAATCGCTGGTTGTACAGTGTACAGTGTACACCCATCCTAAACTTCTTATTATTAAATCGCCTAACGCGGTTGAGTTATTGTAATTTCCCACGGGAAACGTTTCTTTGGAAGTTGAAACACAAATAATATGAGCGAGGTACTTAGATGAATTTATATTTTTTATCTCAACCTGCCATAAATATATCTGTGTCCAGTTAAGATTTATTTACATCATTTATTTTTTACTTACATAATTGATAAAAAGATAAAAATAAGTGTAGGATTCATTAGAAAAATTGAACGTTATACTAACTTGCTGCTTGCTAACTGAAAAGAAACTTTAACAAAGTAGGTTTGTGACGTTTATCGTATGGCGGTTTTGGGTACGTTCATTCTTACCCCTGTTACAACTAACCCCTCTCTTCCCTGCCTACCTTATTAAAACTATATTAAATGGTGTATGTTATGTTCGTGTTAGATTACTATTATTATCAAAATAATTAATATCAAAAATCTAGAGTCTTCCTGACCAACGTTTACTTCGTCATTCTGTAGTTTAGCGTAGTATTTTAGTATTAGAATTCACCCCAAATCTTCCATAGTTATTATTGTTTTTGTCACTATCGTTGTTGTATTTAAATAAACTTTGTACGATACAAATAAGTATACAAATATTTTCTGTGTATGAGTTTTATTTCATACCCAACAATAAAAGAAACAGTTACGTTGAACTGATACCAACATAATTATGTGAAGGAGTAGTTGGATAATACATATATCTTGAAAAAATGTTTCAATTTAGTTCTACCGAGAAGAAATAAAAAAAGGTCACAGAAAAATAGTTTGGTACGCAAATCAATCACAATCAAGATTTTATTGATCGATAATGCCGTTCAACGACCATTATCAATCAGTCGAGTTCAATCGTTTGACATTATAAATCGTAGCAATCAACCATTAATATTTTATAAAAATATCAAGCGCTGACAAAGCCTAACAAACGCGCAACATTTACTCGTGTTCACTGAAAATATTTTCTACAAAAATCCAAACACATTTCCAACCCTATCGCAAACCCCGATTTTATCAGCACCAATATTCACTTTTACACAATTTACTTAAAAAGGTTACCGTAACACATGAAACGTAAGATTGACTTTCGCAGTCGATGGAGCGCGCACCGTGTGTGAAGTAAGAATGGGTACATATCAGCCATTCAAACTTTACCCACCAACCCAACTTGTTTACTTTCTTCAGACCGCAGTATGGAGCAAACGAACTGAAAATTGTGTGCACAAATAAAAATATATTGACGCTGCAATCGATCTCCCACACAAACCATTAAACTTTAAGCGTACCTACGATAGAAAATATCGGAAATGGGAAGCGGGACAAAGCAAAATATTCTTTTGAAAACTATTCTTCGTTGAGACTTCATTTGCAAAGCTTTTTGAACTTTCGGCTCGTTCCGTTTGATGAGTTTGCAGTGTTTGCATACATATTTATTTACACTTGCGCCCCGGGCATGCGAGGGGTTCCTGGAGACAGCCAAGAAACGTTCTTTTTTATTTACTTGCCGCATTCCGAGAAATTTCATATAACTTGGCATCTTCTTAGAACAAGGTCACTGCGTCGTGACATCAGTTCATAAACACCACATACAAAAAGAGGCTTTAACTGATATTTTTGTTCCAAAAAACAACACTAAATGAAATAAAACTCCATCAAAAACGTCGAAGTTAATTAAGCAGCATCAGTTTAAAATTTCACAAGCTCCCATAACCATTTTAATCAATATAAACATCGTCATAATTGTCTCAATATAATGACTTTCAGTTAAATAATGTACTGCCAGAGGTTTAATTGGCATATTGTACAAAAACGTTGGGGCTGTGTCGCTGAAAATCACCCTGTAAATCACGCCACAAAATTATGAGAGCATGAAATTTATTACGTTAACGCCCGCTTGCAAATTTTCATCATACAATAATTCTATACACACACAAAATACGAATTTATTCAAATCTTTTATTATGTTTTGCTTTTTTGTTTAAAATATCGTGAATTTGGCGGAAGGGTGCGAAGGAAAATTGTTGGCACACAATTTGGCAGCGTTTTCCTTTTGTAAATCTTTTTTGTACGAATTGAATAGGAAAATTCGTTTCTCTCTCATTGTGAACTTTGCTTTGGCGCTATAATATATCTTAAAAAAAACCGTTAGGTGTACCGGGTATAAATCTAGTCTTCGAAGTTGTGACCCACGTCAAAGTCCATATATATTATTTGACTTCACCTTCTGAATAGCAACAAACCTCTATAAAAACGACGGCAAAAAGTTTATTGAAATAAAAGACTCTTTTCTTACAAATAGCGCTATCTTTTATACTAACGTTTTGTCTGCAAAAAAAGGAAAATCTTCTCGTCGACGATTTTCAATTGGTCTAGCAGTTCATAACTTCAATTAAACCTATGATACAAATTACATTTTTAAAACGAGTCCCGGGAGCGCAGTCGTTTGACAACTCATTACGAAAGGCAGCACCGGAATGCGCTTCATTATTTCTTGGCTCGCAAACGAAGACTCGCTTTTCACAGCTGCTGAGTTATTTAAAATTTGACTACTCTTTTGATGTTGGAATATTACTTGTTATATAAGTATGTTTGTTGTCAAAAGTTGTTCTTTGTTTAAGGGTCAGTAAAATTAACTGGGATCGTTCAATGTAACTTCTTCCTTATACTCATGTCGATGTCATGTCCATTTGGCTCATCTCACTAAACTAACTATATACACTAAAACTTAAAAGCAAATATCCTAACTAAGTTAACCCTAAAATATGGCGTCAAAAAATTCATCCGCATCGCTGTCGACTGGAAGTGTGTCCAAAAGACTGAAGGCATTGCCACGTTATATGGCAATGCTTATCCTTTGTCTAAGGTAAAAGCCAGCCCTTGGGTCACGCGAAGTGTCAACTAAGCGTTTAGCAAGTACTTTAAATAACGCATGAGCACTCGAACCCGACGACCCGAGAGTTTCAACCCCAAACGGCTCGAAAAGTATGTTTGTTTATGTAGTTTACTAGTAGGTATTTTACTACCTGTAATTTTGTACATTCAATATTAAAATTTGTATCTACTTACAAACCATTCGTAAATATTTGTTGTTTTGAATTTTTATGTGTAGCTTATATCTATCTGGAACAATTTAGAATTCAGATTGTTAAAAGAATTTTTAAGTATGTGCAGTTCCAGAGAGTCCCTTCCATCATTAACACAAACTCACAAAATTAAAACTCTGACTTTGTAATCCTTGATAAAGATAGATAATACATAATATATATATCCTAAATATAAAATGCTTTTATTTTAGGTAACCAATAAAATGTACATAAACTAAATACCTGTTCAAAGACATATCTCGCCGACTGATTGACACTTTGCGTGACCAGAAGGCTGTCTCGTTCTTTGCCCAAAGAATTAGCATTGCCATTCAACGTGGCAATGCTGCCAGCCTTCTGGGCAGGATTCTGAATGATGAACAGCGATGCGGAGGAATACTTCGACGCCTGAGTGTATTTTGTTTTTGTATATACATATTGTGTATATAGTTAAGTTTAGTAGATGTAATGTAGTTAAGTTAGTTATATAAATATATCCTAATAATCCTAAGAAGTGTATCCTAAACAACTTATACATATAAAGTATATCGTAATCACCTACCCGATACCGCAAAGCTTTGTTCCCCTGGCCAATATTATTACAAGCTGTCAATATCCAGATAAAACACATGTATCAACGTTTATCTTAGTAAGGCCTAAATGAGCGGGCAAAGTTATTTATTATCAAGCTAGAAAAAAGAAATCTTATTTGGTATCCCTTACTCTGGTAAAATGTTTACTTAGGTTCAGAGAAGGTATAGAGAAATCTTTCGAATCTTCTGTAAGTACATTGGTAATGTGGGACGGGAAAAATAGAGGCACAATTTTGTGCACAAATATTGGTGTACTATCTCTTCTGTCACTGTCATTAATCAGATGATACAGGAATCCGCAACGACCGGGGAGAGATTAGGCGTACGTCAGGCTAATAAGTTTTCCAAGGTAAGGGTTATCACACTCCCAACTTCCAAATACAAAATGGCCACTGAGAAATTCCTGGTGGAAAGTCCCAAAACCCCATGCTCAGCGGTATTGATTGCAAACTGCGAGTCGAACGATGCAGGTGTAAATGCCGTAGGTTCGTATAGATAAATTCAATAGAAAACATTTTAAATCACACCTCTCTTTCTATTAATATATATCTGAATTTTTCTCAACAAAACCTCCTCTTACTAGAATTTCAGTTACCAACTGTTTGATGATCATTGTCTAATTATAGTGCTGCTATTGAATTTTAGCCATTGTACACAATTACTGCAGGGTCAGCCATAGGTGCAAGATCTCCTAATTGTCAGACCAACTAGCAAAACCTGCATTACATAACTTCCACTCACAAATTGGCGCCCAACAAACACGAAGCCCATTCCAGTTTGAATATGAAATGGGAGTCCTTGTCAACACGAGAAACATTCATGTAACAGACAAATTGCTTTCAGTGTTCAAGTTTGTACAACGTTATGATAACTCTCACAATGTATGGTAACGTATCACGTCTGTAATGCTAAACTTTGAACCGCCTATCTCGCTTTAGAGGTGTGGTAACAAAATTGAAACGATGTTTGCTGCAAGATAAATGGGAGGTGGTTACTTTTTCAGTTTTATAAGGGGTGGATATGAAAGGAAAACATTATGTTGATACTGGGTTATAAGCCCCTTGTTTGGGCAAGATATAGGGTCAATATTGGCGGTACGGTACTTAGTGTAATTTAATAGGTGGAGTGGATAAACGTTTTGAGTCAAAGTAACAAGAATTTCTAGGGAAATAGTTATCAGATTCCTTGGAACTTTTGGAATGCGTACTGATTATTGACTGTTGAAGCCTTTATTATCCACTTATTACACACATTACCCACTGTACTCTGTTTTCGTTCCTCTTAATTACATTTAGAATCCCTGTTCTGACGAACCCAAGAATCATGTATAGTAAACAGTTGCCTTCAAAACCCACAGAGGATTGTTATTGCATTCCGTTTATGTACGCAAGCAGAATATATAACCTTCAATTGTTTGCTTAGGTATCTTGGTTTAACCTCTTATTTACCTTCAGAAATAAGTGAGGGTAGGGTTAGAACTAGAATGTTAGTTTTAGAGCTAATGCAAAACAGACGAAGATTGTGTTAATAATCTCGAGGCACATTAAGAGTACGGACAATCTAAATTCATATGCGATCGGATTTGTGGGACGATCAATTAGCATCCCTAATATATCGGTCCGCGATTCGATCGCATTTCCCCGCACTTGTAATTCATCACAGGAATTTGATTTTAATGGTTGATGAAAAGGCGTCATGTACCTACTCTTATTCGATCTCATTCGGAATTCTGGAATAATGAATGCACTGAGTCGTAAGCAATCCTTGCAAATATTATAATTGTCAAGTTAGAATATTTGAAAGTGTGTTTGTTACGCTTTCACGTCTACATAAATCACCGAACCGATTTTAATGAATTTGGGTACAGAGATAGATGGAACCCTGGAGACAGTTTTAAGCTACTTTATTGGGAGGCAAACCGCAGGAAAAAAAAAATCTCAATTTATTTGCTACAACTTTTGGTTTTCAGGTGATTTAACATCAAGAAACTATAAGCTGTTTTTTAATTTTCTCTATAACTATCTTTTCCTGTAAGTACGTAAAGCGTTAAATAGTTTTCTCAAGAACGGCTTCAGTTTCTTCACATAATTAATTGGCTTCTTCTCAGTTTCATAATCTCGGGAGAGTAATTGATCGTCCCTCTGACTAGGGCTTAATTTAATTATTGAATCCGCGACGCCGACTGCCCGATTTGATGTTAACCTTCAGTTTATTAAAATATACTATACATGAAAATAGGAAATAGCATTGATATTGATTATTCGTGGATTTAGATTTTTAATAAAAAGTTAGATGAGTCTGATATTTAAGGAACCCATAACATAATTAAACGCCAGTATTTCTTGAAGATCTAAATTTTCATTGGCGAAGCAAAAGAGCACTAAACTATACCCACATTCTACCCAGTGCAGTGGCGAGTCTACTTCCACCGCCGGCCAAAAATCCTGACTCCAGGCATATACTGGAATCTTCCAAATGGAAAAACCCAATAACACTTTGCTCGACCTGAGAATCGAATGCAGGTCCTCACACTAATACAATAAAACACTCTCAACAGGTTGTTAGAAATTATCTTAGTAGTGAAAACAGTAAAAAAGCAAAAAAAATTGTCTCAAACCACATCCCAACATGACCGTGCGATAGAAAATAAGATCAGAAGGACTAGTAATGAGATCATTTCCCTTTCCTCCGATTTACCTACACAATTTTCAATTGAGTTTCCAGGTACGTACCTGAAAATCAATTGAAAATTGTGTAGGTATGTTGTGTAGGTTGGTATATTGGGTAGGACATAGGTATCTAGGTACTGAAATATATGGGAAAGCCAAGAGTTTTAAACCATTACATTCATGAAGATGGTATTGATCAGCCTTTGAAAACGAGGAATATTGCCAAAAGGTTTCCCGAGGTAATGCTACCTCCAGGCCCTTAAGTGGCAACAACATTTTATGTTTCAATTCCCGTTAAGGAAAAGTGTATGCTAATAATATTTTATTGATCCCTTTGCTCGCTTTTACATGTTATGTTCATCATCATGGTACCTATACAAACTGCCCAAGGTCGCCACCAATTACTGCTTCAATGGTCTAAGCCAGCATTTTTTAACCGCGGGTCACGGGTGGTATCATATGGGATGGGTCGCGGGATTCTAAGAAGAATAATGTACTGATATAAAGATTTACCAGAATGTGCCTTACGAAATTTTCGACAGAATTATCTGGAAAGCCGCTTAATTATATAAAACTGAAAAGGTCCTGCTATTTCCAACTCCTTATTTGTATGAAGCAGGGTTTTCGTGCCTTGTTGTCTTAAAATAGTTGTTCGATTCATATATTTCACAATGACATCAATTTCAGAAAACGAAAAGGCTCAATTAATCCTATTATTTTATTGTCACTGGAAGCTAAATAAAACAGCAGGGCTTTAGATGTATTAATACTTTGGCTCCCCGGCCAAAAAGGTTAAGAACAGCTGGTTTAAGCGCTACTACCAAACCTGAGATTCATGGTTTAACTTTCGAGTCGGGAAGTGTTTTAGAATTTTTCAATTTGGAATTTTTCAGAAGCAGCCCGGAGGATTTGTGCCTGGTGGATGGCAATTATGTACAATGCTCGATGACCTCAGTAGAGCTTCCGAAAGAGTCGGTTTTAAAATGAACATGGACAAAACCAAGTTCATGCTATGTACCCATGTACTCCTATCAAGATTGGAGGCTCTACATTCGAGGTTGTGGACGAGTACGTGTGTCCCAGGTACACGTACTCGTCCACAACCTCGAATGTAGAGCCTACTACCATACGGTCCAGTTAGGTAGGGCTAACTCGTCCTCGCGTCAATGCATCAGTAGCGCGAACACGCGCGGGTGCGCGGGGAGCGACTGACGCAGCGACATTTCGAGCTGCCTCGGTCGCGGCTGCGCGAGGTTCTGGTGGCGGAATGGCGGGACAGGCTCTCACGCCCTACCTCGTCGCTATCGAGGCCATCCGGCCAGTGCTCGACCTCTGGCTCGGGAGAAGGCACGGCTCCCTGTCGTTTCGTGTGACACAGGTCCTCACTGGGCTTGGCTGCTTCGGGAGGTTCCTGTTTCGCATAGGCAGGGAGCCGGACGGTCGGTGTCACCACTGGGTCGACTGTCGGGAGGACACGGCGCGGCATACGCTGGCAGAGCGTGCCGCTTGGGAGGAGCCGCGCCGTGGTCTCGTCTCTGTGGTAGGCAGTGACCTCTCGCTGCCGACCTTAGTCCGTTCTATGGTCGGCGGCGAGGAGTCCTGGGACGCGGTGGTCTCCTTCTGCGAAACAGACATCACGCAAAAGGAGGCTATTAATCCGGACCCGAGGTGTTGGAGCGTGATGTTCCCGTGCACCCCTCTGATGTCGCGGGGTGAGTCGTTTGACTCACCCCGCAGGTCACCTCTCGTCAGCGGGGGGAGTGAGGTGTTTACCTCACTCCCCCCGCTGACGAGAGGTGACCTGTAGAGGCGGGCCGGCACCAGCCGGGGATTACGGAAGTTGCGTTCTCGCGATCCCCGGCGTAGGTGAGAGATGGAACACCGGGGCGGTTTTAGTCAGTAAGAGTCTGACAGACCCCTCCGTCCGCTTTAGGGCGAAGGACATCCATGAGGGTTTCCCCCCGTTAAAAAAATAAAGGTAGGGCTAACTTCGAGAAAGAGGTCAACCGTCGAATCCGACTCGGCTGTGCGGCGTTCGGGAAGTTGCGCGGTATCTTTTTGTCTCACATACCACAGTGTCTCAAGACGAAAGTCTTGTTGACCAGTGCGTGTTGCCAGTGATGAACTATGGACTTGAAACGTGGTCGCTCACAATGGGCCTCATCAGAAGGCTTAAAGTCACCCAAAGGGCAATGGAGAGGGCAAAGCTTGGAGTTTCCTTGCGTGATCGAATCAGGAATGACGATATCTGCAAGAGAACCAAGGTTACCGACATACCCTGAATCGCCAAATTGAAGTGGCAGTGGGCAGGGTACATTGTTCGCAGAACGGATGGTCGATGGGGCCGAAAAGTTCTGGAGTGGCGACCGTGTACCGGAAGGCGCAGCGTTGGAAGACCTCCTACAAGGTGGACCGATGACCTGGTGAGGGTTGCGGGTGCAAGACGCTCAGGACCGGTTGTTGTGGCGACAGTTGTGGGAGGCCTATGTCCAGCAGTGGACGTCTTTCGGGTGATATAATGATGATGATGATGGATGGCAATTATTGTCCCGCCCCTATTAACATGACTGGCGGAAATGTGGATGTGCTACCTGTACGTACGCCTCTATCCAACCCTTTGGGAAACACAGGCGTGATGTAATGTTATTGCAAACAAGGACCAAGGACGACTGTGTAACTGACCTCCACTTTTCCGCAACCCAGTTACTGAGTGATACGATACCCTTTAGTCAGACTCGCTGACAACTATAGGGGTCCTAAACCTAGAAGATAATAAACCTAGTCAGTCATTGTTTCATACAGACGTAGTATAGCTATTACTCTACTGATGGACGGTGTACGTTCAGAGAAAAAGTCACATTTATTTATCTCGGCATTATCTAGCCCTGTATGGAAACAAAACCGAAAAATATTATTGATGTGCTAATTTGTGTTGAAACTTCCATATAACACAACTTTGGGCGTAAACAAATAACCAATGTAGCACAAAAATGGAAAAATATTGACCATATGGGGATAGATTGTTTTCTAAATTAAATTTTAAAAAAATATTTTGAACAGATACATTCAGCTTTGATGATATGGAACTGTAAATTTGTGTGCGCACTAGCTTCGTATTGCTCATCACAGCGTTTATTCTGTCCTTTACATGATATTAGATGAGATAGCATGCATTTAACCGCGCCAGATTAGCAATAACTAATCTTGACGTATTATAATACGTCACACAAGAGACCGTCCACTAAAGCCCGAGACATCCAGACAAAATAGTAGTTCGTCACAACAATAGGGGCCGTTTTAATTCCGTCTCAGACGATAACCGTTGTGGGTACGTAATAAGAACAAACTGTTACCTAATGAAGCGGTGGAGTTACTCGAAATTAATTCTGCTGGAATTAATTCTAGGCGAATGAGTAGGCAACGTCAAGCCGCTATGCCATCTGCAGGCTCGGAATGGACGCCATAATTTTGTTAAACTGACGTTGAGCTAAATTGCTTGATGTGTAACGGAGACAATGCATTGTAGTGTCCAAGGTGATACAGTTTTGATTCTGACGACGAAAAACCGTATTTTTTATCGTATAGAAATATTCAATCATTCTGAACACATATTATCACCGGTCTTTTTGCAGGCTTGGTAATGCTTCTTACGCTACTTAACGGCTTCACAGTTCTATGCGCCATATGTGGTTTATGCTGATTGTTTATCTATCGTGTCTGCAGTGAGACAGTGAACCTGTTGGAACACGTGTTGTCATGGAACACGGGTGGATCAAGGGCTTTTTTTAAGAATGGGAAATTATCAAATGGCTCTGGGCGGAGCGGAAGGGAGTCTGACACCGCAAAGGGCATTTGGGGAAACAAGGATAGGTTTAGAAATGTTTTTGCTTTCATTGTTTTGTTTTTAACCAGATACTCATGCATGTAAAGCTTTTTCAGTCTTTGCTAAAAATTGGCGTATTTTTATCATTAGCGTGCTGCTGTTCATAGCGGTCAAGGCCCAACACGCACGCTATTCATGTCGATCATCGAAGTTGCTTTTTCAGCCCGTACTGTCCCAGCGCTAGGCAATGGCCCTTCCAGGAATTCTACTCAGGCGCCACCTCGTACCAGCCCTCAAGGCACGCGTTCAGATTTTCTCACCACCTCTTTGTGGGCCGGCCTCGGTGGTGCCATACGTCTTCAAGAAGTTACTCAACCTTTTCTTTTGTTTTTCGGAGCAGCCTATACAGCAGTCTATAGACGGGCGCTTACCATCAGACCTACTTGTCTGTCACTCAATGGCACATCAAAATCAAAGTCTACTGTATTTTTATTTTTCAAAACTCGAAGGATTTTTTCTTTATCCTCTATCAATACTTATAAATACATGTTGGTAATTTATTTCTGATGAAATGAAAAACGTTTTGGTGACAACCTCATCGAAATTCTAAGGCAAGTCAGTTCGCGTGACACGAATATAAAGTGTAACAATTTAAAAATATGTCACCTTTTTTTCCTATAGGTGATTTATGAGCTTCGAATTTTGATTGAGTAGAGTAGTGACCTATTTAAAAAATTAAGGCTTGGAAAAGTTGGGTTTATGATTAGGTATATATATAGTTGGTGGCACAAGTAGGTGTTAAACAATTTTTAAGTGTCCTAGGAAATGTTGAAATAAGAACAACATAAAATTAAATGTTATGAAATAGTGTCGACATTACATGTGACATTTCGATCACGGGGAATCTCAACTGAGAGTAGCCAAGCACGCGAGATATTGTTGAGCACTTTTGTGTGCTTTCTGTTCCTTTAATCTCATATTCTCGTGGACAGCAAACCAACACAACTGGGAAGAAATTAAGTGCACGGTGACTATACGTGCTTCCCGAGTCACGTGGGTGTCACACCTACAACTTCCAAACTCCTGGCTCCCACTTAGGTTGAACCCAATGACATTTTCTGGCCGATCTCGTAATTGAGCCCAGGACCCCATACTCGCAAACCACCCGCCCCACCCGCCGCTGAAGAAGACGGCCCAGGCGACGAGACTCACAGGGCGATTCCCGGCCACCGTACGTGCGGACCTGCGGGCGACGAGCAATGGGTGGCTCGAAGGCACGTTGTGTTCCACGCGCGCCTCAAAGAGATGTCAGCATACATTGATGAAGCGCGATAAAGCCAGTGCCTGCCAGGGTTGTGGAATTGTTCGATAGAGTTACCACGGCGCTGGGGGTCTACTCTCTAAGCCCGAAGACCGTAGTTTCTTTTTTTAGGCATTTGAAGGAACAGTGGTGAGTTTTAGTCAGTAAGAGTCTGACACTCTCTCCTGCTCCGCCCAGAGCAGAAGGAGTTAATAAATAATAGCCCATTCAAAATAAAAAGTACCCCCCACTCAGAAGTTGCGACCATGTTTTCAAAATAATATAATATTGAGCGAATTACGAAAAAAACTACCTAGACCACTTTTACGTAACATATTTCAGGTTCTTATTCAACTTCTCTAGCATTCTGTAAATAGTTGAAGGTAACAATAAACTACTGTGAACAAAGCGAACTCAGTGCGTAGGACTATTTCATGACATCAATACGTCACCAGTTAATGTAATTCGTAGCTAACCTTTAGCTGAAAATTAATAGTGGGCGGTTCATGGTACGATATTATTTCGTAGAGAAGTACTATTAATGGTAATGCGTGTAGGCATCTCAGCACAGTTATAAGATAATACGAATAGTGACAAGATTAAAGACAGAAAAATGTCAAGCCTATCTGCAAAAGGGTAGGATTAGATAAAACCTATTTGGGTAGTACCGTAAGATTGACAAAAATCTTGTCAGAACTCTTTCGTAGGCATCTTTATCCTTTTATGTTTATTCTCATTTCGATACAGAGTGAAATCGGTCATAAGCCCTTATACGTAGGTATATACTACTCCGATCGATTTCGATAATGTTGGCCGATACTAACAGAGATTAGCCATGTACGCAGGAGATATTATGGTGTGGCGGCACTGGATGCGACTACACACTGCGGGTGGTCACGTCCAGGGCTTGGCATAAACTGGCAGTCCTGTGCGGTGCCACTTTGTGATTTTTTTTTCTTTCTGTGGCTTTGTTTTTGTATATTCTAACAATAGCTTTATAAGGCATTTTGTGTTACTAACAGTATATATAGACCACGTCCGAAAAAAAGTCTTACTATTATAGTGCACTAGTGTGTGCGCAAACACAGGCGCACTCTCTGTTGCTTCACTCACATAGTCTGGAACGGCAACCAGGACACGACCGGAGAGACATCAGGCGCAGGAGCAACGACTTTACATGCTTTCCGAGGCACGGGGGTGCCACATCACCAACTTCTAAACTCCGGGCTGTCACAGAGTAATGATCAAGAGTAAGTGAGTCAGTGACGAAATCGGGGTTTTTTAGATATTATTATCAATAAAATCTAAAGTTTAGAAACTATGCAATTGAAACTTTATAATTATGTTAAATAAGTCCACTATTGACATCATATCTCGATATTTTGTTTATCTGGTATAATCCAAACCCAAGTTATGAGGGTTCAAGAAACCGACAAAACTCTTCGTGAAAAGGTAGGTAGTGCCGTTGCACTTCACTTGGCACGTCTTGGCGGGGGCGCTACTGTGCCCCCAGATATAATCGACTCACTCTTTATAGTATGTACATCATAACAAATTACAAGAGGACCACAGACTACTATTAGCCAGCATATCGTGTATTCATGTTGGCCTCTTATCAATCAGCCCTAACAATAATTAGCGCTACATTATGTAAACAATCTTGCTCACTAATTCATACTTAATGCCGAGAGCGTATTAACTAATTTGTATATGAATTACCGTGATTGGCGCACGTACTTCTATCAGTACTTAGTTTGTACCAAGTTGATGACTTGTCATTAGCATGAATTGGGAAGTTATACATTACATGAATAAGCGGATTCTGCACAAGAGATGCAGAAGAAAAGGGCCAGGGCAGAGGCGATATTTCCAAAATATGCAAAAAAGTTGGTTTCAAATTAGGTATGCAACATAGCGGCTGTATTGTAAAACACTGTTTGATACGCTTAAAACTTTTTCTGAATTGAGAATTTGAAGAGAAAAACGCTTAACACTGGGCTAACGGTCGAATACAGGGCTAACTTTACAAATTTGCAGAATAGACTTTTTGAGAGGCTAGTTACATAAAAAAAATATAGTTTTAGCCAGGGCTAAACTACGTTTCCGTATTAGAGCAAGACCATTCTATAAAAATAAAGTTAGCCCTGGACTGGACCGTAGGCCCAATTGTAAGGCCTTAATGAGTACGGCTGCATTCCTAGAAAAAAAATTACAATATTCAAAGTTTACACCTAATTTCTGTTTAGGACTTAACTTCTAAGCAGGTTAAGGAAAATCTTAGGAAGTAAACAAAGTTTTAGATTGAGATTTAGACAAACATCGCTTACCATCAGGCGAAAGGTCAGTAACGGACTAACTAATCAGGAAGAGGAAAAATAGATCAAGTGCGAGTTTGCGAGTCAGACTCGCATACGAAGGGTTCCGTACCATGAACACATTTCTTGTAAGGGGACTACTCTCTACCTAAACTCTATACTATTATTATAAACGCGAAAGTTTTTATGAATGTTTTTTTATTCAATCACGTCAGAACGGCTGAACGGATATTGATGAGATTTGGCACAGAGCTAGATTATAGTCTGGACTTATATACACAACAAATAAGACATAGGATACATTTTATACCCCGTGTATATTCTCTTGAAATAATTTTTGACATTCACGCGGGCGCAACTTGTAATTCATACATAAGTGTTGAGAAAATGCTTATTCACTTTTGCTTGCTTTGAAAATTGATAATTCTTCTTCGTTTCGTGCCAACAACCCACTCAAACGGCTGACCAGTTAAGTTAGGTGCACAGTTTTCCATCGTGATGAACAGGCCTAAAAGTCATTTGTGGTTTTCATTTGATATCATTCAGGCTGTGTGAGGCTTTATTCAAGCTACCGTCAACAATCGATCGATATGACTTGTCATAATAGGATTTAGCAGTGATGTGATGTCTCTAAATCGAATGCAAAGCATTCGCTTCGATAATTGAATTTGATTAAGTATGTGTAGGTACATAATTGGTATACGTAGCCACTTAATCAATGGTTAATCTGTATACACAGAATAACCTCCTATTATGAACATAGGCATGGCCTTAGATTGCTGACAGTGGCTTAGGATTGATGTTAGTGGCTGACTTAAAAATTTAAAAATGTGAGGCATACTTCATGTCAAGCGTAGACTTAGGAATCGCATGAGGAAATAAGGTAAAGGTTCTCTATTTATAGTCCAGTGTAGCCTGATGGTTGTTATGAATTCAGGGGGTCTAATCTCTAAGTCCAAAGTCGTAGTTTCGAACATAGTGTCAGGCATTTTCTACTCCATATCACCTACGGACTTACTATTAGTCCCCAATCCGAACTAAGAACAACTGCCAAATCGTGTTGTCATTGATTTTTAGTTCAGGTTCGGGACTAATCGTGAGTCCGTAGGTGATACGGAGTCCTTATAAAATGCCCGACACTAAGGCCGAAACTTCGGACTTCGGGCTTAGAGAGTAGACCACTAGGTCACGTTAAGAAACTAAACGTCTCATATTACACAGCTACCAATATGTTTGTAATTCCTTCTCAAATTCTTAGCCATAGCCACAATATTTTTGTTATATCAGTGAACCCATCGCCACTCAGAAGATACCCCTATATTCTAAGTCATTTCCTCCACTCGACTTAATCAAATTGACAGTTATGGCCTGTTATTTATTAACAATCATCGAAGGTTTCCAGTCCGAGCGACTGAGGCAATTAGAGTAGAGGAGTTTCCTTCGTAAGGACGTATAGTATAGACCTTACTTTCAACTGGACCTTTGAAAATCAATCTTCATTATTTTAGTTAAATTTACCAAAACCAATGATAATGGCAAAAAACCAATTCCATGATTACCAATTCGCTAAGAAAACGAACTATTTTAGCTATCTCAGCACGCTAACATTTACACGTAGGTGCACAATAATAGACCCACGTTTTCCTGTTAAATCACAGATACCAGGTTTGCATTACACGAGTCCCATCTCGTGACAGTAACTGCAAATTAAACTACATTTGTCGCATACAATTAGATATCGCATGGCCGATCATTTGCAGAATGGAGTCCGTTGCTTTGAACCACAGTGTATTTGCTCAAAGTTGATAGGTGCAATTATTGTTCTTTGAATTAGTTACACGTTGGGTGAAGTTATTTAACATGGATGAAAAAGGCTAATGCCTAAACCAAGTAAACAAGTAAACGGACCTAGTCCAAAGAATTGCTAAACTTAAATAGTAGTGGGCTGTAAGGTTCTAGAAGACGTATATATATTGGAAGACGCAGCCTTAAAAAAAAAATAAAAAAATGACTACGTCAAAAAACCCGACCGCTAAAAACGACTAAAGAGTTCCAAACGAATCGCTTTTCAAGCAGTCTGATGCAATTCAATCACAGAATTGAGGCCACAAACTGCATCAGACTGCTTAAAAGCGGCTTTTTTGGAACTCTATTCCTCCTCTTCTTTTTCATTTGCGGGCGCCATTTCGCGCTTAGTCGTGGAGTTTCCGCAACTCCACGACTAAACGCGTATTTTGCGTGCAGCATAATAAATATTAAAAAGAATGGAAAATTGACTAAAAATTATGTAAGAAAAACCATTTTTCCAAATTTCATTTTCATTTTTTTTTATTTATGAATTAGCTAGCTCTTGACCTCGATCACGCCTGATGGAAAGCGATATCGCGTCCATGATGAAGCGAGCGTGCCTAGAAGATGCCTTGAGGCACTGGTACTCCCACGTGTCGACGAAATACAGCAGGCTGCTTGACGCCGAACTCGGTCGCGAACCAGGCGGGTGTTAGCCCTACCACCGCAAGGGAAGGATTGGCCAGTCTTATAAAGTGTTAGGTGAGACTGTCCAGGATGCGCCGAGCGCTCAGTTCAGTTGAGTGTCTGATGGAACAAATTGCGCTACACGCCGCGGGGGACAGCTAGTCAATAATATCATTAAAAAGAGACGAACAAAAGTTGTATGTTTCACAATTTTTTAAGTAAATATGCCAAAAAAAATTAGTAATAAATTAAATAAATCACAGTTTTTAAGTCAGTTTATTTTTTTATTACTATTTCATTTCACCATTTTTTTTCTTAAAAAGTATAACTATAGGTACTTAAAAAGAATAAGTATCTCCATCATTATGTTAAATGTTTCGTCTCTAACGATTGCTTTTTAAATTGATAAGCTACTTTTTTAAATTTTCATCGAGATTATTTAGTTAAAGCCTAACTGCATGCAAACATTGAAACATCAGAATTACGCTGCTAAGCCACCGACACGTTTTCCTAGTGACTGATACACATTTAACTGTCTATCTCAAAAACTACTAAACCGATTTGATGATTGAAACTTGCACTGTTCCCTAAGTTGTACTACTGTACGTAGTCCAACAAAAAAAAAATGCAAGCGGACTTATAGTTTTGAGATATGCGCGGACAAACATACATACATAAGCTTATGAAATTAAGGATAAATGTTTAGAAGCTGTTACAAAAAAACTGTGCAAATCTGACAATATTACATGTACATATGGGTTGAATTGAAAATCTCCTTTTTTTGAAGTTTTTTGAAATCGGTTAGAAAAAATTGGATATAAACAATTTGGACCGATGACCTGAGAGCCAATTCTACTAATTTTTAAACAACATTCGCATTCCCATGTGTTTAGAACCATACCAGTTCGAAACCCGCTCACCAGAACCTTAGTTCAATAAGAGTTGTAAATTTTGTAACTAGATGGCGTTGACGTCGAGTTAGAAGTCGGTGTTAAGATTCTCCGCTGTTTAGTTAGGGTCATGTCAATAAAGTTCATAATAAGATCAAAAATCAGATCAGTATATTGTATTGGTTGTTTCATTTACACTCGACCTTACATATTATATATTGCCATTTGGAGTATGCCTCTCAAGTCTGGAACCCCAATTATAATGTCTATATAAATCGTATTGAGAGCATACAGAAAAGGTTTTTAAGGCACATTCAATATCGGTCTAAAACGTTTTTAATTAATTATACTTGCCGTTGCAAAAAATTTCATATCCTTCCACTTTACGAAAGGCGTAAAATATTAGACCTTGTCTTTCTTTTCAAAATTGCTAATGGAACAACTGGTGTTACTGAGTTGCTACATAAAATCGGGCTGCGAGTGCCGTCTGTGTTCTTACGTAGACCTCATTTATTGCACACTCCAGTGGCAGCCACTACGTACAGACGGAACTCGTACATGGTGAGAGCGTGTCGTATGTACAACGCAACCTGCCGGGAAGCTGATATCGACATTTTCAATACTAGTGTTGCTAAATTGAAGAAAATTTTGTCAGATAGCTTCTTCGAGCATAAATAGTAATTTTTCTGTTTTTGTTTCGTGTATTTAGTGTCTATTTTCTGTTTTATAGAATATTACTGCATGTGGAAACTTTTAATTGGCCATATTTTGTTTTAAACTATTACTTACTGTTTCTGTTTAGCTGTAAGTTTTCCTAAGATAAATAAAATAAAATAAAATAAATAATAAATATATATATAGTTATAGATTATAGATCAAAACCTCAAATACTGGATGACCATCCTCGGCGTCCGGTACCTCAACATTGGTCTTTCGAGCCGAATGAACCAGCGACCTATGGATCGCAAACTGTTAAAAAAGGATTAATTTTCATAAATTTTTGACAGTTTGCGATTGAGATGCGAATGAGAACGTTGTTTGAAAATTAGTACAATTAGCACTCTGTTATGGACTGGTTAACTGACTTACGTAGTAGGCCTCATTTGATTTTTTCGTGCTAGAATCGAACCCACCGGCCAGATCACAAAAGACAAGTCATTAATCAACTTCTAGGTCAACCGTCTCCTCAAACAGTACCTATAGATCACTTCAAGGGTATTAAAACAGAACAACGAATTCTTCCTACAAATGAATTAGTAATCTAATGAAAATGTTACAATTCCATAATACTAAAGGTTTACAGAAAGCTTATGCCTCATTTACACGGATAGAGAAACTCGCTTATTGTCTTTTCTGAAAATGATAATTATGATGAATGACAATAAAAGTGTTTATTCACAGTAATACACTTTTAACAATATTATAATATTACCTCTATCAAACTCTAGCAAAGCAGTTTGTTGGCAAATTTTGCTACTTTTCTCTACCACATATAAACTTAATCACAAAAAAAGCATAAGTTTTTTTTTAATATTTCTAAAATTGAGGCTTTGACAAAACACATTGAAGATGTACTTGTGTATTTTATTTTTAAAAGACGCTTTTGTGATGCAACTGTTTATATCGACTGGTTATTAAAAATAAACTTTCTACATCATCGACTATAATAATGAACTTTTCCTAACTGCTTTGGGGTCGGCATAGGTACAGCTGGATGCAGCTGCATAATAGACAAGAATGTCTATATAAAGTGATTTTCTAAAGAATAAAAAATATGTTCGTGAGTTTGTAGAAGCGCAGGCCAATGCTGTCCATTTTGAACTTTTGACGTTCGTAACCGCTACTTATAGCAAAAGTAAGTCGAAGTTACACTCATTAATATAGGTACCTATGTACGAGTATAATTATTTGTATGATTTTATTTTCAAACTTTAAAAAAAAAACTGACATCAATCTTGCCAAGAAGTACCGTGTTACCCGTAGCTTTAATGGGTTGTGGAGGTCTGGTAGCCAGATGCTCCATATAAAAAACTAGTATTCAGCCGAATCTGGTTTGACTGGGACCCGACCCCAATATAGTTGGGACAAGGCTGGGCAGATGATGTATTTTCAAACTTTCTGTTCAGTAGTGGAAGGACACTTAATGTAACAAGAGGCCCTAGACAATGTGCCATTCAATTAGCGAATGCGAGTGTCGAAATGCCAAAATGTAGGAATTCGATCACGTGACATTTCGATAGCATCTGTCAATCCCATACATTTTTGACGTATTGACAATCGCCTTTGCAACGCTACCGGTTACAGACTGTCACTTTTCTAGAGCCCAAGGCGTGCTACCAGTCAACCTTTGGGTCAAAAAGACTACACAGTGCTAGGTGCACAACTGTATAACAGGTAAGTAACTAATATATATATGTTATATAATTTCTTTAAAAATCTCTTCACAAAACGCACGAGGATCTTTTTACGTATAAATGGGTCTAAATCGCTCTCAGTCCACTTATAGAATTAGCTAGAGTATTTAATCAAACGATAGCTATTTCCAATTCAAATGGTTTGCATATTTTATCAACTAAGTGGATTTATTGATTAACATAGAATCTGAATAGCATTTACTTGATCTGGTAATGATACCGTCTGTGCAAATATATAATGTAAATAATTTTGGTAATAGAAAATTATTGCCAAGTTCGATTGAGACTTTATCTTTGGTCACGCTAAGGTCGGAGCAAAAGGTGCTAGTTTCTGGACCCAATATTGTCAAATGCGCGTTAGCTGCGAATGTGTCCAGGGTTGCGGATTTAGTTCGAAAGAGGGTGGATGGGTTTTACTCAGTAAGAGTCTGACACGCCCTCCCGCTCCACCCAGTGCAGAAGGGGTCATTTGATGATTTCCCATCCATGACAAAAAAAAAAAAGCTGTTGAATGTCAACGTCTAAAGTAGTCTCATCACTTGACTTGCATTTAAATTTTGTCAGCCGTTTTACTTCTATATGGTTGGAGCAGTATATTATTACACTATAAGTAAACATTTTAGAAAATTAACGGTGTCAAGTATTTCACAAGCTTTTTGTAATGTAAACGTAACGTAACGTTCGATGTTGCGTTAACGTTACATTATCTGGTAAAGTTATCTCCATGTTATTCCGAATTGTCATAATTTCGAGCGAATGTTAAATGAATTTCGACAAATGCTGCTACACAATTCCGTTGGTTAAAACAACGGTTGCAGATAAATACTAACATTGTTTCAGTTACAACCAGAATGCTCGTATTTTATTATTTGATAGGTAGGTAGTAAATATCTAAATGGTTATTGTGGGTTTAAGCAATTGCATGGTATTATAGGATTTTGTTGCCACTATACTTTACACTCCACGTTTATCTCGATTCATATTTTTAGTATCACCCCTTGCACCTGCCAGAGTTATGTTATTAAGTTCGAGTTAGTTGCTTACCCATGCCCATTATGTATGAAATCATCATCTGCCTAGCCTTTTACCAACTATATTGCGGTCGGCTCCCAGTCAAACCGGATTCAGCTGAGGCACGGAGGTGTCTCGGTATGTTAAGATGGTCACATCCACAAACCAACCTCGGCAAGCGTTGCTTAACCTTGAAGATCGGCCCCCTTTGGAGGAGGAGCTCGTGGCTAAATTATAACAGCCACACCTGTTATAATTTTGCCACCAGCCCCTCCTCCACTATGTATGAAATATTTGTTATTTCAACTTGTATTAACCTACAACCTAGAATTTCTCAATAACAAGCCAAAGGCCCTAAACAAGTAACATACTGTCAGCGGTAGTGTGGTGAAGGCGATTTTCAATCCCAGACAGTTTTTCAGTATTGACATACTGAAAAACTGTCTGGGATTGAAAATGCAGTCGAAATGTCACGTGAACAATCCTTTATATTTTGTCATCTATCTATCTATTGGGTATGGTTTCGCGCATTTATTTTTTCTTTCTTTTTGTAAAATTGTTGCCCCACACTAGGAATTTTTCCTGTATTGTGGGTGCGTTTAAAAACATTATAAACTCACATACATAAACAGCCAGAGCCGGAACATCTATCTGTAGGACATACAAATATTTGTTTCGTGCGGGAATCGAACCCGCGACACGCAGCACAGCAGTCAATCGCTCAACCACTGCGCCAACCGTGCTGTCACTTAGTTCTTCTGTGGACCATTGTGCTGTATATTTTGGAATTCCGACAATCGCTATAGCTAATAGTAAAGAGCCAAAATGTAGAGATTCGATCACGTGACATTTCGATAGCATTTGTCAATCCCACACATTTTTGACGTTTTGACAATCGCCTTCCGATGACAGAATCTCACTTGTCTCGAGCCTCGGTCTAGACTTTTGTCGTCTCCTATTACATGGGACGTCAACATAAGTGGCGATATGCATTTGAACTGTTGGTTTTCCACTGCTTTACCATAATAAAAAGGTGTGTGTGTAAAACTCAGAAACTTTTTAGTAGACAAAGCGTATTATGGTGTGACGGAAATTTTAATGGAGAAAGGAATTTCTTGATTACTTTTTACGTTTATTGACTAGAAAAATATGACATTTAATTTTTATTTAATAACTATTTTAATTGTAATACGAAATGAGTTGACTGCAGAAGAATAGTGAATTTTTAATTGTAATTTATCAATCTTTATTTTGACATTGGTTATCTGTGAATCTGTACTTAGAATATTCAGTGTATTTTTGTAATTTTGCATGCCTTCTGGTTAAATATGGCTGTTGCTAATTATATTTTTATGTCACCGTGTTTTTATCCATATTTGCAAAAATAAATATCTTATCTTAACTTATCTTATCTTAATACCCAAACACGTCTTCAGTCGACTCGTTTGCAAGCTTTTCAAATGATGATTATAGTCAGTTCAAAACTGAAAACCACTGCTTTGATATTTTAATAATTTTGAAACATAATATCAATCAATCTGCACCAATACCCCTTAAATTCCCGGGTAATAAACCGACACAATAATCGCATACAGTACAAACCACATGCTGCCCAAATCGAACATCAATCCAGCGCTCAACCGCAACTAGAATTGTTCTAATTCAACCCGTATACATAGAACAACAACAATCATTAGTCATAGAGATGTAACCCATAGAGTAAGAAAATTGTATAGAAGCGGAACTGTTGTAAACTATCGAAAATAAAGCTCCCATCATCTTGCTACGGCTCATGCTCATCAAATCCATGGTTGTCATACTTTTCTATGATCAAGCGCTGAGAATATTCCCGATAGCTAAGTACGACCCAAGAATTTTCTTACACTAGATGACACGATAATAAACATTTAGGTTATCGCCAAGAGTTAAATATCCAACCTAGTGCAACAAAATTCAAGTGTCATTTTGGGTAATTCCTAGAATTCATCATATCATCCGAAAGACGTCCACTGCTGGACATAGGCCTCCCCCAAGTGTCGCTGCAACAACTAGAGATCTTTTCGACCCCGTTGACCATTTGTTCTGCGTGCTCGCAGAACACATGGTCAACGGGGTCGACACTTGGGGGATCTGGATCGGGATGTGGCTGTGGGTAGGGCACATTGCTATGTGCCCTACCCACAGCCACGTCAGTTTGGCGATCCTTCGGGCTATGGCGGGCGGTAACCTTGGTTCTCTTGCGGATAATATCATTCCTGATTCGATCACGCAAGGAAACTATGGGCATTGCCCGCTCCATTACCCTTTGGGTGACTTTAAACCTTCTGATGAGGCCCATTCCTAGTATTAGTGAATAAGTAATAGTAAAATAAGAAAGAAGAATAAAACTCGAGTAAAAGGTAATTTCTACGATAACGTCATAACTTTTTTTTATGGATAGGAAATCATCAAGTGACTTCTTCCACTCTGAGTGGAGCAGGAGGGGTGTCAGACTCTTACTGACTAAAACCCATTCGTGTTTTTCCTAATGCCCTTTGCGTTCCAGGGCCTCAGTGACTCTTTAGAACAAACTCCGCAACAAAATTATAACTTAATAATTCCACGAAACACACAATGAAATCTGGCTCTGCCAGGCTTGGTGCAACCATGATTACGCTGCGCATTTCCCAATCAATCGGCTTAGCCTTTTCAAAACTATATTGAAGTCCGCTTCCAGTCCGACCTGATGCAGCTGAGTACTAGTGACCTGACATGCACAACTCAGCAACGGGGTATACTATACTATTTGGCAATACTGATATCAGATTTTCTGGCTTCTGACAGCCTTAAATGAAAAAATGTTGATCAGCATTTCTTGCTCTTTAAAGACGAATTTCACATCTACACATTATTATTCTATGTCTCAACCCATGTTACAAGCTTGCACGTGACATTGGCATATCTCTGACGCACGCTCACATACATCAGGCATCAGCCCTTGAGAGGAGGTATATTTGTCACGTCAACCCCAGATGATTGATAAAGGAAACGGAGAATCATACGTTTGTTTGCAGTTTCATGTAAATGGTTATTGCACAGATTTGAGTAGGGGCTTATCTTAACGTGGTTTGAACGTTCAGTTTCTGTTCATCAAAAATTTAAATTAAACTATATATAAATAAGATTGTAGTTACACCAATTAAAGTTAATATATAAGAACGTAACGTACATTTTTAACTAGTGGAAAAGAAGTTAAAAATAATAAAATCAATTAACATATTCATACCAATCCTACTGTAAAATAAGTTATATCTGTTATTATCTACCTCAATACCTTCTCTGTGAAGTCACCTTCTTTGACACCAACCTAACCACGATATAAGGCCCATGCAACAGCGGGAAACGGGCTTGAGTAGTTCCAGGTGGAAAACGCAATTTCATTTTGTCCCGACCGACCCAGAAATAGAACCGCTTGATGAACTTTAGAAGGCCAATGTCCAAATCATTGTCCTGCTTTGCAAGTACTAATAAGAACGACATTTGTCACTAATTCCTTCGCTAAGTGCTAAGCATCTCAACCTTGCCAAATTATAGACACTCTCAATCTGCTCAGCGTTTTCGCAACAATCTCGAAGTCGGCTTCCAATTTCATTTTAGCATTTATCATCATTATTTTATAAAATTATAAACGTTTTATTTTATGAAATTAAAATGACGCCAAAATGTATCACCGGAATTCTGAATAAATTGTACAGCGCAATAAGTAAGACAAACTTAAAGACGAGAAATTAAGGAAGTTTCTCGGAAGTTCGGAAACTGTCAGCAGTTAGTTGAGGAGGCACCGAATGAAGAAAACCTGATACCATGAAGAGCCAAAGTTTGTGCCATTGTTCCTTAGCAGCGGGAACTACTGAATTGATTTTGAATAATTAAAACTGTTGTTTAAAACGTTTTATTTTATTTATTCTGTTTGTTAAAAATAGTATCTGTAGGTTTATATATCGTATCTTCTTAATTGTTTGTCAATAAAAATGGTTTTTAAATTCTACCAAAGGGAAAAGGTTAGGAAGACTGGTTGAAATATCCATAAATAAAACGTAAGTCACTACAAGACCATTTCCTACAAAGTTCCTACATCAAAACATGCAATTTAAGCAATTTATAAACTCCGTTGCATACAAATTATTCACAGAACTGGCTACTTATTCAAAACTTTAAATTGACCATACTTCCAATAGAAGATACAATATTTCAATATCGAATGGTGGAATAAACTTAGCTACTTCGGAGAAGTAAGATGCATCTTTTGAATTATTCCGTACGTAGAAACCAGTTACCTGTGCATTTTAGACTTACATTCTACATTGTGCCTTAGTTACTTCATGCAACAAGTCTTAACACATCTTGCGACTTTGTATGCTACAATGGGCATAACTGTCTTTGTTTCTAGTGCTAAATTTGGAGCAAAAATGTTGTGTTTTGGGTGCACTGTTTATTGTTATGCTGGGGCGCTTATGAATTGTGACCTACTTTATATGCGACCCGGAACTGTAAGTGTGAGTAACGCTTATGTTCTCGGAAAACTTGCATTTGGTGTGTTGAATAAAATAAGAAAGCAAGATATGAAGTCTGAGTCGTAGAGCTCGGATTTCTTTATTTATTTGTAAATTTGCGAATGCTGCGGAACAAAATGAACTTTGTTTTCGTCTTAATCTGCGAATGAAGAATGACATGTCGGAGCACTGGTCAATGTGCTATTTCCACCATAAAAACAGTATTAACTGTTATTCAATTAAAACAGTCTCAAATAAATAAGATAATATAGGTACGCTTAGTTGGACACTTCTCGTGACCCAAGGGCTGGCTTTTACCTCGGACAGAGGATTAGCATTGCCATACAACGTGGCAATGCCGCCAGTCTTTTGAGTTCACTTCCAGTCGACAGCGATGCGGACGAATTTTTTGACGCCATATTTTAGTTAGTTTTCATTTTTTTTTTTTTTTTTTTTATTTATTAAAACTTTATGCACAAGTAAAAAACACTGTACAAAGGCGGACTTAATGCCATAGGCATTTTCTACCAGTCGACCATAGGGTGGTGCAGAGAAAACATGGCAGGTGCAACTTAAAGGAAGGACAAACAGAGAGGAGAAAAAAATTTTTAAGTGTACCTATATAGTTAAATCATTATTATATTATAAATAATTTTTAGTTTGAAGTAATAATTTGCTTTCTTACACAACCAATATTATGTGTGTAACTGTTTGCGACCACTTGAAAAATCATTAATTAATGAAAAGAGGAAGAAAAGTGTTCAAAACCATAATTTCAACAATTAAACACTCGAAGTTTTTTTAAGACTGGATAACTATCTGACGTAACATGACCGACGTAATGTTTAGCAGAACCTTTCCCTTTTACAGCTGCAATACTTCGTTGGTCACGTAATATCAAGGACGTGATGCCAAGATCTAGAGACAAAGTTGTAAGGTTTTATGGGTTTCAAACCAATGCACGAAATATATACCGTATGATATTGAGTTCGAGAATATATTGCAAACAAACAAAGCATCGAAAAATTTTGCGTATACTATGTCAATTTTCACAAAAAACAATTATTTACTTACAAATTTTATGTTTACCCGAAGTTTACTCCTGCATAACTTTGTTTGAAAGTACCTTGATTACTTTAAGTTCCTATGTTCATTGATGTGGTATTCTGGAACTTTGGTATTTGCGTCGCAATATTGATTAGGTTCTCAGTCAGCATCATCCTAGTTTTCACTAACTAGCAATGAGACGTTATTCCATCGTTAAAACCATAATAGATTTTGTTAATGGTGTGTCCACGGCGACCGCGTAGCTGACAGTAATGTCCGTCTTTAATACGTAATTTCAGAGTACTTTTTAGTTAAGCCTAAAATTATTATTTCGTCCTCAACTGTGCGTCTTTTCCAAACGTGACTAGTAATATTGACATGCTTTAATCAATAAATCCAATATCTTTCTAACCCTAGTAGTGAAGGAACAGTTCTTTTTGTTACCGACATTCACATCATCTAAGCTGGTCACGTTTGTCAAAGATGACACAAACAGATCCCTAACGAATGTTGACTTTGAGTCCGTATAGGCTTTTATGCGTTCAGACCACAGAAATCTAAATAAGTAAATAGAAGGCACATACGCAAAGCCTGGGTCGCAATAGCGTGTGTCCCTAAGGGAACAATCGGAAAATCCGCAGTGATACGGTTCGATTGCATTGATGCGTTCCAAACTGCAGTAGCTACGTCGAGATATAAAACAAAAACGAATAAAACAAAATATTGATGAGCAATGATTTTATGACAGTTATTCCTGTAGGTAATTAAATAATCGTAAAAAACGTTAAAACGGTCGTTATTCTTGGCAACATTAAAGAAGTGAAAAAAGAACATTGACCGGTTCCTTCTTCTTCTTGTTCTTCCTTCTGCTTTTGTTTTGTTCGTTAAAGTTTTAATTTAATCATCTCCTACACTCTATTATTATTTTGCACGGTCCATCCTCTCACCCTTAAATTGTTTACCAAACCAACTGCTCAGAAAGAAAGCTGATTAAATATAAGACTAAAATCTACTGTTTTTTATTGGATGTTAATAAAAATACATGAAAGTTAATCATTCACTCCACCAGTGTCATTCTTAATCCTTTAACCTCTATTTCACCATATCAAGATTCCTGTGGTTTCAGCCAGTATTTGAATATTTTCTTTCGCTACTACTTATACATGGTTAGAATATTCATCGTATTAGAGCACGTTAAATTAGGTGGCGCTGATTGTGTTTCTTCCGTTCTGCTTTGCACATAGTTTGCACATGATATTATTCCGGAATGGTTCTTTGATATAATATTTGTATGGAATTTGATGTCCGCTTGACTATGGAAACTTAGAGATGGTTTTGGAGAGAGAATGCGTAAATCAACTTTATATATAACAGTAGTAAAAGACTGTTGAACTGGATAGTGATTGCCTTCTGTTAACTTATGAGACACAAAACAAACAGCACTCAAAATATTTCACGACAACTTTGGACGAGATTTGACTCCAGTCTTGCCAGAAAGTATCGTGTTACCCAGTTAATGGGTTGTGGAGGTCTGGTAGGCAGTCGCCTCACGTAAAATACTGGCATTAAGCTGAATCTGGTTTGACTGGAAGCCGACCCCAATAAAGTTAGGAAAAAGCTAGGCAGATGATGGTGAACTTTGGACGAGATAACGATTTGGGATTAGCAATAATGAAAATGGTAATCAACATATTAATATGTTTAAGAATATCTCCTCAAAAAGGAAGAAAATGAACAAATTTCAAGAAAGTTTATCTAAACTCATCCCAGAAATATCCCCAAACAAGATAACAATAACATACTTACGTAAACACACACAGTTATAGTGTTGTTTACCTATAACATGAGATGTACCCGTAATTCCGTCGACAATATTGATCGGAAGCTAAGCAAACGGTTTATTATGTATCACGACATTGGCACACGTCGCATTATCTACGATGACAATGTCAGGATAACATGGAATACATAAAGTGGATGCTCATTTTGTCTTCAAGGAAATGGGAAACTGAACAAGATTGTGGAAGGCTTTGAGCATGGCCATTCAACTGTTCAAAATTCAAAATTACAATAGGGATTTGGTTAGTATTAGACTTTCTAAAGTTTCAATTTTCATTTCTTTGTGCTCAAAAACTAAACGGTTTTAAATCTATAGGATGTGGTGAAGGATTCAGAAGCTATCATGAGATCTGTGAGACTAATGTTCAATAAAATTAAATAATTGGTTTCTGAGTCAAAGTTATAGTATTTTATTTATATAAAATGCTAGCTTTTTCCCGCGGCTCCGCCCGCGTGAATTTGGGTTATCGCAAAAAAAAGTAACCTATGTACTTCTCCATAAGCCAGGCTATGTATCTGTCAAATTTCAAACGACCCGTGCAACCGTTGTAGCGTGAAAGCGTAACAGACAAACAGGCAGAGTTGCTTTCGCATTTATAATATTAGAGGGGAAGTAGGGATAGTAGGGATTAACTTTGCACCAATTTGTAGATAAATTCTTGTTTGATTCGGACCTGTAATTTTGATTTGGACAATCAATCTATCAAAATTAAACAAACACAACTTTTTTATGACATTTTGTGTAATGATGGAGAACCCAACAGAATTTAGCGGAGGCTCATAAAAATATCAAGAAAATAACATCTTTTACGAGACGATTTTTCTTAATGCTTGGCTCTTTGGGACCATTACTTAAGTCTAATCTCTTTTGCAGACTTATGAATTATGAATCGGCTATGTGACCTTTTGACGGACGAAAGTCTTAATAAAATGGGATCTCATGAGATGGGGAGAACCTTTGAAAAACTGAGTTAATTAGCTTGGTAACTCGTAAAGAAATATAATTATGTAAGAGCGTACTTTATACTAATCTGGGGTAACTTAAGTCTCTGACACTTGTGTAGCGGGTTCGCAAAAACAGTTTTGTTTAATCTTATTAACTGCATAATATTTTGGCTTAGTGCAAATGGGAAACGCACCCTGGTGAACTCAGAATTATAGGGGAACGCAGAATAGGGAAGCCTGCAAGGCGGAATGCTTCATACGTATTACTCTTCCCATTGATAACAACGTGTGTGGTTCCGTATGATGTCGGACGTAAAATATAGCACCATCCCATCACTTCCCGTTGGTGTCGTAAGAGGCCACTAAGGGACTCTCCAGAGAATGAGCAGCAGTATTCTCTGTGATTGCAACAGCTACACTGCGATCGCCAATCCGCCTGCCACGCGTGGCGATTATGGCAAACCCCCCGTTTGGGAGAGGCAGTGAACGTTTTTTGGCTGAAAATGTTGATGATGATAGATAACAATGGCCACACAGAATTTACTAATGGAGTAACTTTTTCCAGAGGTTTTCTTAAAAATTATTATTGATAAACTCGCGTTTGACCACAATTTTAACTGATGGAAACGGTATTATGGTCAACGATACGCTTGTTCAGAAGTAACAGGTTCACTCTTGGCTTAAAGACGCAGGTTAGCAACAACACACCTATAAGTACCTACATAATTAAGATATTTTATCTACTTCCATGCTATCAATCCTCTATAAAAGTTTCTGAAACAGTTAGCTTATTGCCAACATTAAAACAACCAGTGTCACAGTAACCATAATTTCACCCAAACGAGTGTTATAATGTTGTACTTAATTTCATTATACAACTCCCTCGCTTTTTTTAAATGGGATCGAACCAGCAAAGGAATTACTTTACTCATAAAACAGTCACATTCTCACTACTCTATCAACTTAACCACTCAACCACCTGCTCGCTTCGACAATGGATTATTAATTAACTGTGTAATTAATATTCAAATACAGATTTGAAACTTGAAGGTATCTCGTAACGCTTTGTTTCATATTTAAGAAGATATTCATCCAATCATTTGCCTAGCCTATTCTAAACTATACTTTGGAGTCGGCTCGAGTCAAATCGAACCTATCAGACCTCCACAACCCAGTAACTATGTCACATTTTGATTGGTATCAGATTTTCTGGTTTCTGACAATCCGTAACGACTGCCATAGATCTACAAATGACAGCCGGGACCAACAGCTTACCATGCTTTCCGAGGCACGGAGGAGTCTCGGTATGATAAGATGGTCACCCATCTACAGACCAACCTTGGCAAGTGTTGCTTAACCTTGAAGATCGGCCCGTGCGGCTGTCATAATTTAGCCACGAGCTCCTCCTCCATTATGTATGAAATATTTGTTATTTAAACTCGTATTAACCTACAACTACCTAACGAATTAAAAAAATATAATATTCATCCATTATCATAGATTAAACAAGGGAAATGCAAAAGCTTTCGAAATGTTCTTAAATATTTTCTCATTGAATTATTTTTTCAGCATAAGAAAGAATCAAACAAGCACAAAAATCTTGTAAGTAACTAGGTACCTACTTACAATTTGAACTTCTAAATATGTTTGATTTTAGAATAGATCGGAGGTACCTAGCTCTGGAAGTACTGACCAGTCCCCTAACTATGACGTGCCAATACCATCATGATTTCGTTATAAAAGAGACAGTTCTATGTGACTTCTATAATTCCGTCTCTCTCCCACACAGAAATCATGATGATTTTAAAATGATGACGACTTAAAACCATTTCCTACTTTATACTCCTCTGATTACTGATATAAAGCTGTATATCGTGTAACAGAATAAACGCAATACCTCGGGGTCATAGTACTCATCGTTATGAACAATCTCAGTACGGGACCAACACAGAAATCGCGAAAAAAAGATCGATTGCTCCATACATTTATGTGCGCATAACTCGACAAAATGTACTGAACAGCCGATTTCGGGGTTGTTCCCATGTAAAAGTTGTTTATAATGATGAGTGCAATGGTCATTGTACTCATATTGTAAAACTCAAAAAACTTTAATTTCGGAAGTCGGTGTCAAATAACGAAGAAGCAACCAAAAACACCGAACAACGCAATTGGTTTTTTATTTTTCACTTTTTAGTAGTACCCCACACCAACAACACCACTGGAAAGTCACAGGGAAGCAAAAATACGCAATTTCGTATCCATGGATGATTTTTTCACATATTTTTTCCAGCTATTTGGATTTAAAAACCAAACTACTAAACCGGTTTTTATAAAACTTCAATAGGACCATTTGGGAAATATACCCTACCCAACCTACCCTTTCCAACAAAAAAAGAATTTTTAAAATCGGTTGGCAAGCGACAGAGTTATGCGCGAACAAACATAACAAAAAAAAATACAAACATCCGAATTGAGAACCTCCTCCTTTTTTAGAAGTCGGTTAAAAAAACGAATAAACGCAATCCCTCTGTATTGCGGTTATTCCGTTATACGTTGTTTTAGAGTTTTTGCAGATTCAACCGGTTCAACATAGAGATTAGAATCGCTAAATAAGGCATGGAGTATGATCCGTTTTCCTTTAACGATTTTCGAAAAAAAAAAACAATGAATTAATATTCCAAAATGAACTATTTAACTCCTACAAATGTAAGGAAAATTCCTAACAGCTCTTTGTGACTGAAGTTCTAATATGAAATATTAAAGCTGTAATCAGAGGAGCACACATTTCTAACGTCAAAGAAAATGCTAGCTATGTAACCTGCTACTGACACGCATGTTTATGGTGTGGAACGTACAAGTCTAGTAGGTTTTGCTTGGGCTCAGGTTCTATCAGTTTTTGTGATTGGTGTAAGTTGGATAGAAAATTAAAGTTTTCAGTTTAATTTCGTCAACTGAGCTATTTTACAACAACTTTATTATACAACAACGCTGCGTCTTCCGTCTTCTGGAGTGGCGACTGCGTACCGGAAGACGCAGCATCAGTTCATCTTGTGGAAGGCCTCCCACAAGATGAACCGATGACCTGGTGAGGGGCGATGGTAGCCGATGGATGCGAGACGCACGGGACTGGTTGTTGTGGCGACACTTGGGGAGACCTATGTCCAGCCGTGGATGTCTTTTGGCTGATATGATGATGATGATGACTAAATCCCAAATACATGCCATGTGGCACGTACTGCACTGAACTTCCCAGGACAAAAGCCAGGGAGAAGCCATCCGCCATTAACTTGGTGAAGCTTTATTGAAAGAAAACCCAATGCACGATACATCAATTGATCCAAAACCGTTTGAAAGTGAGACCCCCAAGGTACGCGGTGGTAAAAGATTTGGTGGAAATCTATATAATTACCAATACCAAATCTCATGGAAAACTTTCCATGCATATTTTGGAACAAAATGACTGTACTTACTCACTATTGTAGTTATAAAACTTGCATTTATGTATTCGTACTTTTAAAAATAAAGTAAGCACCAGACTGACTTTAATATTACATTGGATGAAATACGATAAAAATATTATACGATTAATGTCAACCACAATGCATCGCGCGCCGCCACAATATTTTGTATGAAATACTCATTCATATTATTTATTTACGTCTGTCAACACTAAGCCTTAGATATAAAGCGAATATGTAATAATTTATGCTGCGTGCTCTTTGATATTTGAATTATTATTATGAGCGAACTAGAAATATCAATTTAATGTGTCTCGTTTCAAGATTGTTTTGAGAAATAGTGTTCGTATGAATAAATATCGTTCTTGTTGGGAAATGAATCATAGTGAAAGTCTTCTGATTTTTATTTCTATTTTATTTCACAAAACTTTATTGCTTACAAATCAACAAAAGCTGGCATGTGATTTTAACAAGCTTTTATTAAACAAGTAGGTACTTAAGTAATCCAAAGGTGACATCGTTAACATTTAGAAAACTTTAAACAGCTCGAAGTCTTATTTATTAATATGCAATTACTACAGTTCTGTTGGCTAATACATACAGTTAGCTAAACAATATCATACTAGCTTTTTCCACAGGCTTCACTGGCGTAAATCAATATTATCGCAAAAAAGCGTGTCCGGTTCTCATTTATCTATATATGTACCAAAACTCAATAAAATTAGTACAGTGATTTAGGTGTAAAAGCTACACAGAAAAACTCATTTTTTCATTTATGAAATAAGTTAGAATTACGGTATTGATGGTTAAAACATGCCTTTTTTTTAATGTGATCTAGTGAACTTTTTCAGTATTATATTTGTATGATCTCTTGCTAGACCCTATATTACCTTTAGATGGGAGGTGAATGGAATAAAGGAAGGTAAGTACTAGAACACTACCGTATTGTCCCAAAAGTACTTATAGGTAAAATGAGCTTAATGGACTGATGGCGTGGCAAATGAAGTGAGTGACGCGGCCCTTGTTGGCTGTAACGAGAACGCCTGGCCTACTAGATAGCCTAACGCGAACTGAACTGTATTATGAGTTGAATCGAAATGTATGTGCGGCGTAAACTGCTGAATTGCATAATGTGCGGTTGCACCGTACAATATTATTCGCAGTAATAATTTCATCATCCTTCACTAAATCCCTACTATTAATATTATAAATGCGAAAGTATGTCTGTTTGTCATCCTGTCTGTTACACTGCCTGAAGCTAAAACGGCTGAACGGATCGTCATAAATTTTGGCCGTCATAAACAGCCCTTCTAATAAAATTCTTTATTAATATCTAATCACGAATCGTTTTTGTTATTATAAGGTTGTCGTGACGACCCTCATCCCACGCATCTCCAACATTCCAGGCCTCAATGTGATCCAGGGGTGCTTAAACTTACTCAAGTGTCAATGAGCCGTTTCAAAATATTCAGCAAGGCATCGTAATAGGCAGCAAGTTATTGACTACCAAACCACCAATGTGAAAGAAATCACGAAACTTAATGTTGCTTAGTTATGCTTTATGATTGTGTTTATCTACACAACATGTAATAGAATAAACGCAATAACGCAACGCCTTTGAGGGGTCATCGTACACATAATTATGACTAAGTGATTTTTTTCCACTTTCACTACGGGATCAACACTGAAATCGCGAAAAAAACATCGACTGCCCCATACATTTCTGTGCGCATAACTCAACAAAATGTACTGAACAGCTTTTTTTTGCGATTTCGGGGTTGGTCCCGTAGTAAAAGTAGTTCATAATGATGAGTACAATGACCCCTTAAGAGGTATTTTGTTTATAGTGTTACACGTTGTATATGTCGTAGAATAATTTGATACTTCGAATCTTCGCGGAAATCCTAGGGGTTTTGCGAAAACGCGGATAATTAGACATAGGCGAAAAATTATCAAATCTTACTGGACAAAGTCTGGATTTTTGCGAAAAAAAAAATAACCACGAAGGTGATGGCGGGGTCTGTTCGCTCGCTACGCTCGCTCACTTGACCCCGCCATCCCCTTCTAACCTAACCTGTCCGAGTCGGGGTGCCCTAATTGATAATTTTTCGCCTATGTCTAATTATCCGCGTTTTCGCAAAACCCCTAGGATTTCCGCGAAGATTCGAAGTATCAAATTATCCTACGACATATACACCTGAATGTTATCACTGCAAACTTCAAAATTGGAAAATGAGACTGCAAGTATATTTTCGATTTTAAAGTTTTCCGCAATTTTTTCGATCGTGTCCAAAAAAGCTCTAACGAACAATCGGTTTGAGTACCCCTGACGTAGCCAATAGCAACTGTTATACATATTATATCTATAGTTATAGTTTCCATTATTAAACAAAGGCTTGATCTGAAGGCTTCGAGTGCTCGTGTTACGGTACCTATATATTGTTAGGCATTATTGGGTTTCTGAAGGATAATGGATATATTGATTGTAACCTTAATGGGGAACAAAGAGACTGGTATGAACAATGTTGCAATGTGGTGTAGAGGTTCTGAAATTCTGAGGGGAGAGTTCTTGCTTCAGCTTGTATTGTATTGGATTATTTATCAAGAGATGTCTAAAAAACCGAGCGGCTACGTACGAATCATTATTATTAATAAATTTTATGACTTATAAATAGTCAGACTTTTATTTATTTATTTCTATATGTAAATAACAATTTTTGTACTTTTTATTTATTTTAACATAGGGCTCAGCAGATTAGGTTATTTTTACACAACAATAATACACTTTTGTTTAAATTACTGATTTTCAGACTATCATAGGTTGGACTGAAAGCCGTCCCTAATATACTTGAGAACAGGCCAGATGACGACAACTTTTGTTTATCTAGCAGTTGCTGTCCCACTGGTGGGGAAAGCCTTCTCCAAGTCCTACAAGACATTTTACACCCGCGCCGTCTCGATCCAGCTGGCATGGTATACTTAGAAACCATAAACCAGGCTATAAAGCCGCCTCTCATTATATACTACTTAAAAGCAAAAAAGATAAGAGCGTATTGTTTTTAACGACTTCAAAAAGGAACAAATTCTGTATCTGTCTTGTTTCAATAAAATTAACTTGCAACACACCGGAAACAAAACTTTGGCGAAGCACGGGAAATATTTTTGGCAGTGTTTAAGCGGTAAGATAAAAATCCCAGCGTGATTCCGGTACGATTTCCAACACAGTCGGTTCGGACAAGCAAGACAGAAAACTGGCTTCAAGCCAATAATGCGGGAAAAAAGACCGACTGTATTATGATTAACTACTTTGAGTACGTTTTTCGTGTGAACCGTTTCTACTACAGTTAAAAAAAACTGGACAAGTAAGTGTTTGACTCGCTCACCGAAGTTTCCGTTCAAACCCGACCCTGGGATTTTTCCGACAATACCTCTACATTAACTACTGACGTTCATAAACTATGAAAATACCTAAAATTGCTCTAAAAACTAACAAAAACACGAATAGCATTGACGGACAAACTTTGTTGTTAAAAAATTAAATGAACAATTTAAAAAAAAAAAAACCACGACACGGCCATCTTGGACCGATTTTCATCAAAAGTAGCTAAAAACATTCTCGTCTAATTGACCTTTCAAACAAAAAAAACATAATCAAAATCACTTCATCCGTTATGATGCCATAGTCAGACACACACACATACACGTCAAACTTATAACACTCCGTCGTTTTTGCGGTTAATAAAAATAGAAAAATCCCATTGGCTACGCCTTTTTTTTTCTCAACACAAGGGTTGGTTTTCATACTAAACGAATGCAGCTGAGTACAAGTATTTGGCTCAAGTAATACTAGGAAATTTATTAAAGAAACCAGCGATACAAAAACACCCAATTTAAGTTGTCAAAACATTACCAACACTTCTCTTCAATACGAAATCCTTTCAATTTCTCAGTAATTGGAGTTTCAGCGAGAGCTACATTTCTCAAACTACGTATTACTGAAGAACTAATGCAGGCATCGGTGCACATGCTAGCAATTTGTATTCCGAGTTCGCAGTTAGAATATTACATTATTACACATTAGTGGCGCTTGTGATTCCAATATTGCAATGCGATTTGTTGAGAAAATCCTATTAGATGCTTATTATTGGGTGTATGTAGGTATTTGGTCTGCCTCGTTGCATGCTATGTCATAGTTAGAGGTACTGGGTTTGAGTCTCGGGTAGACCAAAGTGTTACTAGATGTTTTCACATAGAATTTATTAGTAGCAATCTGTTTGCCAATTCTATTAACTTTTAAGCAACGACCTTCGCATTTCGGTCGCAATCTGTCAAAAATGTATGGAAATTTTGACTGTGTCGCAATCTGTCAAAAATGTATGGTATTTTTGACAGATTGCGGTTGAGATGCGAATGCAAACCTTGCTTAAACAATTAGTGAAATTGGCACCCTTTTCTTTTTTTTTTTTTTTTTGAGGATGGGAAATCATCAAATGACCCCTCCCGCTCTGGGTGAAGCGGCAGGGAGTGTCAGACTTCAACTGACTAAAACCCACCCATGCTCCTTCTAGTGCCTTTTACGTTCCAGAGCCGCGGTAACTCTTTCGAACAAAATCCGCAACCTTGGTGGCACTGGCCCTAACGGGCCCCTACTCCTATGCTGACATCTCTTTGAGGCGTGCGTGGAACACAACGCGCCGTCGGCTTGGGTCTGGCTTTAATCGGACAGCGAGCCACCCAACGCCGTCCGCAGACCCGCACCTACGGTGGCCGGGAATCGCTCAGCGACTCCCGACACCCGGTGCGTCTTCCTATGCCGCGGCGGCTGGGGCGTGAGGGTTGTCTCTCCCTCACGCGGCCCGCCTCCTCCTTCACTAGCATTACTGCTTCGCAAAAGGAGGTGACGGCTTCCCATGCCTCCTCGCTCCGGACCATGGATTGAACCAGGGCCGGACGCGAGAGGTCGCCGCCGCCGATCGCCTCGACGAGGACACGGCGCTGCTCCGCTCATGCGGGGCAGGCCTCCACCGTATGCTCCACCGTATCCTCCGGGCGACCCTCGCAGTGAAAATTGGCATCCTGGAGTCTGAATTCGTGCCCGGTCCATTGTAATAGGGTTACCCCGTATTACATGGTAAAATGTGGGTGTACATGCACCTCTGCTTAATGCTTTACAGGCATACTGTTATGAAATTACTGGCTATACAAGGTGTTCCAGAAGTGCAAGATCATTTTTAAGGGACAATATTTTTTTAAATCAAGGTCTTTCAAAAGACAGTGCTTGATTAAAAAATGTTTTGTAATCAAATGTTTGTAATCAAATACTCTTGTATTTTCAAGATTATTGATAAAAATAACAGAATAGTAATTAAGTAACAACATTTTTTTAATCAATCACTCCATTTTGAGAGAACTTGATTTAAAAAAAAATACTATAACCATCATCATATCATGTTAGCATAAGTAGTGAAATAACGATCATCCATTTTAGACATGTCAAATTTAATAGGTGATTTTTTTTTTCTCACCAGTTAAAGTTTAAATGTGAATCTGTTAGTCACATTGTTCTATAAATGTTCGTTTCAAAATACAAACCAAAATAAGACCACCTACCGTACCTACAAATTGGAGTAGGGACATCTAAAACTCATCCCCGATGTCAGACTGGCCACTAAAGCAGGCTCGCATGTGAAATGTACGCGGTCATTCAAAACTTGGGCTACACTCCAGTTCGGTACTACAGTTTCTCTTTGTGAAATGTTGCAACATTATTCAAAATTATGAATGCGTATACTCGTACTATCCTCTTGACTTATGAGTTATGATGCTAGGATGTAGAACAGGATTTCTGAACTTACATTTCTAAAATTTTTCACGCTGAGTTGAACGTACACAATCGTACTGCAACATTTCTAAAATAACTTTTGTGTTTTTGCCCAAATAAAACAAGGAATCAGTAGAGAACATATGAAAATGGCACTTCGCAACAATTAAAAATCTTACAATTATTTATGCGTAAGTTTGCATTAATTTTTATTACTGATTTGCGCAGGAACGACTGAACAGTTCTGGATGAAATATGGCACAGAGATAGATAATAGTCTGGAATAGGATATTTGTACATTCAAGGGGTCGAAGCTGCACGCAGAAGCTTGTGTAGTGTAAAGTAAATTAGTCGTACATCACCATTTTATCCCACTGGGAGCTAGGAGATTTTCGCTTGGCAAGACCACGTAATGAATCAACACCATCTTCATCAGCATACACAAATCAAATATTTAGTAGTAGATGAATATAGGCATCCTCTCTTTCTTCAAAATGCTGCTACTATGGTCGACGCCAGATAAATTTGCATTATCGGCCATTGCCCTTTCCTTAATATATCTTTGTAGAGACGAGAAGGAGGGATGGAGCTGTATAGGGTGTACAGCTCCATCCCTCCTTCTCGCTCGAACGGCTCACGCTTTAACACGTCATGGACAATAGGTTATGAATCGTTTTTCATTACTACAAAATTTAAAGGATCACGATAGATCACGATTCAGGACAGCTTTATGTCTTTATTTCTGTTTGCGGAATAAAGTATGTCAATAAATGTGAATCAATGCCCGTTATTGCACATTTATCTGGCGCCTACCATAGCTTTAAGTTTTTACCTTGCTTTTGCGTTTTTGATGTAAAATGTACCAGTTTGAGTTGACCTCAGCTTCTAAACTGAGACTTTAAAACATTTCTAGCTACGCCTTTGGATGTCTCGTTACCCTGCTAGTTTATCGTTAGTGCTAGTTTTCATCATCACTTACAGTGGAGGTTTTGATTTATTCACTTTCAAAGTCTTTGGCTAGTCGCCAATCCTGAATAAAGGTGGCCTACTGACCTATTTTCTTTACATAGGAATTAAAGCTACATATCTAAAGTCAAAAGGATTGGCCAGATTGGCCAGATGTGGCAAAAGACAGAGAACAGTGGAAGCAAGGAAGGGAGGCCTTTGCCCTGCAGTGGGACAGTACAGGCTCATAATAATAAAATAATAATAAAATCTAAAGTCGGGTGAAGACAGGTCTCAAATTAAACCAGTACTGAAACGAGTGCATTGCGGCTTTATATACCTACCGGGAAGCAAAGTTGATCCCGATTGACGTAACTAGAAATGGTTCATCCAGCCTTCGTTTCTTCTAAATCGGCAGATTTTAATGAATCCTATCAATCCATTTCTTTTTTCAACCTATACAGTTCCACTGCTGGGCAAAGGCCTACAGCATGGTATTCTTTGCTCAAGCCATCTCGAACCAGTCCTTGCGGTAGGCGTCTAGGACGTGTAGAGGGGTCCTAGACGTCCTAGACGCCTATAGCATTTTTTGGTTCCCAACATTTGTACGGATCCTTATAAGATCACACGGTTGTCTGGCTGTCTGTCTGTCTGTCACAGCCGATTTTCTCCAAAGACCTCATCGTAAGGGTCTCTTGTTTTTTATAAATTTTATATTCATCATCATCATTATATCAGCCGAAAGACGTCTACTGTTAGACATAGGCCTCCCCCAAATGGGGGTGGGGTTGCCATAATCGCCACACTTGGTAGGCGGGTTAGCGATTGCAGTGTAGCTGTTGCAATGTATCTACAAAGAATGCTGCTGCCATTCTCTGGTGAGTCCCTTAGTCGCCTCTTACGACACCCACGGCAAGTGATGTGATGGTGCTATTCATTTCCGAAGTTATCTTCGACAATATAATGAAAATTTATCAATCGCCCCCCTTGTCTCCGAAACTAAATTTTCGAAAATAAAAAATACGGATAATATGTCTTTACCTATGGATTACATGAAAATCTATATGAAGGCTATAATTAAAAAAAAAAATCATTCAGAACCCTTTGCACCCGAGTCCAACTCGCACTCGGCCAGTTTTTAACCTACTTCAAAAAGACGTCTACTGTTAGACATAGGTCTCCCCTAAATGAGGTTGGGGTTGCCATAATCGCCACACTTGGTAGGCGGGTTGGCGATCGCAGTGTAGCTGTAGCAATGTACCTACAGAGAATGCTGCTGCCCATTCTCTGGTGAGTCCCTTAGTCGCCTGTTACGACACCCTTGGGATGTGATGGGATGGTGCTATTCTTTTATGTCCAACACCATACGGTATAAATTTGTAATACCGTGCGTTAAAAATATGTAAATATTTAAAAACTATTTTCATCAGATAGTTCATGCCATTTTCCAAAATGGCTCGCAGTTATTCCAAAAGTTCCTCAAACAGCAAATCTATAGCCATAACAGTTTCTAATATCACTAGCAACAGTTCGAAACTAATGAAATCAAATTGTTTTCGTCCGTTCCGGATATTGTTTCAAACTTCCGACGTCCGTTCGCTTCGACCCTTTAGTTTATTTTTTAATCCAAACGGTCACATAACGAGTTTATTTTGTCTTTCTAATGTCAAATCATTGGATTTATTAGGACTTCATAGGAAAGCTTTGACCTTTGAGTTAGTTTCAATGTTCACAGAAGCGTGGAGACAAGTAAACCGGGAACAGCGAACTTTCTTAGTTCACAATAATGAGGATCGCTTGCGCTGAGCGAAACCAGATAAATGCAGGGATTCTATTGGTTCTTAAAAACACATCCCTCGCTACGCAATTACGCATCTCTACGCATATCTCTAGTGGAAACGTAGCCTTATATACAACGTGTAACAGAATAAACGCAATACCTCTTAAGAGGTCATTGTACTCGTCATTATGAACAACTTTTACTATTGGGCCAATATTAAATCGCGAAAAAAAATCGACTGCTCCATACATTTCTGTGCGCATAGCTCGACAAAATGTAGGTACTGAACAGCTAATTTTTTTTCGCGATTTCGGTTTCGGTCCCGTAGTAAAAGTTGTTCATAATGATGAGTACAATGACCTCTTAAGAGGTATTGCGTTTATTCTGTTACACGTTGTATAGCTCGTTGATGTAAGTTATAAAATATTAGCATGATTTTATGGGTAAAAACAAATTATAGACTTTTGCCGCCTTATGTTAAAAATAACCATGTGATTAGTTTAAATACTGATTAGTAGATACGAATTATCTATATAAATTTGTAATAAAGTAAGTATCTGCTTCAGAAAGTGAGAATAGACGGGTTTTAGGGCTCCGTACCCAAAGGTAAAACGGGACCCTATTACTCAGACTCCGCTGGCCGTAAGTCCGTCCGTCACCAGGCTGTATCTCATGATCTGTGATAGCCAGACAGTTGAAATTTTCACAGATGATGTATTTATTTTGCCGCTATAACAACAAATACTGAAAACAGGATTAAATAAATATTTAAATGGGGCTCCCATTCAACAAACGTGATTTTTTTTTGCCGTTTTTTTACATAATGGTACGGAACCCTTCGTGCGCGAGTCCGACTCGCGTTTGAAAAACTCCCAATATTGCAATATTTGCCATAATAAGTTACTGGGCTTAACTAATGATAGGAAGTTCGCAGCCTGAACTGCTGGAACATGATATTTTTTTACAAGAGTTTTTGTTTGTATAACAGGTCGTCATTGTTACTAGCGGGCAGCAGCGGGATATCTCATCGGGAAAACGACTAGGCTTCTTAGCTGCTGCTTCAAATCTCTTACTAAATACCATTGTGTGCCGCAGAGGTAGAATAACACAACATAGTAGTTGTAATTGCTACCTTGATTACAGTAATTGTTACTTCAAATGACTCTTTACTACCGTACTTCGAGCGATCACTGTTTTGAACTTTACTTTGAACCATTCGGTCGTTAGTGGAGTAATGTTCGAGCTATTTGAGTTTCAGGTACAATTACCACTATACCCTAATCATTAAAGTTTTATCAATTAATATGGATTCCATTTGTAATTTAGACTCATGGTACAGTGTCAGCCAAGTTCACGAAGCAAAAGGGCACACCGGCCATGATATATAACAAAAAACCAGAAATCATAATTATTAACGGTTAGTACAGAAAAAAAATTTATTAATGCGACTATTTTCGAATTTCGACATGAAACTGGTGAATAAGATAACATGGTTATATTGAGTGGCTAATAACATAATACACCTTTTAAAGCCACTGAAGAACATTGTACATGACAGGAGTTATTATTTAAGGAACATCGCGGGAACGCGGTATTCACTTCGACTTCACCTCTTTTGTCAGCGAAGCCGTAAAGAACTTGGCTTTCTCTTACATTTGTATTTTTAATGGGATCTATACCTTTGACCCGTCTTTCGAAATCGATCCGATTGTTCGGCCAACTCTAGATTGAAGATAAGGCTCTGGCCAGGATCCAACCATGCATATTAATGCTAGCGTGCAATCAGACCTAACTACAATTAACAAATTACCACAACGTAATGACCATGTCAGCTATGTAAACGATAACATCGAATTTAAACTATATCGATCGGACAATGACAGTGTTCTTTGAAAGTTATTAAAGTTGGCAACATTGATGTTAGAGTTTGAAAACCGAACTGGACATATTGAAAAAAGGATTTTGATTGTATTCATGAGCGAAAAAACATGTGCAAATTCCGGACTTGAACGAGGCGAATGACTGAATTTCCAGGGTGAAAGAATCGCTATACTGAGGTAGCCACAGCTACCTCAGTATAGCTCACAAGCAGTGCACATTGATCGCAGAACAGTTAGTCGATGAGGTCGATAGGTTCTGGAGTGGCGACTACCGGAAGACTCAGCGTTGGACGGCATTCCACAAGGTTGTCCGATGACCTGGTGAAGGCCGCAAGAATATCGCTGAGGAATATGTGAGACGCATAGAACTGCTCAATGTGGCAACACTTCTGGGGGCCTATTCTGCAGTAAACAAATGAGTACTGCAGTAAAAACAAAAAAATAAAAATAAAATTGCAAAAAACATTATTAAGAAAAAACTTCATTTCTACTAATTTACAATAAATGTTAACGAGTTCGACTATTTATTGGACGAAACAAAACGCTTTTTCTTGTCTTGTTAGTGCCATTCTTAGAAATATAGGTTGATAGGTTCCGCTGACAGTGCAGAATAGCAAACATTCGTTAGCTATTCCTTTGTTCCGACGTATCACAGTTGGGAGAGCTTCACTGGAACACTACTATGGCTGCTCGAATTTATATGAAGGGCTTTGAAAATGTCTGGCATATTTATTTCAGTTCCTTGTTCTAGTTTCTGTTGACAATATTGTAAGTCTTTTGTTTTTTAAATATAATTTATCGTGAATCTTTTGTAAGAGGTTACTGCATTCTCAACAGTTAGCTATTTTGCAAGTCGTAGTTTAACTTTGAAAACATTTAATTTCAAAAGTTGTTATGTGTACCGGAATTCATAATTCAAATCCATCACCACCAACTCAAGTATTGAAGCGTTATGTATTTTAGGCTGATTTTTAACTGATCTGTTGTATGGAGGAGGTCAACCGTCGAATCCGACTCGGCTGGGCGGCGTTCGGGAAGTTGCGCGGTATCTTCTCTTCTCACATACCACAGTGTCTCAAGACGAAAGTCTATGACCAGTGCGTGTTGCCAGTGATGACCTATGGACTCGAAACGTGGTCGCTCACAATGGGCCTCATCAGAAGGCTTAAAGTCACCCAAAGGGCAATGGAGAGGGCAATGCTCGGAGTTTCCTTGCGTGATCGAATCAGGAATGATGATATCCGCAAGAGAACCAAGGTTACCGACATAGCCCGAAGGATCGCCAAATTGAAGTGGCAGCGGGCAGGGCACATTGCTCGCAGAACAGATGGTCGATGGGGCCGAAAAGTTTTGGAGTGGCGACCGCGTACCGGAAGACGCAGAGTTGGAAGGCCTCCCACAACGTGGACCGATGACCTGGTGAGGGTCGCGGGTAACCGATGGATGCGAGACGCACAGGACCGGTTGTTGTGGCGACGCTTGGGGGAGGCCTATGTCCAGCAGTGGACGTCTTTCGGCTGATATGATGATGATGATGATGTTGTTTGTACGTAAAAAGGGTCGTAGAGTTTTTAGTTACAAAATTTAATAACTACCTCGAACACTAAAAATATGTAATACTTGATATTATAAAGGGGAAAGTAACTATATCTGTCTGTTACCTCTTCACGTATTAACGTCTGAACGGATTTCGATGAAATTTGGTACAGAGATAGATTAGACCTTGGAGAAGTGTGTAGAAGAGTAGACTTATTTTTTATTTTTGAATATTGCGACATTTACGCGGGCATTGTCGCTGGCAGAATTTAGTGTACCATAGTTTTAAAATCGTGTTTACACAGAGTAGAACCTAATTTCTAACATGCTTATACTAGACATGAAAAATCATCAATTTGAACTAAAATCGAACCTGGAAGCCGCAAGTCAGCCCAGCCAATTGCAATTGTAGTAAATCTACATCTAGAAAATTAGGGTATTAGGCTTTCAGGGCCACTTAAGAGTTAAAAAGAATATCAGTAATTTAGGAATGTGGGAAATATAAAGCGATTCTACCTATTTCTGACGAAGGTTGAGAATTAATCGAATTCATAGAAACTTGTATTCAAATGGAACCTTTCTAGAATTCGTTTCAATTAGAATGTTCTCGAAAACTTTTTTGTAACACAGACGGTGAATACCTACACAATAATTAATTAAGATTCAGTATTTCCAATTTGATACTTTTAAGATACCAAACAATTCTTCGCCAAATAATTTTGGTTGCTTAGCAAGATCTAATAAAGTTAATCAACCTGTTCCTGAAAAGGTATCCTATTTACTGAATTAAATCTATATTACATTTACAAAAATAATACATTGAGTTTTAGTTGTATATGAAACTAGTAAAACATGGCTCACAATCGTCTGCTTAGTCCCCAATGCTAAATTATACTGTACTAGCTGTGCTGTGTAGTAGATAGTAGTACAGTAGTTACGTCCTTCTTTCTTATGATGGCAGTATAGCCTTCCTCGATAAATGGGATATCTAACACTAAAATAATTTTTCAATTCGAACCAGTAGGTAGTTTTTTTTTACTATTGATAGGCACGCGTTTAACCACTGTCACCAGTTGCGCGTGAGGCGGTGTTTTGTACGCACGTGCTTATCGCAAAGCATTCCGGCTAGTGTACTGATCACTTTCGGTGCGGGTGTACCCGCTAATAGTGAGAATGGAGGGAGGTAGTATGGATGAAGCAGCGTTGACCGATAACAGCGACACTGAGAATATAAATGAGTGTGGGCAAGAGATGTTGACGATGACGGGTACGGTGGATGTTGACCAACAAATTGATGCAAGACTAACGGAGAAGAGATTGAGGGAAAAAAGTGAAGATAGTAGTGAAGAAGGTTTTATTACTGTTAGCAGGAGGAGACCAAAGAAACTTTTTCGAAGTAAATCAAACGAAAATTTGAGTACCCACATAGTCCAATTAAGTAAACGTTATGAACATAATAATGATGCGGTTGCCGAGAATGATGACGTAACAAATGAGTCGTTTGAAATATGTTTGACTTCATTACAAGGTTTACCGAAACAGATGGCCTTGGCTAAGTGGTTAAGAAGCGGGAACATACAAAATATCATTAGAATAAAATATAAAAGCCCTTATAAGGTATTCGTACAGTTTGATGATAAAAAACAAGCTGAAAAATTATTAAATTTTCCTAAAAACAAGGATCTAGACATTAGAGCGCAATTTACTAATGAGGTTGACCTATCCTACGGATTAATCAAAGGGGTTGAGTTAGAAATGACAGATAAAGAAATGATAGACACATTCAGCACCTCGTGTGAAATTGTGTCTGTCAGAAGACTAAAACGGATGAATGAAGAAGGTAAATGGATTGATAGCGAGACTGTGAGGTTAGGTTTCAAAGCTCAGATTGTACCAGAGTATGTATATGCATATGGATGTAGATTTAGGGTTGAGAAATATGTTTTTCCTGTAACCCAGTGCTCAGGATGTTGGAGGTTTGGACATCATAAAAAGTTTTGCCCAATTAATAAAAATCTTTGCCCAAAATGTGGAAAAAATCACATTAATTGTGAGACAGAAACATTTACATGCTTAAATTGCAAAGGCCCACATATGGCTATTAATAAAACATGTCCATTTTTTATAAAAGAGAAAAGGATTCGTATTCTAATGAGTTTAAGAAATACTACTTACAAAAATGCGTTGGAGATGTATATTCAAGAAAAAAGGGAAAATACCAAGCAAGTTTCACTTGAAGTAGAGAATGAGTCCTCAAAAAAGGAACAAGGATTTATAAATGCGGATGTGAATAGTCCCACAAATATTAATTGTAATGAAAATTTTACTGGTGAACAGGCAGAAAAGGATGATGAACCCGATATTTTAGAAGAAAATCAAGAAGAACATGTAACAGCAACAAGTAAAAAAAGCGAAAAGAGCCGAAAAAAAGGATCATATAACTCTAAAAAGAAGAATAACAACAATTTGCAGGATGACAATAATATGTCGGTATCTACAGAAAGCCTAGAAGTTACCCAAAATCAAGAAGAGGAAAAAAGAAGACGTGCGAAAGAGAGAAAATTTCAATGGAAGAAAATTTGGCAAAGTATTATGGAAATTGTATTTTCTGAAGAGAAGGATCTAATGGGTAAAATGGTATCGATGTTGAAAGTTATATGTGAGGAAATTAAATTATTTTTACTTGGTAGTTTTATGGACAGAGAAGTTTTACACAGTTATTTATTTAAATATAATGGATAGTACACAAAAAGTGAGCTCGCTAAATATATGTCAGTGGAACTCACAAAGTTTAAGGCCTAAATTAGGTACTTTTGAAGCATTTTTAAATCAGGAAAAAATTCATATTTCTATTTTGAGTGAAACATGGCTTGATCCAAGTGTTAACTTTAATTTGAGTGGGTACAATATATTTAGACAAGATAGACCGGATTCTTATGGAGGAGTTGCTATTATAATCCATAAATCATTGCATTCGCAAATAAGTCCTATTCATCTATCAAACCCAGGCATAGAAGTTATTCACATCAAAATTCTTAATTGTATAAGTTTAAAAAATATTGTTTCAATTTACTGCCCTTCTTCTGTAGTCACGCGTGCTGCGGACTGGGATAGTCTGTTTAATTTAGAGCTTAGCAATACTTTGATTGCAGGGGATTTTAATGGACACCATACTAATTGGTCGTACAAAATAGATCAAAGAGGAAATCAACTGCTAGAATCCTCATTGGAAAATGGTTGGATTTCTTTAAACAATGGCGATGCTACTAGAGTAAAATTGGTAAACGGATTAGTTAAGAGGACTTCACCTGATATTACGTTTGCATCGTCTGATATATCGGTAAATTGTGATTGGAAAGTATTCAATGAAAACCTGGGGAGTGATCACCTTATTATTAAAATAACACTAAACTATTTAGAATCAAGACAGTATATAAAGAAACGTAATTATAAAAAAGCTGACTGGAAAGCGTATAGAGATAATCTTCGTCAACCATTTTCCGATATTCATATTTTTGAGGATATTCAAGTCTTATATGACTATTTTGAGGACCACATTAATCAGTCCGCCAGTAAAAACATTCCTGAGACCAAGATTTGTACCAATCCGACAGCGAATTTTAAACCTAGGGAGTATTGGCACCCATCTTTGTCCAGAGCAGTAGCTAAACGGAGACTGGCTTTGGGTGCATTCCGACGTAACCCTACACCTAATAATTTAAAAACTTTAGAGGATAGAACCGTAGAGGCACACACGTTGGTAAACAAAGCTAGATCAAGTAATTGGAAATCATTTTGCAGCAGTATTAATGAGACTACTTCGGTGTCTGAAATGTGGCGTAAAATGCGTTGGTTCAAAGGCTATAAACAGTCAAAATCGTTTCCATCAGAAACTAAACAAAAAGATTTGTTATGTTCTTTAGCGCCAGACTCGGTAATAAACAAACAACCAGCTTTCACATCGCGTAATAGTTTATTGGAATCACCGTTTAGTATGCAAGAAATGAAACATTGTTTTAAGAAAAAAGATACTGCTCCGGGCAAGGATGGGATAACTTACTCCATGATTTATAATCTACCTTCGGTTGGCAAACTATATTTATTAAACATTTATAACAGGATTTTTACATCTGGATATATTCCACGTCAATGGAGGGAAATAAGCATTGTTCCCATTCCAAAAGCTACCAGCAGTGCTGATTTAGAACCAAAGCTTAGGCCGATTTCTCTAATCTCATGCGTGTGCAAGATATTTCACACAATGTTAGTGAAGAGATTGGAGTGGTATACAGAGAGAAATAAGTTTTTATCTGCTAGTACGTCTGGCTTTAGGAGGGGGCAATCCTGCTTAGACTGTCTCGCGAGACTCGTCACTGATATCCAAATAGGACTTTCAAATAACGTTCCTACTGTAGCTTGCTTCCTGGACATAGATAATGCATACAACAATGTTTTAGTTGAGAGTGTCGTGGCTACGTTAGATAAATTGAATGTTGGCTCTTATATTTGTCAATATATTTGGAAGTTTTTAAGTTCGAGATGCTTAATGATGAAAATATATTCTGGAGAGACAGTTATAAGTAGATGGACAAATAGGGGTTTGGCTCAGGGGGACCCACTTTCCCCGTTACTTTTCAATTTAACCACGTATAAAATTTGTCGTGAGATAGAAGACGTGTCTATATTGCAATATGCCGATGATTTTGTAATACATTTGAAACACAGAGACATACATTTTTGTGAAATCACTTTACAGTTGGCACTTGACGACATGATAGTTAAGCTGGATGAAGTGGGTCTAGAACTTTCCCCTAATAAATCTAAAATATGTATTTTTACCAGAGGCCGAAAAAGAAATAAAATAAATCTTAAAATCAATGAACATACTGTTGGTACAGTTGAAAATTTTAAATATTTGGGTATGTGGCTTGATCGATCCTTATTGTGGGGTAAACATGTTAATGAAGTAGCTGAGAAGGTCTTGAAATTTATGAAACTTTTAAAAGTATTAGCGGGTTCTAAATGGGGAATGCATCCAAAGTATTTACGTACATTATACATATCGGTAATCAGAAGTAGATTGGATTATGGATCTTTTTTGTTCGGGAATAGTGCCAATGTTCATCTATATAAACTGGATAAAGTACAGAATCAGGCTGCAAGAATAATCGGAGGATTTATCAAAAGCAGTCCCATTCATGTAATGGAAAGCGAGCTGTGCTTACCTCCTTTGCATATTAGAAGATTATTTCTTTCATATAAATACTGCCTGAAAAGTATGTCCTGGTCAAACAGTATAATTATGCGTCTTCTTACACAGCTAAATGATCTGGTGCAGATGAGCTATTGGCAAAAAAAAAAGAAACCATTACTTGTATCGGTACTCGATAAATGTGAATCCTTGCGTGTACATTCTTCTGATCCCTTAGATATGTTTTCATTAGATATTTGGGTAACCAGTATTAAAATAGATGAATTAATTAAATGTAATTTGGAAAGTGTAACAGGTCCTAAAAAATCTTTAAATTTTGCTTCTCTCAAATTTGAAATTGTTAAAGAAATTCACGATAAATACCTACATTATAATAAATATTTCACTGACGGTTCAAAGTGTAAGGATGGTTTGGGAGCAGCATTTTATGACGTTGATAGAAACTATTCAGCTATGTACAAAGTAAACACTAATGTGACTATTATGACGATGGAACTCATTGCAATTTATGAAGCCATTAACTCTGCTTATAACTCGGCAGATCGTTACTTTGTGATTTTCACAGATAGTAAGAGTGGTTTACAGCATTTAGCTCGTTGTGCCTCTGGCTTCAGAGGTATTTCGATAGCTTATTCCATATTACGTAAGGTTATAGATCTTACGAACAGTGGCATAGTGCTGAGATTGCAATGGGTTCCATCTCATGTAGGTTTGAGAGGTAATGAAGAGGCTGATAGACTAGCAAAATTAGCGGTTACTCAAGGTCAGGAATACTGTATAATACCTAATTATTTAGAACAATTGTGTAATTGCAAAACAATTTGTTATGATATGTTTAAGGAGTATTTTGACGAACGAAGTAGGGAAAAGGGTATCTGGTATAGAACAATACAATATCAGCCTCCTCGAATACCGTGGTTTGCTATCAAGGAAATGAGTAGGTATCATATTGTTCTGCTTCATAGATTACGCTCTGGTCACTACCCATCCCGCAAGTTTGGTTATTTGATGAAGAAAGTGAATTCTCCCAATTGTGAATCATGCGGAACGGTTGAGGATGTTCACCATCTACTTATGGAGTGTACTAAGACTAAGAAGGAAAGAGAGACACTGTTGAGCAAAATAATAGTAAACGAATATGATATTGGCCCATATGTAAAAGCTTTAGCGCAACCTTCACTTGAGATAGCAAACCTACTTACTGATTTGTGTAGAAATTAATAATGTATAATGTATTGGTAGGTGTAGTTTAGAACAAGTTTATGTTATGATGAGGCTGACATGCCATTGTGGATAAAAGCCTCCTTTAAAAATTTAGAATAAAAAAAAAAAAAAAAAAAAACCACTGTCACACCTGATGGCAAGCAATGATGTGGTCGAAGATGGAGCACGCATGCCTAGAAGTAACCTATTCACTTTTGACTTAAAAACTCCCAGGTTGTAGCTATCAGGAAAGACAAACTCTGACAAGGAATGGAATTACACTCCTTAGCTGTACCCAAAATATATGTGTTCCCAAAACGTTTTGTGCGTGTGGTTGGGATGTCCATGCTTCCAGTTCTTGAGATTAGCGCGTTCAACCAAACAAAAGAACTCTTAAAATGTTAGTTTTATCTATAATCAGCCTACTATGAAATGTCAATGACATCATGACTCCGCTGTGAAAGAGAGACGGGACAAATCCATCTCTTTTTCACAACGGATTCATAATAGAAATAACACGTCATCGTAAGGGTACCTGAAATAAATACGTAGAAGTCATACCTATAGAAGGAATTATGCTCAGCAATGTTGGAGTGATGCTAGTTGAGCAGGAACAGAAATGAAACCGAATTTTTACAATGCCGAGTATGGTTGAATACCAAACTTTGGTAAAGGAGCTCCTCAAAGTCTACATACTGAAGGAAGGACGCAGTGCGGTTCGGCTCAGTGGAATCGGTATGCTTTTGTTTTGATCGTCGGTTTGAATAGTATTCAACAAAATAAAACAAATGCGCAACGACCGCTCTCGGTGTATGGAACTCCAGTCACTACGTTCTAGCACAGCTAGTTCTAGGTCGCAATAATAACATTAAACAAAATCTATTCTAACTTTAAGAAACTCATTTAAGGGGTTAAATTGGATACTGAACAAGGCTCGGCATTCCCATGTTCAGCTTATTACTGTTTAGTACTCAATATAATTAGATTACATTCCAGGTTCGCTTTTCTTTGGTTGTTTGTCTTACTTTTATAGAAGCAAAGAAAAACAACTTGTATTTCATCCAAGATTAGTCTGGTACAAACAACAAATTAGTAGCCAGAGTTGGATTTTACCTTACAGCTTGTTTTCATTTTATCCAACATTGTGAGGAATAGGGTATTTTCCTGAAAAATCTATTTAGTCCATTAGATTATCAAAAACATTGGACACGTGTTTTTTTTTATCATGTAAACTAAAAATTAAGAGTACTTTTTACCAAAAAGTGACGTCACCAGCCAACATTCCTCAACTTTGATGCACTATATCTTTATATTTTTTTAGGTTCCGTAGTAAAACAGGATTCTTTTACCAAAAATTTTTGGCTCTTCTAGATTTTCGTTGGTACGCGTAGCAATAATGACCATAATGATTGTAAAGTTATTCAAGCGTATCATTGGAAACAAAGACAATAATATTCATACCAGTCATTGAGCACTTACTGTTTCATATTTAATTACTTTAAATTCAGAATATCGAAAATCTGCATTTACTGTATATAGAACGTTATCTACAGATACTTCTAGTATCTAGTTAGACACCTTGGCACATTGCAGCATGATTGCTGCAATCACACGACATCTGCAGCCTAGATGACGGTCATTACGGGGCGTCTCGGGTCTAAACCGTTGCCATGACAACGACTGAGCCCCGCTTTGATAGCAAGCAAACGCATAGCCAGCCAAAGCCCCCGTAGTTACGAATTAACACCTCTGAGAGTCAGGAAACCATATTACTCTTGAATAATGAATTAGTTCTGAATTATTGGCGTTCGCAGACATGCTGCACGTCATACTTTTATTTCTTAATAGGTAATAGAGCTTAATTTAATTATTTGAGCTATGGTTATACTGAACTCTGACAAATTGAAGGATCAGTTGAAGTTCGGTGAAGTGGTTAAAACTATTATAAATTGAATTTGCAAATATTATTATATTGGAATGTTTGTATTTATTGATTGAGTATTTTACTATCGGTTTTGCTTAGTCATTTTTTGTTTTGAGTCTATGATATTAAAAAAAGACTCATTGGCTCATTAAGAACGTTTACGTAGTACGGCTTTTCATACAAACTTTCAAATCCTTATTCTTCAAAATTTAAGAACTGATCCATATCCAGGTCTAAATAGTCATCAGAAAACATTTTTGAAAAACTATTTATAGGTACTTAAAAACAGTGATTTTATTTCCTGTACACATCCTGTGTAATTCGTCCCTCTACAGACTACATCTCAGTGTACTTAGTTATACCCGTATAGTAACTGCAAACAACGATAAACAAGAAAGTGTCTCGACACATAAAAGTGTCACACGTTATGCAAAATGTTCACAACACTCTTAGAACATTTCTCTTCATGACTGCACTACACGTAGGTACACTTCAATGCAAAAGCACTAAAATGCAATAGATATTAAACTCAGCAAAACCTTTGATGATCAACCGTGAATGTCAAGTTGTACGACACTTTCTGAAAGAAACACTGACCTATTTATCAGACCGTGCAGAACATGGCACACGCGTTCAACATGCATTGGCAGAAATGTCACAATATGAAATACTAGGAACAATATAAAGCCTCTACGTTTTTCTTGGCTTTTTTTCTAGTAACTGCCTGTTCTAGCTTGTTCGGAGAAAAGACAGGTGATAATTTAGCATAATATTGTTTCCCATCAGAGACCTTGTTTTCGAAACGGAGATTGTTGACGAGTTATCTAGATTGAATCTCCCGACATGTCAAACTTCAAAATCATAAAATATACCTTGCGTTATAGTAATAAAAGAGTTTTAAAACGCGTAAATCGGGCGACAGACCGGTGTGTCGGCGGAGCTTGACCGGTTAATCGTTTCAGTATAAAAAGTGAAAGGTTAGGTTGCTATTGGTAAAATTGCCTGCTGGTCAGTAAATTTTACACTGGCAGCTATCCAACGCAAGATCGTCTTTTCTAACATCCATTATTAATTTCAGCCCACAAGAAACGATCAAATATCGGTTATTTTATCTACCTACTATACCCAAAATGTAATCGAAACTGTCAAACAGTGAAAATCGCACACTCTGCGTGGACGCTACGTTAACGTAGCATTATCGTGATGGTAACGTAAACGGAATGCAAGCTGTTCGTACAAAGTGATCCACCAAAATGTAACCATTGTGTAAAGAAAATAAAGATTACTTTGATTTAGATCGTGTTGCAAAATCAGAGGTACAATAATTCTCTGAATGACTGCGAACATGCAAAACTGTGCCCCTCTATCCCCATACATTATATTAATAAGTATGAAGCTATCATATCGTCATATTTGTATGTATGTGTCTGTTTTAGTAGATACCAAATAACTTGTTCTGAACTATTACTTTGATGTTACGCTCGTTCGTATACGCAGCGTAGACGCTAAACAAACGCGGCGCTCACGTTGCGTAACGTCCCTCATAGCAAAAACACACGAATGACATAATTACATACCTCATACATATCATGTTTGAAAATGTGTGTAAGTAGATACTGTTCGGCTTGTTCTAAACTATCACTTTGACGCTCCCGAACATTTCAAACCGGACACAGAAGAGCCCAGTTGAGTCGATTGATATCTGATTCTGTTTCCAACACACAATTTCCAGTGTACGCTTTGTACCCTTTGTTTAACCAGGATTCTTACAAAGCTTAGTAGAACTTTTGGTTTTCCAGCGTAACATTATATTTATAAAAACTTTTTTTTCTTTCCTTTCTAACCTTATTGTCCTTTCTATCTTATTGTCCTTTAAAAAACCTTATCAATGTTCTTAAGTAACAAAAATACCATATTTATTTTCTTGAAATAAACTCCCTACGCTACTAACAGTACAAAACCTTATTGAATTTCACACAAAGCAAACCAAAACGGGCCACATGACAATAAAAAGCACAATCTCTCTGAAGTAAGGATTACTTACAATAGAGACGTCTTTCCCGAAATAGGGCTTTCCATACTCCTTAAAGAGATCCAGTACAAACAAGATAATCCTCGTACGAATATCGTACGTGACGATATAGAGGGGAAACAAATCTGTGAACCGTAACCCTGGGAAGTCAGGAGGTGCATGTAAGAAGGAGCATTCAACGCGTGCAGAATTTTTAAAAATAGAATTTGAGGCAGCCATGTTTTTGAAATTATTCAATTTGTTCAGGTAGCTATTGCATACTAAGAGCATGTCGTGATTTTAGTAGAAGTGGAACATTTTTTATTAAATCTGTATCAGGCGTGTGTGTATGGGAAAACAAGAAATACAAGCATTATTGCAATTTGTATTAGTACTGATGTGTGCTTTGACAGTACTTGCCAAATTCACATGGAATTCATTATGTAAATTGCCTAATGTTTACGAAGCTTTAAATGGCTGTGGACCTTTATGAGGTATTAAAATGTTGAATTAATGTCATAGTGGAGGAAGTATGAGTATTAGGCATAGTGGAATCTGCCAGGATTCCGAAATATGTTCGTAAGAGTTTCCGAGGCCCCGAAACGCAAAGAGCAAACACCAACTGCTACGATGAAACACTACAATTGTTGTTAAAATTTTAGTGTTTCATCGTAACAGTTGGTAATAACGGTGTTCCATTCCTCTCTCTGTCTTCTCATATTCAGTTTTCAAAGTTCATAAAGTTGAAGAAGATTGATGAAGTTGGGAAGGCAAGTCTAACCCCCGATTTTTGCATTAAAAATTAAAGATGAGTATATTTCTCAAACTTTACTTTCACCTTATAACTTTGGTATTACAGTAGGGTCCGACAAGTTCTTAACTCAAAATACTCCATACAAAATCGACTCTAAAACGCAAAAGGCTTGTCACTAAAAAGGACGACAAAAGCTATCGCTGTCAATGACAATTATTTAAAACAGGAGTCAGAGTGCCAATTGTACAAACTTTTAACCAACGTTTGCATTCGCATCTCAGTTGTAACGTCGTAATCCATCAAAAAAGCCACAAAATCCGTCCATTTTTGACAGACGATCAGTCGTCTGTCAAAAATGGACGGATTTTGTGGCAATTTTCGAGTAAAGTACGCATTCTCATGTCAGTATGAGAATGCGTACTTTACTCGAAAATTGTAGAATTTGCACTCGATCATACGAGTACCATCTGTATTCCACAAATAAAGCAGCATAATTATGTATACAATCCTTATCCGCATAAACAAACACTTAAACCATACCTAACACACAACTCAGCTAATAATATTTCAAATATTTCCATCAGCTCATACGATTTCACATTGCACCAACACGCGAGTCGCGAGCTAGGCAAGCGAAGTTGTAGGGAGTCTCTACTCATACGCCACTACACTACTACGCCAGTACGACACTACGCGGGTAAAGTAAATATTCGTTAACTATTCCTTTGTCGCATCTTGTTTGTGATGAGCATGTCAAAGCTACGCTGTTGCTACGGCAGCAATTTGAAATATTCCGGTACACGAAGGTAATGTTCGCGGTTGTCAAGCTAGTTTTCTATTTTTGTTGAATTTAGTTTGGGTGGTTACTTTTTGGGGGATGTTTTAAGTTTTTTTATAAGCAGTAGTATTCTGTAGATACCATACCTATTACTCAGTCTCGTTGTACAATTAATGAAGGTCCATCCAGCGGCAACGTTATTTTTGAGAAAAAGATTAGTAATTAAAGCAGTAATTATGCCAGGTTAAGCATGGCATAATTACTTCATCATATCAGCCGAAAGACGTCCACTGCTGGACATAGTCCTCCCCCAAGTGTAGCCACAACAATCGATCCTATGCGTCTCGCATCCATCGGCTACCAGTGATCCTCACCAGGTCATCGGTCTATCTTGTGGGAGGCCTTCTAACCCTGCCGCGCCGGCCCTCGTCTCTGTGGTAGGCAGTGACCTCTCGCTGCCGGCTGTAGTCCGTTCTATGGTCGACGGTGAGGAGTCCTGGGACGCGGTGGTCTCCTTCTGCGAAACTGTTATCGCGCAGAAAGAGGCTGCGGAAAGGGAGAGGGAGATGTCGAGTGCTCTCCCGGCCCGCAGCAGGCGCACCGGGCGTCGGAGGATACGCTGTCCTCCTTCTGCCCCCCTAACTGGGTCCAGGGGCGGCGTACTTGGGGATGTCCGTTGCCCCCCAATCATCCGGACCCGAGGTGGCGGCGCGTGGTGTTCCCATGCGCCCCTCTGACGTCGCGGGGGAGTTAAACACCTCACTCCCCCCGCTTACGAGATGTGGCCCGCAGAGACGAGCCGGCACTAGCCGGGGATTACGGAAGTCGCATACGTTCCCGCGATCCCCGGCGTAGGTGGAAGATGGAACCCCGGGGTGGTTTTAGTCAGTAAGAGTCTGACAGACCCCTCCGCCCGCCCCAGAGCGGAGGACATCCATGAGGATTTCCCCCCGTAATAATTACTCAGAAATAAATAAATTCTGGAAACGGGATTTCTCTTTATTTGTCAAAAGTTTTCTGGGAAAAAAGTTCTTTGAAAAGGCCTGCCTTTGTACATGAAAAGTATCACTGGCTTATAAATGACTTATAAATAAAGATTATGAATTGCTAGCTTTCACTATTGGCTTTGCTCGCGTTACAGTCGGAAATTATCCAAAGGAAACATACTTGATCCCCGGGTAAAATGAACCATGTCCTATTCCAATTCCTGTTTTATTTCCGGATCTATTGTACCCGTGTGCAAAGTTTCATCCAAATCCATTTAGCCGTTAAGAGGTTACAAACAGGCAGACATAAATTTTAGAAATAAAAAAGGGACAATAAACTCATCCCTTCACATCCCGTGGGTGTCGTAAGAGGCGACTTAGGGACTCATCAGAGAATGGGCAGCATTCTCTGTAGGTTCATTGTTACAGCTACACTGCGATCGCCAAGCGATTGATGCTGCCTGCGATTATGGCAAACTGCCTCCATTTGGGGGAGGCCTATATTATATCCAACAGTGGACGTCTATCGGCTGATAAAATGATGATGATGAATAGAATTATGATTTTTTTTTAGACATCGATCTCTTAATACTATAAAATACTTCTAAAGGTCAATTAAAACCAAGATAAAGAAAACAACATAACAAAGTAATAAACTCCAAATACGCCCTCATAAAGGGGTCATCTTCTCTTCAGACAAACGACCCCAAAGCGGTCATTAATAAAATTAGCGTGTATAATAAATCTATACTAAGTCGTAAACTAAGTTATTTAGATTCGCATAACTAAACTCGTGGGGATACGATCCGGTTAACTACTGGAGATCATACTGAGAATAACAAATGTTTAAGGTTTATGGTTGCATACAAATTGTTCTTGGGACTTGTTGCACTGTAGAAGTCTGGTGAAGACGGTATTCAAATGATTGTATTCACCTGGGACGTGATAATGTTAAACAATTTTCATAAATCTTGCAAGGTTATCATCATTATAATTATAATTTTGCATAGAATCAAAAGCATCAAATGTTGGTTGCTGTTTTAGTTGGTTAGATTCTGCCAGAGTTGCGGTTACGGTTACGGTGACCCCTCCGTGCCTCGGAAAGCACATTAAGCCATTGGGCCCGACTGTCATTTGTAGATCGCAGATTTTCTGGCTTCTGACAATGTCAGAAAATCTGACACCAATATTGCCAAGAATTACCGTGTTACCCAGTTATCATTAGATAACTGGGGAACACAGTAATGACTGCATGTAGTGACATGTAAAATACTGTCATTCAGCTGAATTTGGTTTAAATCTAAGCTGACCCCAATATAGTAGGGAAATGGCTGGGCAGATGATGATGAGTTAGAACCACTAACATATCGCACCAGTAAGTCGATAACATAAACTGATTCGCACCATAAGGGTTCCTTTTTACTATTTTGGTGCGGAACCCTAATATAGCGACACTAAATGTTGAGTTTAATGTTATTGACATGAAGATATCTGATGTTATTGCGCTTATTGAAATGAAATTAGATCTGCCCTTGAAGTAGTTTGAAGGGCTACGTGTCTCACACAAGTGGGGTCTCTAAAGTGCTCGATATAGTTTGGGTTTTACCAATAATATGTAGCCACAATCCATATCGGCTTCCAAATATCTCGTATGTTATCAGCAATTGGGACGCCTAGCCATTTGACGATATTCTTTAGTTGCTTTTGTATGTATTTTATAAAAGCTACGCTAGAGGCTCCAGACAAAGTGACATAATGTGAGCGACGATTCACAAAAAGTTCGAAATGCGCTACCGAATTATCACATGATTCCATCCCAGTCCCAGTTTGTGATGCTGAATTTAAATTCCAACATGTTACTTGCAATGATGTAATAAAAACTTTTAATTCCTTGAATTTCAAAAAGACGGCAGATTTATGGGGTAATTCTGTTGACCTTGCTAAGTCTATTATACACATTGTAGCACCTATCTTGGCTGTTATTTTTAATAAATGTATTGACCGTGGTGAGTTTCCTGATCTAATGAAATATAGTAAAATAATACCATTATTTAAATCGGGTAGCACATCAGACCCTACTAATTATAGACCTATATCAGTGCTACCTACTTTTAGTAAAATTTTTGAGAAAGTTATTCTTAATCAAATGCAAAGATATTTTAATAAACACAAACTATTACATAATAAACAGTTTGGTTTTACAAGGGGTCGTTCAACAACCGATGCTGGTGTTGAACTTTTAGGACATATTTATAACGCATGGGAGGACAAATGCGATGCCTTGGGAATTTTTTGCGATTTATCCAAGGCGTTCGATTGTGTTCTCCATGAGACATTAATCAGGAAGCTCCACTATTACGGAATCCGGGACGCCTCGTTGAATCTTCTTACTTCTTACTTGAGTGATAGGATTCAGAGAGTCGATGTGAACGGTACAAGATCTCCCGGGTCTGTAGTCAAGATGGGGGTCCCCCAAGGCTCAATTTTAGGTCCTTTTTTATTTCTAATTTATATTAATGACTTGCCGTACCTCATAAAGGATAAGCACGATATAGTGTTGTTTGCAGACGACACTTCACTTTTATTTAAACTCAAGCGTCAGCAGCTGGTTACTGACGATGTTAATAGTGCCATCGCAACTGTAGTTAACTGGTTTAATATTAATAATCTTCTGCTTAATGAAAAAAAAACCAAATGCATAAAGTTACCACATGTTCGACAAGTGAACACTGGTGTGTCAATAAAGGGGGAAGAGTTGAAACCCGAAGATACCACTGTGTTCTTAGGCATAATTTTGGATGCGAAGCTACAGTGGGGCCCCCATATAAATAAACTGTCAAAAAAACTTAGCTCTGCAGCATACGCCGTTAGAAAAATTCGTGGTTTAACTGATTTAGAGACATCATAGTGTGATGTCATACGGCATTCTGTTGTGGGGAAATGCCGCCGATATTCAGACAGTATTTGTATTACAAAAAAGGGCTGTTCGTGCAATTTATAAATTAAGTCCTAAACACTCCCTCAGAGACAAATTTAAAGAGATTAATATAATGACTGTGCCCTCTCAGTATATTTATGAGAATCTTTTGTATGCACATAAAAATATTAATCTATTAAAAAGATACAGTGATATCCATAACGTAAATACTAGGAACAAACACAATTTTGTCATTCCTAAAACCAGGCTCAAAAAAATAGGTGGTTCATTTAGATGCCAATGTATACGTTTTTATAATAAACTCCCTAGCCATATTCAAGACCTTAGTATGAATAAGTTCAAATTATTTATAAAACGTAAGCTATGCCAGAAAGCTTTTTACACAATTAAAGACTATCTTGAAGACAAAAAGGCTTGGGATTGAGCTGCTTCAATGATGTACATGGCCTAATGTTACATACCTTTTTAATTTTTAGAAATTGTCTTTTTTCTTTTTTTTTAAGCTCTGTTGTATACTTTTCTTTCATCTCGTTGGTAAATTTTGACATGAGTGTTTACTTTATTAAGTATTCTATTTTATTATTTTTGACATGGAATATTTACTTTGTAAAGTAATATATTTTATTTTTATTTTTTTCAATTTATTATGTTTGACATGAATACTTACTTTGTAAAGTATTTTTTTTTTTTTTATTATTATTATTATTTAACTCATTTTGTGAATATGGGGACCATGTGGGTTATTTTCTTCTTATTTTTCTCTTCTTTGAAATACTTCTTCTTCTTTGAAGTATTTTTAACGAGGTCTGGCAGTTTGAGTACTTAAATGCGGCCTACACAAATGTCCTTTCTTTGGCATGTTCGTCGGTTCGTTGAGCTCCTTTATGGTTCTAAGTTGAGCTACTCGACTACTGACCAAAGCTTGCACTGACTGGACGGGTCCACTCAAATCTGTGTGGTTCTTTCCTCAAAAGACCATTTCAGACACTGATCTGCATGATCCTCATATCGTATTGTGAATGTGGGGACCATGCAGATCGCTATGATAGGGGTTCATTTCATGTTAGTCAACAATGTCTGGCAGTTTGAGATTTTTTTTATGCGGCCTACCCAAATGTCCTTACTTTGGTATTGTTCGTCAAATCGTTGAGCTCCTTAAAGTTCTAAGTTTGAGCTCCATAATAACTGACAAATGCTTGCACTGTCTGGACAGGTCCACTCAAATCTGTGTGGCACTTTCCTCAAAAGGCCACCTCAGACATTAACCTACATGGTTCTCGTATGATTTGACCAGTACAATTTGGATGGACTTCAAAAGAGACTGTGACCTCTGAGTTTGTTTCGGTGTTTCTTCTCAGGGTAGTCAGCTAGGAAACACCGGCCTCATCTAGCTTAAAATGACCAAAAAATATTGACGTGTAAAAGTGTTATGTTTAACCTACTTACAAAATAAATATCATTTATCATTTATCATCTCTTTCATTTTGGCATATCGACAATCGCTATCGATAATGAGTGTCAAACAAAGTACTAGTAATTTGATTCAACCTTCCCCATTACTGTTTCAACTAACCCACAGATCACTGCACATTCGAGCAATAGACTTTAACTAGTGCTTTGTTACAAACACATCCATCTCTTTCTGTCCGATATATTTATGCGTCTATAAATTGCTGCTGCTTCCCCGAGGCTTGCTAATGTCCTCATACATCCATCTGCCTCCAACGAGACAAAATATCGCTCAATATGTTCACTTTGTATTTGTTCTTGAACAATAAATGTGGGGTTACGTGGGGCGTCTTTGTTGGAATGCGTGGTAAAATATTTGTTACAACTATGTAGGTTATATCATTTCGAATTTCACAGGCCTACACACATAATATTGGTGACCTAAATGCCGATAAGTTCGAGTTCAAAGGTGTGTCGGTGGGTCGCCATTGTAAATACGACTTTTTTTAAAATATTCGTGAAAGTTTATCAGACCATAACAGAACAATAGCTTGCAGAATTAAATTACTTCATGCAGAAGGAATTATTTCATAGAAAACTGTTTCTTATGCATGTGGGCGGAGGTATATCGTTCATATTCTATAAACAGTAAGATCGTCGTCAATTTATTAACACACAGTGACACTTATTATCCTACAACATTATTATCTGGCACCCTATTATTATTTCGCACGAAACTTAGAATCCCCTGGTATTTTATTACGAATGTAAAATTTCGATAACATAGTCTGTCGCCGCGAAACGTATCTCCGTGGTTTATAGCTCCCAACAGACGTGGAACATCACACCTTGTCCAGTAGGATAAACTATTTGGTAACTCGCTACTAACTTACAACAACTTGTGCGTGAACACGCTATGTAGTCATTTCTTTTTCATCTGAAGTCATAGAAAAAGGAGCAATTGTAGCGTGATAGTTGACATGGGTAAATGCAATGAAAAACGTGTTGTGCCGACCCAAAGTGACAAGGTATAAAAGCGGGAGAATGATGATGATGCACAAAATAACAAATAACATTAACAGAGTAGTGAAAAAGATGAATATGTCTTCCTGCTTACCAAATAGCTTGTTTTACTGTACATAACATTTATGTTTTACTAACTTCTTAAACAAAAATAACAACAAAAACCTGACTGAGTTCTGAATTAAGCTGAGTTTTATTTGACAAAGATATTTTCTTCACAAAAATGTTTTGATCTTTTGTAAATAAAACAATCTGGGAGTTATTTATGTTTCATGTAGGGTTTTGTTTGAGTAGAGTATCGAATTTTATTGCTTTCACTACTATTTGTCTTTGTGTCTCAAGGAACATGTAAATATACCATCGATACCATTTCGGGGAATTGCCAAAAATGCTTTGTATTATCTTTAAGGGTAACAATATCGTAGGATTATTTAGAGTGTAATGTAGTCAAAGATAAGCATGACAGTCTAAATTTAAATTAAGGTGCTGTGATCAGCAAAAACTGAAAAATTACTGGATTTCTAACGTAATTTTAGCCAAATCTGTTTAGTTTCAAGCTGCAGAAAAAATATATTTTAATTTTGACTATATTTCAAAGAACTCTTTTTATTCTGAAACATGTTTTAAAATAAAATCCTTGATAGAAATGATGGTCGAAGTGACCTCTAACTTTGACCTTTGAAAAAAAATCCCGTATTACTAGCAACTATTTTTAATAGCTCAACTTAGTTTTGAGTAAATCGATAAAATGCTTCACATCATCACCTGCCTAGCCTTTTCCCAAGTATATTGGGATCGGCTTCCAGTCAAACCGGATTCAACTCAATACCAGTATTTTACGTGGAGCGGCTGCCCACCAGTCCCCCACAACCCATTAACTGGGTAACACGATACTTCTTGGCAAGACTGGTGCCAAATGTTTTTGGCTGCTAACAATCCGTAACGCCTGCCAAAGATCTCCAAATGACAGCCGGGACCACGGCTTAACGTGTTTAAAAAAAAATGAAATAAGAATGCTTTTTTTTTTCAAGTTGTCAGATTACCAATACCCCACAAAATAATTGTCAGATTTTTGGTCACTAAGGCTGGGGCATCATGATAAACCTTCAGTATGCTGATCTGACGCGCTCGAGTATTTCAAGATGGCGATTTTTTTTTACATTTTCAGGAATTCGCTGCGAACTTGCGTCACTTCCAAATCGTCAGGTTAAGAAATGGGAGCATCTGTAGGGTTCAATGAACACCCCCTCTGAAAATCTGACGCGCTCGAGTATATGCCCCATGCAAATCAACAGATTAATATATATTTCGTATCAGAGACATGTTGGAGCATGAAAAATATCAATATCTGAACCGCTTTTTTTTTTTTTTTTTTTTTTTTTTCTAGGATGGGAAATCATCAAATGACCCCTCCCGCTCTGGGTGGAGCGGCAGGGAGTGTCAGACTTTTACTGACTAAAACCCACCCTTTAGTCCTCCTAGTGCCTTTCTTCCCAGGGCCGCGGTAACTCTTTCGAACAAATCCGCAACCCTGGTAGGCTCTGGCCCTATTGGGCTCCGACCCATGCTGACGTCTGCTGGTTTGGCGCGCGTAGAACACAGCGCGCCGTCAACCCGGGCCTGTTCTGATCGGACGGCGAGCTACCCATTGCTCGCCGTCCACAGGCATCAGTCACTGCGCCATGCTCAGGAGCATCAGTTCCTGGGCGGCGCAGTGGCTGACGTTCAACAGGAGGGGGTGAAATGGGGCCATTACTGGCACTCCATTTCAGCCCCTTCCGGAGCCCTTTGTAGGGGCTCTACTGCGGCTGCTGCAGTAGCAGCAGCCGCAGTGGAACCGGCAATGGCGGTAGAAGAAGCGGCGGCAGCGGCGGCGGTCGCGGCAGAGACGGCGGTGGCGGAGGGCTTCCTCCTGTTTCCGGCTTTGGTGGGTGGGGCGCAGGCCCTACCCCCAGCCCAGTGGTCGGCCGGCTTGCCAGCTGCCGCACAGACTACGCAGTGCGGCGCGGCGACGCAAGAGCCGGCCCTGTGACCGGGCTGACCGCAGCGGAAACAAAGACCGCTGCGGTCCACCTCCGAGGTGCATTGTGCTCCCACATGGTGGCCCACTTGGCACCGGAAGCACCTCAGAGGTCGGGGTTCCAGCAGTTTGACCTGCGCGGAAACCCAACCCACCAAAAACCTTCGGCCCTCCGTGATGGTTTTGGCCGCCGACACGGGGCAGCTCACCACAATGTGCGCGTGCCCGTGTTGTCAGGACGTAGGGTGCCCGCCTTCACCTCCTCTGCTGAGCACCCCCCCGTCCTAACGACGGCGGCCACCACCTCCGCCTCCGTGACGGAGTCGTCCAGGCCCAAGATGCGCATGTCGATGCGCTTGGTGGGCCTGGACACTCGGGCATCGTCCGCGCTTAGGGACGCCCTAAGCCTTTCGGCTAGAGCGTCCGCGGTTGGGCCGCTGGCTGCCCCGGGGATCTCCAGCATCCGGGCCCCAGTCATGGTGACCCGGAGCCGAAGGCCCCCCACGATGCCTAGCTCACCAAGGTTCACCGCCTCCTTCGCCTTGGTGAGCACGTCCGCGTACGTCACGCCCCTCTTCGCCGCGTCCGGCTGCAGTGTGAGTACTACAGCCGCGATATCTGAACCGCTGGAGTATTTCCATGTCATTGTTTTTTTTTACAACTTTGAAACTCTGTAGACGCTTTCCCCACCGCTAAAAGTGAAAACATGAAGAGACCATATTCTTCAAATCATCCAATCTACCAAATCTACTAGGTTTCCGCGACGCTCGAGTAAATCCACATTTAGCATTATGGGCTCTCCCCTACCATAAATGATCACAAGCCATGTTCTTTCATGTCGTTTCTCTTTTGTTTCCACGATCTATGTCCTCAAACATGTATCATAGACGCACGGACAAAGGTTACGAGTACCTATTGTTTGTGAACCATGGAGTAGATGCATATATTATGATAATATTATCTTGACATGAATGTGCCCGTGAATGAACAGTGCCCAATTGATGCACTTAAAATGTTTATTAGTGAGGTTTGGTGGTGGTGACGCAAAATGTGATATGTGAAGTGTTTTGAAATAACAATAATTCATTTGTTCTGGTAATTTAGACCAATTGAAAAAATTAAAAAATATTATATAATTTTATTATTTGTTTAATTTCACACACAATAGTCCACACAGGCATACATACAACCAACACTAAAAGGATTTTAGTAACAAAAATAGCTTATACCCTATGTTAGTACTTATAGGTTTACTAATAGAGATATTGATGTCTTAAGACATCTGCCTCATTATGGGACTCTCATCAAACCAAACCGCAATCACTTTCAGGAGGCTGTTGCTCTAAAGAGCATTTGTGTTTCACTTCTTCTGTACATCGAGCATCGGGCAAGCCTATGGCCCAAAATGTTCGCCCGAACCGCTAACGCCCTGCATTAAATAATGTAAAACCAAATCAAACAATCGCATAACATAAAAAACAATTAAAATCAATTAATTATATAAAACAGAAGCTTCTTCCTCGATTTATTGCCAAGGCCTATTCCAAAGGTATTTATTTAAATAAGCAGTTGGCGATAGATTCTACAAGTGAAAGAATGATCGTAATCAGTACTTCTAGAGATTTCTTCTTGAAAACAGACAAAAAAAAATGTTCACCTTTATAAATTAGTTTGATTGTTTTATAATAAAGTCGTTTTGCAATTTTTCTGCTAGATCCTTTTTCTGTTCCTATAAAATAAACGAGACCCAGAGGAAAACATTTCCGATGCAAATGAAAACAAGCGGATATTGCTTATGCAAGCCCATCATGTATGTGTGTTAAATTATTACCAGGTCATAGCGGGACTTCGTCGAATGTGACGTACCAGAGAAAGGGTAATGATGTATGGAATAAAATATGATATTTATTTCGCAATATTCAGGAAAAAATTTGAGTTAAACAGAATTTATGGGCGCTGTCGTTTTCAGAATTGGATTTTTTTTTGTAAAGCAATTAGGTCAATAATTCACTATAATGTTTACCTACTTTACATTTTATTTTACGAAGAAGAATTTAAAATACTTTTGTAATGTTTTTATTATACGGTAAAATTATCTTCATTCATTCTGTGGGTTCAGTATAAAACTAACTGTCATTAACTATGGTACTTTTTTGTAGCCATCTTTTGTTCTTAATTTACAACTTTAAAAGCTGAAATAATCTCGCTAATTCAAGACACTCTAAATCTAAACAATATCACATTTATACGTCCAAAATTCCCATACAATTGGAAACCAATCTCCTGCGAGCCCATACATCACAAATCTGCTCGGCCAGCACCCCACATTTCTCTCGTGTCGCGTTCATCACATAAATAACTTGCTTAACAGTACCGTAACAAAGGAACATTGTTTATACGCAGAAGCCGAAGAGCTCCGACAGCTTCCGAAAGCCTCCGAGACCCTCCGATAGATGCCGAAGAGCCCCGATGGACCAATAAAAGAGCCTATTCTAGCCACAATGCCCAGCTCCCAATAGACGTAAATACCTCTCGTTGGTACTCTAAATGAGTATTTATTCGTATTGCTGTTTAGTCGTTAGACCGTAATGGCTTGTTGTGCCATTATCGAAAATCTGGGAGATGGAATTAGATTTTTGAAGTATCCTATTAGGAAGGTAGACGATATTGGAGCTGGATAGGATCTTGTTTTATGTTGGATGGCTGGGTTTTGTTCTGTACTAAGGCCTCATAATATTTAAAGTTTTACTTGACTGCCTCTGAAGGAGAGCTACTGTTACTGCTACTACTGCTTTTACTAGATCTTTTTTGGATGAAATTATGTTGCTGAATATTTTACTTTCATCATTATCATCATCATCATCATTATATCAGCCGAAAGACGTCCACTGCTGAAAATAGGCCTTCCCCAAGTGTTGCCACAACAAGCGGCCCTGTGCGTCTCCCATCCATCGGCTACTAGCGGCACGCACCAGGTCATCGGTTAATCTTGTGGGAGGCCTTCCAACGCTGCGTCTTCCTGCACGCGGTCGCCACTCCAGAACTTTTCGGCCCCATTGACCATCTGTTCTGCGAGCAATGTGCCCTGCCCACAGCCACTTCAGTTTGGCGATCCTTCGGGCTATGTATGTTACCTTGGTTCTCTTGCGGATATCATCATTCCTGATTCGATCACGCAAGGAAACTCCGAGCATTGCCCTCTCCACTGCCCTTTGGGGTGACTTTAAGCCTTCTGGTGAGCGACCACGTTTCGGTTCCATAAGTCACCACTGGCAACACCCACTGGTCATAGACTTGAGACTCTGATGTATGTGAGACGAGAAGATATCAATTTCGTTAGAATATTAGTAGGATTCTTCTCTCTTCATCGTGATTTGTTCGCTACTCATTATACATTCGTTATTTTCGGCAAACTTTGATTTTTGTTTTGTCCAAGTTTTTCTAGTTAATACAAAAATCCAAGAGAAAAAAACACATTATGTTTCGGGCACTTCTTCCATTTTTTTTCGCCCGAAACCTTATCCTATTACTAATATTTAAAAAAAAAAATAAACAAATTATTTCAGCCGTTCTCCAGTTGTGCACTTACCAAGAAACAGCTTATTATTTTTATTAATAGATATTATAGTGTTTAAATTATTAAATGGCATCAAACTTACTAATGCTACAAACTCAATTGACCTACTAAATTGACCAGCAACTGCGTCATCCAGTCTTATTTAATCTATCAAGAGAATTCATACCGAAACTTTATCAAACATTTAGAACCAAAACTTGTAATTAAACAGACTCAATAACTGTTCTGAGGTTTCAACCGATCCCAAGGGAAACAATTCGTTGGAAATGATCGAACATTATAGAGCTGGCCCTCAATTATGTAAAGGCTTGTGTCGGCTACATTTAAATCCTTAATGAAATATATTGTGTGGCACGAAATTAAGCGTCTATATGAGCTACGGTACTATTCATTGATGTATTGCTGTTAGTCTGTTCTGCTTTGATTTAAGCTTGGTTGATAACTTACTTTCAGAATACAACGTGTAACAGATTAAACGCAATACTAATTCAGAACTAAGTAATTTATTGATATATATGTTCACGGGGAAATAAAAAAAAACAACAATAAAGTATTTAGTTCTGAATTCAAATTATTATACACGATAAATCTAATAGTTGATGGACATGGAAATTAGCATTCATTTGTATTCTGAAATGCGATGATTCATGTCGCCACAACAACCGGTAGGTACGTCTCGCATCCATCGGCTACCCGTAACCCTCACCAGGTCATCAGTCCACCTTGTGGGAGGCCTTCCGACGCTGCGTCTTCTGGTACGCGGTCGCCACTCCAGATGGCCTCCGCGATGATTGCCGTGTGATCTTAAGAAAATAGTTGTACTGTACGTTTCTACGTTTAGCAGATCCAGTATAAAAAAATAATATAATTTATTTAATTTAGCCGTCAACGGCTGGATATGGTGCCTTTTACAAAATTAATTTAGGTACTGTCCAAAAACTGGTCATAATAGCATTCCTCTTATTTGTCAAGAGTTTAAGCACAATTTTGTGAAGCAAGCCTACTTCCTTTAAATAATCTTTAAAATAATCAATTTTATAAATACATGACCTGCTATTGAAATACCAAGTCCTAAGTCAATAATTCGCAATGAACTGTAAGTACAAGTTATAAGCTACGGTATAGTTTAGCGGTATGGAAGTTCGGAACAACCCGTCTATTGGAGAGAATCTCAAACATCGAAATTCCTAGACTTTACCGGACCGAAAGCGTCCCTGAAACTGGCATATCTATTAAGTACTGGACATTTAGACGATTACTGTTAACTTGTTTTTGAAATTACCTTGCTTTTAAAGTATTTTTTATTACTGGGCTAAGCACGAATTTCTGCGTAATTGCATCGACAGCGTAAACGTATCGCCTTCGACAAATTTTGTATGCAAAATTGATCAGCGCCGTGTGTGCGTATTTGGAACTAACTAATCGGTAGCACGAAAAATTGACAACCACCTTCGTATAGTTTTTACGCATTAACGTTACGTAAATGAACCAAATGTATGGAAATCGATAGCAATCGGTAGCACGAATTGTGTCGTTTCGACTTTCTCGCTAGCTGGGACGCTGTCACGTAAAAAAAAATCTCACTGACATTTTCTTGGTGAGACAGTTTACGTCAAAAAATATTCCGTATTTATTTTGGAACTAATGCAAGAAAATGCAATTTATTCATGAAAACAAGAGGAAGGCATGCTGCCTATTTATCATCCGGTCTCCTGGATACATAAAGAGGCTAGGAGAAGATGTGAAACGAGGTAGGAAACATTTCCATTTTCTTGGTAAACACACGTAGGTAATAGTTTCTCATCAAAAAACATTTTTATAAGTGTTATTCATGCAAATCACACTACAGCTCCCTGCGCCACCCGCGCGCCTTGGTGAAGTTCGTTTCTGTGCGTAATTCGCCGCAACTCCGCGTTGTTTTTTGGTGCTCAAACTACCTAATTTATGTTATAACCACGCAGCATCGTGATAGGTGTTACAAATACTGCCCCTAAGACGACCCACTGATCCTGCTATAGGTACCTAATACAATGCACGTGTTTGTACTCGTACCTATGTAGTTTGTTTCAACGGGTCCATACCAACCCAAAATTGGAATGGAATAGAACTTGCAACAAACCTCAGTGAGCAAATGATGTAGGTACTAGGCAACCGTAGCTACTACTACCTTATTCTCGACAATATAAGATTTAACATTTCTTAATGTACCTATAACATCTTCTTCAGCAGGTTTGTGAAAATGGTTGCAGCACCTATTCAAATGGCAAGAACTATACAATAAGCCGCATTCTACAAGTCTATCGATGATGGCTAGAGACCCGTGCTTACCAAGGGAGAAAAGCAGGACGAATATGAAATAGAACACCTTCGCAGCGTGACGATTGGTTTATTGAAAAGACCTGCCATCGTAACCGGCGTCTTATCTACTGTCGGTACCTACACCGTACTGCTAGCGCACTGTGAGAGACTCCTTCGAAAATAGTTTATCAAATCCTAGATCAAATCATCCCGCATGCAAGGCTTGCGTACCGCTACCTTTTGTAATAAATGAAAGGCTTGTTTGTTAAATCAATTTCTATTTTGGATCCGACTATTAATGTAATACATTAAGAAAACCTGAATAAACAGAAATTAGAAGATAAAATTGTTTGTTTTTAAGTTCCTTTGTAAAGGTAGTCTCTGGAAGTCAGGTCCGATCTTCGATCACTATTAAAGGCGATCGAAGGGTCTGATTATGATAATTCTTTTTCTGCTAAAAAGCTACACTAATGTTGCTTTTTTATCACGGAAAACAAACAGTTTTTTTTGGGCTAGCCTCGTCAGCAAAGCAGTGGGGAATGAATGACGAGTACTTGTTGTAAATAATAAATCCAGTAAACGGCCCCGACTAGGCCCGTGATCTGACATAGGTCGATGTTCCAAACCCAAATGCTTGGTGTTATTTATTTTATCATTGCTAATCTCAAAGCAGCTAAGGACGTCGCGTCGTGAGGACACTGTTATATCCTAGAAGAAAAAAATCGAAGACATGTGAAATCCAGCTAACCCTCACTGGGTCCGCGTGATGGATTGTGGCCGACTCGCCCTCACAGAGAAAGCCTGTAGCCTAGCAGTAGTAGGAACTTGGTGTGCTGATTAAGCTTATGCCAGATAAAATTCTAAAAAATCTTTTGCAATTAGAAAATACCCTTCACAATGTATATTATAAGCATAATGCATTGATGAAATAAAATATCGATTTACATTTAAACAAAACTTTATATTTAATGTGTCCTAAATAGAGGTACCTACACGGATCTTATTGAATTGGTAAAGCTGTTAGATATCAAACATGTTTGGAGCACCTATGAGCTATGGCTTATAGACCGTGCTCCAAACAACTGAAATGGCAGGAACAGCAGATATTCCAAACATGGTTGACATCTTAGCAGCTTGAAATTAGCACTTTTGAATCATCAGAAGTTACAAAAGATTCCCCCAATCGCTTCGTTGAATGCCCTGTTGTCGTGGTCTTTGAAGAAACTCAGTCACAGACTAGTAGACGCTCGTGTAAGCGATTGGAATGGTTTGCCTGCTCTTGGTCGCAATGCTGGATTATATTGTTGCAATGTGGTGCCGGCAAAGGCTCTTGGCTAGAATCTGAAATAATCTGCTTTTCATCTCCTGTTGATAAAAGAAGTAGTTATAACAAAAATCAAAGATTGTGAAACATGAAAAAGAATTGGTCGTGCAAAGTGTTATTGGTCTTTCTCAGTAACAGCCCTACATGAAGTCTCATTTTGTGTGCTGTGTACGGCAATAGGCTCACCTCATACTCCATAGGAACCAGCATAAGCAGGCGCATTTGGCATTGCTGCATGAGTATGAGCAATAAAAGTGTAGATTACAAAATTTTATAAAAATGCTTACTTTTCTATAACTTCACCTTAAGGACGGTTTGACTAAAGCTTGTTCTGGTTGACTTTGTTAATTATAACATCTTGGTACCGTACAGCACACAGTTTTCTTGTATAAGCTGGTGAATTACAATTATTATTTGAAATGACAACAAACAACAATAGACGTTACGCCTTATTAGGGTAAACATACACCGAGACGTAACGTCACCACCACCATTTACAAATGGCGCTATTAAAAATTTCAAAAGTAACCAAATCCTCCAAATTAGGAAGAAATCATTGCAAAGTATATATTTGTGTAATAATATAACTTGTATAATTATTATTTCTATCAAGTGAATGATTATTTGGGAAATTTTGGTTAGTAATAATATAGGTAGTATTCCATCTAACTACCATTACTATGTCCAAAGGAATTAGGTAGGTACTTACTAAGGCCTGGAAAAGTTAAGGTGTGAGCGTGCTGCAAGCGCTTTTATCAATTTTTAAGTTCGCTAGCGTAAGAACTTCACAGCTCCACGCGTTCGCATCAGTGTGCTAACGGTTTTATATTTTTGTTATTTGCAAAACGTCAAACGTGAAATGCAATCTGTCAAATGTCATGTGTTACACCGTTCGAAATCGAACAATTTATCATTAATTTCATCACTATTAAACTGAAATTTTTAATTTTATATGAGAAAAAGAATTTATAAAAATGATAAACTTGTTTTAACATTTATATAATATTAATATTTTTTTTATCTTTAGTATTTTTCAGGCTCTAATTGAATCAAAACAGAGTTATCGGTTTTTTGTCTTCATTTTCAGAACGCACCATTCACTTTAAACCATTCTAATCGCTCTTGGATTCTCGGCCTAAATTAACCATCGTTCAAATAGTATCTTCGAGTTGTCGCAAGGCGTTTTTTGGAGTTCGTGCTACCAATATAACATGTCGCTGTAGCGAGTACGTAATTGTCTGGTATTTATTTACCATATCGATACGATTTCGCAAGAATTTCGTGCTTAGCCCACTGATGTGTAAGAAGACTAAGGGCGCCTCCGGGTTTATTTACGAATTTGCTTTGGGGAGTGTGCAACGGAATTGCATAGTTTGATTCCGCCAAGCCCGTTCCATCACCGGACCACAAGACGTACGGCGATGCGCCACCGGTACATGGTGGACATCCCATTCACACGCTCAAAACGTTTTAGGAACACATTCATGGTGCGTACAGCTAAGGAGTGGAATTCCCTGCCAGAGTCTGTGTTGCCTGATAGCTACAACCTGAGAGTCTTTAAGTCAAGAGTGAATAGGTTACTTTTAGGCAAGCGTGTTCCATCTTCGACCACATCACTCGCTTACCATCAGGTGAGATAGCGGTCAAGCACGTATCACTAATAAAAAAAAAGACGACACCATACACGACGTTACAATGATGCGCGTCCAATATATCATTATGTGTATGAGTTGTGGCCCTAAATAAAGCAAGATACTTATATAATCTTCTTACTTCAAACCTTTTACAATCAGACACCGGCTTTGAACGATTAAAACCTAAACTACGTTACTAATAACGTGTGTGTGAAGCGACGTATTTAAAAAAAAAAAAAAAAAAATTAGCCAACCAACCAATCAAAGAACCAACCAACCAACCAATCAAAGAAGCCCTAATTAAGTTAGTGCCATCTCATTTTCCAAAACATTTCTATTTTGTCCTTAAAAACATAACTAGAAATAAATACAACCCTACTGAATAGATTACTCAAAGTAAATTTGTTTTCAATCTAAACAAAATAGTTATGAATTCCAAATGACCCAACGATATCAAAAAATATTTTCTTAAAAATTCTGACGCAAATAAGAAATACAATCTTTATGTCGATTGGAAACGGCCTCCAATTTTCCATTGACCTATATAGATAGAATCCATTGAGCACACACTTTACTGGAATGAAAACTGAACGCTTAGAAACACGGTAAACACTACAAAGGTAGGCACTAAGCGAACAAGAGATAACAATATCCTTTATATCAACGAACGTCTTACACAAAAGGTTTGCGACGAGCACAGAGCTACAGATGCACAACATAGGTACAGAAGGTCAGATTTTATGAGCCAAAATGCAGGCACATCCTTGTCATCCATACATACACAAATGTGTATACTTATAGTGTATATTTGTACTAGCACTATTCATAAGTGAACCGCACTTAGTGTTTGTACAAAGACACATTTTCCATGTAAATTAAAATCGAACGTTGTGATAATGTAACTCTTCTCTTACACTATGAAACATTGGGTCGACGATGCGATCGCCAACCCGCCTGTCAAGCGTGGCGATTATGGCAAACCCCCCCATTTGGGGGAGGTCTATGTCCAACAGTGGACGTCTTTCGGCTGATATGATGATGAAAATGCTGCCACCGTGGTAGTTATGTGTTCTGTGGTTTGAATCGACCTTCTGTGCTATTCTATGACAGACGTTTCGAGCAATTCTTTGAAACTGTCAATGTGGACCATGTCAACAGTTATTTTCAAGAAACACTTACCGAGTAGACTGCTTTTTGTTGAATAATTTGGTTTTCCCTTGAGGCTCGACGCTCCAGAAGTTTGATAGAACTTTTGGTAAACGCTTAAGTGCTATGATAACTTTGTATGTCGTAAACTGATTTTAATGTAACAAAACATAAGCAGTAACACTTGAATATGAATCGTTTTCTTACACGATCGTTGTCGTAGGTGTTGTAATATGTCGTTTAAGTGTCATCTAACCTATCTAAGCTGTGCTCAGTCCGAGGTTTAGCCTCATTTAAGCATACATTTTTTCTCCGGTCAAAATGGTGGACTGGAATAGTTTGATCACATTTTGAAAAATCCTTATTATAAATAAGGAACATTTCCCACCTCTTCATTTACTCTCATCTCTTCTCTTCAATTACTCTTGACTCCAATTCTATGTTGATAACAACAATTAATTAAAACCATTTAATTTTACTACCAAAAGTTGTCTCGAGAACGAAGCAAAACCTAACCTCAAATTGACCTAGAAACTTCCAACAATATCTTGAGAACAAAACTTTCTCAAGTGATACTCGTAAATAGTTAAACACAACGTCAACGTTTCACCCTTCACCAACTATGATGGATCTTGATTTGAAAGCTAGTGTTGCGGTTAAACTTCAGCCAGGGTAATTAGACAAATGGAAAACATCAAGACAATCTGTGAAGTGTCTGTGGCTACAAAGTTCACACTCCCTCCGTTTATGATTGGGTTCATTGCGCATTTTCCAGACTATAATCATGGGATGGTTATTGTTGGTTGGTTTACAATATTTCCTGTGTTCTGACTTACGATTGATTAAAGTTTACAGCAAAATATTTATCAGGATTAACTAATTAATTTCAATCAAACATCATCCGTGAATATAAATAATAACAATCAAGATTTGTAAAATCATTAAATCACATTTCAACATAATGTGGTGCTATCTTAACTTGACAATTGCTTTCTTCCATTTAAAGTATCTACTAGCCGTCTTGCCAAGTCATATTGCTATTATGTCTTAGCACCAGACAATTTTTGTCATTAGCCGCTAGCGTTTTCTTTTTCTCTGACACAGCCAACTCTTTCTGATCCACCGCATGCTTTACACCTTTTAATCAGCTGCGCGTAAAACGTCTTTCTTCACACCACCTTTTTGCTCTTCCCCTTCAAAGACAAACAAGTAAACATCTAACAGACTATCTAAGTAAGCAAAACTTGCACGTAATTCCAGTACGTCAGTTAAATGCTGGCATGTCAGACCTGCGTCAAGCCGTAATTACGATTTACCACCTCGATTGGACAACACAGAAACAAATCAACGTCAGCCGGCTATGAACGTTGATAGGAATTCGGTTGATGAGTGTGAGCTTAATTTGCTCTTTACTGATTGTTTTTCCTTAGGAATACGTGCTGAGAGTTTGATATGTGTTCGCTGATTTTCTTTGTGAGAACTTTCTGTATTACGTTGCTGTGCTTTTTTGATACTATGGTTATCAGTGATTTTGTCAAATTTTTGTTTGTCAGGTAGACAATAGAGACAATAGTCTTATTTCTTCTATTAATATGGACACATGCGAAAACTCATCATCATCATATCAGCCGAAATATATCATTCCAGTTCGATTTTCGCTGAGAACAGTTGTGTTGCATGCGATCGCGCGCGTACCACAGTGTTAGTGCTTACGCATCAAAACAACGCCGTCAAGACGGCTGCCTCGCAATGACCTAGTTATTGCGTAATGCTGACGGCTGACGGCAAATATTATTGTTAAGGCCAAGTTAATACTGGCTTAAAAATTACAATGGAATCGAAAAAGGATACACCGGGTAATACCAAAGTGGACTTAAAAACGGAGACGGAACATCTGTTGTACAAATATTATTGTGAAGAGAAAAATGAGCGTCTAAAGCTCCAAAAGAACATAGATGACCTAAAAAGTCAAATAGAAAACCTCCAGCAACAGCTGAAACTTCAAGCGGAAAACGCAGCCAAATCAGCAACAACCGCCACCGAGACCACTTCGCCACCCATTGAATATACAACAGACGAGGAAGAACTCGCTCGAGAAACAGGGTGGATACGGCAAAAGAGCAGGAAGAAAAGAAAATTGAACACTTCTCCTGCCCAACCCACCCAACTCACTCAAAACGAACACGGAAGAGACGTCAATAGAGGTATTGAAAAAGTGCTTAAAACTTCTCTGCCACCACCTATTGTTGTAGATGGTATCCAGGATTATCAAAAGTTCTTTGATTTTCTATGTGAAAGACAATCAGCTGACACGTTCACCATCAAAATGATGAATGGAGATACCGTAAAGGTAAATGCTAAAAACGAAGAATCGTATAGAGCAATCTCAAAAGCCCTTTCCGATAACAACTGTCTTTGGCACTCCTATGAGAACAAGCAAGAAAGGCCAATAAGAGTTATGGCAAAAAAATTGCATTTTACGTGCATTCCAGAAAGAGTAGTCGAAGACTTGCGCAGCAAAGGCTACAAAATTTTAGAAGCAGTCAACAAATTGAGCTGGAAAACTAAAGAGCCACTCAATATGTTCATGTTGTCTTTCTCAAATGATGAGGAAACCAACAAAATCTTCAATATTAAACATATTTTAGGATGTAATGTGGAAATACAACCGGTAAAATCAACAAAACTGGTACCACAATGCAAAAGATGCCAGGCGTACGGCCATACTCAAAAGTACTGCTCTAAAGAACCGAGGTGCGTAAAATGCACAGGTAAACATCTCACCAAGGATTGCAGAAAACCGCAAGAAGAGAAGCCAAAATGCGTCCACTGCGGAGCCCCACATCCGGCTAACTATAGGGGATGTATTGTAGCTAAAGAAATACAGCAGATAAGACTCAAAAAAACTAAAGGAGGAAATTTGAATCCTCAACAAAGTGCACCTGCCCGAAGAGATGACGCTAGCAAGTCCAAACCAAGCCAAAACGTGATGCAAACCACAACTAAAAACGTTTCATACGCTCAAGTAACTTCATCAGGCCTAGCGAAAGCCCCCTTGACAGATATGAACAGCAACAAAAAGTTGGATGAAATCTTAAAGTTAATGTCATCATTCGACGAGAGATTAAAAAAAATCGAAAATAGCAACATAAATGCTACCTCTAAAACCCAAAAATGAATACTACACTTAAACTTATGGCGTGGAACTCAAATGGGTTACAAAAACATCAGAATGAGTTGCAAGTTGTACTAGAAATTGAAAAAATTGATGTTTGCCTTATATCAGAAACACACTTCACAAAACAATGTCACATTAAATTCAAAGGATACAAAGTATTCCATGCGCTACACCCAGACAATACTGCAAGAGGCGGAAGTGCTGTTATTGTTAAAGATAACTTGCAACACTATGAAATGTTAAAATGCGAAGAGAAAGACATCCAAGCAGTGGCAATTTGTCTTCAAACCAAAAAATACCCCTTAACCGTGTGTGCCATCTACTGTCCACCACGGTACATAATAAAAAAAGATCGCTATTCGTCTTTTCTAGCCCGCCTTGGTAATAGATTTATCTTAGGAGGTGACTTCAATGCTAAAAATACGTATTGGGGTTCCAGACTAACTACTACTAAAGGCAAAGAACTACTGAGTGCCATAAAAGAGCTAAAATGTGACGTGATATCAACTGGAAAGCCCACTTATTGGCCAACAGATCCAAATAAAATCCCAGACTTAATAGATTTTTTCGTAACCAAAGACCTATCACATAGCTATATAAAAACGGAACAAAGCTATGACTTGAACTCGGATCACTCTGCAATTTACTTAAAAATTAGCGAGAGTATTCTGTATAAAGAAAATAGTCTCACTCTTGTTAATAAGTTTACGGACTGGGAGAGCTTTAAGGCCAGATTGAATGATCAAATAGACCTTAAAGTTCCATTAAAAACCCCAGAACATCTAAACATCGAAGTTGAGAAGTTTATTATTCACATCCAACAAGCAGCGTGGGAAAATACACCTGACTTCAACAAAAGAACGAAGGGAAACATCTTCCCTTTCAGAATCAAGCAGCTGATTATGGAAAAAAGAAGGCAAAGAAAAATGTGGCATCAATCTAGGTGTCCTAATGACAAAAGAGTACTAAACAAACTTACTAAAAAACTAAGAAGACTAATCCAGGACTACAAAGACGACTCAACCAAAACCTACCTGCAGAAACTAAGTAACGACCAAAGGACTAACTACTCCCTTTGGAAGGCTACTAAGCATCTAAAGAGGCCGATAGCCCAAATCCCTCCCATCAAGTGTGAAAACGGGCTATGGGCACGAACAAATGAGCAAAAAGCTATGAGGTTTGCAGAGCACCTAGAAAACATCTTTCAACCTAACGAGGGGGAAACCAATGAAGACCACACTCTGGTTAATATAGTGATGCCAGATCAAATAGATGCCATAAAACTAGTAACACCGAGAGAAGTTGCACGAGAAATAAAGCAGAAAATAAGCACAAGGAAAGCTCCAGGTTACGATTTAATAACAGGGGAAATCCTTCATAACTTACCAAGAAAGGGTCTGGTTAAGTTAACAACCCTTATTAATGCCGCATTGAGGCTTAAATATGTACCAGAGTTATGGAAAGTTGCTGAAGTAATAATGATAGCAAAGCCTGGGAAACCGGCTCACGAAACAACATCATACAGACCGATTTCCCTGCTACCAATAATGTCAAAGCTGTTTGAAAAGCTACTACTCAAACGCCTTAAACCTATCATTGATAACAGGAACCTTATACCTGAGCACCAGTTTGGTTTTCGAGAAAAACACTCTACAATCGATCAAGTGCACAGAATCACAAACGTAATAGAAAACGCGTTGGAAAACAAGCAAGTTTGTTCTACTGTTTTTCTAGACGTAGCCCAAGCATTTGATAAAGTTTGGCATGAAGGCCTTATTCTTAAACTAAAGAGGCTGCTACCGAAACCGTTTGCAGACATATTGGAAACTTACATTTCAAACAGAGTCTTTAGAATAAGACAAGAAGACACTTATTCAGAATTTAAACCAATAAAAGCTGGCGTACCGCAAGGAAGTGTGTTAGGTCCGGTCCTGTACCTACTATACACTTGCGATATACCCGAACTCGAAAACAATACCATTGGAACCTTTGCTGATGATACAGCCATAATGGCCGTTGGAAACAGCCACGAAGAAGCAGTAGAAAAGGTTCAAATGGCTGTTTATCAAGTTTATGACTGGACCAAAAAATGGAGGATTAAATTAAACGAATCCAAATCCGTACACATAGATTTTACCAACAAAAAGCAACAGTATTTTCCAGTTTATATTAATAACAACCAAATACCTTATGAGAATACAGCCAAGTATCTCGGTATGACCCTTGATGCAAAGCTACGCTGGAAAACTCACGTGAAGAAGAAAAAAGATGAACTCGACCTACGGTTCAAAAGAATGTATTGGCTGCTTGGAAGAAACTCCGTGCTGTCCGTGCAGAACAAACTGTTACTATACAGACAAGTCCTGATGCCAGTTTGGACTTATGGTATTCAGCTGTGGGGCTGCACCAAACAGACAAATGCATTAATCATTCAACGATTTCAGAATAAAGTACTGCGGGAAATTGTAAATGCACCCTGGTACGTACGAAATGATGACCTCCATCGGGACCTAAATGTTGAGTTCATCGATAAAGTGATACAAAAATCTGCAGAAGCTCACGACAAGAGACTTCATCAGCATGTGAACGTCGAGGCGATCCAGCTTCTCGATCACACGGACATAGTTAGAAGACTAAAAAGAACAAAACCGTTCGAGTTAGTGTTTAGTGCTAGTGTTAGTGATTAGTGAAATGTAGCACAAGTGTTACCAAAAAACACAAGAAAAAGTGTATTCGCCTTAATAGAGACAATAAGAAAAGTGCCAATGGACACATTCTTAGTACGTAAAGACAATATTTTTAACAGTTTAAGTTATAATTAAATTACTTATTAGTCTATATACAAGGCTAGATTGTAATAAGATTAGGGTCCATCATTATGATGAACACTAGGATAAGGGAAAAAAAAAAAAAAAAAAAAAAAAAAAATATCAGCCGAAAGACGTCCACTGCTGGACATAGGCCTCCCCCAAGTGTCGCCACAACAACCGGTCCTGTGCGTCTCGCATCCATCGAAAACTGTTATTATTTAATTTTAAATGACAAACTAGACTTCACTGGACGGTGTAATTACAAAACGGCCACCGGCTGATTAGCTCCCCTCCTTGTGAAATTAAAGCAAAAAATCTTGTCACATTTTCAAACAATTATCATTTAACCCGAGCGTAGAAGACTGAAACTAACGCTGAAATATTTTTAATGTCAGCCCGAGACTTATTAAATTTTCTCGCATTTTAACACGGAAAAAATACCAGTACAAAAAAAAATATAATTATGCACAAGTTGACTTGAAAATTGCATTCCCTTGTTTTCAGAAAAGAGTACAATTACCCAGGTAAAGACGACTTAAAAGATATTTATTGTACGATTCCGTGTTGGTGGGGTAACGAAAGGAGCCGAGGGTTTTAATTGGTATTTCGTTACGTTGTTAATTTAAATATTTGACTTAATTAAAAGTGTAGCCATCTTTATTAAGCGCAAACGATTGCGAATGACGCAATTACTCTCATATGATGCTTCCTGTATGGATAATGTTTACCGACGTATTTAAATGAAATCATTTCGGGTTGTGTGAAAATAACATGCTTTCATTACCAGCTGTATTAAAATTACTTGTATAACAATTTCGTTCATTTCCCGCGCGTTTATTTACTGAGGTAAGCGGTGTAATAAAATTTTTGGAAGTGGGATGGAGAAAACATAATTATCCTAGGTAGTTATATTTTCGAGCCGTTTGGGGTTGAAACTCTCGGGTCGTGGGGTCCGAGTGCTCATTACTTGTTTAAAGATCTGTCAAGACGCTTAGTTGACACTTCGCGTGACTCTAGGGCTGGCTTTTACCTCGGACAAAGGATAAGCATTGCCATACAACGTGGCAATGCTGCCAGCCTTTTGGGTACATTACCAGTGGCCTGCGATGCGGAGGAATTTTTCGACGCCAGGTTAGTTTTAGTTGAGTCTTTTTTTTAAGTGTGTGTATATAGTTATAGTTGCAATAAACGATAAAGTTAAATACTCCTAGGTACCAGGTAAACTAAACCTACCTAATGTAATATATAACCGCTCTACCATATCTCATATAAATGACATCCTTAGACGTGAGCTTAGTGGGAAATGTAATATTTCCCACTAAGCTCACGTCTAAGGATGTCATTTTAATTTCCAGAAGAGGCAATAATATGAACGTCATTTTATAGTAAACCTACTCCGCGTCTATCCCTATTTACTGGATTTGCAGTTTTCAGGATTAAAAATATTACTCACTCAATTTTTGTCTGAAATCATTACATCAAACCTTTGACTTAATTTCAAAATCTTCAATTGTTTAGTCGTATTTTGAAACATCAATACTAATGGGAACAGTTTATTTGTTTGTTTGAACGCGCTAATCTCAGGAACTACTGGTTCGAATTGAAAAAAATGTTTTAGTGTTGGATAGCCCATTTATCGAAAAAGGCTACAGGCTATAACATTACTCTACGATCAGACACCGCTGTGAAGCGCAGCATTTGCGCGACGCAGACGCAGTCAGCTAGTATCTAATAATTTGCAAGCAAGTTTATATTTATAATGGACCTGTTTGTGGAAGGCATGAATCTCATAGAAACATTGAACAGTGCTTATTCACTTTTGTCGCTGATTGCATCAATATAGTTGGGTACCTTATTTATAGACGAATGGAAATCGATGCATGAGGTCTATGATAGAGTGAGCGAGCCCAGAAGATTCCTTGAAGTACTGGTACTCCCACGCGTCGACGAAACACAGCAGACTGCTTGACGTCGGACTCCGGGGGGAGGGTGGTCGCGAACCAGGCGGGCGCTAATACTACCACTGCAAGGGAAGGTTTGGCCATTCATATGAAGTGTTAGGTAAGACTGTCCAGGATACAGTTAAGTGTCTGATGAAACAAAAAGCGCTACACGAGGAGGCTCCTTCCTACTGTAAACTTACACAAAATAACATTGCACAAGTAATTTAATTGGCTTTCCCGCAGTAAAATACGTGATATTTTCGAAAACTTTAACGCGTTTCGGGTAAAAACTCGTGCTTAACATAATTTATTTTCACAGTTGTTATTCTTCTTTGGGGAACTTGGGGATAACAGGGATGACTGGTAGCAACACTGATCTGTCTACAGTAATATTGTTGGTATGAACAGAAGATGGTAAAAAAAAAATTGTACGACACGTTTTTCTTTTGAAGCTATGATTGAAACTCGAATAGGTTACTTCTAGGCAAGCATGCACCGCCGACAACCACAACATTGCTTTCAACATTGCTATTTTTACAGTAGTACAGTCATTTAGGCATAAAAAATGAGTCCACCTCGAAATGAGAGATAATTACCGGGAAACTCGTATACACCTTCATTTTGGGGTTCTCAATGTTGTTTAAACAGTCTCATACAATCTCGTGTCAGCGTAGTAAGTTATTGAAGGTCAAAGGTAAAAAATACGGTTTTTCACGATTATCTCGGTTTCTATAGCAGCTCCAATGTTGTTAACGCCTATGATCAAAATTGTAGAGCGTAAATATTTTACGAGATAACTGACATGCACTAGGGTGGAGTCGCGGGCATGAGCTAGTAAATAAATAAATTCCGTTAGTGCAACAAATCGCAATAAACTCCAGAACCACTTAAAAAGGCGTTTAATCTTCAAAACCGTACCTTTATCATGAAATGTCATAAAAACATAAATTCTGTCCGTTTCCTTAGGGTGTTTGTGAAGTATCAAATAACAGTTAATCTTTCAAATTATTTATATCCTTGTTGAAAACAATGAAAGTAATTGAGTGCTTTTAAAATGTTTTGTTGTTTTATGATCTACCAAGATAAAGGACTTTATTCTTGGCCCAAGATATTACTACTTAAGGAAAATTCTAGCACTGGACATTAGTAACTTAAAATAGTCATTTCAATAAACAGATGTCTCTACTGTCTTAACAGGTAGGATAATATAACCATCCTGAACATTATAAAAACAAGAAAGTAACTCTACTAGTCTGTCTGTCCGTATGTTACGCTTTCATGTCTAATTAAGATCGCTTTTAGCGATAAGGCCGCCTATTGTGTCACCCTACGTAATGTTTTCTTCATCTACATTATTTGTAACTTATATGGTGTACATAATAAAGAGTATTCTCTTCTATTCTATCCTATCCTATCCTATCCTATCCTCCTTCCCTTGTGATTATTACCAAGTCTAAAGTGGGCGAAGTCGGTGGCTAAAGCTAGTGAACGTATAAAGCAGCTAGATTTTCTTGACAAATTAAGGCCCTAATTGACGGCTTTTTTCTAAATAATAAACCGAAAAATAAAATCAAAACGTTAATATGTTTAAATTCAAACAAACACACTTTATAGAGGCTTTGACATTGTGGCCCACTTTGCCTAAAAAATTGATGTGAAATAATCTAAACCTTTTTTTTTAATAAGCTTATTGGAGTGAGTATTTATTCATTGAAACAAAACAAAAACAAACAAAATAAGTATATAAAAATAAAATACACTCAGGCGTCGAAGTATTCCTCCGCATCGCCGTCATCCGGAAACGTGCCCAGAAGGCTGGCAGCATTGCCACGTTGAATGGCAATGCTAATTCTTTGGGCAAAGAAAGAGCCAGCCCTCTGGTCACGCAAAGTGTCGATCAGTCGGCGAGATAAGCTTATTATATATATTAAGTGAGCCGATGACCTGTGGCCTTAGTGCGAGTTTTTAAACGTTCTCGACCGCGATAGCGTAAACGTCAATTTGTATTGAAACTGACTTCACCGTCTGGTGACAATAACGGAAAACCTTTATTTCTCTATACAATTTGACATATATGTGAACGCCTACGTTAACGCAATCGAGTGCGTTAGAAACGCACAAAAGTTTACATTCTCTCAACGGTAGCGCGGCGAAGGCGGTACAAAACATCAAAAATGTGTGGGATAAACAAACGCTGTCAAAATGTCATGTGATCAATCAATATAATTATTATGTGCATAAAATTCTTGCGTTATTACAACGCTCAGCCGAAATTACTGGCCGTAGAAAGCTGAAATTTGGCATGTAGGTTCCTTTGGAAGTGTAGAGGAGTACTAAGAGAGGATTTCTCAAAATTCTTACGGGAACGGGATATGCGCGTACGAAGTCGCGGACAAAAGCTAGTCCTGTATATTTTGGCATTTCGACAATCGCTATTCTATTCTATTCTGGTATGGTTTAACTTAATCGAGGGGCTCTCTGTATAGCTCCGTCTCTTTCCCACTGGAAGTAATATTAAAGTAATACTGCTTTAAGAGTTGGTAGTTTAGGCCCTGATGTTAGACCATTGTGCGTGAGCCATGGCGGCCGTCATTCCAACCAGCCAACCTCCCTCCAGAAGCAGATCAGACCTCCTAGTGTATTTAGGGTATCTGTGAGTGAATTCGGCGTCCCTATTGTTTGCCTACGTATTTTGGCGACGCCTGTGCACTCAAGGAGCACGAGCGATACCGTTTCCTTCTCCTCCATGCATACTCTGCACAGAGGACTGTCCTTTATACGACAGTCGCTATCACTGATAGACACTTAGAGAATGGCACTTTGTTGAGCGCCTCTGGTGAAGGCCGCGGGAATGCGTGGGATGCAAGACGCACAAAACTGGTCAACGTGGTACCACTTGGGGAAAACCTATTTCCAGCAGTGATTTGTTTCCAACAGTTTTTGATGATGATGTTATTGACTGATGTTTAGTTCAAGTGGGCCTTATAATATAATAAGCACCGAGTACTCAGTAAATAAACAACGCTTTTTATATCCCTTGAAGCTACGAAATAGTTTTAATAATTTTAGATTATCTTAATGCATTATTTACTCCACAAATGAGATATTACAGATCACCACTTAATCATATAAGGGTTTGTTTATTTTATAAAGAACTACGGCTCAAAATTTTAGAATATTTAGGCGTGAATAATGAATGTAGATCGTTTTCAACAACATTTTTGGCAACCTAAAATCTGTCATTTACGTAATCCATTAGATGTTGGAGAAACTTTAACAACTTAAAACAAAAATATTGTATCAATGTAAAACCAAAATCATTATTAAAATATTACGAGCTCTTATATATTTAAAAGTGTTAGTATAACACAAACCGCTACGATCAACAATTATGTGACGAAAAATATTTAAAAAAAAAGAAAACTATGGCTAATTCGAACCTAGTTAAAAATTCAATTTCAGTTTCAGCCAGTAAAAGACACAACAAATAGTTCGTTCTCAAACAAAATCTTTCCACCATTATAATATTATGTGCCTCACACTCCTTCGCATCGATATTAAATTGTCATAACCAATGAGCTAAATAACATCAATAATCTTCATAGTTCACGAGCTGGTAATGACGAGTTTATACTGAGAACATTACCGAAGGATTAAGTCGACATCGGTATATGAAAGGCCGCATCGATCAGCTGAGTGACGCTTTCCATTTATCACCATCGAAGGGGTTGATTGAATATGGCCCGATCCGCCGCCATGATGGCACTAAAGAGATAGGGACAGAAGGTTGGCTACGTACAGCAAGAGAAGATATGCGCACTAACGGCCGCTTTCTATAATATATCTCAATCCCAATCTTGATCCCGATCCTTGTCTGTAACCAATCAAAGGTGATGATTGTGTGGTGAAGGACACAAACTCGGCCGTTGAATTGTTACAGACAAGGATTGGGATCAAGATTGGGATTGAGATATATTATAGAAAGCGGCCGTTAGTCACGTTTAACGTACAGCGAGTGCAAGGGCACTCGTGACTCGTATTTACACATATTATGTGTCATCGTAATACGTATAACTGGGGTATGTCTGTGACTCCGATCATACGACTATTATAATCCGAATATTATGTACCTATTCATGTAAATTGGTTTGAACAAACAACTGTTAACGAGAAGAAAATAATTTTAAAACTAAATGGGAAAGCGTGGACGGTTCTCGTATACAACTACTCTGAGAGGAATCATCAACACATTCTTAGAGAAAAACAAATTCAGAAGCATAATAAAGAGCTCAGCGTTAGTATGAAATTGGCTAATTATGATCTTGAAACTAAATACACAGTAAAATATCGTACTGATTAAAGTGTGACAACCGTACGTAATTTGAGTCTATTGTGCCCCTCGACTTAACGTACGTACGACTGCCCCAAACGAGTACCAGTCGCGAGAGTGCTTGCACTCGCTGAACTTCAAGCGTGACTATATCTGCGCCTATTTCGTTTATATGGAGCCAATCTTCTGTACCTTTCTATTTTGTGATGATGGTCTGTCGTTTCAGACGTAAGCGGCGGTGTCGTAAACATTTTCGTGGAATTACTTTATTTATTTGCGTTGAAATGTTTTTTCGGGGTAGCCAATCTTCGGGAGTGTTTAAAGTTTTGTGAATTTGTTTGAATAATAGTTGGAAAATCTGTAGTGACATTTATCCAAGGGCACAACAATTTTTTTTTCAAGCAGAAGTTTAAATACTGAAATTTTGACATTTAACACAATGTCAAAAATAAAATTTTACGGAGCAGATTTTATCAAAAAAATTCTGAAAAACCTCAATTGGTTAAAAGAGCACGTATCGCATAGTAGCCAAAAGTTCGAAGGTGTGCAAAGTCAACATATTATCTAAACCCTATTTCAGAAAGACATTGAACAAACTCGATTTAATTGCGCCCTAAGATAACGTCATAAAGACAATCTTTTATAAAGATTTTATGAAACCCTTGATGGAAGGTAAATTTATTTAACGACGTCGATTCAATCACTAAATTTTTACCAAGAGATTGCTTTCAATATTTTTTTTATACATATAATGAACTGAGTACACTTGAAGCGAGGCTATAAAGAAAAGTCATTATAGGCACTTATTTATTTACGAAGTGAAAAGATTGAAGCAATTTGTGAAACAGTGCCATTTATAAAAGTAGCGCTCCAGTAAGCAGGTTTTATTTTTATAAAATTACTTTTATGTCGTGTAGTAGGTACTTAATGTCCAGTGTTGTAGCTAGATCGTAGAATCGGTTATTTCATGAAGCAGTCGGCCATTTCGTGAGTGGGTGGCATTTCATGAAATATTATACCTACTATAAGTTTACCGTGTCATGAAATAATTTCTTTAAAACCAATTGTTTAAAATTAAAATAGTAAAAAATCGACTTTTATGCAAACTTCCCACTACCTATGTCTTAGTAAGTTCCTCTATGATTATAATAATGTGCAAAAAAAACCAAACATATTTCGTTAAATACGTCATTTTGTTTATCTGCACAAAATCAAGGGTTCAGTTTCACGCCACTATGATATTTTTTTGTATGTCTGTACATGATCTTTTTTCTTTTCATTTTTTCAAATTCATTTGGGCACGTTAGCTGTATACGATTTTGAAATAATATTCCTTTTTCCACCTCTTAAAATTAGATAAATGGCAAGCATCAATCGAGTGTCCACAACATCATAAATTAACAATTATAAATTAGTGAACACGAAATTACACTCTAAGCCACAATTGTTTCTTTAATAATAAAATAGGCTTCAAGATTCAACACCAAATAATAATAATGAAAACTGTAGTCGTTTTAGAAACATGACCAAGCACTTAGCCGAGTTAGAAATTAATGAACTTGTAGAACTAAAAGGTTATTTAGAATTTAAACGTTTTGGTTTAAAGAGAGCTATTTGTAGACCTTGAGGACTAAACTATGCCTACATCTAATATGCAGACTTAGTGAGTGTCTACCTCTAGATAGAAAACAGTTTTGTCTATAGGTTGCAATATGGTGGGTGCCAGATAAATAGGGAGACGCCGCTAGGGAGTCGCAGGGCGATTCTCGGCCACCGTAGGCGCGGGTCTGCGGACGGCGAGCGTTTTAAGAGAACCAAGGTAACCGACATAGCCCGAAGGATCGCCAAACTGAAATGGCAGTGGGCAAGGCACATTGCTCGCAGAACAGATGGTCGATGGGGCTGAAAAGTTCTGGATTGGCGACCGCGTACCGGAAGACGCAGCGTTGGAAGGCATCCAACAAGATGGACCAATAAATGCGGGTGGCTCGCTGTCCGATCAAAGCCAGGCCAGGGTCGACGGTGCGTTGTGTTTCACGCGCATTTCAAAGAGATATCAACACAGTAGGCGGATTTTGTTCGAAAGAGTTACCGCGGCCCTGGAAAGCAAAGGACACTAGGAGGAGCACGGATGGGTTTTAGTCAGGAAGAGCCTGAAACTCCCCCTCCCGCTCCTCTCAGAGCGGCAGGAATCATTTGATGATTTCCCATCCATAAAAAAGGCGCCAGATAAATGTGCAATAACTTAATTTCAAAAACAGAAATAATGACTTAGAGCTGTCCGGAATCGGCATCTATCGTGATCCTTCCTTTTTCCAATAATGAAAAACAGATTCAAAATTTTCTGTCCGGATACCCGGATAACATAAAAGATATTAAGGAAAGGTCAATGTACTTTATTCCACATTTATCTGGTGCCTATCATTGTGTTTTTTTATTGCAATCTATAGACAAAAATGTTTTCTATCTCAACGTTACCTATTACTCTTTTTTGGGTTCCGTACCTTAGGAACCCAACAGTAACCCACAGGAACCCTATTATCTACTAACTATGCTCTGCGTCCGTCTATCTGTAAGCGACTGGTACTTAGCTAGACAGTTGCAATTTTTGAGTGTTAATTGTTTTTGTTACTAAAACAACTACTGGCAATCAATTATATTAAAACTTAAGGTTACCTTAATTTTCCTTTTAATGTTTAGAATTTTCCGCTTGAACACGTAGGTATGTAGCCAGTTTTTATCTTGGGTCTGTGCGCCGTATTTTTTGTAGAGACTTCATAGTAGATTCTGGACATAATATTGACTCACAGTTTTATTGCCACGAATTGACATCTTATTGATTCATTTCCGATGAATCATCAATAACAACAAACGCAAAACAAACTTCCACGAAAAAAAATGGTACAAAAATCCCAACGAAATAAACAGTTTTTCATCGCGTTCACGCCTTGCCGTTTTCTAAAGTGCTAACAAACATCAATCTTTGTGTCATTTTCTGGCAGTGGACTAACGAAAAATGGCTTCATCGACTTCACATCCTCAGAGAAATTCCAAAGTCATTAATCTTCGGAATACCAAGCGGATAATTTATACTTACTGAAAGACTGTTCATTTTTCAATATCCTATATGAAAAGCCGTTGACTTCAGAATGACGTTAAATAATATTGCTCAATAACCAAAGGAGACATGAAAATATTGTGAATTATTTATTGGAATTCGCTATTATTGCACAGAGTTCATTCACACTACGAATAAACTCTGAGGGTTGTGAAATCGGATTATTTGATTGTACTTATATGGAATTACTTCTGCTTTGCTGCAAATAGCAAAATTACTCCTGTGCTGTATTTACATTTTATTGGTAATTCATGTTTTTTAGGGTTCCGTACCCAAAGGGTAAAACGGGACCCTATGACTAAGGCTCCGCTGTCCGTCCGTCCGTCCGTCTGTCACCAGGCTGTATCTCATGAACCGTGATAGCTAGACAGTTTAAATTTTCACAGATGATGTATTTCTGTTGCCGCTATAACAACAAATAAAAAACTAAAAACCAAATAAAATAAATATTTAAGTGGGGCTCCCATACAACAAACGTGATTTTTTTGCCATTTTTTTTATACATAATGGTACGGAACCCTTCGTGCGCGAGTCCGACTCGCACTTGGCTATATTTAGCGCAAAGAGCATAAGGATGGGTTTTAGTCAGTAAGACTGTGACACTCCCATCCGCTCTGCCCAGAGCGGAAGGAGTCATTTGATGATTTCCCATTGTTAAAAAAAAGTGTTACTTGGTAAAATCCCTTACAGGAAAAATAAAGGAATTGTGTCCTGACCATTTCACCATAAAAACGTAGGCACGCTACTGCAACCAACTTCAACAATTCATTTAAAACCGCGCATACCAAAATTATTCATACCATCGAGCTATTTTAAATGCCCCCGCAAAACTATTAAAACACCAGATATTTCCAAATATTATTCTGAATATGCAAAGCTAAATTAATTTATTCCCGGTCGAATGTAAAATCGCGGACCAACGAAATTTCGAACGATTGGCGAAATTAGCGTGGCTTAACGCGCCAATAGCGTAAATCCGAATTGTGGGTGATGAACTGCATATATTCGATAAAGATATGAGCGTACCAATGCATTATGGGTTGTGTTCATTCATATCGCCATTCATGGCGGTTTAATGCTACCGTATTCGGAGGCATTACTAATTTAAAACGTTAATACTCGCTGAAGGAATTTTTTAAGATTGAATATGCTTGTATAAGTTCATCGGTATGACACAGCTGTGAGCTCTGATATTATTTTATATTTATACCCCCAATCATTGTGATTCACAGAAGTTTTTTCTAGGCATTTATAACAGTTCTAGAAAAGTTACCAAGTTCGTAAAAACCTAAAATCATGTTCTAAACCAAATCACTGTTTTTCAGCTGTGGATATGAATATAGAATACTCAAACAACACAATTAATAGATGAAACTTCTTAATAAAAATATAAAAACAGTCGGCCTTTATCACTAGATAAATCTGTATTTCTGTTTAAACATTAGTTTCCGCTTAACTCTTTTATTTATACATTTAGTTCAGTTCTGCAACCGAGGAAAATATTAAAGAAAACTCTAGTGTATCATGCCAAAGTTAGAAATAATATTAGTGTGCTTACAGTTGCATTTGTGGTGGATTTTCTATTTTGTGCGAGTAGATGCCATTACCTTGCATACAGGCATGTAACGAAATAGTGTTATATTTTGTAAAAGTTTGGTTGAGTAAATATTTTTCGTGTTTTTAACTTTTCTCTGAAAAGAGAAAATTATACGAGGCAGTTCAATAAGTGGTGACACAAGTCTTTAAATTCGTCAGCACTTTAATACTTTCATTATAATTCGGTTTACTATGTTCTATGCCTGAAAATATACAACCACTCACACTGCTCTTCGTAATCCCAGAAAAAAAAAAACTAATTTTCGTTTGAATCTTACCAGTTGGTAGATAATAATAATTATGTAAAGATTTTTCATTACATTCTACAGTATACATTCTACAGTATGTACTGAAGACAGAAGCACCCGCTGCCTTACTTTTATATTGTAAAGACAAAATATTTTTACGCATAAACTCGGTACAATAATAATATTATGTTCGTGAGCTCTATCTGCCCTGTGGGAATAGAATTAGTAAGCCTTACGATACAATAATTAGTACTGAAATACTAAGCTGAAAATAATGGTTTATTATTGTCCGTACATCACGATAATGAGGCCATAAATTGTTGGTTTACACGAAAGTATTTCAAGGCTTATCACGGACTAAAGGTATGTGGTCGGGTTAAACAAATAAAGTTGTAATGGGTAAAATTCTATCGAGGAACTCGTGTAAGGCCTGAATTATACAGAAAAGGCGTGGTGAAGACGACGTGTCGCCTCCCTACATTTTGTATTAAAAATTTGAAGCGGCATCGTGCCTTACGCCTCGCCGGTGCGGTGCCGCGTTTTCGCCGCGTCTTCACCACGCCTTTTCTGTATAATTCGGGCCTAAGGTTCCTAGCAAAGTTGATCCGTGGAGAATTACCCATACATTACATAGCAGAATTCCCCCGTGCTTCGGACGGTCAGCACGTTAAATCGTTTGTACATCTGCCGGTCGATTCTGTGAACATTTTGAAGTGAAGGCTTGGGTGAAGTGATCACGAAGTGATCTGTCATTCTATCTTGATTCCATGGATTGACAGCTCACTTCCTGATCACTCCACCCAAACCTTCACTTCGACATGTTAACAGAATCGCACTGTAGTACATCTTTGACAGTCGTTATGGGTAGTCGGAAGCCAGAAAACCTGAGACCAGTCTTTCAAAGAAGTTGTCGTGTTACCCAGTTACTGGGTTATGAAAGTCCTTTTTTTGTAAAGATAGGAAATCATCAATTTTAATGACTCCTTCCGCTCAGGGCGGAGTGGAAGGGAGGGTCAGACTTTAACTGACTAAAACCTATCCGTGTACCTCCAAATGCCCTTTGCGTTCCAGGGCCTAGTCGTCAAGCAGGAGCCAAGTTGAGAAGGCTAAGCAGGTTGATTGGATAAAATTCTATTACTAACTACATAATTATATTTTACTAATTTATTGTGATGAATATTAATATAATATTCATCACCATCATATAATATTTTAAAGCTAACAGATACAATTAGGTATAGTTGGTATTTATTACATCTAATTACATTTTTGCACGAACAATACATTTAAAAATACGTAAATTATTAAAATGAAGTCAAAAATAAAATCATTCACCATCAAATTAAACTGGTACGAAATAGGAATTTCTATTTTATTTCATATTACGATTTGTTATAGTGTACTAGCGATCCGTTCCGGTATCGCACGGGTGATAAGTATTTATACAAAAGTATCTCAGTAATACCAATCACCTGGTGAGGGTCGCGGGTAGCCGATGGATGCGAGACTCAAAGGACCGATAGTTATGGCGACACTTGAGGGAGGCCTATGTCGAGCAGTGGACGTCTTCCGGTTGATGATGATGATGACGATCTTAGTAACTGCTCTTTCTATTACTGAACAATGTATCTAACAAAAAACTTTTTCACAAAAACACTACAAAGTACGAAATAACTTTAATTTCGGAAGTCGGTGTCAAATAACGAAGAAGCAACCAAAAACACCGACTTCCGAAATTAAAGTTATTTTGTACTTTGTAGTGTTTTTTTTGGAAGTCGCTTTTTTTTGTGAATTGTTTTTTGTCAGTTTTTACTTTTCAGTGGTACCCCACACCTAAAAACACTTCTAGAAAGTCACAGGAAAGCAAAAATATGCAATTTCGTATGATTTTTCCACATATTTTTTCCAGCTATTTGGATTTAAAAACCAAACTGCTGAACCGATTTTGATAAAATTTAAATGGGACCAGTCGAAAAGTATATCCTTTCACATAAAACAAGAATTTTTCAAATCGGTTCATAAATGACGGAGATATGAGGTAACAAACACAAAAAAAATACAGTCGAATTAAGAACCTCCTCCTTTTTGGGAAGTCGGTTAAAAATCCGTTGCGTTGTTTAAAAGAAGTAAGCGAAAAAACAGACTCAGGCAGACACCGACTTTGTTTTATATTATTTTGAGAAAATAATTCTACTATTTAAAAATTGTTAGGTAGTTAAAAAGTAAGAGGAGCTCTTGGCTAAATAATAACAGCTACACGGATCGATCTTCAAGGTTAAGCAACGCTTGCCGAGGTTGGTCTATGGATGGGTGACCATTTTAACATATCGAGATTCCTCCGTGTCTCGGAAAGTACGTTAAGCCGTTGGTTCCGGCTGTCATTTAAAGATCTTTGTCAGTCGTTACGGATTGTCAGCAGCTAAAAAAATTTCTGACACCAGTCTTTCCAATAAGTAGATACCGTGTTACCCCGTACATAAATGGGTTGTGGAGGTCTGATAGGTTAGCCGCTCTACGTAAAATACTGGTATTCAGCTGAAGCCGGTTTGACTGGGAGCCGACTTCAATATAGTTGGGAAAAGGCTGGGCAGATGATGAGTTAGAAAGTAAGTACAAACGCTATTTGTGTTAAAAGGAAAACAGTGTTTACCTTGAAAGAAAATCAAATCAAATCAAATCAAATCAAATCAAATACGTTTATTTGTGTACACAGGTGAAAAAGGTGGAACAATTACAAGATTAATGGGTCTCTGTGTCCTGCCACAGTAGGTAGCATACAAACATTAAATATTACATTTCAAATGTGCCAAAATATTTTAAATTATATTTAAATCAAATATAATTAACATAAGTGAGTACAAACTTCAAAACATAATTCTAGGCATAATTTTATTGGCTACTATTTAATTTTTTTTTTTTAAGAAATTACTGAATTTCTACTTATACCTCTGAGATATATCATAACTATCAGTCTCATAATCTAGTAGAAATTCACTGATTGAGTAATATGTATTTTTTAATAAAAACAATTTTAATTCTTTTTTAAATAATCTTATGTCACTAATTTCTCTAATAGATGCTGGAATTTTATTATATATTTTTGGTGCCATACCGATAATATTTTTGTCATACAAAGCTGTGGTATGACTGATTGCCTTAATTTTGTTACGATGACGTCGGCTGGTAAATTTTTCAAAAAATTCTGGACGGTACTTGATAAATACTGCTAATTCAAATATGTATACAGATGGGAAAGTTAGAATTTTTAGATTCTTAAAATGTGGTCTGCAACTATCAGGTAATCGTAAACTACAAATAGCTCTAACACATTTCTTTTGAGCCTTAAAGGCTTGTTCCCAGTTAGTGGAGTTTCCCCAGAATATGATGCCATATCTTAAAGTAGATGAGACATACGCATTATAAGCTGCCAAAACTGCTTTTTGTGTTACAACCTTGGAAAGCATATACAATGCATAAGAAAACTTACTAAGTTTCTTACAGATAGCATCAACCTGTGTTATCCATGACATTTCTTGGTCAATCCATAGACCCAAAAATTTTGTGGTATTGACCTCGTCTATGTTTATATTTTCATATTTTACCTTTATATTGTCTAACGTTTTTGTTTTTTGTTTGTAATGCACAATTTTAGTCTTATCTAAGTTTATCTTCAGGTTGTTTTCTTTGAGCCACTTTATAATCGATTTGATTGAATCATTGACTTTTCTTTCGTACATTTCTAAATGTTCATTTTTATCAATAGAAAATATTACAGTACAGTCATCGGCAAATAGAACTATGGGATAATTTACGACTTTAGGAAGATCATTTATATATATAAGAAAAAGTAACGGCCCCAATACGCTACCTTGAGGTACACCAAAGCGAACTTCACGGGGATTTGAGTTGAAGAATATCTCAGTTTTAGACTCAGGACATATTTTCGTAATTTGTGTAATCTGTTTTCTATTACTTAAGTAAGATTTGAGTAGGTCAAGGATGTTACCCCTTATTCCGTATGCTTCAAGCTTTCTTAACAAAATACTAAAATCTACATGGTCAAACGCCTTGCTCATGTCCATGTACAGGGCTGAAACTGGTGTTCTACTATCCATATTATTCAATATCCTTTCGATTAAATAATAGACAGCAACATCCACAGAAACATTTTTCCGAAAGCCTTTCTGTTCTATCGTGAATAAGTTATTTTTTTCAAAATAATTGTAAATAGCCTTATAAATAAATTTCTCGATAATTTTGGAAAAGACAGATATTAGTGCCACAGGTCTGTAGCAGTTTAAATTATCCTTTTCGCCCTTTTTGAAAATAGGCTTAACAATGGATATTTTTAATAAGCTTGGATACATTCCATTTTCAATACAAAGGTTAATAATGTGGCTGAGTATGGGAGAAATTATTTTGGAAACTGATTTTAAAACACTGGTATTTATTCCATCATCAACTGTGCTTTGGGTATTTTTAAGTGATTTAATAATTTCATAGATATCAGGTGGTGTGGCAGGTGGCATGAATATTGAGTTGGGATGACTAAAAGTAAGAGTTGTTTTATTAATGTTATTTTTTGCGATCGGTTGTACTAAATCGATATTAAAATCATTAAAAACTTGAGCTATTTCTTGAGGTTGGGTTATCATTTTTCTATCTGATTTAATTTTACAAATGCTTGCATGGGGCTGTTTTAATTTGTTTCTTTTTATCACGTTCCAAGTAGCTTTTGATTTGTTTTGGGCTGTTTTGATATAAAAGTCATTTTGGGATTTTTGTGTAAGTTTCAGGATATGTTTCAAACGTACTGAATGCTGTTTCAATGATATTTTGTTTTTTCTGTTGGGATGTAATCGGTACTGCCATAGTAATTCCCGTTTACGTTTGCAACATTTTTTGATGCTATCAGTAAGCCAGATTGGCTTATTATGAAGGGAATTTTTACTTTAATTATTGGAAAGCATAAATCATAAAATAACTTGAACAACTCAAAGAAATTATTAAATGCTTCCTCAGGATTATTGTTCTCGAAACTTTCACAAAATGATAGGCTTTTAATGCAGTCTATAAATTTTGTTACATTGTCAGTGCTATAGTCACGTCTGTATATAAACCAATAATTTAACGTAGTACGTTTTTCCTTTGTAGGACATTACAGTAACTGCGCTGTGTGGTCAGAGAGTGCAAAATCTAAAACTTCTGATTTAGCTTTTGAAATGTTATGAAAAATGTTATCAATACATGTGCCGCTACTGATACGGGTGGGCTTGTTAATTTCTATTTTTATATTATAACTAAGCAGCAAATGTTCTAATTGTAAAGACCTTAGAGTTTTATTTAATATGTTAATATTGAAATCTCCAGTAATTATAATTTTGCTATTAGGATTTTTACAGAACGATTTTAACAAGAAATTCAATTTTTGAAAAAAAATGTTAAACATATCATTCGTTTGGTTCGGTACTCTATATATGCAAATAACTATTATATGTTCATCTATAAGTTCTATACCGCAACATTCAACAACATTTGGTACACTACACTTAACAACGTTATCAAGAAATTTGTATAAACTACTGTTTCTGACTAGAATACAAGAACCTCCGTTTCTATTACTTCTACTAAAATGTGACACAAGGGTATAGTTTGGTATATGCAACTGGGATTCATCTCCATCTTTCATGTTGTGCTCTGTTATCGTTATTACGTCTACCTGTTTACCTTCGTCGGCTAGTTCGCATAAATGAATAGTTAAGATATCCGACTTATTGATCAAACCGTTAATATTTTGATGGAAAATTTTTAAACCGTTATTCACGAAAAAAATTTTTGGGCATTGAGTTTAATGTGATTTGATTGGAAATACATGTATTCAAAGAATGATTAATAATATTTTCAGGCATTGGTAAATCTGTTTGTGTAGATTTGCTGTCTAAAGTTTTTTTTGTGCATGAATTTTTTATAGCATTACAATCAAATGTATTAAAATTAGTTTCGAGACGAAGAAGTTCTCTCATAAGTGATCTACAGAGATTGATTTTGAACTGGTTGAATCTTGGTTTAAACCGATAATATGCCATATCTACATAGGTAACGTTTCTTTGATTATTACAAATATGTCGTAACAAGTAGTTTAATTTATACTCATTTAAGTTTTTATTGTATGGAATTTCTGGTATAACAATATTTGCATCTGTTGATTTTACTACACACTGAATGAAAGTATTTAAAGTAATTTCAAAATCATACGGGTTAGTGTCGTTACGTCCTGCTAAAATTATGACGAAGTCTTTTGAAGACAAGTATTTTACTTCACCAATTTCCGGATTAAGAATTTCAGATGTTTTTGCTCCCGGTTTCATAAAACAGGTAACATTGAATTTTGAACCCAAAAGGTTGGCCAAAGCGTCACGAACCTTTCGTCCTTGTCCATCTCCAATGATGACGACTTTTTTCTTGGACTGACTCTTGCCCTCCGTTCTGTTAGTAGTGCCATCTGTTGCTATCTTGTGAAGGACTGGAGAGTCTCGGCCGATTCCCAATCCAGTGGGTTCAAAGACAGTGGCATCATCTGTTGTTAATGCACAAAGTGTGGTATCACCTTGGTTACTAGCTGTTTTATTAGGCTCAATTATGCTGTCCTCACCAGTTGCAGAGTCATCCGAAAAGCTGGTGTTGACTTTCTCATCGAACGGAGACGACGATGACCTAAGATTTTTTGATGATCTCTTCTTGGTTTTGTTTTTAAATTTTTGTTTTTTTGTAGACACGTTACTTTCTGGACATACACTTTGATCATTGTATTTTTGCAGGATGTTTTCTTTTAGTTGTTTTGTTTCTGCATTTGCATTAGCCAATTCGTTTTTAAGTTGTAGTATTTCTTTTTTAAGATCTTCTATGTCACATCGATATCGCGTAGATAGGTCAAGTTCTAGGTCCAGGTCCAGCGAACTGTGCCTTTCTATCTCCGATTGTGTTGATCCAAAAGAAAGATCAAGTGAATCGTTGGTTTTTGTCCTATGACGGCGTAAAGTGACATTATCACTCACAGAACTGGTTGGCGTGCGTTGGAGAGGCATTTTATATTTTTGTTGTATATAATAAATATTATGTTGGAAAACTGTTTGTTATCACTCTTATTTAAAGTTGAGAACGGTACTTTGCAATAAAATAATACAATATGAGAGAAAAAACAGTGAGATTCGAACTTAGCACATGTCACATTATTGAAAAAAGTGTTATTATGAAATTTTCCGCATGACGTACCTACTTACTCGATATCTTTTTCCTGAAAACACTCACACAATATTTATACAAAAAAATAACAGCTAATCTCCTCTTTCATGCACAGATAGGTACTCGTATAACAAAGTTAGTAAATCCGCAATATATCTATAAAAAACAGCAAAAAAATCACATTTGTTGTATGGAAACCCCACTTAAATATTTATTTTATTCTATTTTTAGTAAGTAGGTAAGTATTTTATTGTTAAAGTAAACTGTCTAGCTATCACGGTTCATGAGATACAGCCTGTTGACAGACAGACAGATCGACGGACAGACAGACAGACGGACAGCTGGACAGCGGAGTCTTAGCAATTATAGGGTCCCGTTTTTACTCTTTGGATACGGAACCTTTAAAAATAACAGCTAATCTCCTTTTTCATGCGCAGCATAAGTAAGACAAAGTCATTAGATCCGCAATATAAAAAAAAAATACATCGGATGATGTATTTTTTTTGTTGGCCGTATACACAAAACCTACGTATTTGCACAGGCAAACGGCTGAAAAAACTGATTTATCATACGAAATAGTAACAAACCAGATACCTACCATTCTAAAGACATTTTACGTCGAGCCCCGTTCCGTTGAAATTCATTTCAAAATAGCCACTGTTAATACTGTACTGCATTGAGACCATCGCAGTGTTTTACCGCTATTGCATTCTTTACAATCCATTGAATCTTTAGTGAACAACAAATAAAAGCTATTTCATAGAGATGCGGAAAAATATACGGAATATTGCGTTTTGGGCATAAAACGCAATATTCCGTATATTTTCTGGATGTTCGACGCATACGATGCAGTTATGTGGAATGCGTGAATCGCTGTTATGTACGAGTATAATACGCATTGGCGCGATTGGCGATAGTAATGCGATATGCAGCAATGCGTTTGTTTTTTTTTTTTTTTTACGCCAAATTGCTTGCGTTGCTATTTTATTTTTTCGTAAGTCATTTATGTTTTCACGGGATGATTTTTTGTGGAAGTATCTCATAGTTATTACAAAAAGCATTATTATATTTTTCATTTTTTGTAAAGAAAACCTTTCATTCCCCCGATTTCGAAACCAGGAATTTAGTCTTTGTGTAACTCCTAAGCCTGAACACCTGTCAAACTTTAACACCTAAGTAGCCTTTAATTCTTAATTCTAAAACCGGTCCTTGAGTAGTAAAATAACAGTAACTCCTACCGTCTTTCCAGAAAGTCTATAATACCTCAACACAGATTATTTTCAACGTCTCTATTAAAACGATACCACTTACTCATATTTCAAAGTCACCTTGTTAGCGTCCAGTTACTTCAAACAAACGACCGTTTATTCAAATATAAATATCAAAGCAAAAGCATCTCCCTCATTTCCTATTTTTCTTATCAATGACAGAAGTTGTGCGGCAGACTGTTAGTTGGGTCCGGTTTTTTACGTTTTTGATTAACGTAAGCTGGTTTGTTAGTCAATGCTCGCTCGTATATAGTTAGTTTGTGAGCGGTCATTTTGATACATCGATGGAATTGGTTGAAATGCTTGAGTTAGTTCCACATGGTTGAATCTTTACTGTCATGCTTGATATGATGGAACTAAATATGCCATTCTTCCAAGTCATTCAATGAGGTGCAGCAAGGGTTAACTACCTAGGGTACTCTGGTCTTATTACCATTGATGGGGAAAATAATAGCATAAAATAGTTACCTAATAGCCAAGTGAGGGACCATAAAATGTTCTATAAACAATCGGATAAACAAACACACGGTACACTAGGTGTGCCTCTTAAACCAATAAAACAGACAAAATAAAATATAGGAGCATTAGAAGTACTTAAAGCCACCCCAAAAACCGCCAATCATGATTTAAAACGCTATATCAATACAAAGTGAGCGTAATAAGTGCGCAGAAGACATATCAGTCTAGTAAACTCCAATTTCCGTCCCCTATTTTTTCGATTCCCTCCGCGTAACCCACATACATTCAGGTGTATACCTGGGGCTAATAATTTAGGGGAGGGCATAACTATTTGGCGGCAAACAGAGGGTGTTAGAAGTAATAGCTGCAATCTCGGGCGACGCACCGACGACTGCGCGTCTCACGAATTTCCCAGGAGAATGTTGGAGGTTGGTACTATTGATTCTCGTGACTCGAAACTGCAAAAAAAGTTGGCTTCAATTTTCGTATAACTTTTATAGTTTTGGTTAGTACATTCAATTGCTATGCTTTATAAAATAAAGGGAATCACTGAAACAAATAATGTATTTTATTTATAACTAAATTGAATGTTGTTTCGAGAAATTTAACAGTCCTATTTTTTTTTGTAATGATACAAAACTCTACTAAGGAAAATACTTGTAATCCAACCAAACACTTGCAATTTACCTACGATTTGTTCTACACATAATTTCTCATACCTATTCATAAGAATGTATTCTGAATGGCGGCTTTCATTGGATGGAATGCCGATTTAACAATAGTCAGAAAACTTCGATAACTGTGACCTGTGGAAAACTTAGCCGCTAATGAATTCTAGAAGATTATCACATCGCTCACTTAAAAAGTGATAACCGTGCGATTGATATCTGAGAACCGGTGGTAGCCAGGATAGATAAGGGAGTTTAATTTTACCTTCTGGGAATTATAAATTCATTTCAGGCGAGATGTGGGGAAAATCTATTTATTTTGAAAGTGCAGTTCGCGGTTGGGTAATAAAGGGTCTTCCACATGTGTTGGAAAACTACGTATCCATTTAAATTGGATGTATACAAAGTTAGAAGACAAAATCCCTCAAAATGCAAGTGAGCACAACCTTTGCTAAAAAGGTAAAGATTTCAAACAAGAATAAAATTATTTTCTTAATTTCGCAGCCCAGACATTAATCAATTCAAAACCTAATTAGAATCCTAAATTAAAATTTTCTTCATACAAAATAAAAATATTTTCCAGACATTAATTCATTTCCAAGGATATAATAGAACACTAATGACATCATAACTTCTGTTTTAAGACTGTACTCATCGTAAAAAGCAACAGCTTTTTGTTGTACGACTTTCCAACGAAAAAGTCTGTTGTCCATAAAAAGTGCGACATCTAATAACTTTTTATGATCTAACGAGTATAATATTTCGTAAATTCATGACTATTAAAACTCAGTTTTATTATAATTAGTGCTTAGTCAGTTTTAATTAACGTTGGTTTGATTTTTATTCCACATTAATGGATTGATCCCATCACTTCCTCTGGGTGTCGTAAGAGGCGACTAAGGGACTCACCAGAGAATGAACAGCAGCATTCTCTGTAATTGCAACAGCTACACTGCGATCGCCAACACGCCTGCCAAGCGTGGCGATTATGGCAACCCTCCATTTAGTGGTGGCTTATGTCCAGTAGTGGACGTTTTTCGGCTGATATGATGATTATGAAAATGATGATGAATGTATTGATAGAAAAAATTTCATGCATTTTTTTTAGATTTTACACTAGCTTTAAAAGTGTTTTATTATCCAAGAAATACTAATAGGTACTGCAATGTCATCTCTTCTCCACCCTTGGTTGATTGGTAGAGAATGCCTAGGATATTAAGTCCACCTTTGTACTTATAATGTGCATGAAGTCTAAATAAATTAATATTGTACTAGCCTATTATACGGACCGAAACCCTATTTCGTACCCAAAGGGTAAAAGCGGGACCCTATTACTAAGACTCCGCTGTCCGTCTGTCTGTCACCAGGTTGTATCTCATGAACCGTGATAGCTAGACACTTCACGATGATGTATTTCTGATACCGCTAAAACAACAAATACTAAAAACAGAATAAAATAAATATTTAAGTGGGGCAATAAACGTGATTTTTTGCCGTTTTTTTATAGATGGTACGGAACCCTTCGTGCAGGAGTCCGACTCGCATTTGGCCGGTTTTTTGTGATCTAGGTACCACACGGTGTAGTGGCGTACCTAATAATGTAAATAATAAATCTCCCAACATGCAGACTTCAACATTTCTAAAGCGGAATCCACACGCATGGCACTTGCCACTTTCACACTCATTTATCAAACAAACGTGTGGTGACGTGTCGCAAGCGCTTGTGGCAAATTACCTTTAATTTTTGCAAAAAACTGAAAGTTCGGATCAGCTACAAGCGCTTGCAAACCTACACAAACCAAGTCAAACTCTCTATCTATTTGTTTGGATTTGTGATAGTTTGTTAAGGTTTGGCAAGCATGTGGCTTCGGCTTAATATCAGTAAGAGAAAACTGTGTAAGTACCAGTTATCTCACCTTCTGAATAAGTCGTTGATTTATTCTTACATTTGTTAAAATCCACAATACACAACCACTAAACACACACACATATTCCACTCAACCATTCCATTTTCAAAACCCAACATGTTAAAACCCTACCTAAGAAATGACGTCACACGGTAAATTGTCACTAAAGAAATCCACCAGAATATCGGAGTGTCCAAATGAAAACGACGGTAATGTATAATTAGAACTTGATAAGGGTCTGACAGTCGTATTTGGGACAGGAAGGCTGGCTCACTAGCAATTTGGAAAGGTGCACCTGACGTACGGAACACATAACATAAATATAGCGCTACCCACTAAAATAATATAGACAGACAGTGTTGAATGTTGTTTTGGAATATGAATTGATGTATAAACGGGTTGGGGATTAATGGATATTGAATTCAGTTGTTCCGCGAAATAATAAAAATACCTTTACCTATTAATGGTAGCAAATAAGAATAAAATTAAATATTATGCTTGTTTTTAAAAAAAAAATAAACGATAAATCCATAACCAAGAGAGTACCGAAAAACTAATTTTCAAATATAAAACTACAAATCGAATTATTTGGTGCTAGGATTCGCTGAAAATTATTTGTGCGAAATGTGACGGATAAAACAGTTAATAGATCCTGTTACAAATAACGCAATGACTGTGACATCCATCGTAGTAATGCACCGTGACAACATTAATGTCCTTAGCCAACTCTCTATTCGGTAGCACCCCACTGAGGCAACTAATCTCCTAAAACCGGTGTAGGGTGAGGTGCATCCCTAATCCTTATTACGTCACCGGTTTCTATACACCCACCTCTATACCTATGACCCTATTATCCGTAGATTTACCTTAAATGTTAGGCATTATTAAAGTCAATAAATAAATCCCCAGGATTTTATATTCTACCTCACCTTTGTCCAACGGAACGGAATGAAAGGACGTGAGAAGATTTCTTTCCTTGAAAGTAAAACAGTGTGAAACCTTTATTTTCCTCGACTAACTAAATGTTGGAAAAGAAAATGCTGGAACATTGCTTCTGGGAAATTTATTAAGGTTTAGTTCATGTGAATACGCGGTGACTTTCATAGAAATGATTCATCGGTAAATCGTTTAACTGTAAGTGCAGTTATTCCTACTAGGTCGGTATTATCGTATTAGTACCAAGGACATCTATTGGCCTTCTCGTATAATATGACATATTCTATTAATTTCCATGAGTCATATTAATTGAGTCCCTGGGCGCTGTTTCAGTAGTACGCTCGGTTATGTTTTCAGTAGTTGGTCCCGCAATCTTGCTGACTAGCAATTTATTCACTATATCCTGACATATTCTTATAAAGCTTTTATCGACAAAGCATAGCCAAGATTCATGGTCTTGGCTGATATTGCCACCTATACAGGGTGGTTCCAGAAATGCGTGGTCATATTTTAAGGGTGATGTTGGGTAGCTGATATATAAAAAATCGACCATAAAAACGACTTGACAGTTCTCAAGAAAATCAGGTCAATTTTTTGAAAAAAAAACACAATATGGTTTTTTTTTTTTGTGTTGCTGTTTTTCAGCCATAAATATGACCAAGCAGTTCTGGAACACCCTGTATTTATCATACTTGATTACGAGAGCCGTGTGGTAAGCCTAATTGCCAAAAACATCGCAATAGCTCCAAGACAAAATGTGTTTATAACTCTGTACTTTTTTATTAATGGGAAATCACCACAAATGACTTCTGCCGCTCTGGGTGGAGCGGAAGGGAGTGTCAGACTCTTACTGACTAAAACCTATCCGTGTTCCTCCTTGTACCCTTTGCGTTCCAACAACAAATAAATCTCTCTAATAAATGCACAGTCAATATTAATATTGAAACAACAATTTATTGCTAATATTAAATACCTAATTCATCATCATTATTGCTGACGAAATACTCGTAGAAACCTCTGATGGATATAGGCCTACCCTTAGCGTCGCCACATCATGCGGATCTGTGTCTCTGGCATCAAACGCCTCCCGCCTGGTAAGCCTGATGATTATGGTATACCCAAACAACCCAAATAACGATCACAGCAAACATCTTACATTGCGCGAATACGCGATTGTATCGTTCATTTTTAAATACGGCAAAAACAATCGTGTCGTCGGGCCGATAGGCGCCTTCAGTTTTGTCGAAAAAATTAACGCGCGTATTCGCTTGGCTTTGTATAAATAAGAACCACCCTCTAAGTCGTTTTACTACAAATAAAGAATAACCACTACCAAGAAGTTGGTTCTCAGAATCAGCTGAAATAATTACGCAGCTAATTCACGAATTAAATCTCGGCTTAACTAACAACAAGTAAACAAACAACCCAGCACTCGTTCGCAATTAGTCAGTATTTGGTTCGTGTTTCTAACTTTTACATGGGGAGTTTTCGCAACGTAACATTAATGTGTTAAATTCAACAAGCATTAATGTTTAAACAAAATGTTTTTGGAACATTGAAATATAGTAATGACTTTTAGTATTCTTTCAGTTGAATGAGTTTGAAAATTCAAATGGAGTTGGAAAGAACATAATTATGGTAAGGTACATTGATGGCATGTGGAGAATGTAAAAGTAGGACAAATGTTGGTCATTCGAAAGAGATAAAGGCTGACGACATTGTTGCCATCCCAAGTAAAAACAGGATGAAGGGTGAAACAGGAGTATTGACGCAGGACTAGAGAGGCCTACACTCAGCAGCTGACTTTTTTTACAAACATACAAAGTCACATACACAAACAGCCAGACAAGAACAACTATCTGTAGGCCATACAAATATTTGTTCACACAAACATTTGTTTGATGATGATGATACTTACATCTGACTGATGATAAAATGCGACAAGTAAGTTCCGGTTTCTCTATTTTAAGTATTTTGTTTCAGTGTCTATCCTGACGTAGTCATACATCAGGGGGTCTACTCTCTAAGCACGAAGTCCGTAGTGTCGGGCGTTTTCTTCTCCGTATCACCAACGGACTTGCGATTAGTCCCGAAACCGAACTAAGAACAAGTGCCAAATCGTGTTGTCATTCATTCTTAGTTCGGGTTCGGGACTAATCGTAAGTCCGTAGGTGATTTGGAGTAGAAAACGTGCTACACTAAGGCCGAAACTACGGAATTCGGGCTTAGAGAGTCGACCCCCAGGATAGACGATGGAACCAAAATCACGCGTTCAAAAGCTATACATTTTTATATACATGACACACATCTTAACGGAAAACTGGTGACGTAAGCTAAGGAAGATGCGAATCCGGTCTTAGGCTCATGTAAAATGTGGTAATTGGCAGCTCCTGAAAATTTATCATACTTGAAATTCCCAATTTGTTCGACCTTGAAATCCTAACGTGTACCTAAGGAAAACACGTTTGCGGCACTAGAACACGACAGGGAAATTATATTATCACTTAATTAATTTACTTACACGCTGAGTGACTGGAGCTTTAGATTAATTATAACTTTAATTGTCACCTGAACCTTTCAGTTATTATTACATTATTTCATTACGTTGGTGCTACAATGATAGTTTTTAGTAAACATTATCATTTTCTTGTTGTTATCTCATTTTATTTTGGCTCATTACAAGATTAGTTTTCTTCTGCCATGCTTCTCTTGAAACATTAAATATAGTCGTTGTGTCAGTAGTTTGCACCTTTTGAAACTTAATACATATAATGTCATCTTTCACACAGTCCAATTATTTGTCAAAAAATAAAAACTCTTGTTGTTTATAAAAAAATATCTGTCCACATGATTAGTTTGAATACTGATCAGCAGATTATTTACTCAAATTTCTTATTACGGATTTGAATTTAGAATCATTCTGCAAATCAGTATTTATATAAATACAACATGTAACAGAATAAACGCAATACCTTTTAAAGGGTCATTGTACTCATTATTATGACAAATTGAACTATGGGACCAACAACGAATTTTTTTTTCGCGACTGCCCCATACATTTATGTGCGCATAACTCGACATAATGTACTGAACAGCTGTATTGCGTTTATTCTGTTACACGTTGTACAGGATTTATACCTACATTATTTTTTTTCGGATGATTAGAAAAAGGCCATAATGTTTCAGGCCAAGTATATTATTCCGCATTTAAAAATGCAAAGCGCACGCCTTCATTTTTAAAATCCTTTCCGTGTCTATTGAATTTTTAAACAAAAAAGATTTTCAGCTAACTGAAACAAACTTTACAATTCAAACTTTTGGATTAGACGCAATCTTTGTTAACTTTGAAAAGGATCTTGGCAGATAATGAGTCGGGTTTAGGTAGGTACTTTGGTTGGTTCCTTCGTGGTGTTTTTTCTTTCGTGTTAAATTCCGCTGGCTTATACCTGCCACTTCGTGTGGGTAGAATTCCCGTAGGATCTGTTCGATTTCTGGACAGAATAGAATACCTTGTGTGTTGGACGTAAAAGGATCTAACGTAACATCTGTTCAGAATCGATTGAAGGAGTTATTTATTAGTTAACAAAGGATCCGTCTTTTGCTATCCTAGTAAATTTCTTGTTTAGATTGCATTGCAATGTTTTGCACTTTATTTTCAAGGTACAAATTAAAATAAGCGGTTTTTTTTATCTTTATTGATTTACAAAATCAAAAGTCATTTATTAAAATTAGGCTGAGTGCCAGCACTTTTTGAACGTCAAAGTTCTACAAAAGACAGTCCCCCAAAAACGCCCGCCTGTCACATACTACAGTGGATTTTCTTTAAAGAATATGTCACCTTAAAAACCAAATAAAAATAGGATCCCTGAAGTGGAACAAAAAAGACTGTGGATGATACAGTTAATTTAGGTTAAATAAAACTTCGCTATCATTAAATTAAAATTAAAGCCTTAAACACAAAAGTTAAACTTTTAGCTCGACGAGTTTTCACCACAAACTTTTAAATACCATCAAGGATAATTCGAATTTATCTCTCAAAAGGCTAACGTATCACACTCATTAAACAATTTCAAGATTTTGTTTTGAACATGATATTCATTATAACAACAATAACAAGAACAGAATTTATTTATTTCATGCATTTAATATTTTAGTTAAATTACGTAGTAATTACATTTTGACTTTAAAACAAAAGCATTTAAAGCCATGTCTACATGTTATAAAACACAAAACCTTTTGTGTTTGACTAAAATAATAGTGAAAATAAACGTAGGTCATGAAATATTAAATATCCAATTATCCACTTGAAACACTGAGTAAGTATTAAAATACCTACCTATAATAATATGAAAATCAGCTTCAAACGTTAGACTGAACAAAATGGGCTTAGGGTTGCCAAATTGTAAATATTTTGAAACATTAACTGGTATCTCTGAAGCGATCTTTTTAATGTGCTTTTATTATAAATAGCTTTAAAGGCTGTGTATTTTGTTTTGCAGACAGAACAAATAAACACATAATACTTTCTAGAATCATTGTCTGCACCGAGCATTTGAGAAATAAGATCAAATTGACATCATATTTCTGAGAAATAAGATCTCTGTTTCTTTAGAAAGGTTTATGGTCTAGTGAGCAAGCACAAGCGTCCAGTATTATACTGATGCAATCTCATTACAATCAGGGATTCACTTACATTGTAGGTATTTTATGGGAAGCCTTTTTACTGTTTATGCCTGTAAGTAGAATGTGTATTTTTATCACCATAATTTTATTAAATGACTATACATTTAATAAAATTATGTTGCTATAAAAAATCACGTTTGATTACTATCTCACCTGGTGGTGACCACGTGATAGTGGTGTTGGGTGATAAATTTGACAGTGTGACTAAAATATTTTAGAATGTGTTGCTGATGTTCGTACTGGCGTGATATTAGGTTATGACTGGTGTTATTAATAAACAGACATGCGATTTTAGCCATCTCGGGAAATTAACTATCATTTATTGAAGAGTTCCGTTGCCTATCTCCGAAGTTCTTCATCAGATCTTCACCAAATTAAAATGGGGTCAGTCCGAGAAAATACTCTTCCAAAAAAAGAAAGAATCATCCAAATCTTTTGACAATTAGCCAAAATATCACAATATACAAAAAAAAATACATGTTGTCGAATTGAGAACCTCCTTCTTTTTTGACGTCGGTTAAAAACCAAACTCAACTACGGATAAAAACCGATTGATGTTCAGAATTGCCGACACACAGCGCTATTTGCAATAACGGTCACTGACCTACCTACATTTATTGATATACTCAATTCCGAAAACAGAATTAATCCTAATTCTGTCCTGAATCAACATCAAATCTATCGTGATCCTTTATATTTTCTAGCAATAAAATCGATTCATAATTATTTATTGTCCAGGTGTACCTATGAAGAGATAATAAGGAAAGGGCAATGAGCATTATTGCAAATTTATCTGGCGTCGACCATAGTAGAATTCATAACGATGAAATAAACTAATATCTAAACATACAAACATACATACCGCTTCGCACTCTATGTAAACCGTGTCACCCTATGCAATGTTTCCTTCATCTTTCTAATCTGTAACTTATATCGTCTACATAAAGAGTATTCGCACTCTATGTAAACCGTGTCACCTTATGCAATATTTCCTTCATCTTTCTAATCTGTAACTTATATCGTCTACATAAAGAGTATTCTAACTCGACTCAGAGACTGCTTATATCCTTACCTTTACACAAAGATGGTAGCAGCTTATTTTATGAAACCTATACCTGTCTGTTTTACGCTTCCACGCTAAAACGGCTGAACGGATGGTCATAAAATTTGGCAGGTATATAGCCTGGGATATGGAAAAGGACATAGGCTATTTATTTACGCGATAAAAGACATCAACACGGGTGGAGCCGCGGGCAAAAGCTAGTGTTCGATAAAAAACTGATAGTAATTTGTCCTTTTTTCCAACAGCCCAAAAACTTAAGCTACTAATTTTTTTTGACATTTCCATCAAGTCACGCTGTAAATCCACTTTATCCTTGTCGAATAGGTGGCGCGTTTAAAAGGTAGGTACTTAATTTACTTTTTAATATAGCAAGCAATCAATCTCCGCCATGACAGGTGCCCAACTGAATGGAATGCCGACATCGCGAGTCAACGCGCTATTTTTATACGCTTTTAGATTTTGTTTTAGATAAAGAAAATGGAAATTGATGGCTCGTTGCTGATTTTTTTTTAAGGTGTGGTATTTGTAAGGTTAAATAATTGCAATACATTTGTTGTGTAATGTGATTATGTGGGTGTGTTGCTCTTTTTTTTGTTTTTTTTTTCGTTGAATTTGACTATAATTTTTTATGATTATAATTTGATTATAATTTTTGAATACAATAACGATTTATCGCATCCAAATTAATTCAGTACTTAAACCATACTCACTCTAAATCAAACTTAAACCTCAGAATTTTGAAAAAAGTACTGTAATATTGCACAAAATTCGTTCTATTTAAGGTTATTGCACCATTGCTCATTGGTACAGTCACTGTAAAAGTGGATTCATCACCTAAGGTCAATTTTTGTTTGCTCCGTTGACGATAGAATCTGCTTTACCTACTGACTTGTTAGTATACGTTTTAACCGTCTACAAAAAGGAGGAGGTTATCAATTTGGATGTTTGTATTTATATTTTTTTTATGTAAGTTCGGGAATAGCTCCATCATATATTTGAAAATTATTTTTATTCAAAAGAGGTTTATTTAGAAATGGTCCTATTTAAATTTCGTAAAGATCTGATGAAGAACTTCGGAGATAGACAGTTAATTAGATATGGACTGATTGGAATTTTTGGGGGTAGCACTAAAAAGTGAAAAAGGTGAAACTTGTTTACAATATAACACAACCGACTTCCAAATAAAAAAAATTCAATGTAACTTTAAATGTAACTTTAATTTTGTAAGTAGGTATCAAAACAGAAAAAAACACCAGAAACACAAATTGAATGATGAAGTCTATTTCTATTATATTTCAAGTAAATGGTCAATCCATTAAAAAGTATTTAGTTTGATGTCAGAAAGCAATGTTGAAAGGTTTGAGCTATTCTAACCTTTTTTTCTAAGTAATTAAATATTTTTTTCTAGGCAGTAATCTACAGCTGTCTCTAAGTTTCTAAAGGCTTTATAAAAAAAAGAATTTGATAGCTGACGAATGTATTAACCACTCGACTGTACATACCTAACGACTAAGTTGTTGACAATAAACTATTTGCAAGCTCTGTGGTTGTAGATTAAAGAGCTCTGGCAAACTTTAAACATTCACATTTTCATTAACTGACTGTCGACACAAAGGGTGAGGAGGTACAATGTACTGAGAAATATTCAGAGCATTGTGAATTATGAAAAGAAAAAAAGTAAGACAGGTGGTTTTTATTAAAAGACTGCTTTCGATTGTGGCGGGTATGTCGTGATTATTTTATTTTTTGGTTTCAGTACCTAAATTAAAATAAGAATTGATCTATCTATCAGTACCTATATAGTTTCACATTATAAGATTAATTTAAAAGATCTTTACATGTTGCATAATATATGGTGTAATAAAAAAAATCTAATTTTTTTTTTTTTTAATAACATTGCCCCACACTAGGAATTACTCCTGTATCGTGGGTGCGTTTACAAACATACAAACTCACATACACAAACAGCCAGACCCGGAACAACTATCTGTAGGCCATACAAATATTTGTTCCGTGCGGGAATCGAACCCGTGTCACGCAGCGCAGCAGCCGATCGCTCAACCACCGCGCCAACCGTGTCGTCAAAATTAAGTTCAAGATTTTATTTTAATAAAGTAATAACATGCTCAACAATTTTAATGTGTATAACTTAATAAGCCCTTGGAATATGGAATAGATCCAACATTGCAGCATTTCATCATTTATTGGCTTGAGCACACAATACCGTGCAAAAATCAGTTATGTAGAAAGGTGCAAACGTACCTTAAAACAACACTACTAAAACTAATAAAACAACACCAAAAAATTTGTAAAATAAAATTGTGGCGCATTCAAAATGAAAACCAACGTATTTTTATTTAGAATATTTTGCTTGTTTGTACGTGCGTTGAATAAAAGCATAGGAGTGATTGTTATGGCACTGTCATTGTTATTTTTGGCATTCGTGGTAGTTGTAATAAAAACACATTTATAACATAAGCTCTTTCGTATAAGTTCACAGTTACTAGGAACACACTTCAATGTGTAAACGCCAATTCACAACAAGAAATTCTTAGAAGCAGCCCGAAATACAGATTTAAGCACATTTGAGGGAAACTAAAAACGCCTAAACCTTACGAGGAATATAAGGGTGATACACTGATTACACAAAAAAACTGACTGAAAAAAAATTTTCGACGACAACCCGCTTACTGCCTACACCTAAGAATATTGCTGACAACATTTTTTCTCAGAATATTCACGATAAACTTATTGTCTGACGACTTTCTTATCACCACGTTCTAATCTAGAAAACCCTTAAAAAGGTCAATCTTCGATTTAGAGATTTTTTACAAAAACGATTTTTATATTTTTTTACAGAAAGGCGATAAAACTTCATCTACAATTTAATATCTTGAAATGAAAACATTCATCACCTGCCTAGCCTTTTTCCCAACTATATTGGGGTCAGCTACCAGTCAAACCGGATTCAGCTGAATACCAGTATTTTACGTGGAGTGGCTGCCTACCAGACCTCCACAACCCATTAACTGGGTAACACGGTATTTCTTGGCAAGACTGGTGTCAGATTTTCTGGCTTCTAACAATCCGTAACGACTGCTAAAGATCTCCAAATGACAGCCGGCACCAACGGTTTAACGTGCTTTCTAAAGCACAGAGGAGTCTCGGTATGTTAAGATGGTCACCCATCCACAGACCAACCTCTTTTAATTTAGCCACGAGCTCCTCTTCTTCCTTGAAATGAAAACATTATTTTACTAAATTATTTTTCAAAAAATCCATCACTGTTATGTAAAAAAGTACTAGGACCACAACATTAACAAAGAGTCAACAGCACCCAACATTTACCATCGCATCGATAGCAATCAATATCTGTCACGTTGTAATGGCTATTAATCAATTATGTATTCAATTATTTTTGTTGCTCCTGTCCCGACGCCTGCCACACGCAACTGTCTCGTTATGGACCTTAAAACTGTTATGTATATTGAATATTGAGACAAAATATTCCGTTAGGTGTTGTTAAAAACGTTTTTTTTGGTATGTAGGGTCTTCTTTTCTCTTGTGAAAAGATTTCCAGAGCCTCTTCCAGCTAGATTTTGAGCTTCCAGCAGAGCATTTTTGTTATTGTTGGAAAATCATCAATCGACTTCTTCCGGTCTGGGTGGAGCGGAAGGGGATGTCAGGCTCTTACTGACTAAACTCATCCGTGTTCCTCCTCATGCGCTTTGCGTTCCAGAGCCGTGGTGACTCTTTTCAACAAATTCTGCAACCCTGGTCTTCCAGCTAGATAAAGTGATATTTTATCGAGGGCCTCTGAGGTTGACGCTCAGGAATCCTAAGTCGACAGACCATAATCTGTTAAAATTTTCAGCTCTATTAAATTTTTTGTAGAAGTCAATCCTATGTAATAAAATAAGTTTATTAAAGTTCTTTTTAACGACATATTGAGCCAGCTTTTGCAACTGAAAATATACTGAAATAGTTTTACATTACAACAAAGAACCAATATTCAGCTCATAAATCTCAGATTTTTATTCGTTTCGAAAATCCAATATAAGGAGGGATTTGTTTATGCCTTAAATCCTTTTCGCGAAAATTGAGTCTATTCGAAAAAAAAGGGAAGTTTATGAATAAGATTTTATGAACCACACATTCTAACTTGGTCGCGTCTACTAAAGTGCGTGAGTGTATCTGTTCGTTACTTTTATGAATATTAAAACACATAAAATAGGCCCGCACTATACGACCCTGGTGTCATATTATTAGCTCCATACAGACCGCATTGACCATGAAAATATATTTAACCTTCTTTCAGGTCCTTGGGTTGGAAGATTTTCTATTAGAAGACTATCTTTTGCCCGCGACTTCGTGAGCGAATATCCTGTTTTTTTCTGTTCCCGTAGGAATTTCCCGTTTTCGTACAACCTATATATAGCCTTCCTCATGAATGTGATTATCATGAACAAGAATTTTCTAAATCCGACTGGTAGTTCAGATTAGTGAATTCAAACAAACTCGTCAGCTTTATTATATGTATAAATAGAAATACAGATTACTCCATAGAAAGTGTATGCCGCACAGGTATTACTCTATTTTCATCTTTTTACATCGTCTGTGTCAAATATTGTGATTTCATTTTTACTGATTTTTATCCATTTCTGTCGGTCATTTTTGAATAAACTCACCGAGAAAGGTAACGTGAAGTGAACTGTAATTCCACTTAACCTTTCACGGTGAGTTTTTTGTAGAATCGACCGGCCACTTAAGCCCGTCACAGACGTAGCTATATATTAATATAAAGATAAAAATAAAAGAAAAATAAAAATATATATTATAGCTGGGTCTGTGGTCACTCGAAGATTTCTACAGAAAATACCTATGTCGTAATATGCCTTGCTATGAATTATATTAATACTAGCTTCTAGCAGCGGCTTCGGCCGCGTGAAAATCGGAAATAGGGAGGTTTCTTGATTTGTATTGTAACTACACCTACTCTACACCTACCTACACCTACCTACACCTACTCTACACCTACCCTACACCTACGCTACACCTACACTACACCTACCCTACACCTACCCTGCACCTACCCTACACCTACCCTACACCTATCCTAACCAGCCCAAAAAATACTATGACTTATTTCTGGTTTCCTGGTACTTGATGTTTTTGGTCTCCTGGTACTTGTAAATCTGAAGTACTAAGGCAGCAGCGGCTCTGAATTTCCACTTCCTCCTCAGTCTTCATTGATCCATGCCACTTACCGGGATAAAAAGTAGCATATGTCTCATTCCAGGATATGAACTACATGTGTGCCAAATTTCATCCAAATCCCTTCAGCCGTTTTTGCCTGATTGAAACACAAACATACAAACATACAAACATACAAACATACAAACATACAAACATACAAACATACAAACATACAAACATACAAACATACAAACATAGAAACATACAAACATACAAGCATACAAACATACAAACATTCACATTTATTATATTAGTAGGATTATAGCTACGTCTGTGACGGGTTTTACTGTAAATTGGCAATCTTTGCCCAGCTGTGGGATGATACAGGCTCCTTCTATAGCGGTTGAATAGCTGGCGTACCCCAATTTCCAGCTGCTTTAATTCAGGGGTAATGTGCACTATTGGTTTAAAGTTACCGATAGTTATATTCTTTTTGTGATCTGAAACGTTGTCTTTTAGCTGTGTCAGGGCAAATGGTGTTAAAATGCCCCGGTAGCATTAAAAAAAATCTTGTGTTTCGATGAAAAAAAAGAATTACTTTATACGAAACAGTTTTGCATTTCAATATTTTATCAACAGCTTGAAAGCGACGAGTAACAGCTCGTTAAAAAACTTTACAGCTCAAACGAATCGTGTCTAAGCCGGGGAAAAGCAGTTGTTATAACTATGTTATTATTGTAACGTGTAACTTCCCCTAGTATGTTTTCTAGAAAATAAACAAGCAAAAGTTGAACTAATGGTTTCTCGGAAGTGTGGATCGTCATCGGTGCTATATAGTCAAAATGGTTCCATCGTATGTTCTTTCTTTTATTTTCAAGACATTAAAATGTCAAGGCAAAAGTTGTAGGTATTTAAATATTTCAGTTTGGTCTTTAAAACAGTTTGATATTTTGATCTGGTTAAAGGGTAGCATCGAACCTGCCAGGGTTACGGATTTTATTCCAAAGACCGCAGCCCTGGAAAGCAATGGCACTAGGAAGAGCATGGATGGGTTTTAGTCAGTAAGAGTCTGACACTCCCTTCCGCTCCGCCCAAAACGGGAGGTGTCATTTTATGATTTCCCATACATAAAAAAAGAATAATATATCTAAACTTAGGCAATGCTCTCTTACCCATTTGCTTTATTCGAATTCATGTGATTATGTTTTCATTAGCTAGTATCATTAGTTAGCTATGGTAGGCGCTAGATAAACTTTCAACAAAGTACATTGACATTTTCATAGATACACGAACAATAAATTATGAACCGTTTTGCATTACTAGTGAACGTAAAGGATCACGATTTCTGTTTTTGATATTCAGAAAGTCAATAAATGTACTTGTGAACTAAGAACAACTGGCAAATCGTGTTGTCATTCATTCTTAGTTCGGGTTCGGGACTAATCGTATGTCTCCTACGGACTTACGATTAGTCCTGAATCCCTGTTGCAGTCCCTGTTACGAAGTAGAAAACGCCCGACACTAAGGCCGGAACTACGGACTTCGGGCTTAGAGAGTAGACCCCCATAACTGAGCCATAATAATATCTCTAATCTCGCAAGTATCAAAAACTAGACGGGTTGATGTAAGTCATGCCCCGTTTGAATACTTATATGACTCTACTCGGCTTTCACGTCACACTTGGCATGCTAGTGCCGCCACTCGTACGAGTCAACTGTGCGAAATGGATATTGTGATCGCAGTTAGCTGGCAGGCTGCCACTATTCATGCTCGACTATTGAGTATAAATCCAATATGTTACTGTTACGAGTAAACTGTGAGACTGTATAGTAGCAGCGATAGGCATTGATTTCAAAAGAGTTGGATTTGGTTTCCGACACAACGGAAAGGTATGGGAAGGAATGACAGTTGGAACGCGATAATATCTTATCATAAATGATCATACTTTTTCTCTCGTATCGATGCAAAATAAGCGACGCAGCAAAGCTGATTGATCACCGTGCGATTCATTATTTTTTATTTCTAAAAGAAATCATATTAACACCAATAAAGAATGGGTTATGCACACATAGTAACAATTTGAAATCTTTTCAAAAACTAACGGACTAAGTTGACTAAGTCTCCCATATGATTCTGCACTCGTAAAAAAATATTAAAATCCTTTAGGACTAACAAGCAAAAAGAAATGTTACAAGGGTTTCCTTTACTCTTTTTAAGGTCTGAAACCTAAAAGTACAAATAGCCAAACCAACAAAGCAAGCCTCAAAATAACTACACACAGCCATTCAAGCTCTCTCAATAACGGACTATCGATTGATCACTATTAAGCAGAACCCAACTGTGTGTAAACTTCCAGAGTTTGAGTATTAAGGCCACTTTAATTCAATATTTGCATAGGATTATCGAACCACGAGTGAAGCTTAGCAACCGAATTGTGAAGCGTTAGTTAGCCCTTTGAACAAATGGGTCAGTTTGAGAATATGTGGTAGGTAAGGGAAAACAAAATATGCGCTCTGAATTTTAATTCGACCTCTTTTGGTTTAAATACAATTATGGCGGTAGGTTATGTTTTGGCATGAATGAAAATACTGGATAACTTTTTTTCCAGTGCGCAAACTTTGAGAACCACTTCTGCCCATGTAAATGAACAACTTTCCCCAAGAAAGCCATAGTCAATTCCTAAAAAAAAATTTGAACTTCCCATACAAAATTGTTATCAACTGACCACAATTTGTATGGGAGACTCAATTTTTTTTTTAGGAATTGACTATGACTTTCTTGGGGAAAGTTGTTCATTTACATGGGCAGAAGTGGTTCTTAAAGTTTGCCCACTGGAAAAAAAAATTACCCAGTATAACTCAGGTTTGCAGTATTCAAACTTAATCCCAACTAGTCCCTACTAATATTATAAATCCAAAAGTAACTCTGTCTGTCTGTTACTCTTTCACGCTAAAACGGCTGATCGGATCGTCATGAAATTTGGCAGATATATAGCCTGGGATATGGAGAAGGATATAGGCTACTTTATTACATCCACGTGGGCGGAGCCGCGGGCTAAACCTAGTGATGTATATGCGAAAGTGAGTTGGTTTGTTTACAACGCTCTCAAGCCTATATCTAAACCGATTTAAGTGAGTTATGGTGCAGAGATACATGGAACCCTGGCGACGGTTATAGGTTAAGCAAAAACGTATATTAACGCGAGCAAAACCGTGAAGCCTTAAAAGATAGAAGACCTTTTGTCGGTTTTAAGTAAAACTTATTTGTCACTAGCCCGCTGTTTGCTGCCCGCGACTTCATCGGCGTAAACTTCCGATTGGTATTAAAAGTATCTTGGGGTTAAATCCAGGTTATAAACTATAAACTATAGAGCTAGCAGGGCATACAACTCGATGTGTCAGAGCGTTGATGATCTTGACTTGCTCTCCACCAGTGTTCCTAAACTAAAAAAAATACTGTGCAAAATCTTCTTTGAAGATCACTAAGACCTTACTTTCTTTTGCCTGTCTACTGTTTCTTGTGCTACCTCAATATTGTCAGTGAAAACTTTTAATTACCTTTCTCTCACTAACTGTCAACTATCTGTATCCTAACTGTAAGTTTTCTTAAGAAATAAAATAAAATAATGTGTGCCGAATTTCAGTAGCCCAAATTCGTTCAGTAAGTTTTGCGTGAAAGAGTAAAATTTTCTTAAATTATGCAGTTTTAGTTTTCATCAACATCAGGCCCGAGAATCCACAACTGCATCATTGGATTTTTGAAAAAAAATGTTAGGTAAGTAGGTACAGTAGGTAGGTTTAGTCAGAAATATAAAAAGTAATTTTGTTAAAAATTAGCACTTCCGTTAGTTTGCCATGTATTATTACTGCCCAGAATTTTATCCTTAGTAGCAACACTTTCAGATGGCGTAATAATACAGGGCGTGTTTTTTTTTTTCAAAATCAACCGATTTGATTCCTGGCTAGGAATACCGATGTTTCAAAAATCCAATAATGCAGTTTTAGTTCTAATCAAAATTGTTTTTCGATTTGGCCATCCACGCACATTACTCAGCATCAACTTGAAGTGTGGGCGACAAAGACTGCCCACTGCTTTTCTCATGTCACAGGTATTTTCATAAAAATATTCAAATGCAACAATGTCTGAACCCTAAATAACAACATGACATATTGGCAATTCAAATACTTCTCCCACACCCTATTTAAAACAGTACTAGCTTTTGCCCGCGACTTCGTACGCACAAATCCTGTACCCGAAGTAATTACGGGAAATCCTCCTGAATCCTGTCAGTCACTTAGCCAGCCAGTCAGTAACGGACGAGTTTCATAAATGTATATTTATGAATAATTTCCCACGCAATGGAGTCAGACCCAACACAATTCCATTCACACAAAAATGAAATGTTCTGGACATTTTTCACCACAATTTTGGCACAGCCTAAAAATAAGCTCAGTTATTCAATTTTGGCGTAATATACTTCTATTTTGGTTCCCCTAACTTTTATGGAACCTACGTAAAGTGTAACCTATTTTTAGCCACCATTGTGTCGACATTATCTTGTCTTTATCTTTACTTACTACTAAAAATATTTGCACTCTTACGTAAAAGCACTACACATGCTTTCAGTTTCGTGTCTGTATACAGGGTGATATGAATCTTATATTTCCTGCAGAAAGCTTATAGCCATAACAATCTTCCGGAAAATTCGGTCACAGGCTGCGTGAATATCACCATTTCCTTAGTATAATCTATTTTAGGGGTTAATGCTCGCACCGATATAGCACCCGGTAAGAATGTCGATGTAGTCACCCTGTATAGTGCCATAAAAATATACGGGAGTGTATAACCTTGTATGGGTTTCTACATAAATGTTTATATTATCTTTTTTGACCGGCTTGTCTAAAGTATACCTGTTTCTGTACCGACGTAACACTGTACTGTTATCGGAGTTTTCAAAGAATGTGCTGAAGTTTTATTTTTGTCAAACTTTAGCATTAAAATAGAGTTTGACATAATAGATTTGAGAGCGTGAAGAGAGAGACAGGAACAGTTATTTCCACTTTCTATTGAAATCTTACAATTGCTCTCACGGTATCTCTAAACTTTTTTTCTAAAAGTTCTTAACTAACTTTTTTGATTTTGGAATACTACATTTGGTCTTACGAATATGACATGCTACTTCATTTCGAAGAACAAAGATTTCCATGTGTTTTTTTTTTTAAAACAAACGTCACCCCACACTAGGCATTTCTCCTGTATCGTGGTGCGTTTATAAACATATAAACTGACATACACAAACAGCCTGACCATTTATGTGTATAAAATAAACGCTCCTGGCTCCAAATTCTCAAAAGCCAGCCCTCAAACGATGTTAATATAAGTTATTCTCCCCTTAAGTAATTTGATTCACGTACTTTACCATAAATGCAATCGTCAATGTCAAAGTTTTAATGGCATCAACTTAAAAACTACGTGGAAGTTAGACATTCACCCATTCATTTCAGTAATTTTCCACAAGTCCAGTAATTTTTCTTTGAACCGAAGGTCCGTGACAGACGCTGATAATTGTGGGAAGTCACAACTGGACATTACACGTTCACATAAAGTTACAAAGTATTAACGCGATGAGGGACGTGCACGTGCACGTGCGTGAATATTTTAACTGACTGCAGACCGATTCCTATGCAATATTAAACGGCATTATGCTATCTCTTTCACTTTAGCCGTTGGTCCCGGCTGTCATTTGCAGATCTTTGGCAGTCATTACGGATTTTGAGAAGCCAGAAAATCTGACACTAGTCTTGCCAAGAACTGGCGCATTACCCAGTTACCGGGATGTGGAGGTCAGATAGGAAGGCGTTCCACGTAATATACTGGTATTCAGCTAAATCTGGTGTGACTAGAAACTGCCCAACATAGTAGTTTAAAATCTAGGCAGTTGATAAAATTATGTCTCTTTGGGTATGTTGTAGTAACAGAAATTCTTTTAAGAACGCTTGAAAGTCACATACAGTTTTTTAATTAATAAAAAATCGAGCATACAGTACACTAAGGGCTGATTTTAATAGTCAGATAACGTGTATCTGGGGAATTAAATTGACGGTTTGACAGCTTTTGTATAGTAAATCTGTCAAACCGGCATTTTTATTCCTCAGTTAGAAGATAAATGCCCTAAGACTTACATATTTGAATTGCTTAAATATACTCCCTTATTTAATTCTCAAAGAACAATAGTTAAAGTATTACCCAAAGGTTGACTGACAGAGTATTCCTTGTTGCACTATGTAGTCTGCGTATGTACCACTGCTGTACATAAAGTTTAAATAAATAAATAGAAACAGACAAACCTAGCGCCACGTTATATACGTTTTGGTTTTCGTAATAAATCTGTGAGATGTATTTTTCATATCTACAAAGAGTTAGCAAAGTCACTGAACCAGACTTTTATAATCGTAGTAGATTAAAATGACTTCAGCAGACAATTTGGTCTTTGTTTAGAGATTTCAAAATTTTAAACTAAGTAATTATTCTAATCATCCCTTTCATTCTCCTCCAATCTTTGTCAACCTTTCATAAATTTAACTTATCACAAATAAAACAAAAGTTTCATATAAAAAACATTTTATTTATACTTTTAACACGATGAAATGTTAAAGTACTGAGCAAATTAAATTCCGAATCGTATCGTCTTACAAATTAAATGGATTCATACAATTAAATTTTGAAAATGAGGTCCATTGAAACCAAAAGTTTTGAATATAAAGCACCGACATTTTAGGCAGAATTAAACCGGTATATACAGAATCATTAAAACACACATTGGGCTGTGTAAGTGAGCGTGTCAATACTAGGTTTTCAATTGTGTGACCTGCTCCTATATTCCAAGTCCTTTTTCCTCTTTCACTCTACTTGACCAAGTCACTGTTACAATGAAAAACGCCCTCAATTCATGTAAATGAATAATAAGCGATACAGCTGTCAATTTGATTAAGGAAGGCACAGTCGAGATCGAGTCAAGGAAAAACGATTTAAAATTTAGGTCCATTTTACACTTAACAATACACTACTTTTCTCATATCGTTGTGACTGAGACCAGTGACGTGTTCCAATATTCAAGACTAGTCAGCAAGTTGCTCAGGCCAAAGAATCCCCTATATGTTTCGTAAACATTTTATAAAATTACAGCCACTGTCACATTAAAAATACAAAGTTTGGTCTCCAATAAATAATGAGTCTAACTACAAGAACCACGTATGTTTGAATACAAATTATACAAATAGACATCTTTCATAAAAATAAGTAAAGAACATAACAAACTACAAAAAGTCAACATTCTTAAAATAAATACCTACCTAAATTAGGCCAAAATTATTAACATCACAGATTTTATGGCAGCTTCTACAGTTCGACTGACAACGTATTGTTAAAAAAAATCTCGATCGCTTATGTTATATACTGTCGACTCACAATTAGTGCAAATAATAATAAGTAGGTACTATAGAGATAATTAATAGATAAATAAATAATCAAATATTAAAAATATCTTGATAAAATCTATTTTAAATAATTGCCACAAATACAGAAAATTATGATTTTCAATAATGACATGAAATGGTGAAGTTAAATGTCCTCGCATCTTGTTGATATAACGTTAAAACGGTTTATGTTATTCTTAGCAGAATATTTCCTATGTTAAACATACTTATTTTAATTCACGGATATTTGCAAAACAACAGAATATAAATACTCTACCAATAGTAATGTGATTTTGACCTAAAAACAATCGTAGCTTCAATCAATTGAAGCAGCAAAAGCAATTCCCAAATATTATTCTGATATTACTTTCAAATATTGTCTGAAAACACTCATTTAATTGTGCCATATCATATTTACACTTATGTCAACATTACATATTTACACATTGAGTACAGTCATTTACATTATACCGACACATATAAAATATTTACAGCATTCTATCATTAAAATCGTTTCCAATTAACACAACCGAAATTGTATCGGACTTTATACGAATTGCTGCAATCATTTGAATGATTTTCCAGCACAGTGAGTTCAATGAAAATATGATGTTTTTAGCTGGAAACAGTCCCATAGAGAATCCGAAGCAATTTCCGCGAAACGTTGTCAAATAAACGGTTATTTACTTGATATAGGGCAGGTTTGGAAGGATGTCGGGTCTCCGCCGGTGGTGCGCTCCATGGTGCCTCAAATGTATCAAAGCCTCTCTCATTTTTTGTTCCCTCAACGTTCGAATATATTCCTCATCAATCGTATGTCTATGCTTCCCGCCTCGCGATGGCTTCTCCATCCTCCCATTCTCCTTAAACAATACACACCACAAAGACTTGTCCTTATTATCCCACAATAACGACTTCGTATACTCTTTTAATCTTCTACTATTTTCCTCCACCCGCCGCATGGCTATCTCTATTTTAATCAAGTCTTTATAATGGTCCGACACAGGCGGTGTCGCCGAAATATTGTTACTGTCGCTTTTAACGGCGCTTATATTAATTCTCGACAAGTAATAATTCTCATATTGGCTGGAAGAGCCACTCGTTCGCAATAACCACACCACACTGGCGACGAATGTACACGACACTATGAAAGTTAATATGAGGAGAGTTAGTCGGAATACTAGGCTCGGGGACGCACAACTCATATCACTATTTGTTTATGTTTGCGGACGCACTGGGCTGGTTCGTACATGCCGCGCCGGCGTAGTCGCTCGCTACGACGGGCTACGGGCGTCCGCTCGCTACGTGCTGCCGCTACGAACTGGCGTAGCCGCGTAGCCGCGAGACGTAGCGGCGTCGGTCGTCCTCGGCGCATAGCCACTGTTTATCTCACTTGTAATTTGCAGTCCAAAGCTGTATCCAAGCTGCAGATGCTTTCAAATCTCTTTGTGCGAGCTTTCTTTGCACTTTTGTGCAGTCATTGTACTGGAATTTTTAAATTCGTAACTACGACGTACCCATAATTGCTCGCAGCATTTTATAAAACTGTAGCCTTTAGAAAGTCTTTGAAACATGAATAAATACAGTGTTGGTTTTTTTTATTTGAAAGTTAAACGTTGGTTTTTATGTAGGTCGGAGTTTCGAAGCTTAATTCAGTAATTTGGGTGGGAAGGCGTCAACGATAACGATCTCGTCGCCACTGCAATTACTGGTAGGCTTTTTGTGTCAAAAATCTATACTTACCGAAATTACTGAGTAAATACTTATTCGGGGTTAATATTGTATTTAGGTATAATTTTGTGGCTCAATTATTGTGATATGGAATACGGCGCGTGGACGTTTTGATGAATATTAACTTTTGATATTGCCTTTGTCGCGTAATGGACTTACTGCACGCTTAGTAGTGCTTTGCTGAGTGTGGAGTTCTAGGTTCGATTCCCAAGACAGGTAAAGTATTGTTGGTTTTTCCTTTACATTTGGTGGCACACACACAGGAAGATGGCAGTGTGAAATCCGTGCCTCAGAAAGCATTCAAAGCTTCTCTGTCGAGATAAGTTATGTCCGGATTCAGTTGGGAGGACAACTTTGATCACTTATATCTTTTATACGAAGGCTAGATCTTCATATTATCTTGTTTCTTTGTGACCATTATAGGATAGCGTAATGAAGAAGATGTAAAAGTACTTTTATATAAAAACCCGAGCACAAAAAACGACAAAAAAGCTCCAGACAAGTCACTTTTCAAGATTGACAAGAGGCAGTTGGTGGCATTTATTTTATTTCGTTCACAGATTTGACTCCGTTTGAATGAGTTAGTTATACATACAACGTGTAACAGAATAAACGCAATACTTCTTAAGGGGTCATTCTACTCATCATTATGAACAACTTTCACTAAGGGACCAACACTGAAATCACGAAAAAAAAATCGACTGCTCCATACATTTCTGTGCGCATAACTCGACAAAATGTACTGGACAGCTGATTTTTTTTTTCGCGATTTCGAGTTTGATCCTATAGTAAAAGTTGTTCATAATGATGAGTACAATGACCCCCTAAGAGGTATTGCTGTTGTTTAATCTGTTACACGTTGTATATGTAAGTACTACGTACTAGATGTGACGTTCCAAACACTCATTTGTTTTGACTGAAATGCACATTTGACCTCCTACTCTAATGTGGCTTTGTCATTAATGCGGTGTACGGAGCGGTGCTAATAATGCGAAAATTCGGATCAAAGCGTGAACCTGTATACCAGGGCCTCAAGTCTGCTATTACAATAGTTCCAGAATGGTTTATCATTGATTTTATAATTGTTGATTTTGACAAGTTTGGTAATCTACTAATATAAAAGTGTTATTATGACTTGCCAATGGTCAACCACTGACACTCCATTGAAAGAAATGGCATAGAATGGTAATCTCATACGTAATCACAAATGAATTACAGACGTATGCGGTAATCTGCTAAAATTTTGACAGTTCCTTCGATCAGTGACCTACCATTAGAACGTCATTGTGCAGTCTTTGCTTTTCAAAGACATTGAATATTTAGAACCACGATTGTATTACGAGACCACTGACTGACCAATGATCGACCATTATGAATTTAGCAGATTACGAACTTATCGCAAAATGACAATGGGATCGTGTTGGAATGACGAATTTATAAAAATAGCAGACTTGGAGCCCTGGTATACTGATTCAGTAGTGAAGTAAAATTATTTGTAGTTCAAATGAATAAATAAATACATAGGTAATAAGAGCTTAACAACACAATAGAAAAAAATAATACTTCATTTGTTGCCACGCCATCTTCAACCAATCATAGACTAAAACCTTCAGATGTTCCGTTACATAACCTGTTGTAGGTAAAAAGGTAAGACTAAACGCAGACTTAACGTGGTGATTTTATCAATTGTGTTGCTATATTTATTTTATGTTCTTTCTTTTTAGTTATTATATATTTGTCAACGTTAAAAAAATATTACTGCATATACGACACTGCCAAAATACTTATAGAAATGTCAGCATCATGAGGTGTTAGCGCATAACAATTCATTTTATTTTAATTTTCTACTATAATTTATTTACTTCAATGCTGATACATTTTGAGAAAGTGTATGAGGTCTAATGAAGTAATTGTAGGTAAAAAGCTGTCTCTTCTGCGTGATTTTGCAAAATCTATATAAACTTCAAGTTGTTACACGTTACCTACGTAAACGCGTAAGCGCCATGAAATTCTTGTCTCTTATGACGTTTTGTTCGCGAGAAAACTATGCTTTATAAGCGATCTAGCGCTGCCTGTTTGGATAGTTTAGTTAGACGCTTTATGCAAAGATTTAACTTAAGTTCTAATTTGCCAGTTTTTGAACAAGAGGTTTTTATGAACGTTCTTGACTATCGGTATAATGTATATCAATGAGTTACATTTTTGGAATTGCCACCTCAAGCCCTTTAATTTGATATCATTGTTTGGACTCTAGAGCGCTACAAAGAAACAATCATGCACACGTAGGCTGATAAACACGTAACCCATCTTTGCGTCGCGTTGTCGGGTAAAAACTCGATCAATATTGCGCAACTGATACATTCGTCACATATTCATGGTGAATCAGGCTAAACATACATAGTTATGTACATACCTAGTTATCAGAAAACATTTTTGAAAAAGATTTTAGAGGGAGAGAGAGAGCGATTTTAGTTTTGAAAGTGAAAAATCACTACATTCTTCCCGCTGAACTCTTTTTCGAGAATTTTCTCTGATAACTATTTAAACTTAGATACCTAGCGTATGCATACCAAGTTTTATTAAAATCGGTTCATTAATTTCGAAAAATACATTTTTGAAAAAGAGTTCAGGGGGAAGGATATAGTGATTTTTCACTTTCTATAGAAAACTTAAAATCGCTCTCTCTCTCCCTCTGAAATGTTTTCTGATAACTATTTAGACCTGGATAACTAGCGTTTGCAAACCAAGTTTCGTTAAAATCGGTTCATTAATTTTGAAGAATTATGATTTGAAAGTTTGTATGAAAAGCCGTACCGCGTAAACGCTCTTAAGAGCATTTACGCCGTACGGCATTTCATATAAACTTTCAAGTCCTTATTTTTCGAAATTAATGAATCAATTTTAGTGAAACTTGCGAACTACGAATAAGTATGATACATAGGACTTAAAAAGTATTAGAGAACATTTTCGAAATGTCTTATTTAAAAAAAATAATTGGAAATCTCTGTTTCTATGAAAATTTAAAATCGGTCGTAATTTAGCTGTTACACTATTTTTCGAAAATGTTCTCTTCTGAAAATGTTCAGGTTAGAATAAGTTTTAAGTTGCACACCATTGCGTGAAATGACACTAGGGCAGTCACTTCCTGAAATTACCAATTTAACTATTTGGCTACGATATGTTAACCTATCTATAAGTATGTTCTATTTATCAAAATTGCCATTAATTTAGTTTTGAAAAGGCATTGAAATCCACAGTGTATGTTTTTAGGGTTCCGTAACCAAAGCGTAAAAACGGGACCGTATTACTAAGCCTCTGCTGTCCATCTGTCCGTCTGTCTATCTGTCACCACGCTGTATCTCATGAACCGTCATAGCTAGACAATTGAAATTTTCACAGATGATGTATTTCTGTTGCCGCTTTAACAACAAATACTATAAACAGAATAAAATAAATATTTGAGTGGGGCTCTCATATAACAAACATGATTTTTTTTCCCGTTTTTTTTATAGATAATGGTACGGAACCCTTTGTGCGCAAGTCCGACTCGCACTTGGCCGGTTTTTTATTATTTATTTATCGGGACACACCGTATTATAGTCAGGATCTATATTAAAATTACTCTCCATACATAAAACCTACTAAACCAAACGACAAAGTCATTAAAAGATACACAAGAACTCGAAAATTACAATGTCAGAGAAGAATAAATACGACATAACTCTTTGGCGCTGAAAACCGGGTAATTTCATACCATCGGTACATTTGGTACCGCAGTAACATTCCATTTAAAAATATAGCTTATGCCCGTGGGTTTGTCCGTGAAGAGGTCGTCCAAATGAACGGCCACTCGTCCTTTGAAAGGTTCATTAGAAAACCAGCGTCAGACAGCATCAGTATGTCTGACAAATCACTGAAATGGACCTTTCTAGTGCAGCCGTGAGACACGCACTTAGTTGTGGTATATTACCATTTTTTGTAAATATATATATTTTTTTTTTCAACAGGAACCGTCAGTCGCACTACTAGGACAAAAACTATGTCCATAAATCAATAAATTTGTCTATTTATACCTATGGCCTTACCCAGGTCATGCATCTATTAATACCCAAACCGTTTAGATGACAAGGCATGTCTAAAATCAATGTGAAATATTTGTATTAAAAGTAGGTACCATTAAAAAATTCAAGACAATTTTATGGCACTTTTGAAATTCGTTTTCAAGAAAATTATTGTATTATAAATTGATTTGAACATGAAAAACAGTCGGTATTTAAAAAATAACCAAATTCACAAACAAACAGATTTTCAACGAATGAAATATTAGTTGGAAGTAGAATTTTTGAATTTCCTTCTTATAATAAACGCGGAACTTGACCTGTGTTGACCTTTTATTTTATTCAAACCAGGCTGATTGTTTATCTTTGCAGGTAAAGCAGTGGCTTTGTATTGTATATGCTGTTGTGTGGCTTGGTGGAAAATTATGACGTAACTAACTTTGCCTGCTTAAAAAGTAGCCCTAAACCGTTTCCAGGGTCCCATCGATTTCTGTATCGAACTTAATCAAAATCGGTTAACTGGTTTAGACATGAAAGAGTAACAAACAAATAATGAAACTCACTTTCGCAATAGGAAATATGCATCCATTTTTTTATTTACAATAATACTTATTATACTTTAGTAAACAATAAATTATGAAATGATTTTAAAAATACTTTAAAATAATAACCAGCGATGAAGTTACAAAGCTTCAAAGTTGACATTTAGAAAGAGAAATGCGATACCAACTCGTGACGTCAAATACTATGTCGCTTATACAGCTGCCATAGCAAACGGCGTTTTCGCGAGAGGGACATATATATTTGTTTTAATAAAATAGTTATCATCATCATCATATTCCCTATTGTAATAATTATATTAAGGTTTGGATGGTGTTAAAAGCATAATGGTGTTAGATTATTTAAATACTGGAACGCGTATTGTGTAGTGCTTTCTAGGTATTTCATCAAACTTTCTATAACTCATTATTAACTTAAAATGATTGTTAAAGAAAGATTTGAGCAATATATCAAATGACTTTAAGGCCCATACTCCACCAAAACGGTAATGTAGAGGCGAGAGGAGATATTTTTTTAGCTATGGTGAATCCATCGAAGCTATGAGGGGATGCATAGGGGTGAATCTTGGATGTAGAAATGGACACGTGTCGACATTGGATACGTATCGAGATTTACAAAAACGACGACACGTGATATCGAGTAGTTAATGAAAAAAAGAACTTTTTAATTATTAAAATTAATAGTCTCGAATTTGACTTCTATCGCACCTGATGGTAAGTGATAATTTTGTCAACGATGTAGCACGCTGCCTAGAAGTTACCGATTCACTCTTAACTTAAAGGTTGTAGCTACCAGCATGCACAGACTCCAGCAGGGAAATCCACTTAATAGCTGTATGCAAAATGAAAATATTCCCAAAAAGTTTTGTGCATACCCCGATGATGTAACCTACTTGGTGGAGTTACAAGATAGCTGCATTAGTTCCGATTAAAACCACGCGCCACAAGGGAGTAAGATTAATATGAATTAACTAGTTATATTGAGCCTTTCGTGTGGATTAAAGAAATAGGTTTTAAAAATGCAAGTACATAGATGATTATGCATTAAATTATGTATCTGGTTTATTATGTACAAGTTAAAATATAACCACCACATCATCACAAAATCGGAAAATTAATGATAATTTTCGCTGATTGAATTAGGCTTAGCTGGCTATCACTCTTTCAATTAATTCTGACGTATTAATTACAGTAAATATTCAAAATATTGGTTTCAGAACATTGGTTCAGAACATTAAGTACGGATAATTTGATTAGTTCATATCAATTAAATTGTTTGGTTTGATCAACGTTGTACCAATTTTCACATATTTATTGTGACATTATGTTTATGTAGTTGTAGTAGCTTTGCCTACGGACTGATTATAATAGCTATATTTTCGTATAATTCTCAATATGTTTGTTCCTAATATTACATGGGACTAAACTACTTAGCGATATGAGGTGTCTATCAATCTTTTTATAAGTACAGGCGTGACGTCATTGTTTGTTATGTTTGAAATAGTACCTGTAAAGCGTAGGCTGGATCGGCAGTTCCAGCAATTGGAAATCCGATAATTTATCGTCTATTGGGTAAATAAAGTCGGCGTAAATTATGGATTTGCCAACCTATTCTGAGAATAAAGCATACCGCAACAATTTACTTATTTACCGAAATAGACCGGTCTCTAGTGGCCTCCAGTGGTGTTTATACCTATTTGCCTGTTCATGCAACAAGGTTATGCACTAACCGATCGTTCAAACACGGCGCGTGCTACGCCGGCTCCACACTTTGGTCCCTATATTGGAGAAGTTGATAATGATTGGCCGACGTTGCAAATACAGAGTACAAAACCAATTTCGTATTCGTGACTGTGCCATTGCGCTGAGCGTTTAAAGTTAAAAATAATGCCAAATACAGGCTACTATTTTAGCCTAAAACCTGGCAAAATTTGGCATTAAAGCAAAGTTTGGCTCTTATCCTGGCCAAACCCAAAACATTCAATTCCCCGAAACCAGCCAGAATTGTCCCCGACCGTCAATTTCTATGAGTCAACAGTAACACTTAATATATTATTACTCGAATTCAGACTGTAAGGTCAGCCTATACGTTTGGTCCATATCGAAAATTTTGATAATGCCGTCTAATGGCAGTAGTTCGGTGCTCTATGGTTGGCGTCATTACTATTTTTTCGATCCACACGTTGGCCTAGTGACGTTGCGGCCAACGTTGGGACAAATGTGTGAAGCCGGCGTAGTGTTACCGATCAGTTGCGTGATACGAACTCGAGCAGTGTGTGCCTTGGAACTTTATCACGCTGTATTTGACAGCAGCTGCAGTAGACAGGTTTAGAGTAGATTGAACTTAGTTTGTTGTGGGTAGTATCTGTTGTACCGAGAGCGCAACTCAGTAGTTTTATTGACTGAGTAGTTTAATTATCGATGTGCAATTTTTTTCTAGGCCAAAAATCCTTGTCATCGGAGGTTTACGTAGTTGCAATGCAGAAAAAATGTTAAGTGAACCAACGCTATAAGCGAAGGTAATGTAGGAAATTCAACTGATAAAGGGCTTGCTAATGAATCAACGTAAATTAGTAAAATTTAATGGCATGTTATGAAACACTGTCCAATATCTAAAATAAGAAAAGGGGTTTGAAGATATTAAAATAAGTTGTCAGTCCATTAAATCAAATTCTTCCGTTACTGAGTGACTGACAGATAACGCACAGCCAAAACTACTGTTCGTAGAAAGCCAGGCAAGGAAAGGAAATCTGGCATGTAGGTTCGTCGGGGAGTGTAGGGGAGCACTAAGAGAGGATTTCCCGAAACTACGGGAACGGAAAAAAAACGGGATATGCGCATACGAAGTCGGGGGCAAAAGCTAGTTCTGGAATAAATCCCTTTAATAATATCATACAACTAATTTTATTATTGCTCAAAAACGGTACCTTGAAAGCCGAGAGGGGTTCTTTTACACCACCTTAGTATAAAACCGCCGTTTTCACATGGCTTGTACTTCAACTTATGAAACTTTCAATAACTGAGATCCATTTTCGCAAGGAGCTTTCTTATCATGTAAAAACCACTGCCATAATAATAATCTATATACTCTAGTCCGAGACCATCTTAACACAGCTCGCTTTCTCTATAATCTGACTGTCTAGGGGGTAATCTGCGAGGGTAAAAATGGGGTAATAGGAAGAGCACCACTTAACAGGGTAGATAGGGGCTAAATAGATATAAAGAGACTTCATACTAGTATTATGATCGTTGAATACGATTACTGTCATCGATAGTGAAGACGTTGTTATAATTTTAGACTAATCGATTCGATTACGATACGATATTGAAGAAAAAAAAAATATACCATCTGCATTTCAGTTATATCGCGGGGTATGAAATGCAATTATAAATTAAATACAATTCTAAAAAAATATGATTAAGAATTAAAGTGATTGGATGTCTGAAAGCCAATTCTACTAAATTTTAAGCAACCTTAACATTCGCATGTCAGTCGCAATTTCTCAAAAATGTATGGAAATCAAGGTTTTTTTCAAAGATTTCAACTGAGACGCGAATGCGAACGTTGCTTAAAAATAGCAGAATTGGCCCTCTGTAAAACTTAATTCTTACCTATTTCCCCCATATCTTTATATTTTAAGATTGTAACACATTTTGTATAAAGGAATCCAGTATCATAATATTATATAAGATATTAGAATCCTTAAAGGAAAAATTACTGAATAAAAGTATCGAAAAACATATCCTTGAGATACATTACGAACTTCTTGTATAAAAATACTTATTTTTCCATAACGTCGTGTCGTGTACAGTGACGTTATCGTATCGCATTGTGCAAAAACATAATGGCGAGCGATGACAATGTTTCATCCCTATCTTAATAGGAATGGGGCATTGTCGTAAAAACATCGTTCGATGAGAAAAAAACTTGCGCTGAAAATTGAAAATGAAAATAGTGAGGGTACTTTGAAAAGATGAAAGGTTTTACTGAACAGTGGAAATTCAGCTAGAAAATTATAACTTTACTGCAAACTGGACATTTTTACAGTGGAACTAAAAATATTTTCCAACAGAAACTTAGTACTTAGAGAACTACCGCAGTTAGTCGCACCTGTAATGTAACATCAGGCGTTACACTAGCAGAACATTAAACAAATAAAAACAATGAAATATGGGACAAGTTTTTTATGGCATTATACTTTCGTGTAAAAGAGTTCCGTAGACGAAAAAACCTTTAGGTACTCCAAGTACTGACGAGAATTAATGGGTTATTTTGATTGCCTGATTGAACCTTTTAATGTTGGTTATCTTATTTTAGTATTATTTTAGTCAGAGGGCTAATTCTACTATTTTTTAAGCAAGCAACGTTCGCATTCCGCCTCAATTTCCAAACATTTTTGACAGATTGCGACAGACATGCGAATGCCAAACGTTGCTTAAAAATTAGTAGAATTACCACTCATCATTAGGACTGGTCTGTCAGAAATTGATGGACCGATAAACAAAATAATAAGTACATAGTATTAAATAAAACACTGTGGCGACATTGCGGATGTTGCCCGGGAAGCTGTTTATTTGATGGACATTTGTACATTGGACATGTTTGCTATGTGATAGATGAGCGGAGTCTAAAATAAACACTATTTGGATCCCATTAAATGCTATGAAAAGTGAAAAAGGCTGGCTTTTCACTTTTCATAGCATTTTATTATCCAGCAATAGGTCACACGCAAACAAACTCGATAGATGTCATGTTGTATATAGTACTCACTAATTTTAAAATAAAAGGAACCCTAAAAGTTCCTTCGTACCTCTCAAACGACAAAAAACTGGAAACTACTCTCAGTTGTTACTACACTTAATACAGGTACGGCACTAAATTCAGCACAAAATGCCAACACATTTCCAATTCCAGTCATCGAATCACATATTAACGGCTTCGGCCTAATAAATAGGCAGATGTCGTGACATTTAATATACACGTCTGTCGGATGTATCTCTAAATTTAACTTGCTAATGCCGTTCAAATGTGTATTAGCCGAGATAACTGCTGTCAATGTGTCTCATCGTGGACGAGGCCGAATGCCGAATGCCAGAGCATTAAATATTTATGCACTAGTGGACTGGGCCTATTCGTCTGACCCAACTATCCACCGAATTTTATTTTATTCATTTGATGGCCTCTGCACGACCGATATGTAAGTATGTTCCGGATAAAAGTGGGACAGGCGAACTGGTTGGTTTAAAGTAGGTAAAACAGATTATGTAGAAAAGTTGAAGCTGAAAATATATGTACTTTTAGAGAGATTTTTAGGTTGTACTTATAATATCCTTATTTTTTGAAAATAAATTTTCATCTTACAATTTTTCAGTCTAGAATGGGAGTTTTGCATGTGGGTTGATTCATCATTATTATATCAGCCGAAAGACGTCCACTGCTGGACATAGGCCTCCCCCAGGAGGTCTGCCCTGCTTGGGCGGAACACCGCCGTGTCCTCGTCGAGGCGATCGGCGGCGGCGACCTCTCGCGTCCGGCCCTGGTTCAATCCATGGTCCGGAGCGAGGAGGCATGGGAAGCCGTCACCTCCTTCTGCGAAACAGTAATGCTAGTGAAGGAGGAGGCGGGCCGCGTGAGGGAGAGACGCCCCGGGCGTCGGGAGTCGCAGGGCGATTCCCGGCCACCGTAGGCGCGGGTCTGCGGACGGCGAGTGTTGGGTGGCTCGCCATCCGATCAAAGCCAGGCCCGGGTCGACGGTGCGTTGTGTTCCACGCGCGCCTCAAAGAGATGTCAGCATAGCAGTAGGGGCCCGTTAGGGCCAGAGCCTGCCAGAGTTGCGGACTATGTTCCAAAGAGTTACCGCAGCCCTGGAAAGCAAAGGGCACTAGGAGGAGCTGGGATGGGTTTTAGTCAGTAAGAGTCACTCCCTTCCGGAATATGATCATCGGAAGGTCTTCGCCTTCCGATGATCATATTCCGGAAGGGAGTGACTTCTTCTTCTTCTTCTTAAGAGGCCACTAAGAGTAAGGGTAAGTCACTTTAAGGGCAAAGAAAAGGGCTATGCTCAAAGTTTTCTAGTGTGATTGACCCAAAAATGAATATATCCGGAGGAGAACCAAAATTACCGACATTCACAGATCAGGTAGTTGATATGGATGAGAGGTTCCGGAGTGTTAGAAGACCTTGAAAGTGGGCCGATGACCTGGTGAAGGAATTCAAGACACACAAAACCAGTTGATGAGAAGAAATTTGGGGGAGGCCCATGATCAGCTAGCTGAAATGACGATGATGTATGTTTGTCATGTAGGCAAGTTGTTGATGGTTATTATGTTTAAACATACGTACATCACCGTCATCATCTTAATCAAGCCCGTCACACCAAAAATATACATCAGTAGTATTTTTTTACTTGTATCGAATATTCTCCACAAATAAATATAAAAGTTTCTTGGCTTTTTTTACACCGCGAGATCACTAAGTATCTAGGTAAGATACCGATCTTACCCTGCATATATATGGGCTTGATCTGCACATTTAACTTTATAAATGACTAAATGTACGCTAGCGCAGTGAAAACTAATGCAGGCAGGTATCACTTACGCCAGCTTCAGAAGTGGGTCGATTTAAAACGACGGGTGCTATCGGAACGGGTCGGATATCCGCCCGGAGGAGTTTCTCCGAAAATTTTCAACAGCAGAGGTAAGTGGCCGAATGGAAAACTTTAATTTTTAAAATACATTTTCTAGTTCAATGAAGATTTACCCGTTAGCTCCTACTTCATGCACGTGTCCAGACGCTGCAGGAGGTTTGACGATTCATCGAATTACATATTTTCTTTAGTCCAGATACCAGTTTTGCAGGTTTTGTACATTATTCGTCATCCAATTAATTCCAGTTCATTTCATTAGCAACCTTGAAGAGCCAGTCACTTTTTTTTCAATTGGCTGATCCCAAAGCCTAGCCTATATTGTGAAAAAATGCCAACGACCCAAAATTCTGCCAATTAATGCGAGACTGTCATCATCATAATCATATATCAGCCGAAAGACGTCCACTGCTGGACATAGGCCTGCCGCAAGTATCGCCACAACAACTGGTCCTGTGCGTTTCGCATCCCTCGGCTACCAGCGATCCTCACCAGGTAATCAGTCCATCTTGTCGGTGGCCTTCCAACGCTGCGTCTTCCGGTACGCGGTCGCCACTCCAGAACTTTGCGAGAATGTAAGTAATAGGAACTACAAAACGGAATAAGGCGTCAATTTTCTCAAGATCAGTTCAGCTTTATATGTGTCGCAGTAAGATAGATGAAGCCGTAATATAGTTACATCCCTAGGGATATAATTAAATACCGTAACATAGTTACACGAAAGCGATTCTTTACTATCTCACTAGGAATATAGTTATAAAACGGTCCAAGTTTAGTGATATACTTATATTACTAGATTAAGTTTAGTGAAATAGCTTTCGGAGTGTGCGGCGTTAGGAAATTTTTTAGAAAAGCGAAATGAAAGTCATAAAATTGGAACTTCAGTTGGTATCCTGAAAGATTGGTTACCCAGAAATGCAATACAGCTTTCAAACATTACTTTGAATGATCCTATACCAAATGAAAACTTGTCACTGAGAGAAATATGCCAAAAATGGTCGCGCTTTGGTGGCCAAGGTTATTTAAAATGTTCCTATAAAAAATCGAACATACAGTGTTCTACTAAAAGATGTGCCTGTAAGAAGCATTCAGTGCTATGTAATTCTAGATGTCATGATTCCTCTTCTTGTCTGAACATGCATGACTGTTACATCGTAAAATGTTGATGAATCCTTGCTCGACGAAAGTTTCTCATATAGCATAAGTTAAAATTTTTAACCAATCACTCGCTTGCCGAGCGAGCAAAGCAAGATGTGCCGTGGCAGCAGAAGCCAGTTCTGTATCAAAGTTTGTCGCAGTTATTGTTACATTTTGTAGATAGGCACATAGTCATTAGTTAGTTCTTTCTTTCTTTCTTTTTCTTTTCTTTCAAAGGTTGTCTTTAAAAGATCGCTTTTAGCGATAAGGCCTCCCATTGTGTCACCCTATGTAATGTTTTCTTCATCTATCTTTTCTGTTACTTATATGGTGTACATAATAAAGAGTATTCTATTCTATTCTATTCTATTCTATCATGAATACTTCATAAGTACTGAGTTTTAAAGCTTCTTGCAGGTCAAAAGGAATTTTTAACATAAAAATAAAATTTTCTAACAAAAAATATTAATTTTGGGGGGAAGAGTTTCCTTTCCCTCGCAAGGCCCTTTTAACCCAGTTCTACAACCTAATGTTGTGGAGTAATTGCACTATTATAGGTACTGGCTTACTTAACAGAGACAATTATTAATTAATCGCCAGCATTATTTGATTGACGCACTAAGTGAGATTCAACACATTTTTTTGTGAAGAGTTATCTGTAACGACTTATCGTGGACAATCTTGTACATCAAAAGCAGAATATTTGTTATTTCGTTACTCGGATGGCTAAGGAGTCTATCATATTCATTAAATGAGAAATTAGTAAAATATCATTTGATTTTCAGTAGTCAATTTATTAACAAGCCGTTCCTAAAAGATAGATTATACTTTGTTTTAAATAGTTTTTAATTAATAATCTTTCATTTTCAGTAAGCATTTAACACTAAAAATTCCAACAGTTCAACAAGATTATTTTCTAAAATAATTTTATACAATTTCGTTCGTAAAATAAAACGACCAACTTCAAGAGAGAATTTACACGTTTCTTGCCTAGCCATAATAAGGATAGCCACCACCATAAGCCCCACCGCCAATCCCGCCATAGCCATAGCCACCAGCGCCAATCCCAGCGTCAATACCTGCGTCAATACCAGCGCTTAACCCTGCTTGGACACCAGCACCCAATCCACCATAACCATAACCTCCCAATGGATAATATCTTCGATTATTTTGCAAGGGTTGCAAATTCGAATATAGTCTTCGGCTGTTCAGCTGAAGTTTCGGTTCCTGTGCTTGACACATCATGGTTACCACGGCGGAGAGACATAACTGAAGGGTAAATAAAATGATTTGATTATTTTTTTTTTTATTCAAACAAATATTAGAATTTCTTAGTAGCAGCCCAGAGTTGGAAGTTGCTAGTGTGACAACCCTGTGCCTCGGAAAGCACATTAATTCTTTGGTCCAGGGGGTCGATTCTGCTATTGCAATCGTGTCTCAATGACCGGTCAATGATCGATTTTTGTCGTATAACGTCAAACTTTTGACACATTTCCCATACAAAAACTGTCAAAGTTGTCAAATATTCGATCACTGACCGGTCGTTGAGACACGATTGCAATAGCAGAATCGAGCCCCTGCGCGTGACCTATCCTCCGGTCGGGTCGGTTTGTCATCCCATTAGACTATGACAGTAAAAAAACCCGACTACAGAAAATTCACGTTCTAAAAAGTATGAAACAAGAAAACACTCTCATCTCAAATTGATTGATGTTCAGATGATAGCTGTGGTCGTATGCCACTTTGTCCTAAACTAAAGAGAGCTGAAGTTTGATGTTTCATTACTTTAAACAAACTGTTTTACCAGAACAGGTGGCAATACGACCACGGCTATCATCTGAACATCAATAAATTTCAGATGAGAATGTTTTCTTGTTTCATACTTTTTAGAAAGTGAATTTCGTATTTAATTTTATATTTAAAGTCGAGTTTTAATTTTTGTTCTTCTTTTTTTTAATTATTATGGGGTTCAAATTATTATAACAGTATAAATATTTATATTTGAAATGGGCTAATTAAGCCCTTTAGTTTTATACCCAACACGACCATAATACTAAAAAAAAATTAATAATGCGCCCTAGAGGGCGCCACATACAATTTATTGCAACAGAACCTAGCCTATTATAACCAGCGGACAATTTATACGCTTCTAATGACACATCATTTATCAAATTATAATAAATGGTTTAGATGTTACGAGGGAACAGATGAACATACCTACGTACATACATACATACATACTGTTCAAATTCATAACCCTCCTTTTTGCTTCGCCGTAGTCGGGTAAAAAAAATATCAGAAAATGGCCATATGTGTGCGCGTTTAATGGTTTCACCTTTCTTAATTTTTAATTTTGTCCCGCAAATATATTTTTATTGTTAAATCTCTTTCACTTACCAGCAGGTAGAATTTCATTTTGTTTTTTGTTTGTTGCTGTGTCTCGGTGGGCTGAGCTAAGATTGCTGCCGATTTCCGAGATCACCCGAGTATTTGTAGGCAATATTATAGGTGATGTTGAATAGCGATTTAGTTATAGCATAATACATGCAAAAACTAAATCGCCATTTGACACGGACAGAATAGTTATACGATTATGACGTTGGTTTCAATAAACGGTTGGGCAACCTCAATTGGTAGAGGGCGACCAAACACTGATCTTTCCTCCGCGTCGAATTGCCGCCGTCCCATCAGACTGAATTATTACTATTTAATCCTGCAGTTTGGTACAAGTTTGTGCTCAAGCGCAGCCCTGCGCACAGAGTACTGCACTATTAAAGTTTCCTGCGTACTTGACATAATTATCTTTGTGAAATTGGCTATCGTGACCGAAATTTTTGAGAAACTTTTACAATCATAATAAACAAACAACCAAACCTCTAAAAATATTGGTGAAGTACCTGTGTTTATTTAAACCACATTTACTAAACACGAATAAACTTACTCGTACCTCATTAGATTTGCCGTTAGGAAATTCTAAGAAGCCCTTCGAGAGCTTAGTTGTGTGCCCGGAAATCATGTCGCTCATACGTGAATTATAAGATGAAAATAATATTTTACAAGCATCTGATCTGTCAAGAAATATACTCCCGCGATAGAAAGTATCCAGACGCTCTAGAAAATTTGCCATTCCATCAGCCTGTGAACGCGCTAATCTCTGGAACTACCAGACGGATTTAGAAAATTCTTTTTATACAGGGTTATTTGTAAAACACCAGCAACCTTTCAGGGGGTGAAAGTACTCATCATTATAAACAACTTTTACTATGGGACCAACTCTGAAATATCAAAAATTAAATCAGCTGTTTCATACAAAATGCAATAGTCACCCGATGAAAATGTATGAAATAGCAGATATTTTTTTAGACTTTTCAGGGTTGGTCTCATAGCAAAAGTTGTTTATAATGATGAGTACTTTCACCCCCTGAAAGGTTGCTGGTGTTTTATAAATAACCCTGCATAATTAGGATAACCACATTCATGAGAAAGGCTACCGGAAATTCCTAAGGGGATGGAAAAATACTGGATATGCGCGTACGAAATCGCGGGAAAAACCTAGTGCCAAAATATAGAGGAATGATCACGTGACGTTTCGACAGCGTTTGTCAATCCCATGGTTGACGATTTCCCAATTCACTTTTTCAATATTTTAGAGCCTCAAGATTTGGACCGTTAAGACGTAAAGAGGTAACAAACAGTCAGACAGACAGACGGGCATACAGACAGACAGAGTTATTTTCACACTTATAATTTATTATATTACTAACTTTTGCCCGCGGCTCCACTCACGTGGATGTTGGTTATCGCGTAAAAAAGTAGCCCATATCTCAGGCTATACGAGTATATCTGCCAGATCCGTTCACCCATATTAACGTGAAAGCGTAACAGACAGACAGACAGACAGATAGAGTTACTTTTGCATTTCTAATATTTTAGTAGGGATTAATTTGGATTGTGAGATGGCACATTTTTATTCCACTAACCCTGTCCCATTAACGAACAAAAACACATTCTGTTATGTGCCATCGTTACACATGTGGTGGACATCCAACCCATACGTACAAAACGTTTTTTGAATATTATACATTCAGTTATTGTACAGCTTAGGAGTAGAATTACTTGTCAGAGTGACGTGTGTGTGAGTGCAAGTGATGTGTGAGATGACGACACGGTTAGCGCAGTGGTTTAGCGATTGGCTGCTGTGCTGCGTGTCACAAGTTCGATTCCCGCACGGAACAAATATTTGTGTGGCCTACAGATAGTTGTTCCGGGTCTGACTGTTTGTGTATGTGAGAGTGTATGTTTTTAAACGCACCCACGATACATGAGAAATTCTTAGCGTGGGGAATGTTTTAAAAAAAAAACAATAAGAATGTGTTTTGTAATAGCTAAAAACTTGGGGTCCTTAAGTCAACATTAGATAAGTTACTAATAGGCAAGCTTGTTCCATTGCCACTTTTATAGTGTGTTCCAGAAATGCGTAAGGGTGGTGTTTTACATCTGCTATACAATTAGGAAAAAATATCAAAACATTTTTATCTAGTCGGGTTTTTTGAAAAAGTATGACAGTATTTTTGAAATGAAAACTTCTTTATCGGCAGCATTGTGCACTTTTTGGGGTGGGTATAGAATGTTAAACTCGCGTCAGGACATGTGATCGTCACGATACGTGACCTGATCGAAAATTCGTAAGACGGATAATGTAGTATGTTATATAAAGTGTCATGTTTGTGTACGATAGCGCAATAAATTAATATTGTATATAACCACATAAATGATAGTACTTTTATACTGATAAATAAAGCAATTCGTGCGAAGTAGTTCCCTAACCATTCCAAAATATTCAAAAATGCACAACGTTACTGTTCAAGTTTTCATTTCTGGCACTCCCGGAGTGAAACCCGTTGTTTTTTTTTATTTTGATATTGTTTCTTTACTCTATATCAGCTAAAGAACACCACCCTTAAATATGATCACGCACTTCTGGACCTCCCTGTAGATAATGGTGAAAACGAGCCAATCAATATTTAAAAAAACATAAGCACAATAGCCGAGATGTAGGTATGCATGAAGTCATTTAACATGAAAACAATTTTATTTTATTTGATATCAAAAGAAACATAAACATTGTATTGATATTGAAAATAAAATGTGAAATACATTTTAGACCTAAGTGTTTCTTGTCTCGGATTTAAGCGAACAACTAACCTATTTTCCGGATGAAAAAACTTACTTAAAATGCAATCATAACGTTTTATAGCATTATTCGCCTTCTGATCATTCAACCATCCATGAATAGTGGTTGCCACTGTTTTTAAATGAAGTAGATTCAGGACTGCTCTAAGTCTTTATTTCTGTTTTTGAGTTTAAGAAAGTCAATAAATGTATGTGGGTCCATGACCATTATTGCACATTTATCTGGAATCTACTATAGTATTTAATATATTAACCAATATATTAAATACTAGACACAACAACGAATAGGCCGTACATAGTAATAGATTGTATATACAACGTGTAACACAATAAACGCAATACCTCTTAAGGGGTCATTGTACCCATCATTATGAAAAACTTTTACTATAGGACCAATACTCGAAAAAAAAATCAACCGGTCCATACATTTCTGTAAGCATAACTCAACAAAATGTACGGAACAGCAGATTTTTTTTCGCGATTTCGTGGTTGGTCATAATTATGAGTACAATGACCCCTTAAGAGGTATTGCGTTTATTCTGTAACACGTTGTATAGGTATTTCCTACTTATTCTAGAAACGGTCGAACAAACAGACATAACAGTGATCATAGAAGGGTTTATATTCGGTTATACGGAACCCTATAAAAGTATTTCGGTAGGAATAAATTCTATATTTATTCGACAAAGTCTATTATTTACAATACCTCGTCCCAGGTTGTTATCGTTATATTTTTGTAGCTCACTCTCAGATTTCGCAGTAAGATGCAGTGGGCTTAAATTAATTTGGTGAACTCTCTGGTGGCTCATTATTAGGCGGGGTTCGCATCGAAGTAAGTTCCCTGAAAGGCTTCATCTAATAAACTGTAAGATAGTCTTTCCCGAAAATTGGAAGCAGTTGCGGCGCTAGACGGATAGCTAATTTAATTTTAATTACGGCAACGTTTTCATCTGTTTGCCAAACAATGAGCAAGCATATGCGAGCCAACACGCTGAAATGAGTACTATTTTATGATACTGATATTATAACGTCTTGCGTTCGGAAAATATTCTCTATCTTAATTTTATGAAACTGGTTTTAGGAAGTTTGCAAGTTGCAGAAGGCGTGCATTTTTTCGGGATAAACAGTAAAAAAAAGGATATTAAGATCAGTGTCAGTGTTCGGTTGAGTGGTAAAAAACGCCTAAGGCATTAAATCCGCATCTGTACATCTGTGTGCGTAAAGTATAAATTAATAAATACCTTATGCTTACTTACTTCTATATAATATTAGTTAAGATTCATATAATATTCTGAACATATTCCTGAAGCATTGTTTTGTTATTTCTCTGCAGAGAAAATGCTGTCCCTCCGTTTTTGTCACTATATCGCAATCTCTGGCCGATCATTTCGGCTCGATGACCAGCACAATCTTTAATCCTGATCCCATGAGGTGTTTGTTTGTTCTCGTATCACATTATTAGTATGGAGTACTTGATGTAATAGAAAACCGGCCAAGTGCGAGTCGGACTCGCGCACTATGGGTTCCGTACCATTATCTGGGGAGTCCCACTTAAATATTTATTTTATTCTGTTTATCGTATTTGTAGTTATAGCGGCAACAGAAATACATCATCTGTGAAAATTTCAACTGTCCATCTATCACGGTTTATAAGATACAGCCTGGTGACAGACAGACAGACAGACAAACGGGACAACGGAGTCTTAGTAATAGGGTCCCGTTTTTACCGCTTTGAGTACGGAACCCTAGAAAAAGTTTTCCAAAATGTTTCGTGAGTGTGACAAATCATATGAAGAAACTTAAAGTGCCCTATATTTTTTGTCATATAAACTACTGAACCTATATTTTGAAATTTTACCTAAAGATATCAGAAAAATCTATAAGAAGTCTATTAGTTTTAAAGTAATATGTTCGGAACACTTTGGTCGAGTCTTACTAGCACACAACATCGCCGGTTTTTTTCTTACAAAAACCGCCGACAAAAAGCGAAGCTCTAAATCGGTATACATACAGTTAATTTTTAAAACTTCTAGTTCTGTATTCACATAAAACTGTGCATATACACTGTGACCAAACTTTCTAAATAAAAAGCTGCACGTTTTGCTCAGTCGAATAGTTTTAGACTGGTTGGAAAAAGTTGGGCCCGCGCTGCGGCAGAAAGTAGCTTTTGACTGGATTTTTAAATGCATGTAGGAGTGTTTACAAACTTGTATTTCATTTAAAATCATGTCCTTCATCTATCATCCAGAATTTGAAAAAAATATTCTAATCAAATTGTATTCAGTTGCCACAACTGATTACTAGTTCCAAGACTTAATTTATTTTTTACAAGTTTTATTTAACTTGCAATGTATGTATGTATAGGACTATGTTTGTTCGGGTTAATTCTTACAACTCAATTTTGAAGCAGATATCTTCAACCGATTGAGCTAAAATTTATTAGTTTAGATGACAATGCATGGTTAGCTATGTGACGTCATCCTAAATCCAACATGGCAGAACACCCAAGATGGCGGATTTGTTATTTTCTTAAACCTGTAAAGTATTGACAGTAAATTGACCTCGTTTGTATAAAAAAATAAATCTTTTTCATGAAAATAACAGAACAATGAATATGGAACTTAAAAGGTATTTTATAATAATTTACGTCGGCTTGATGCGTGACCTACTTTATGCAGACGCAAATAAAGAAAGACCCGCGTCACATCTTTCTAACTTATGCCAACCATTTGTCATATAACAACGGTGTGGCCCTACCACAGGAAGCTACATAAGAGTACAGAAGAGGATTTCTGAAGACTGAAAACCATTTGAGACTGGTCTCTTGAAATGTTATTAAATGAATAAACTAATTGTCAAGTAGATGTAGCACCATATCGAAATGTCTACTGTCTAATCTCTATGTAATACCTAGATAGACACCCGCGAGTGAAGAATATTTTTAATCCTCGACCGAATTCCAGTTACGGCAGATAATTTCAACGGAAATTAGCCACAAGTGTGTGCGTAAACACACTACTTCTGTTCCTCTTCTCTCATGGTCCTACGGGCCGGCAATTTGCCACAATGGGGGCAAGATCAGGTGCAGAACCATCGGTTTACTTCAAAACTATGGCTCTAACGTTAAATTCAATGAAGTTTTTTTTACTCTACCTGAGAATTGATCCCAGGATCCCTCGCTCAGCAGCCGCGCTCTCGACCACGAGATCAACAAGGTAGTTCAAACATTCAAATCTACAAATAACTACATAATCTTTTATGCCTTCTTTCGATGGCAATCGGAAAATAAATACATGTTTTAATTTATTTTTCCGAAGAATCACTAGTGACCTTAATTAGGCTCTTGTCTCCCCTTAGACACATTTTCCTGTCCAACGGTCCAGCAACAAGACTTCTATTTACTTATTAAGATTTCTGTGGTCCCGCGAAGTCATTTTTTGCTCCAAGGTTATTTTAAACGAGGATCTGGCAGCGATTAAGGAATTATTCTGAGGTTACGTCAGTAAAAGGGTCAGGCTTTCGTGTGGCAAGAAGTTGAATATTGTCGTTTTTATTAAAGTAAAGTAATGATTTCGTTGCCTGTAACCCGCTTTGGTATATTTTTATTATAGCGGCAATAGAAATACACACCAACGGCCGGTATCAATAACCACTTGTTAATCAAAAACTAGTTAGCAACGATTGTACCACCACATCCCTTATTTATCATAAGTGGCGCAGGCAGTGATAAAAGTTTTACTCTAAAACTACTAGTATAACAAATCCGATGATTGTCTGCAGGTCGTCATGGGGTGAAAGCAGCTCCGATTGGTCTCACACACCTTGCGAATTCATGTAACTTGCATTCAACATTTTTGTGTCGATAGAAAAAGGTCGCTTAACAACTCTGCGGCCATTATCCGGAGATCGACTGTAAATAGCGCGAGTTAAATGGCGGAGCATCAACTGGCGGATTACTGACGAAATATCCATAGTGCCGTACCAGTCATTGAGAAACATACATGTTCTGCTTCAAGAAATGAAACAAAACTATGATTATTATTATAAATCTTTACCGCTCATAATTCCAGACCTGGAAATACTTTGACATGTTTCTGGTCTCTTGGTACTTGTGATTTGGTACCACTCAACCAATAGTGGATCTGAATTTCCACTTCCCCTTAAGTGACAATCACAATTTTATTGTCACTATCACACAAAAACGGCCGATGGGATTTTTCTACCAGCTGAGTTACAAGTCCTGAAGCTTAGTTTTGATAAGTTGTGCATATTTTACTTTGGTTGGGAACAATTTATTTATGAATCGTACTTGACCATTACTTTATCGATAATTTTGTAATTGTATCTCCTCACCCTATTCAGTCAGATGACAATAAGACGTCAACATGCATTAAAAAATCTAATTTTCGAAATCATTAATACGAATTAAAACTCTAATAAAATGATTATATATTTTTCTTTCAATTTTATTATTGGTGGCCTTGATTTCAGTGTACTTATTGGTTTTTAATCTCCAAGATAATTATGGTTTTCTAATTTGTCTAATCTGGAATTTTAGGAGCTAATCTTTTCATTGACTATCTTCTTGAACTCATTATCAAAATGACTAATAACCTCCAGTATTCTCATCAGAAAGGCTATCTTCGGCTCGATGTGTGCTATATCCGTCCATGTCCTCGTCTATATATAATTTTCTTAAAAGGTTTATTATTATGGTTCTGTTTTCTTCGGTTAAAGTAGTTAAACTAACTAGGTAAATAATTACACATCTCACTAATCATATTTTAATAACACGTATCCGTAAGCATGAACTATTATTAGAGACTACGAAAATAATGGCATCGGTCTCTCAAAAAACACAACTTCCCGTTTTAATCGCAGTCCATGTGTCCTTGCCTTAAAAGCCGGTAATGAACACTTAATTATTGTAATCTCTTGTGATCGATAGAGTCGCGTGTTAGAAATTCATTTAACTTTACTGTCTCATAATTATAGCAATGGACATAATTATGCAGGGTGACAGTGTAAACTAGGGACAATGAAAAACGAAAATATAAAAAACGACGCTTTTAAATGTAATGTCAATAATTATTATGCCTAGCTTTTTCTAAACTGTCGGCTTAACTGGATTCAGCTGAATACGTGGAGCGACTGCCTACCCAGTAACTGGGTAACACGTGGCTGGTACTTCTTGGTAAGACTGGTGTCAGATTTTCTAGTTTCTGACAATTTTTTTGTTTTTTCATTGAGGAATGCGCTTGCTCTTGACCTCGATCACGCATGGAAAGCGATGGATGAGGTCTATGATGGAGCAAGCGTGCCCAGAAGATGCATTGAGGAACTTCCCACGCCTCGACAAAACAAACCAAGCTGCTTGACGCCAGACTCCGGGGGAGGCTGGTCGCGAACCAGGCGGCGGGCGTTGGAAAAAATAAAAAAAATTGTATTAAAAAAAAACAATCCATAACGACTGCTACGCGTGCGGCTGTTATAACTAACATAATTTTATGAGTGTATGAGTCGCGTTACATACCAATTCGTTTTGCTTCGTTTACGTTATTTTGTTCTGGGTTATACGAGTACACGCGTCATGTCCTTTTAAGGGCGTCTACTCCATGTGTTTCCACATCAGGATACCATTCTTCTTTGTATCAAACTTCATCACAATTGATTAAACGATTTAAACGTGACAAAAACAAACTCACTTTGGTATTTAATGTTAAGTTACAAGCCTACTTCTATATCTATACTTCTATACTAATATTATAAAGAGGAAAGATTAGTATGTAAGTATGTTTGTAATCAATAAACTCAAAAACTACTGTGCCGATTTCAAAAATTCTTTCACCAATGGAAAGCTACATTATTCGGGAGTAACATAGGCTATATTTTATCCACGTATTCCCACGGGAACGTGAACTACGCGAGTGAAACTGCGGCGTGCTGCTAGTATTATATACACAACAAGCTGTCAATTCTGAACCATTTGCCGTTTCTAGATCAATCATATGTACACGTGATATTAAATAAGAACTTAGGTTAAATAATAATACAGATTCAATTTTTTACACATGATAATAGTAGGTATAATTGTGTCCCTCGTTTAACAAGTCAGCCACCATGTGTACATATTTGTATTAAATATGTCGTGTCCAAGCGAGGTCGTGGAATATGTGGTAGGTACCCATGTTTATCAATTTGATGAACGGTCTAGATTATCTTTAAAGGTATGTTTTATTCTACGTCGTTGAAAAACAACAATTTGTCAAATTGAGAAGCTAATGAAAGACTTTTATATTTTTTCAACAGCATAAAAAAATAACTACATTTATTATACCTAGGTAATTCTTTCTCAGTTTATTGTGAAAACCTAAAAGATTAAGGGCTGATTTATCAATAGTCAGATAACGTGTATCTGGGGAATTGAATTGGCGGTTTGACAGCTTTTGTATAGTAAATCTGTAAAACCGCCATTTTTATTCCTCAGTTAGAAGATAACTGACTATTGAAAAATCAGCCCTAAGTACAAGCATTGTAACAGAGTTCTGTTTATTCTGTGAAACTAACAAGTTGTGGCATTACATTTCTTATACCAGAGAGCCAATTCTACATTTTTTTTAAGCAACGTTTGAGTTCACATCTCAATCTGTCAAAAATGTATGGAAATTCAGATATTTTTGGCAGATTGCGACCGACATCCGAATCGGAATGTTGCTTAAAATTAGTAGAATTTGCCTTCTGGTTTCAATCGCATGTAATAAAATCTATCATCTATTCCAGAAAATCGAAATAAAATTATCTGCAGCGAACACATCAACTTCATTCACAAGACACGAATAAATCGAATCATTAAACAAAATGTTTTTGATATGAAAGCGAATACACAAATAGCGACACACAAGTGCCAACACTGTTTATAAAGATCCGGAAATTATTCATGTGGAAAGTGACAAATGAACCAAAATCAACTCGCTGAGTGAAAACCACGAATCAAAATTGAATTAATAGCCGATGAATATGTAAAACTGGACATTGTTCCCCGCTCTACTGTTTGTTTGATTAAGCCCACATTGTTTTCCATCCCTGATTATTGTTCAATATTACAAATTGTAGCCCCGACGACCTATTGTAGCCGCCAAGAGAGATATTCCTTATCACATCGAGTTTGACGCAAATTGGTTTCAACGGCGAACCAATTGTTGTTTCCAATCGAATCGAATTATTTCTGACATTGAATTTAATTTCAATAATAACAAAATAGAACTCAAAAACAGTGGGAAATGTGTTCTAAACGCAATTAATTTCGCTACCTTGATTATTATTGAAGGCAAAATTTGTTATTCATTTTTCGATTTACTCAGACGCAAAACACAATTTGCGGATCGTGGGATGAAATTGAAAAAGTTTTCAGTTATTTATTTGGAACGTTTTGCGATGCCGGCGGCGTAAGCATTAAATTTATTTTTGAACTTCCTGGAAACAGTTCCTCAGGTTCGTTTGAGGGTTTCGTAAAGCCGCCTTCAGGTTTCTTCGTGACGTTTTTTTGTTATTCAACTGCGCGAATAAAATGGGCCGAAGGGAACTGGAAAACTCAATTTTCAGGCAGACGAAAATTAATGTCATGTTTATCTACCAAATACTCTCGATTCAGGAGGGCGAAAATTACTAAAAAGACAAAACGAGCTACTCAGTCTTTAATAATTTTAATCTCTATTTTTGGAGCTGCCTGCTTAACCATGTTTTGTTTTCTGGAACTCCAATCATTTTATTTGATGGCATAAGCTCAGTAACTCCAAATAATTCGATTAGTCTACTGTGCCCCACTCCGCCCTACAAGTGGGGCAGTGGGGGATTGGGGCAGAATAGACTAGCCACATTTTTGGAGTGTACCTATTCTGCCCCACTGAATTAAAATAGTGAGGCAAAAGACACTCGCATAAAGTTTTAGTATATTTTGCCCCACTAGGAATGGCACTGTTGGATTCAATAATAATAATAATATTAAGTATATTGAAAATGCACTGTAACAATTTATTAACCCACCGACGCCAAAACGGTTGAACGAATTTATATGAAATTTTGTAACCTTGAATTAACACAGAATAAGTACTTTAGTCCAGTAAATAACTTACCAGAGACTGTGGAGGAGATAGAAGCTCGAACGTCCTAAATCGTTCAGAGACATTGGGCTCTAGACAAATGACATTCTGTCAGCGGTAGCGTGGCGAAGGCGATTGACAATACGTCAAAAATGTATGGCATTGACAGATACTATCGAAATGTCACGTGATCAAATTCCTACATTTTAAAGAAGAAAGAAAGAAAGAAACAATAGCACATTGTCTAGGGCCTAAGTACAATTCTGTCAGGGGAGCGTGACGAAGGCGATTGTCAAAACGTCAAAAACTTATAGGATTGACAAACTGTCAAAAAAGCCATGCAACTGAGATGCAAAGGCGAACGTTGTTTAAAAATTAGTAGAATTGGCCCACTAATACCATGTTCTTTTCTGGGATGATTTGGAATCATTGTTACAAAAAGCCTCTTTTGAAGCAATTCGGCATTCAATTGTTACAAGACGCCTAAATTAGAAATTCAAATTACGAAATCCTAGTTGCTATTGAAACTGCCTTCTGAGAGTACTACTATTTCTAACAAAGGACTGGTAACTGGTTAATTAACTAATCAGTTTTAAGCTTATATCTAAAACCAGAGGAAATATATGTGGCGTTATATTCATTGTCTTAGCTGCGTCTCATGGTTTCACCCACAGGAAGTTTTATGTAACGTTTTATGAAACGGTGCATTTTAGTACTTATACCTTACCCTATGATTCAAGAGAAACAAACTCTCAAAAATATTTTCATCTCTGTTAATCTACTTAGATATTAAATTATAGATAGATACATCAAGAATCAAGATTACACATCAGTCGACTGACAACATAATGAAGAGACCGATCATAGCCACCTTATTTTTTTTTCTTAGCCTTCACTGTCCCAATACTAGGCAAAGGTCGCCTACGGCCTTCTACTCCTCTCAATGCTTCTCGTTCTCTGGCCGATCTCCCTCAGGTGTTTCCAAGTCATCACTCCAACGTTTTTCAGGGCTCCCTCGACAAAGACGTCCATTTTCTGGCTCTCAATCATTTAAATGTCTAGGGTTTATTGGTTTGTCAGTAGACCGTATAAGCCAGCGATATCAACAAAGTCACTCTGTCAATCCATTCAATCAAGGTCTAAAAGTCTACAACCAACTTACTAACTCCAATATTGAAAACTTAATCTTGAAAGTTAGAATCAACTGTGTTGCAGAAGTTGCAAAGTAAACTCATCAATGTAATGAACTCTATAATCACTAGAATGAACTTGAACGAGGTAGAAGGAAATACAGTCGAACAACTTAATTTGTGTACAGTCACTACTTTACATTTAAACAACATGTAATCCTTAAGAAGCAGCAGTGGTGGCTCAGTGGCAGCGTCGTGGATTCCTACCTAAGCAGACACTTCACCTTGTGTTATTTCTTTCTTCTGCACTCGGGTAAATAAAATTTTAGACTAATTTCTAGAAGAAATCCACCAACCCGCACTGGGCTGCATGGTGTATTAAAGCATATCTGTGAGAGGGACTCAAAGATAAGACCAGTGTCTCAGTAGTGGGCGTGCCCACTACTGAGACACTGGTCATATCTTTATATTCTTTTATTGTCAGTTTGTGCCTCAAATTAACTAAAGAAGAAACAGACAACAAAAAATAAAATTACGAACACAATTTAAAATATTGGCAAGGTAATTGATGGATGAATATATATTGGCCTGTATAGGTACCAAATACTTTGTTCAACTGTATTCATGTGAAACAGACACGCACATACACAGAAGTGCTTATTAGGGATGTCCCGTTATTATCGTGGCGCCAGATAATCATAAAGCATGCTAATAATGGACTTGTGTAATGTAATGTTTAGTGTTTAGGCTATAATTACATTTAAGTTGGTAAGGTACTAACATTTCGAAGAATTGTGATATCAACCCACCATGTAGTGGTTTACCAGGCCCACTCTTTCTGACTGTGAAGTGGCCTGTGTCCCAGGAGTGGTTATGAAAGATGAGGGTTTAAATGAAGTTGAAAATATCGATGCCAGATGTATCAATTAACGTAAGTACATATTCCAGTCCACGTATGTTAAAAGCTATAAGGTACATTATGGCACTTTGGGTAAATGTCCCATAATTATGAGAACTGATACTTCTGGTATCGATATATTGTGTAAAAGTAGTTACCATCTAGAATCGGTGTCTTGTTCTTCAAAGTATAGTTTAGTATTCAACCATTTCACGGTCCCTTGAACCACATGTCGTATTCGCTGATCATTTAATTATTACGTCTGCTGTCTGGAAAGTAAACCTGTTTATTATTTGATCATCCTTTGAATGCTTACTTTCTAATACATTTGTAAACCAATGAAAACTAAATTGATGTTGAATTTTAAGAGTATTTTAATTCTAAAAACAAAATAATCAACATTCCACAAACGTTTGCCAGAATTATTCCAACACGAAATATTCAGAATATTCAATCAAAAAATTAATTAACTTATGTTTTGATAAGGCCCGCTTATTAATTTTAATGGGTCAGTAAACTTGAAAACTAATTTCGGTTTCAGCCAGTAAATAGCCCTCAATATTTTTGTAATTTCCCAATAAAGGCAGGCTTGGGGAAATTGTTGGTAAACCAGACTGTATTTTAGGGTTATCTTCAGTATCTTGTCTTCTTTACCTCAATATCATAGCTTTGAACTAGAATTTAACGATACGCTAATCTGAAAAGGTCACCAAACAATGTCAACAATGCAATCGGTTCATCATAGAAATAAAGTTAAATGCACGTTGTAACGTCAATTAGAATTCTATGTTTATTAATTTTATAGTATTCTAACTGACGTAACAAACCCTGTTTTGTTATTTTAAAGCTCACACTTTAGATTTAACAGGAATATACTTAGAGATAACAAAAATATCTCCAGTTCAGGACTGGAGAATGCTAGGCATTGATGTTAATGGCGAGTACATCACTCATCTTCGATTTGCCGACGATATAGTCGTCATTGCTGAGACCACGGAGGACCTCAGTACAATGCTCGATGACCTCAGTAGACCTTCCGAAAGAATGGGTCTTAAAATGAACATGGACAAAACCAAGGCCATGGTAAATACCCATGTAGCACCCACTCACATCAAGGTTGGAGGCTCTACACTCGAAGTTGTTGATGAGTACGTCTACCTGGGACAAACGATTCATTTAGGTAGGGTTAACTTAAAGAAAGAGGTCAAACGTCGAATCCGACTCGGCTGGGCGGCGTTCGGGAAGTTGCGCGGTATCTTCTCGTTTCACATACCACAGTGTCTCAAGACGAAAATGTGCGTGTTGCCAGTGATGACCTATGGACTTGAAACGTGGTCGCTCACAATGGGCCTCATCAGAAGGCTTAAAGTCACCCAAAGGGCAATGGAGAGGGCAATGCTCGGAGTTTCCTTGCGTGATCGAATCAGGAATGACGATATCCGCAAGAGAACCAAGGTTACCGACATAGCGCGAAGGATCGCCAAATTGAAGTGGCAGTGGGCAGGGCACATTGCTCGCAGAACAGATGGTCGATGGGGCCGAAAAGTTTTGGAGTGGCGACCGCGTACCGGAAGACGCAGCGTTGGAAGGCCTCCCACAAGGTGGACCGATGACCTGGTGAGGGTCGCGGGGAACCGATGGATGCGAGACGCACAGGACCGGTTGTTGCGGCGACACTTGGGGGACGCCTATGTCCAGCAGTGGACGTCTTCCGGCTGATATGATGATATGATGAACAAACATATCTTGTTTTTGCTGCAAAACCATGGAATCAATTACGCAAAAACGTAAAAAAAAAAACTTTCAGACAGAGCGGTATTACAGACCCAACTAATGTCCAAATACTTAGGGAATTGTTCACTTTGGAGACGTAACCACAGTTTGTTTCCTTCTTGACAGTTGTGACAATGGCAAACTTTAGGCTCGTCTAAAAGGTACCCCCGGAGGTAAACAATAACGTTTTTTTACCAACAAAGTTGACAATTGAAATGAGAACAATACTCAACTGTTGGAACCAGAGAGCACAGAACATCCGGGCATCGATAAGAACTAATAATAAAATTAATTTGTTCTCTCTATAAAGTTCCATACCCTAAAGGTAAAACGGCTGTCCGTCTGTCCGTCTGTCACCAGACTGTATCTCGTGAACCGTGATAGTTAGACAGTTGAAATACAACAAACCTTAATTTGTCGTTTTTGCTCAATATTGATAACGGCAGCACTTGAAATATTCACAGAATATTTAGTTATAATATATTTACTTTAAAAATAAATAATTAAGTAAATTAAAATAAGACAAATATTTAAGGGGGGCTCCCATATAACAAACGTTATTATTTTGCCGTTTTTTTATAGATAATGGTACGAAACCCTTCGTGCGCGAGTCCGACATGCACTTGGCCGATTTTTTTTACTATTGATAGGCAGGCGTTTAACCACTATCTCACCTGATGGCAATTTAAGCGATGTTTTTTTTCATACTGCTCCGCTGTTCTTCTCCGACTGCGGAAAGAGTTTAATAGTTTCTCTGGACTCTCCGAACTTCATTGCCTCAGCACTTTTCTAGTGATCTTTTTTATTGATTCTGACTTGTAGGAGTTGCACCAATCAATCAAATTCTTTATTGCGAACTAAGCGTACAGAATTTTGCGAGTTGCCCTATAAAAAGACATGGTGAGATGAATGGGCTATGAAATTCTGTGAGTAAACATGGTAATACTCACTGGCATACTGTTTTTTTTTTGGAAAGTTGAAATGCTGCCTCTAGCAGCGACCACCACGGTATCTCCGTGGTCTATGGCTGAAACGCTGCGAGCAAACTTTAAATTACATTAAGGATTTTGTTCTAACGCTTTCTGTTTGCCGATCCGGTTTACACGTTTGTTTTTAATACTTTGTTCTCGCGAAACAAAATGGGAAGCGAGGATGTTGTTTGCACATGAAGTTAAAAATACCGGGAACAAAATGGAGAATCAATAAGCTACAGAAACAGACTGTTATGATTGTCCTCTAAGAATGATTCCTGGATACAAATACGATTCTATTTAATCCGTCATTGTTCCCATTTGATATTCAAAACAATATTGGACACCTATTTTTAGTATTATCAAAAAAATCAAAAGAAAAACTACGGGTTCAAAAAATGTTTGGTAATCTAACTGACGGACTAATAATAATAACATTAAACAGTAATAATAATTATCTTCGTGAAGCAGCTGGATCAAGGTCTTGATTCAGAAAGTGGTAATTCTGGACACGGCTCGCATTGTTACGAGGTTCCTCTCTCTGGAGCCCAGGCCGGTAGCTTGACACCTGTTCCCGATACCGGTGGGCTACTATTTTTTATATTTTTAAATGTTTTTCAAGCTGTATTTTTTTAAGAAATATTTAAAAATTTAAACAAGTGTGTAAAGTTTAATGAATAAAGAGAAATAATAATCTATTTATCAAAGTTTAAAAATCAGTAAGTAATCTAATTTAGTACCGTAACGTAATGATGAGATTTTCTACAAAGATGTCTTCTATGATTGGTTACTGTTTTTCGTCGATAACTTTGGTCATAAGAGCGTTTGCGCAGTACGGCTTTTCATACAAACTTTCAAATCCTTATTTTTCGAAATTAATGAACCGATTTGAATAAAACTTGGTATGCATACGCTAAATATCCCGGTCTAAATAGTTATCAGAGAAAATTTTCGAAAAAGTGTTCAGGGGGAAGGATATAGTGATTTTTCACTTTCTACAGAAAACTTAAAATCGCTCTCTCTTTCCCTCTAAAATCTTTTTCAAAAATGTTCTCTGATAACTATTTAGAACTGGATATCTAGCGTATGCATACCAAAGTTTCATTAAAATCAGTTCATTCATTTCGAAAACTAAGGATTTGAAAGTTTGTATGAAAATCCGTACTGCGTAAACGCTCTTAAGCGCATTAGGTACTCTTCGGGGTTACACATAATCGGATAGTCTCGAGCGGTTTTACTACCGGTACAATTGATGTGCCCCATTCTGAATTATCTATTCTCATTAGTTGTTTTTTTTTGGAAACTGCCTTATTAAAAGTTGATGATAACATAATACAGGGCCAATTTTACTTTTTGTAATTAGTAGAAAATCTTCACTGCTACAAAAAGAACTGCAACGTAACGCTACGCTCCGGTCGAAGGATCCTCTTTTTTCTGTGGAGGCATGCGAGACTTTACTCTCTGTATTGCATACCCTCCAAACACAAATTAAAATACAATTGACTAATACAGAAGTTGGCATTATTATGAGTATACACTGCTACAGCAGTGTTGTTGCTGTTCTTTCTTGCACAAACTGTCATAAAAGGACTGCTTTTGAATGATCTATACCCCTTTTCTTTTCTTCTGATCTAAGCACTCATAATCACTAAGGTACTATACCCCCATCGCCCACTTATCATTAACAAACTTCCTCATTCACCTTGATAGGTTTTCCCAAAATTGCATCCTAAATAATTCAAGCAGTCCAACCCTTGTTTTTAACGTCAGCGTTTTTAACGATAACATCAAGTTTCACTCACAGTTCATAAATAATCCGCGAAAGTTTATTCGTGTGGGTCACGGTTTTTAAGCTCTACAAAATTAATTAATACTAATGTATGTACTTAGTGCAGGTCCGGCTCCCTGGATTATCCCGGGGGAACAGTTTTATTTCTTCTCGTTGAATCCAGCAGCATTATGTTAAATAGTAGATATTGTTGTAAAGGAGTGCTATTAAAGCTTTATAATGTTTTCTTTGCAGCCCTTTGTACTCTGTTTGCTGAATGTATTAATTTATTTTGTGTGCAATGTGTTTGCTGGGGTAATGTAATTGTCGAATTATTAAACTGGTACTCTTGAAGGTTCTGTTATTCTAATTTTAGATTTGATATGAACTAAAATGCATGTACCTACGAGAGTTCATTTTATTTTGCATTTTGAAATATTTTTTTACTATTTTTTTTAATAACTTATGTTGTTCCTGGCGCGACATAGATATTTTTAAATGTTAAATATCTACAAACTTACCGTATGTTCCTATATTAACCTATTTACCTACATATATTTATTCATCCTTACCTTCGCGTTTTCAAAGCAATGCATAACACATTTCTCCAAAAACTTCTCTCTATTTCTATTTCAGGAAACTTTTGACTCTATTTGCATTACGATTCAAAAGTTCCATTTAAAAAATAATCCATTTTCCATCAAGGAATTGAACCCGCCAGAGGAAAGTCGATAGGAATTTTAGAAGAGGGCTTTTTCACTTTACGTATTTCTTACAACCCTTTAAGCTCACTTTGCTTCATAGGAACGCGAAAAATCAAAATGTTTGTTTAAGTAATGAGTGGTGAACGAGTAAAAGTTATCGACTGCATGTATTAACTATATTTGTTAAAATATTTATTCATCTATCTGACTAGCTAACTAGTGCCCGCTTAAAAAAAAAGACTTTCATACCCCTTCCATGTCGCCCCTAAAGTTGAAATTTCAAAAACAATCTTTTCTTAGATAGATAGATACGATAGATAGATAAAACATTTAGCGCATATTAACCTACGTAATAAACCTAAATATATTCCAAATTCCATCTTTCTAGACTTAGTCGTTTTGGCTGTGCGTTGATAATCAGTAATAGATAGAAGAAGACCCAGGAGGGGCTACAAAACAAAAACTACAGTATTTTTTTTACAATTCCAGGGAACCTGTCAGTCTTCAGTAAAACTAGACATCAGCTTCGTGAAAGAGCTCCTCCGAAGAAGGATTATGCCACCAAACCTATTTCTGCCGCCAAGCTGCTGTTGTGTTTTGGTTTGACTAGCCGGTACGGCGTAGTGACAGATATGTCGTCTTTATAAGTAATATTCGTAAATATGAAATGCTAAAGTCGTTGCGTAGCTTGTCATACTTACCTACATTTATTGTACCTAAATCTAATCATGTTTATGGAGCACGGACGTGGGGATGCATATTGTTACCAATAGCAATTTATAATAGCAATTTTTTGCATTTATTGCATTCATATAACTATGAATGCAATAAATGCAAAAAATTGCTCAAGAGTACTGAAAAGATACTTTCTGGGTCACAAGATGATTTAGAAAGTGTCTTTTAAAATTGCTCAAGAGTACTGAAAAGATACTTTCTGGATCACAAGATGATCTAGAAAGTGTCTTTTTAAATGTCGAGTTATATAATATGTTGTAGCTAGCACCGAGTTGCTGTGTCTGGCCATACCACTGTTAAACCCGCGATGGTTTGTGTTGGAATGTATAAAAGTTCAACAAATGCTTGTAAAAATGTTTTTAGTTACTAAACAATACAAAAAAACTCTGTCTGTAAGCGCATGAGGAAGGCCTCTGTTAACATTAGAATATGGCCGTCGGCTTGTTTCACAACCAATAACAATACCGTACGTCCAAGATTATCCTAAGTGTCTGTTTGTTGCCATGGTATGATTCTAAAATACGTCCACAATACTTCGCTAAACCGGACCCGCTCTCTTAACAGCGGAAATGGACAGACCGCCTCGCCAATACCTACTCATCAGCTGTGGTGAAACCGCGTACTGCTTGGAGAGCGGTAGCTTGGAAAAAGAACCGGCGGATCAAGTGCACGTGGAAGCTGTTAGAAAATAGATTAATAATCCTAGCATTTCCATATCATATCATCAGATTAGCATCCTGAGTGGAACTACTGCTGACTGATTTCTGGTCTATTTTTACTTCAGAATTCCTATTATTAGTGCTAAAGTTATCATGGTTCCGTTGTGACAGAGAGACGGAAAAAAATATATTTTTTGACAACTGATTCAGGACGGCCATGACACGTCGCAGTAAATGGCTGATCACTGATTTATGACATCAGTATATATAGTACGTATTTACGTTAATTTAAATTTTTAATCATTTCGTTGTAAGTACAGGAAAATGTTTTACCTACCTAAGACTGGTACTTATTTAGACCTTTTACGATGCAGTTTCGCTAACGCCCATACCTTGCACCAAGCACTAATATTTCAGAGTACGTCTACCGAGGAAAGCCAGCTTGCCTAATCGATTTATAGCTTCCCCGTGCTTCCAAAAATAAATATTTATTAAACCTAAACATACTTCGTTTTTTTTTCCATTAGATAAATGCGAGCTTGCTGTATCTTCTTACAAATGGACGATGAACAGATGTAAAATGTAAAGATTATTTTGTACTGCAAACATGAAAAAAAGGTTTGATGCCTTTAAATGTTCCTTTTAGAAAAGGGTCTTGGAATAAACATGGTAATTTTGAATCATGTTTTTAGCCAGCTTAAATAATACCTATACCTTAAAGAGTTCAAAAAGTTGATCTGAAAAAGAAATGATTGTATTTTGAAACCAAAAATTCCTCCAAATGAAACGAATAAGTCATATTTAAACTTTATGTACAGTAAATAGGCGGACTTAATACAATTATGCATTCTTTACCAGTCTTTTTCTTTTCGTGTCGATACCAATCTCTACCAGTCAGCCTATATCTATACCTATAAGGTATCTACATCTATACTAATCTACACTAATCTATACTTACTATATTATACTATTTTTAATTTAATAAAGCTGAAGAGTTTCTTTGAACGCGTTAATCTCTGGAACTACCAGTCGGATTTAGAACATTATTTTTGTATATGATAGCCACATTTATGAGAAAGGCTATAGGCTATACGGGAACTGGAAAATCTTACAGGAACGGGTTAAAAGCGCGTATGAAGTCGCGGGCAAAACCTCGTATTTAAATAAAAAGACTACACTGTGGTTCTTTTAGTGTACAAAAACAAATAAATTGTTGTTTAAAATTGTATTTCCTAGTATTTTTTATACTAATGGTGCTATCCTACACTGCTTTTAAAAAATGTTTACAAACATTTTCTAACACTAAGACATTTTTCTTTTATTGTTTGTCTTGTGCGAGTCCCAAATAATTATTTTTCTTTCTTTCTTTCTTTTACTACTTTATTTTACTTTTTTTTTACAAACGTAAAGTTATGTAACGTAATAGTAAGTAAGTAAATGTGGTGACTTAACATTATGATCAAATGTTCGTTTTGAAAATGTTTAGTAATGTTTGTAAACATTTTTGACAGCCGTGTGGGAGCACCTTTAAATAAACTAACTAATAAGAATTGATCATTATTGTTTAACACTAATTACAAAAAGTACCTCAATTAATACAAAGGCGGTTAGGGGTCTACAGAAGACTTTTCAGAGTGGATTGTTCACTGTAACGCTTACACGCAGTACCTACCCCTCAGTTTATAAACCAATCTAAGCAGACAAACACACGAATCTATAAATACGTAGAAGTAGTGAGAGCACGATCCAGCTTTTAGTGGAAGCAAACATTACTTAAACGTCATCCGGCGTGTTGGCTTCACACTGAACACATTAGAGCCATTCCAGTATCAACAAAATTATCTACCCATAATAATATTCTACACACGGAACAGGGTTGAAAAATTGATCAAAATATTATTGTTTTTTTCTTACAGGCTTATCCATAAAAACTTTGTAACCATTACTTAGTCAAATACTCTTTAAGAGATTCTATATTCAAATTCTCCATAGAAAATTTTGAATAAAGAATCTGCTCATCAGTAGCTAAGTAATGGTTATACAGTTTTTATGAATACGGCTGTGTAATCCTTTCTCGCAGATTTGCTCCTGTGACTTAGGCATCCAATGCCTATATTTCAACGTGGTCAAAATGTCAAAATAAATTGTTAAGTAGCAATTTTAACAAAAAAAAAAACATTTTTTTCTCTTTATAATATTACGTTGGATTCATTATTTTGTTCTTTCTTACAATGCCTAATATATTAAGAAAATGACTTTATAAATTTTCGATATTTGCCAGGGTTATTGACCACGTGACATACAAATACATACATGAAAATATCAGAATGTCACTTTGTCTACAAACTGAATATTAAGCTAGCTGACTGGTGACTAAATAATAAAAACTGCACGGGCCGATCTTCAAGGTAACCAATGCAACGCTTGCCGAGGGCAGTCTGTGGATGGGTGACCATCTTAACATACCAAAACTCTTCGTGTCTCGGAAAGATCGTTAAGCCGTCGATCCCGGCTGTCATTTGTAGAACTTTGGCAGTCGTTACGGATCCAATCTTGCCAAAAAGCACCGTGTTACCCAGTTTATGGGTTGTGGAGGTCTGGTAAGCAGCCGCTCCACGTAAAATATTGGTATTCAGCTGAATCCGATTTGACTGAATGCCGACCCAAACTGGTATAGTTGAGAAAAGGCTAGGCAGATGATGATGATAAAAAATATCCTACTGTCCTAATCCGGGGCATATCCACACGAGTGACAAATCCCAATACGCACAGTAGTTAAGATGTGAAAAAGTGACAAACAGACAGACTAATGGACAGACAGAGTTACTTTCTAATTTAAAATATTAACGTAAAGGCGGATGGATAGCACGGGCGTAGCTATAGCTTACACAAGGGAGGGGTTCGAGGGTCCAAAAATTTACAAAAATAATTATTTTTGGCCCCGGCTCTACGCAGAATTTTGAACGTCACTCTCATTCGAAGTACATGTAATTATTTATGATAGGCAAGGATTATTCGTCCGATCCGTCCAATGTTTATTACTATTTATTAGTCATTTGTATTTTCATCGTATGCTAAGAGGTGGGTCCGGACCCCCTTAACACCCCCCTTATATTTGCCCATGATGGATAATATGGATAGACTCACTCCCTCTCCAAGAAACAAACTATGTTATTCCAACAAAGAATGAAAATAGAAATAAACGATGGAACGATGTTGTAAGTATTTATATTTCTAACTGAGTTATGCGAAAGAGCTACTTCAATATTTTAAAGAAAATGTTTAATAAAATAACAGGAGCTCCGATATTTGAATTCTTTACATTTCTAGTAAAATTACATTGCGCTGTCTGCAGCAGATACAATTTTAAGTTTCTTTAAAATCTTTATGTTTTTAATCTGCATTGTGTAATGGGTTATGGTTGATTTATTATTCTTATTTTAAATCACATTATGAAACTAAAAAAAAATGTAGACTGAAGGAAACGAAAATTACAATTATCTTTCAGATGTCGCTCAATATTTTTACAAAGTTATTGTATTATTTAATAGTAGGATATAACTTAACTCATAAATGATTGTAGGATAAAATAAATATATCCAGTTGCAGTAAATAAATGTTTTCATAAATTAACCATGAAATCGATATGAACAATATCAGGCGATTGTACGTCACACAAAAGAACACACAATAATATGGTAAAGTTCAATTTGTCACGGTGCCAGTGGGGACTTGAAAAGGACGTACAATACTATGCTAAAAAAATGTCATCATCGCCTGCCTAGCCTTTTCTAGCAATGTACCTATTATAATGGGCTCGGCTTAAAGTCTTAATAAACAAAGCTGTTTTACATGACGCGGCTAGCTGTCTTACCTCCACGAGTTTTTATTCCCATCAGGAAAAAGAAGATATACCTACAAACGGGGTAAATAGGAATGCAGGGCTGAAGCAGCACAAAACTTTTAAGAGGATTTTTACGTTATTTAAATCTTGTTTGCAGCATTTGCGGTCTCCAATTTTATTGAATTGATATCAATAAAACAAATTTGCTTTCTTAAACAAACTATATTATGAAATTAAAGTGAAAATCCTTGTCAAAGTTTTGTTTACATTCACCCCTCTGTTCCCATTCACCCCGTTTGACAGTAATAATATAGTGGTGGAAAATAAATAACTGATAATTTTATCCGCATGCTCAAGTGAATTCAATAAGCCGGCGACTTGGTTCTTAAGCTTAGTTTAGACCAATATAAGCATTATTTCATTTTTTCATACTTAATTCTCAAGTATATCAATGAATAAACATGAATATGATTATATGCCGAATGAAACACATCTCTAAAGACTTATTAAGCACAAAAAATTATTAAAATAAACCAAAATGTTGATGCTATTTTAGCCTCTTGCTCAGATTCTACGTTCGTTTGGTTTAAGCACAGTTAAAAGACCCTCACAGACAATGCAACAACGATAACGAAGCCGCAATGTAGGTACTCACGATGCCACTTTTATATTTCTCCCAAGCATGTACAACAGCAAAACAAATTCTAGGACAAAAAAATTACGCATCGTTGGTTTTTTTAACGCGTAGCGCCTATCTGCCCGGACCTTTATACCAACAACGAAGTCGCCACAGCGATTGTTCGATTTTGTTCACGGATACATCGCAGTAATATACCAGTAGCCGTAACACGTACGGGGGGTTCTCGTCATCCTTTCAACGCCAAATTGAGTTACCCAACAGAGTTAATAAAGAGGTCTGATCGTGCTCAGAATCACAAAAGTACAATAACAGACTACGACTTTCGTATAAAGCAAGTGGAAACTAGAAAAAAATGCCATCAGGCACACACTAGTGGCCATTGTTCAATGGAAATTGTCTTTGATTTGATCGGATAGTTTTTTGATACTGCCGATTTTTTCAATAATAAATTAATACAGTTTCACTCTCCTTTTCTTTTTAGTTTTGAGTGATTTATATTCTTCATCATCACAATCAGGCTTTGTGCAATCAAGGGTTATTGTTAACGATTTGAAGATGAAGATCTATTGAAGAATATAGTTATATACTTCAAATGGGACTTTAAAAACACTTAAAAACACTCCATCGAGTCCTTAAATCTTCTTTTAGGTCACTTCGAAAAATGTAGCACAATAGGCAGTAGACATCGCTCGATAAGAATGGCTCCCTTGATGGTTATTAAATCCGGGATTTATAGGCTCCCGAATCAGGAGTCGTGGGCTATTAGAGAATTAGCAGGGTTTTAAGATTAGGTACCTAAAGGTGACAAGGCTTTTCGTTTGCATATTTATAGCCTATCTGAATGGTAATTCAGTTATGTTTCAAAAGGGAGCATTATCAATAACAGTTACTTTGTTGCAGCAACAACATGGGTATAAAATAATAGCTGAAGTTGTATGAATGTTTCATGTCTTAAGTAGCTGATTTATTAAAATAAAAAATATTTGAGTACCTGTGACCCAACAACTTTACTAATAATGACGACTTTTAGCAAGCATGTGTAGATACTATTAATCGTGACAGGGAAGGTAAGCCTTCCACAGAGTGAACGTACCATGGACCACAGACTGCAAATAATTTTTGATGTTTGCTTTCATCTTTAAAAATTGTGATAAGTACAGCGAGTTGTGCAAAGTGCAAACTACTGTCACGATTAGGTATCGCTCTATTTACGCAGCCCTATTTTCCCCCATTTTGCCCCAATTTCGCAGCACATTATATGTAATCTGCTGCAAAAATGGGGCAGGCAGGCATTTTATTTCATTCATGTTTCAATTAGGTTTAGCCTATAAAAACATATATTTAATCCGGATATTTGAATGTTATTTTACGACTTAATTCTTAAAAGCGTTTACGCCCTACGGCTTTTTATACAAACTTTCAAGTCCTTATTTTTCGAAATGAATGAATCGATTTTAATGAAACTTGGTATGCAGATATCCAGGTCTAAATAGGTATAGTTAGTTGAGAACATTTTCGAAAAAGAATTCAGGGGGAAAGATAGAGTGATTTTTCACTTCCTATAAAAAACTTAAAATCGCTTTCTCTCTCCCTCTAAACTCTTACCCATCTGACTTCCACATCCTAGAACATGGGTAACACGGTCATATCATCATCATCGTATCAGCCGAAAGACGTCCACTGCTGGTCGCCCCAACAATCGATACTGTGCGTCTCGCATCTATTGGCTACCCGCGACCCTCACAAGGTCATCGGTTCACCTTGTGGGAGGCCTTCCGATGCTGCATCTTCCGGTACGCGGTCACCACTCCAGAACTTTTCGGCCATATCGACCATCTGTTCTGCGAGCGCAGCCCTGCCCACTGCAAAACTTCAAGGGAACACCACACTTCTTTCCAATACTTATGTCAGATTTTCTGGCTTCTGGATTCATGACCGGCTTTATACTGGTATGATGGTAAACAGACATAACAGCTGGTATAACATCAGTGCAGGTGTAGTTGTATCACCGCGGCCCTGAAACGCAAAGGGCATTTGGAAGAACACAGATGGGTTTTAGTCAGCAAGAGTCTGACACTCCATTCCAGGAGAAGTCATTTGATGATTGCCCATCCAGAAAAAAAGAACCTTCTCCTCTGCCAACCCTTTCGAGGACAAAAGTGTTGATGTTATTATACCTCACTTCTTTTCTGTCTCATCATAATAATATTGTTATAATCGTCCTCATTACCTGCTCGTTCTGTAATATTCAGTATGATTAGCTAAACTAGTCTCAGACAGACGGAACTCGGAAGTAGTTAGCGCTACAGAACTGTTGCAAGACAGAACTTGGTTAAACAGTGAGGGAGTAAACTTAAGTATTTTACAAAACTATTATAGTGGTTGAATTAATATAATGCGAATAACTACCACTATTATTCATGTAATAAATAAATAGCGTTTCATTTCTCCACCACATAATTCAATAAAAACGAATGATAAAATACAGCTTACAATCGTTATTATAAAATTGACGTTTTAAAGACTGGAGCCTGTATTAGGAATATCTGTGTTACAGGGCTCCCGGTCTCCAACACTATCCGGATAAGTTACTTTTAAAATAATTACACAGAGCAATATTTGTGATTTGATTGAAAAATAAATAAACAATTTAAAGACAGAACTATTACTAAACTAATTAGAATATTATCAATGTGAAAGTTTGTTGGAAGAATGATTAATACTCTTTCACGCAAAAACTACTATACGAATCTGTATGTAATTTACCACACTATAGGTTCACACACTTGGGTTTACCTGGGTTGAAGAATAAAATATCTACTTTTTATTTCAGGAGGATATTCCCTTGAGATGATTTTCAATATTTACGCGAGCGGACTTCTAATAAAACCAACGACGGAACTAAGGATTAGGTAAATCATCATCATAATATTCTGCCTAGCCTTTTCCCAACTATATTGGGGTCGGCTCTCAGTCAAACTGGATTCAGCTGAATACCAGTACTTTACGTGGGGCGGCTGTCTACCAGACCTCTACAAGCCAAATGGGTAACATGGTAAAGTTCAGTTAAATATTTATGAGATCCTGTCCACCCGGGTCATCTTTCCTTTGTTTGAAAATAATAAAAATTATAGACTGCAGCGCCTCTGATGGCTCTTCGAGTAGAACTTTTATTCCAACTTCAATTTTATCGATAATTAGAATTAAAATAGCAATCGCATGTTACTGCGAATTGCCAATTTCAAAAATAATAACACAAGTGAAGCTCTCCACCTTTTGTGTAACATTAGAAGCTTTTTTTTTTTTTTTCTGTATGACCACTAGGAAGTTAACACGCAGGGGCTATCAACTGCTCAACCGGACTAACCTCTGTGGTGGCCTCAAATGAATTTAAGGCCCCCAGCCAAGGCAAACATTAGAAGCTTCACGCGTGTTTCAAAATTATAATATTCACGGTAACGAAACCATAGCGACTTCTAATTCGACGCCAACGCCATCTAGTTACAACGTGAAAATTAAATTTGGATGAACTTTACTGGCTTTAATTTTTTCATCACTAGAATTGTGTTTGTTCTAAATATAATTAATTTATTTTAAATATAAACTAAACAAAATAATTTATTTGCAGGAATAAGGGTGAGTTCCTCCGAGAGGTGTCAGGATATTGGAGTCCCCATTTTATTGGGATAAACAAGACAGTATATCAATAACAGAGTCTTATTGTTATTGCACTTTAAAAAAACGCACACTCACAAGATAAATGATAATATAACCACACACACAAGATAAGTAATAAAAACTTTTTCACAAAAAAAAATTGACTTCCAAGGCCTCTGTACAAACTGTGACCTTAAAGGTCTGTTCGAATGACTGTATTTTTAACCGACTTCCAAAAAATGAGGAGGTTCGATTGTATATTTTTTTTTGTGTTTGTTACCTCATGTCTCTGTCATTTATGAACCGATTTAAAAAAATCTTGTTGTATGTGAAAGGAAATATTTCTTGATTGGTCCCATTTAGATTTTATGGAAATCGGTTCAGCAATTTGGTTTTTAAATCCAAATAGCGGGAAAAAATATGTGGAAAAATCATCCATGTATAAGAAATTGTGTACCACTATAAAGTGAAAAATAAGAACAAAAAAAACGACTTCCAAAAAAAACACTACAAAGTACAAAATAACTTTAATGTCGGAAGTCGGTGTTAATTAATAACAAATAAGTACTTTGTAGTGTGTTTTTAACGAAGGAAGGAAGTCGGTTTTTTTTTTGTTCTAGAATCCAAGTGCTATCGACATAATATTAAAATTTATTTAACAGACAGACCATCTGTTAAGTTTGAGGCTCACTGGTTATCATTGCCTGCGTAATCTAACTGCAGGTAATATTTAAGCCACTCTTAAAATATCATATTATGTATCAGCTTATTTACCGATTATCTGTATAATTCTGAAGTAATTTATATCGGTCTACAGTAGTATACAGGGGTCCTGACCCTGAAACAAAAATTCCGTCAGTGTTCCGTAGGGGGAAAAAATCCTTGCTCATTGCGAGCTTTTGAACTTGTTGATAAAGTTCCGTGTCAGGAGTATGATGTACGCTGTGGTGTCAGGCGTACCGTCAGAGTCCTGCAACATGCTTTAGCGAACACACAACACTGACGGCACTGACTGACGGTATCTACCCATAATAAAATAAGAAACTGTACCCTCCACACAACTGTCTTTCAAAAACATAAAGTAGATACCTACAAATCTTACCAAAACAAAGGTTTAAGTGTTTACTTCATTTAGTTAGAATTATCTACTTTTAATATATAGGTATTGTCACCTTGTCTACTTTTAATCAAACTTTAACCATGCGGAACCAATGTGGTAGCAATCTTTCAAATTTTGATTCAAAGCCACAAACGCATTCAACCACAGAATGCAAATGACTTTAATCAACGCAAAATGAACGTCCAAAAACAGTTGAAAAGTTACATACATTTTTACCCGAAGTTTGCGAATTGTATTTTTCATTTGACTGAACTTACCAGCTGGGGGATCAACAAGGTAAAAGAAGGAAGTTTAGCTTAGGGCAAAACCCAACACTTTTTATAATTTTAGAAATTTATCATAATTATAATTTGTGACTGCAGAAAAATATAATTATTTCGATTATAACTGCGGAAAAATAAATAAAAAAACTTGGTTGTTTCCGAAATATCGATTCAAATGAACGACAATCTCATATCTTAGGTTATCATAAGATAAGCCAAAAGACGTCTACTACTGGACATAGACCCCCCCTAAGTGTCACCTCAACAACTGGCCTTATGCCTCTCGCATGCATCGTCTACCCGCAACCCTCACCAGATAATCGGTCCACCTTGTGTGAGGCCTCCCATCGCTGCTCCGGTACGCGGTCGCCACTCCAGAACTTTTCGGCCCCAACGACCATCTGTTCTGCGAGCATTGTGCTCTGCCCACTTCCACTTCAGTTTGGTAATCCTTCGAGCTATGTCGGTAACCTTGGTTTCTTGCGGATATCATCATTCCTGATTCGATCACGCAACTAAACTCCGAGCATTGCCCTCTCCATTGCCCTTTGGGTGACTGATGATGATAAATGGTGGTGGCCTTCTGATGAAGCCCATGTTAGGTACATTGAGATTATGAAAATTATATCGATCGTATTAATTTTCAAAATACAGTTGTGTTGTTGTTGTTTCCTTTTTTCTAAAAAAGGAAAAAAAACCGTGTGTTATATAAATAGAATTGTCTGCTAGAAGAAATTTCTTTTGAAATAAACAGTCCCTTTGTGCTCTTTTCTCTGTAAATAATTTTCTTTTTTTGTAACTTTCTTGTGTGTACATAAATAAACAAAATAGAAAAACCTTATACATGAAACAATCACTACAATATTTTAAGATTCCTCAGTATGTTCAATTAATTGTTTACGTCCCATTTATAAAGTTACTAGCTGCCGAACGGCTCCGCCCGCGTGAATGTCGAAAATTATCCCAAGGAACATACTCCCGGGATAAAAAGTGTCCTATGTGTTATTCCAGACTATAATCTACTTTTGTACTTTCGACGACACGGTTGGCGCAGTGGTTGAGCGATCGGCTGCTGCGCTGCGTGTCGCGGGTTCGATTCCCGCACGGAACAAATATTTGTATGGCCTACAGATAGTCGTTCCAGGTCTGTCTGTTTGTGTATGTGACTTTTTATGTTTGTAAACGCACCCACGATACAGGAGAAATTCCTAGTGTGCCGTTTTTTTTTTTAAAGTAAAAGTAAAGTAAAAAAAAAAGTTCATTAAAGCAACTCAGAATAATAAAACAAAGGCTCAATTTATCGGTAGCTCATAAATAAAACAACCACGTTTCTCATTTTCAGAAACAAAAGTTTCATTGTCTATGATTTGGTTTGGCTGTCGTTGACATGTTATTGTGTCGGCTACCTTGACTAATTCGGAGTTAGTTCTACCTTAGAATCTGGCCTATAAAACGGCATGAAATATATCGTTTGATCTAGGGTAACCTCACCAACGTCAAAATGCAAGCCTTGGTTCCAGTGAGTAACAATATTTTTATAAATTTTAATATATTTATTGTATTTCATCGAAGATTTTCCGTCTTGATAGTAATGATTAGCTTTTTCTCGTATGTTTGTTACCGTGACATATCCTATATATATACCGTGAGTTTATTTATATCCAGTCCTAACTTTAAATTATAATAACCTATGTTTCAGTTATGTTTCCTGGCTATCGTTGTCGTATGTCAAGCGACGCCACATAGACGACACCAAAGCAGCTTAAGCAGTTTGAAAGCCCCATCGAATAGGCGACTTGTAAGCAGCTTAAGCAGTTTGGAAGCCCCATTGCATAGGCGACACCAAAGCAGCTTAAACAGTCTGGACGCCCCATTGAATAGGCAACATCTAAACAGCCTAAGCAGTTTGGAAGCCCCATTGAATAGGCGACACCAAAGCAGCTTAAACAGTCAGGAGGCCCCATTGAATAGGCGACATCTAAGCAGCTTAAGCAATTTGGAAGCGCCGTTGAATAGGCGACACCAAAGCAGCTTAAACAGTCAGAACGCCCCATCAAATAGGCGACGCCTTAGCAGTTTAAGCAGTCTTAACGCCCCATCAAATAGGCGACACCAAAGCAGCTTAAGCAGCCTGGCCGTCCCATCGAACAGGCGTCACCAGAGCAGCTTAAGGAGCCTGAACGCTGCATTGAATAGGCGGCACCAGATCAGCTTAAACAGTATGGACGCCCCATCAAATAGGCGACGCCTTAGCAGTTCAAGCAGTCTTAACGCCCTATCAAATAGGCGACACCAAAGCAGCTTAAGTGGCCTGGCCGTCCCATCGAATAGGCGACTTTTAAGTAGCTTAAGTAGTAACCTGGAGAATCTATCGAATAGCAGGCGCCTTCTTAGTAATCCGGAAGGTCTACCTCAAGGCAGGCGAAATCCAAGAAATTTGCAAGGCCTTCCGCTAAGTAGGCGCGACGTTACTAACCTGTTGCTAGAACTGAATGCTAACCCTTCTTTGAGCAATGTGGAGCTTAATAGTGAACTGCAGCAACTCCGACGTCATCTGAGTTCATTGGAGGTGAATCCCCAAATAAAAGCCCGGCCTCATGATTATAACCAACACTTACTATAATATAATCTTGACTCCATTGTGCAATGAAAGAAAAGATATGACCACTGGCTCTTCTCAAATGTTATAAAATTAACTCTTACTGAGTTAAATTCTAGATATTTTTAGGAAATTGTGTAAATTAAAGGCACTCAATTATCATAATGTTTTTATTTAAATTTTATTGTGTTGAAATATTTTTATAAAGATACGAGTAGATGGATAGAATACAAATGACACCACGGTTGGCGCAGTTGACGATTCCCGCACGGAACAAATTTTTGTATGGCCTACAGATAGTTGTTCTGGGTCTGGCTGCCTGTGTTTGTTTGTAAACGCACCCACGATACAGGAGAAATTCCTAGTGTGAGACAACAATTTTTTTGTGTGTACACCAAAATAGTTTCACAACTCTTTTACACTTACTTAATTATATGGGTACAGCAATTTCTACCAGACAATTATTATTATATTATACTATGATTTATTTACATTAAAACCTTTTTCTATACTTAACCAAAGGTTTACCCCAACAAAAACATGAAAGGATTTTTTTTTTCAAATTTACAAAATTTGTACCTAGCTAGTGTTGAGTTCATAACTTTTTTACGAAAAAGATTACCCTACTTCCGGAAATATACAAAAGGAAAAGCTTTTAAACGCTTTGTTTAAACTATTCATTTATTAACCAAAACCTGGATATCCAAACCCTCCAGCTCCAGGGTATCCATAGCCCCCACCACCGTAGCCGTGTCCACCCATACCACCATATCCAAAGGCCCCTGCCCCTATCGAAGCCCCAATACCAGCACTAATCCCAATGCCTGCACTAATACCACCACCGATACCAGCACCACCACCAAACCCGCCATAGCCTCCCCAACCAGGAAAACCGAACCTGCTCTCAAATTGAGGTACGTCCGAAGGTTTTGATGCACCATCTTGTTCAATGCCTGGATTTCCTAGATATTTGTCTATGACGGCATTTAGGTCGTCATCGCTATAAAGAGTTGCACTGTCGGTTGATTGGTCATCGGTTAATTCTGGATTACCAGAGCTTGGGGTTCCTTGTCTACCAAAGATTACCAAGTTCTCAGGTGACAGATTAGACTTTTCTGAATTCAAACGATACAAATTGTTTGAGATTCTTTTTCTGCCAACATTAAGTAAATTATGTGTTAAAAGGTTATTATTTTCTCTGTTTAAATAGTTTGAGTTTCCTTCTCTAAGTAAATTATTTGGTAACAGGTAATTTTCTGCGTTCACTTGATTTAAATTGTTTAAGTTACCTTCTCTAAGTAAATTATTTCGTACAAGATTAAAATTTCTTTCTTCGAGATTGTAGCGATTTAGACTATTTGAGTTGCCTTCTCTGGCAATGTTTGATAAGTCATTGAGTAAATTGCTTGGCAAATATTGGCCATTTTGATACTCCAAATTATTTGACTCGACTGAACTATTGATGAAAATGGCGTGGAAACAAATCTGTAACATAAAAAGTACATCAGAACTGAAACAGCAAGGGTTATAATAATATGATGTTAAAAATCAAAATCAAAGGTCATTTATTCAAACTAGGCTAAAAATCAGCACTTTTTGAACGTCCAATTACATGAAGACAGTCTCTTAAATTGCCCTGTCCGTCGCCACTTCCTAGTGTTTTAGCTGGGAAGAAGAAATGGCGCAACAAACTCCCCAGCAACACATACAATGTAAATAGGCATGGTTGAACATTTTATGATAGCACTAGAAAATTACATTTAATTAAATTAAATGACACATGTCAGCTAGCACACTATATTATGCCAACAACTAAATCTGAAACAATAATAAAAATAAATACATAGATAATTACCTAAGCATACAAAAGCAATAAAAATGAGCCCGCAGTCATAAATGGCGTGCTCGCTTACATGTGCAATGCTGGAATTAAACCATAAGTTGTGACTTGTGACCCAAAGTCACAAGTGATAAACTAGGACTATCGTTGTTGTGTATGGTGTCAGACGTAAAAGAATAGCACTATCACATCACTTCACTTGGGTGTCGTAAGAGGCGACTAAAGAACTCACCAGAGAATGGGCAGCAGCATTCTCTGTACGTACATTGCTACAGCTACACTGCGATCGCTAACCCACCTGCCAAGCGTGGCGATTAATGCAAATCTCCTATTTGGTAAAGGCCTATGTCCAACAGTGGACGTCTATCGGCTGATATGATTATGATGATGATAATCGTAGTAAAATTAATATACAGTTAATAGTTGTAAAAAATCCACGGTCAGCAAGTCGACCAGTCACCGCAAGCAGCACCCGTCCACGAGCATAACGCAAAGATCAGCTATTAACCCTCACGCCATATTAGAGGGAAGGAGGTAACCCGATCCCCAACGCTACCGCAAGCAGCGACATCTAATGGAGCATGACGAAATTTCTGCCGGTTGCCCAGACAAATTATTGTGGTCGCTAGTTAACCACAATACAACTCGTAATTAATAAAACATGATAATGGGAACATAAGAATAATAAAAGTAGCCCAGAAGACTTCGCACAATTAACATTTACACATTGGAACTTATTACGCAAATAAGAATCTATTACGTTAAGTGTTTCATTTTGGAGACCGTAGTGACGTAGTTTACGCAATAGCGTGTCATGGTGTACGCAATGAAAGGCTTTGGAGAGATCACAGAAAACTCCAATTGTATTTTGCTAGTTCTTCCATGCGTTAAATACGTGAATAAGGTAAAAGCCATATTGATCATTATTATTTATTAAGTTCAGACAACATTACAGTCCATTTTGTTAGTAGAATACCTTATAGCTAGTGTTAGTAGTACGCAATTAGGGTATAGAAAAATAAAAAAATAAAAATAAATAGAAAAAAAACAAACAATAAAGATATTCGAAGCATGATATGCAGAGAACGGTAAGGCCAGGAAACAAGCTATATGACCATTTTCCCCACATAATGCCTCAGAATAGGGGAGTAAGGACTCTCAACGACAGTTTTCAGGATGCTATTGTCACTGACCCGTGTTCTGTGCATCAGTGATGCGACTTTTTTGCGAATGACTGCGTGGAAGCCGTCAGTTCGGTTCTGAGCAAACATCTCCGATGTACTACAGAAACGGGGCAGTTTCAACAGCATCCTAAAAACATTGTTGTATTGGACGCGCAAGACATCTAGCGATCTTTTAGTGTAGTTGACCCATAGACCTCCCGCGTACAGACCTTTACAATACGCCTTAAATAGGGTGATTTTGACTTGGTCACCACAACGAAAGAATCTACGGGCCAACATATTACCTCGGACCGCCAGTACCCTACGTTCCCTTTCAATGTCTACATTATCTTTAAGGTCGTCGGTAAGTATGGGCCCCAAGTACTTAAATTGGTAGACTCTATTTATGCTCATGCCATTGAGAGAAAAACTAGGTTCATGATTAGGGCACTTACCGGCGGCCTTAAAGACCATGTATTCACATTTACGTACATTGTACACAAGGCCTACAGGGCCTATTGTACAAGGCTATTTATATTTCTATATCTTAGTAATTCTTTGAGTACTCGTTTCTCAAATGTTTTGCTAAATGCAGGTAAGATGTAAATAACAATAAAAGTAACAGCAAGATATGGGGCTACGATGTTAATTATGTTACTCAAAAGTTTAATGGAAATTCCCCAGTAATCACCCGTGTTTTTAGACTTAAGTGTGTCCGGTCAGGCCCAACATGTGAAAATTCCCTAAAATAAAATAAATCTTATGTAATAGGGAAATTAACATTAACTACGTCACTTGGCGTTACGAAAAGAAGATACTTAAATGTAGGTCTTACATTTGCTACTGAATACGGCATGCTGGGTTTGGTAAACGTGTGGGCAACGTTTCTATTATAAATAACCCTCATTTTTGCTTCGCCGTAGTCGGGTAAAAAAAGAAAAACGTTTGTAAATCTTCATAACCTTTTTATATCATATTAAAGTACTTACTCTAAGTATCTTCTCAAATATTGTAACATTTTACTCACCAAAAGATAGACTTTCATATTTTGTTTCTCACAGTGCTACGCAGAGTAGGTCTTCTATTAATGGCGAGAACATCCAAGTCTTTAATGAAGATCGTAATAAAGCAGATTTAACCACATCACCATTGGTCACGCCTTTCCAAACAAATTATTCCGTAGTTATCAGGTGACGAAACCCCATTAGTCGAATCATTCAATCATTTGAACATTATGCAATTTCGAGATGATAGATATTTTTTCATGAAATTGAAAATAAAGTTGCCAAGGTAATGACGGTTAAAATACTCAATTGTTTACTTACAGTCTTTCAATGGAACTCTAGAGTATACAGCAGTGCCATTCTGTGAACATTTGAGTATACAGCAGTGCCATTCTGAGAACATTTCACCGTGTAAACTTAGTGTAAATTTTGTGAGATGTTGACAGAATAGACCGACTGGTCTCATCAGCGGTACGTTTTATACTCACTCGTACTCAAATCACCATACTAATCAAATTAGCTTCTCTGTAAAATTCCCTAATCAAAAATAAAACATAAAAAACGTTTTAAATTTCAATAACAATTTATTACATAACTTATTAAAATTTCGAATTCAGAATTTATATAAGTAGTTGTTGGCGAGATTATTTCCAAAACAATAGAAGAGACTTGACATACTTATTGAATTCACTAACCGTAACCTGGGTAGCCATAGCCACCCCCAGCATAGCCGCCTCCACCACCATAGCCGTAGCCATGGGCTCCTGCCGCTGCCCCTAAATGTCCACCGATACTGGCACTGAACCCAATCCCACCACTTATACCACCACCAATACCAGCACCAGCCCCTGCCCCAGCCCCAGCCCCAGCCCCAGCCCCACCACCAAACCCACCACCACCATAACCCCCGTGGTGAGGTGGACCCCCATAACCAAACCTGTTCTCAGTCATACTTGCATTCACGTTCTGAGATGGTAAGGCAACAGCTGTTGGAAGATTTGTAGGGCCTACATATTTTCCTAAATCATTTGAGCTGACACTAGACACAGTAGGCGTAGGAGTTGTTGGAGTCAAAGTATTATAATTTCCTGGAATTACATTGACTGGATTTCCTGGATATCCTGGATTTTGAACTGGTTGAAGATATTGAGTTGTTGGGTTTAAAGGGCCTGGAATGCCTTTTCTACCAGCATTCAATACGTCGCTTGGATTTCCTTCTCTGCCAATATTTAGTAAATCATTCGGTAAAAGGTTGTTATTTTCGTTGTTCCCCAGATTTAAATTTTTTGGAATCCTTTCTCTAAGCAAATTATTATTTCGTAACATATAATTATTTTCATAGTTCAAAAGATTATTGTATTGTTTTCCTTTTCTACGAATGTTACGTAAACTATTTGATAAGAGGTTGTTCTTATACCGATATCTATTTTCCGAGTTCAAAAGATTTAAACTGTTTGAGTTCCCTTCTCGAAGTAAATTGCTGTCTAAAAGATTATAATTTCTTGAGTCCAGTAGATTTGAGTTTTCTCTCCTGAGACCGTTGCGATTTAAATTATATGAGTTGCCTTCTCTACCAACGCTTGCATAGTTATTGTAGTAATGCCAATTTTGCTCGTTTTCGTTCTCTATACTGCTTGAGTCTGCTGAACACGTAACGACTATGGCGAAGAAACATAACTGTAGACAAAAATAATGTATAAGAATTCGATAATCTTTACTAAATACTCCATTACATCCACAAAAACAACAAGCATGATGAATGAACCTCCAATAATTCTGACAATAATTATAATGAACTTGCCCAACGGATTGTTTGCCAAATTCCAAAGCCAACTTGGTAAAATGTGCCAGGGTTGCGGAATGTTTTCGAAAGAGTCAACGTGGCCCTGGGGCTCGAGACAAGTGAGATTCCGTCAACGGTAGCGTGGCGAAGGCGATCTTAAATACGTCAAAACTGTATGGGATTGACAGATGCTATCGAAACGTCACGTGATCAAATTCCTACATTTTGGAATTATTTCGACAGTGGCATTCGCTAATCGAATGGCACATTGTCCAGGGCCTCTGGAAAGAAAAGGGCATTTGGAGGAACACGGATGGGTTTTAGTCGGTAAGAACCTGACACTATACTTGCGCTCTGCCCAGAACGGAAGGAGTCCTTATTTTAATGATTTCCCATCCTTAAAACCCCAAAAAAAAACTTGCTAAACTGTTATTTCACCACACGGTACAAACCGTGTACTTACATCAATGATAAAAAATGTTAATAATAGAATTAGCTCACACAAGTTTTTATTTTCTTAAGAATTTAATTTGTCTGTACTTCGATTACTAATTAGTTGTCGAATGTAACGACCAAATATGTGACAGAGTTTGCATATTGTCTGTTTTCAATGGTTAATTAGTTGAAGAGGATCAAATTTATAGTCCTATTAAATAGAGTGACAATTGATAATTTTACTCGGAAAATTGCCTAATTCTTATTAAAATTTTGACATGTGAGCCACCCGGATCGCTTAAGATCAGGAAGATGACAGAGACAACTCTATTGAACTAGGAGTTTTGTACTATGTCCTTTTGTAGGGATTTTTAACCAACTTCGAACGAAAACAGGAGGAGATTCTCAATTCGGTTGTATTTTTTTTATTTTTAATGTCTGTTACCTCACATTTCCTTCATTTATGAACCGATTTGAAAAAACCATAATTTATGTGAAAGGACATACTTTCCGATAGGTCCCATAGAAATTTCATCAAAATCGGTTTTGTAGTTTTGTTTTTAAATCAAAATTGCTGGAAAAATATGAGAGAAACATAACCATGTATACGAAATTGCGTATTTTGCTTTCCTGTGACTTTCCAGTGGTGCGTTAGGTGCGGGGTAGGTACTACTAAAAAGTTTTTTCCACTCCAATCGAATCAGCCGTCATGAAAACGGACAGGAAATTGTATCGCATCGATTAATGTCAATAATTCTCTAAGTCGTGGATATTTTTCAATCAATTCTTATACAGATGGTTGTTTATTGGAATATGGGACTTATTACTATTTATTAGATTCGAGTGTAGAAAAGGACTTAAAACACGGAACTCTGGACTTTTATATAAGGTGGGAGTCAACGTCTTGGGTTCATTTTTAGGTTTCCGTACCCAAAAGGTAAAAATGGGACCCTATTACTAAGACTCCGCTGTCTGTCACCAGGCTGTATCTCGTGAACCGAGATAGCGAGACAGTTGACATTTTCACAGATGATGTATTTCTGTTGCCGCTATATACTAAAAACAGAACAAAATAAATATTTAACTAGGCTCCCATGCAACAAACGTGATTTTTTTGCCGTTTTTTTGTAGAAAATGATACGAACTTTCGTGCGCGAGTCCGACTCGCACTTGGCCGGTTTTTTAGTTGTTTACAAAAATATATCAGTCAACTTTTTCAAACGAAATAAAATAACTGACCATTGTTTTCAAATTAATTAAATAAATTATTATTATTATTAAATGGGTTCACACCTACACACCATTATTTAACTGATACCTACTTATTTTTTTTTTTATTGAGGAATGGGCTTTATTTCCTGTACCCCACATGGGAAAGCCTAAATCCAATGGGCACGCCACAATGCTGGCAACAAGTCCAATCTGAGGCTGGAGCCTGACGCAGGTCCATGTTTCAGGAGGTTCCTGTTTTGGATTTGGCGGGACAACAATATTGTGTGAATCGCCCGGAGGTGCCCGGACACGGTGGAGCATTCAGTGGAGATCTGCCCCGCTTGGGAAGAACACCGCCGTATCCTCATAGCGGTGGGCGGCGGTTATCTCTCTCGTCCGACTCAGGTCTATCATAATATCTATCCATGGTCTGGAGGGAGAGCTTGGGAAGCAGTAATGAAAGCGAAGAACGAGGCGGGAGGGAAAGGTAAATTTCACGCCCGAGCCGCCGGAGGAGACGCCAGGGCGTCGAGCGACTCTCGACGCCCTGGCGTCTCCTGCGGCGGCGGCGGCTCTCGCGGCGATTCCCAGTCACCGTAGGCGCGGGCCTGCGGACGGCGTGCGATGGTAGCTCGCCATCAGATACGGACCAGGCACGGATAGACCCTTGAGGCGTTTCGTTTAGACCTTACTGCCCACACAATAAGAAGTTGATAGACGGTGCGTGGTATTCTACGCGCGCCTCAAAGAGATGTAAACATAGTTGACAGGGCCGCTAGGGCCAGTGTGTGCCAGGGTTGCGAACAAATTGTGCGAAAGAATTACGTCAGTTAATTGTCTGACAATTTCTCCCTCTCCGCTTAGAGCGGGAGAAGACATTGAATGATTTCCCACCCAAAAAAAAAGACTACAAACTCTGAAACCTACAAAATCTTCATAATTATTTTATTATAATGAAACTTATCATTTGCGATGTAATTTTGGCATGATATCCTAATCTTGCGAAATAAAACACTATCTCACCTACATTCAGGTTAAGTTATTGACATTTAAATACAGCAAAAGTATATGATACTTCACTCACCAAAAGAAAGACTTTCATTTTGTCTTCACGGTGGCAGAGTAGGGCTTCTACTAATCAAAGATGCTATTAAGTTCTTAATATAGCAGACTTTAGCGCTACAAAATAATCATCAATTTTGTCACGGTTTCCTAAACAAATTAATCCTCAGTTAACAGGTTATAAAATTGATTAATCCAATCAATCATTCTAAAGAACATGATTCAATTTAAGATTTTTTATTGTTCGGTGAATGTTGAAGACGCACATTACAAAATGCGTAAAGTCTACTAAAATTAACAATTTCCAAGTCTTCAGACTCTACATATTTCAATGTTAAATCTTAAAATGTGGGGTCGGAGTTAAAAAAAAAACAAAAATCATTAAATTTTGTTATGACATACTTATTTTAGTATTTTCATTAATACAGACAAACTGGAATTAAATCGCATTATCAAAATCACAATAATTTATTAATCAAAACTATATTTGCCAATTTTAAACAATCTTAAAAAATATTTCCTGTTTTCTTATTTCATCCGTAGTAATAGGGGGAACCGTAGCCATAGGGAACAACACCTAGACCAGCGCCAGCATTAGCTCCAATGTGACCACCGATATGACCACCGATGTGACCACCCAGGTAACCACCAGCACCGGCACCAGCCCCGGCGCCGAGGTATCCGAATCTCGATGCCAATTCTTGTTTGTCTTCAAGGTCAGAATTGTACTGAGAATTCAGAGATCGACGGTAAATACCACCACCGAGACCAGCCCCAACACCCCCACCAATACCACCATAAGCGCCACCACCTATACCGCCATAAGCACCACCTCCTATACCACCCTGAGCGCCACCACCAATACCGCCACCAATACCTCCTCCTATACCACCATAAGCGCCGCCACCTATACCGCCGTAAGCGCCACCTCCTATACCACCCTGAGCGCCACCACCAATACCGCCACCAATACCTCCTCCTATACCACCATAAGCGCCACCACCTATACCGCCGTAAGCGCCACCTCCTATACCACCTTGAGCGCCACCACCAATACCAGCACCTATATTACCACCAAGTCCGCCCCCGAGATGACCACCAATTCCACCCCCGAGATGACCTCCAACACCGCCGTAAGCGCCACCACCAATACCACCACCAATACCACCACCAGCACCACCACCAATCCCACCCCCGAGATTACCTCCAACATCACCGTAAGCGCCACCACCTAAACCACCACCAATATTCCCACCGATTCCACCGCCAAGATGACCACCAATTCCACCACCGAGATGACCACCAAGACCGGCGTGAGCGCCTCCGCCAAGACCACCACCCACAAGTCCTCCCGCACCGCCACCGATACCACCACCAATACCACCACCGATACCACCACCAATACTACCGCCAATACCACCGCTTAAACCCCCGCCGACGCCACCGCCAATGCCCAGCCTGCTTCCAACGAACGCCGGGGAGCCATACGCGTAATACGGCCCATACGAGCTAAATGAACCATACGGACCATATCCATAGCCATATGAATAATACGCTTGTCTTGCATAAGCGTCTTCGAGCAGTTGATTATTGTACGGCAAAAAATAAGCTTGGCTTGCGTTGACTATCGCCCAAAGAAGAATCTGCAAAAAAAAACAGTTTGCAATCTGTTACAAAAAGAAATTTACAGATTTTATGAATGTTGAATGCCACACTTGTCTTAAAACTATAATTTGTAGTGTGTGATTCAGAGGAAATGACGTTGCCTAACATCGGATGTTAAAGACTAGAATGTAACGTCAACAGACACCGTCAGAAACACCTCTTATTTCACATTTTAAAATGTTGTTGCCGCTGAGATGATATTGCTAATCGAATTTGAACACCAGTGAACAAGAATTGACCTTTAGATCTTTAAAATCAGATTCTCCTGTGTAGATCAGAAAAAAAAAACAAATCAATTGTGTTTAGATTAATGCAAAAATAATAGATATTTAAATACAGATTTCTGAATTAAGAATTTGAAGGTGAGTTTTAGTCAAAGCCTCTACCACAGCTTGATAAAACTGTCAAATTTTGGCACCCTTTATCATACAAAGTGGCCAATACAGTGGGCAGTCACCTCAAGGTCGATAACCCATAGATTTTTGTTTCAATATTGAACCTTATAAACATTTTCAAACCCGTATTATAGTACAGGGTGTGCGTTATAGATAAGTATTATTGTTTTCAACTCCAAATACTCAATAGAGAAACCAGTCCATAGACGATAGAACTTCATCTTACTTACCAGGCAGTATACTTTCATTGTAGTGTTTGTTGTGGTGGTATAGTGTCCAGCTTAATTTCTACTGTGAGAGGAATCAAGACTGATCGAGGGGTTTTTAGGGTGGTATTATAACAGAATTCAAAGCCAGAACTAAATCGCTTTTTCATGTCAAGGCTCAAATCAATTTATTATATTATTTACAAATAACATGAGCAGATTAAATAATGTTTGTTGTAATATATTATCAGGAATTTAATATTTACTAGTTGTTGGCCGCGGCTTTCTTTCACAAAAAATAATTATCATTATACCGAAATCTCAGACTTAACTGGCATCAGTGAAGGAAAACATCGTATGAAAACCTGATTTTCTGATGAACACAAGTCTGAGGCACCTCCCGCACTAGACGGCCACGACCACGACTGGTCGTAAAGCGGCCATTTACCGAGCTGCTGCAGTTGTTGTTCTGAGCTCGAACAGTATGGACATAGAAATTGTGTGCCTGTACTTGATGTGGAAAAGACGTTATAGGAAATGACGTTATTAGATACCTACATCCTGTGTTGGAAAGGACGCCGCGAATGGCTGGCCGCGGCCGGGCCGCATTCGCGGTCGCAGAACTAGTGCGCGAGCGCTCATAGCAAACTATACGTAAGTTGGTCGCAACGGCCAGTCGTGCCGGCCCGGTGTACGGCCGGTTGGCCGTTGCGGCCAAGTGCGCGACGTTCATATGGTTTCTGGTCGTTGCGGCCACTGATCGTGGTCGTGGCCGTCTAGTGCGCGAGGTGCCTAAAATCGCCAACCCTGTGTGCAAAGAGGCCATAGCCCTGTAGTGGGACAATATTTCTACAGTGCGATTCTGTAAACATCTCATCGTGCTTAGGTGAAGTGAGATGTCAATCCATCCAAAACAAGATGGAATGCCATTTCACTTCACGCTCACTCCACCTAAGTATACACGGTGAGTCGTTGTCAAAATAGACCGGCAGAATAATCTTATACAGGGTGTAAAACAAATCGGCGCACAAACGGATACCATGGATTAAGGGTGCACTAGTCGAACGGCTGAACTCGTTGACGGGCGCTGCTTAAGAGCGTTTACGCGGTACGGCTTTTCATACAATCTTTCAAATCCTTATTCTTCAAAATGAATGAACCGATTTTAACGAAACTTGGTATGCATACGCTAGATATCCAGGTCTAAATAGTTATAAGAAAACATTTTTGAAAAAGAGTTCAGGGGGAAGGATATAGTGATTTTTCACTTTCTATAGAAAACTTAAAATCGCTCCCTCTCTCCCTATGAAATCTTTTTCAAAAATATTTTCTTATAACTATTTAGACCTGGATATCTAGCGTATGCATACCAAGTTTCGTTAAAATTGGTTCATTCATTTTGAAGAATAAGGATTTGAAAGATTGTATGAAAAGCCGTACCGCGTAAACGCTCTTAATACATGCTATCAAAGTCAAAGTCAACACGTTTATTTCAATTAGGCCATTAAACGGCACTTTTGAACGTCATCATTTACATTTAAAATAATATAAAGTGACTCTACTGTCTCATCCAACATCATTTAAAAGGAAAAAAACGCTGTGATGAGTAATATGAAGCTAGTGCGCACACTAATTTACAGTTTCATATCATATAAGATGATTTATAACAATAATGAGCTCGTAAAATTTATTGAAAGAGATTTGGTAGTAAGGATATTATGAAAAAAGTGCTGAATGTATCTTTTAAATTTTTTTTTTTTATTTAGTTGAGGAAATAATCTATCTCTATAAGGTCAATATTTTGCCATTTTCGTACTGAATAAGTTTTTCATTTACGTCCAAAGTTGTGTTAAAATTTGGAAGTTTCGACACAAATAACTTGCACATCAATATTTTAATTTCTGTTTTTTTTCCATACTGGGCTAGATAATACCGAGATAAATAAATGTGACTTTTTTTCTGAACGTACACCTTCAATTACTAGAGTAATCGCCATACTACTTTTGTATGAAACTAAATGACTGACTAGGGCACCTTAATTACAAATTTCGAACTTTGAAGTATTTACTTTGAACTGAATAAAATATTTATTCCTAGATAGCCCAATCACATCACAATTAATTTTTATAAACACGCAATGTTAATAGGTACACCCGCCGATGCCATAACAATAAACTTGTTGAACCTATAGCATATCAGCGCTTACCCAAAAAAAAACGTCGGGAAAATTCTTCAATTGATATAAGCTACAAATGATCTGCCTAGCCTTTTCCCAACTTTATTGAGGTCGACTTCCAGTCAAACCGGATTCATTTGAATACCAGTATTTTACGAGGAGCGGCTGCCGACCAGACGGAGGTCTGGTAAGCAGCCGCTCCACGTAAATAAATGGGTTATGGAGACCACTTATTGGGTGGTGACTGGGTAACACGGTACTTCTTGGCAAGACTGGAGTCAGCTTTTCTGCTTCTCGAGGCACGAACGTATCTCGGTATGTTCGGATCTTGAAGATCGACCCGTGCGATTGTTATTATAAATAAGCAACTACATTAGATATTACTTCATTTTAGACATTAAATTTTTAAAAACTGTTTATTTCAATCAAACAATGAATAAACAAACATACATACAGTCATATTGTAGCCACAGTACGAAAATATCGCAAAACAATAAATGTTCTTAAAGATTGCTATAAAATAAAATAACATAAAACAATGCCCCATCAAAGGCAATAACATCATAATATATATTACAGAAATCTACGCAAATATTTAAAAATAAATATTATACTTTAATACATAGTATACTTCTCTATTAACCAGCATCTGTTAGCGGCTTCGGTTGCGTGAAATTTGGAAACTATCCAGAGGGAGCATACCCCTGTGACAAACAGTGCCTACCCTATGTCCTTCTACAACGTCCAAACTATCTCTATACCAAAACTCATGAAAATTGGCTCATCAGTTTAATCACTTGACATAATTGTCAAAATATTTGCGTAACTTGTGCAATACAAAATATACTTATTGGTTTTAGAAATAAGGTTCATGTTAAATTGCACTAGTGACACAAATATATTGACAAATACGAGTACACCACGTGAAGTTCCAGCTACAAACTGAAAGACCTGAGGGCCAATTCTATTATTTTTTTAAAAGCAAAGTTCGCATTCGCATGTCAGTTGCAATCTGTCAAAAAGGTATGGAAATTATGGCGCTGTGATCAGCAAAAACTGAAAAATTTGCTGGTTTCCTAACGAAATTTTAACCAAATCTGGGCCTAAACCACCAACTCTTAAAGCAGTATTCCTGTATAGCTCCGTCTTTTTCCCTCTGGAAGTAATATTGAAGTAATACTGCTTTAAGAGTTGGTGGTTAGGCCCCTGTTTAGTTTCAAGCAGCAGAAAAAATATATGTTAATTTTAACTATAGCCTACTTATGCCGGTAAAATTTATACCAAATAATGAATTGAATCTTAACGCAAAACTTTGTTGTTTTAGATTTTTAATAGCTCAACTTAGTTTTGAGTAAGTCGATAAAATGCTTCATATTTGGCAAGAAATTGCAAGCATTGTATCGTCGCGCTTCTCTTTCTTTTCTATCCAGTCCGAGAGTGACCGAGTTTTTGCTGATCACAGCCTCTTAAGAGCGTTTACGCGGTACGGCTTTTCATACAAACTTTCAAATCCTTATTAAAAAGAGTTCAGGGGGAAGGATATAGAGATTTTTCACTTTCTATAGAAAACTTAAAATCGCTCTCTCTCTCCCTCTGAAATCTTTTTCAAAAATATTTTCTGATAACTATTTAGACTTCGATATCTAGCGTATACACACCAAGTTTCATTAAAATCGGTTCATGCATTTAGAAGAAAAAGGACTTGAAAGTTTGTATGAAATGACATACGGCGTACACGCTCTTAAGGCTTTTTGACAGATTGCAACTGACATGGAATGCGAACGTTGCTTAAAAAATAGTAGAATTGGCCCTCTGACCTCCTGATAGACAAAGAGGATTATATTTTCACATTCATAAGTAGTAGTAAGAATCAAATTCGTGACTTAATCGAAACTTTTAATCGAACCTTTGCTTCCGCACCGCCTTCGGACTCCGCTATCGGACATACGTGGGCGAATACCCATTGGTAGAGACACATCAAGGGGTCTTCGCACGAAGTTACAAGTTCTTATCGTTATGTGTTTTAAGAGAGCAGTGGAGTCATTTTATTTTAAGAACAACAAAAAAATCGAATTGAGCTATAAATTTATGCCATATTGCATCAAGCCGCACCATATCAAATCAAAATGATGAACTCTAACGTTAAAAAGTGTTTTTTTATCTGGAAGAAAGCCTCTGACCACATGGCACCTATCTGAAACTTTTTGATTAATTTTCTGGATCCTCTCAGCATACTGAATATGTTGAACTTTCCACCCTGAATATGGTTGTTCAAAAACCCTGCTAGCTCCCACTTTATAAGTTGAAATTTAAATACCTTAGGTATTTTAGTAAAAAAAACTAATTACCCAGTTAGATAGACTTCCACAGAATATTGGACAAATAATATTTCTTTTTTCGTAAACAAAAAATGAAGACAATACAGTGCATTGAAAAGGGATTAAATATAATGACCACCATAAAATGCTTTGATACCCTTAGTTCTTTTACCAAAAATATATATTTGACACAAGAAAAAGTCTAAAATTACAATAGTACTAGCTATTTTAGTCACGACTGCACCTCAAATTGTATTCGAACACCAAATGTAGTAAATGATCACCAAATCTTAGCGAGCAAATTAATGCGCTATTTTTGCCTAAATAAACTACTGTGATTGCCATAAAATGTAGGCTTGGGGTTACAAACTGGATAAAATAGGTTAGGTTAGGTTAGAATTGTGACCAACCGCGCGCGAGCCAAGCGAGCGAAGCGAGCGGTGCCGCGGCAGCGGCCGTCGAGCGCTACTTCTCGAATATTTTTTTGGAAAAAGTTATTTATTTCACACTTTTTTAACTCCAAACACCAAACAATAGCTGCCAATAAAAATGAAAAAAAGCTTATAAATTAAAATAAGGCTTTATATTTACTTAAAAGTTTTGGATTAACAATGATTTGTTTGACATTAGTTTGCTTAAACAGGATAGCAAGATGTAAAAACTTTGATTTTAATTTTACATTAAAATGCTGGTATGATTTTGGTGATCATTTACTATTTTTGGGTTAACAATGATTTATTTGGAGTCATTTTGCTTAAATAGGATAGCGAGACGTTAAAATTTTGGTTTTAATTTTAAATTAAAATGCGTGTTTAATTTTGGTGATCATTTACTATTTTTGTCTCCTAAATGTTACTATATCTGGTGGTAAGTTAAACATAAGCCCATTGAAAACTCGTGTGACGCGACGCGATAGTAGGTACACTTTTTACTATAACGTGACGTTACCAGTCCCTACTCTTGAACTTTGAGGCGCTTTATCTATATCAATTTTCATCGTTAAGGTGTTTTTTAAATGTTGTTGTGAAGTTTGTCCGGTTAGCGCAATTTATTTTGGAGCTGTAGAATCGGCTTGAAATAACAATATGAGCTTGAACTTTCTTTCTTATGGGGTTAATTGTGTCATCGTGTTCCTTCGAGTGAGAATAAGATTTTAATGTTATACGTCAAAGCTGCCTCAAAATCGATTCATCGGAATAGCACTGTGGATTCGTTAAAATTATTTTAGAAATTCGATAGCGGACTGGTGTGTATTTTCTATTTTTATGCGTAGTATCGATGCAAATTGCATTAATATCTAATTGCCGATTTCTATTCAAAAACAATATCACAAAAAACTGCTCTAATATGATATTGGGAATTAAAAAACTGCTCTAATATTATATTGGGAATTATAGTTTATGTCACCAAAGTTTATAGTTGTTAACTTGTATGTATCATCTAATTAATAGATCTATCCCCACGAGCTTTTTTTTGTAACAAATCTATAAAAAATGTCGCTAGGTATGAATTACCAAATTAATACCAAGATGTATCTAAATAAAATGTGTATGTATAAATAAAATCGTAGTTCATTACTTGGATGAAAACTTTGTTCTCAAAATAATAGGTTTATTCCTTATATAGTAGCTTCGTACTCAGAATGGTATATCTGTCATCAAATATTCGAACATGCGGCACAGGGAGCTTAGGGCACCCCGACACGCATATGCTAGTGTCGAAAATGTATCATCATATCATTCATGTCAGGTTCCTTTTAACCCTGCAGACAGAAACAGGAGCCCCCGCGGCGGAGCTTTGTCGAATGATCGTTTTCAATTAATTAGATTATACAGTTATCAGGACAATCCCATATAATAAATCCGAACCTATTTATTCGATTCTTGATAAATTGATAATATTATATATCTCGATATATATTTACTTATAAGAGATTTATTATGGAATTGTTTTTATATTGTTTGGCAACTACATTTTGATGACAGATCTCCTATTTTGCGGACAAACCCATAATTGATGAGCCTCCTTGTTTGAAGACTGTTTTGATCTGATTTTATCATGCCATGGTATTTTGTTTGAACTGTTGATACTTACCGTTTTATGTTATGATTAACGTTTCAGTTTCTAATTTTGTTATAGAAAAGTTCTGTGTCGTTGGCTAAATGGATTGTTTCCTTTTTAAGAGACTTTGGACCTTAAACTCAATACAATTAAGCCCTATGAGTGAAACTTGACTTGCACCTTCTAAGTGTGTCTTGACATCAACCATACAAGCGTACATTATGACATACCTAGGTAACGTGTCTTTCCTTGATGTAGGTTTTCAATAAGAGATAATTTTATTTTCTAAGCCACAGTTCTCATGCTAATGCGCTTTTTTTAATAAGGTCCACCAACGCCTGAGGTTTCTTCAAACTTTCATAACTTACTCTCTAGTAACCTATACAAGAATAGTTCATGCCATAGCGCCAGTGGGGTTGAATTTCAGGAGGCACCAACGTCGTTATCGTCGTGTATCTCATTTTTAAACCCTTTTTTACCCGACTGCGTCAGAAGGAGGGTAATGTTTTTCGAGCGCATGTATGTTTGAATGTATGTCCATTACTTTGGCATGCTCTACAGCCCAATTCGTCAGAATTGTGGAAGTGACATAGGCTACATAAATTTTTCAAAATGGCGCTAAAATGTAGGAAATAAAAAAAATTACTCAAAAAACCCGACCGCTAAAAACGAGTAAAAAGTTCCAAACAAGTCGCTTTTCAATCAGTCTGATGTAGTTCAATCACAGATCTGAGGCCACAAACTGCATTATTAGCGGTCGGGTTTTTTGACTAAGTCATTTTTTGTCCAAAAAAAACGTGTGACTTGTGCAATATTGTCTACTGAAACAATACCATCATTGTATGTTGATTATTCCAAGCCACAGCTTAAAATTAATGATTCTGTAAATCGATGATTTGGTTAATACAGCATAGAAAACTGAAATTTTAACAACTGGGTGCACTGGTTGAGACGCCATTGACAACAATATTCTTACAACCCAACCGTGTCATCTGTTGTCATGGTTAATACAAAAACGGCCAAATGTGAGTTGGACTTGCGCACGAAGGGTTCCGTACCATTATCTATAAAAAAAACGGCAAAAAAATCAGGTTGGTTTTATGGGAGCCCCACTTAAATATTTATTTTATTCTGTTTTTAGTATTTTTTTTTATAGCGGTAACAGAAATACATCATCTATCACGGTTCATGATATACAGCCTGGTGACAGACAGACAGACAGACGGACAGCGGAGTTTAGTAATAGGGTCCCGCTTTTACCCTTTGGGAAAACGGAACCCTAAAAATTAAGTAACCTGACAATTTTGTTTCTTTATATTTTACACCAAATTGCGGCACAATGAGGCATCTTATTTTTGTTTTTCACAATGTGTGAAAAGAAAATGACGCCGTTGACAAACGTCTTATGACAGGGCTGTCATAGGCCGTCATGGGCTGTCATAGGTTGCGCAAAACGCACTCTCGGACCACGGATTTTACCTGAAGTACCGCCTTTAGTCGCTGCGTGGTACAGTCGCGCAGGTATAATTCAGTGCTACATGGTTTACAGGTACAATACGAGCATAGAACTAAAATGAAACATTATTCATCTGACAGACTTTTGTCATCTTCTTACACGAGAGAAGTTTTATCTGTCTATTCAATGATCGCTGGGTTTTTCTTTTAATAAGTTCAAATGGTTGCATATGAGGTGCTCGTGGCTAAATAATAACAGTTACACGAATTAGTTAAGCAACACTAGCCGAGGTCGGTCTGTGGATGGGTGACCATCTTAACATACCAGGACTTCTTCGTCCCTCTATCATTTGTAGATCTTTGGCAGTCGTTTCGGATTGTTAGAAGCCAGAAAAACTGATACCAGTATTGCTAGGAAGTACCGTTTTATTCAGTTACTTACGCCTCCGTGGTCGAGTGGTTTGGGTGTTTGCCTTGTGACCCGGTGGTCGTGGGGGTTCGATTCCCACGGGAAGCATACTTTGTAAAGTTGTTTCCAGTTTGGCTAGGACAATGCAGGCTTGAATCACCTGGTTGTCTGATAAAAAGGTGATTCCGTGCTTCGGAAGGCACGTATAAGCCGGTGGTCCCGGCCGCCAAATGGCGGTCGTCAAACAAATCATGTCAGAGGCCCTTGAGGCGGTTTATAAAGTCTGACACTAGGGTGTGTGGGGTCGTTAGACCTTACTGCCCATACGATAAGAAGAAGTAGATCCAGTTACTGGTCGTAGAGGTCAGATAATCAGTCATTCCCCGTAAAATATTGGTATACAGCTGAATCCGGTTCGAAAAGGCTAGACAGAAGAAAATGACTTGCTGAGAATGACTTCTACGTAGGTTTCGTGAAAGCAAACACGATGATCGAATATGATGTTTTGGATTCGATCCCCATGTCGGGTAAAATTACGTTTTCAATTCATTAGGATTTTTTCAGTAGCAGGCCGAAGTCAAATGCACGGTTGTAGATCCGCTCATCTCCTATTACAGGGGTGAATAAAAGGTTAACACGCACTAACACTAGTTCCTTTTCCCTTGCGGCACAGATAAAGTGTTAGGAATTAAAAAAACCGGCCAAGTGCGAATCGGACTCGAGCAGAAAGGTTTCCGGACGAATCATAATTTTCTTGTACATGTATTTATTCCACCACAAGCCTCCCACAAGGTGGACCGACGACCTGGTGAGGGTCGCGGGTAGCCGATGGATGCGAGACGCACAGGACCGGTTGTTGTGGCCTATGTCCAGCAGTGGACGTCTTTCGGCTGATAATGTTTTTATTAAACACACGGTTGGCACATTGGTTGAGTGATTGACTGCTGCGCTGCGTGACGCGGGTTCGATTCCTGCACGGTACAAAATATTTGTATGACCTACAGGTAGTTGTTCCGGGTCTGGCTGTTTGTGTATGTGAGTTTATATGTTTGTAAACGCACCCACGATACAGGAAAAAATCCTAGTGAGGGGCAACGTTTAAAAAAAAATTAAATAAATAACAAGTTATTGCTTTGCGTTGGCCTATAATCAGGCAATAAACTATGTTCAGTAGGTATATTTCAAAGAAAGTTTTTGCCTCAGTACTTTCAGATAAAGTTTTAATGGTCAATTTTAATATGTGGTCTAATACCATATATGTGGTCTATATGTGGTCTTTTCCATTAATTGTAGAAAAATTTAAAAAAAAATCGATACCGTTATAATAAGCCATTTTAATTGAACTGTCACACGACTAAGTTTGAAAAACTTTATTTTATTAATTTTCATTTTTTCTCCCAAAAGAGTCACCCATACTGAAAATGTTTTCATTTACGTTACGGGCCCGTATTTGGGATACGATTATTTATATGTGTACTATAATTTTAATTTAATCAGTCCAGTAGATACGGAGAAAATTAGCTGTGACAGAAGCACAGATGGATAGACAGACGGACCCACAGTGATGCTTTAAGGGTGCCTTTTTTCATACTGTGTGATTCGGGACTCTAAAGGAATGAAAATATCTAAATAAAACGATTACTATTTTATTTATTTCATACTTATTGTACACTCTTATTTGTCCTTAAGGTGCTTTCATAAAGAAGCAGATTTTCGGTACAGACAGGTCGGTACGGGTTATTTTATACGCTTGCACATAATACACATAGATTGCACCACGGACAGATTTACCGGTTTCTTTAAACAAGTTTCACCTGCACCAATCAGTACCGACCCGTACCTACCGGTCTGTGTGCCTATACCGAAAACCTGCTTCTTTATGAAGGCACCTTTACCTCAAGACAAACATTATTTCATAGAAAATAGTACACAATGAGCGTTCTTATTTAATATTTGCTTGAGGATACCTACCATTGTCCATACACTATGAGATCGAACATTAGTTCAAAAGAGTATCCTGAATTGCCAATTACTTGAGATTGATTACTTGTTAATGATATGCAGACCTATTTATAAAAAACTTTTTAAACATATATGTTTACAAAAGGTATATGTTGAAAAAGTTCTTATTATGTTTAAGCATAATAATAATTGTACTTAGTTAAATACTGATATGCAGATTTTTTATTCTCTAAAGATAATTTATTAGGATGTTTTTAATCTATATTTAAACCAATTATTTGGTTAGATTTTTTGAGGAATAAGCCTGTAAGACCCACTTTAACAAACCCCAGTTATCTTTTATCTCCGAGTTAGTTGCTAACCCAGGGCCATTATGTATGAAACAAAGCTTGTGTTAGCAACTAACTCTGAATTGAAAGAAAACTGGTTTGCGCTAGGGTATATTTTTAAATTTCATTATTCTGTGCTGGTTAAAACAACAAGTTTACTTAGCACTTGAGTTTTGAATGAGAAAATCAGGCTTCTAAGCTATTAATCATGTTTTCATACAATTACACTTTATTATAAAATAACTATTTTAAACTTGTTTGTTTTTTACCCGTTGATCATAAAATTCACTTATTGTTTACCATAACAGCACCAAACCCACCATATTTCGATCTTTGGTTGATTCCTTGGTTTGGATAGTCGTCATCAGGAACATTATTAGATGATACTTCAGGTGCAGGAGTTGTCTTTTTAACAAAGCGACTTGCCGCGGCGGCGCCGAGGTAAGCTCCGGCGGCAGCTCCTAGCTTAGCCCCTAGGGTACCAGCTAGCTTGCCACCAATATACCCGCCTGCACTAGCGCCAATCTGAGCAACAGCGCCGGAAAATCCACCCATTGAAGCACCGAAACCACCGAACCGATTTTCCTCTCTTGGAAGAATATCGTCTAGTTGGCCATCTTCTAGTCTAGCAAGAAGAGCTTCTCGCTCATTTGGTGATAGTTGGCTCTCTAGGATTTGTCTGTCTTCCTCAGATAGTTTATTTAGTGCTTCTCTGTCAGCTTGAGCAAGCCGATCTGCTCGTTCAGCTTGAGCTCGTTGCAGACGCTGAGCTTCTTGAACTTCTTGTCGAAGTTGATCCGCTTCACTTATAAGAAATCTGGTATGAACACTAGGACTGGTAAAACGAGAAGCACCAGAATGTAAATTTCGGTACCATTCTGGTGCTGCAATTGGATGTTGGTCCCAAAGAGCAGGATTGGTGATGCGGGAGGTAACGGAATTGGGATATTGTTGATAAATAGCAGAATTTGCAACACCAGACCGGAGCGAAGCAGTCTTGAAAATATCTGGAACTAAAAGAGTTAGAATATTTGGGTCTCCTGCATCATCGACCATATACTTTTTTGCCAATGTTTTAAATTTTTTGTACAGTTGATCATTCATAGAAAGTTCAGGTTCCTCTTCTCCTTCTCTTCCCATATGTTGCGGCAACTTTTGAGCTTGACACGTCACTACGATAAAAAGGAACAACTGAAAACGGAAATAAAATAATAGATGTAATGAATATCTTGTATCTAACATTTAATAATGAAGTTATAATAATCAAAGATACAAAATGTATTATTTAATCCACTTCTTGTCAACAAAATAATCTTGGTTATCCACTACAAGTGCAGTCATAGGTATGAAACCAATACTTCATCAGTACGTACAACATTTATAAAATAATTCACTTTATTGAGATTTTTAAATGCACAGAATGGCTTGTTTAAAAAGTCTCCCTCGTATCCCTAACAAACATGCACTTCACGTACCAGTATATTATTTTCAAATGTACTAATATTACTTCTAAATAGTTCTACAACAATTTCTCACAATATTATTGCAATATAAGTTCCTCACTTACCAGAATTAAAACTTTCATGTTTGTTCAACTCCTACATATGGCGCGGGCAGTCAAGTCAGGTACAATATGTTAAAGGCGGTATTATAACAAGTTTCAATCATAGAATTATATGGCCATTAGTAACGGTTTCCTTAACAAATGATTACGCAGTTTACAACAGTGATAAGGAATTGTTATTCGAAAGTTCCCGTGCAAACAGGTTTTTAAATGCAAACCAATAATTGTTCGATTACGCCTCAATTTAGATTGAGATTTTGTTCGTATTTGATTCTGAAATACCGAGCCCTGCTCGTACTTTCAGAAATTAGGGCATATTATTCACTACTCAAATGGTTAATATGGTATACATCACGTGTACTTACTAAGAAACAAAAATGGTAAAATTACCAATTTTTCAGGGTCTCGCACTCCATTGCTCTCATAAAGTATACAGTTAGCTAGCCAAGATAATACACTGTGTCATCAGCGAAAGTAATAAAAACCTTGGCACTGAGTACCTTGACCGCACAGAGATCGTTGATGTAAGTCGAAAATAAAGGCGGGCTGAGAATACTGCCCTGTAAGACGCCGGAAATGACGGGAAAATCACTACGGTCATCTTCTGACGCTCTGTAATTGGTTGGTGTGAATTTCAAAAATGCTATTTCCGAACTTGCTGTATTATAAATTACACCAAACAAATGAACATCCTTTGTATTATACCAAAGATCTCCAATTTACTTATCTACCCTTGGACTCTCAGTCAAAAGCTTTGATAAGGTTCATGAAGATTATAATCTATAACCTTTTTGCTGTCGAGTCTTTCAGAAATAGACCTAGTCAAATCGTTTATGGCGTCACAGGTCGATAATCTAGATCGGGAATTGTACTAAAATACCAAAATATCGTCAAGTAGATTCGATTCAAGACGTATAAAAGTGTAGGTCACAAAAAGACATGCAAGTTACGCATGTTCCTCAATTTACCCGAAATGCCATAAGTTAAAAGGAGAAATAAACGTCTGCAATAAGACCTGGGGGTCGAGTCTGCTATTGCAATCGTGTCTCAATGACCGGTCAGTGATCGATTTTTGACGTATAACGTCAAACTTATGACACATTTCCCATACAAAAACTGTCAAAGTTGTCAAATATGCGATCAATGACCGGTCATTGAGACACGATTGCAATAGCAGACTCGAGCCCCTGTTATTATAAATCCATACAAGACGAAGAAGAAGAGTTGGCATTCTCACCTATAAGAATCACCATCCATAAAAATCACCCGGATGAGAATGCCAACTCATAAAAATGAGGGATCAAAAACTGTGACTATGGACATTGGACAGGGGAAAATAGAAGATAGGAAATTGACACATGACATTGATATTGTTACATGAATAAGGGCATATACTGACGATGATGAACTAAATTAGATAAACTTCAGTATTTGCTTCTGCAGATAAATGCATCCAGGAACACAACACAAAGTTCCATTCCATTCGCGAATGCGATTGTCAAAATGCCAAAATGTAAGGGATTAATATTATGACCTTTCGACAGCGTTCGTCAATCCTATACATCTTTTTCGTGTTTACTATCATCACCTTCGTTACGCTACAGCTGACAGAATGACCACCACTGATATCACTTGTCTAGAGCCTAAGACGTCTCATGCAAGTCCACTAACATCTTGCTTACTTGCTTTTTTACCAGATACAAAAGATATTTTTTTATTTTATTTGTTGAAAAGATTGTACCTCTTGTGTTGGTTTTTTTTTCAACTGTCAAAACCTTTAGCCGAAACTAATCTTTGTTGATTACTATTTATCGTTACTTAATGCTGTTTCATTGATTTCAACTTATCATGACCAATAAGGAAAATTATGTATGAGAAGTGTTAATCCAGGTATAATCACAATTTAATTTGTCCCTGTTAATGATCCTTGCTTTAGAGCTCGAATAAGTACCCACTTGACATCATTGATTGGAAGCAATTTTAAGAGCCTGCCGGTATCGGCAATTATCATTAATTGTTAAGTTTATTCGCCAGAAAAAATACGAATTTCGTTTTGTTAGCTGGCTCATATAGGTACGTAGCAGTTATTCATTTTACGAGTACATACCAACTCATCAAAATCTAATCAAAATCAGACCATTATTTCATTTCTTTGAAAAAATTAGAACCAAATTATTGGTTCTAATTTTCATAATATGCTCCCACAACAATATATCGAGGTGACAGAAACTCGGTAATACGATCTTTTCGTAAGTTTTGAAATAATAAATATGGGTACATAAATATGTGTTAAGAAACACGCAGGTCAGTAATAATCAGACAATCAACTTAATTATTTAAATAAATTCGCTCAATATCGGAAATTATAGACTCCACCGACACACAGTGTAAATTCCGTGCTTCTGACCAAATGACGAGTTATTTTTTGCAGTGTCTGAAGTGTTTATACACCTGCACTTCTGAAAACTAACCTGCAAAAAACTCCATCAATACGATTGGTGTAGCTACCTACAGGGCTCAAAATTTACCAATTTGACACGAAAAGAAAGATAAGAAAAACTACGGCAGCTAGTCGGTCTACATTTAAAAAAAAGAAGGCACGTGAACAAAGTTCGCTTAATCATCCCACCATTGATGGGCTGGATTTGAATTTCGCCGTTAACATTGACAACGTTGGGGTTATTTAGATGTATGTATGTACAACCCATGTATTTCTATTTATTAATGTATTTTATGATCAGTTCTATATAATTATATTGCATATGTGTATTAATCATGATGTGGTGATACATAATATACTAAACTACTACTAAACTACTATATACTAAACTCTAAAGAATGATTTTGCTAGCCCATGACAGCACACAGCATTGTGATGGTTAGTGTTACGCAGTTGGTCCTGAGTGAACGAGCGCGGGGCAGTGACAAAGATGGTTGCGGGAGACTATTTATAAAGCCCTGTTTGTTGCAATGGAATTTGAACTTGTTATTAAAATTATGACAAAAAGTTTGTTGATCCTTTGATAAATCACGAATTCTGAATTCAAATAAAGACATGTTTCTTCAACCCTGAAAAGAACTAGCTGCTTCGTCTAATCGAAAAGTTTGATATTTAGCACCCACACCACCGTTGCGCTTGCTCCTTATCCTATTTAAAGCCTCAGTGCTTGGCCACACTGGCGCCGCGGTGTGGGGAGCGCGCTGGTGCGGGATCGCGCGCAGTCATGCCCGTCCGCAGTCGAGCGCGGCTTTTTTTTATGGATGGGAAATCATCAAATGACTCTTGCCGCTCTGGGTGGAGCGGGAGCGAGTGTCAGACTCTTATTCACTAAAACCCATCCGTGCTCCTCGTAGTGCCCTTTGCTTTCCAGGGTCGCAGTAACTCTTTCGAACGAAATCCACAACAGCGCGGCTTCGTTCCGAGTATAGTCGTGTCCAGTGTTTGTCATAATTTAATATGGACGAAGAAGACTAAAATTGGAATTAATAAAATTAATTAATCCAGAGAAAATGAAGGAGAATTTCAATATTTAATTAACTTTTTTGTTTTTGTATTGACGATGTTTCATCCATTTGACATCCATAGTGCAGGTCGTGATTGAATAAATAGCACTTATTAATTCTACAACATTTAATTGTGAAGACGCCATCACAAAAACGCCCGCAGTTAGCTAGTTTGTCCCCGGTTGATCCCCGCTCCCGCGCGGGTTGTTGCTCGGCGAGCCTCCTTGCTGGATTGCCGCCATGAGATCTGGAGGCGAGAGCGTGGAGGCGCAACGCCGGGGCGAAACTCTGCTGCTGCGGCGAATTGAAGCATGGCGGACGGAGCTCCGGCAAGATACCATGGAGGTATGGAGTCAGTGAATGTCGCAACCCAGTGCAGGGCACGCCACAATTGCGGCGATAGTGCCCCTCTTTGAGGAGTGGCTGGAGAGGCGCCACGGCGCGGCGTCCTCACCTTCCGCCTGACGCAGGTACTCACCGGACACGGTTGTTTGGGTAGGTACCTGTTTTTGATTCGGCCGGAGGAAACGCCCGGGTGTTTTCACTGTGAGGATCGCCCGGAGGACACGGTGGAGCAAACGCTGGAGGTCTGCCCCCCTTGGACGGAGCACCGCCGTGTCCTCGTCGAGGCGATCGGCGGCGGCGACCTCTCGCGTCCGGCCCTGATTCAATCCATGGTCCGGAGCGAGGAGGCATGGGAAGCCGTCACCTCTTTCTGCGAAGCAGTAATGCTAGTGAAGGAGGAGGCGGGCCGCGTGAGGGTGAGACAACCCTCACGCTCCAGCCGCCGCGGCATAGGAAGACGCACCGGGCGTTGGGAGTCGCTGGGCGATTCCCGGCCACCGTAGGTGCGGGTGGCTCGCCGTCCGATCAAAAGCAGGCCCAGGCCGACGGCGCGTTGTGTTCCACGTGCGCCTCAAAGAGATGTCAGCATAGGAATAGAGGCCCGTTAGGGCCAGAGCCAGGTTTGCGGATTTTGTTCGAAAGAGTTACCGCGGCCCTGGAATTACGTAAAAGGCACTAGGAGGAGCATGGATGGGTTTTAGACAGTAGGTAAGAGTCTGACACTCCCCCCCCCGCTCCACCCAGAGCGAGAGAAGTTATTTGATAATTTCCCATCCAAAAACGTTATTACATCTGAACATATTGTTTTGTAACGTAAAACCATATTGATTTACTCGTATTACCAGAAAATTCAAAAACTATATGAATTTCTTAAATACATTTATTAACTAAAAATACCGAATAAAAATTTTGTGTCAGCCGAAAAGTACAAAATAAAAAAAGAAATGAAGGTCCAGGCAAGTTTCCGTACCAATTTTGCTGAATGTATTTATTTTGGACCACATATATATTTTTCTTTATATAACTGATTAGTAGTAAATACGTCCACTTCATGAGATTTATTTACGGCCATATCCTCCTCCATATGCGTTGGCGTTAGCATTGGCAAAGGCATTTGAGTAGCGGGATCCGTAACCACCACCGCCATAACCAGCAGCGCCAGCTGCGGCAGCTGCGGCGGCAGCTGCGTTTACGTGTCCGCCAACATGACCCCCGATATGACCGCCAACATGACCCCCGACGTGTCCGCCAACATGACCTCCTAGGTAACCACCGGCAGCAGCGCCAGCATGCGCCGCAGCGGCGGCTGCGGCGCCGCCGTAGCCGAAGCGCTGTTCAGTTTCAACTACGGGTACTGCATTAGGTTGACCAAGTGCCTGCCAACTTTGTATATTTTGTTGTTGGTATAGTGAATATTCATCGTCCAAATTACTTCTTGTAGCTGGTTGTCTGTTCCATGAGTTTGCTTGACTAATGGCGACTAGCGCGAAGAAGGAGAGCTGCAAATAAAAATATTAGTTCAAAATTGTATCATTCATATTTGTGTGGGTGGCACGACATTTAATTAGTTTTTTGAGGCCCAAAACTTTTCCACTTTTTCACAGCATCGTCAGAGGCAGCGCTTAGGACATTGTTTGCATGTTTAAGGGCACAGCGGGCAGGTTGGGAGGTGGAGCATAGGTTGCGACTCGGCTGCTCATACAGACCTTGCTGTGGTTTCATCAAAGTAGACCCGCTTTGCGAGGTTAGACTTATACCTTCATATTGGGTTCTGAGGCGGTTCAAAGACTTCTAACTGAACCACAGAAGGTTAGATATAACGAATAAACCCACTTTGTGATAAATTGTGAGTGGGTAAGGGGAAGCGTGACCTGGCTTATGGGGGACTGTGGATTCCATAAAGCTGTGTCTGATTCTCAGTCTTTGGTTTGGTCCACCCAATAGTTTATTTATTAAAACTTTATGCACTGTACAAAAGTGGACTTAACGTTAAGGTCTATATAAAGAGAAAATAAATTATTAAGGTCGCCTTAGATATTAATGTGGAGGTCTAGTAAAACTAAGTAATCTGCTATCAGATTTTTTTAAATTGAATGTTTCAAAATCAATCATAAATGTCAGGTCTTAAAACTTGCGTAAAATACACTTTTGCTATTTATTGACTGTATATTGACAGTTTTGCTATATTTTGGCCAACTTCTTCGATATTTTGAAATTATAAATAATTAATCTTTTATTTTTAGGGTCGCTATAGTGGAGTACCGAAGAATAAGGTATAGGTAATGACAAAAAAAAGTACTCCAAAAATAATCGATTCGTAAGTACGAGAAACTCTGCCAGGGTTGCGGAATTTGCTCAAAGAGTCACCGCGACCCTGGAACGCAAAGGGCATTTGGGGGAACACGGATGGGTTTTAGTCACTAAGAGTCTGACACTCCCTTCCGCTCCGCCCAGAGCGTAAGGAGTCATTTGATGATTCCCCCCTTTAAAAAAAAAGTGCGAGTATCTACGTAAGAGTTCTTAATGGCCATAATTTAAGGGTGGCTGGAGTGGGACTTATTATAAGATTATTAGATTGCACTTTGAAATAAGACCGCGGTGTAAGCTTGTATGTTTATCCTGTGCTTACGAGTATTATGCAATATGTTAAATAAAGTATCTAAATAAATATGTAAAAATAGATTTTAAAAACATTATCAAGATTATCTGTCAAAGAATTTTAATCTGGTATCCAAAGTGAACCCTTTAATCATTTCAATTTGGATATGAAAAACTGAATGACTTACCAAGACGCATGGTTTCGTCATATTTGGTTCGATATCTTGGCGGGATCCAATGCTTCCACGTTCGGCTGGTGTGGATGAGAAAATCTGATCGCCTTTAATAAGCCGGCATTACATATAGCTGGTTTTAACGCTACAACATAACTGCCATTTGACTCGGTCCCCTTAGCAAATTATTACTTTGTATACAAGTGATTAGTTTGTTTAATACTGATTAGCCAAATGTTTTCGTTTAAAACATTTTGGATAAGTAATTCGGTAAATGTATCGTATTTTCTGGTTCTAGCCCGCTACTTTTTATTTTTATTTTGGACTAATTTTTATTATAGCTTTATTTATTATTCGAGATTCAGAACCAAAAAAACATGTTAGTAAAACTTAGAACAATAATTGTTTAGAGTTAAAACTTTAAACGCAGTACCAAACAAACAATAGACAACAGTACATTACTAATACCCATGAATAAAGGCACAGCAAACGTTTAACGTACACACCCGGCAGGTGACTCGAATCGAGATCATAGTTAGGAAGGCAAAAATGTAGGGAACTAGTGAATCTTTCCCTAACGATAAAATACACAAAGGAAAAGATGAACGGCGAAAGGATGATGATGATAGGAATGCAAGCAGAGATGATGATAAAGTGAGGACTTACGTGTAAGAACGGATGAAAATACCATTTGGACCTGGAGTAGAGTAGAGTAGAAATAAAATTTAAGTAAAAAAGCTTATCCTTAAGACAGTGAAGTGAATTTGGACGTTCACACCTCAAGCTTTTAAGAAAATAGTACAGACGTATTTTATGTATCTAATTTTTATTTTGTACTTTTTACATTAGAATTGTTTGAAATATTACCAAGCCTATCCTATCACCTATCATATATTTTATACCCATAGAGGCAACATTGTTTATAACCTAAGGCAGCAGCATCTGGGATATTCTTCTATCCAACCCGTACCTTTTTGTCAATCAAAAGAACCCAGACGCAACAGCCAAGTCATGGTGGACTTTTAGTACGTCCTATTATAATTTAATGCTGATATAAAATTTCGTGCCTGTTTTTTTGGTCACTGAGAATATCTGGCCTATGGATAGAATCCTATACGCAGCAACCAAGTCATGGTAGACTATGTATGGGACTATAATAATAGAATGCTGATGTAAAAATTGCGTATTTATGCTGTTTACCGCTGAAGAAATCTCACATTTGGAGCCAACCCTGAACGCAGCAGTCACGTTATGGTATTAAATTTTGTGTTAGTGCCATTCACCGTTGAGGAGTTTTTTTTGTCTGGAGCCAATCCTAGATGAAAAATCAGATCATTATTTTCATTGAAATACATTGTCATCAGAACTGAAACAACTTTTTATATTTGAATCCTTCTTTCTTTATTAGTGATGGGTTTGCTCTTGACTCTAGTCAATGACAGAGATGACAGAGACAAAGTCTACGATGGAGCGAGTTTACCCAGTAGAAGAATGAATTCTGTAGGATACGAGAAACTTGTTCATATTCAGCCTACAAGTTGACCTAAACCAACAAACAAGCATTGCAAGTTAAATAAAAGCTTATAAGAAAGGGTTTACAGCTGCATGTGTATCCAAATCCTGTAAACTCTAATTTGATAAAAAATAAACAGACACCCAAGTTATCATCAATCTGTTATCGCAAAACATTTTAAAGCAATGAATGCTGAAGTTAACGCCACGGAAAATTAATTGAATATGCTGACTTAGTACTTAAACCATCAAAGATAAAGTGAAAATGTCATCATAAAAAGGTTTAATTAATAGTCATTGTTAATGATTTAGTTTCGGAAGTTTTATTGTCAGATTAAACAAAACAAATTAGAAAACAGCTAAGCTACAAAAATCAATCCTTCTTTGTGTTAAAACGACACTCTTAAACATCACTGCTACAGCAAAACCTAATTGTAATTTTTCACGGGAAATTACAAGATTGTATTTCATGCAGCAGTAAAGTAAAACACGAAATTAGTTACTACAGTAACCGTTAATAATGATTTAGCCTAGTAAGAACTACTAAAAGAAACAATCAAACTAAAGAATCGGAAAGTTAACTGTTATACGAAGAATTGAATCAGTTCTAAAATAAAATCATGCAAAGCGTCATTTAAGAGTTCATGAAAATAAAGGTGACTGAAGTTAATTCAATTATTTCACTCCATAATTCTTATAAGTCTACTGCAGTGCGGGTAGATAGTCTGATTGCGACGCCCACTTTGAACCCGGGCATTGTTATCATCTAAAGTAGGCTAATGGTGTCAATCAACCAATTTTTTAAAGTTTTTCTATTAGTAATAGTATTAAAAATAACAAGAAATTAATAGCTCCTTTTCTTATTTTCATTATCCTTTCCAAAACTCCATCTCTTATTGTTCTTATTTTTGGCTAACCATGTTTTCCCTTCTACCTTCTCATGTTCTGAACTCTTAGTGAGTTCCATCGACTCAATAACAAAACTAAACTTGTCTTGTGACGTTCCAGAATCCGTTTGAGGTTGTTTGCAAATATGATGACCCGTGGAGCTACATGACATGAATGAGAAACTGAATGCAGGCTAAAGGCGCTCGAGGCTTCAAGAAACGCCTGTAGTGACCTGCTGCGGGAATGGGAGAAAAGCAGAGAAGAAGATGGGAGGTTAAAGTCAGGAAGATCGTTGACAAAAACACACAACTGAGAACTGCACACACAGCGCATGGACATACTTGACCAGCATCACCGTCTCGGTCAACTGGTGCCAAACTTTCCAAAATGCAATGACACCCATAAAAGGCCCTGAAACGCATAAGCGGAATTGTACAGGGCTCACTACACAATTCCCACCATGACTACGCTGTAATTAATTCATTTTTAATTATAGTCATTGATGTCAAATGACGAATTCACCTGCTGCATGGTTTGTGCCACAAAAGATTTGACTGCACTGAATTTACAAATAAAGTATGTTACATGGTACCCAGAAATGTTAACAGACGTGGGACTCGCGTGCCCCACCTGTTCCACGTGAAGTCATGTAAGACCAATGCCGAGGCACGAGCACCTCTTCGACGGCTTGTGGAAACTTATAACCAACATTTCATGGATATTTTGTTTTTTTCTACTAAAAAATTTTAAACTCTCGCATAACTTCATTAGCATCAAAATTTTAAATTAGCACTTCATTCAAATAACTTAAAACAATTTTCTTAAATCAGTTTCCGTTTTTTTTACATATTTGATTAATGCGTGGACAATAGTGTGGGTTTCAGAATCCTATATTGTATCGTCTTAACATGTCATTGTAACTGTTTTTTTGTCTCTAATAAATAAAATAAAATATCTCGGCAACGAGACACTTTAGGGACAATGCTGTTAACATTTTTTGTTTGTTTAAGTTTCATCTACGCATATATACATGTTCCGTGCGCCGCGATTTTGAAAAACAAAAAGGCAAAGTGTGACTTATGCCACATAAGTCCTCTTTTCTATTTATCTTAGAAAGCAGCGTATCAACTTAAGGTTGCCCTAAACGTCGCGGAATATGTTTGAAAGAGTTACCGCGACCCTGGAACGTAAAAGGCACTAGGAGGAGCATGGATGGGTTTTAGTCAATAAGAGTCTGACACTCGCCCGCTCCACCCAGAGCGGAAGGGGTCACTTGTTGATTTCCCATCCTTAAAAAAAATGGGTGCCCTAGTCAGTAATTGTTTCATACAAACGTAGTCTGGCAATTACTCTTCTGATTGACGGAGTACGTTCAGAAAAAAAGTCACATTTATTTATCTCGGCATTATTTAGGCCTGTATGGAAACAAAACTGAAAAAAAATATTGATATGCAAGTAATTTATGTCAAAACTTCCAAATTTTAACACAACTTTAGGCGTAAATAAATAACTTATGTTGTACGAAAATGGCAAAATATTAAAAATACAGACATAGATTATTTCCTAAATTAAATTTAAAAAAACATTTTAAACAGATTCATTTAGTACTTTTTTTCATAATATCCTTACTACCGAATCTATTTCAATAAATTTTTAGAGCTAATTTTCGTTATAAATCATCTTGTATGATATGGAACTGTAAATTTGTGTGCGCACTAGCTTCATATTACTCATCACAGCGTTTATTTTTTCCTTTAAATGATTTTGGATGAAATATCATGCATTTAACCAAGCTCGTCAATGAGTTCAGCCGTTCGACTAGGGTACTCTTAAAAAGCCAATTAGATGAATGTAATTCAAAGTTTGAAAATACCAGATAAAATGTATAATGTTGACATACAGATTCTCGGATGATATTGAGTAGGCAAATACACTAACGATAATCTTTTATAATTATAAGCCTGGTCAGTTGATGGAACGGTGGGGTACAATTCAGACTGGTTCTCTCTGATAATCACGAAGTATTTTTTAAACAAAAGGGCTTAATTAATGTGGAACCCTGTGGCATTCCCATTTAAATTTAACGATAAATATATTTATAAATGTTACCATTTACAACGCTATATAAGACCTATCACTATCTCGTTAGTCTCTAAAGGAAGAATTAATATTGATTTATTTTTTAATATTTGTTGAATCGCAAATCAACAACAAAATATGAAGAAAAACAGGTAAAAGGCGCGTTGGTGAATGTGACATACATAATTTTATTTTTCATTATGGTCCTAAAATCCCGGCTATGTAGCGGAGCGTTCAGCTCACTTACACGTAGCTCTTTTAACTCTTGGCTCCAGAGAAAAATTTCGATGATTAGATTCGATTATGATTTTTGAAGAGACAAATCACACACATTAACCAACGCTCTTTGTATTTTTTTTTATTTGACAATTTTGTTTCCAGTCAAAGCACTTTATGTCCAGTAACTTTTTACTTCATATACAGGTTTAAATTGGGTCCATAATGAAAAATAACACAATTCGAACAAGCTATAAACTGATGTATGTCTCTTTCACTGACGCTCTTTTTATCTCTTTCATTAGACGATTTTTATTCCGGTAAATCGCATTAAAACCCTGTAACTTTTTGCTTCTTGGGCAGCTTTAGTTATATCTATAATGAAAACTAACACAATAGGAAATATGCATAAAAATATTTGTTATTTACACAGTTTATCTCAAAATATAATACTAACAGCGAAAATAAAAACAAAATTGATCGAAAAACCTACGAGATACAACTATTTTATTTCAACAAAAATGTATCTGTCCTTCTCGCCAAAACGCTGTTTTGTATGGCAGTTGCATAGGCGTCATGGACTTTGACGTCAAAATCAATATCGGACTTCTCTCTCTAAATGTCAACTTTGAAGCTTTATAACTTTCATCGCCGATGAAGTTATTTTAAAATTTATTTCATAAGTGCTTTCTAAAGATAGTAAGTATTTTGTAAATAAAAAAATTGCATGCATATTCCCTATTGTGTTAGTTTACATTTCAAGCTATAAAATTATGTATGTCTCATTCACCGACGTTCTTTTGGTTTCTTTTATTTAATGATTTAGTTACTAGAAGAATTACAATATTAGGCTTAACTTTTTTCTCCATGTGCTGTTTTTTTTCTCCATAATAACAATAGATAAGAAGCTTTAAAAAGACGTCACTTTTATTTTACTACGCTTCTTACAAATCTTCTTAACAATGGTTTCAGATTAAAAATAAAACTCCTTTTTTATGGATGGGAAATCATGAAATGACTCCTGCCGCTCTGGGTGGAGCGGAAGAGAGTGTCAGACTCTTACCAATAAATGTGGCGCTCTCTATAAGCTTCTTGAAAATATACACTTCTCAAAACTTCAAAACTTCCGTTTTTATGGTTTCTGTTCTAATTTAAAACAAAAGAGTTTTCATTCCATGAAAAAAATCACATGATTTTATAGCTGGCAGTTTGGCCATTACAGTGATAAGCGAAAATTCAAAATTAGAATTTCATTTGTTTACCTTATAAATTAAATGATTCACTGTTTTGAAACAAATGTGTGTTTAGAGTTGCAGCATTCTCACCTTTGAAAACTAAAAATTACCGCTTATCTTAAAACTTTTTGTTCTTTACTTGTTTACCGTGACTTTGGGACGTCTGAAAAAGTTTTTTTCCTAAAACATAATTATGGATACTTCGCCCGCAAAAGCCGTCCAACTAGTGGCATTGCTGGATTCTGGACTTAGTCAGCGTGTTGTGGCTGAAAGATTGCATCTAAGCCTGTCGTCTGTTCATAGAGTCTACAAACGCTATCGGAAGACTGGTTTGTTCACGCGCCGTTCAGGACCTGGCTGGAATCGGGTCACTTCATTCTGAGCGAGATGTTCGATTTATTGTAACTCGACGCCTTAATGCTTTTGAACTGCAGCAGCAGCTTCATGTTGTACGTAGGGTGGCTGTAAGTGACTCTACAATTAGAAGAAGGTTGAAGGAACGTGGACTGGTACCGCACAAGCCAGCAAATGGGCCGAAATTAACTGCAGACCATCGAAGAGCGCGCCTTAACTTTGCATGTGAGCACCTAAATTGGTCATACCTCCAGTGGAACAAAGTCCTCTTTTTTGATGTTTGTAAAATTGTGGTGTATGGTAACGACGGAAGGAACAAGGTCTACAGAAGAGATGGAGAACGCTTTGCACAATGCTGTATTGAAGAAAAGGTCAGCTATGGTGACGGTTCGTGGACGGTTTGGGGAGGCATCAGCGCCGACGGTAAGACAGAGCTTGTCTATGTATCTGGGTCACGTCGGCCTGCACAAACAGTCATCGGTACACCGAACAGTGTCTTGAGCCTCACGTGATGCCCTATGCACATTTTAGTGACAACGGTTTCATATTCATGCACGACAACGCTAGGGCTCAAACCGAGAGCGTCGTACGAGATTATGTTACCGAAGTCGGTATCTCCATTATGGAATGGCCAGCAAGAAGTCAGGACATGAATCCGATTAAACATCTACGGGATGAATTAAAGAGACGAATTCGTGCAAGAGATCCTGCCCCAGAAACATTTAGCCAGCTGCAAAATGCGATCCAAGAGGAATGGACTGCTACAACATTTGATCGTGACTCTCATCTGATCGATGAAGAACCGTGTAAAAGCAGTAATAAGAGCTCGGGGAGGGAATACAAGTTATTAAATAAACATTTCTTAGCTTTTTTTTCATTTACGTGTGTTGTTTTACTCAGTACAGGGTAAAAATGACTTGTTAAACAAAATACGAAACTTATGAAAATTTATCCCTATTTGAATTTAGAACATTAAAATTAGGATTTGAAAACCTCATAACATTCTCTATTAAACGACATTTGACATATTATATTCCTAAAGGTACACATTTTTCTGATAATCCTTACAAAACATAAATTTGCAAGGTATTTTGATTTTTCTGATGAGAAGTGTATATTATTATGTCTTATCACCAACGCCACTTGAACCGGTTTTTCCTCAATTCCTTTACTTGATAATCTGTGAGAAAATTGTCGCAGCTGGCAGACAAAAATGTAAATGGACAGCTTAGTCTGACCTATCATCAGACGTTTATTCTATTCAGTAACACTATGAGGTAAAATAGGGTTATCAACTGGCTCCTAAAGGTCTGCCAGCAGAATCCGCCAACATCAGCCATGGCAGACCAGCATTTTTAAGTTTTGATTATCAGTTTGTATCCCAACAGATTAGTTTCGCTCAGTAACTAGATGAGTTATTGGATTTGTGGCCAAAAGATTGTTCCAATAAAATCCTTGCAAAAAAAGGGCCTGCGCTGTGCCTCGGCACGGAAAAAAAAATAGTGGCCACTATTATCCGTTTTAGTGATTATAATAAAACTAAACAATTTAAAACTACCGTTTATAATAATACTAGCACTTCGCCCGCTACTTCGTCCGCGCGGATTTAGTAGGTACTCTACAAACTCCAACGCCCCCTATACCCCCTTATAAAGGTTAGTTTTGGAAAATTAAGCACAACGATTTTCATTAATTACATTTATTACTTAGCCATTTCTACTTATTCTATGGTCTCAGGTTCAGCGCAACTGTTCACCCCGTTCACCCCGTCAGGAGTTGTTTATGCAAAAATTGTTAGGTACATCTGTTTCAATAATCCCATTTTTAGTTCGTTCATAGCATTCCGACGTAAATTAAAGCAAGCAATAATGTCCTCCCCTAAAACTTGCTGCAACCCCTGCTTCACCCCTTATTATGTATGTAGTTTATTTGCGAAAAACCAAAAATTTGTTATTCTTATTGTTTTATCGAAATCATTTTCAACTTCATCGGACCAAGCATTGTTATGATTCTTCCCAGTTCGCTCAAGCCGCGACATTTTTCTTACTCCGAGCATGTTTATTACCGTCGTAACTTTTGAACGAAAGGTACGATTTTAATAATTTAAAGTGTGATTTACACGGACATAATCAACCTTAATTATCAAACCATTTAAATGGATAAGGATTAATATCATGATACCGAAATCACCATTTTTTCATATCACCAAGGATTTGCTTGAATAATTTGAACAAAAAGCGGTCATGGTGACTTAACCATAATAGTTAGACATATGGTATCGCGGACTTTTTTGTAGACATTGATGACTTCTATAAAACTGTAGTACATTACTTTGCTCTATAGTCAATTGATTCCGCAGCGTACGCGATATAAGGATTTTTTTCTCACACCTTGGATTACATTATCGAAGTTTTCATACGGATCCCTAACTTTTTTGAAAATATTCTATAGCCTATGTCCATCATCGATAATGTACGATTCTACTGGTGAAAGAATTTTTCAAATCAGTCCAGTAGTTTCGGAGCCTATTCATTTCAAACAAACAAACAAACAAATCTTTCCTCTTTATAATATTATAGTATAGATAGTATAGACAGTATAGATTAACGTATAATCTTGTGGAGCACAACTTAACGTGCTTATTTTCTGCATTTTCATTCTAAAATAAAAGAAATAACCAAACAAACGAAGAGTGCGCTACTGCGCGCTCGGCGCCCTCTTAATGTATTTGAAGAAAACAGGCCTATTCATTTAAGTTTCTCTTTTCCTTATTTATTTTAAATCAACTGTCTACCTGTTACGGATCGTATGATACATCCCGCTGAGAGATAGGACTCGCAGCGGAGGCTTTACAATAGATTTCCGTTGGTTATCCTTTGCCCAAAGGGTAACAAAATCAACGTTACCCCAAAAAAGAAAAATTACTAGTGTCCATTGGCGAATCCAGAAGGCTGCAGCCCCCCCCCCCCACAAACACCGAGATCTTTGGTAGTCTACAACCTAACAAATACAATGTCGTCCACCCGGCATTATTGCTATAGCCGCCGGCCGACCAACACTTCTTCTTCCAGTCCTCGGACGCCTCTCGGTCACTGCCTTACTCCGCCTATGATCACTGCACCCTGCCAGGTGTCCTGCCCAGTACCATTTTCTCCAGCTAAATAAAATGTTATGTACATTTATAGTGTCGCTGCTTTGCTAAAACCCGCCCACAGCGGGTTCTTGCACCCCCCAAACCACAATTCTAGACCTGCTGCTGCTAGTGTAAAAAAGCCCGACAAGCAAAAAACTATTAAAAATAAAAAAAAAGCACTTCCACTTTTCATGAGATTACAAAACCTATCTGGGAATACTTTCATTGTGCCTACAGCTAAGGAGTGAAATCTCCTGCTGGAGTCTGTGTTTTCTGATTACTACAACTTGGGTAAGTCTTTAAGGTCAAGTCAAGAGTTCAAAGATTACTTCTAGGCAAGCATGCTCCATAAAACACACCCACCATCACTTCCCATAAGGTAAGATTGTGGCTAAACGCTTGTCTATCAAAACACCTGCACCGACTAATCATATTTGGGTAAAAAAAAATAATTTCATTTCTTATTTATGCACCTTTATTCAAAATACAGTTTATTATGCAAATAAGAAGGCGGCTCACCTGATACTAAGCGGTCACAACCACTAATCAACATCTGCAGGACCAGGGGTCCCATAGGTTGGTTCAGAATATTTTTTTAAGACATTCAGTATTCTTTGCTTATTTTAAATTTATGGTCAATTATTATTTAGTTTCGGCATCGTAATATAAAACAAAAAATATAAAGTCATTGATAAGTAGATACATTGAGTATATCTACTTTATTCTGCACCGTCGTTATAATTTTGTATTTAGGAATTAACAGTACATTTCATATTTAGAGTCATTTATTATTAAATATCACCATTATATACACATAATAATTACCATTATTCAATACTATATAATAATTTTATGTAAAAAATATAGTACAAAAATAAATTCCGTAATTGTATACGCAACCCTTTGGTTGCGTATACAATTAAATCATACTGTCATAATTATGTTCCTTGGGCTTTTCCAAGGAACATCATTATGACACTATGCTTTAATTATGCGTGGGTATAAGAAAAATATGAAAAATAAACTTAAATAAGAATATATTCAGTGCAATGTTTTATTGAAATTGCAACGACTATGCTCTTTGGGCACGATTTTCATATTAAAATATGTTATTAGTACATTCAATTTTTTTATCACTTTGTAGTTCAGTCATGGCCTACAAATTATAACATATTTTATGCAACCACTACAAAGAGAGATCTTGAATCCATAAATATTTTATAAATTTTATTATATAAATGTATTAAATTATATATTATAATTACTGCACAACAGCATAAGCAATACTGTAAAAATATGTTTTTTTTTCATGTATTATTTTAAGACAAGACAATTTTCATGTTTTATATCTTTAGAAAAGTAAGAAAAGGATTGGTTTCCCCTTTTATGCTTTATTTGAAAACATGAGCCCACAATTTCAATTATACAGTGTGTTTCAAAAAATGTGTGGTCTTAATGTGATGTTAAGTAAATGGAACTAAACTATTGTTTCTTTAGTGTATATCAGCTACCCAAAACCACCCTTAAATATGACCCTGCACTTCTAAAACACCCTGTATTATCAATTTGTTTTTTTTTGTAATACCCTTTTCGTTAGTTAGCCTCAACTGCTGCTGATGGCTTTATCGTTAGCGACACCGAGAGTGCTACATTATTCTCCACCGTTTACATAACTATTGGCATTAGCATTAGCGTTAGCGACAACGAGAGCGTTAGAATATTCTCCACTGTCTACATAAGTATTGGCATTAGCGTTAGCGACACCGAGAGCGTTAGAGTATTCTCCACCGTTTACATAACTATTGCCATTAGCGTACCCGTTTGCACTACCACTACCGAGAGTATTACTAGCAGCATTTGCATAAGCATCAGCTTCTGCATATCCTCCAGCATTGGCATACCCAGCAGCGTTTGCATTTGCAAGGGCATTTCCATAAGCACCGGCGTTTGTATATGCGTCCGCGTTAGAGTATCCAGCGGTATTTGCATAACTAGCTGAATTTTCATATGCGTTTAAAATACTGTCTGTATTAGCATAACCATCAGCGTTTGAGTATGCACCGCCATTGACATAACCATCAACATTTGCATAAACATCAGCATTTGCAAGAGCGTAAGCTTCTGCGTTGGCATAACCGCCACCATACATGTCAGACTCAGCGTCTGCAGAACTATAAGTGTCACTACCAATAACATATGTGTCTGCATTTGCTTGACCTTGTGCATGACTACCGCCATTAACATAGGTATTAGCATTTGATTGACCGTGAGCATAACCACCACCATTCACGTAGGTGTTAGCATTTGCTTGACCGTGAGCATAACCACCACCATTCACGTAGGTGTTAGCATTTGCTTGACCGTGAGTATGACCACCACCATTCACGTAGGAGTTAGCATTTGCTTGCCCGTTTGTATTACCACCGCCGTTAACATAAGTGTTAGCATTTGCTTGACCTTGAGCATGACCTCCACCGTTTGTGTAAGTGTTGGCATTCGCTTGCCCGTGAGCATGACCACCACCGTTAACATAAGTGTTAGCATTTGCTTGACCGTGAGCAAGATGTTCGCCGTGTATGTAAGTATTGGCATTCGCTTGCCCGTGAGCATGACCACCACCGTTAACATAAGTGTTAGCATTTGCTTGACCGTGAGCAAGATATTCGCCGTGTATGTAAGTGTTGGCATTCGCTTGCCCGTGAATATTACCACCGCCGTTAACATAAGTGTTAGCATTTGCTTGACCTTGAGCATGACTTCCACTGTTTATGAAAGTATTGGCATTCGCTTGCCCGTGAGCATGACCACCGCCGTTGACATAAGTGTGAGCATTAGCTTGACCTTGAGTGTGACCACCGCCGTTAACATAAGTGTTAGCATTTGCTTGACCGTGAGCATAACCACCACCATTCACGTAGGTGTTAGCATTTGTTTGACCTTGAGCATGACCACCGCCATTAATATGGGTATTAGCATTTGCTTGACCGTGAGCATGAACATCACCGTTAACATAAGTGTCAGCATTTGCTTGACCGTGAGCATGACCACTGCCGTGTGTGTAAGTATTGGCATTTGCTTGACCTTGAGCATGACCACCGCCATTAACATAAGAATTAGCATTTGCTTGACCGTGAGCATGAACATCGCCGTTTACGTAGGTATTAGCATTTGCTTGACCGTGAGTATTACCACCGCCGTGTATGTAAGTATTGGCATTTGCTTGACCTTGAGCATGACTACCGCCATTAACATAAGTATTAGCATTTGCTTGACCGTGAGCATGAACATCACCGTTAACATAAGTGTCAGCATTTGCTTGACCGTGAGCATGACCACTGCCGTGTGTGTAAGTATTGGCATTTGCTTGACCTTGAGCATGACCACCGCCATTAACATAAGAATTAGCATTTGCTTGACCGTGAGCATGAACATCGCCGTTTACGTAGGTATTAGCATTTGCTTGACCGTGAGTATTACCACCGCCGTGTATGTAAGTATTGGCATTTGCTTGACCTTGAGCATGACTACCGCCTTTAACATAAGTGTTAGCATTTGCTTGACCGTGAGCATGAACATCGCTGTTTACGTAGGTATTAGCATTTGCTTGACCTTGAGCATGACCACCGCCGTGTATGTAAGTATTGGCATTTGCTTGACCATGGGCATGACCACCACCATTAACATAGGTATTAGCATTTGATTGACCGTGAGCATAACCACCGCCGTTAACATAGGTGTTAGCATTTGCTTGACCGTGAGTATAACCACCGCCGTGTATGTAAGTATTAGCATTTGCTTGACCTTGAGCATGACCACCACCGCCAACATAAGTGTTAGCATTTGCAAGATTTTGGGCATGACCTCCACCATTGATGTAGGCGTTAGCATTTGCAAGACTTTGTGCATTACCTCCGCCAATGACAAAAGTATCAGCATCTGCAAGACCGGAAGCATGACCACCACCATTAACATAAGTGTTAGCATTTGCAAGACTTTGAGCATAATCTCCACCATTGACGTAAGTGTCAGCATTGGCAAAACTTTGAGCATTACTTCCTCCATTTACGTGAGCGTCAGCATCAACGAAGCTTTTGCCTCTTTTAACAACATCAATGTCAGGTTGAACATCTCCATGACCGCCATCATCGACATAACCAATGGAAATGTCTGCAATGTCTTTAATTTCAGCGAATCTACTACTACTCATTTTGAGGTTACTTTTGTCATATCCAGAACCAATTAGATCTTTCCAACCACTTTTATCAGCGTCAGCATTAGCATGACTATGACCATGTCCCACACCATTTACATCAGCGTCAGCACTAGCATGACTATGGCCATGCCCCGAACCACTTACATCAGCGTCAGCACTAGCATGACTATGCGCATGTCCAAAGCCATTAACACCAGCGTCAGCATTAGCATGACTATGCCCATGTCCCCGACCGTTTACATCAGCATCAGCGTTTGCATGACTATGGCCATGTCCCCAGCCATTTACATCAGCATCAGCATTAACATGACTGTAGCCATGCCCCAAACCATTGACATCAGCGTCAGCACTAGCGTGACTATGCCCATGTCCCCAGCCATTAACATCAGCATCAGCGTTAGCATGACTATGCCCATGTCCCCGACCGTTTACATCAGCATCAGCGCTTGCATGACTATGGCCATGTCCCCAGCCATTTACATCTGCTTGAGCATTAGCTTGACTATGCCCATGTCCCCAACCGTTTACATCAGCATCAGCGTTTGCATGACCATGACCATGTCCCCAGCCATTTACATCTGCTTGAGCATTAGCTTGACTATGCCCATGTCCCCAACCGTTTACATCAGCATCAGCGTTTGCATGACCATGACCATGTCCCCAGCCATTTACATCTGCTTGAGCATTAGCTTGACTATGCCCATGTCCCCGACCGTTTACATCAGCATCAGCGTTTGCATGACCATGGCCATGTCCTCGGCCATTTACATCAGCTTCAGCATTAGCATGACTATGGCCATGTCCCCAGCCATTTACATCAGCGTCAGCATTCGCATGACTATGGCCATGTCCCCAAGCATTTACATCAGCGTTAGCATTGGCATGACTATGGCCATGTCCCCGACTGTTTACATCAGCATCAGCGTTTGCATGACTATGGCCATGACCCCAGCCATTTACATCTGCTTGAGCATTAGCATGACTATGCCCATGTCCTCGACCGTTTACATCAGCGTCAGCACTAGCATGACTTTGCCCATGTCCCCAACCACTAACATCAGCGTCAGCATTAGCATGACTATGGCCATGTCTGCAACCATTAACATCAGCTTCAGCATTTGCATGACTATGCCCATGTCCGCGTCCATATACATCAGCATCAGCGTTTGCATGACTATGGCCATGTCCTCGGCTATTTACATCAGCTTCAGCATTAGCGTGACTATGGCCATGTCCCCAGCCATTTACATCAGCGTCAGCATTTGCATGACTATAGCCATGTCCCCAAGCATTTACATCAGCGTTAGCATTGGCATGACTATGGCCATGTCCCCGACCGTTTACATCAACATCAGCGTTTGCATGACTATGGCCATGTCCCCAGCCATTTACGTCTGCTTGAGCATTAGCATGACTATGCCCATGTCCTCGACCGTTTACATCAGCATCAGCGTTTGCATGACTATGGCCATGTTCCCAGCCATTTACATCGACATCAGCATTAGCATAACTATGGCCATGGCCTTGTCCTAAAACATTTACATCGGCTTCAGCATTGGCATCACTATGGCCATGTCCCCAACCATTTACATCTGCTTGAGCATTAGCATGACTATGCCCATGTCCTCGACCGTTTACATCAGCATCAGCGTTTGCATGACTATGGCCATGTCCCCAGCCATTTACATCGACATCAGCATTAGCATGACTATGCCCATGTCCCCAACCGTTTACATCAGCATCAGCGTTTGCATGACTATGCCCATGTCCCCAGCCAATAACATCAGTATCAGCATTAGCATGACTATGGCCATGGCCTTGTCCTAAAACATTTACATCGGCTTCAGCATTGGCATCACTATGGCCATGTCCCCAGCCATTTACATCTGCTTGAGCATTAGCATGACTATGGCCATGTCCCCGACCATTTACATCGGCATCAGCGCTTGCATGGCTATAGCCATGTCCCCAGCCATTTATATCGACATCAGCATTAGCATGACTATGACCATGTCCCCAACCATTTCCATCAGCGTAAGCATTTGCATGACTTTTTCCTAGACCACGAGTATGAATATCTGCCACAATTGGCAATTGTAACACGTTAACAAAACCACCATTTTGTGGAGCACCGGCTGCACTGCCACTGCCTTGAGCAAATCCAACTGCACTCCCCCCAGTTTGAACATAGCCTCCACCATTGCCATCACCCTGGACAAAACTTATAGAACTGCTTTGGACATTTCCACCTACATTGCCATTTTTTTTAACAAATGTCACAGAATTTCCTGAACCTAGGGCATTACTACTAACACTGCTACTTTGGGCAAATCCTCCTTGTCCGTCTCCACTGTGTTGGATGAAAGTGACAGCACCACCTGGTAGTCCATTACTGCTATGGGTGAACACGTACCCACTGGAATCACGGTTTGGATTACTGTTTGCAACACTGTTAGGAAGAGCATCTGTATTTCTAACAGCTTCTAGGTGGGCACCATTGTTGATAACACTACTCAGAAGTCCACCTCCGGAGACAAGTGCGCCCGCACCTCCACTGATGGCTGCGTTAAGATGAGTGCTACTGCTAACTGTACTCGCAAGTTCACCGTTTCCGACTGTGTTAACATTAGTGCTGCTACTAACTTGGTTTGCGACTCTATCATCATTTCTGGTATGAATTTTGACATTTGTGGGGTTAACACCATCATATGATGACAGAAGACTTTCATACTGCTGGTTATATCCACTGTAGCCATCGTCAAGGTTATTAGAATTTAATCGTCTTTGCGGCAGGGCATTAGCTTGATTTGTGATAATTACGCCGAAGAGGAAAACCTGTAAAAAAGTTACATGGGTTCAGATAATTTTATCACTGTTCTTTTCCAGACTTTTGAAGCGTGCAACAGTTATAACAGTCGATAATATGCTTTTTTAACAGTTGCATTTTATGCAGCTGTTAAAAAATATCTAAATTACGATTATAACTATGGTAACAGCTAATTCGGTGAATTACTTGGAATCGGTTGTTAGACTATAACTAATTTTCTATGATTTTGACATGTACAATTGATCCCAAGTGCGCAAGCATTGTTAGAAGCTTTTTTTAGGGTTCCTAACGTCCCTAAAAAACAGAACCCTTACAGGATCACACTTATGTTTGCCTGTCGTAACCAATTTTCTCCAAATGTACTGGACTAATTTCTTTAGAGTTATGGGATAAAAAAAATATATTGGCGGGCCAGGATTGAAACCAATTTAAATCGAAAGGTGGCGTAAATAGAAACATTATTTACAAAGACAGCAGCCCTGTAACTTATTTGTGAACAAAGATCTGGTACTATAACCTTATGATTAATAAGCAATCGCGTACTTACATACCACAATGAATGAGTCTCAATTTTGATGATGCAATATGATCTAGCTCTCTAGCTATTACGAGGTCAGTTTCACACTTTAAGACTACTAATAATTACAGTTACAGATGATGATGATGTCCAGCTAACAGCTAGCCCATTTAAAGATTTTTTTGACAGTGTAGAAATATTGTTCATAGCTATAGTAGATTAAACATTTGAGCTGTCGTCAACAATTACGTAGGCACGCAATCGTAGCCCAACCAAGAAACTACACATCGTGTGCTTTAACCAGCTTCAGTTGTTTGTACAACTGCCGCTGGTCAAAGCACATCTTTAATGCGTAGGAAGAGGCACAAGATGTCATAGGTATCTTTGTGACTTATCTAAGGCGCTTGATTGCGTTTATCACGAAACATTACTCCAACAGCATTACTCCTGAAGCTCGAGCATTTAAAGGACTTGACAAAACAGTGACCGCTCAAGCACTGACTTGTAAAAATTCCAAATTACGTTATAAATCTTACATAATAGTAATAATAAACATTCAAATCGCGAAAATCAGGAGTAATGCTGTTGATGACACATGACCGTCCAAATTTTACTACAGTTAAAACGAACTTAAGGCTTTGAAATGACGGCAATGTAAATTAAACTGAACTCAGTAGGTATTGGTTTATTTTTACGAAAAAGAGCGTGTGGTACCTACGTGATGATTGTGATGAAGTAAGGGTCGAATGTTGACGGGTAAATACTGAGGCTAGAATCATGAAAAAGTAAAATTGGAGCTAAAAACTATTACAACATGCTATTGATTCTCTATCATTATTATTTATTATGTTACCTATTATTTATTCAAATTTTATGGAACCCTTAGGAGGTGATGTTGACACAGTTTTAGATGATTTACAAGTTTTAAAAAATCAACTCTATTCTATAGGACTAAATCTCAATCTTTCGAAGTGTGAATTGAAAGTACCGACCGACAGCTGTAATTCAACGCTTTAGCTCCAGAAATCAAAGTTATTGAAAAAAGTTCTCTTCGCCTCCTTGCGTCTCCCATTTTTGAGTAATCTTTTCCCAATTTTGTTGAGGAGAAAATATTTTTTTTTATATTTTTCGGAAATATTACTCAAAATTAACATGCATTCGGCAATCACCTTAATTCGTTACTGCTGTTTCGGACCTAACTTACTTTCTTCGTGCTTCCCATTTATGGAAGCACCCTCACCTTTTGAAAAAAGTTGACCTAATCATCCGTCATACACTTACTTCACTTTTAGATGTGGCCATGGACGACCGAGCTTGGGCACAAGCTACTCTTCCCACCCGTTTGGGAGGCCTCGCCGTCCGCAAAACTACTAGTATCAGTTTACCGGCTTTCACATCTTCGGTTCATGGCACTGAGAAATTAGTCAGGAATATCCTAGTTTCCTCACTGACTAGTTTTGATGTGCCTTGCTTCACTGAGGCTATTGATGCCTGGAGACTCGCTTGCCCGAATCTAAATCCACCCGACTACCCATCACCCCAGAGAGGTTCAGAATAGCCTTTTGATTACTTGATATAATTCTGAAACCCACGCAGACAAGTCGGGGGAAGAAGCGAGTATTTATTTAACACATTTTTTTGTACAATTCAAACTCGACTCCATTTCCGTCCCTTTTTTATGGATGGGAAGTCATCAAATGACTCCTTCTGCTCTGGGTGGAGACTCCTCCTAGTGCCCTTTACTTTCCAGGGCCGCAGTTACTCTTTAGAACAAAATCCGCAACCCTGGCACGCCCTGGCCCTAACGGGCCCCGTCTACTATGCAGACATCTCTGTGAGGCGCGCGTGGAACACAACGCGCCATCGATCCGGTCCTGGCTTTGAGCGGACGGCGAGTCACCCAACGCTCGCCACCCGCAGTCTCGCCCCTACCGTGGCCGGGATTCACCCAGCGACTCCCGACGCCCGGGGCGTCTCCTTATGTTGCGGCGGCTGGGGCGTGAGGGTTGTCTCTCCCTCACGCGGCCCGCCTCCTCCTTCAATAGCATTACTTCTTCGCAGAAAGAGGCGACGCCTTCCCATGCTTCCTCGCTCCGGACTATGGATTGCACTAAGGCCGGACGCGAGAGGGTGCCGTCGCCGATCACCTCGATGAGGACACGGCGGTGCTCCACCCAAGCAGGGCAGGCCTCCACCGTATACTCCACCATGTCCTCCTGGTGATCCTTACAGTGAAAACACGCGGACGTGTCCTCTCACCGAATCCAAAACAGGTACTTCCCGAAACAACCGTGTCCGGTGAGTACCTGCGTCAGGTGGAAGGTGGAGGCGCCGCGCGCCGTGGCGACACTCCAGCCACTCCTCAAAGAGGGGACTTACCGCCGCAATAGTGGCGTGCCCAATTTTCGTCACTAGGCTTGCTGTTTTTTTGCGTTTGGGATGTTGATGGGGCTACCTCGCGCAGCTCGACCGTATCCTAAGCATGATTTCAAGTCGACTTGACTGTTATTACGTGGGTCGCTGTTGTGCCATCTCGCATGGGGTGCTACTGCGGTGATCAACTAATTATTTATTTTTTTAGTATTGTTTATTTTGTTTTGTTGTTCTTTGTTTAGTGTCAGTGCCTATTAACATAGTTATAAGTTTTATTAACTGCTTTTGAGTCTCGATACTTGAATAAAGATTATTCTATTCTATTCTATTCTGTATAAATACATCTATTTTTTAAGGATGGGAAATCATCAAATGTCTTCTTCCACTCTGGGTGGAGCGGAAAGGAGTGTCAGACTCTTACTGACTGAAACCCATCCATGTTCCTTCTATTGCCCTTTGCGTTCCAGGGCCGCGGTAACTCTTTCGAACAAATTGCGCAACCCTGGCAGCCTAGCGGGTCCTGTCGTCTTTACTGACAGCTCTTTCCGTCGCGCGTGGAACCCAACGCGCCGTATACTCGGGCCTGTTCTGATCGAATGGCGAGCTACCCATTGCTCGCCGTCTGCAGGCATCAATCGCCGCTTAGGAACTAATGCTCCTGAGCACGGCGCAGTGGCTGACGTTCGCCTGGATAAGGTGAAATGGGGCCGTTATTGGCACTCATTTGACGTAAATAACGCCCTACAACAAGTCCAAAATTGGTTCATTGGTAATAATTTAGTATTAAACGGGATAAAAACTTGCTTAGATTTGTTTTACCGAATGTCAAAAGTAATAATTGCGACATTGGTAGTATTGGACAAAGAGAAACTTGAATTCGTCGTAAACGCGGTTTTCCTGGGGATCACACTTGACTCAAGGCTGCAATGGGGTCAGTAGCATATGCTGTCAGAAAAATCCGTCAATTTACTGATATAGATACCGCGAGGCTGGTCTATTTTAGTTACTTTCATAGTATCATGTCTTACGGTATCTTATTATGGGGACGAGCTGCAGACATCGAATCTACACGTGCAGCCTGTGGGCAAAGTATACTCGTGCGGCGTTCAGCGCCCTCCGCGTCCAGTTCAATAACACGTTCAGGGCAGTGTTGCAGCTGCCCCGCTACTGCAGCGCCTCGGGCGTCCACCAACTGCTTTCACACGACTATGCGCAAGCGGAGCGCGTCTCTGGTGGGCAGAGTGCAGGGCAGCGCCAACACTGCTTTGGCAATGATCGCCAATAGACTGGATGACCCGGGTTTGTCCAGATCTGGCGAACGCGCTGCGAATGCGCTGCTCGCGAACTGCGCGCGTGTATTTCAAGTTCGCGCGAGGTTCCTGCGCTGCCTGCATGCAACTCGCGCGCGGCGCGAAGCTCGTGCATGAGCCACGCGCGTGCGGCCCGCTCACCCGCTCAGTTGAATACGTCTCGATCTTATCATGGAGTGGACAGATGGAAAATTGTTTGCAATTAATCAAAAAGTATAAAAGATTCCCCGTTTTGTGGGAACTAAAAGATCCATATTACTATAGAAATAATCTAAAAAATGATGCATGGAAAGAAATTGCTGCTATAATGGGAAGCGACGCAAACAGCATGCGCGAGAGCGGCGCGCGAACGGTGCCCACTGTGAAAGCCTTGCGTGACTTGCGCTAAGGAGGCGCACCAAATAATTGCAGTTGCAATAACTGCACGCGTGCAGTGTACGAGCAGCTCGCGAGCGGCGCATTCGCAGCGCGTTCGCCAGATCTGGACACACCCTTACATCCGGCAATGCTTTTTTTTTTTTTTTTTTTTTGGATGGGAAATCATCAAATGACCCCTCCCGCTCTGGGTTGAGCGGCAGGGAGTGTCAGACTTCTACTGACTAAAACCCACCCATGCTCCTCTTAGTGCCTTTTACGTTCCAGGGCCGCGGTAACTCTTTCGAACAAATCCGCAACCCTGGTAGGCACTGGCCCTAACGGGCCCCTACTCCTATGCTGACATCTCTTTGAGGCGCGCGTGGAACACAACGCGCCGTCGGCTTGGGTCTGGCTTTAATCGGACAGCGAGCCACCCAACGCTCGCCGTCCGCAGACCCGCACCTACGGTGGCCGGGAATCGCTCAGCGACTCCCGACGCCCGGTGCGTCTCCCTATGCCGCGGCGGCTGGGGCGTGAGGGTTGTCATATTGTTACCTTGTGAGTGTTCGTGTTTGTCTGTGCTTGTTACCCGGTCTGTATCCATCTATGTACCTATGTTTTTTTATGAGTCGTGTTACTTGAAATAAACCATTTTTTTTTTTAATAACCCTGAACAAAATCGACCAAAAAAAATTATTGCAAATCTGCTCTAAATAAACCCATTTCAAGGAATGCACTTAATATTATTATCAATCTCCTTCCTTTTTTTGGGAGAAAATAAATATAGGTAGTATTTTTTGTAAATCATTGCAACAATAAAACCTACTTTTGGAAAGATCGGGATTAAAAAATTGTTCACAATCAAAGAGACATGCAAGAATAATGGCACAAAATTAACAAACACGTCGAACTATAACGAATGACGGACTTACGGCCGCTTTCTATAATATATCTCAATCCCAATCTTGATCCCGATCCTTGTCTGTAACCAATCAAAGGTGAGGATTGTGTGGTGAAGGACACAAACTCGGCCGTTGATTGGTTACAGACAAGGATCGTGATCAAGATTGGGATTGAGATATGTTATAGAAAGCGGCCGTTAGTCTATCAGGACATTTGGTTTCGCAGTCTAGCCCAGCTATTCAGAACAGCTTATGGAAAAGTTAAATGCTCTAGCATTTAACTTTTCCATAAGCTGTTTTCCATGAGCTGTGCGAGCGAAGCGAGCTCGAATATTCTAGCTACCCGCCACGGACACATTTTTTGACCTTAGAAATCGGAGTTAGTTTGTGGATTTACTGGACCTGTGCTGGATGGTTTGATAAATGTGAGAATTAAAGATGCTAGAGCGAGCGCAGCAAACTCGATTTTTTTTGCCTACAATCTAATTTTTACAGATCTATTTCAGCCTCAAATTGAATTTTGTTAAGACTCCTATTTAAGTAGCCCTAAAAATATAGTATTTTGCATACAATAATATTTTTTTCTATAATATTATATACTAGCTTTTGCCCGTGACATCGTACTTGCATATCCCGTTTTTTCCCGTTCCCGTGGGAATTTTCCGTTCCTGTATAGCGTATAGCCTTCTTCATGGATGTGGCTATCATATGCAAAAATAATCTTCAAAATCTAACTGGTAGTTCCGGACATTAGCGCGTTCTAACAAACAAACAAACCAACTCTTCAGCTATATAGTATAAAAGAAGATAGAAGAAAAGGAGAAGCTAAAGAAGATTAATTATATAAATAATCAATTATATAATATGTCATATTATATGTAGTATGGTACAATGGACTAAAATATAGTACAATAGGTACTATATAATAATCTCTACATACGACAATTTTATCTATGATACCTAAACTTAACTAAGAGTTCAGATCACAATATGGCAGTCGTATTATTCGAAAGTAGGTAATCCAATTTCACAGTTATTATAACAGTGTAGTGGTTAATTTGATATTCATTTTGTTATATCGATTCCCAGCCTGCTGTTACCAGCAACTCTGCAAAGAGCGTCCCTCCACCGAGCCTGGGGGCATCCTACACTCAGCGACTGGCAGTGGAGACTGCCAGTCGCTGATGATGTTCATGGATGATGTTCATGATGTTCACGGGTGGAGACCCATGAACATCGTGTCTCTATTGATTTATGTCTTATTTTCTATGTTGCACAAATTGTACCTTACTTACCAGTGAATATATTTTCATATTTATTGGTTCCGATATCTTGAAGGGCTTCAGCATTGCTATGTGTGGTAGTCGACCAAAACTGACTGGTTCCGTTATGGTGGCACTGTAGCCGATATAAAAGGTAGAAATAAATTGCCTTTGGACACGGTCACCCCAAACAAGTTATTACCTAATTTTTAAATCGATAAGCGCTGATATTCCATTTGTTTTCATTTAAAACTATTTTATAAAATAATACAACCATGTATATATTAAAATTGTATTTTAACTAGATCTTGCCCCCTCTGTGACGTAATGCCATGTGAAAGGAACCTTAGGTGAGTGACAAAAGAGTATCATTTAGCGTAGCATCGGTTTGAAAACTATAGGTCAGATAGTGTAATTGATTTTTTTCGTAAACCCTTGTCCAATGCATTTCACATGCACACTTAATTTTGTATTTAAGATGACAAACTAGCCAAGTCTTGCCTGCTTGCTGTTGTGATGGATTCTTCAACTATTATATTATTCTTCTTGATTAATAGATAAAATCATTTAGGCCCATTAAGTTGATGATGTGGTATTCAAACCATCATATATATTTTTTTTATTATTAGACTATGTATGTAAATCCGTCTTTAACTTATTGACTTATATTCTACTCGTTACAATGAGGCGTTTTAACCGACTTCTAAAAAAGGAGGAGGTTCTCAATTCGATTTTTGTATTTTATTTTTGTATGTGTGTTCGCGCATAACTCCGTCGCAGTTTTAAGCGATTTGAAATTTTTTTTTAAGCCTCCGTATCAAAACGTCCTATCCGCAAAATGACCTACTAGCATAACGTCAATATACTATTGTGTAAGGTGAGATTCTTGCAGAATAGCACTACTGAGCAAAGGAGAAGGAACGTCATGTATCGTTATGCTAATAGTAATTAGGCCTACTAACGTTATGCTAATAGTCATTAGGCCTACTAACGTTATGCGAATCAAAGAATCCATCAACGGTACTGGTTTTTCTCATGCATCAAGATAAAAATTATACTACAATTATTTTCTTTATTTTTGAAGTCATTCTGCAATTAGAATGCCAATTTTGTATAGGGGTTTATTTTGTAAACTTAATAAGTTATGAAATTCTTTTGATAAAATGAATTACCTACTGCCGGCTATTCTTACGTTAAAGTGTTGCCATAATCAAAATAAGTAAATATATTGACAACTCTAATCGATTTTTTTTGTATACGATTACAAATTAATATAAATGTAAAGTCAATAAAATAAAAAAAAAATGTAAAGGTAAATCGCGGGGTTTTTGAGAGATGGAGATGATACTACTGTGGTGTGAAATAATTAGTATTTCACACACACAGTAGTCGTATTATTTTGCTTTCAAAACTTTTTAAAGCACACTTCACTCACTCACTCACTGCACTTTGTTGGCTAACGATACATATGAGTGATTGCATAGATTTTTTTTTAATTGTCTTGCTTCGGTTTGATATAAATCGAACCTTTTTAATAAATTAATGATTATAGAACTAAATCAGTCATTTGAAATAATTGTGTCGAGTGTATTTATTCGATTAATCAATTTTCATTTAAAATCGAAAGTGGCAACATTGGTGTTGGTGTCTCAAACTGAATTGTCATTGTCAAAAAGTCCAATGTCAATTGCGCGTGGTGCATGCTAAGTTTGTTCATAGCGATTTAAATATTACAGTTTTTTTTTGTGTTGTTTGAGTCCTACTCTCCACAGTAATTGTGATATTCATTGTAACTATTTGTTTATTTCATGTTTTCAATCACTATCGCTTACTTTAATGTGAAATTGTGAATCTTACGCCAGGACGTTTTTACGCCAGGAAGTTTTCACTTTGTTTGAAGTTGTGTGTGATTCGTATTTTGTTGTACTGTTTTAACAGGAAATATAAAGGCAAGGTACTGATTTATTTAAGTCTATTCCATCAGATATGCTAAATAATCTGCTCTCCAAACTACGACCTATAAACTTACCTCTATACACAACGGATATTTCTATTTTGAGGTTAAGTTACGTTTTCTAAAAAAACTTGGAAATGCGAGTTTTGATTCCAAAATGGGAATTGTAGATGGTTATTTGGTTAATTTATAAACCATCTAAAACAACTTTGGAATTGACGCAACTCTGTACCGCGGTCCATATTGTCGTGGTCATTCTCCTTTATGCCAAAACAAATTAGTCTTTAAGATGATTATGCCAACATAAAATGTATGCCTTAAAAAATTATGCCGAAGTATTATTATGCCAAAACAAATTGTGCCAAAATCGTTATGCCGAAAGTAGCAGCAGCCGTCCGGCTAACCGGGATGCGGTTGCGCTTGTGGTTAGCCGGGTGGCTGGTAGCAATTTATTATATTATATTTACACGCGTTATACTCGTATAGTGTTCAGAACAACCGGAGCGGTCGGCCGGCAGCCGCATCGCAGTGCGGATAGAACCATCTTTCTCGTTCATATTTTCGTAGTCACCAATATGTAAGTTAAATAAGTGCGTTTTTAATAACCTTTTGGTAAGTATTCTTGAAACCGCTCTATTTCTATCTTTGGAGATAGTTTCTTTGTCTATAGAAACCGGTTCGCCGGTTTCTCGAATACAAAATCGCCCTCAACATGCTTCGGAGTCCAAGTTAGCAACTAATATGCCTTTAGAAAACCGATCTTGAACTATATCAACTGTGTTCGAGAGTCGCCAGAGTCGTTGTGCAGCGGATTGACAGACGTCCCACCGTCCACAATAAAATTCTGCTCGGAGGTTGGTGGTACAAGAGGAGGATCTTTCCCTCACTACGCGGGTCATTGGAGAAGCGTACGGTGAAAACTTTTTTTCCTCCCGAAGTGGAACGAAGAAGAGAACACGCGTCTTATATTTTAACGCATATATTAGGTTGGGGAAAAAGTCTTTTCGCATTATAGTATGTATGAACTTATAATAAAATCTCTTTGGCTATACTACTTGTATCTGGCTGGTTTTGGTATCATTGAAAGTTTAAATTTTAAAGAAAATAATTCCAAATTCAAATTAGGAAAATGTGTGATTTTCATTTGTTTTTCGTACTGTCAAGATAAGTGAATCTAATGAAGAAATTCGATACATTTTAAAATTTTACTACAAAAAAGGTAAAAAAGCAACGCAAGCCGCGAAAAAAATTTGCTGTGTTTATGGACCTTGTGCAGTGTCTGTGAGAGTAGCACAAAATTTGGTTTAAGCGTTTTCAATCCGGAAATTTTGATGTCAAAGATGCACGTCGCTCTGGTCGCCCTATTACGGATAAAAAAGAAGCCATTATTGAAAAAGTGGAGCAGTATCGGCATATCAGTAGTTACGATGTAGCTGAAGAACTGGAAATTGACCACAAAACAGTCCCTACCTACATGATGACAAAAAGTTATCGAACAAAATGGTACCTACATACTTTAGTTAAATGTAAATTAACTATATTAAAAAATGTTTTGAATTTTCTTAAAAAATGCGAAGAAACTTTTTCCCCAACCTATTATATACCTATTACCTTATTTTACTATTATTTTAGGTGCCAATTGACAATTTTTGTATAGGCCAAAAACTCCACGTAATTCAGTACTTTTAACCGTACAATTTTAAAAACGTGTTGGAACCGTGTTCAAAACCTGCGTTTATTTTTCTTAACAAAATTATTGAACAAATAATTTAAACGTTCTAGTTTTTGTGTTCCGAAATGCCTCCATGTTTTTATACGACGACAGCTTCCTCCTACATTTTTTTGTCCTTCATCCATCAGTATACTTTGATTTTGATTTGTTTAATTTAGGTATTTTTTATTTAATAATCAAAATCATAATTATTATTATGGTGTAACCTCTTTTTTATTTTTCGCTACACTACCTAGATGTAATTGATAAGAGCAAAAGCTCAAAGTCACAAACTAAGTATGTTGCATAATACTCGTAATATTGATATATATGAAAGAAAGAGTTCTTAAATTCTCTATAGACAAAACGCACATTATGAAAATAATGAGTACTTACTACAATAAATACACAGTAATAATTTAAACAGAAAACCGGCCAAGTTCGTGTCGGGTCACGAGCAGTATAGGGTTCCGTAGTTAAAAACCGTCCCGTGTCCTCGTAGAGGCAAACGGCGGCGGCGAGCTCTCGCGTCCAGCTTTGGTTCAATCCATGGTCCGGAGCGAGAAGAGATGGAAAGCAGTCAATTCCTATTGCGACGCAGTAATGCTAGCAAAGAAGTTGGGTGACTCGCCGTCCGATAAAAACTAGTCGGTCTATTCTGTCCACATCTCACCGTATACAATTAGGTGAAGTGAACGACATGTGAGCTGTCATTCCATCTTGTTTGTATGGTTTGACAGCACACTACTTGTCGTTCACTTCGCCTAAGTTTTCTTCTTCGAAATGTTTACAGAATCGTACTGCAGGTCCGGGTCGACGGCAAGTTGTGTTCCACGCGCGCCTCAAAGATATGTCAGAGTAGTCGGGGCTCGCTATGGCCAGTGCCTGCCAGGGTTGCGGAATTTGTTCGAAAGTGTCACTGCGGCCCTGGAACGCAAAGAGCATTTAGAGAAATACGGATGGGTTTTAGTCAGTAAGAGAGAGTTATAGTCTGATTTCCCATCCTTTAAAAAAAAGGGTTCCGTAGTTGCACGTTACAATTGCCGACTTAGGATGGTGGTTTTTGTTTTATTCTATAAATATGTTAATTGAGTTTAACGGTTTAAAAGTCTAAAAACGGCTGTGAACAATTTTATCTAACATTATTTAAGAGGGCGCCGAGCGCGCAGTGGCGCCCTCATCGTTTGTTTGGTTATTTCTTTTATTTTAGAATGAAAATGCAGAAAATAAGCACGTTAAGTTGTGCTCCACAAGATTATACGTTAATATTATTATATACGGTAGTTTTAAATTGTTTAGTTTTATTATAATCACTATAACGGAAAATAGTGGCCACTATTATCCGTTTTAGTGATGAGAACAAGGCATCTATCCCGAAAAAACTTTTATCGCACTTTGCCTTCGCGTGCAATCGCACACAGACATGAGACACGGTCCACTTAGTGATAGTTAGAAAGTATCTCGATACATAAAGATAATTAAGAAAATTACTTTATTTGGCACACACACATACACACAATATAGGAACAAACCAGAATAAACATGAATTTTCAAACAAAACATGTGTGCCCCGCGGCTGCGCTGCCTGACGCTGCCGCTGGTTCGCTGGCTCGTATTAAAGCACGCGATTCATCCACAAAACAAGAGAAATTACAATTGGGGAATCTATACCACTGGGGCATCTATCTCGGCTTTACCCTACATTTTAGCCTACTTAGCTGTGATAGTTTTCCTTTTACAAAAATGACAAATTCAAATCATATGCTACTACCGTGAATTTTTTCATATCTCCAAAAACAATCGTTTAGCTGGCAGAGGCAGAGGACACTTGACTCTAACAAAAACCACTTTAATGCTTAATATTTCACAAACAAATCCTTGGATGGAAAAAATGGATTTCACACACCCTCAATATTTTTAAACTACTTATCCAACTACAGCCCACACCATGGGATAGACGATGTTTTTTTTTCACTTTGTCGGCGTAATTTATATATATACCCATACCAAATTACAACTTTGATAAGCGTCTCTGAGCTAAACCGCAGACAGACAGACGGACATCGCGAAACTATAGGGTTCCTTGTTGACTACGGAACCCTGAAAAGGGCACGTTAGAAATGTAAAAAAACCGGCCTACTGCGAGTCGGACACGAAGGGTTTCGTACCAACAAACCAAAAAAAGAACCACGTTTCTTGTAAGGGAGCCCCCTGAATTTATAATTTTATTTTATTTTATTATTTGTTGTTATAGCGGCTATTGAAACATACACTGAAAATTTCAACTGTCTACCTATTACGGTTATTGAAATACAGTCCGCTGACAGACAGACATACGGATGGAAGGACGGACGGACGGACAGCGGAGGCTTAGCAATAGGGTTTCGTTAGTTACCCTTCGGGTATGGAACCCTAAAAAACGATGATTTAATGTCTGGAACCGACATAATGATTTGTGGTGACACCATAGACATCCTACAACTTAAAAGGACAAAATTGACACCACGTGTGTATGTGCCTGTAGGTATAATTTTTTGCAATGTGTGCTTAACACTGACAATTTATTAACTAAAACAAATAAAATTGGCGTGGAAATTCTTGATGGAATCATTAAGCGTCTTTATATTTCACTATAATACAGGGACGACTGATAGTTAAGTGCGTTCCTTCAATTGAGGTGTTTGAGCTATTTGCAGCGATTATCGGGTTTTTTTGAATGAATGAATCCCTCATGTAACAATTTTTATTATTAAAAAAATCTCTTTTCTTTGGAAATAAAGCCTCGTAAAAATTATGCGTGTGTGTGCATAATTGGGCATGCATACATGCAAGGCGTCAACAAGTTGCCCCCCTCAGCAAGGGACTATAGCTTGTAGACACATCAGGCCGATTTTTAACTGGTATCGGGCACAGTCGATTAAAGGCGCGCCGAAGAGTGCCCGATGTTTGATGTTACCCTGGTCACACCGTCGGAGCATGGATACACGCTGGTTATTCGCCCGAGCAGCCATCTGTTTGGTAGCAGTCGATCATCCAGCACCATCTTGCCAAGTCGGAGGTATCTTCCCCCTTTGCACCATTGCTGTCTTTTTTCAGCTCTATAATGTAGGTACTCTTTTATTAGTATATATCCCAGAAATGGGTCTTCAACTGTTGAGTTCTCATATATCGTGAGAAAGTGCTCAACCTTTTAGGGAGTGAAATTGTAGTATAATTCCTACGTTCAAAAAGCAAAGTACTTTTATTGCAACTATAACTATATACACACACTTAAATAAAAGACTCAACTAAAACCAACTAAAAGTAATCTAAAACATGGCGTCGAAAAATTCCTCCGCATCGCAGGCCACTGGTAATGTACCCAAAAGGCTGGCAGCATTGCCACGTTGTATGGCAATGCTTATCCTTTGTCCGAGGTAAAAGCCAGCCCTAGGGTCACGCGAAGTGTCAACTAAGCGTCTTGACAGATCTTTAAACAAGTAATGAACCTTTTAGTATCTTGTGCCTGAAGAGAGTAAAACAGTTAATGTTCGTCCAAGAAGGAAATGTGAAGGTGTGAGGGCTACTAAGTCTGAAGGATCAGAAGACATAAGGAGACACCCCGGGCGTCGGGAGTCGCAGGGCGATTCCCGTTCGATCAAAGCCAAGCCCGGGTCGACGACACGGCGCGTTGTGTTCCACGCGCGCCTCAAAGAAATGTCAGCATAGTAGACGGGGCCCGTTAGGGCCAAAGCCTGCCAGGGTTGCGGATTTTGTTTGAAAGAGTTACCGCGGCCCTGGAAAGCAAAGGGCACTAGGAGGAGCAAGGGTTTTAGTCAGTAAGAGTCTGACACTCCCTCCCGCTCAACTCAGAGCGGAAGGAGTCATTTGAAGATTTGCCACTCATAAAAAATAAAGGATCAGAAGATAAAGGAGTTATAGGCCTTGAGCTCAAGATAGCCTCATCTGAGTGAGTACCAACATTGTGTGTATCTGTGTGTGCCAAATAAACTAATTTTCTCTCTTTCTTTCTTTCTTTCTTACTGTGACATCTCCGTCCGTCCATCTCGTTAAGCCGTTGGTCCCGGTTGTCATTTGTAGATCTTTGGCAGTCTTTACGGATTGCCAGAAGCCAGAAAATCTGACACCAGTCTTGCCAAAAAGTTCCGTGTTACCCAGTTTATGGGTTGTGGAGGTCTGGTAGGCAGCCGCTCCACGAAATATTGGTAGGTATTCAGCTGAATCCGGTTTGACTGGGAGCCGACCCCAATATAGTTGGGAAAAGGTTAGGCAGATAGGTTTGAAGGGTATTGTTTTCGATTTAATAACAGGCATTTGGGACTTGGGAAGGGTGAAATGTAAATAAGTCCAAACTATAACAACACTGTTGTCCACCATTTATTAACTTTTATAAAATACGTCTGGTTAAGATTACACGGCCTAATAGTTTAGATCCAATCCATTGAAATAAGTACTTTATTTTTCCAGATGACATTAGACAGTCTCATAGCAACTTGATGGGTACGGGATGTTTGAACTTACGCAGAGCCACCATTCAATGCGTAACTACCAGGCTCGCCACCGACATAACCACTAGCGTGCCCACCGGCTTCACTGCTTACGAATCCACCAGCACCTCCACCAGCAGCTGCGTTTGCGCTACCTGCAATATGACCACTAGCGCTCCCACCGGCGTAGCCACTAGCTTCCGCACCAGCATAACCAGCCGCACCAGCTCCCAAATGACCACCAACAGCTCCTCCGATGCTTCCGCCAACGTGACCACCAGCAGCAACATTGACGTTAGCTGCTGCACCACCATTCCCATAACCACTAGCTTGTCCGCTAGCATAACCGCCAGCTTGTCCGCTGGTATAACCACCTGCTTCTGCACCAGCATAACCCATTGCTTGACCACCGGCAAAACCATTAGCAACACCTCCAGCTTGGCCACTGGCATAGCCACCAGCTTGTGCACCAGCAAAACCACCAGCCTGGGCACCAGCAAAACCTCCAACTTCCCCTCCAGCGTAACCCATTGCTTGGCCGCCGGCATAACCACCAGCTTCTGCACCAGCATAACCCATTGCTTGGCCGCCGGCATAGCCACCAGCTTGACCACCAGCAAAACCTCCAGCTTCTGCACCAGCGTATCCCATTGCTTGACCGCCGGCATAACCACCAGCTTGGCCACCAGCAAAACCACCGGCTTCTGCACCAGCGTAACCCATAGCTTGGCCACTGGCATAACCACCAGCTTGGCCACCAGCAAAACCACCAGCTTGGCCACCAGCAAAACCACCAGCTTGGCCACCAGCAAAACCACCAGCTTGACCGCTGGCAAATCCACCAACTTGACCGCTGGCAAATCCACCAGCTTCTGCACCAGCATATCCCATTGCTTGACCGCCAGCATAACCATTAGCAAAGCCACCAGCTTCCCCACCAGCAAAACCACCAGCTTGGCCACCAGCAAAACCACCAGCTTCTGCACCAGCATAGCCCATAGCTTGGCCACTGGCATAACCACCAGCTTGACCACCAGCAAAACCACCAGCTTGACCGCTGGCAAAACCACCAGCTTCTGCACCAGCATAGCCCATAGCTTGGCCACTGGCATAACCACCAGCTTGACCACCAGCAAAACCACCAGCCTGGCCGCCAGCAAAACCACCAGCTTCTGCACCAGCATAGCCCATAGCTTGGCCACTGGCATAACCACTAGCTTGACCACCAGCAAAACCACCAGCTTGGCCGCCGGCAAAACCACCAGCTTCTGCACCAGCATAACCCATAGCTTGGCCGCCGGCATAACCACTAGCTTGGCCGCTGGCAAAACCTCCAGCTTGGCCTCCGGCAAATCCACCAGCTTGGCCTCCGGCAAATCCACCAGCTTCTGCACCAGCATAACCCATTGCTTGGCCACCGACAAAGCCACCAGCTTGGCCGCTAGCAAATCCTCCAGCTTGGCCACCAGCAAAACCACTAGCTTGGCCACTGGCAAAACCTCCAGCTTGGCCTCCGGCAAATCCACCAACTTCTGCACCAGCATAACCCATAGCTTGGCCAGCGGCATAGCCACCAGCTTGGCCGCTGGCGAAACCTCCAGCTTGACCACTTGCATAACCACCGGCTTGGCCACTGGCGAATCCACCAGCTTCAGCACCAGCATAACCCATAGCTTGGCCACCGGCATAGCCACCAGCTTGGCTACCCGCATATCCTCCAGCTTCTGCACCAGCATAACCCATTGCTTGACCACCAGCATGACCACTTGCTTGGCCGTTGGCAAAACCACCAGCTTCTGCACCAGCATAACCCATTGCTTGCCCACTGGCAAAACCACCAGCTTGACCACCGGAAAAACCTCCAGCATGACCGCTTGCAAAACCACCTGCTTGACCGCTTGCAAAACCACCAGCTTGGCTGCTGGCAAAACCACCAGCTTCTGCACCGGCATAACCCATGGCTTGACCATTGGCATGACCACTTGCTTCAGCACCTGCATGGCCACCTGCCTCACTGCTTATGTAACTTCCTGATCTTATTGCACTGTCTACATTTTTATTTTCACCACCTATTTCACTGTCTGCTCGGCTACTATCTGCACTGCTGTCCGATCGTAATGCACTGTCTTCTTTGCGGCTATTTTCTGCATTTAAGCGTCTACTTGGTGACGCCACGCCATCCCGACATATAAGTGCAAGGGCGAAGAACAAAAACTGAAAATAAACAACATAATTACTTAATCGCTGCTCTTTATTTAAGTTCAAAATCAGAAAAAAAAATCTTACGAATCTTTAATCAATCGCATTATGTTGGATACTATAAAGCTTTTTGTATCCTTGTGTAATCGACCGATCAGCAGATTTTTCTACTGTTTTGAAGCTATTTTAAATATTTAAATAAAGTGTAAGTACTTAAAAATTACAAAGAATAAATACATCCTCTCAACACACCACTCTCCACAAACCAATCCACTCCTAAAGCATCCTTTTTTTTTCTTTATTCTTGTTTAAGTGACAAAAATAGTTCAAAACAAGAAACATTGTAAGTACTTGGTTCGACCTAAGAAAACTCCTAAATAGTGGCCATCGCAAAACATATTTTGTATTAATATTCAAACGACATAACCAAACATAACAATTGCAAGCATTGCCAGGTAAACGTAAACTTATCAGGTGATTTTTATTAATAAAATCTCCTCATCACAAATTAAGAATCAACAAACCAGCCTTTAACGTTATCATCTTGGGTCTCATATAGGCTCTTGTAAGAGGGAGTTTAGAAATAAAGATTACAAGAGGTGGTACTTTTGGCTCATACAGAATTGCAAGCCAAGTTTTGTTGCCTACATAAAACAGGATTGGGATAGCGCCCTCAAATCATTCATACTTTTTGTAGTACATCAATTCAATATCAAGTACGTTACAAGTACAATTTATTATAATAATTATTGTCTACTGAAAAAAATCTCCTGACTTACCAGGACGCTAGTTTTCATCGTTTTTTGTGTGTATTTTTCAAGTTACAATGCCAATGGTGAGGGCAAACGAGACTGCCTGATTGAAAAGCGACAGTGCCAAATATAAATGCTGGAAATTAATGGCTATTTGTCACGGTTCTTCGAGAAAATTATTCCTTAAGTAACAAGTGATAAGAGCTGATTAGTTTTGATTAATTTTGTGTTTAACTTGAACAATTATGAACATACAATACTATAATTACCAGTTAGCTGTGACATATCTTACGCGCTTAAAACATTATACAACCTGTAATTGCATTTAGATCCATAGAACATCTTTTTATTTTCCGCTATTAAAATTACGTATGAAATCAATTATCGCTGAAATGGATCTCTTAGTGCAGCCGTGAGACACACATTGTCACAATATTTTTTTGTTTTTGTGTTGATATCATGCGGGTTTCATGAATGTGCTAAATAAATTTTATATTTTCTTTCTTTTTTATTTCATTTGCCACACCGAAACAACATTTTACGGAATATTATTTGGTCACAAATGTATAGCCGGTTACTTGGTAGCATTTTCAATATTAAATTAAAATAGTGTCTTGTAAAGTCAAAATGTTGTGCTACAAAATTTAGTGACAGAAACGAATCGCTGTAAAACCGACTTCACGCAGTGTTGTCTGCCCTACCCCTAGAGTGTAATCTTAGCCCGCATAGGCGCGGAGGGGTGGGGCGGTCCGCAAGCTGAGGAGCAGGTGGCTGCGGTGGTGAGCGTTAAAACCATCTGCGACGATAAGCTCGCGTGGGGCCGCCCAAATACCGCAGCGCCGGAGCCCTGACAGAAACAATGCTCGCTGCATCATGCATGTTGCATGTCTGCTAGCATCATACTTGTTTGCACGCTGCATGCTTGAAGCAAGCATCCTTGTTTGCATGCTTCTTACTGGAACCACTTAAAACCAATTTTGTTCATAATCAACTGTTTCATTATGTGCCATTTTATTAAAATAATTAATTTGAATGTTCGGTAACATAATACTTCGAACAAATGTTGTTTCGGCTAAGTGTAACTTCGGTAAAAAGTTTTTCGACCAAATGAAACATCGGAGTAACGAAAAAAATCGAATCGATAATAGGTCAACTGATACAGTTGCAGACGTGACTTCGATGAAGTAAAAAAATACGAAACGATAATAGTTGAAAAGTTTTAAGTAAAATTCATTAAAGTCATTTCATTTCATTTATTTATTTCCTAAATACTTAAAACTTTATTACATTATTGTTTTTGCCACACCATTATGAAATTCGGTCAAATATTTTTCGAATTCATGATAGGTTTTTTTTTTGCTGTACTAAATAACAACTTTATAATAACTGTGTTGTTTGCCGACGACTTTAATTTTTAAGATAAATACCAATAATCTTGACGTCATAAATAACGCCCTAATGCAAGTCCAAAATTGGTTTACCTCGAATATTTTGGTTCTAAATGAAAAGAAAACGAAATGCATAACATTTGCCTTACCAAATGTCAAAAGCAGTGATTGTTAAATAGTATTGAACAGGGAAAAACTAGAATTCGTCGATAAGACGGTTTTCCTGGGGATTACGCTTGACTCATGGGGTACTCATTTGGCATCGCTTGCAGGACGGCTAAGTTCAGCAGCATATGCTGTTACGAAAATTCGCAAATTTACGGATGTTGATACCGCGAGACTAGTCTATTTTAGTTACTTTCATAGTATCATGTCTTACGGTATCTTACTATGAGGACGGGCTGCAGATATCGAGTCAATTTTTATTCTGCAAAAAAGACCCATGTACAATCTCCGCCGACGCGATTCTCTAAGGGAACTGTTTAAGAATATTAACATCATGACGGTACCTTGTTAATATATGTAATATATGAAAACATCATGTACGTTCGAAATAATCTACATATTTTTAATTAACGAGGCGACAAGCATAACTACGAGTATGTCACTAGAAATAGGGATCAATTAGTTCAACCAGATTTCAGACTGGCTAAAGTAGCCTCATTTTTCATGGGGTACTGTTTAAAATGTTATAATAAAATACCTCCCCATAAATTAGAACTTAATACGCACACTATGCAGGCGAGCATATTATAAGTTAGGGGAGTACATTGAAAACAAAAATGCTTGGCTCAATGCTGGTCCTGCTCAACGGCTACTAGGGCACTCAAAGTTATCTGTTACCATTTGGAAATATTGTTGCACGAAGATTGTAAGAATGCAATATTTTTCATTGTATAGACTCAATTTATTTAGCATTGTATAATTTTATGCAATAAAATTTCATCTGTGAGTACTGTGTACCTTAAATTTAAACTAATAATGATCATTTTTGGTAGGTCTTTGACTTGAATAAACCCTGGCGATTCGTCGTGTTCACTCAAAAGTCTAGTTGATGGCGGCGCATGCGTTGGATCTTTTGGCTCCCTTCAAAATAGTTGACCCGAATCGTGCTAGCGTATGCGTCATGTTCGTGAACGGGCACCATCAGCTGGACTGGTCATCTCTCAACTGCCATGGTTTATTTTAAAATGATTTCTTTGAATTGTTTTTTTTACTCCGGACGCTTTTATGCTGCACTTCTTTTACATCGTTCTCACATAATATATGTATAATTTCAACATGAATATGTAACCATTATTTTGTAACAAGTTATGATGTTTAAAAGATTGTACGTGGAGTTTCTTGCACGTTCTTCTCCATAGAGATCTACGCTTTGGAACGTGCAAATAGCTTCATCTTTTTGACCGACCGACCTTGACAATTCAAATGTACTTTGAAAGAAATTTTCAAGTGAAAATATAATGAGAGTTTATCATCATCATCATCTGCTTAGCCTTTTCTCAACTTTATTTGGGTTAGCTCCCAGTCAAGCCGGATTTAGCTGTAATGAAAATTTATAAGTTCTCAAAATTATGTTATTATTTTAGTGAGTTTGTAATAATGTGTAATTGTATTCTGTGAAATTTTCATTGATGATACAGTGATCTCTGTTTTTGAATCTGTGTATTATTCGATCTTATGAAAGTTTTTTGCTGAAACTGTTTTGATTACGTCAGTAAAAATCATCAACACTAGTAAGTAGTTAGCTTTTTTTCGTTTTTACAAGCTTTTTATTTTCAAAAACAAATAGCCACTGGGTTAATTGTAAACTTTCGCTATTCTAGTAATAATATTTAGGAAGTTATTTAATACAATAAAATAATATTTTTGCTTTCTGGCTTTCAAATTTGGTTAAAAAACTTTTGACACCTGAATAATCTCCTTTGGTGTTTAGTAATGTTTCTTTTTGTAAGATACTTTTGGTGGTAATTTTAAATTATCCCATTTTAATTTAGTTTAGGTCATCGTGTACAATATCAGTTGCAACCGTTGTCACACCCAATACTTTTGGCTCGCTGAGAAATATTAACGAATGAGCCAGGCGATATCGTCATCAAAGAATATTGATACCTACATGCATAGTTTTGGGAGTATCTAAATTACCTCATAACACCAATAAAATTCCCATTCAATTTCATGATTGTTTTTATTAGACAGGTAGTTTGAGATCTTAATTTATACAAATCGTCTTCATGTCGCTTTTATTATTTAAAGTAAATATACAAATACAAAAGGAAGGTTACATTAGTGGAGCACCAAGTGCAATTTGTCATATTTCTGCATTTGTAAAAATAAAAGAATGTGTTTCGTTAATGTTATGATAATAAAGTACTGTACTTTAAGGTAGGCATATTAAAATATCATTATTGAAGAAATTTCATGACATGAACAAAATAATTTTAATACAGTATGCATGACCGATTGAATCAATGCTTATAAATTAAAGCGATTATGTGGCACATGCACATTATTTTACTAGTACTTAATTCGGCTTTGGCGCCCTTAAACAATTATGACGATTTGCACAGGCCAACAGGCACTACTATGTTTAAGCACAACTACGTACGTTCCTTAGTCTTCAGCTTGTATTTCTGACTGAATATTATATCACAGAAATATGAATAATATGATATCACATAATGAAGTCGTTTAATCTTCAAGTCTTGCTACATATACGAGTATGCCCATACATTTTGGTACTTGAGTTTTAATGTATTGATATAATTTAAGAATAACAATTCTAACTAAATGTATTCCGATAGGATATTCAGTTTACGACTATTTCAGATGTTTAAATTATTTGAAGCCATACGTAGTTGTGTAGGTATAACCACCAGCGCCACCCGCAGAGCTAGCTCCAGTTCCAGCACCAACATAGCCCCCGACACCCGTACCGACGAGTCCACCACTGACAAGTCCACCAGCCACGCCACTAGCAATACCACCACCACCTGCATATCCTCCTGCCGCAGCTCCTGCCGCAGCTGCAGCACTACCATAGGCACCACCACCACCACCACCACCACCAACGTATCCGCCAGCACCCGCCGCGGCTGCAGCTGCTGCGGACGCACCGCCTCCACCACCTAAGTAGCCACCTGCATCACCACCAATATAACCACCCGCTCCTGCTGCAGCTGCAGCTGCTGCGGCAGCACCACCACCACCATATACATCAGCCCCACCAATTAAGTAGCCACCGATATCACCACCTATATATCCACCTACATCACCACCAATAAATCCTCCCGCCCCAGCTGCAGCTGCAGCTGCAGCTCCAGCGCCTCCGTATATACCACCGCCACCAGCAGCGTATCCACCAGCACTAGCCGCTGCAGCTGCAGCGGCAGCTTCAGCACCTCCATATATACCACCGCCACCAGCAGCGTATCCGCCAGCACTAGCCGCTGCTGCAGCTGCAGCGGCAGCTTCAGCACCTCCGTATATACCACCACCACCAGCAGAGTATCCGCCAGCACTAGCCGCTGCTGCAGCTGCAGCGGCAGCTTCAGCACCTCCGTATATACCACCACCACCAGCAGCGTATCCGCCAGCACTAGCCGCTGCTGCAGCCGCCGCTGCAGCACTACCAATTTCGTAAGCACCTACATTAGCATTAGCGTTAGCCGTGCTTATTCCGAGTACATCATATCCGTGAGATGCGCTGTTAGCGTATGCATTAGCATTAGCGTTGGCCGAGCTTATTCCTCGTACATCATATCCGTGAGATGCACTGTTAGCATATGCATTAGCGTTAGCGTTTGCTGTGTTTATCCCGTGTACATCATATCCATGAGATGCGCTGTTAGCATATGCATTAGCGTTAGCGTTAGCCGTACTTATCCCGTGTGTATCATATCCGTGAGAAGCACTGTTAGCATATGCATTGGCGTTAGCGTTAGCCATGCTTATTCCATTTACATCATATCCTTGAGATGCGCTGTTAGCATATGCATTAGCGTTAGCGTTGGCCGTGTTTATCCCATTTACATCATATCCTTGAGATGCGCTGTTAGCATATGCATTAGCGTTAGCGTTAGCCATGTTTACCCCGTGTACATCATACCCGTGAGATGCGCTGTTCGCATATGCATTAGCGTTAGCGTTAGCCGTACTTATCCCGTGTGCATCATATCCGTGAGATGCACTGTTTGCATATGCATTGGCGTTAGCGTTGGCCATGCTTATCCCATTTACATCATATCCATGAGATGCGCTGTTAGCATATGCATTAGCGTTAGCGTTAGCCGTGCTTATCCCATTTACATCATATCCGTGAGATGCGCTGTTAGCGTATGCATTAGCATTAGCGTTAGCCGCGCTTATCCCGTGTACATCATATCCGTGAGATGCGCTGTTAGCATATGCATTAGCGTTAGCGTTAGCCGTGCTTATCCCATTTACATCATATCCATGAGATGCGCTGTTAGCGTATGCATTAGCATTAGCGTTAGCCGCGCTTATCCCGTGTACATCATATCCGTGAGATGCGCTGTTAGCATATGCATTAGCGTTAGCGTTAGCCGTGCTTAACCCATGTGTATCATATCCGTGAGATGCACTGTTAGCATATGCATTGGCGTTAGCGTTAGCCGCGCTTATTCCGTGGACATCATATCCGTGAGATGCACTGTTAGCGTATGCATTTGCATTAGCGTTAGCTGCACTCATTCCGTAACCGCCAGATGCACCGCCAGCATAAGCATTAGCGGCAGCGCCAGCGGCGCTTCCACCAAACATGCCAGTGGACCCTCTATTATGAGCATTTGCAGCTGCATTGGCTCCCGCATAACTATTGCCACCCCCAATAGCATATGAGCCCGCGTTACCACCAGCTTCAATGTCAGCTTCTATGCCTCCTTCAATTTCAGCTTCTATGCCACCACTAAGGCTACTTTCAAAGAGACCACCGAGAGCACTGGATATGATTCCTCCTATCCCACCACTTGCACTTGCATCGGCGCTGGCTTCTACGCCACCGTCAAATCCAGCTTCAATGCCACCGCCAAATTCACCTTCTATGCCAGCTTCAATGCCCCCTTCGATGCCGGCTTCAATACCACCGCCAAAACCTCCACCCAGGCCACCTCCCATACCAGCTGCAGCTGCAGCGCTTGCTGCAGCACCACTGTCGGCTCGATAACCATATCGCAATGCATTCTTTTCAAGCGGACTGTTACTTGAACTGCTAGCTTTAGGTTCCTTATAGGTTTCTAAGTTAAGGTTATCGACTAAACTGTTGCCTGAAGATAGTCGTCTACTCAATGGCACGTCATCAGCTCCACAAGTGAAGACTATTGCGAAGACGAAGAACTGAAAAGATTTTTAAAATATTATTTAAAAAAATAAATAAATCGTGATTGGTGATTGCAATACTAGTATACCTACCTATTGTTCAATGCGTTGGTGATGGATGAGGGAGGATTTCATTCGTCAGAACATTACATTATCGCTAATGTCGACTTAAAATTATTAAAACACGATTTGTTTTGACAAAAAAATGTTACTCCTAGTGCACTTACAGAAAAAATAATGTGCTGGTTATTTTTACAATGTCAAGATCCTTATGTATATGCCATCTACTCAACTATCTATCATGTCATTCCGACTCTCTTGTTCTTTGAATTTTATCTCTATTTTACTATGAGAGACAACATATTTGGGATCTTGTTCACTAACAGACCTAACTTAATAAGAGACAGCTTCTTCACTGGAGGAACAGTTCTCCTCTGTCAATGAACTCCCACAATAAATTTGTTAATGGCTTGTGAAGCCGATTGCAGGATTTAAAAAAAAAAAAAAAAAAGTTACTATGAGCCGAGCACCGAAAGTATGCCGTCTAACAAACAGACAGATACCTGTAGCCTTATGTAATGAAAAAAAAATCCTTGTACACATCATATCCTAGTGTAATATATTATAATAATCCAACTTTTAATTTATATCACACGACGTGACCAATTGCTTTTTATTTCAGGAGTAGCTGAGTCCTTGACACTCTCGGAGGTTTTATGTATTTGTTCATATTAAAAATATAGCTAGTGGCCCTAAAAATATTGATGAAATATATGAAAAAAATCACCTTAACCGGTCAGCTGCCACATCAAGCACATGTGTCTTGCGCTAGTGGAACCTTTTGAGTTACACAGATTACTAGGTCTGGAGTTTAAAACGCACTGACAGATACACAGACAAAGGGACGTTGCATTCTACAAAATATAAGGACATGTTTTCAAAGGCCACCTTACTCACCAGCGAAACTTTATTTCTCGCTTGTTCCGCCATCGCGCCGAGCTTCAATGCTCGTTCGTATGATGTGAGAGACCAAGACTGATCGACTTTAAAGGCGGCATTATAGCGGAATTCAACGCTAGAACTAAATCGGCTTTTGTCACGGTCTGCAAAGCAAATTATTACTTAATTTACATGCAGTAGAAACCGATTAGACAAATGTTTTCCCTGAAACAAATTTGTAAATACGATGAAAAAAATGTACTTAAATAATTATAGAAGAAAAAGAATTTGTCAGCGGTTCTATAGAAGACATAGAGGCAGCAAACACTTTATGGTCTCTTCAACATTTTTGTGGCTTGTCGGGCAAGTTCCGACCGGTTTTCCTAAGATAGATATCTAGCACCAATGAGTATGTCGAGATTTCCTCCGCTGGTAGCTTAAACCTAGTATTTAAGTCTAAAGTGAATAGGTTACTTCTAGGCAAGCGTGCTCCACCTTTGACCACATCATTGCATACTATAGGTGAGATAGTGTCTAAATGCGAACCTTAAAGTTCATTAACAATTTCATTTGTTTTAAGTATTACCTGTGTATGTACCTAGACATCTAATTTGTTTCAGATTCCATAATAATTTCTACCGAGTAGTTATTCACTTGTTTAACTAGTTTCGTATTTGTAACTACCAAAGCTTGAACACTGTAAATGAAATACTAATTTGTAACTGTTGTTAACTTATATTTAACGATTACTGTATTATATTAAAAATTATGTACGTACATGAATTTAATTTTAAATGCAGTTTATATAAATTTAGAGGGAGTTACCGTTAGTTCACATTCTAGGATTTCATTTCTATGGGTTATAACGTGTCTCTATTTCATTTCTGTCCAAAATTAAGAAGCTGTGCAGTAATTGGCTCACATAGACCTCTTTCATTTATCTCATAATCTCTAATAATATAATTTTGATTAAGAATATTAATCTTCTAAAACACCTTTTCCTTGTTTTAAAAGTCCTTAAATAATTTACACTAAGCGTACAAAGTACCAGGACCACATAACTAGCTGAAGTTGTAAAGTAGGTACACTAAGTTGGGTGTCTGTTCTGCACATAAGTGCTACTGGTCAGTGCTCTACAAGTTTCATAGTTCTGGCCGTGTCAGCGGTTTTGTTAGTCCCTTGTTAGCTTCGTAAATTATCTTAAAAGGCTTATAATGCACCTTTCTATGAAGAAAATAAGTAAATAATATGTTTATTCAGCTATTTTCTTCATAACCAGCTGGGCAAGCAATAATAGCTTAGTACAAGTAGGGTGCAAGTTTGATATTGGTGCTTCTGTAATTGCTCAATACAGCTCCTTCTTAAGCATCTATTGATAAACGGGTAAAATGATAAACCCGTTTAAAAATAATGGCCAAATACTATTAATAATTTCACCACACCACACACCACCACATAAAAATTATGTGTAGATATATAACCTCCTAAAATCGTAGAAGGATAAGATAGCCAGATTTTTTTCATTCTTACATCCAATATCAGTACCTCGTCACATTACCAACAGGTACTGCTGCTGCTTGACTACACTTTAACTACAACACACTACATAAAGCCGTATCCAGCGCACATAAAACGGAAAGGTTACGAAAGGCCCGGGACAAAAACGGTCGGGCATTTTTAACCAACGCCCGCGATGCGTCAATGATGTTTACTCTCCCTAAAAGCCTTTACGTGGAACGAGTTTATACAGCGTATGGCTATACACGCAAAGTATAGGGGTTAAATATAAAAGTCAGATTGGATCAATAGGTATGAACGCGCAAATATATACAGAGGTAGACGAATGTATGAAAACAATGCCTCGGGTAATTAGTTGGAAACTCACAGCACAGCTCTCGTTATTCCCTATAGGATACCGACAAAAATTCGTGAATCGGTTGCTTGGTACATACATGTTAACGTGAAACAAAAGGATTGGCGGTAAACAGTTAAACAATTTGACAGAGAGGTTAGGTGAACCTTTCATCACATGTGTTGATTAATAATTTAATATTGCTGATAAGATAACTATAATAATATTCATTTCTTACTTGCCAAAATTGCCTCCATTTCTATTCACCACTCTGACGGCAATCATGACGAATAACATCTCCCCTTTCTTTCGACTTCCCATGAAAAATATTCCAACACAAAATTTCCAAGTCAGGTCACGAATGAGGAAAAAATACATCTACGTACTAAATCCACGCAAACTTAGCGTGTAGCCATCTGTTATCTTTACAAGGACACAGCATTAAGCAGTTTATCAAACGCAAGTAAAATTACACGGATTCTGTTAACACGAGTTATACCGCTCAATAACAACGATCTTAAATTGAAGAACTTCTCCCTTTGTCGAAAGTTGTCGGAGGGAAGCGTCTCAAAGCGCTATAGTGACAGCACACGCGGCTCGAAAGTTCGCGTCGTATTCTAACACACGACCAGACTTGTTTAACACACGTAAACTAGTAACTGAGACGAGTTCAGAACTTTGTGTTTACTTAAAACTGTTAAAACTCTCCGCTATGAACTTTATAAGTGAAATAAAGTGTTCCAAGGCAGATTTATCTAGGTACGCATACATGAACATTCTGCGACACTGGGAAGTTTACTAAGCTCTCAAATATAGTTTATGCTTATAAAGATTGTCTCAAACGTTTTACAAAGTGTGCTAACTGGTATAAACTGCTTAATGAGGGGATAGACTACAACTATGTGCTAAATTCCTGTTTTTCAGCTTGTTTAAAACATTTACTGTCTCAAGTAAATTTCTTGAGAATTGTGTTAAATTCTTCTTGTTTAAGAAATTTTGGTGAAGTATTTTCTAACTTAATTAGATTAAGTTAAAAAAATAAGTTGCCCAAAAAAGGGAACAAAAAATATTTTCTTTAACTTGAAGAACAAAATTAGAGTAGCTAGTGAAATATTAATTTATAATTCACTACCTAATTAGCTCTATTAAACATTTACTTAACGAACTATTTCTGCAGTGTGTAAACCAGAAACCAATATCCACAGAATACTTTATAATGGAGCTGTAACAAATTTTACGAAAACCTAAACTTATAAAAGTTATTTCGAACATTCGAACTTCGGTAGTCGAAATTCACTTCATATTTCGCAAACAACATTAAACATTCAATGAAATACTGCAAAGAAAACTTCCATTGAAATAGTTCTTGGTAAAAAGATTCAGTTTTATAACTGTTGAAGTAGAAGTGCCTGCTACGGACAGGAAACCATTTTAAACGCGGCACTGAAAGAGAACGGTTTAGATACCGTGTCTTTTATTGCAACTGAACTGTAGTTATGAAATATTTATCTTTTTGTATTACTTAACGTTTATTGAAACATTTGAAAACTGGTACTTGTGCTGCACTTAGCACGTAACGCAAAGGAAAACATATTTAATATATTTTCTGGTGACGCAATATGAAATACCTCTAGTGTCACACAATTTTAGCGTATAATTTTTTTATTGTTACTTCTACTAGTATATACCGTGAGTGATTCTTCTAGCTAAGTGCTAAATAAATCTTATCCTTTCTTTCCTTTACACATACACTCTTCTTACTGTACTCTTCACCTTCCGCCAGGATCAAATCTCGCGTAGTCTACTTAGAAGTATCTAAAGCAACTGCGAACCCAATTGGGTAGAGGAACATAACGCCAATCCGGAAAAGTGGAGATAAATATCGAAGAAACGGCTGAAGGGTGCGGATGTGTAGTGCACACTATGGTAGGCGCCATATAAACTTGCAATAAAGTACATTGACCTTTCCCTAATATCCCATCACTTCATTACTAGAGAACGTAAAAGATAGAAGCCTATTCAGAACAGCTTTATGTATTTAAGACCATTATTGCACATTTATCTGGTGTCTTCTATATTTGATTCTTTCCTGCTCTCTGAGCCTCGAAAACTGGGCATAGGGCGCTTTGGCTTCCTCTGACGAAGGCGTAGAAGTGGAGAAATATTGGGTTAAGAAAATATTTTAACTACACCTTGACAAGAAGAAGACTCATCTTTCAGTTTTTGTGTGGGCTCGTAACGTTTTCAACAGTCATACGAATTGCTACAAGTAGCAAGTCCAAAAATATACTAAAAAATATAAGTGTTGGAGCTATTGACTGGACTCTGAGGGTCGAAAGGTTGGAATCGCGCCACAACATCAACTTTACGTCGTTCATGGTACGAGTTCCAACCCACCATTCTTAAAAGAGTGTCGTATTTCGACGTTTCCGTGGACGGTTACGCGACACCACGCAGAGAAACACGAAGCCGACAACTTTACGTGTATAGTTGATAAGGTTTATTAATATGTATTCGTTTATAATTCTTGTTGTTGGATCCGATTTGTTGCCCGATAGTAAAATTATTATTATTATTTATTATTTAATCTTTGTACGACCTAAGCTTAGCCATAACTGTCATACGAGTTTATTCAGAAAATGCAAACTTAACCCACAACTAACAAGCTTCCGGCTGTAAATCCAGAAATGTATGCACTATCAGATTAACGTGTTATTCATCTTGGACCACTGCCATGTTGTTTTGAAAAATTAGAGAGCCAGGGAGGAAGCAATGCGCGACAGGCGAGGGTTGGTCGGCAGCCAAGAACCACGTTACAGCCCTGTGACACCGGCCCGATAAAGGCTACCCCACAGTTTGAAATATCAGCTACCAGCTTCTAATTTATATGAAAGGAAATTGGCTTTTCTGCTATGTGCTGGTTCGTTAACTCGATATAGAACGCAGAAAGCGAAACTATATTTTTCTGAAAGTTTTGCTGATATTTCAACTCTGGAAGATTTTAGTTTCAGCTGGAATGTGATATGGGACATTTTATTATTTTCAGTGAAAACCTAAAGAGTCTCAGAGTTTTTAGTGAAATAAGTTTTATGATTATACAGACAAAAGCTGGCGAAACTAAATAACTTAGTAAATACACACATATGTACATACCCTTATAAATTAATATGATGACTCTTGAGATCAACTTAAACCATATTTATAGTAGCAAGTTTAGCAACACTGCTTATTTTATTTACATAATCTAGAACGGATTGGTCAGGCATTGTATTTAGATTTACATAATAACCATTTTATTATGGTGTGTAAAAACAATTGAATTATTCTCAAGTTTAAGCACCATGACCAGAAATATATTAAATTAAATAAATTTAACAGCGTCTGGTCAGAATCGACTTACAAATCGGCAATATTGAAAAATTGATATTCTTGCCTATTTTTCCATTTCCCCACAGAAACGAACCTTTTACGAAATATCCGGCAAAGTAAAAGCAATAAAAGTCGAATTACTGTTCGAGTCATGCATCACGAAAGTTTTGGGTTCGAGAGTTACAAATTGAATAAAATTAAGGTCAGTATTTCGCCTTGTGTCGGTACACAGTGTGTGCTGACTTCAAACGAACTATCGCTACGAATGTAACTTTTTTAACCTGTTTTATTAGGAGCTAAGTTACGATTTTATCAGGCCATACAAAAACTTAGCAGCAAACAGAACTAATAGACCATGTTAAATTTGATTAATTCTCATGAAAAATGAACATGACCATTTTTATTCATCATCGTCATTTCAGCCTAAAGACGTCCACTGCTAGACTTAGGCCTCCCACAGGTGTCTGCACATCGAACAGTCCGATGCGCCTTGCGGTCATCGGTCCACCTTGTGGCCTGCTAACGCTGCGTCTTCCGTTACACATTGGCCACTCCAAAACCTTTCGCCCCTATTTATTCTGCGAGCAATGCTGTCCATCGCCACTGAAATTTGACGATTCTTCGGTAATCTTGATGGTAACATTTTAATTAATTTTATTTACATAGTGTTTCTTTAGGATAGTCAACAACGAAACACCTGCCTCATCTGGTTTAAAATTACCAAACAAAAAAAAATACTTATAATAGTTTTACGTTCAACCTATTTACAAAATAAAAATCATTTATCATTCTTCTGCATTTCCATGTTTCTTTTTGATGGGAAGAGGCTGCTAGTCCCAGCGATTACTACCAGAGCCTCATGGCTCTATTTTGGGAAGTTAAGTCTCTACATTTTATGTGTTGTACATGTTGCATGATAATAGAATAAATGTTTAAATAATTCCACTTAGAGGTTCCGTAAAAAAAAATTCTCTAAATTAAAATGGGAGAGAGCCTATTGCCACAAACTGGGCACATATTCGAATCAAAATACCTACTAACATTTTATACGATCCAAGAACTGAACTCAAGATCTTGTGCCTACTACGAGACCAACGAGGCATTTAACAAAAGATTTATTTCTGAAAATTCCAGCTTAATCAACACATGCGATTACATAAATGTTTTGGACGGTCAATAACAAGTAACTTTGATTGCCAATTCGTATGTTACACGTACGGTCATAAAAAAATAAACAACCAGATTTTGACAAGATTTTATTAGAAAATATTCCATTCAAAACATGTCTGTGGTGAACATGCGCAAAAGCGGTCTACCGCTAACTCCAAGTTGGCCTGACAAACAAGAGCTGAGGCCGCTTTGCCGTTTTCCTTTGATATGTATGACACGCTTCATAAACGAGGCGTGCCTCGTGCGATACGGCGCCAGCCACATCGCTTCTAGTTGTTATAATAGAACAACTGTCACACGATGTCAGATGGACTGCGGTAAGCTAGGTACTTTCCCAGTGTTCCTAGTTCTGATACAAAAAAAAATATCTGGATAATGTATATAGGAGTAAAACACTGACAGCAAACCGGTAGTGGAACCTGTATCTTGGGGTCCTGAGTTGTGATTATATCAAATAAAATTTACAGAGTCAGTTAATAAGTAGGTTGCTGTAAACAATGATACATGACAAGTTTAAAATAAAACAAATGTCAGCTAGTTCGAACACTTAGCAATAATAAGATAGTCAATTTATTTCATTGTACTGGAGCGGAGTTACGCCGTGGCGCTTAAGTCACGTGAACGGAATCGTTGGGAGGGGGCCGACCGACTGTTACTTTATAAGCTCGGGCAAGAAGTTAGAAAAGACTTTAGCCCTGATGTTCTTTTTATCCTGTGGGGCCTTTAATTTAATTAAAGCCGCCACAGGATAATCCAGTTAAACAGTTGATAGCCTAGCGTGCTAGATCTGCAAGCGCCTATTCCAAAAAAATATAATTAGAGAAGACTCATTTGGACGCGATCGAGAAGTTCGGAACCTCCTAACTTTAAAAGTGAAACTGGCTGACTGACATATCAACGCACAGCCGAAATTACTTATGACTAGGAACACGAAATTTGCACAAGACTTCCGTTTATGATGTGGGTGAGCACTAAGAAGACATTTTTATAAATCTAATTTTTATGAAGGTGGAAAGGGTGAAAATTGTTTGTACTAAACTTACGCAGACAAAGTCGCGGGTGAAGTGCTATTAAACATATAATGCAGTACTTTAATAGTAAAAACTACCTTTGACTTTTATTAGGCTAAAAAATTCGTCGAATTACGGCGCTTATGTCCACCGGATGCATATGTAGTTTGGTTTTGAATAAGCCACCTAATCAAAACTCGAAATATTCAGGATTTCCTCCATAAACCACTTTTGCCTGTCCCACTTCCCGCACACTTCATAACTCCGCTCCCCAAGGTTTACCGCCCCCTTTGACTTGGAGAGCACGTCGCAGTACGTCTCGCCACTTTTCAACGCGTCCGGCGTGACGCTGCGGTTTTCGGGGACGGGGGACGCTTCTCTCTTTTCGCAGCCACTTTCTCTCTCGCTTTCTGACTGCTCTAGCTGCCTTGCCCGCCTTCTTCTTCTCCCCAGCCACTTGCCATCCGGGTTCGGCCGTAGGAGATTTTAAAGGTGGAAATTATGAAGGCGAGGGCGGCTGCTGCACCGCTGGCGCTAAAGCCTTCACCGCCCGCCTGCGCACTGACCCCGTATCTCTACGACGCTCCAACGAAAGCTTCCTTTACAATTTGGAGGGAGCGCCACACCCACCACGCCCGCCCGACGCCTTTTCATGCGTTTTGAAATCATACCTGGTCAGGTCCTCAACGGACGTTGATCGGGAGCCTCCTCGGCTCTGGTTACCACTGGCAAGCTCAAGTCTCCAAACGGTGTGCCCCTCTCGTGTCCCTCTTTGTCTGGTCTCTTATTTGGACCATTATGAGTGACTCTACCGGCAGCGCTCCAAGATCACTGAGACACACGAGTCCCAACACGACGGCAACGTGGGGACACCCTCGGTGGGATAAGATTTAAAATAGGTGTAGCCTATTTCTGACCAAATATGTAGATTTTCAATGATTTCACTAATTTTTGAAAAATATGTACAGAAGCTAGCCATGTTATTGGACTGTGTACAAAGTCGTTATAATCATTTCGTGCCTCCTCAATGACGTCTGGCTGGTCCCCTGTATTTAACATAAAGTTTATTGTAAAGTGATACAGATCTACATCTTTCTATTGCATTTGTTTACATACGTCACCTGTAAAGGATCTGCCACCATAAAAAAATCGTTATTCTACGGTTACAATTCGACAAACTTAAGAACTTACCAGGCAAATAGACATATCTACCCACTCCGCGACCGCAGAACAAAGAACGAAAACCTCAGTTATATTGCACAGTTGGCGTATTATGCGCGTAAGCACAAAATCAGCTTACTTCACATGTGACCTCTGCAAGCCGATGAGCACCGCATATACAGCAGATTACGGGACACTGCATTCCGAATGGGAATACTTTTGTGGTTGTAAATACCTGGCTTTTGTTTTCTTGACGACTCCATGTTTTCCTTGAGAACTTTGGTTCTCCCAAAAATTTACTTAGAAGGTTTATTGTTTATGCCTTTGAACATGCAGTAGCAGCTTAGTAATATAGAGATCAAATTAGTTAGATCTTCATTGAAATCTAATAGTTTATCCTACAAACACTCAGATACACTGTAATATGCTTTTTGTAACAAAAAATAGGTTTTTACTGTTTGTTTCATTGGTGCCGTCGCCGACGTCTTTGACAGATTTTAGCAAGTGCTTATACATACCTATGTACTGGGAGCCGTGCAAAATATGCTATTGTATATACTGGGTAATTTTTTTTCCAGTGCGCAAAATTTAAGAACCACTTCTGCCCATGTAAATGAACAACTTTCCCCAAGAAAGTCATAGTCAATTCCTAAAAAAAAAATTGAGTCTCCCATACAAATTGTGGTCAGTTGATGACAATTTTGTATGGGAAGTTCAAATTTTTTTTTAGGAATTGACTATGGCTTTCTTTGGGAAAGTTGTTCATTTACATGGGCAGAAGTGGTTCTCAAAGTTTGCGCGCTGGAAAAAAAGTTATCCAGTATAAGTTTTCGGCAGTAAATGACAGTTTATTTAAAAAAAAAAACTAAATCTGACAAAATAATAGTTTCATAAATATACGCATGCAAGCGTCAGTAGTTTTTGATTCCAAAAATATTCATTGCAAATATAAATTGTTTATAATTTGCATATCTACCTGCAAATATCTTTCCCAAAACAGTATCCCATAATTTTATAGATATACAGAGAGTACCGTAGATAATATATCAGCTACTTTTAAAAGCATATAAAAAGCGTGATAACATTTATGTACTTATAAGGTACTAATAGATATACTAACCTACTATAATAAATATTTTAATATGATTATTTCCACTATCACAGTTTTCACAAAATCCGTAATTTAAAACATTTAACTGTGAGGCAATTAAAGCTTATATTCCATGTTACGTACTAATAAATAATAACTACAATATTCAGGACATACGTTGGCGAATTATTTTACTAATTTTCATTTCATTAATTTCCAGTGTGCAACAAATGAGTTGAATAAATTAGCGAATGCGTATAATAAAATATATTTTCGAAGCCGTCGCGACCGCACTTGAATGACCGGCATATTTCCGAAAAACATTTATGTAGTTATAACATTGTAGATCATTTTATTTATGAATAGATATTAACAGTTGTTTTAATAAATACTAAACTAAGTATAAGCACTAAAATTAAAAATCAAATATCCTAATTAAGTTAACCCTAAAATATGGCGTCAAAAAATTCATCCGCATCGCTGTCGACTGGATATGTGCCCAGAAGACTGTTACCATTTACATTAAATAGGAACATGTGTAGGTACGCTGTTCAGGTTATTTGATCACAACATTTTAGTTGAATTAACATGATGATGATGATGCTGTCTAGCCGATTTCGGCCCCAGCGACCGCATTCTTTGGCTTTTCATGGTGGTTGCGAACTCAGATTTGCTGTTCTGTAATACAACGCGTAACAGAATAAACGCAATACCTCATGAGATTCATTATTATGAACACCTTTTACTATGGGACCAAAACCGAAATCGCGAAGGAATATCAGCTGTTCAGTACATTTTGTTGAATTAGTGAGAAATGTACGGAGCAGTCGATTTTTTTTCGCAATTTTAGTTAATTAGTTTTCAAACTTGCGAGTTTGTATGGAATACCGCGAGGAGTATGTGCACTCCTATTTCATACAAACTTCAACATGTTAACAACAATAGAACCGCCGCAATCACCCAGGCAAGTACTTCTTAAAATGTACATTGACGGATCCATGTACTGGAATGGGTAGCACTCGTCAACCAAGATCACCCATCCTCCCGAGATCTGCAGTGCGATTCTGTAAACATGTCGAAGTGAACACTTGGGCGGGGCGCACGACGAATGAGTTGTCAAACCATACAAATAAAATGGAACACAGCTCACTTGCCGTTCACTCCGCCAAGGTGTACACCGTGAGATGTCGACAGAATCGACCGGCTGGCATGCGTACGTTTCCTCTTGGGTCTTCAAGATCAGTCACGTTCTTGAGGTTGACAAAAGAAAACCAAAATAAAACAATTTTTATTGGGTATTTACGTATATTTAATTGGAATAACTCACGACATACACAAAGTACAACCACAACAATTCCGGGAAACCGGAATTAGGAAAGAACAGGTTAGCTGTCAAACACAACTTGACATAATAAGTAACATTAATGTGCGTTTCATATCGACATAAAATTGAGTTTTAATTGTTACAGAATTTTGATTACCGGTTTTGTTATAATAACTAGTGTTCACATACTTATATTAGATAATCTTTGTTACAGCATAATAACAAAGAACTAACTAACTTGCACACACTATCACTATTACATACAAAAAATAACCCATGTCCGCTCGTTTAAACCCTGACTAATGTGACTGATTATAAGTTATCGAAGAACATTGAGCATTTGATTCTTTTTAATTTCAAGTTAGCAGTCATTTGTTTTTATCTTAGTGAGAACATTGTTATAGGTTCTAGAAAGACAACGTACACGGTGTATTGGCGACAGAACGTGTAGTTCTATCTCGCATACGAGGCCCAACATTATGCTGACCGGTGGCCGTTTTGCGCGGATGTGACGCATATTTTCCGTCATACCTTCCTTTTTTTCAAATGTAAGTTTTTTATTCTTTTTTATTGTATTCGTCATACCTGGCGCTTAAAAACTGATTAAGTACCTTTCTTTTATTTACTTCCGCAAGCAACCTTTATTTCTGTGAACGGACTGTTCATTCAATATGGATGTACTACTAAGATGTCATGTAGTCGAAGAAGTCGTCAGTCAGTCAGACATTTTGGACTATTTTGCATTCGTTGGCGGTCTGATCTCGGTATTCAGTTTTCAAATGCCTGAAGTTGGTTCATTTTGTTAGTATTTATTTAAGAAGTAAGTATTAAATACTCGTTATGACTTTTGCACTTTTTTTGATAGCCCAAAAAAGGTGATCTCGTTCCAAAAATAAAAAATTGATAATCAATTTTAAGAGAAATATTCAATCACCCGATCTCAGTAACCGCCGCAGTATCTACATATGTAGTTAATAATCACGATTAAAAAGTAGGACATATGTAGTGTTCTTTAGAAATCCTGTTGGACTCCTTTTCAATCATTATCGCTGTTGAAATGATTTCGCCTCGAGTCCAAGGTGGCCTTTCAAAAGTTGCTTTAGTTATTGAAATACAACTGAATTCTGTCTAACTGTAGGAAAGTAAATTATGAAGATAATCATAATTATTTTTACCTTATGAAATTTAAAAGGAACCTTATACCCATTCAAGGTTAGAACTTGGTAGTCGATCTAAATTTGAGCGATTCTGAAGTTTTGATGAAAATTGGATCGCTGAAACTTAGACAAACCTACAGGGTTGTGGGTTGTGGTTATAACTTAACTAGCACTTTACCCGTGACTCTGTCTGCTCGGAATTCGTACTGTCCTAACGAGCTTCGAAAATATTTATAACAACCTGTTTTTATTTACATTAGTGATAAGTTTCAAATCCACTATGAAACCATTACGAAAATCTCAATAGCAACCCAGAATTTAGAAGCTTGAAATTGTTGTCGTGCAAAAAGCAGTCTCCTCTCGTTAACATTCCCTGCCTGCCTCTGTGATCTCACAAAATTGTCGTGCATTGATTGGACCTTTGAGGCACAGAAACGCGTCCAAAAGTATGTCTTTTAGGTCCTAAAACACCATTGGCTCGCACTTGGCGGGATTTTTTACTGACACAACTTGAATTTACACACTACCGTTTTCCTGTAATGCTGGGTCTTCTAATCAGAGCGAGCTTCTATTTCTCAACAAACAAATAGCATAGAATTGCATGGTCATCTTTATACAGGGTGTTTCAGAAGTATGTGGTCTTATTTAAAGGTGATGCTCTCTTCTGAGTCTGATATACAGTAAATAAACAATATAAAAAAAAACATTTTTCAGAAATCCTAACTGCAGAAATACGAATAAAGACTTCTAAACAAATCACTTTTCAAGCAGTCTGATCCAGTTGATGGCATCACATCTGTGACTGACTAATAAGTATTAATTCCACCAACTGCAATTCACACACAGCTAGTGGACGTGTATACTCATATGCGCCAGATAAACTTGCACTATAGTAGGTAGATTTATCTACACTCACAACGTAATGTTCCAAATATGATTTCAAAAACTATTGCATAAACATGTACTTTTTTTTGTGGATAGGAAAAAAAAATAGTATCATTGTCTATGGATGCGCGCGCTAAATTTCCCGCCATACCACATTGTTTTTTCCATGGTTGTGACTTTTGAGTTTGGAATTCATGCTTAACTCATTTTTACTACATTTATTTTATTCCAACTGTATAAGTGAAAATAAAATAATGTATGCAACGGCTATGCAATTAGGTATTAAAACACTCGTGTGATACTAGTATTATCCACATAAACCCATACTGTGTTTTAATAACCCCTTTTATATGATCGTTGTGGGTCAGGTAACGCAGGTTATTTTTTTTTTTTAATGTTGCCCCGCACTAGGAATTTCTCCTGTATGGTGGGTGCGTTCACAAACATATAAACTCACATACACAAACAGCCAGACCCGGAACAACTATCTGCAGGCCATACAAATATTTGTTCCGTGCGGGAATCGAACCCGTGACACGCAGCGCAGCAGTCGATCGCTCAACCACTGCGCCAATCGTGTCGTCACGACATTGAGACTACTTACATCTTTAATCTGTGCGACACATTTATTTTTCCGACATCCACGAGAACGCAGTCGCGGGCACAGCTAGTAATTCCTAAAAAGTTAAAAGTCCATAGAAAACGGTTTATAACTGCTTGGTTACCTTATACCACGCCAATACCAAATACCTCCCTGAAAATACGGTAGAATGATAGATTGTCATCCGTTGAAGATACATCATCAGACCGAAGAGAATGAAGGCGAGGCTTTGCAATGTTTATGACACCAACAGCAAATATCTTAAACACAATTTACTTATTCTCGTTCGTTGAGGAGTTGCATTTTTGTCTCCAAGCCACATCATCAGACCCTCAGATGATCAATGATTGAGTGGTTTTGCAATGTATATAGGTAAGTTGCCAACAACGAAAATTTTTAAACACAGTTCAATTACTCCTGTCTGTTAAGGAGTTTCACTCATCATCACCAGAACTTCACCATATTTAAATTAGTAAAATATTTATTATCAAAATCGGGTTGGACGACGAGGATACAGAACCTCATTTTTTTTTAAAGCCTGGTAAAAAATGCATAAAAGTAGAAGCAGTCGTACTTTCAACGATGATAACATAACATCGTGTCACTACTCAAATATCTAAGCTTTCTTTATATCTAAAGCCCTAACTAACAGCAACTTAATATTTTAGTGTCACATGGCCCTGGATCGCCGTCAAACAGAATCACTCTCCACTGGATCTAGGCAATGACGCTGCCGACGATCTTGCTAAGAGAGGTTCCGAGACGGCAGTAATAATAGGTTGGGGAAAAAGTTTCTTCGCATTTTTTAAGAAAATTAAAAACATTTTTTAATATTTATATTTAACTAAAGTATGTAGGGACATGATCCCATTGCTATAGAAATTTTGGGACTTCTGATCAAAATACCGCGACAAGTGGTTTTGGCAGTCCTCTCGTGATGCTAACCTGACACTGCCTAAAGAATTCTAAAGAGACCGAAACAGGTGGAAATCTGAAGGTGCAAGGTCAGGACTATACGGCGGATGCATTAACACCTCCCAGCCAAACTCTCTTAATTTTTGCTGAGTGGCTAAAGATGTGTGAGGTCTAGCGTTATCATGATGAAAAACCACACCCCTTCTGTTGATTAATTCCGGCCGCTTTCTCTCAATTTCTTGCTTTAATCTCATCAGTTGTTCGCAGTAGAGTTTAGAATCGATGGTCCTGCCTGGTGGTAACAGCTCATAATGAATAATGCCCTTCCAATCCCACCACACACACAGCATCACCTTGTTGCGATTTAACCCGGGTTTCGCCACAGTCTGTGAAGCCTGACCGGCCTTTGACCACGACCTTTTTCACGAGTTCTTGTCGTACGTGATCAACTTTTCATCACCAGTTAGCTTCTCTAAAAATGGTTCGGTTTCATTGCGTCGTAATAAAGAATTACAAATGAGTACACGGTTTATTAGGTTTCTTTCAGTGAGCTCGTGAGGTACCCAAATATCGAGCTTTTTGTGTACCCAGTTTTTTTCAAATGCGCCAAAACTGTTTTGTGGTCAATTCTCAGTTCTTCAGCTACGTCGTAACTACTGATATGCCGATCTTGCTGCACTTTTTCAAAAATGGCATCCATTTTATCCGTAATAGGGCGACCAGAGCGACATACATCTTTGACATCAAAATTTCCGGATTGAAAACGCTTAAACCAAATTTGTGCTACTCTCACAGACACTGCAAATTTTTTTCGCGGCTTGCGTTGCATTTTTACCTTTTTTGTAGTAAAATTTAAAAATGTATCGAATTTCTTCATTAGATTCACTCATCTTGACAGAAAAACAAATGAAAATCACACATTTTCCTAATTTTCATTTGGAATTATGAAGTTTAAAATTTAAACTTTCAATGATACCAAAACCAGCCAGATACAAATAGTATATAGCCAAAGAGATTTTATTACAAGTTCATACATATTGTAATGCGAAAAGACTTTTTCCCCAACCTAATATATAGGCCCGTACCCACTCCTTCCCCTACTTTTCTCACAGTTTCATACATGGATTCGCCAGAGATTAACTGAAATTGATAATTTCAAATAGTCACCTGCTACAGACTGCAGGCAGTCAAAAATGGCAATGCCATGTCTACATCCCCGAATAACAAAACGACTACTCAGCCTAAGTAAAAATAACCTTATAAAAAAATGTAAAAATAATCTTATTGGAAATTTCTATTAAAATTTATTTGACATTTCTATTATAAAATATCTTATTGAACATTTCTATTAAAATTTACTTGACATTTATATTAAATTACGACACTCATTGTTATATTTCAATTTGTTTTGTATTTTTTTTAATAATTGTGTTTTATCACCGAGCCGATGAATGGTGAATGTTATGTACACCGTTATTGTCACGTGCATCAGACCATTTTTTGTAATTTCTGATATATTTATAATGTTATATGTATGTGATGTGGTAGTAGTACTCTCCTAAATAAATAAATAAATAAATAACCTCAGAACAATAATAGGGACAATTTCTGTGCTTCTGGGCGGAGCTAGGCTGGCTCACTTAGTCAGGTCCCCTACACACAACGGACCGAATGGGAGTCTAAGTGCGGAAAACCCGGCCTGTAGCTAGCACAAAAGTGTGCAAGCTATTGATCCAAGATCAAGATCTTACATGCCATTTTGCCATAACAAGTTTTTATTGGTGGATGTCACAATGTAATAGCAAACTTTTGTGCAAGTTACAGGCATTTGTGTTAGGACCTTGATTTAACAAACTTGTAACAAGTAACAAGAAGGGACCATATACATATACTGTCATACATATACTGAGAACACACAAATATCCAAGACTGCGATAACAATTAAGTTGCAGCAGTTTGTGATGATTCGGGCCCAGCGCAGTGGAAAATGTGCGCCACAATTATTACCACCATTGTTCCCGGGTTGTTACGTTTGTCACAGCAGAGGCAGTTCAGTAGTGCAGCTGAACTGTGTAACTACAATAGTGCTCATCAATCAATCTGCCTAACCTATTCCAGTCAGGGTTCAGGCAGGCTTCCAGTCTAACAGCTGTCTACCAGTATTTGGTAACAGTGGTATCCGATTATTTGTCTTCTGACTACCCGTAACGACGGTCAGAGATCTACAAATGACAGCCGGGACCAACAGCTTAACCTGCTTTCCGAGGCCCGAAGGAATCTTGGTACGGGTGGGTGTTATTATTTTGCCACAATTCATAGACTCCATGTCACTAAATAAAATAATATCCTCATTGTATTAGGGACAATTCACACGTACCACAACAACAGTGGTCGCAGCGACAAGAAGTGGTCAAGCAGTGTCGCAGTGCGAAGAGTGTCGCTGCATTTTCTTGCAGAACGTTGCGTTGTGTTAAGGCGCTGTGATCAGCAAAAGCTCGGTCACTCTCGGACTGTATAGAAAACAAAGAGAAGCGCGACGACTAAATGCTTGCAATTAATTGCCAAATATGAAGCATTTTATCGATTTCCTCAAAACTAAGTTGATCTATTAAAAATCTGTTTCAGTTTTGATCTGATCAGTTTTGCACTAGATTCGATTCATTATTTGGTATAATTTTTATCGGTATAAGTAGGCTAGTAATATGGGTTTTTTTTTTCTAAGGTCAAAGTTAGAGGTTACTTTGACGATCATTACTATCGAGGATTTTATTTTTAAACATGTTTTGGAAACAACAGTGTTCTTTGAAATATAGTTAAAATTAACATATATTTTTCTGCATCTTGAAACTAAACAGATTTGGCTAAAATTGCGTGAGGAAACCATCAATTTTCTAGTTTTTGCTGTTCACAGCGCCTTAACTACAAAATGTTGATGTAGTTACATTGTCGCAGATACAATGAGGTTACATTGTGGCTAGTGTTTGCAGAGAGACAGATCGACTCCGGCTTTTGTGTCGTTGCGTCGATCCAACTTTGTTTGCGTGGCCCGGGCCCTAGTGTGAGGTGTCGTTGGTGGTTGCGGTATGATCGATATCGCCCACACGGCTGAGTTGGGCGACAAAATGTGGCCCGTGTGTGTCATCTTCATACGAATTGGTGCCCGCCCATGTTTTGTTGTTGAGGTACGGTGTGTAACAAATCATACATATTACGTAATGCGTAATATCCTAGATGGAAACAGAATTGGTGACATCAATCAAACTAACGTCATTATTACCCATAAGTATAATTTTAATGCACGATAATACTAGCAATTTCACGTGACCTTGAGTTTATGACTTACGCATTAAAATAAGGTACCTTCTTATGTAAAGGGCGATTTCATGATTTATGACATAATTACGTTGTGAATCACAGTAAAGATTTCTTTTTGGTGACTATAAATTATCTTTACCCATGAAAGCTTTGTATGTAATTTACATAAAATCTTTGCATCAAGAAAACAAATCCTCTTGTCAAAATACATTACATAGGTACAACCAAGAAGGTATCATTAACGAAACACGAATTCCATTACCGAACACTAAATTCGTAATGTTTCTACCTTGTATTTAATACTGCAACCGGCGTAAATAATTTACAACAAATTAAATATGTATAATTGGTATTGACTACTGTCGTGCCTACTTATTGGTCGTGTTTGAGCGAGGGAGACGGCGTTATGCACATGAGTGCGTCCCTTTCACTCTCAGTATATTCGGCAGCTCAGTGGGAAAAGACAGGTAGACAATGAGCAATTATAATTGTAGACAGAAGCATTTACCGAACCGCGACTAAGGGTGTCTGTTCCTTCAAATTCTATGTAGAATGTATGAATTGTGCGACAGTAATTAAACAGGAGCATTTCTGTGTTGATGACCTGTTTTATGTTTACATTTGGGCAAACAATCGTGTTTAAACCAATCCTTTGCCCATCACTACCCACATTGACACTTCTCAAGATAAAGTCAAGGTTGCGGATGCAAGCAATAAGGGTCCAGTGGTTACATACGATTTTAGGGTCGTGGGGTCGAAACCAGGCGTGCGCTTTAATTTGGGTAATTTATTTCATCATAACTGCTTTCAAAACTGTGAAGGACAACATCGTGAGGAAACCGGTATGTCTTAGAACTAGAAATTCGAAGACATGACAATACCAATCTGTACTGGGCCCGCGTAGTGGATTACGGCCCACTTCCAGAGAGGAAGCCCCAGCCGCTAGGTCCCAGCAGTGGCAACATTTTGCTATTACGTTGAGAATGTATCTATTATTTTCAGGAGATAGTAAAACAGGCTATTGTTGCAGAAGTAGTCAACTCTATCTACATAATACATATCGTGACTTATGCTAAATTATTTGCTTTTTTTTATAAAGAAAGTACAATAGTCATCATCTGCCTAGCTTTTTCCCAACTAATAATAATAATAATAATAATAATAATAATAATAATAATATCTTGGGACAACTCACACACGGCCATCTGATCCCAAGCTAAGCAGAGCTTGTGTTATGGTAACCAGACAACTGATATACATACTTATATAATTTATAAATACATACATATTATAGATAAATTACACCCAGACACAGAACAAACAATAATGCTCATCACACAAAGTTTGTCCTGGGTGGGAATCGAACCCACGACCTCCGGCTTTGCAGTCAGGGTCACTAACCACTAGACCAACAGGCCAGTCGGACTATGTATTTTTTTATTATTGGGGTCGGCTTCCAGTCAAACCTGATTCAGCTGAATACCAGTATTTTACGTGGAACGGCTGCCTACCAGACCTCCACAACCACCACCACGGTGCTTTTTGGCAAGACTGGTGTCAGATTTTCTGGCTTCTGACAATCCATAACGACTACAAAAGCTCTACAAATGACAGCCGGGACCAACGGCTTAACGTGCTTTCCGAGGCACGGAGGAGTCTCGGTATGTTAAGATGGTCACCCATCCACAGACCGACCTTGGCAAGTGATGCTTAACATTGAAGATCGACCCGTGCGGCTGTTATTATTTAGCGACGAGCTCCTCCTAAAAAAAGTACAATAGTAAAAGTAGAAAAATACCAGGTACCGCAGGTAGGTGCAGAGTTTATTAAAGCTATAAAGTTTCTATGAAGTGTATTTTAGGTCTCATTATAATGTGATTTTATGAGCTAAATTACGAATAATTTAATTAACGCCATGATTGCAATGTAAGAAAAATATCAAAGAGGTTTCAATTTATCATCCAAAGTGAAGTAAAATAAATGCAGTAAGTTCTTCAAATGTTTATTAAAGGTAAGTAAACTTATAGATTTTCAATACTACATTGGATAGACATTTAAATAAAATATCTAACGTCAACAATTTGTGGTTATAATATCGTACAGCAAAAGTTAAAGCGGTATAACCCTAAAACCGTCGGGCGTCGACAAAGCCCATAACTGTAAAATAAAATACGTTTTTAGAAACGTGAAGTACGTAGCTAAAGCACACTCATTCCTGCAAACGTTTACTGCAAAAGAAATACGATGAACAAAGATGTTTTTTTTTTCCATGAAACGAAACGCTTCCTCTTGGATTTAAGATAATAGAAATTCATACGGATATCGACAAAGTTCGCCCTCTGAAGACAGTCAGATTAAAAGAAAAGGTGCTGATAGACGTGAGCTTTCACTTGTAACAGAACATCGAGCATTCGCCGTTATTAAATTTGTCGAACTGAACAACGAACAGAGCCGAGCTTAGAGCCAAACATCGCTACGAACATTTTCGCGATAATTGTTGTGAACGCTCTAGCGAACGCTCGTCAAAAATATATTCTGAAAAAAGAATGGCAAATTGCTCGGCTCTTCAAAAAGCTGGTGAGGTGGTAGTCAAACGCGTCCCTATCAATAGTAAAAAACACCGGCCAAGTGCGAGTCGGACTCGCGCACGGAGGATTCCTTGTCATTGTCTATAAAAAATCACTTTTGTTTTATGGGAGCCCCACTTAAATATTTATTTCATTCTGTTTTTAGTATTTATTGTTATGGCGGCAACATAAATACATCATCTGTGAAAATTTTAACTGTCTAGCTATCACGTTTCATGTGATACAGCCTGGTGACAGACGGACGGACGGACGGACGGACGGACGGACAGCGCGGTAGCGGAGCCTTAGTAAGAGTGTCCCGTTTTACCCTTTGCGTACGGAACCCTAAAAAAGCTCGAAGCAAATTTACTGTCGTTTCATTAAAATGCTCGCTAACCCGCTCCTGTTTATTGTAAAATTCGCTAGAATGCTCATAGCAAGTGAACGCTCAAGTCTGTCAGCGGCTTAAAACCGCTCTCATGAAATTATAATTTAATTTTTCCCCGACGATATTCATTCTGTTCGAATCCAATTGTGAATGCATGATGCAGGTTGATTCCGAGACATTTATTATTTATGGTTACAATTATACGCTACCACATCTCGTGTTTCTTTATTCGCCGGATAATTCAATTTGTGGCTGTATGGTTATTTTTATTACGCTGTTAAATTGTTGCGAGTATGGTTTTTGAAGACTTTTTTTACACATTTGAAGTTAAATAGATGTAATATTTGGTCTGTCTACCAATATTTTACACCAAAGGTACTGTTGTAGTAGTTTTATTATATTAAAGGTCACATACAAATATGGGCCGTGCCCGGGACGTGAATGGACCGTGGTTCGCCTCGTCCCAGGCACAGACTTTTGATTTATCTTCAAAGATGCGAAATAAACAAAATTTGAAAATATGGTGCCCCAAATAGAGGAAAATTCACGCATAATCTATCTAACGGCAGTTTATAATTTTAAATCTTTGCTTTATCTTTTATACTTCAATGTTAATACACCGTTCATTCTTAACACTTTGGACACCATAAATACATCCATAAATAAATATAATAAATATACCTAACTAATATAGATAGCCAAAATAAAATAACTAGTACTTGACAAAATGCATTTGGTCTTATCGACGAAACCACAAAGCGGCGGATTATCTAAAGTCGCACCCAAAAAACACGTTAAATATATTGTTAGAAACAATAGCACTTATTTCAAACATATCCAAACCATGAAGCAGTTGCTCGTTAACCCCAAACTGCAAATTAAACAACCCACTTACAACGCCTAATCCCGTCCGGCCACATAAAAAGATACGCACGGTTCCATAATTGAAATCGTAAACTATTCTAAGTGCAAATAGTTCTATATACACGGGCTTGCCAGCCGTGAAACCGCCGGAGTACGGCAATACGGCTCTGAACCGGCCTAATTAGCGACAACGTAGTTGCAAACAACTCCATCTAAATAGTTAGGGGCGGATCGCAGTTGGTACCTCTTTGCAGTCTCCACTGACGCGTCAATTTTTAATTACCTACTGACGTAAATGGATGTTACTGCTTTTATTTTTGTCAATGGAATTTTCGGGATTATGAAGTTTTGAGAGAATTGGTAGGTCAGGATTTAGATGCACAATTTTTAACGCAAAAACAAAACAAACTAAATCGGAATCAGTTCATCTTTTTAAGAGCTACGATGCCACAGACAAACGCCCAAATACACACGTCAAACTTTTAACACCCCTCTTTTTGATCGGGGGTTAGTATAATAATGTTACTAACAAAAAATTACATAAATAAATCAGAGAAAACGGAAAATCACTACCAAAGACTTTCCGTACACTCAGTTTTATTATGACAACCATTTTACCAAAGCCACCAAAAAGTTTTGTCATAAATTAGTCTATGGTAGAGCAGCCAGACTAATTAGAATGCAAGTCACCGTGGTGAATGCTGGCCCATCGCTATAATTCTCGCTTAATGACGGGTGGCGGTACCAATCGCCGTTTTAGAGCATTAAACACCCAGGATTTATAGATACTGAGCCATTGAGCACATTTCCTCACGGTACTTTGTATTGAAACGTTGGTTTTCAAGGGACTACGTAGTCGAATGAAAGGTGTTCACACTAATAATTTTTTTCGCGTCAATTTTAAATTTAATTATTTTACATGAAAAGTAATTTCTTCTTATTTACTAAAAGACATGTATTCGTACAACTCGTATAACCTAATTATATTTCAAATTGCTGTTCATTAAATTAGAATCAAGACTGATGATGTTTCATCTCTGTCCGCAAGTTATGCTGGAACTGAGCCAGTTTTCATGGTTAAACAAATTCTAATAGTAAATACATAAGCGTATTTAATGAAATCTTCTCCAAATTCCTTTACATCAAGAAAAATACTGGCCAAACGAAGCTAGCCAAAACAAAACAAAAGTGAATAGCGTGTTATGATTATGTGTGGCTTAAAACTTAATCAAACCGAGCCCGGTAATTGTTGATTGCAATTTATTTAATGCATGATTATTACAGAACTAAGGAAGGCAATCTAAAATACAATTTCAGTTCAGCAAAGTCACTTAAGTTCAAAGAAAATAATACAATTATTTACACACAATTCGCTGCTGACATGCGATGATTTGTAGGAGGTGTGTGGTCACGCGAATGTGTATCGTTTTCGTGGTCAATGCAGTCGTAAGCACATTTTATGGATTTGATACAAATAAAAGAATCATGAACAGGGCATATGATTTGAAATTATATTGCTGTTGTCAATCAACAACCTGAGAATATTAAAAAGTGCACCAGGTAATGGAGACAAAATTTACCGATATCATTCCTTAGGATCTTCTAGCAAACAAATTTACGATGGTTGTTTAACAATTTTCAACAGCTGAATTTCATGCAAAACACAGTAATGCAAAACTTAAGTAATGCGAAATTATTTTGACGCCTAGAACAACAAATTACTGGAAATACTTAAACGTAAATCTATGTAATACCTTGTGAGTACAATGCCCCTTCAAAGCTCACATGTTTACACAGAATTAAGACGATTCGTCTTGTCTGCATAGTTTCCACCGACTTGTGGGTGATTTTCCCCACGGTTGATTATTGTCAAAGTTAGTTCAGACTTCGAGTTAGCTCAGTTTACATTGCGCATTCTGAATACGAAAATGCGGTCGTTGAAAACTTCGCAAATTAAGGAATCGTTCGGAAAAAAGTAGTGCAACTCCTATTTTGAAGTCCCATTGAGTTCAACGTTGGAATGAATAAGAAGTGGGGTAATTAAAAACTATATGTCTCGCTGGATGTCGATTGATCTTTTATTTTGCTTTGATCTTTTTTATCCGAGTAGGTTTTGTGATTATGTTGCTGGTGAATCAGAAATGTACTGACATCACGCTTATTTTCCACAAGGGATTAAGCAGAGGTGGGTCTACATTATGTTAATACCCGGTACAACCACATTTCGCGATGGATCTGTAATTGCTGAGGTCAGAAAGCTGTGAACAAAAGAACTCAGTTGACTTTGGTTGTACTGGAAGCTGACCCAAAAATAATTGGGAAGAGCTTAGGTGGTTTAAGATTCAAGGTACTGAAATGAAATGAATAGAACTAGAGTCAAATGAAAAAAAAATTAAGTTAAAACCATTGTTCTTTTAAGTAAATAGACGTATACCAAAGCGACAGCCAATATGGATCGATCTTCAGTCGGTCAAGCAACGCTTGCCGAAATTAGTCCGTGGTTGTGTATTTGGGACATACCGAGTCACCACCGCGCCTTGTACGAAGACACCTTTTTGTGTATGGGTTTTCTTAATGGGAAATCATCAATGACACTGCCTTTCCCTTCACCCAGAGCGAAAGGAGTCGAAAGGAGTCTGGGTGAATCAAAAGGCAGTGTCAGACTCTTACTGACTGCATTACTGCTTTGCAGAGGGAAGTGACTGCTTCTCATGCATCTTCGCCCCAGACCATGGATTATAGTAGTCAATGACTTAATAAAAAAAACACCCCTGAAATGATAAAGTACTACCTACACATTTCCTATTAAACAATAAACTGCTTGAGTACCCAAGTTAGTTTGAACTAATTTAGCCAGCGCCCTGGGGAAGCTCAAAAGTTTATCTTAAAGTAAGGATATTAAGCCTTTCGCTTACATTGGGTTATTTCAGAACTATGTAGATATTATATGGAAAGTGAAACTTTGTGGTAGCAGGAATTTAGATAAACTTTGTACCTTGAAGTAGGTATCTATAGTTATATAATTATGTTATGCCCAAAGACCAAAAACGCTCGTTGAGCTCGAAAAAACAGCTTACGCCTTGTGGCTTGTTCCAAAATTCCACATCGCGTTGTGGAAATGGAGAAATGCCATGACGCGTTAAGAGCACTAACTGATGCAACCAGCTGTCTTGTCTCATTACTATCGTTCGAGAAACTAGGTCTAATTAGTAAGTATCGGCAATATGCTCCAACAAAATGAAAGACGGCAAGATAGTTTTAGTTTTATTAATCCGAGGCTTCAGTATCATTTTGAAACTCAAGTATGTCATGTACTTATGTCTAATTTGGTCGACCAAAGATAAAAAAACGTTTGCTTTCTTCAGTTTACTTTTTATACGACGATCCTAATCAATAAATAAATATGTAACCCAAAAGAAGTTGTATTCACAAACTGTATTCTTCATTACAATGACAACTAGCTCTCCACAGGCTTTGCTAAAACAATAACAGAACATTTCCCATTTCGCCGTCTGTAGTGGAAAACAATCGTATTGACATCCAATTTCCGTAAAAGCAGCATCGAGGACACAATTTCAACAGGCATTACACTCCATACGATGACAATGAAGTCAGTAAAAAAAGTCTTAGAAATGAATCAAAGGATTTTGCATGCAACTGAACAAATAGCATGCAAATCCGCCAGTAACTGGAGACAGAAAAAACAGCCTGGCTTCCCGTATTGTAATTGAAACAAAAGTGCTGATGTCCATTCTCGCTACAAGGCAATTTCAACCTTATATATTTCCTGCTAAGTTTAGAGTTGGCTTGAGGGATGGGTTAAGGCAATTTGGACGGTTGTTAACGCGGATGTCCGCCGTGCCAGTCTGGATGCGTCGCAGCAAAGTCAATTAACTAAGTGTGAAATATGTAAATGGATGAGGGATTTTTTCGTTCTGTCCTCTGGAACTTTTTTGACGATTATATTCATGCCTTTTGATGGTGTATGTTTCAATTTCGTCATGATTTTACACACAGGTTGTGTTACAAAATTTTATAATTCAGTGTGAAAGTACACGTATTCAAATAGTTTTTGTACAAAAACTCAGTTTCATCGACGCGTTTTGTCTATTACTTGGTCTGATCTTTTCATAAATAGTTTAACACAAAAACCTAACACAAACCCGCTTAATCTGGTTATAACTTCCATAATCATAACTCAAACTAACTTATGGGTGAGCCAGAAATTCTAACAAACGTAATAAACCACAAAAACGACCTAAGACGGTCCTAAAAAACAAGAAATGCTAATATAATATGACGCAAAACAGGAAAACAGAATACTAATGTCTCGGAAACACATTGCATTACAGCACTAGCTCCATAGCTTTGATTTATTGTTTCATAATATACATTTATTCTGCTATCCTACGCGCCGTAAACAAATATCCGACAGCGGCAAACCTCGAATAAATCTTTAATAAAAGCAGCTGAATGAGGAAACTGCCATGAAGTTTTACGCGTGATAAATACGCTATTGCGGTTCAAACCGTATTGGTATGTTGTAGTAGGTAGGTGCAGTTTTATTAGTAATGGAGAAATATTAAGTTCCTCATAGACAGAGAATCAAACTCATAATATTATACGCATAGCTTGAACTTGGAAAAAAACAATTTCAAGCATAAGTAAGCGTAGGAGACCACTTGACCAGCTCTATGACACCGCTGCTGTAGGTATGTGCAGAAGCTTTTTCCTACAGATGGACACGTACACGATATATAGGTTGTAATATTGATTCTTTCAATATCAATTTCTCTCTTTTCAGAAGTATATATCTTCTTTTGCCCTGGCCCAATTATTCGGGATGAGTCTCCGCACTTTCTTGAGTCAATGTGCTTGCTTGAGATCTCTCGCGCTATATCGGACCACCAGATAAATGGCGGCCGGCCCTATTTTTATTTTTCATAAGTTTTTTTTTATCTAAATCTATATTCGAATCTGTGTAAAAACCTCTTTATATTATTTTACCTAATGAAGCACACATACTAATCCGCTTAGAATTGTGTGTCATTCAAACGAACGGAAAAATACATCACAAATTCAGTAACTTTTTCAGGTGCTCAAATATCAGGCGTCATTTTTATACCAGCAGGTAATGACGAAACATTAGGACCCTTTGTTATTAAGTTAGTCCGGTCCGCGGCCCTTTGGGGTCCCTGTGATGTCCCTACACAGGATTTTATTGAATTAGGATAATTTACTGTTTGTTTGATGTCCCAAGGTTTTTTTAGCATTCAGGTTGAATTTTAAGAGGCTAACGAAAACGAACGTTTTATTTTGAACCGTTATGTGGAAGGGAAATTTGTTTTAGTAGGTAGGTTTGGTAATTGCAGGGGACGATAGTATGTCATGTGGACGAAGGTTAAAACATTAGCTGGGTGGTGCCGATAACACTTGTACCTATAATTATGACGGCCATTTTGTGTCGTTAATAATGTCGGTGTTTAAACAGGGAATAAAATGAAAAGAGACGTAGGTACTGCACCGTATAAAAATTATGTGTTTTGACGTTGAAATTGTACTTAAATCATGTCTCCATTATAAAGTGTTTAGTACAATAATGTCAGTGGTACGATTAGCAACACTTTTCCTCAATACCGTACAGTTAATTTATTTTACTTAGAAGCATTACTCAGTTTTATAGATCAACACACAACAATATCCTCGTCAGTTGCTCTATAAGCTTCAATTTTTTATTAAAATTGCACATTGTGTCATAAACTAGTTCGAAAAAATAACAATATATTTTTCCGAACTTGAACCACATAATGGTCAAAATTAAACTTGGTTTTTGAACGTAACTAATCAAATTGGGTGCATTCCTTAATCTATTAGGTGCAAAAAATAAGCATCATTTTGCCACGTAAACAAAAAATAAAGACAAAACAGGATGTTGAAATTTCGTATGACGTCATGCCTTGGCAAATGTTTTACAGAGAAGTGTAATCACAATGTATGGCCCATATTTCAAAACGTAAACTCAAACTCAACTCGAACTCTAACTCCTACATGCGCACGAATATGTCAATGAAAGCGTACTCGAGAGATGCAAAAACTTGAAAAAACTTCAATTATGACAAGCTCCAATAGATATGGAGTTCTAGTTGAGTTGGAGTTTACGTTTTGGAATATGGGCCTATATATTTTTTATTGATTTGATGAAGCAATACATACGCGTCCAATTTTTTTTTTTTGTCTAACTGACGGACCAACTTCTCGTAGAATTATTATTGTTTATCCAAGAAACACCCCCATTGGCCTCAAACTTCTGGATTTGGATTTTATTTTATTATTCCTAAACTATATCAAAACATTACGAAAAAATCCTCTACATACGTTATAACAACGTATTTTTATTAGATTGTAGTGTCCCTTTGACACATTTATCCCAAATTATAGAGGGCAATACGGGTCGATGTTATCTAGTAATTGATTAGGCCTTTTAGCGGTATCTTATATTGGGATCTCTTAATGCGCACCGAGAATTAATATTCCTGAAATATTCTTTCAGTTAATGTTCTCGTTTGGTTTAACGAAGCTATTGTTGTTAATTAATTTTGTTTGGGCTGACAAAATAAAAGAAAGAAATTCCAGTGATCAACTTTGATCACTGGAATTTCCTGGCACTCGAATCAGGAATTATGATATGCGCAAGAGAACCAAGGTACCGAAATAGCCCGAAGGATCGCCAAACTGAAGTGGCAGTGGGCAGAGCACATTGCTCGTAGAACTAGAAGACGCAGCGTTGGAAGGCCTCCCACAAGGTTGACCGATGACTAGAGTTCCAATTCTTCTCATTTTCAAGCAACTTTCGCATTCACATCTCAATTGTAATCTGTGAAAAATTTATGAAAATTAAGACTTTTTTGACAGTTTGCGATTGACATGCGAACGCAAACTTTATTTAAAAATTAGTATAATTGGCCATCTAGTGAGGGTCGCGGGTAGCCGATGGAAGTGAGACAGACGAACAAGACCAGTTGTTGTGGCGACACGCGCAGGGAGGCCTATGTCCAGCAGTGGACGTCTTTCGGATGATATAACGTATTTTCTTTTTTTTTTATCTGTCTGTTACGCTTTTACGCTAAAACGGCTGAACGGATCGTCATGAAATTTGGCAGATATATAGCCTGGGATATGGAGAAGGACTTATGCTACTTTTTTACGCGATAACCGACATTAAAGAGGGCAAGAGTCAGTAACATTATAAATGCGAAAGTAAAAGTAACTCTGTCCATTTGTTAGCGCTTCACGTTATAATGGCTGAACGGATTTGGATGAAACTTGGCACTCCAGCAGACTATGGCCCAGAATAGGACATAGGAATACTTCATCCCGGGGGTCCTGTATAGTTCCGACACTTTTTAATAACAAAATTATGATGGTATTGGCACGACATAGAAGTGGGGAAGCAGTGCACTGCACCGTTGCAGCAACTACAAAAAATCTAAATGATAACTCGGTTGGTGCAGTGGTTGAGCGATTGGCCACCCGCTGCGTGTCGAGGGTTAGATTCCCGCACGGAACAAATATTTGCATGGCCTACAGATAGTTGTTCTGAGTCGGCTGTTTGTGTATGTATGTTTGTAAACGCACCCAGGATACAGAAGAATTTCCAAAAAGTAACCAATAGTTAAAATAGATATTTATAGATTTATATAATAAATAAGACATTCAAACAGTTAATGTTAGAGCTAATAAATATCAACTACAACAAAAAACGAATGACGATAGACTGCTGAGTAGTGTTTGTATGTTTTCTTAGTACCGGCAACATGAAGACTTTGGCTGTGACTGTAATGACTCTGGCGGCGGTTGCGTCCGCCATGGCCGTCGACCTCGAGAACGAGATTGATCTTGAAGACATAACCGCGTATGGATATCTCAGAAAAATCGGTATTCCTTTAGCCAAGAAGTTACGCAAAGCTGAGAAACAAGCCGACCAAACTCAAAACAGAATCGTCGGCGGTGAATATTCTTATATCGACTACTTTCCTTACCAGGTCCAGTTCTTATTTACTTTTTTGGAACGTCTACGTCTAGTGACGATCTATGCCCGAGTTACTAAGATCTGCGGCCCTACCATGACGTGTTAAAGCGTGAGTAGTTCGAGCGAGAAGGAGGGATGGAGCTATACTCCTTATATAGCTCCATCCCTTTTTCTCGCTCGAACTACTCACGCTTTAACACGTCATGGTAGAGCCGCTGACAATATGTAGAAGTCCTTCGGTAAATATTTCTCAACAATGGAATCTAAAACTTCAAGCACACCTCGCTTGCAATGACCAAATTTCACTTGTCTAAAAATGTATTATTTAATATATTCTTTAACAGGCTGGTTTAATCGTTACTACCGCATACGGCGACGCTATTTGCGGTGGTTCTCTACTAAACTCACGAAGGGTCCTCACAGCTGCTCACTGCTGGTTTGATGGTCAAAATCAGGCCTTGAGCTTCTTAGTGGTCCTTGGCTCAACCCGCCTGTTTGGCCATGATGGCACCAGGATGGATACTACACACGTCCTTCCGCACCCTAACTTCTTTCCTCCTGTCACTAACGACATTGCTATGGTCATCTTGCCGAAAAATGTGGATTATACTAGTAAGTAATTTTAACAAAAACGATAAACCAAGAGATTTTTGAGATGAGACAGTAAGGGCAGGAATTACCTTAACCGTTATAATTACAGGAAAACATTCCAACTGCATTCACAGATTTTGGTAAAAATGTACAGGCATCAGCGAAAAAAAAAAGATCATTTAAGGTATAAGGTATACTTGAGTTAAGCTCGCCATTGCACATGAACTTTTCTTCAATGTAAAAATAAGATGTTATGGTGTACAATAAAGAATTAAGAAGGTATGAGTACCAGAAATGACAGAAATCGCCAAAATCTTTTCCACTCAAAAAATTATGGGTGCCAGGAACGTTTTCCTGAAACGGTCAAGGTTGCCTTAACTGTCCCGTGTCAAAAATCCACCTTGTGTACTCGTATTTTCTATTGCAGGTAAAATCTCTCCCGTTGCTCTGCCCTCTGGAGATGAGCTTAGAGACTCATTCGTTCGCTGGTATGTTATGGCATCGGGATATGGATACACATACGACGGTAAGAGATTTTAAACGTTTAATAACACGTTTTTAATCAAATTTAGAAATGTGGTCGAGAAAAATGGAAAACGTGGGTTTAAAATTTAAAACATGATGCCCTGCCAACCCAAAAACACCTACCATATGTCCAACTGGTTCTTTTCTGGTAGCAGAAACCAATCGAACGAATCGAACACCAATTGGGTCGTCCTTTTTCTTTTCGAACGGATCGTTAAATCTATAAATGGTAAATACGTTAACTCCAGCATATCGGTGGGATTTATCAGAGCCTACAAAGATCAGCTGTGCACCTATTATTTTAATAAAACACCGGCTAAGGCTGCCGCAGAAGAATAAAAATATACAAATAATAGAGAGCATCACGACCTCTGCATCAAAACTGTAATGGAAAAAAATCAGAAAGGACTAAAGCGTACAAAAAGCGAATCACAAATCATCCAAACTAAGCTAGAAGTAAATCTGATGAACACCCAAACAGTCGCTAGAAGACAAAAGGGATAGTTTCTTCAAAACCTAATTTAGGAGGCTTTTCTTATTTACGGATGGGAAATCATCAAATGAGTGTCAAACTCTTACTTACTAAAACCCATCCATGGTCCTCCTATACTCCATCCGAGTAGGTAGTTAGATAGTGATATCGAGATAGTGCCCTTTGCGTTCCAAGGCCGCGGTGACTCTTTCGAACAAAATCCGCAACCCTGGCAGGCTGTATCGCAATCGGATGAACGGTACATTGGATGAACAAACATAAATCGTTTTTTATATATTACTAGCTTTTACCCGCGACTTCGTTCGCTAGTATGAAATATACTTTACGACCTATTCTCATACCTATCAAATATACTTCCATAAAAAAGTTCATAAAATTCGGTCGAGCCGTTTGGGAGGAGTGTGACCACAAACACCGTGACACGAGATTTTTATATGTATAGATAGATTTAAAATATTACGTATGTAATTGTACGTTTTTGTTGACTAGGTGACAGCGCGGCTGTTGAGAGATTTCTGAGCTACGTCTACATGCCAGTGGTCCCGCTCGAGGAGTGCTACCCCTTCCAGGACATTGACATTTCGAAATGCATTTGCGCCAGCGGCGCTGGAGGAAAAAGCATATGCCAGGGAGATTCCGGCGGTCCTATTGTAGTAAACAGCAACAACAGGCTTGTCCTGGTAAGTAGAAATACTGTTTTTGTCAGTTCTGTATTTACTCGTACATCAATTTTAGACATACTCCATTTTGAAGACTAAAACTTTGATATTTTTTTTACAATATCTATTTCGGTAATATCATATTTTTTTACAGGTCGGTGTGTCCTCCTTTGGATCCGTTTCTGGCTGCCAAAAAGGTTTCCCAGCCGTCTTCACCAGAGTCACGGCACATATGAATTGGATCAACCACCTACTCTGAATAGGAGAAACAACTCCTTGGAGGGAAAGTTAACATTTTGATGTCAGAATAATTCTACATAGTGAAATTTTGTCAATTTGACTCATTAAATGTGAATGATGATGAAGACATAATTATGCTCATATTTATGTAGCAAGTGTTTGATTTAATTTTACTGGATAGGTGACTGGTGACCTGAGTGCCAATTCTACTATTTTTGACAGATTGCGACTGAGATGAGAATGTGAACATCATCTGCCAAGCTTTTTCCCAACTGTATTGGGGTCGGCTCCCAGACAAACCGGATTCAGCTGAATACCAGTATTTTTAGTGGAGCAGCGAATGCGAACGTTGCTTAAAAATTGTTGGCCCTCTGTTTCCATTAGGGCATGCAAACCGTAAAAACCGGATACCCGGATAACCGTAAAAATCGGATAACCGAATGATTTGAAACCCGGGTTTTTTAGGATGACAAAACCGGATTTTTCGGTTTTTTCGGTTGTTGTTGCTGACGAACGTGGACAGGCCGGCGAGACGGCGTTAGTTCCTTTTTCGGTTACATTAATTTAGAGATCCTAACAGCTAAACTGCGATCGCAACCCAACTGCCAAGCGTGACGATTATGGCAAACCCTTTAGAGGAGGCCTATATCCAACAGTAGACGTCTTTCGGCTGATATGAGGATGGTGAATTTAAATCCTTGTTGCACTCCTATGCCACGCTGCCGCCATTTTGTTTTTCGGTCAGTCTGTGTATTGTAACATGAGTGAATGAGACTAGTGCACCTGTCGTGTTAGTTGTGGTTGGTTGGTTAGGTGCTGTTATCACCTACGCGAATGACACGCTCCTCACTGCCCGTGGGAGGAACTTTGGGGAGGCGGCCTGTCTGGCCTCGGCTGGCGGATCCTTGGTGGCGGGGATGATCCGCCACCTGGGATTGAGGGTGGAAATAGGTGAGAGCCAAACCTCAAAATATGACTTTTTACCCAGGGCACCATATCGCCCCCATTGCTCTGCCCTCTGGAAACTAGGAATAATGTAACCAACCAACCACTATCGCTGCCGTGCCGCATCTTGATTTGGTTGATCTACTGATGGTGCACTCTAAGAACAGAGACAGCATGGGAGGAATGGCTCCGAAATCTGTAAATGATGATGAAATGTGTCCGAAAATTTTAGAGCCATGCAAACAGGACAGCGGTCGTGGTCGTCACATCAGTGGCCATCGCCACTGACGATGTGACGACCACGACCGCTGTGCTAAGAGTGTGACGACGCAGAAGGGGAAGCGACGGTTGGTTTCGTTTTAAATAGAGTTTTATATAGTTCTATACTTAAAGATAAGCTCTATACACAACTCTATATATTATGTAGTCGTAATCTGTAGGTACCTATTGAAAACAATATAAAACTCTAAACATTTTATATCAAACCGGCTATCCCGCCACGTTTATAGTCGGCGACAAGGCAGCGATTAGACGGTAAAAGATACATTAGTCGGATCTTAATGAGCTTCAGGAAAAATAGTACCATGCAAAAACAAACTATTTTCAAGCCGTTTTTTTTAATTCCAGATGTTTTATTTTATACTTTAACATCCTTAACATTTTAGACAACCTACTTTACTACACTGAAAAGGGCTAAAACGCTATAAGCATAGATCTACGAAATCATTACTCAGCTGACTGGTTCTATAATGAACTCCCCGTCTATATTGTATTCAAAGAAGGAAAATCTATCGGGACAAAAGAATATATAGCTAAAGTAGCCCGACAATAAGTTATGGGCGCTCGCTAGAGCCGATGAGTTAAGGTCGGCTTTGTAAGAATAAAAAATGTTGGACTTGTGTCTTTGTGGTGATAAGAATTCCACACACGGCTGATTTGAAACTAACGTTGTGTGTTCATTTGTATTAAATGATTTTTAAAATACTTTTTGTTGATCTATACGGATAGGTGGAGATAAATCTATGGTAGGCGCCAGATAAACTTACAATAATGTACAGTGACCTTTCCCTAATATCCCTTTGTAGATACCCGAACAATAAAATATTAACCGTTTTTCATTACTACAGAACGTTAAGGATCACGATTGAAGTCGATTCAGGACAGCTTTATGTCTTTATTTCTGGTTTTGATATTAAGAAAGTCACTAAATATATGTGGGTCAATGACCGTTATTGCACATTTTATCTGGCGCTTACCATAGACATAACAATAATATTAGGTCCTTACCTATGAAATTGCCGTTCTGCAGTACTGGCCATTTCAAATCAAAATAATTTTGGTTTGGCTAAGAATTCTAATTTCAAATTAATTTTATTTTAAAAACATGGTTTTTTTTTCCAAAAGTAGTCATTTGTTTATTGATTAGTGTTACATTTTCATCGCATTTCAATCTTTTTCGTCATCATGGATCCGTTAAAAATTCGAGTAATTATGGAATATGAGTACCGTCGTGGCAGCAACGCGGCACAAGCAGCACGCAACATCAACGACGTTTACGGAGCTAACACTACAAACCAACGCACCACCTGTTATTGGTTTGCTCGCTTCCGTTCTGGAAATTTCGACCTGAAAAATGAACCTCGCGGTCGTCCGAAGACTTTGGTGACAATGACGAATTAAAGGCGATTGTGGAAGCTGATGATACACAATCTACGGCTGAATTAGCAGCAGCTTTCGACGTTAGCGTCAAACCAATATTGGTCCATTTGCGTCAAATTGGCAAGGTAAAAAAGCTTGACAAATGGGTGCCCCACGAACTCAATGATCGCCAGCGCGAAGTACGCATCGAGACGTGCCTTGCACTGCTCAACAGACACACAAATGAAGGAATTTTGAACCGCATTGTTACCTGCGATGAAAAATGGATTCTGTTTGATAACCGCAAGCGCTCAACAAGTTGGTTGGATCTTGGTTCAGCACCTAAACAATGCCCTAAACGAAAACTTACCCCTAGAAAAGTGATGGTCACTGTTTGGTGGTCTAGCGCCGGTGTGATTCATCACAGCTTCTTACCAAACGGGGTGAGCATTACTGCAGATGTGTACTGTGAAGAACTGAACACAATGATGGAGAAGCTGGCACATCTCCAACCAGCATTGGTTAATCGCTCGTCTCCGCTGCTCCCGCACGACAACGCGCGACCTCATACTGCACAGCAGACGGTCTCCAAGTTGCAAGAACTGGGGTTGGAAGCTCTCCGTCATCCGCCCTACTCACCAGACCTTGCGCCTACAGACTACTACTTTTTCCAGAATTTGGATAACTTCTTGGCGGGAAAAAAATTCAATACCCGAGAGGCAGTACAAAATGCCATTGAAGAATTTTTTGCCTCCCGTCCAGCTGATTTCTTTAAGAAGGGCATCAATAAACTGCCACTGCGTTGGAAAAGATGCATTGATTGCATGGGTGATTACTTCTATTAATACAAATAAAAAATCATGAAAAAAAATCGTTTCAATTTTTTCATACAAAACGGCAATTTCATAGGTAAAGACCTATTATAAATAAGAGAAGAGCTTGTGACTAAATATAAACCACCACAAGGATTGAAAGTTAAGCTAAGCTTGCCGAGGTCAGTTCGTGGATAGGTGTCATGTTTTTTAGGTTTCCATTATATATTGAGATCCCCAGTGTCTCAAAAAGAAAGTAAGAAGAGAAAGTTGGTAGAATCATCACAGCGTTAATTCGTTGAATTCGTGTTTCTTAATAACGTTGTTAATTTTATGTATGTATGTTTCCATGTGTTTTGTGATGGTATATGGTGTATTTTTTTCGTCTGTCTTTCTTTCATTGAGATAGAAATATATGTCTATGCTTTCTTTTAAGTTGCACCTGTCATGTTGTCTCTGCACCACCCTAAGGTCAACTGATAGGTAGAAAATGCCTATGGACACTGTATAAAGACGGACTTAATGCCATAGACTATATGGCATTAAGTCCGTCTTTATACAGTGTTTTAAATAGTTTTAATTAATTAATAAAGCATTGGCTACTGCTCCCGGCTCTCATTTTTTTTTTGGTACAAGCCCACCACACCACATTCCCAAGCCATTGCAACTTCTGAAAGCCAGAATCAACATTAGCGACCACCAGAAAAAACGCCGAGTCAATGAAGCTCGACGAGTCCCAGAAAAATGATTCAACTGTCTTGGATCCCGCAACGAAGTTTATCAGAAAATAACAGCGGAGGAGTAAAAAAAAAACGGCTCTCATTTGCAGATCTTCGACAGTCGTTACTGGGTAGTCCTTGGTGAGAAGTCTCGACATAGCTACCGAACGACCGAATACGGTCGATAACTCCTAAAGCCCCCGTACACAGTCAATCTTGAACGCGATCCCCGGATCAGATCATTGATTTTGATCGTGAATCGCGTTCAAGATTGACAGTGTACGGGCGGCCTTAGGACTTAACGACTGAATTCGGTCGTTATGCGATCGTTAACTATTTCGAGACTTCCCGCCCGAACTCGAAAGCCTAGCACCCAATCTTATCAAGTAGTACCATATTACCCAGTTACTGGGTTGTTTAGAGAGACGTTAGAAAGGCAGTTACTCGATACAAAATAAGTGTTATTTAGCTGCATTTGTTCAGACTCTTTTTTATAAAAAGTCATCACGTAACTCCTCCCATCCTAGACGGAGCGGTAGGGAGAGAAAGACTCTTGACTCTTGACTCTGAAGACTCTGATTAAAATCCACCCGTGTAAGGAACACGGGTGGATTTTCAAATGCATAAGTCATAATCAGTAGTCAATTGAGGTACTTATACAATTTTGGTCCTTTTTTATCAACCTTATGAAAAGTGTCATTACTGTACAGTCAAAATTTAAGAATGAAAATACGCAAAACCAATCCTTATAACTTCCCAAAGAGATGCGAAAATCAATAAGCTGTCAAAATATCTATCTTATCGACTTAAAAGAGAGTATGTACTGTGAACTCTTTGGCTGGAAGGAGTACCACAGTAGGTACAAACTCTCTGGTAGACAAGTTAGTCCTTGGAACTTTGGAAGCGTCTAGCAGAGATATAAATAGTATTTGAATAAGGAATGTAAAAATATGTACATTTTATACGGGAGACATGTAATAAAGCTCGGTAATAAAGTCAGATGCCCATAATAATTACGCAATAAAATCCCTATTCGTGTTTTATTTATTAATATTAGTAAGTGGTGCTAGCGCGAGGACTGCTAGTACCACATTCGGTTTAAAGACATTTATTTCTCAAAGAACAAATTACAGTTAAATCTAAATAAAATACAAAACAGTTCAAGCTATACTTATGTGTCTGATATAAAGAGCTAAAGTGTATCTAATATAAAAAATCCTCAGGCCTTTTTAAATGTTGGTATGCTTGTACACTCTCTGATTTTTTAACTAAGACAAACCTACTGCTTTGCCAAATTATCCTAAGCCTAAATACTGCTGTAGTTTTATAACAACGCTTAGGCACTAAAAAGTGGATCAAACTTTAGTAGACTCAAACTAACGATATTGTTACAGGACGACCACAGGTTATTCATAAAAAAACATGTAACCACGCCAGTTTTACAAAACTATACTCACAAACCTCACTAAAAAGAACAAACTAAACATACAAATAGCCGTGAATAAAACCCGCCGGTATCGAAACAAGATCTTGAAACATGTTGAGCAAGTATTTGCGTCTAGTAGGGCTCTTACAGGGATTTATAAAAGTAGGGTGCTTCCATCGAATCTGGGGATAATGATCACAATCCCAGCCCAAATCCTCGACAATCCGGTCGGTTCTTACTCTTGTTACGACTTAGAATGTTGTAACTGTACTCACTGAAATTGGTGTGATTTTAAATGCGAGCATGAGGTGAATCATTACATTCGTTTCTTCTGATTTGAGTTCTGCTTGAAACCCTAGCGTTTTATTGAGATTACCCGACCTCTCGGGCTCCCCACATATTATCCATATAATGTCGACGAAGTAATACGACTGCACCAGTAAAGAAACACCGTTAAGTTATAAAAAAAATAGAAATAAATGTAATATGAACTAAAACACTGAAAATGGAGCTGTGTTAAAATTAAATACTTACATACAATAGCAGTCTGGCAATACGATGCCTACTAAAATATTTTACAAATTACTTGTATTTCCTTCTCTACGTGAAATTGCAAAACAAATGACAGTTAACGTTCAAATTAGCCATTACCCACCCGTACCCGTACCCGGTCTTGCAAACAACGGAACCTATGTTATTTTACCAAATAAACACTTCTATATCAGAATATTAGTTGAAATAATACTTAATGAAATATCAGTAGGTAGTGATAGTTAAAACCACCCTATTAAACACGTTCCCCAGTGAAATAGTTAAAGTTAGTTGTAGTTGCTATTTGACTAGTCATTAAAAGGGTTAAACGCTTTAATAGCAGAAAATAGAGGCGCAAATTGAAAATGAAATAACTTTGTTAACGACTTTTGAATATTAATTAAATTTATATTGTCTGTATTATTGTTTTAATATTCGGCTTTAGCTTTCTAATTTAATTGATCCATATTCGTTTCATTCTTGAATAAATTTTGTTATGGACTTACCTACATCGGTACAACTTTCAGTTCAGAAAGAATTGATGTCGCCCGATGTGTGAATAAACATTAAGTATTAAAATTAGTAACTCTTATCTTCAAATTTTGTAAGTATTTTTTGTATTTCATCCAGTTTCTTGAGAACCTACTGGGAAATAGAGTTCTATTACTATCTAATTAATTTATCTGTTTTAATAAAATCTGAACTGTTTAAAACACAGGTAAGCAAATAATTACACAATATTTTCACAAAAGTTTTGCAACTGTCAAGTACCGTCTAATTGACAAAAACTCGAAACTTCTTCTTCTTCTTCTTCTTCTGCCTCCTAAAAGGTAGCGTAGCATATAATTCCGTGCGTCTTCTGAGAAATAATATTCAATTTATTGTAATTTAGTAGAAATAATAGAAGTTAGCGCCCTGTCGAGGGAGATGGTGGGCCGGCATCATGTTTGTCTTGTTAGCGATAAATAATTGAACAAATATTTTGCTAAACAATTAATTGCTTTAGCTGAAGCCGTCAAGTTTAACGTTGTTATTTAGGACTGGCTTTGAATTGTCTAAAGAATTTAGAAATATTGATATTTTCAAAAGAAACTGGTTTATTTTCGTTCACAAAATAAACACGCATAATATAACGTATAAAGACTAGCTACAGTTTTACCCGAATATTTGGTATTAACTCCACGCAATTCATAATCAACAATCTTCTGAATTTCACGCTAAACTAATAATAACTTTGTTACTTTGTCCATCCTAAAATCTAAACTAGCTCCCAATACGTATGAATTAAACAAAGTGTTAAGTTCACCAAAAGCAAGGTACATGTCAACCAGCCTCTTTCGTAAAAAGATCATCCGACCTCCGCAGAATTTTATGTTTTACGACTCTCGTTTCTATGTAGACGCAAAGCCAGAGACAATATGCTAAATTAAAGCTCCGCACCAAATTGTCAAGCCCATTAATTACATGCTAACGAAGTTTATTCCGTTCCCACTGCATAATTGGAGTCATGCACTGAATAAATTAGTGGACGGAAAAATTGTGAGCATCCACAGTTCTTGCAATGCAGTGAGCACCTATTCGAGGATGACTTATTCATTCGGACATTCACCATAAAAGTGTTTAGGTCCAGTTTTAAGCTTCTGAATGAAACAAAAGAAGAACAGGTCACAGACTTATTTATAAAAACTTTTATGAATTTATCCATTCTTAGTTAAAATACTGTTTAAGAGATTCAAAATTCTAATTCTCCAAAGAAAATTTAGAATAAATAATCTGCTTCTATGGCTAATATACGGCTATAATACGGCTGTAAATATTTAAGGCGATAAAATATCTCTCCAGAAAACAGTTACGCACTAGGACAACAGAACAATTTTCAGGTATTAAATTCGAAAGCTCCATAGCCAATACTATACAACGTGTTACAGAATAAACGCAATACCTCTTAACGGGTCATTATAATCATCATTATAAACTACTTCTGACTACTAACTGCGTAGAGCAAGTTGCGACTTATGTCTCGTTGACTATTTTTGGTAAATGACGCAAACGAACAGGGAAATACGTAGCAAAATGGCATTGAGTAAATGTTTTGTAATATTTCTTTTTTTTTTCTAGGAAACGCTGATGGGACACTGTAGGTTGATAAAAAAAAAAACCTTATTTCAAAATACATTTATACCAACTATAATTCCGTATACTAAAATTAGTAGCATAGGAATCGAAACTTTTAGTATGTGGCTGGACGAATAGGCAGACTTCCGAAGTGTCACGTGAATTTAAAATTGGTTTTGAAATATAATAAGTAATAATACTAGGCTTCACGTGAGTGCATTTTGATTTCACGAAATTTCCAAAAAAAAACTCCCACACCTGGTCCAATATAGACCCCAAGTTTTCGGGGCCAAAATCGTTGTAAATCAGCTCTAGTTTAACCCACTTCAAGGAACGCACCTAATTACCAATCACCCTGTATACGGCCCAGAAACGCAAAGGGAGGAACACGGTTATAGGGGTTTTAGTCACTATGAGTAAGTCACTCACTTCCGCTCCACCATGAGTGGCAGGATTCATTTTAGGATGAAAAACCCTGCGTAGATTATGCATAGTATGGAATGGGTGTGTAAATACAGTTTGCTTTTAGTTTAAAACATATTCATACAATTAAGTAGGTTAAACAAAAACTTTTGAAGATAAAGAAAAAAAAATTACGTATAATATAACACTAAATACCTTAAAAAATATCAATTCGATAACGTAACACAAAGTACTTTATAATGTTACACATCAGCGACAGACGGATGGCTAGCAGCAGGTTCACGAGTAATCCCTCCATTCGTGATGATATGATCCCTGCGCCTCGCTAATTGCTTTGCGAAAAAATCACGCCACAATTCTCTATTACTCTTAACAACAACCAAAAATACGTCTAATAACAGAGGATTACAAAATAAAATGAATGAATCGAACAATCCATGTAAGCTGGCATGATATAATTTAACGTGATCCAGTGACCAATTGGAAAAGAATGAGACGTCACACAATATAAATATCAAAGTTGCCATGTATAAACGACGACATTTGTTAGCCGTATGTGAGGTTGTGTTCAAACGACAGCAAACCAAAAACACAATTATAATGTAGAAAATACAGTTTGCTATCAGCGGTATAAAGTAAACTAAAGCTAAAAGAATATAAAGTAGGCTGCGAAATAGTTTTTTTTGCCCAATCTCTTCATCAGGCAAACCCTGGGCCCAGTTATCATAAAAATAAAATCCGGTTATTAATATAAAAGGAACGCCCCAACCACAGATGCTACTTGTCAAATATTTTCTTTTTATATGTCCATTGAAAACTTTTATAAAATCTACGTAAAACATATGACATATAATTAAAGACCAGTAATTCTTTACTGCAACTGAGAATAATAATATGTAGTAGGCACGAATATTATCTGCTTCACTGATTTCTTCTTTCTTTAGTTCTCCGCTGCGGTGCCCGTTGGCGTAACCCCTCGAATAAGCGTTTAAAATAAACACCAAGTTTGCTAAAATTGTATTGAGGTACACGTAGTTTCTATAATTACGGAACTTCTTCATGAGACACCAAGACGTCACTCCGTATAAAAACACGGCCCCAGTCAGCACAAAGTACAAGATTCTAACTACTACAGATAAAACATCATCGCCCAGTGCCATACCATACACGCTAGCTTTTGACATGGTCACTTTGACAGCCTCACTTTGACATGGTCACTTTGACATGGTCACTTTAACATGGTCACTTTGACATTTTCACTCGGCAAATGTCACTTGCACAGTTTTGCTTGGTTCACTTTTGGTTTCACTTGCTTGACACAAATCACCTTTTATTCGATGAGATTGATTGATGCTGGTCTTAAAACTAGCGTTGTTTCAGAAACGAATAGTAATTTTAAAACAAACAACACAAAACGATTGGTAAAAATGTATTTTCTCATAAAACAATATTCAACACGTTATTAGTTGGAGCATGTTCAAACGTATGCCCCGCTTTTATTGTAAAATAGCTCAAGTTAACAGGAAAATTTAATTAAGTATTATACGTATATGTCGGCGCATTGTCGCCATCGTTGTCGAAGTCACACATAATGTTCAGCAATACACACACAGACAGTAAATATAGCAGGGAAATGTTTCAGGAAACAATAAAGAAATACTTTACTTGAGTCCAAGGTGTTTACTTCACGAGCAGCCAAAGAATGACTTTAAATTCGTATTACATCGGTTTTTATACACAAAATTACAAGCATGAAGTTGACAGCGGAATAAAAATATGGTGGGAAACATGCTATGGCAACTTAGAACAAAATTAAAATTCCATATTTTTATTGAAAACAGCGCCATCTAGTTTTTAGTTAAGGGAAACAAATTGCGGTGTTGCTACGGTTAAATATTTTTTTTTCTTTCTGGGAGTTACTTTATAACATTAATCAAGAAAAATAATATAATTTCATGATCTTCTTATATAAAAATAATAGAATATATGAATTAGTACATAACTAGGTTTTTATTATGAGCTTTAATAGTGAAGAAGTTATATTTTGGTACCTATTTTAACGTACAAAAGTTTTTTTTTGAATGGCCACACTTGAATTGCAAATAATAATAATAATTCTTTATTGACATAATGAATACAATTTGGATTATAGGATTCCCTAGCACCTGCGCTAGTCAAAACTGTGTTGCAGGTGTTAGTGTCTTCCCCTTAATAAAGTGACACAATTTACGTCAGACAGAATAAATTAAAAGAACAGAAACAATTTTTTTTTTTTTTTTATATAAACCTAAAGTTAACAAACGTGCTACCGTGTTTGTGTGTATGTGTGTGTGTATACGGGTGTGTTTGTGTATGTGTGGGTGTGTATGTGTGTGTTCGTGTGTTGTGCAGAATGGGTTATGTTTCTATGAGATTTTCTACATCAGTATAGTCCATTGACTTTAGCCATGTAAATAGAATTATTTTGAATTTGTTGCTATTCAATTTGCTTACTTTCTGGATTTTGATTAATTTATTATAGGTATGCGGAGCAAGAAAATTATAGTGTCTTCTAGCAAATGCTGATCTAGTACGGGGAACAGGGCATCTTTCCACGCGTTTTTTGGATATGGGTAGGTTAGGAACAACTTGTTTGTGGTATCTTCGTAGCATTTCATAGGTGAATATCTTTCTCACAGACAATACTCCAGCCAGTTCGTACACTGAAGAGGTGGGATGTCGATACGGTAGGTATAAAAGTACTTTAAGCACCATACGCTGTGCCCGTTCGACACCAATCATATGGGTTTTTGCCGCACCTCCCCATGCGCAAATGCAGTATCTGATAATGCACTCGCAAAAAGCTCGGTAGGTTTGTACAAGAAGAAAAAAAAATGGCAAATGGCTGCGTGAGAGTGTAACTACTCGTGCGCATTTATTTTCCTTTTGTAATAGAGTTTTTGTTGTTTCGATAGTGCATCTGCAGGTTGAGTTGAGCTTTCGTTTCTCCATGTTGTTGAGCCGCGTTACAATTCGTTCGTACGTTCGTGTTGTGTTGTGTGTGTTGTTGTTGTAAACAACTGGTGCAAAGATATCAATAATGTTCTCACTGGACAAATAACCTTTTGGAATATTAACGATTCAATGAAAGAAAAGGCTAATCGACACTATCCTAATCATAAGGGACGAAAAAGGCGAACATAAAATTTTATTGTAAAATGTGTGATGTTTTTCTAAATAAAATGGTTTAATATTCAATTATGTGGTTTTTTTTCCTTTATATAGTACGTATGTTTGTAGTATATAGCGGATACACTCATCTCTCTACCTAATATCATAAAGGATCAGACAGCATCTATACACCTACCAACCTATACATTTACTTATATAAATTAGTTCCCTTAACTAAAAACTAGATGGCGCTGAATTCGACCACTTCCTAGTCTCTAAAATAAGGTAGAGTTGCCTGTCTATAGCCAGTATACTATTGTAGTCTTTGGTGGGAAACATTTAAGAGGAATAAATCCTTATAATATTCACTCAGGCGGTAGATTAACATTTAAAATAAATAAGTAGAACGGAAGTCATATTGAATCCTTATAAAAGTCCAACAGTGAGTTAACATTTCTTTAAATAATTTAGAAAGGAAGTTGTCAAATTAAATCTATACAATTTTAACAGGAAAAGTAATCAAAGTAAATCCTTATAAAAGCCATACAGGATGTAACAATCTTTTTAAATTGTTTGACAGGAACTAGTCAAATTGAATCTATATAATTTTAACAGGAAATAAAACTGAAGTAATCAAATTAAATCCTTATAAAAATCAAACAGGATGTTACAATGTTTTTAAATAATTTGAAAGGAACTAGTCAAATTAAATCTTTATAAATTCAACAGGATATAGCAATATTATATTTAAAAGAAATAAAAGGAAGTGGTCAACTTAAATCCTTACAATATTTTTAAAATAAGACGGAAGACGAATCCCAATTTAACACGGAAGTCAAATCAACTACAAGATAATCAAAAGAAACAAAATCATTGCAAATTATGGTTTCGCGCCCATAATATACGTAGCAAAATTGCATTAGGGTTCCTATTTTATAATGAATACCTTGGCATGTCCTTATATAAGTTCTGTTAAGTACTACTCATAGTGCATAAAAAAGTAGAATCATACAAGTCTGTAACTATGTCCCACTGCAAGGCAAAGGCGTGAGTCGATTCTGTAAACATGTCGAAGTGCAGGCTTGGGTGAAGTGATCACGAAGTGAGCTGTCAACCCATGCAATCAAGATGGAATGAATGAATCGGCTGTTCATACACTCAGAAAGCACGAGAAATCACTTTAACATTAGCATCACACTAACTCAAAATGGCAACATGAACATGTAAAACTGCTCTCTAATCTATTTAATTTGTTAATACTTAAGTTACTGATGTAGATATATTGTTATTTACTTCTACATATGTAATAAATAAACAGACTAGAACCATTATCATTAATTACAATGCAAATATATCCCGTAGATTCAAAGAGATCACGGAATTATAACAGGGATGGGTTTTAGTTAGTAAAGCCCACTTGCACATTTTTTAACTATTTTATACCGCCAGTCTTTTGGGCACACTTCCAGTCGACAGCGATGCGGATGAATTTTTGACGCCATATTTTAGGGTTAACTTAGTTAGGATATTTGATTTTTATTATTAGTGCTGTCTTTTATACCTGGGTTCATTATTTATGAGATATTTGTTATTTAACCTCGCGTTTTGAAACTAAGTCCGAGTTAAAAGGTAACTCTAGTTTGTGCAAGCTAGCCTTTAGAGTCTGACACTGAGCGGGAGAAGTCATTTGATGATTTCCAATCAATAAAAAGGGTTGTACAATATTGTACATGCTCTCAAGAAACATTAAAAATACATCGTTTGTGGCCGACTTATAAATTATATTACCAAGCAAGTGAAGAATTTGTCTATGATTTAAAAGCGTGTACTTTATCTTCATTAAAACTTTCTGTGTAAACACTCCTCATTGGATGAAAATGAAAGGCCAAAGTTTCTCAGAATTCCGTTTGAAATGGAATTAGTGTTCGGACGTCCATCAGGTCTGACGCCTCGGCTTCGGCACACACATCACTATCATCAATCAAATCGACTTATCGCGTCCAGTAGTACCCGCACGGATAGACCCGGCAAAAACCCATTTCTTTTACCTTTTTCGTGTCATACTTTGCAAGTTGGACCGGATGATTGCAGAAATGGGGCCTGAATTTACTATACAAGTAATGTTTTGAACCCGCCTTGGTTGGTTTTACACGTAGTTAAGAGTTTGCTTTTCTCTGTATGTATGTTGTGTGTCAGTGTGTGTGTTGTGACCATGGACACGGAGTGGCGAATGTCCTGCCCTGGCACGGCTTGCCATAGTTTTTAGTTAATAATTATGTTATTTCTCTAATTATTTTGTAATTTTGTGCGTCTTTTCTGGTGAAGTAATTTTTCATCTTAGTTAAATACCTACTACCTATATTTATTATTCTTACCTACCTAAATAAATTAATAAAATAATAACTTCGTTACAACAGATTTTCCTGTGGATTTTTGTGTTATTTTAAAGGAGATTTCTTATACTAACGATATTGCATCATTTCACATTGCACTCTCTAAGTTATCCTGATTCTTTTCTCCTGGCCGATTTTGACAAATGGGTTCCTCATCGATTTGTCCTTAGAACGCTCGTCATAGGATCATATCCGTCTTCAGCCATTCATCTTCTTTTGTTAGTTATTATATGTCGTTATAATAAAGTTAGAGCGTTATGAATTCGGTCAGCAATTTATTGAGAATCACCTAATGAGAATCGAAGGTGAGTATCGATTGCGTAATTGTATTGAAAATATAATCGATACCGATTCAACGTAAAACGTGTAACATTTAAGAGTAATTTAACACAATGTACAAACAATGTGTTTTTCAATTAAGTAGCTAATCAAATAAATAGCTAATGAGGATATTTATCTTACTCGGTTGCAATGCTCCAATTCTAGACGTAGTTTTTAGGGTTCCGTACGCAAGGGGTAATAACAAAACCCTATAACAAAGCTTTCGCTGTCCGTTCGTCAGCCTGTGAAAGGGAGCCATTATAGTAGACAGTTGGCATTTTCACAGAGTGACTATTTGCTTAGTCTACGTCGTGTTTGAGGGCCCATACATGTGATTATCAGTTTATACTACGGAACCCTTCGTTTGCGAGTCCGGTCTACACATGGCCAGTTTTTTTTAATTACAAAGAAGATCACTCCAACATGTCACAAAATTACCTAATAAAGAAACAAAAGAAAATCAGCAAAACTTTTTAGATCACTTTTATTAGATTTTTATAAATCGGTTTAGAGACAGCGCTGCATCCGCCACGACAGTCACATGATACAAAAATGAGAGCAGGCAACAAAACTTTTCCAATCTTCTATTGCATCTCAGGGTTTATATTTTATATTGTGTCTTTTACTAAACTAAGGGTTAGCGCAGACGGTGCGCGGTGTAGCAAATTTCTCGGGAATGCTCGGGGATTTTCTTTGCTATCAAACCCTGACACCCTGAAATTAGCGCAACACATTTTGAACTCTCGTTAGTTTTGATAAAGTTCCTCATACATTTTTCAATGAAAAACTTCTCGAGCATTTTGCTGCTCTGTCTGCGGTGATCATGTCACACAGTCTTCCATGAAATGTCACTTGGAACAGTGTGTTTCATAACGTCCTCATTTGAATCCCGTTTCGTTCTTATTTGCTGAGCTCATCTCGTAATATACAAAAGCAATGTTGTTCTATTAATTTTGTTGAAGTAGCGGATTTGCACTGTTTTATGACAAAACGGGTGGCGTGTACCAACGAGTTTGTTAATTAAAATTAATTTAAGAGGCAGCTGAAACAAATGCGTCCATTATGTTGAATTATATCACATGTGCACACTAATCGTGGAGTTATTTACCGATTCTTCTCCATAAGAAACGACCAATTCGAACAGTGTACTAGGTAGCTCCTGACGTTTTCTATGTGACCATGAAATACACATATATTAAGAAAAAAACATTAAAACCTACTTTAACGTTTATTATGCTACAATAATCACAAATTAATGTGTGCATGGATTTCTTTATTTTTGAATCAATTCAGAATCGAACACTGTTTTAAATACTATTCCAACCAGAACAACTTACCCTTGCTCGACTCAACGAGATCTTTCTTAAAAACCAATACGAAACACCCAAATACCTGCAAATCGTAAATCCGTGATGTAAAATTTTTAATGCACATATTTAAACACAGGAAACGTTGCAGTCGGCTTAGGTCCCAATCCAATTTCAGCTGAATCGTTTACCTAGTGTAATGCATACCTTAGTTTACATTACTACGCTTCCTGAAATAATGGTACGCAAAGCTTCGATACTGTTCTGAAAAAATAATATTAAATTTAATTCTCCTTTTTCGTGAAGACCGACAAGTGTTTCTTTCTTGAGTTTGGCTTGTAAATGTCATCGGGTTATTAAAGCATGTAACATAATTGTATGACATACAGAAATTCTAGTTTTTAAAGTGATAACTTTTACGAGTATACCTACGCATGTCAGTTCTGTGACAATATTTTTTTTTTTATTCTTTCTTTGTTTCAAACACTGTTAGTGATTTATAATAAATCGCGTAAGATTGTGAACAAATGTTTTCTTGACTTGTATAATATTTAAAAATATCGTATTTTAATGGGATTTAAAAATTATCTATTCAATTATTTGGTAATTTTATTGATGTACTAGCAAGATTTATGAAAAACTTACTGGGTTTACAATAATCCGATGACATAACCATACCTACAGTACAGTTTCCTGTTTGTTGTTGTGTTGTTAAGAATAATTCATATTTATGTAAGGTAAATTGTTCCCGTGTTTGTTCGCTATTTCCACGAGCAAGAAGGAATAAATCTAATTACTGTCGCATCCTGACTGTCAGGTTCACAAGCTCAAGGAATCACATGAGAAGTATGTGATTATTAATCCGCAAATCGCCCTGAAGTGATCTTGAAGAAAACTCTCAAGTATCTAGTCCATTCTCGTCACACACATTTCATATTATGTGCGATGTTCAGGGGGGAGACAGTTAGAACAAGCACAACTTTAATAAAGAAAGAGTCCCCATCTACATTTCTTGACGTAGAAACTATTAGTTTGATAACTATTGGTCAGATGTCTCTGTAATACACACTTAGATACAAATAGGAAATTAAAATAAAAGATTTCTCTAATTTAATGGAAAGTTTTATCTATAGAATAATTGTAATATTTTACATCAAAACTATCACGTTAATAAATTTAATATCTTACTAGCATTATCAAATATGGCAACCTTGTCACAGAAATCCTTATTGTGTTACCTAATTCTGGCAACTTCACACAATATGGTCGCTACGATTCGAATTTGCGTTTGCGCTTATTTGTTTTTCGCGTGTCCATTTGGTGTTTAATTACTGGTTTTTGAGTGTTTTATCTACATCACGTCGAGTTGAGTTTCTCCTCCGTGCTATTGTAGGATTACTACCCGAAAACTAATATCTTTCAGTTGCGATAGTAAATTGTCACTTTTGCGAAAAGACGCTATTTATTACTGGGTGTTGTGCTCTACCAAAATAGATACAATGCCTTACTCTTGCGCTTTTGGATGTAAAGAAAATAGTAAGTAAACTTTTTGTACCAGCCTCTAGCTCTTGCCCGGGGCTTCGCCCGCTTACATGAACGTTTTGTCACGTTCCACGGGAACGGGTTTTATGTATCTTATGTCCTCCTGGTTCTAAGCTACTTCCCCACCAATTTTCAACAAAATCGGTGCAGCCGTCAGCCGTTCTTCTACATTAAATTATTTATAGAGGTAAAGTTTGTTTTTTTGTTTGTAAGAAGGTAATCTCTGAAAGCACTGATCCGAATGCTAACCTTTTTTCACCGATAGAAAGCTGCTTTATTCTTGAGTGTAATAGGCTATATTTCATATACGCTGGCGAAGCCGCGGGTAAAAGCTAGTGAGTTGTGAATAGTGTAACTAACACGAATTTCTTATAATTTTCCGCAATCTGTATAATTCAGGTATTTTATACTATACCTTGGCAATGTGTATACTTGGGGCGTGTTGTATAGTGTTCTATACAATACTGAATGCCAAAGTATAAAATAAATAATATTTCATACATTACCTACATTATTTTGGTACTTTATAAATTGCCTAAGTAAGATGACCCACTGACCAGGTATTGTTTACAATACCGGATTATACATATCTATTTAACCCCTTGTTCCTCAAGCAATAGCCGACTTCCGCGCATTATTACAATAAATAGATATAGACAATATTTAAATATAAAAATATATAACAATAATATTTCCTTTGGTTTCAGACATTGTGATGCATTCATTTCCGAACCCCCGCAAATTTCCTGAGCGTTTCAAAGCTTGGGTTAATCTTGTTGGAGACAAACTGGAAACTTTAACAGATTATGATATTTATAAGAAGAAGAGAATATGTGATATTCACTTCACAGACGAACACCGTAATCGCTTCAAGCGTCTAAATGCACTTGCAATGCCAACTCTTTATTTGCCAGGTGAGTTGAATATTAAATTACTTGAAACAAAGTCAGGGGATCTGTTTAACCTTTCGATCTTGATAATTACAGACACAATAGTAAGACAATAGGTGCGCAAACACCGGCGTTCGCTCGGGATTCATGAATTAATTCATAAGTGACATAAGCTATATTCAAATTTGTATTTGTGAAGCTGCAGGCAAAAGCTAGTTCATCAATAAACTCAGTATTTACTACTGTAGTAGGTACATAATTATATATATATATATATTTTTTTATACTTTCAGGTGAAATTTGCAGCATGAGGGTATCGGCTAACTTAAGTTTTAACCACCCTTCCACTACAACATCTCTTCCTTCTACTTCCACTCCAGGTATATATATTCTACCAGATATTAATCATAAATATCTACGATTTTACTGCATTCACTTTGTGCTGTTAGTGAGGTATATAATTATATGGTAATAGTACCATTTACCAGTGTCACTTGTCTAGTCTATGATACCTACGCCTTAAACATCAACAATTTAATATAATTATATTAATCAAATGGTATTAATTTTCTTAGTCATCTCTCTAAATAACTATTTTTTAATAACTGAACTCATGTTAAGGTCCATTCACCTTGAGAACAATAGCAATTATGTCTGTTAATTACTTATCAGAGACATCAAAGATATTATGTATCTTGGACATAAAAAAATATTGCCATTTAATAAGTTTATTAATATATATTATAATTATTTCAGGTGAAAGTTACAGCATTGCTGCTACAACTCATCAGTTTGAAGCTATTGGTGTTCATCATCCCTTCACTGATACCTCTCTTCTTGCTACTACTTCTTCAGGTATTATAATTACTAATTTGTTTTCCATCAACATGGTACCATGGTACTTTCTCTTACATATTTTTTTTATATATTCCACAACTATCACAAAACACCTTCTAGTCCCAAGCTAAACAGAGCTTGTGTTATGAGTACTAGACAACTGGGTAAACATACTTATATGTTTCTAAATACATACTTAGATGGGACCAGATAACACCTATTTTTGAAACATGCATTGCAATATTCATTTCAATTTCAAATCAACCAAATAGCTAATTGGATAGTCGCTATGTCGCCCATTTTAAAAATGGCATGTATTTAAATCAATAACTGTATGGTTATTCCCTTATTTCAAACAAAATATTTCAAAATTAAACCAAAAATACTAACTTGCATACATATTATGTTTTCAGATAGAAGTCACTGCACTGCTACTACAAATTTTGTGATAATGGAGCATAATTATAGCGTGATAAGCAAACTCAATAAAAAAGGATCACTCAAAGGTAATTTATCTTCAGCATTATAATTAAAGGTGTGGTTCGTATGAATTCGATGGATGCGAGACGCACAAAACCAGTTGCTGTGGCGACGCTTGGGGGAGGCCTATGTCCAACCATAGACGTCTCTCAACTTAAATGATGATGATTTATAATTAAAGCCTATTACTGAGCCACTGTTGTGCATTGGCCTGCACAAATATTGAAATTCCACATAGTAGTTAGTTTGCAAATAGAGGTAGTTTTAAGTAACTAAGTACATAAATTATTTGGTTTTTTTAGTTAATAAGTATATTTTGCATTTTTCAGATACTCGTGAAAGTGTTGGTGCGCAGTTCAATTGCATTCAAATGAGACCATTTCATCAAAAACTGAAGTATCTTCGAAATGAAATAGGTCGTTTGCGCAAAAAAGGACAATCATTGAGAAAACGCTTGGCAAATGCAGAAAAATTGTCCAATGAAGCTGCATTCCAACAAGTGACAAAAAATATGACCAAACCAGCACAACTGTTTGTTCACATGCAATTGCAGTCCATCAAAAAATCGAAAGGGAGACGGTTTTCTCTTGAGGAAAAAGTGATGTCATTGTCACTTTTCAAAAAGAGTCCTAAATGCTACAGGCTGTAGGCAGGCAAATATTTTGCATTGCCATCAGCAAAAGCTATGAAGCGATTACTGAGCCAAATTAAAATAGTGCCAGGTATTAATCCAATTGTCTTTGAAAAGATAAAAAAAGGGCTAGCTGAAAAGGATGTGCCAGATCGACTCTGCAGTCTCATGTTCGATGAAATGTCAATTATGCCGCAAGTGCTATATAATGCACATAAGGATGAACTGGAAGGGTTTGCATCAAATCAAGAGGACTCGTTTGCTGACCATGCCCTTGTTTTTATGGTGAAGGGTGTGAAAAATAATTTTAAGCAACCAATTGCTTACTACTTTACATCTGGACTAAAAAAAAATGAACTACAAATTTTAATAAAATCCGTAGTCCAGCACGCACTGGAAAGTAGCCTTATTGTGGTTAACACAGTATGTGACCAAAGTTCCGTTAATGTTGGCGCTATAACCGAATTGGTTAATAAAACGAAAGCCGCCTATCTTCGTCTAGGCAAAGAATGGCGTCATGAAATATTCAGAGTGAGTGGTAAGAGTATTATTCCCCTTTATGATACTCCTCATTTAATAAAAGGTCTCAGAAATAATTTGCTGAATAAAGATATGACATATGTAACATCAAATGTCAAAAAAACCATAAAATGGGAATATTACCAAATGGTTTATGCTGCCGACAAATCATACGGAGAGTTACGTCTCCTTGACAAAATTACGGAAGAACACGTAAATCCGGAAAAAAATAACAAAATGCGTGTTAAATCAGCGACACAAATATTCAGCCATAGTGTTGCTGTTGTGACAGAACATTTAACAGCAAGGAAGGATCTCCCCGAAGAATGTCATCAATTAATAGACATGACTTTATTAATAGATAATGTATTCGATTCATTAAATGTAAGCAGTATGTTCATACCAAATGGTAAAATTTATAAAGGGCCTGTGAAACACAATTCACCGCATCATCAACTGTGGCAAAAAGCTAAACAAGTTTTTAAAACTGTAAAATATATTAAAAAAGTTAAAGTTGGAAACAAAATCCGTCTGACCGAGACAACTATACCATCTGTAACAAATCTTATTAAAACCATAGAGGGCATGGAATCTCTTTGGGCAGTGCTGTCTAGAAAATATGGTTTAGATGCAATGTTGACACGGAATTTCAACCAAGACCCTGTCGAAAATTTCTTTGGGAACATCAGGAGTTATGGTGCAAGGAATACTGCACCTAATACAGTGGCTTTTGAAGGTGCTTTCAAAGCTCTGTTATTAAATAATTTTAATTGTCCTCATTCTAGGAGGGCAAACTGTGAGGAGGACTCAAATGAGTGCCTCCAGACTTTGGACTTTTTTTTAAGAGAGAAGGTTGATACTCCTGTTGTTCCTGAAGAAAGTGAAATAATTCATTTTAATAGTGAAATTTGCTCTGACCAGTCAAATACAACTGATGCTGGTCAGGGCAATTATGTCTGTGGTTGGGTTCTGAAAAAATGTTTAAAAAGTGTTATAAAAAGTTGTCAAACTTGCATAAATACTGTATTAGGCAGTTCGAGTAATAATAATGCATTTATTAAAGCCAAAGAATACAAAAACAAAAAATGGCTTTGCTATCCCAGCCAAGAAATTGAAAATTATTTCAATGAAGTTAGAAACACAGCATCTTCTTGCCTAAGGAGAAACGTGCCTAAAAAACGTGTGAAACAAACGATAATTACTTTTATAGATATGTTTGTGGATTGCCCAAATAAATGTCCAGCCCATGGTGATGCATTCATGAAACATTTTTTGAATGTGTCATTAAATGTAATAATTTACAGTTGGTGTCGGTCAGTTAATCGAATTTTGGCCGGTAAATTAATGTATGATGGTGAAGATGAAACCAAAATTGCAGCCCAAAAATATTATAATAAGCACAAATTTTATAAAAACAGAAAGTAATAATTAAATTTCCTTCAATAAAATATTGATTTTATTTTTTTGTTTTCTTTCATTGATCCTTAGTATTTTATAACAAATGTGTTGATTTTAGGAACATAAAAATATTTCTCGGTGTGTTATTTTACTAAAGCGTTACAAATTCTGACAAAATTAAGCTTTGTTTGGTGTTTAAGTGATCATTCAAATTTTCTTAGCTGTTGTTGCGTCATTTTATTTATTGGGATTTAGTAAATGTATTTTTATATTGTCCGAAAATCGCATTTTAACCAACATAATGACGCCAGCTAAGAAAATTTGAATAATCACATAACATCAAACAATGCTTAGTAGAGGTACGTAAGTAGGCACACATACATGCCTGTCAATGTATGTGTGTGTGTCTACGTATAGAGCATTATTTCCAGTCAAGAAATGCAGATGGCGTTTCGAACATGTATGCTTCAAAATGGCGCAAGAGGGCTCTCTTCTCCCAATGTATTATTATACTCTTTGGCGATGTTCCCTCGCTTCACAGAAAATGTGACATTCCTGTCCTCGGCTCAGTGATTGCATACGATTCGAATTTTAAACAAAAGAGTTATTCGGGTTTAAAATCGCGTCTCGGATAGCCGCGATCTCGGCTACTAGGGCGCTAGTACGGAGATTAATGTTGCCAACGTGCTGCCATCTCGTGCGTGTGTGGAGAACTTTGTTGAAACACTTATACGGAGACACTTTATAAGACAACTGCACCAAATACGTCTGGAGCATTGTAATGATGGGCAGTAAGGAAAAGCTGATATATTTTATTTGGTCACATTTTTTCCTTTAGCAGAACTTGGTAAGTATTGAGTTTTACATGGCAAGATGCACGTCGATGCTCAACCGATGCACCACGTGTCCCTATGGCAGACATCCCCACCTATGCGCACAAAAAGTTTTGGGAATACTTCATTTTTGCGTACAGCTACGGAGTAGAATTACTTAACGGCATTATCAATAAAAAAACAATGGATTTATTGACTTTGCGAAGACGGTATAGAGTACCTACATGCTAGGAAATATATCAGGAAACTACCTCGCCATGCCAATCTGTTAGCCACTTTATCACCGTTTGCTTCGCAAAGTAAGGTGCTCCAAAGCGTCGCGTTTCAGAGCACCATTCAGCTATTCAGTCGCCTTTACATTCGTCTTATGAATGTATACTTACCTCACACGCTTGTTAGCATCTAAGGATCCTCACAAAATCTAAAGGCCTAACTACTAGGCTTTGAATGCTGAAAACGCTTCATCTTGAGGTTCTTAACCTTGAAGAAATCCACAAAAACAAAGATAATATAGGTAGATACACTCAGCTAAGCTGCTTCCTCATCCTTGACAATTAATTGCCCGATCGTGTACATTTATCAGCAGGCTTGATGATATCCTAAATAATAGCCGCCATTTACGCTCTGTAATTTCCTGGTTGCCTAATGGAAGGGAAGGCTAAACTGCTTATAATGCCAGGATAAAGAGCCTATAGAGAAAATTATACTAACTGGCTATCCTATTTCTTTGTGTACTTAAAAGAAATGATTGACTGGTATTCATATTTTGAACACTCACAAAAACAAAGATTAACGAACAAGCATGTGATTGAAGAAACAAAAACAAAACCAATTCTTAAATCATTGCAAAAACAAAACCAATTCTTAAATCATTGTTTGATTCTCTTTTAGTGGTTTGTGACAAAGTACTCCAAAGTGAATTGAAGAATACGAACAAAAACTTTTTAGCGAATTTAAAGGCTGTCAACGAAACTGCGCCTTAACAATTATTATGGTCAATTACCACTTCGTTTTCGACTTCAGCAATGAGGTACTTAAATGAATGAAAGTTTTTAACTGAATATTTAGCGTCCATTTTCTGTTGAGCTCAGCTCAAAACAATACGAATGAGTGGCACAAAAGCGGGCGTGATTGCAAGTCTCATTTGCATGTTTCATTGACCGACAATTTAATTTTCACAGGCCCTCTCCCGGGGCGTTAATTTTCGTTCATTTGTCCTCCGACACATTTTCATAAAAGTATTATTTTGTACATTTCGATTCATAATTGTCACCTAATGAACTGTTTTATGTTATTGTAATGTATTCTGTGAAGTCGGATTTTCACTTATGAGTTTGATTATTTGTGTTAATTTGATAACAGGACAGGATACGGTTTTGGTCTGTTAGGGCTCGTCTTGGACCATATTATAAATAACTAGCTGCCACCCGCGTGCTAACTTACTCCCGGGATACAAGTATCCTATGTGTTATTCTAGACTATAATCTACCTCTCTGCCAAATTTCATCAAGATCCACTCAACAGTTTTTGCGTGAAAGAGTAACAAACATCCATACATTACATACATACAAACTTTCGCGTTTATAATATATAGTAAGGAAGTAAGGATTATAACTATATGATTCTTTCTTGACAGTTAGGTCATGATTATGTGTGCAACAAATATAAATACAGGTAACGTGTAACAACCTTACAGGGTTTGAAATCAAGAAAAGAAAACACAACACACTTGGGGTTAAGCGTCAAAACTCTTTGTCAACACCAGAATAATAAAACTTATGTAATAACAGATTTCTCGAACAGAATTACGAAGGAAATCCGTTTCCTTTACGTGACCTTCCTTACTTTGGAACATGTCGATTACCATTAATTTCGTGTACTTCCAAGAAATGTTCTCGAATATAACAACGAAACTGATTATCTTTGTATCCAAGAAAAGAATCATCTTTATTCGTATCATTTATTTGTGTTATCAATCGTGCACAGTCGTAGTTTTTCTGTCCATGTATATGTTTGTGTGGAAGTGAGTGTAATGGTCAAGATAATATGTTTCGTTCCTCAAATGTAGCGGGAACATTAATATTTGTCAAAACGTCGTCGCTCGGGAGCCTCGCGACAAAACATGGCGGAATAACTGCTGTTTTTCTTGAAATAATTCATTCTTGGGTATTATTTTCTTTGATATATGAAGCGATTTATGTGTGAGTTCTTAGATTGAACATATTTTGCTGCTTTTTTCCACTTACAGTTCGTAACTAACATCATCGTTCTGTTTCGGTTATTGTTCATCTTCTAAAGAAACAAAATTATGCGTTATACACATCATGGGTAAAATTTATTCAAATATTTGGGGTGAAAATTAACGTTGCACATCGTGTAAGCAATGGCTTACACGACGTGCTTAAACGTGCTTAAGTGATTAAACTTTTTATTGTATCCGAGCCTAATGAGGCTTAGATACAATAAGAAGTTTAATTCTTTAACTTTTTATTTCGTCTTCTTTTTAATTTTTACCCTCCTACCGATCTGTTGGTTGCCACTATTATAAGACACCAGTTTGGTATCTGTAAGAATATAATTTGAGTATCTATGTATAGCTCGTAATTCAACATGTTTTCCAATTTATCATTTCATTCGGCCTCCAAATTTAACTCGTACCAATTTCAATAAAGAGTTGGAATCTATTCCTTGCTTCAATCATTGAACGACAAATATAATTAACGTAATCCTATTTACAACACAGAATGTCTTACAACTACTCTATAAGGAGTAATCTCCCTCCGACATAGAATCCTAATATACAATGAATGGAGTAATTGGACGGCATTGTCAATCCGCAAGCCGGCTCGTATTCATGACGTTATAAGAGCCCTAATAACATTTTCCGTAATTGATTTTCAAAGGAAATCCCTTTTAAATTGGACTTAAAGGTTAAATAAAACGGACGCGTATTTTCAATGTGGGTGCTTCAGGGTAGCTGGCGGAGAAGTAAAACAGACGAAGTATAAATACTGGGCCTTTGAAAGATGAATTTACATTGGAAGCCGTGAGGCTCGCTTTAAGTTGGGTATCAAAGATTTATGCCAAGTACCTATATAAGCTTGCTTGCATTTCTTCATTGCACGTCCACAGCATTTAAATTGAGGTTTTAAAGGTGTCTAGAAGAAATACTACGAAGAAACTGGTATTCAGCTGAATAAAGTTGGGAAAAGGCTGGGTAGATGAAGAGGTGTCAAGTGTCAAGAACAAAACTGATTTAAAAATAATCTCCTGTATGCATTTTTTGTACAGAAGTTTGAAACGATAGTGCTAAAATGTAAACTTTAGTGTGTATAAAGTTAAAACTAGCGTTATCCAAAGAATTTATAGCTTTAGCTTATCAGGTTCCTTATAGCCCAGCCAGACCCAGATCTTAATGCAACCAAAGCATTTATAATTTAAAATTAATTTCTAGATCTGCGAGCCTCAGAGGACACCCGAGGAGATAGCTAAGTAAAATGAAGGCACAATAAAAAACAGGTTTTATTTTACGGATTTTCGGTCTAGACATAGTATCAGTTACCGTGTTTATTGTATTCAGCGTTCGTTAAAATTTGAACAGTTTTGAGTTCTTGATGTTCGTTTGCAAGCAAGATTATTATTTTCATTGTATTCTATTTTTGTATTAAATTGTGACATCCACCAACCTGCACTGCCCATTTACTGAGAGGAGTCATGTGCCTTGACAGTGGGATGTTATAGGCTGATATTATACAACTGAATAAATCCCACTGATCCCACATATGGACTTGGGTTCAGTAGGATTTATTCATCTGGGATATTATATATTCGTAATGATACCTACCTACTACATTTTGGGCAAGTAAGTTCTATGAACCCAATCTCCGAAAAAAGCTTTTAAAATTATAAAACTATCTGGGGCAAAATCGCAGCACCTTGGTTCAATGAGTCTATAAAGATTACGGAAGTATTTTAATAGGGAATATGCATGAAAAAAATATTTTTTATCTACACAATTTATATCAAAATATTAAAAAAAAATAATATACTAACAGTGAAAATAGAATCAAAATTGATCGAAAAACCAACGAGATATAACTATTAACAAATATATATGTCCCTCTCGTGAAAACGCTGTTTTGTATGGCAGCTGTAGGCGATATGGACTTTGACGTCAAAGTCCATATCGGACTTCTCTGTCTAATTGTCAACTTTGAAGCTTTATAACTTCATCTCGATGAAGTTATTTTAAAAATTATTTCATAAGTGCTTTCTAAAGCTAATAAGAAATTTCAATTTCAATTTGAAAACATAAAAATTGCATGCAAATTCTCTATTGGATATAAGCAAGGGAACTACGATAGTAATGGCTGTCTTAGAATATAAATAATATACGATGTACAAAAAAGTTAAGTCATCAATTACCAGAATTGAAAACATGATGATATTATCAAGTCATTTAATTATGTATTTCTAGAAACGAATTCCGTTCACTTGACATTACGACATCTAAGGACAAAATCCAGAGATACAAAACATTAGATAACCGCCAGCAAGTCCTGTGTCGCATTATGCGGGTCGCACTGTTCGTGATAGCTCTGAATTGCCTTATATTAATGTCCTCCCGAGGGTTGAGCGAGAAATTCCTTAAAGCAAATAACTACTGGAACACCAGTAATAAGGTTTCTTGCGAGGAATCCCGGGAACTCGATCAAATAAATTAAAATAGACGCTTTATTATGTAAATAAGATGTTTCAAAGATGAGGACTAAGAAGAATTTAATTGTTTACTGTTTTGGTTTCGAAAACCAATTTATGTAAGGTATTTTTGTATTGAAAGCAGACTTTATATAAATATTTTCATTCGGCTGCAGAATATTTTATTTTTAGCTAGCAATATGCTCGGAGATTTTAATATTAAACTCTAAATCGTAGTATGCTTGCTATGTGATACATAAGATCATTTTATTACAGTTACAACGATTTGAAATATTAAATAGTTTAGAACTCTTAATACATATTGTATTTGATTCATTTACAACAGAATGTAAATAATTACAAAATTCAAATAATTGAATAACTCGATTAAAAAATATCGTAATACTCAAACACAAACTGATTATAATACCTATTTTTTTTTTGAAGAATTCTCATACCTAATTGTGTACAAACGCATAAAAATAGTAATCATTGGGCATTAAAAAACAAATCGACATCGTTCTCAATGGGAAAAGTGACCAGTGTTTTGAATTTGTTTTTTTTTTTTATTTCTTTCGTGCGTGGTGCAATTGAGTGGTTAAGCAGTTGAATGCACACCAGGAGGTCTTCTCTCTAAGCCCGAAGTCCGCAGTTTCTAAGAATGAATGACAACACGATTTCACAGTTGTTCTTAGTTCGAGTTCAGGACTAATCGTAAGTCCGTTGGTGACACGGTGTAGAAAACGTACGACACTAAGACCGTAACAACGGAATTCAGGCTTAGAGAGTAGACTCCCTGAACCAAAACCGAAAATAAAACTAACATTTTCCTTCATCCTCAAAAACTGGAACACGAAATACATTTTCACATTCAGGGAATTTTCATTCAATCCCTACAATTTATTCTAGCACACGTAATCTATCGAAAGTGAATAAAAATCTTGTTGTGTCACCACACCCACAACGAACTATCGATAGAAACCGCAACAACGTTTTACATTTTTATTGAAGCTTAAAAACTGCATAGCCGCAGGTCGGAGTACACGTCCATCGGGTCGAAAGACCGGCGGATCATTTGCATTTTGCTCGATACATTTACATATACTTTTCCCTCGCCTCCCATAGGAGTGCAGTCGTAAAATGCAGGAACAACACTACGAATGCTGTTGCATAATTGAAGCTCTGTATTGTGTTAACTACTTGTAGTGCTGTATAGAAGCGGGGTTCAGATCTCTCTATCTGCGTGGTAGCCTGGTAGTTGTTTGTTTTATCACTGGTGTTTGCATAATGATGTGAATTTATTTAGAGTTAGCATTGCGGGCGGTGAGTTTAGCGAGCTTAATAGTCGTATGAGGCGGCTAATGGTTTATATCAGGGGAGCAGCTTACATATCGTACATGCAGAAAACATCATACTGATGCTCACTTTGTCTGCCAAACTCAGTGTCGCAATAAGGGTTACTATACTATAGCCTGCACCGTGGACATTATATTGTGAAACCTAAAGTACTACGTATCATCTATCCGTATGATATTGATGTCTGAAGTCTTTAGACTGCGGATGGAAAACCACTAACTATACAATGGTTAACCCACCAATGGTCAAGTCAGGTCTAGGACTAACTTAGTTCAGCTAAACTATTGTCAAGCTCGGATTTCGAATACTAAAAGCCTTGCCTGATCCAATCCCCGGATGGCCGGATCACACATAACGCATTAATCCCTGTAAAATCAACAGCCACATTACACAGTTATCATAGCTCCCATCGCCACACGTATCAGTGACGTCAGACATCGGCCACAGCCACAGAGCCACACGCCGTGTTGGCGGCGTGTTTGCATTTCACACGATGATCGGATTAATGCCGACGGCTCCCGGCCTATTTTCGCGCGGCCTTCGCGATCTGTTTTAAAAAGGATTACGATCGGCTCTGGTTCATTGTCGGCGTTATCCCGAGGCTGGCTTATCATATTATTTGCTCATTCGGATATGTGAGTAATTAGATTATGGGAGTTAATGTTTTTGTATGGGTTGGGATGATGTTGGGTTTGTTTGGATCCGTAGGCTCTGCGTCATCTCTCGCTACCGAGAAGCCGTTATAGCTGATGTTATTTTGAATAAATTTGAAGTAGATACTTGGTACAGTGCTGCCACCTCTTGACCTAAAGCAAAATCTATAGGTTAGGCTAATCTCGGTTCGGCTAGTCAAAGAACAATATTTTTGTTAAAAGTTTTTTTTTGTAATGATCTGAAATACTGACATTTGTCTGGTATGCAGCACCTTTATGCGGGCCATAGACGTTCAAATAATTTGATCAAATCGGCTGGTTCAAACAGTTTTATAAAATTGGCATGATGAATGTCTGTAGGAAAAACTTATCAAAAATGATTTGTCAAGTGGCATGAAGAAATATGAATCTTCTATTTGATTAAATTGTTTGATCAAATTACTTGAACGTCTATGGCCCGCATAGGACTTTGCCACTTTTCAAGTCAAATGTCTCTTTTCCCTCATCTAATTACAAAATCTTTTCTTTGTCTCGCTCGAAGATCTTTTAGGAGTACTTAAAGTTCCAACTAATTTATAGGTAATTATTTTTTAAATGTTCAGGTATTTTCTTTGAAATAATCGCTTTGAAAACATACCTTGTATATTATATCTGAAAAGCAATACCCTACTACAACACAACATTACACAATATACAAGTTATTACACATAGGTATTAATTTGTACAACGATTCACAATACAACGAAAAATCGCTTTGAAAAAGGAACTTAGTTATTTCAGTTAAGGTAATCTTACACATGAATATTTCAGATGTTGATCTTTCGTTAAATACTAGCACCTGAGTTTTGAAAAGCCTAGATTATACCTATTTCAATAAGAATATCTGATTCGTCGAATATTATTTGACACGTCCAGGCCTAAGTGTGCACGCAGCTGCGTATGGAGCTATTTAGCTTTAGCTTGTGCTGGGGATGTGTGACTTGGTGTGTGGCCGTGTGTAGGTGTCCGTTGTTCGCGCCTCGTCCACAATCATCCATACTATATTCGTATTCGTGTCGTTAAATAGATACATGCCATATTTAATCTCATGTTACCTTTTTTGATTGACAGAATATAAAATATGGTATAACTTGACTTAAGCAATGAATGATTTTTGAAAGCTTTTCTGCAATGTGGAATTAGCTGAAGAAATTGACTAAAAAGAGCATCCTCCAGACATTGCTCTATTATACCTTAAATATATTGTCATTAGACTCAATATGCAGTCAAAATCGTGGATGTGCTGTGATGAACTTTGCTAAATGTGAGCATTAACTAATTTTTAATGCTGAATTAAGTAAAAAAAAGGTATCTTTTTTTTTTAATGGTACCAACAAACTAGAATCATTTATTTCAACTAAACCATTAACAGGCACTTTTAAATGGTCAATGTGTCGATCAGTTCGAAATATAAAACTGGTGGCACATTCCTTGAAGCAGTGGTGATCCCTATGCACAAGAAACTCCATGGGCTAATTATCAGGTAACCATTAATTCAATGGTTTTGCAACTTGATCATAACCAGAGTCGAGGCATTACCACAACACATTCCATTCGAGCACGCAAAGCAAACATTTTCCGATTGTAACGAACGAATTAAAACGATGGCGGTAACCTGTAGACAAAGGGTTCAGTAACGATGGATTCGCGTGGAGGTTTTTGTCTTCAGTGAATGCAAACTGTATGCTTGTGAAGGAACGAAGCATATTGGATTGCTTTAAGTACGTTTACTTGCCCTGCAAAAGCCATGCAACACATATATTTTTTGTTCTTCTTACAAATTCACATTTTCAATAACGTAAGAAGTAATAAGGCTTCCGCAGACAGGCACGAAATGAAGAGGGGACAACCCTTTTTCACATAAATTGATGTACAGAGTGCTTTTTTCATGGATTTTTTTGCACAAATGTTTTGACGTATAGTAACGTTGTATCGTTAATGTGAGTGAATTTAACTATTATAATTCTCGTTTCGCACATAATATTAATTTATTTGAATTGAATACTATTTTAATATTTTTGTATGAAACAAATTATGTTTGTCGCATGAAATTAAACCAAAATACCATGGGATTGTAGTTTTATAAATTCAAAATTCACTTACATTAACGATACTGTAACGTTAATATACGTCAAAACATTCGTGCTAGGCCCTCTGATAATTATTAAAGAAAATAAAAAACATATTTCCACCCAAACGGACGCAAACATAATTATCAATTTGCCCAATTCTTAATAATCCAGATGATTTTTCTGGAGTTGGTAGGACCAGCCAAAAATCCCTTCCAAAGCAGCACTCCAATAATACCAGGTTCATATTAGTTCCAGTTTAACAGGATTAAGAACTGGCAAGTTTACGGAACATCCGTATCGACCGGTATTGAAGCGGAACTTATCCTAACTCCGGTATTTCCAATGTTACTGAGTTATGACACAAGAATGCTTTTATCTCAGGGTATGCTCACGAATATCGGCAATTTCTACCCGCTAAGGAGACTGTAAAACTGGTGGAACAAAAAAAAGATAAAAAGTACATAAGAGATTTTCTTAAGATTGGTGGTAAAATAATATTTCCGAAGCGAAACTTAGTGACCGTCAGGATGGCTGGCCCAACGAGATATGCGCATAAGACCATGTGCACTGTTTAATACCTATAATGAAACATTTGCTAACTTTGCGTCAATAAAGGGTCAGCCATTCTGACGTCAGGTTGGCTCACCACTACTTCCAAGTTCTAACAGTTTTAGCGTTGTATTATCCGCATTAGTACTGTAAATATTTACTACCTTTTTACAACCCTAACATATTTTAACACAACTTTAAGAAGCTCCTTTGTAAAGTTGTTAAAAGCCATAAAAACGCCTGTACATTAACTATTTCCGTCTTTTCATCTCAGAATAATTGCTAACAATGTTTTTGCAGGCGCTTAGTGGCTAATGAACATCTTGTTTCTGAAATCAATAGTAAAGTTTTAAATCTATTTATTGACATTTGGGCATTTATTAAATTGATCTTGATCAAATTATGATACAGAATTTGTTAATCATTTATTGACATCAGATTATTTTCACATAAAACTGGGTCCCACAATATTTAAAACTGTGATGATAAATTATTGTGCTCAACTTTACTTTTGTTGTTTGTGACGTGCACACGTTAATTATAATTTGATTATTGATGTCACGCACGACGACGGCCACGAAACTTATCTATCAACTTAGTACTTGTTAAAATTTTAACGTATGAAAAGCACTCATTTAATCGACACATAATGATAGAAGGTACCACCTATCAATAAGTGCAGTCATACCCCATGAAACACAAATAAAGAACCGTATCTCCATGGCCACCCTGTCCCATTGATAAAATATATCTTAAAGTCATTTAAAAGGAACAGCAAGCCAGATTTTTTTAAAAAAATCTAGCGAACTAAAATTTATTCTATTTTTTTTACTTAAATATTTGCTCCAAGTTAACCGATCAAGCACCGGCAACACCGAATTAATCGCGAATGTAATGTTTATTTACCAATTACATAAGATTTATTTTTTATTTGGGAATTTTCACATGTCGGGGCTTTAAACTAAATAAATTTAAAAAAATATTTATGATAGTGCCATCTATAATGTTAAGGTTTTACTTCCCTGCTCTCACTACTGCCCTCTGCGTTAGACCAGCTAAACGGCTTAGCCACCCTGAGCCGTAGGTTTAACCGAATCTTAATACATCTCCAGGTTGAAACTAGATGGCGCTACAACTAACTTAAAATTGTTCTGGAAACCCAACAGATGGCTGTACCACCATAACGTAAATTACCCCTTTGCATTGGTGGTGTTTTGTTCATGGTGGCTCGAATTATGAAAATTTTCATACAAATAATGAAATCCAAACCTTAGTTTTGGTGGTAGCCCAAACTTTTAATGTCAACGATAATTATTATTGTTGATATTCTCGTCGATATTCAGAATTATGAAGGTTTGCAATAATTTTTAATTTTTTTGCCTTGCCTCTAATTTTTCTGAAATCCTCAAAATAAATAGGCGCCGCTGAAACTCACAAAAATTGTACACCTATGTCAAAATTGGCCAACCGAATGTTTCGACGTACAAAACACCCCTGCCTAATCCTTCGAGCAAAACAGGCTTGATTCTTTTAAAATATTTGATTGAAATCCCGTTATAAAAGTATCGCCAGAACTAAAAGTGGACCCCAAAAAAGTGAGCATTGTCATAGCATTGTTGTCACTATGCATGCGTTTTCATTAGAATTTTTTTCTTTCCTTTAAAGATTAATTTAGTCAAAGGAACAATAAAATGTATTTATTGCAGTAAGTTAAGTTAAGTATCACTGTCACTTTCTATCAATGCCGGCTAAAATATTCCATTTCCAATACAGTTATCGACAGGGGTTAATTGGTTCACAGCGATGGCACGTCGTTCACAATTTATTGAAACATGGAACGGTAAAAGCAATAAAATTCTGATTTTAATTCTGGGGAAATGTTTTCGATTCCTGTCACGTTCTTTGAGCAAATGAACTTCCATTATAAGATGTCCTTGAAGGGCTCGTGGCAACCACTCAGACAGACAGGATCGACTCCATTGATAGTCCACCATTTTTTCTCTTAAAAATTCCACGAAGAAAACGTAAGTTCGGAATTCCTTTTTTATGGGAAATCATCACATGACTCCTCCCGCTCTGGGCGGAGCGGAAGGGAGTGTCAGACTCTTACTATCTAAAACCCAACCTCCAAATGCCCTTTGCGTTCCAGGGCCGCGGTAACTCTTACGAACAATTTCGCAACCCTGATATAGGCACTGGCTCCAATGGGCCCCGTCAATTATGCTGACATCTCTTTGAAAGCGCGCGTGGAACAAAACGCAGCGTCGACCCGGGCCTGGTCTTTATCGGAAGGCGAGCCACCCATCGCTCGTCGTCCACAAGCCCGCGCCTACAGTGGCCGGGATCGCCCTGCTGCGCGGCTGGGGCGTGAGGTTCGGCTCTGCCTTCGCTTGCATTACTGCTTCGCGGAAGAAGGTGACTGCTTCCCATGCCCCCTCGCTCGACCATAGATTGAACCAGGGTCGAGCTCGATAGGTCGCCCCTGATCGCCTTTATGAGGACACGGCGGTGCTCCGCCCAAGCAGAGCAGACCTCCCCGTATGCTTCACCGTGTCCTCCGGGCGATCCACACAGTGAGGACACCCGGGCGTGTCCTCCTGCCGAATCCGAAACAGGTACCTCCCGAAACAATCGTGTCGGGTAAGTACCTGCGTTAGGCGGAAGGTGCGGACGTTATGGCGCCTCTCTAGCCACTCCTCAATGAGGGGACTTATCGCCACAAATAGTGACGTACCCAAAGTTCAGAACCCCTGCAAGTATCGATGAAAGGCCATGCCTTGGAAAACACTTGTTCCGGCTGTCATTAATCGTAGATCTCCGGCAGTTGATATGAAAATCAGAAGTTAAAAACAGTCTGACCACAGTCTTTCCAAGGGATATCGTGTAACCCTGTTCCTAGGCTGTGGACTGTGGAGTCGCTACATGTAAAAAACTATTACTCAGCGACATGCAGTTACACTGAAAGCTGAACTTAACATAGTAGGGAAAAGCCTAAGCAGATTGATACGAGTAAATGGCAGTCAGAATCAGAAGACAAAACTTCTTCAATCAATCGAATCTTAGACTATCGACGTTTGCAGTGTAGTGGTTGATAACATTGAGCTTGATTCGGTGGAACGCGGAGCTAAGAGGCTCATTGGCCTGCTAGGGTTGCGGAATTTGTCCGAAAGAGTCACCACGGTCCTGAAACGCAAAGAGCATTTGGAATAACACTGATGGGTTTTAGTCACTAAGAGTCTGACACTCCCTTCCGCTCCGCCCAGAGCGGAAGGAGTCATTTGATGACATCCAATCTTTAAAAAAGAGGCTCATGGCGACGTAAAGCTGGTGGATGCCCAGCTTCACAGCTTGGCTCATCGCCATCAGACTTCATTCAAAGAAGAAACTACATACATATTGAGACTGACAGCAGACGCGACGCTAAAAAATTAAACAAACGACTGGACTCGATATCCATCAGATTAACTTAGTTGTCCTTGACCCTGCTTGAAATACTCACTATACGGATGTCTTGCAGAACATTTGAGCGTAAAATGTACAGCCGTGCTCATTCCCACACACAGAAACGCGAGGTCATGTTGAAATGGAAAACATTAGCTAACGTACAATGGACCCCATAACGACTAATTACTTTTGTATTACACAATGTAAGTCAAATTACTCACCTAGTTTGTAATGAAGTGGCTTTCAACTATGTATACAATACCTAAGTAAGAAATTTATAAGTAGTAAAACTGAAGTGGAGCCTTGTCATTTTATGGTAGCAAATTTTTTAAGAAGGTAGATATTAGAGGAGTCGTTGATAAAAGACAACTGACCTTTAAGTCAATCAATCTGCCTTACCTAAGTAATTTTTTTTTTTAAGGATGGGAAATCATCAAATGACTCTTTCCGCTTTGGGCGGAGCGGAAGGGAGAGTCAGACTCTAAGGCTGCGGTTCCACTGAGGCGGAGCGGAGACGAGCTGTGCCGCGATTCACCACTCACATGGCTTGAAATCTACATCTCACTCCGCTTCAATGGAAACAGCATTGCATGGCGGCTTCACTCCGCCTCGATGGAACCGCAGCTTTACTGACCAAAACACATCCGTGTTCCTCCTAATGCTCTTTGCGTTCCAGGGCTGTGGTGATTCTTTTGAACAAATTCTGCAATAATATGTACATACCCATGTGTACCTAGGCTTATAAAAATACAATAAGAACAAATAAAAAGCTAGAAACGGCTTTTCAGTTTTTTATTCGGGTTTGAGACCATTTTATTTTTTACACACGCTTTAATGTTGATGACCAATTGTCTATAAATCAAAACATGTAATTAATCTAATTATTTGATTGCTGGGCTACACAAAACCATTTTGAAAACATCACTTTTGTTCAATAACTGAAAGTACACCGAAGGACAGTCTTAATTTACGTACCAACCTATTTTATATCATACTGTTAAGAAGACCGCTATTTGTAAACATAAATAGGCAGATACCAAGTAGGTACTTGTGAACACACAGCAACATAATTGCCATAGATGAGAACCATGAGAGATGTTGCGGTTGACCATAAATTGCATCATGCTACCTACTTACAAGAGAAAACAATATTACTGTGGTAACTTCACAGTTATTGGCTAAATAACTTTGCGAGCTTAAACCAACTAACATAATATTATTTACAGTGGACCCTTAAAAATACATTGAGATAGAAAAACAACGAAAAGTAATTTGGCACAAAACCATTATTTAATACACACATAAGAAAATACACATTATACGACAAACGAACGACACATTCGTATTTTTCATATTGGAAAAACACTGAAACCTTTTTCATATAAAACCCAATCGTAACTTTTTGTCTGGCCTGAGGATACAATTCCATCTTTATTGAGCAACGATTGTAACTTTCAGACCGCTATTCTAAAAACCTGTACACAGTTTCGTCTAAGGACGAAATAATTTTAAATGTAATTTCAAATATCAGCTAAGTATTTCCTCAATTTGCCACTAAGAATAACGTTTTGAGTACTTCAGAAACGCCTCACCATAGCCTTTGTTATCGCGAATCGAGTCGAGTGGAGTTACAAACGGACTTAGAACTTAAGCCTCATATTTTCCTAACTAACCAAAGCCTAATTTTCTGACTAGCCTTGTTCCAACTAAGATGGGTAGGGTACCGTCTCTGCCAGGGTTGCTGAATTTGTTCGAAAGAGTCACTTCGGTCCTGAAACGCAAAGGACATGAGGAGGAACACGGATGAGTTTTAGTTGATAATTTCCCATCCATAAAAAGGGTTACCAGTCTATTCGGATGCAGCTGAATACCAGTATAAAAAATACTGGTATTGAGTGCAATGGTTGCCTATCTGCCTTCCACAACTCAGTTAACACGATGCCTCTTAGTAAAACTGATTGTCAGACTTTTGGGCTTTTGACTTCCCGTAAAAACGTGAAAAAATCTTCCAATAGGTACCTAAAACGAACTAAAGGTAATTCATTAAAAATGAATCAAGTTTCAGGACCAGAATAGCTATTAAGTGTTATAGGTCACCTATATGTAATTTTAGGTTCAATCGGTTAGTACGGGATTACGCTTCTATTCACTGAAACCCATTCGTTCATTCATTCCTCGAAACCCACCTTTATTACTTTACCGCGATATCTTTTGCTGTTCTCTAACGACATTTTGACCTCTGCTGCCATGATGTTAAAAGCGATGAAGGTAAGACAGCGTTGAAAAAACATATTTGCTATTTTCGTTAGTGCCTGCTACCGTATGCAGGACACGTTTCGGCTCTGGGTCGAGAAACTTCAGGAACATTTCGGACAAAGGCGTACTTGTTCGAAGATCGGATCAAAAGAGAAAAGATTTTCCAGAGCACCGGAATCAGGTCAGACAGCCAGTTATTTTTAATAAATTGGCCTTTGGTAGACCGTGAAGACTCTATCTTCATTTTGAATAATAGGTGAGCGGAAAGTTTGTATAATGTGGAATCTATCTGAAGCAGCGCTATACTGTAAAATTCTCGCCGTGAATGTGAGCGAAGTGAGCTTGAATTTAGACATCAATCAATACCTTAAAGTGAAATCACAGCTCACTTTAACTCACTTCACCTCAATTTTGCACATAACCGCCGGTCGATTCTATCGACATCTCACGGTGTTCACCTAAGCGGAGTGAACGACAATAGAGCTGTCATTCCATCTTATTTGTATGGTTTGACAAATCAGCCGTCGTGCGCCCTGCCCGGGTGTTCACTTCGACATGTTTACAGCCGGTCGATTCTGTCGACATCTCACGGTGTTCACCTAGGCGGAGTGAACGACAATAGAGCTGTCAATCCATCTTATTTGTATGGTTTGACAGCTCACCTGTCGTGCGCCCCGCCCGGGTGTTCACTTCGACATGTTTACAGAATCGCACTGCAGAATCGCACTGCTGAATCGCACTGCAGGTCAAGCTCCCGACATGTCAAACTTCAAAATCATATAATATTCCGTGCGTTATGGTAAAAATAGAGTTTTAGCACGCGTAAATCGGGCGACACACCGGTGTGTCGGCGGAGCAAGATTTTCATAGAAAAGACTTGCTCAATATTTATCGCTGATCTTGTGTTTCATTGTCATTTTGATCACATTGGAAGCTATTGACATTTTGATTGCACCGATAGTTACTTTCTGTCGTGATCAAATAGTCTGTGACCCCAACATCGATTAACCTACCCTACACAAGTGGTTACCTAACTAAATACCCAAATACACTAGTTGTATTATCCCATAACGCCTCCGTCTATCATCAGAGTTTCTAAGTACAATGTGCACCAGTAGACCTGGGTCCCTACAATGACGTGCCAATGCCATCGTAACTTCGTTGTGAAAAAGGAGCTTTATGTGACGCATACCCACTATATTAGCTCGGTCTCTCTTTCACACACCAGAACCATGATGGTTTTACAGGTAACATTCGCAGCAAGCACGTTACGGCGTGTGCTAAAATCCGTGTAACATGCTCGTTACGAACTTTGCTCGCCCCTGCTCTAGATTCGCTCTAGATTGGATCTTTGATTTCGCTAAATTATTGTTAAATCAAGTACACGGTTTTTCCTTTCTCCCACTCTATGTTTTACAATAAATAAACACAATGTAGCCACTCATCGACGCGTGTGTTACGTGTGCTCGTGACGATATATCGCGTCTTACTGACTTCCATATATATGTGTCGCAGCCAACTAGCTAAATCCGCTGTTTAATTTAAAGTCTAGCCTTTTCATTGAACTGTGCCGTTTAATCAGCGACATAAGTGACATGGGTAAGTCATTAAACGAAATTGAACAAAAGATGTCTCTTAGGTCGCTGAAAAATCCGCACATTTAAATGAAAAGGCTAGGCAACCAATTCAATGGCTGATTAAGCTAATTGGCTGCGACATATATAAAATTATTCTGTGGTACTGACTGAATCGCATAGATAGCACTCAAAAGGACTAGCTAAACACCAACAGCGGGCGGAGCACTCGAAACGAGTGGCTCGTTTCTCGCGTGTTTGTGCTCGTTTCCACGTAGGTACTGACTGCACGAATGCTCGCTTTGTAACATGTTACATTATTACGCCCCGTAACACCGGTCAGTACCCACTTTAAAAAGTCATAGTAGGACAGGACGGTGCTCGTGGATAACTCTGCGTCACGTAAAAAGGCTAGGCTGTCTACTTCACCTGAAAATAGCAATTAAATTACCATTACCCTCAATCAAGTAACATTCCATGTCTGTCCATGCTCAGTTTCAGTGGAAATAAATATCTCAATTGACCTCGTCTAGAAATATGAGTCTAACTTCGATCTTTATGAAGTAAACACCCACACAGACAAGTTAAGAAGCTTACACAGTCGCGTGTGGAGGGATCATTATGAAGAAAATAGCTTTGAATTTCACTGAGTGTTTGTACGTACACATCTTTTACGGGCTCCTACATTCTGTAAATAGCAAAATCCAATTTTAAGTCTGTTACAAAGGCATTCCAAAGTCATTTGACTTTCTAAAAATTGATCAATCGTGTGATTTTCCCATCCCTATGTAATAGACCGCTTTAGAACTGATTAATTCGGACTGGAATGGCACCATCGGTCGCTTCAAAGATTCAACGGGTCAAATCTTAAAGTAATTACATTTTATCTTTGAATTTGTGAATGATTAAAACACTTTTTATTATGAAAACGACACAAAAGAGAAAGTTTGAGAAACTGACATTGATATCGGAGAGATTATCGTTAAGAACAAACATTTTGTTAATTAATGAGAAGGTCAGGTCTTGGATTTCCTTTTCATGAAACGATTTCTCAATAAATTACTTCACAATACCCCTGCTAGTTGGTGATATAGCAACTATAAATGCGGTTTTGAGTATCTGTGAATGTCGAGACGTACCTACTATGGCTAAACGATCGTGCCTTTGATCAAATTCGACAGAGACGAATGAAGATACAGTTCAGTTCAATAGATGCCAGTCTAAACCGCACCTGGGATACAGGACCTTTGTACTTCAATTTCGGAAAAGTCAAAGTTTTCCACACAGGTAGCCACTAAGAGCTTAGCAACTTACAAAATAATCCTAATCATTATACATAGTATTATTTAATGCGAGTTTGTAGTTCATTTGTTTTTCGCTTTCACTCCTGTACCGAACCGATTTTGATGAATTTAGAGTTGAAGTAGGGACCCCGTTTTCCGCACTAGACTCCAATTCGATCCGTTGTGCAGGGACCCTGAAAATGGCTATACGTTTTTTTTGCGAAAATCTAAATGAACGCGAACGATGTCCCAGGCAAATGCTCCTGCCAGGGTTGCAGAATTTATTCGAAAGTGTTACCGTGACCCTGGAACGCAGAGGGCATTTAGAGGAATACAGATGGGTCAGTAAGTCAGTAAGAGTCCACTCCACCCAGAGCGGAAGAAGTAATTTGTATATTTCCCATCCATAAAAACGGCAAAATCCAATGGTCTATGATAAAGTATATTTGCCTTTGTAAGTACCTATCTATATCTAGATAAGGAGGGCCTTGACAAACTTTTCCTACGGGTGGTCACTACAAGCACAGCATATTACTATAATTTACAAAGAAGACAATGCAATGTAACTAGGTATAATAAATATGTGCGTCTACCTAGATCTAGAAAACGACCGCGCTTTGATATACTTGTACTTACTTACACACTGCAAAGTAGTCACTATACTTATCATTGAGAGTAGTTAAAGTTCATTGTCCCTCGTTGTATCAATTAACTAAGGAAAAGGGGCTTTAAACTCCATGTGGTATTCCCAGACGATGCCCCCTGTCTGGAGCTTTCAATGATAACATTATTATGCATGGCATTACGAGGTATCTTTTTCCTTGCCTTACTGGAACTTTCCAGACTTGTTTGTTGTTATGGAATTCCGCATGAGAAAAAATACATAAATTGAGGCGACCACAGTAGGTATATCGAATCCTTCAGATGACTGAAGATGTATAATTGAACCTTGAACCACAAACAAGGACATACCAATATCTATCAAATCATGTGAAATCCACAGAAAATGTTTTCTAGAGAGTAGGTAATGCCATTCGATCCAGATTTTGTCCGCTCTAATCGAGCCCTTAGGGCAAAAACGTTTATACCAAAGAATTGTCGTTTACTCTCAGACCCAGTAACATTTAAGTTTATTTACGAGAATAATAGCTGTGAAAGAATTCCTATAAAACAAAATGGCCCTGAAGCGAAAAATTGTTGACATAAAGTGTATAATTTTAATTTCGCGTGAAAACCCAATTTGTGGCCACAAGTAGAAAGAACGGGGCATGTTCTTGTCACCCGAAGCTTTAATATAACCCGGGATTTAACGTTATCCTTGTAAGGGACCAAATAGGTATATTCATTATTTTCTTGTAAACCTGTTTAATTAGAGGAGCTCGCGCTAATAAATAACCCTGTAAACTGAGAGACGTTAGTTAAAAGAACATGCTTTGGGGTAAAACTAAAATATGAGGTACGATGTAAACTAATGTTAAAACGGTTTGTTTGTGTGTTAAAATGATTTCACTGAAATAATAATAATACACTATCGCTAAACTTGTCACAATTTAGGAAGCCCGATTTGACAGCCGAGAAGATAGGGATAGAAGATCGCTTTACCAAGACATTTATTTCATGTCTCTTTCATAATCACTAGAAAAGCAATGTTATATCCTGCTGTCAAATCGGGCTACTTAGATTGTGACAAGCATAGGTGACTATATATTTTATCGCCGAATAATGTTTAACCACGTTTCCTAAGGGATAGATTCGGTATTCCTTGAAAAAAACTTAAAGGAATACCGAATCTATCCCTTAGGAAACGTGGTTAAACTTTAGAAATAAGTAAGTACCTATCACCTTTGTGACAAACAGACACGATGAAAGAACAGAAAAAATCTGTTCTTTCTTCTTGTTTGTTTGTTACCTACTGCTAAATAAATAAATATACAACGAGAGCAAAGCCATGAGAAATAGATAGTATCCTCTAAGGGGTCATATACGTTACGTAACGATTGGAGTAAGCAACACTATGCTACTATTGCACAATAATCTACTGCTACCGGGAGGATGTTATCTAATGTATGAGTTACTGCCTGCACCAATGCATTATGCTAATTACCTACATTATGGACTCATAATAGGTCACCCTGGAAAGTTTTGCCACATAAAAGCCTTACTGTAAAAGTCACTATGTAGGTATATGTCGCAGCCATATCGTATAACACGCCGTATTACAAGTAAGCGCGGCGTCACGTTCAGCCGGATTTCAATTCAGCTGAAATAAAGTACACATGGAGCCCTTATACAAACTGGCGCATCATCGATACGTCGCTTTGAAAGTTTTAGTTCCAATAAGCCTAACCTTTTCCTTGAATAGTGCCGTTTAATCAGCGGCCTACGTGACATTCCGGCATTTAATTGAACGGCTAGTCAAATCACTTGGTTCAATATCGTTTAATGACTTGCCTAGCCAAGTTGCGGAACATAGGGTACAGGGAGCTTAGGGCTTAACATGAATGGCATGACGGGTCATATTATATGACCCGTCATGCCATTCATGTTAGGTTCCTTTATCAGAAATAGAAGCTCTGCGCAGCGGAGCTTTGTCGCGTCATCGAGGTTAGAATGGTAAAGTTAATTAACATTTTTCCGAATCATATGAATTGTTATGTTTGCGAAGACATAATTACTATGGCAACGACCTCTAAAAACCGACACGTCGTGACCTTTATGAAATCATAAACCGAAATAATATTATATTTTCCAATGACGTCATAGCTAAGCTTTTTTCAGACATCACGTAGGCTTGGGCCTCTATAATAAACATGGTACCGAGTCGACGTATGAATGTACGACTTTTCCAAAATATTTTTATGAGTCGGAAATCATCAAATGACAATCAAATGAACATGACGTGAGTGTCAGACTCTTACTGACTAAAACCCAACCGTGTTCCTCATTTGCGTTCCAGGGCCGCGGTGACTCTTTCGAACAAATCCGCAACCCTGGGGGTCGGCTTACAGTCTCACCGGATGAAGCTGAGAACCAGTATTTGACACAGAGCGAGTGCATAATCTGACCTCCACATCTCACAGTCACTGTCGCTATATTGTTTGTTCATATGTATCATCTAGTTTTTACTAGGTTTTTTCAGTACCTATGTGTTTTGTGCTAGGTATGTAGGTACTACTATGACTTGCTTGAATGATATACTCGTCTTCTTGAAGAGTAACATATCTCTCGGCAAAACTGGTGTCAGGTTTTCTGGCACCAGTTACTACTACAGTCACCAACAGACCATCCGTAACGATTGCCAAAAATCAACATACACATCGCACACCTAGATCCAAAGGGAGCTAACTCATAAATTGCTATATTTGAGTTATACACACCATCACATTAACATAATATATATTTACCTGTATTTTTAACACCTAACAAGACTGGTTTACATCCGTACACATCAACATAAGGTTCAGTTGAAAACCAGCGTCAGGCAGCGCTTATAATAGTTGTCTGGCATTTTGCTGAACTGGTCCTATTTGGCGCAGCCGCGGGGCACACAATGTTTTGTTTTAAGAGTGAATTTCCCGGGACCAAAAATTGCGTGGCATCAATGAAATTGGTACTAAAAAACAAAGTTATAATGTTCTAACATTTTTTTCCGGTTAGGTGAAATAGAAATCCACGTGTAGCACTAAATATTTTATTAATAGGATTAATGGATACTCCAAAATAATTAATTAAACCTCGAAATATTTCATTGCCGTGTTTGTCCACACGTCACCTTGTTGTGTATTATTCCTCATTGATAAAAATCTATTGGTTATTTATATTAAAACCTAGTTTTATTTGATACATGAATAGTTAAAGTATTGTTACGGAATATATTTATTCAAATATTTCAACAATACAACGAATGGTTAATAAAAAATCATTTGTCCCAGAACTACCGTTCATCGCCGTGTCCTAATCATGTTCAAGGATATTGTTTTACCTAATGACTTGCGTCCCCCCCGCGGTGCGCTAAACGTTTCGTATTAGTGCTGCCTAAGTGCTCGACGTGGAAGGACGTACACACGTGCCTGCGTTTTCGAGCTATAATGTAAGTTATTCAATTTTTATGTTACTGGACATTTTTTCTTTCATCGCCGTGGATAGGTATAACCTCATTTTGAATTAAGTTTGTCTTCTTGAGTAAGCATTAGATAGAACGCCATTTCTTTTATGTTTATTTGTGAAGTGTTTATTTCTTTAAATAGTTAATAGATTTTTTGTTATTTATATTTTTTGCCTTGATTTTCATCGCCGTGCTTTCATTGCCGTGGTGTTTGTGCGCGAAATTTGCTATGGCAATGAAAAAAAAGACACGGCAATGAAAAAAAATTCATTGCCATGCCTTGTAAAACAATTTATTTTCATTGCTGTGGCCAGGTATTTCATTTCCGTGACTTGTGTTTTCATCGCCATGGTATGATTAGGCAAAGAAAATATCTTTATCACCTTTTATCTGTTATACAGGTAATACCGATTACTGACATTACAGGACTCGTCAAGTTAACTCTCTCTGCAATGCGATAAAACATTTAAGGATAGACTTGATGAGTTTTTACTGTACAGTCAACTACAAAAAGATGTAACATAATGTATAACATAATAACGTAACAAAATGATGTAACATTTGGTACTCTATCACACGTATAATATACCCTCACACACGCATGCGCCCCCACATACTACAGTCTGATTTTAATAATGGATTGTTTATATTTTTAGGATGCCAAGATGCCTAAACCAAAATTATCTAAAGAGGCGAGAAAGGAGAGGAAAAGATTGGCGGAAGAAAAGCGACGTCAAAAATTAAGAAGCGACCCTGTATTAAGAGAGGAGTATCTAAGAAAAGAAAGAGAACGATATCTTAAAAAGAAGGCTGCAGGAGTAGTTCTTCCTCGAAATGCAATGACTTCACAATATTATAGGAGGATAAGGTCTTGATTCCAACACTTGTGTGGGAGTAAAATTTGGGCAAGGAAATATTACAAAAGAAGAATGAGAGTACAATAAGTAAAGAAAGACTGTTGAATTACACTCGCAACACTACTTAGAGATTTCAATACTACAGCCTTTATTCTTATACATACTCCCATTCTTCCTTTTGTAATATATTATCTATCCAAATCTTACTCCCATACACAATTTGTCTGGGTTTGCCTTTCCCCCTCGGAGACGGAGAGATATAATGTTTTTTCATTTCCATGGATTGATTCTTTCATTCCCATGGCACAGTTTTTTCATTGCCGTGGACGCTTGTTTCATTGCCGTGCACGCATGTTTCATCGCCGTGGCACGGAATTTTTAATCCTGTATATCTCGTTAGTTTTTTAAGTTATCTGCTAGACATTAAGCAAGAATACAATACATTATCAAAAACTTTAATAAAAGCGTTTTTTTTTTTAAAAAAACCTTAAGATAAAAAAATACACGGAAATGAAGATTTTGTAGGACCTGTTGAAATTCACTCTTAAAATTAATGTTTATTCTTGTTTGTACCTACATTGTGTGTATCTGTGTGTGCCAAATAAACTAATTTTCTTTCTTTCAAATTTCTTATTTCAATAGGTACCTACCAATAAAACAGATTTTCACACCACCTGATCGAAAACGTCAAATTATATATCATGCCAACCTAACCTAAAGTGAGTCATTTTTGGCCGGTGGCACAGCCGGGCAATAATATTGTACTGGATTTCATTATAACCCGCTGGTCAATAATGTGATTTAAATTTGGAACCTCATCTGTCTGCTCAATTGGCGGTATATTAGGTACTTACAACGCCTTCTGTCTCTGTCTCTTTCTTTCTGTTCCAGAAAGAGGAATGATATTCTCGATACTCTTACTACTTAGGGATGATATTCTCGAATTTCTACAAAATCATAATTGACCAGGGTCCAGGATTGAAGACAATATTATAAGAATAATTGGTTATGTACGGATTATTGTATCAAAAAAAGGATAAGAATAACACTTAAAACCCATTTATAGTCGATTTATTAATTTAAAAACTATTTTCTCGTCGTTTCTATGACGTTCTAAATTCAAATTGCATACAGCCAAGCGTCCGAACCCATTCTACCAGCTGATATAGCTCAAAGCTCTGTATAAAGCTTCGTGTACACATAAATCGTATTAGGTTGCTAACAATAGGCCTGCACATATTTACTTACCCACAGAGAAGTAAAAAAAAAACGAAAATCGAGTTGGTCGTGGCCGCTATGTGGTACCTAGGTATCGAGTGGAACGCAAAAAAGGCGCGGATAATTGTAAATCCGTGTGGTATTAAAATAACTTTTTTTAAGTGGGTATACAGTACAGTTCTAAATACATATCTCTAATTAGTGTTTGTAAATTTAAATTACTTTGTTTTTCGTATTATGGCTTCTTATTTTCTCACAGGAGGTGTGAAAAGTAGAATATCCTCCTCGGGGATAAAGGTGTCTTTGCCTTGGGCTAGCTTGAATCCCTCGCTGCATAACACAAAATTCAAAATAATGAAACAAATATAGGTAAATACATTGTTAAGCAATAAGGAACTGTAAAAATCCAATTTTTAACCTCAAAACATGACTAAAACACAAGATTCAGAAACAGCAGCATAAAAGCATAAATCTATACAGAAAACTTCTGCAGTGCACAGGACACAATACCTACCTAATCAGTTTTAGTCTTTTCTGAAAAAAGCTTGCAAACTATTTAGATCTATGTAGGTGTGGTGTGCGATATGTTAGCCGGATCGAACAGCAGAGCATGCTTACGTAAGAACGCAGGTGTCTCGGTATGTATTGTCAAACTACCCGAGTATGAATACAACATTTTAATATTTAACGCAGCTTGGAATCGGCCTATTTTGTTGGCTGCTCAAGGCATACTGGTTATGTAACGCGCACAGCCGCGCACCACTGCACCGACTATCCGTGTCCAGTGTGTCGGGGTTGGGAATCGCTCGAAACCGGTTTTCTGTGTGTGCTGCCGAACGCTTTTTTGCGTGGATTACATTTACTTTTATTTTTTATGTAATTGGGTGACACTTAAGCTTATTTTTTTTTTATTTTTTTCAATTGTTTTTTTTCCTTTTTTATTTACCGACACATTATCTATCACCACACACCAAATTATTATCTATCGTTTAAAACACATTAACATAATATATATTTACCTGTATTTTTACCACCTAACAAAACTGGTTTACATCCGTACACATCAACATAAGGTTCAGTTGAAAACCAGCGTCAGGCAGCGCTTATAATAGTTGTCTGGCATTTTGCTGAACTGGACCTATTTGGCGCAGCCGCGGGGCACACAATGTTTTGTTTTAAAATTAATGTTATTCTTGTTTTACCTACATTGTGTGTATCTGTGTGTGCCAAATAAACTAATTTTCTTTCTTTCTTTCTTTCTTTCTTATTGAATGGTTACCCATCTACGGATCCACCTCAGCAATAATAGGTACCTATTCTACCAGCTAGAAAAAGTATAATTCTATTTAGTCCGTCCGATAGATTAAAAAAAAGGAAATACTAGATAATACTGCTACGCGCCAGAATTAATGCCGGGTACATAAAGATAAAAGTTACTACTAGCGCCATCTAGTATCGAGTAGCAGAACTAGTAGAGTCAAGATCCTTCTAGACTTTTCTATGCTAGAACATTCTAGAGTTTTCGATGTCTGGTTGGTCCGGACCGGTATGTACTCGAACTTTCTAGATGTTTCTATACTAGAAGGTTCTGGAATTATCTGCCGACCTATATAAGGCCCGCATAGCCTGTGACCGAGTCAGTATTGAATTTGCGGTACAAGCGACAACTTCGAGAGCGAACTTCGACTGCGAATAAAAGTGATCAGTAGTGCAATTGTGATTTATAATTAGTGAGTTTAAAGTTGTAATTAGTGTCAATTAATTAAAGTGTCATTTTGGTTATTTAATCGGCTATTTTAATTGTCACGAACCCTAAGCTCGTAACAATACTATCTACATATTTTTTGCCATTTCAAATCGAAAAAATAAAAGCTTTTAAAAAAGATAAAGCGCATCAAAGTTCAAGACGCTGATGACGTCACATCGCTTGTAAAAATTGTAGGTACTACCGTAGTACGTCAAGCGAGTTCTATATCTTCGTAATTTCTTGTTTACGTGAAAAAATAAAAAAATACGTGTCCAATATGTTTTGGAAATCTTTCTAACAGACTAATTAGATTTTTCAGTAGAATACCCTATTATTGCTCAACCTTGAAGATCGACGTTACACGTGCGGCTGTTTTGACTTGACCACGCGCTCCTTCCGAGTATACGGATGTACTACGTAATTACAAAATCGTGTTGGTATCCTCTAGATGCTCGTACGAGTTTATACACACGTAACAGGGCAGAAATGAGAAACTTTTGTGTTATATTACTACTACTTTAATATGGACGGTTTATGAATTGCTATACCACCTGTTTTCCGGGATGGTTTAATCAGAGGAAAAGGTAGGAAGGTACTTTTCCTAAAAACCTCGAAACAATATTGGGGCGAACTGTTTAAACTATGATGTGCTCAAATTCTCCAAAAAATTACTGTCATCCTGTTGAGCCAGTTAATCTACCTACCTGGATAGTTGTACCTATCTGGATGACCGAACTTTGCTCGGCTATTTTTCACGGATAAAACGACGTTTTCTAAAAATTAAATCTAGCTAGATCGATTTATCCCCCCCGAAACCCCCTGCATACTAAATTTCATGAAAATCGTTGGAGCCGTTTCCGAGATTCAGATTATATACATATGTCACAGCCAATTAGCTAAATCAGCCGATTAATTGGTTGCCTAGCCTTTTCATTTAAATGCGCCGAATTTTCAGCGACCTTAGTGACATCTTTTGTTCAATATCGTTTAATGACTTGCCAATGTCTCTTATGTCGTTAATTAAACGGCGCAGTTCAATTAAAAGCCTAGCCTTTTAATGAAACGGTTGGTTAAGCTAGTTAGCTGCGTTATATACATTTATACAAGAATTGCTCGTTTAAAGGTATTAGATAATCATTTAACTTCAAACATAGTGCAAATTCTTATATTCTATTGCTAATTAAAAATTGCCGTCAGATATATACAGAATGACACTTATTTATTGGATTGGACAACAATTGCTTTGATTGCTCAAAGCTGGGAGGAATGGAAAGAAGAAATGAAGGAATTAAATAAACAATTAATGTATAGTACGTATGTGTACATAAATATAGGTACATACTTACAGTTGACCTTAAACAATTACTGTTACAGGACACGAGGTCTGATAAAATCCATAGCTGACTGAAAAAACATATTTACAAAAGAAAAAGCATTACAACACAGAAAGTATTTTCACAATTCTCGTCTACTAAAAGTTTCGTTTTACTGTCCATTCTTTTTCTAGAGCAACTTAACCTTTGTATTTATTAATAGCAATAAATATTAACAAAGAATTGGCTTTACCCGAATCTGGGTCGAACGATTAAGTTTGTTAATTACTTAACTGTAAAACGGTAAAACGCCTCGCTTAGTCAACTAACGGCCGTTTCTTTAATTATTTTATTACAAACTATTATTGTGTCTGACTTGTGCCGAAAACAGTTTTTATGACGTTGATCAATATTGATAACTAACTTTTACCCTTGGTCTTTCTCATAGAAAGCGTTCCTACATGTAGCCGGAATAAAATATTGCTTAGGAGTCTATGGCCACATTGCAATAGCATTACAGCATTCTATTATTGAATTAATTGTAGAAACTGATCAGTCATCACTTCATCAGTCATCACCTTCAATAAAAACAAACTTTTAGAAACAAATTAGCAAACAATTTTGCTTCATAAAATTAAGTAGTTTTAAATTAAGCTAACAATTTCTTAACGCGTGATTTTTATTGTTTTATCTTTGCCAATATTTGTACCTACACAACGTTTAACAGAATAAACGTAATTTAAAAAAAAATCGACTGCCCCATACATTTATATGCGCATAACTCGACAAATAGCTGAATTTTTTCGCGATTTCGTGGTTGGTCCCACGAAACACAGGGTTTTTCTGTAACACATTGTATAAGCTTTCCACTATACCTAATGATAAGTAAAAGATCTTTTCGAGAACTTACAGATAAAATTGCCTATATTTTTACAAGACTACGATCTCGCATTTATTGGGAAAAGAAATGGCTAGGCCGCTATTCTCTGCTACATCCTCTAAGATAACTTAAAATCATGATGTAGGATATCAAAAAATATGCGATTGTTACAGGTGATAATTATATTTATTTCGGCCGACAGAAGACTGGATTTTCGGAGACCATAAATAGATAACCTCTAATAACTCCGTGGGTGTTATTGAAAGATCACAACCAAAAACTTGATTAAATGTTCCATCTGTAGTAACCATAAACGACACCTTCTTGGGGGAATTTAATTGGGACCACTTTCGGAGCCAATTACAACAGTCGTAAGCAATATACTTTTTTATTTAACTTCCAAATAGGCTGGACATTATCAATCAATTGCTTAAAATAATTGGTTGCTGACAATGTTCACTTACCTTTTTTTTTTTTTTTTTTGGATTGGAAATCATCAAGTGACCCCTTCCCGCTCTGGGTGGAGCGGCAGGGAGTGTCAGACTTCTACTGACTAAAACCCACCCATGCTCCTCTTAGTGCCTTTTACGTTCCAGGGCCGCGGTAACTCTTTCGAACAAATCCGCAACCCTGATAAATGTTCACTTACCTTAATACTTTAATTAGCGCATTCATGTATTTTTTTAAACTTAATGTAAATTGTAAAGTAGTGTTAGTAACTTATGCAGAATTAATTTCTCTTTATTATTATTGATAAGTACGCGTTTGACAAGTATCTCACCTGTTGGTAAGCGATGAAGTGGTCGACGATGAATTAGAATTGAATGAGACGAAATTTAAAAATTGTCGAAAACGCACACTATGCAGACAATCACATTATAAACTAGGCGAGTACATCATCTGCCTAGCGTTTTCTCAACTATATTTGGGTCGGCTCCCAGTCAAACTGGATTCAGCTGAATACCAGTATTTTACGTGGAGCGGCTGCCTACCAGACCTCCACAACCCATTAACTGGGTAACACGGTACTTCTTGGCAAGACTGGTGTCAGATTTTCTGGTTTCTGACAATCCGTAACGACTGCCAAAGATCTACAAATGACAGCCGGGACCAACGGCTTAACGTGCTTTCCGAGGCACGGAGGAGTCTCGATATGTTAATATGGTCACCCATCCACAGACCAACCTCGGCAAGCCTTGAAGATTGGTCCGTGCGGCTGTACATACGTAGTACATTGATGATTAAAATGCTTGGCTCAGTGCTGGTCCGCTCCACAGTGACTAGAACACCCAAACTTTTATTTTGGACCTGAAAACATTGTTGGACCTGCTGAAGATTAAAGAGTAAGACCATCTTTGCATTGTATAATTTCACGCATTCATTATTTCAAAACGAATGTAACCATGATTTTGTAAATATGTACCTACCTACTGATTTAAATGAGTGTCCGTGGAGTTTCTTGCACTTGTAGAACGTGCAAGAAACTCATCGGACACTCATTTATCCCATAGGATCTACTCTTTGGAACGTGCAACTGCCGCGCTAGAGATAGGAACGATGAGCGTGTTTTGCTGCAGAACAACTTGCTGCTCCTGTTGCTAGCGCGGCAGAACTAGCTTTATCTATTTGACTAATTCCAAGCAGCTCTGATCCAGCTGCTACCAGCCACCTTGGTCAGCACCTCGTCACTCCACCTTGCCCGACGATGCCCCCACCTTACGTTTGCCTATACTCCGAGTACCCTCATAAATACAACAAATTTCAGAACAAGTTTTAAACCAGCAAGTCTACTCAAACAAGTTTCCTTCATCATTTAACCATTTAGGTACCAAGAAACAGCATACGTGTCATACTTCAACTCTTCTCAATTCCAATAAAGTAATTATAATTCAAGCTGTTTTTGACGCAGGCATCTGTCACAGCTCCTTAAAGAGCTCACGAGGAACCGGTGACCACAACACGAGAGCAAGTTGCGCACGCGCCGGTCTAACTCACCGGATACCATGAAACAGTCAAGCTCAGAAGGCCCATTCCAATTATAAAATTTAGTCTTTTCTGACCATGATCACTTATTTAAAATTATTCTATGAATTCCTTGGGATGTGAGGTGGTAGAAAGCTGTCCTCTTCTTATTATAAGGGAACAGAATCTATTAAATCTATAATTATCAGTTTCCTAACGTTTAATGAAGATTTAGTAGGTATCGATAGGTCGAATCCGACTCGGCTGGGCGGCGTTCGGGAAGTTGCGCGGTATCTTCTCGTCTCACATACCACAGTGTCTCAAGACGAAAGTCTATGACCAGTGCGTGTTGCCAGTGATGACCTATGGACTCGAAACGTGGTCGCTCACAATGGGCCTCATCAGAAGGCTTAAAGTCACGCAAAGGGCAATGGAGAGGGGAATGCTCGGAGTTTCCTTCCGTGATCGAATCAGGAATGATGACATCCGCAAGAGAACCAAGGTTACTGACATAGCCCGAAGGATCGCCAAATTGAAGTGGCAGTGGGCAGGGCACATTGCTCGCAGAACAGATGGTCGATGGGGCCGAAAAGTTTTGGAGTGGCGACCGCGTACCGGAAGACGCAGCGTTGGAAGGCCTCCCACAAGGTGGACCGATGACCTGATGAGGGTCGCGGGTAACCGATGGATGCGAGACGCACAGGACCGGTTATTGTGGCGACACTTGGGGAGGCCTATGTCCAGCAGTGGACGTCTTTCGGCTGATATGATGATGATGAGTAGGTATACATTTTTTTTACACAAGCTTTTCCCAACAGCCTCATAGTTTAGTTTCATTTTCAGTTTACTATCAGCAATTCCTAATTAAAAGTATTACCTTTTGAACGCATGAGAATAAACGTACATACAAGTCAAAAAAGCACCGTAGGTACTTGTAGCACACACTTGTGACATTGGCATACAGGATAAAACCCTCGGTTTATCACATAAGTTACAAAGGCGTTCAAAAGGTCTAAAAAAGTCACGTGATCGATTCACTTGTCGTGTAAACTTTCTGTTTGTGTCTGAATTGTCGGCTGCGGGTAAATTAGGCAAGTACACAAAAAAAATCTTAATGAATCGAATGAACCTTCTTATCTTAGTTGCTACTCGTAACCACGCCGGCTGCGGTACACTGTTAATTATCAAATTACACCAGTATTACATCTTAGAGAATCTTAATTGTGAGTCTTATGGTCAGCAGTTGCTGTACAGACAGATGTAAGCAATTATGTAAGGCGATTTTTTGTTGTTACAATGTTAATACTGCTTTTTGTAGCAGATCTAATCGAGCTTTTTGCAGTTATGTTGATGTCATTGGGTTAGTAAGGCAATGTAGTTACTAGTAGGGGTAACACATAAAGATGTATCTTTCATCTACTTTAAAAAAAAAGGTAAAATGATGAGTAACTAGATAGGTACCTATGCTTCATTACCTGTTAAAGCCTGTTAAAGTGTTATAAAGATTGCTAGCAACAAAACAGATGGTCTCTGTTATTCCTATCGCTTTTGACAATGAAGTTTCATACGTAAATACTGTAATATTCTCAAAAAGTTGCTGTATATTTTAACAAACTAAAGCCAATAGCATAAGTTTTTTTTTTTTATAAATATGCCTGTTTTTATTGGAAATAATCAAATGACTCCCCTCGCTCTGAGCAGAGCGGAAGGGAGTGTCTCTTACTGACTAAACCTACCCGTGTTCCCCCAAATTCCCTTTGCTTTCCAGAGCCGCTGTTACTCTTTCGAACAATTCCGCAGCACTGGCAGGCACTGGCCCTAGCAGGCCCCTCATTATATATTATGCCTAAGGCTATTAATATAAAAAAAATATATAATTAATATAAAACGTGTAAATGAAAAATAGTCTAATTAAAACTCGAAAAGGTCATTTCATTACTAATGAAAACGATGGAAATATTCCACCTAATTACTGCACTATTTTCATTCCTCACACACTCCACAGTTACAAGAAATGTTTCCATCGTTCCAAGTGGTATTTACGTAGCCACAATGTGTTCTACGACATCGCACGTCTCAACAAACGATAAACTCAAATACGAGTAGAATTCATTTACTTAGACGCTATCTAGGTGTGATATATGTGTATCCTACGAATAATAAAAGTCTGTGTATCGAATACAGTAAATAAAATAGTAACGGAAAGCCCACACTGCTTTCTTTTCGTTTGTGTGTAAACAAAAAACGGTACGGTAGGCATTGTTACACACATTCAGAATGATCGAGCAGAATATAGAACACTAACAATACATTATCACATTTGTGACGGATGGCGATCAATATCAACAATGATAATGAAAATAAGTCGCAGTTAGTTGCACAGTTTATATTTTTGATCTTTTTAATATACGTACCAAACAAAAGCAGGTAAATAATCTAGAGCAACAGTAGAAATGTTTTGATCAAGTTACTAATTAATAACTTTAATCTTTTTTTTCTCGGTTAACTCCTTAAGTTATTTTGTATTAATTGTTGCATCGGTGGCATTAATTACATCCCCAGAATTATGTAGGTTTGCATCGAATATTCAACTCAGACACGTTGGAGTGCCCCAAATGCCGAATCCAAATAAAAAACAATAAAGCCGAATTTACATTACGAAACAAGTTTCATGCATGATGAAATTAATTTCATAACACTACTTTCAGTACCCGTGAAACTAGTTTCATTAAAAATAATAGTGTCGTGAAACCCACAGTATGTCTGTGTTCATGGCTCCGCTAACATCTAAGCCTTAATTAGCATTACAAAATGTTGTGATACAGATAAGTTTATGGTAGGCTCCCTGATGTCATTTTATAAAATTAAGAAAAGGTTGTCGGGAAAGAAAAGATGTTGGTGGATTCGACGCTGGCTAGCAAGAAAGCAAGCACGACTAAAAACACTCGTCCTATCAACGCAGGCGCTTTCGTGACACTAGTTTCACGTCGCGTTTATACGATGACATTAGTTGCATGACACTAGTTTTATCCAAAAATCGCGCGCATCACGAAACTCTTTCAGTGTCGTGAAATCGATGCATGCATTGTAAAACTTGACGTTTACACGTGAAATTGTTGGTGAAATTAATGTCACGGAACTACTTTCATGCCACTAGTTTCGTAATGTAAATCCGGCTTAAGATTTGATTGTTTCTTCGTAATTGAACTCCGACTTCCGATTCCAAGAGTTTTATCAAGTTACCATGATAAAAGCTTCAATGCCGAATCATGTTGCGAGTATCAATTTCAATGAGTTCGCTTTATTATAAAATACTTACTGAAAATTTTAAAATTAAAATGTCAAAACTATTCATAATTTTCCGGACATAATGTCAAATTTGACAAGAAAAACTGAGCCCTATAAAATTGTGCCTCAAAGAAAATTGCAGCGATGAAAAATAAGCGCGCTAAACTAAGACAAGCCACCATTTTGTTATTATCGCAGCGAAGTAAACGTAGGTTAAGGATGTTCCTAGCGACTATTCCGAAAGCTGTTTTTCCACGTAATGGTCCAGAATATGCAGTTAAAGAATATAAGTTATAGTGAAAAACCAAACAGCAACTACCAATTTATGAAAATATATGTAGTTTCGCTTAGCTTCTGGTTATCGAAGGTATTAACTTACTAGGAAATTAAATTAATCAAAATAATCGGACGGACGTCATTGCGAATTTATGAATATATCGCTTAGCAAGTACTCACAAAGGTACATTGCTCAACAGTACAACACGAGAGCCGTCTCGTGAGAAAGCAAGTACAAGCCAATAAGTTTGAGGCTAATCGTAAGTAACATTAGTTTATGTTGTGACTCATCAGTAATCCGCCCATTTAGGTAGTTCGATAACCGCACTCCATACATTCTTCTACAATAACAGTATAGAATGTCTCTAATCTCTTCACAAAAATGTTTTAACTAATAGCTCTTTAAGTGAGTTTTAAGGACTGATTAAACAACCAGCACTAGTTTTTCGCCAGTTTGTCAATTACAAACCAGGTCCAGCAGGTACGGTAAACGGCAATGCCTATGTTCCCACTAGGTTCCATTTAGGTTCATGAAGTGTAAAAAAGAAGAATTAAATACGAACTGAATACGTGCAGCGATAGTGCCGCTACTTCTTCGCAAAATAATTGGCACATCCCTAGTATCGATCCAAGTAGGGCACGGTATAGTACTTACGCCATGGCAGGTGTCGTTTAAAAATAAGCGCCAACTGTCAGCAATTTGATACCAGACAGCTTTGATGTAAAAGCAACCGGTTATGGCAGACACGAAATTGTCCCAGACATTTTAATTCGTTGAACATCAAGCGAAAGGCTTATTTCATGAGACTTTGATGTGAAGAAGAATAAGGTGGACGATCCCGCTTTGGTGTTGTTATATGTTTTTAGACTTTTTCATTGAGAACATATAGAGATATACCTACTCATAGCCCACCGTATATTAGCCAGTTATTATCATCATCATCATCATATCAGCCGAAAGACGTCCACTGCTGGATATAGGCCTCCCCCAAGTGTCGCCACAACAACCGGTCCTGTGCGTCTCGCATCCATCGGTTGCCAGTTATTATATGATCCATTTATTATGTGGTAAAACTATGCTACTGAACTGGGATGCATGAAGAAGCCTCCGTAGCGCAATTTGTTCCATCAGGCACTCAACTGAACCGAGCGCTCGGTGCATCCTGGACAGTCTCAGCTAACTCCTTATGTGACAGGCCAATCCTACTCTTGTGGTGGTAGGGCTAACGCCTGCCTGGTTCGCGACTACCCACGGGCGTCCGGCATCAAGCAGCCTGCTGTGTTTCGTCGACGCGTGGGAGTACCAGTGCCTCAAGGCATCTTCTGAGCATGCTCGCTCCATCATAGACCTCATTCTTCGCTTTCCATCAAGCGTGATCGAGGTCAAGAGCTAGCCCGTTCCTCAATAAAATAAAAAAGGACACAAATTCAAACTCTTGGCTGTTACTGAAGGGAATCCTTCAGTAACTAATATAGAAATAATATAGAAAACTTTAACAAAACTGTTCGATCCAGGAACTGAATCTCAAAACAGCTCAGCAGTTGCCACTGAGATGACTTAGATCACTAAACCAACAAAGGAATTGAATTTCCATTAGCGCTAAATGAGTTTGTTATTTTTGGAAAACAGACAACGCTAATAAAGAAACAAATTTGGGTTCACAATAAACCCCAATTTAGTCCTTAATTAGCTTGTAAAACATCCCAAATTATTTCCAGACAAAGGTCAAACTTCTCTACGATAATAAATTGAGGTTTTTCACCCTAAAGTTAACCACGTTTCATGATAAAAACACTTGATTCAACGAGAACATTTTCACTTAAACACAACTCTGAAAAGCATTTAAACTCTTGGTAGCTATTGTTTTTTTTATTAAAAACGTTCCTGGTATAAAAAAGTATCATTAACAATAAAATCTTGCTGAAGTCTAACTCGAAATTACGAGTTATTTCTGGAAAATTCCGTCTAGTCTTCTAAAATAGCGCCGATTTCCTTGGTCTGAAACATAGCAGGATATCAAATATTTGCCAGGCTTTTATGAGGGTATCATAAAAGAAGACGGTGAATGTAAATCTAACATACTGTATAATAAATCAGAAGACAATACGAGTATGAAATCTTTATAGGGCGGGCTGGGTGCCATCCAATTTATCCTAGCACTGACAGGAATCTGTGCTTCGGAAGAGTTATCAACTGTCAGTGTCGCTGATACTCACAGTAGTCTTCATACTCGTCAGCCAGCACCTTGCTCAGCGCTGCGTATTTTTCAATTTTTTTTTAAATCTAACATACTGTATAATAAATCAGAAGACAATACGAGTATGAAATCTTTATAGGGCGGGCTGGGTGCCATCCAATTTATCGTTGCGATGTCAAAAATAACCCATGTGTTTTAAAATACACTATAACATACACAACATTTCCTTCTCTGTCTCTCTGTAAACAGATTTTATACGATTAATATATTGATAGATATGTAGATAACATAATTTTGTATCAATTCGAAATTCAATACACAATAATCTAACTACAAACAAATATTTGCTTCAGTGCACAATGTAGATTTCCTTCACCGATCCAGTGAACACATTTACGTATAAGCAAACTCGGAATTCCGATATAGAGATATTATGAGTCCTTTCCCTTGAAGTTATAATATCCAGTTTCATTTATATACGTATAACCAGCTTTTGGCATCAACTTTACCTACCTGAATATCGAAATGTATCCCACAGAAACTTACTATCGGGTTAAAAACCTGTCAAGTGTGGGTCGGACTCACATACGAAGGGTTCCGTACCATATGATTGGATCCTTGCTTTTTGCGTTATGATTCTAGGTCAACAGCAAATGCCATAAGTTGCCAGTATCGAAGAATGAGACATTACGAACACTGGTGCGAGAGTCCTTTGACCTTTGGTAAATTTGATTCTTTTATGTATTTCTATTTTAAATTTTCAATAGCGAAAATAAAAAAGGTGCGGTGTTATATTTTTATATCGTCAATAGACATATATATTATTATATAATACTTCTCAAAACATTTTAAACTGTCGAACTGTTACAGTTTATGAGATACAGTCCGCTGACAGACAGACTAACAGACGATAAGCAAAGTTTAGTTTTGGGGTTCCGTTAGTTACCTTTCGGGTACGGAACCATAAAGAGCACAATATTATAAGCCTAAGCTAGACCGTGGTCTAAAAATCCAGTCAGCCGCGTTGAGACGTAATTGGAACATCCAAACATAACAACTTTTCTCATTAATAATGGTATCTGGTAAGAAGGAACGTAGCGTGTTTAGGGTTCCACTATGCAAGACGTGGAGTTTTTGTATAAACTGAAGACTTGCCAAACTGTTGTAAGCTGCAAGGTATACGAGTATTATCCTGGCTGTACAAAACTTTTTTTAATTTGTTACTTTTTACTACACGTCCCGAGTGACAGGCGCTGACACGCTTTTGTGTGCGTTTAGATAGGGACGGGAGTTTGCTACACTTATATACTCTAGTAACTTATATAAGTACTACTTATATACTCTGATATACTTTAATAAAAACTAGGTACGTAAATTATTTCAATACACAAAGCTTTTCTAATTTTCTCTCTCTGTGAGTATAAGTGGCTAAGGTAAGTTATTGCAAGTAGCTACAACTGCCAGTGGAAGGGAATGTTATCAATGATTGTGTTACACAAAACCATGAGGCGGTCACGGCTGTATTTTTTTTGGAAACTATAAAAAGAGGCGGATTTGTTGGATCTAGGCGTGTTTTGCTTTTGCCTGCTCTTAGCAATAGCCTTCTTGATAAGTTACTTCTTTCACATTCCTAGCACTGACAGGAATCTGTGCTTCGGAAGACTTATCAACTTTCAGTGTCGCTAATACTCACAGTAGTCTTCATACTCATCAGCCAGCACCTTGCTCAGCGCTGCGTATTTTTCATTCAGTATACTCGTAATGTCTGTCATGCTCTCAGATATTCGATGGGGCCGAAAAGTTCTGGAGTGGTGACCACATAGGTACCGGAAGACGCAGATAGAGAGACCTCCCACAAGATGGACTGATGACCTGGTGAGGGTCGCTGGTAGCCGATGGATGCGAGACGCACAGGACCGGTTGTTGTGACGACACTTGGGGGAGGCCTATGTCCAGCAGTGGACGTCTTTCGGCTGATAGGATGATGATGATGACGCCATGGTCTTAATTTTGGGGACCTATTTTCATTTCAACTGTGTAATTCATCCAAAAACTACATTACCTGAAAAAAAAATACACCAATACATCCGCTTTTACTTAAAAGCATCAAAGTTAACACATGTGTATTTTCCCACGAGGGATTAAAGTTCCATGTACTCAAAAACTCATAAATTGGACTTCAAAACATAAATCCACTGTTTAAGCACCAAGGGGCAACTTACCTAAATAATTTTAAATAATAGTTGGTATCATGAAAGTTGTTGGTTAGAATAAATTCGATAAGTTGTCTGCCACGAATGACGCCCGTCTGCGCCCTTCACCTTTAACCCCCACACCCTTATATAGAGTGCGTTGTACTATTAATAGTGCGATGACAAAGTGCCCTACAGAATTTAAATTCATTTTAGAATTTTTAGGTCCCTTAATGAAAGATTATTTCGCGTTGCTGGGTATCGAGGGATAAACCCTTGGGAAATATGGAGTAATCTCATAAATGTCGACAAAAAAACTTGATGGATATGCAATTTCTACAATACAAGAGCCGTATTGTAGAAATTGCATATCCATCAAGTTTTTTTCAATAAGCGTTTTGGCAATAAGGTAAAGGTACCTTTAACTACCAACTGCTTGTCCAGAGGATTTATGTCTTACTATACAGCTTACAGTTCCTAAATATTAGACCTCTCCCAGGACTAACACCCTAGGCCAGCGCCTAGGGTGTTAGTAGCGACAATAGCCCAGCGGCTATTGTCGCTTTAAAAAAAAATAAAGACCTCATGAAGGATTTTTACAGCGGAGTGCAGTACTTGTAATTTCAAACGAGATGTCGATTAATTAACCCTGTACTTTTATAGTCCAATTTTCCTCAAAAAACAAATCACTTGTAACTTAAAAATAAATCACTTTTATGGGTCGTATAAAAAGTTGTACTCCGTAATTCAGCGTAGTTTCACTTTGCGTTGCACTTTTCCAACCGGTTCGAGGGGAATCAAAAGTTTAGCGATCTATGACTGCTTGTATCACAGGCGAAACGTTTTAAAATTAAACTCAAGTTATAGAAGGATTGACAAGAGTCGGGCACTGTTGTTTTCGTCTTTGTATTTTAGGTAAACTATTTTAAAAATAGAACTTACATGATTTAACTCTCAGCATGCAGTCATCTTTATAACATGATATTCATTAAAAGTTCGTTTGATTTATTTCTAGAAGTAAATGAGTAGTTTGCAATTTCATAACCAGCAAACTAATAGCTTGCGAACAAGTACTGCAGTAAAGCGAGTGTGTCGATACATACACGCTTTGGTTTCCCATCTAAAAAATAATTAATTTTAACATAGATTTCTATTGCATGCTTGCGCTAAATGGTCCAAGACACAGTCTACAGGACATTAAATTTTTGCAGTCTGACCACAACCCTGAATGGCTATATAATGTTTTTCCTGCAAGTACTTTTAAAAGTACAAACAGTACATTAAAGCAAGTTAACGATGTCGGCCATAATAAAACAGGAGCCTTAAGGAGCATTGAAGGCCTCTTTTTATTGCCCCCATAAACAAAATGTGAGCAATTTGATGCACCCGAGACTGGTAACAAGTTTGAATCCTCTTGAAGGACGGAACCTGACAAATAAACAGCCGTTGGAATTCTTCATTATGTCTTCGCTACTGTTAAGAATGTTCGCTGCTATCGTTGCTATGTGCCTCGCTTATTTGGGAAAATGACTTTTCCTATGTTGTATTGCCTTGCAGTGCTACAAGAGTCTTTTGTATTGTTTTGGTATGTAGGTATGTCCTAAGCACGCTTATATACACGCTTTAATAAAAGGATTTAAATTAGATAATTTTACATATTCTGTTTCAGAAACCAGACCAATTATTTTACACGTCACGAACACAAACCGATAGCGATTGGATATTTCAGGCTCGAATTGCGGTTTCAGTATCTCATTATAGGAGTAACATATTGGCGTTCATTTTCCACATAGTTCCTATATTATCTGGTGTTCTATTTCCACGACCTTTCAAAAGGGCTTTTGAAAGGTTTTTCTTATCTTAGTGCTTCTTTGATAAAAGAAGTTTTGGTTTCAGCAGTATTACGCTCATATTTAGTCCTAAAGAGTTCATTCTTTTTTAGCTAAACGGTAACTTATTGAAGTTTTAAACGTGACCTATTTCCTTAAATTGAACTCAGAAACCAGGTTACCAGATGTCGACCTCAGTGATTAAGAGAGGTAAAAAGTAAAAACTTTTTTTCCTCTCAAAAGGTCAAAACTGGGAAAACCGTTACCGTTGAAAATTCATATTGTTGATTTATTTTTCACTCTTCCGCGGAAATCCGCCGATCGTAAATCTAATGGATGGATTTCAATTATTTTGCATTTGGTTACAATTTTAAAACCGCTCTTCCTTTTTCGGCCAGTTTTCATGTATTTTCATGAATTTATTGGCTCTTATTATTATTTAAAGGCAAAATAAAACTACAAAATTTAGTGATAACTTCAACTAAACTCACAAAAAGTATCGACATATCTCATACTGCTTTAGGCTGTAATGAATCACTGCTGTCGTGTCTAACTACGAATCACTTCTTGCAGGATGAAGTGATTCATTATTATCGGTAAATTAAATTCCACTAACATCTTCCAAATACTGTGAGGCCTTGACCGCGTTATCCCTCGCAGTGATGCCAGATTTCTCCTCATTTCGTAGATATCATGAACACGTGCCTGAGCAAACATGCCAGAGGCACTTCAAAAGCGTGGCAGCCCCGTAACTGCTAAGTTTATTCTGATATTTATTTTTATAGGCTTCTGAAACGTGCTCACGAAACCATTGGGTTTAAAAATACAAAAGTTCATAAATATTGACAGCTCCACCCCATTGCTAAAGCGTAGAGTTATTTATGCATGTGCGTAGGGCGCACGTTTTACAAAATTCTTGCTATTTTCCTACCTACAAATGATTTACTGAATTCATTCAATTGCCTTCATTTTGAGATTCGCGTGAAAACCTTCGAATACGCTTTTAATCACTTTGGAAGTCTATTGAGAACTGAAGAGTCTATTCACTAACTTTAGAAGGTATTAAGTAGTTATTCAATATAGAAATCATACTTCAGGTTTATGAATTATCAAATTGCTTTCTATAGAACCTTGACTTTACCGATTTAGGTACCCATCTACATTGTCCAAATTGACGAGTTGAAGGTTGAAGAGTTGATCTAACTTGAGTAAGATTCTTGGTTAAGTGAGATCTTATGACGATAGTAATAAACGTTCAAAATAAATAGCCGGCCCTGTGATATACCCACCATGCTTACTGTCTGAAAACCGACAGCATTGTCAGCATCATCATTTCAGCTGAAAGACATCTACTGTAGAACATAGGCCTCATCAGGCCATCTCCAAAGCGTTGCTACATGTCATATGTCTCTCGCTTTCAGCAGGCTCCACTAAGTTCCCTCATTCACATAGCTCATGCCTATTCGAGGAAATAAGTCAGCGACTCATCCAAGGAACATTGAACGTCTGCATAATATTTTAGCCTAATTAACAAAGACATTAAGCCTTGATTTAGTAACAAACATTCGAGCGATTGTTCCGAGGTCTACCAACAACAAGAGTTTTATGTTTCCCAACAAAACTAAACACGGATCTGTTATCCACTTGTTCGGCAGTTTCCCGTTTATCGTAAACAAAATGGCTGCCAGTAATGTGTCTGGGATTTAGGGCAGACTAATGGGAAACGCCAAGGTTGTCTATGTTATGAACTGCTGCCGACTACTTTTATTTGTTTTTATTGGCCTTTTGACCTTGGCATCTTCAGGATTTTTAAGATGAAGCACGTGTAAACTTTTTACATTACCGCGCTAAAAATAAGAAAGGTGTAAACCTCGAACTGCAGCAACTCCAAGGGGATAAGAAAGGTGTTACTCTTGCCGTATTCTTCGAACCATTTTTAAACCCTAATAACACTGAAAAGCACTACCAGGCGGCTTGCGCGTCTGATTTTCTAAGTGGTCTAACACCATGTGCAGTAATTCGAAATAAATATAATTTTCAACACATTTGCTCAAAAAATGCATTTACGAAGCCTGTATGCATTGTTCGAAAGTTAAAAATTATGCACCATACAATGGAACGTGCGGCAAAATAGGTACTCTCACCTAAGTACATATTTTACCGCAAACTCCGTTGTGTAGCGCCGTGCGTATTCTTTACGGTTTTTTTTAAATTTCCATAAAAATTAATAAGAATTCCACCAAGGAGTTTCACATCACGAGAATAAATAAGCTGAATAATCATACCTCCTTGGAAGCGCTTTTGCTGTATACGTTTGTCTCATTTTAATAATATAGAGAAAATGAGAGAAGATACATAAAAAAAGGAAATATGTGGTTCTAATTTTCACCACGCGCATGTGGCGCCCTTTGTAAATTCGCGCCATTTTCATATTAGAAACGTCAAAGATTGTTGCGACTTTCCGACTGTAATGTTTTCTCGCAAATGTGTCGAAAAACGTTGTATGACACACGTGCGGATTTGGTTTTTACAAACTCGTGACCTCGACTTCGTCTCGTGCTTACATTCGTCTACTCGTTTGTAAAAACCAACTTACCGCACTAATATCATAAATAACTATTTGTTATTAAATAGGTACAAGTGAACGCCTGAAGCCTAGAAAATCATCTGGCAAAAGCATCTCTTAATAAATATGCCTATAGTCTCCAGCTCGCTAAGCCTAAACTCGGCATAAACAAATCGAAGTCGAGTGAGTTTGACTTTTCTTATGATTCAGGTCGAATATTGACTTAAGAATATTCTTTGTTTCCAGTATTTAAGAAACTTAATTAGAACGAATAACACCCCATTCCGCATTAGACTACTTTTTACGGAAAACCAACAAAGAATAAAAATGAGATACTAAATCGTGAGACACACTAAATGTAGCGGTGCTCTTAATATACCTCCTACAATTATTATTTGTTCTGGTACTTATGACACACACGTTATTATTAGAATATACAATTTCTAGCTCACAAATACAGACATTTCACATTGCTATCGCTATCGCCGGTGTAGACCACCCACTATGAGTGATCGTAGGGTGGCCATGGGCCCCGAGGCATTTTGTTCGCTGCGACCCATTTTAAGTTCCTAACTAATGCATGAACCGTTTAAAAAGTACGCTTAAACCGCAATCTAGATCTTTCAATGTGTTTCGTTGCTACTTGCTAAACATCTTATGTAGATTAATGAAATCATTGTGAAATCTTTCCTTGAACTTAAGGTCTATATACCTAAGCACTGTCAAATTGTTTCGTATGATGTAGTTTTGGGAGAGGAATGCCTTTAAAAAAATGTTTTTTCTCAATAATTAAACGAATATAAAAAAAATTATAAAATGACTTTAAGATGTGATTATCATCATTGTGAGATTATGATCTTCAAAGAATAATAAACTTAATAGAACAGTGGTACTAGAAGATGAGATATCCCAATATTTTGAACTATACTTACAGTCACCGTACAATTATTATGATTTACCGAATGACTACTGATTACTTTGCTCACATACAGGATACGAAATGATCCGCTCTTCATAATGTTATTTAGCAATTATATTACAGAGCAGTAGGTAGTACTCTCAATATTTTCTTTGCTCAGCTAAAAAAGGGATTTTATAGTTTCCGATTAACCTAGGTACCTTTTTAGGTACGGAGCCTAAGAATTAAAAAAAAAACAGTGTATTTGTAACATCAGGCGTGATCGAGGTCAAAAGCAAAAATCCCATTCCTAAAAAAAAAAAACTTGAGTTTATGGGGTGTTAATTTTCGATTTTTTCTCGATATTTTATGGATTTAAAAGAGAGTTCACAGTTTCTTGCACATCCTTCTCTATAGTGCACGTACCTAAATGATTTGATTGAAATAATTGATTTCAGTTTTCAGAATATCACTTTAGTAGTTTACCCGTAGATGGACATAAGCTATACGTATCTAAGAATATAATATAGCCAGTTACTATTGCAAACTTATCTCGTAAACCTGATTGACATGTATGTATAGGCACGTTTATACATTCAACATCTATGTACTTGCACATATGTTTTGCAACATTTAGGAAGACGTGAGATTAGATAGGCTATCTCACGTACCTATTATAAACCAGAGAACGGCTGTACTCTATCTGATTTTTGGTAGATATGTAGATAATTATCTACTGTTATCACTGTAGTAAGAGTAAATTTTTCATGATTCCGCCAAGCCCGTTCCATCATCGGACCACAAGACGTACGGCGATGTGTCACTGTTACATGGTGGACGTTTTGCGAACACATTCACTGTGCGTACAGCTAAGGAGTGGAATTATCTGCCAGAATCTGTTTCTTGATAGCTAAAACCTGGGAGTCAAATCAAGAGGGTTACTTCTAGGCCAGCGTGCTACATCTTCAACCACATCATCGCTTATGATCAGGTGAGATAGTGGACAAACGCGTGCGTAAAAACTAGAAAAAAAACGAGTCATTATCAGCATCTGCGTAGCCTTTTCCCAACTATATTGAGATCGGCTTCCAATTCGGATTTGGCTGAATTCAAGTATTTTACGTGGAGCGATTGCCTATCTATTTTTCGAAATTTCTAAAATCTAAGCTAAATAGACTTGGAAGCGCCAACTTTGCAAATATAGCTCAGCACAATATTTAAGCCGATTGGCACTGTGTCAGCGAGATATCGAGAGACGGTGGCGGCGGGTGTCTGCAGTGACCGCAGCTTGTCTAAAGACAGGTATACAACTGACTCATCTGTCTAGTCCCACAAAATCTTCAAGATGGGTTTACTATTAGTCTATGGGTTTACCTACTTAATAATGTGTGAGGTAGGAAAGCACATTGTTAAAAGTGGCCTATGAATCAACACGTATGAATCCTTTACCATAATTACTAGGATTTTTTATATAATTTACATTTTAATCATTACAATAGAACGGACACTTCATAGTTTCGAAAATATTTTAAAAAGTAATTCACTTTGGTCATTTTGCCCGGCACTATTATTTTTGTTTCAATTTGACATTTTGAATAGGCAAAGGGTAGCTCATACAGCCATCTTGTACGCAGCGGTCTTGTCCTTTAGAGCCGCCATCAAGTTTGAATCGAGCTCTAAAATGTGTTATAAAAATCAGTACTGAGCGCTTGATCTATGAGTAAGGTTTTTAATTACAAAAAAAAATAAAGCGATTGAAAGCACTGTGTGAAACGAGCAACATGTCGATTAATTGACAGATGACACTTTGGCATTTTACCGATGACACTTGGTATGTTTCTATTGGCATGTAATTAAATCGATATCTGTATTTTCCCTTTTTTCGAACAAAATATTTCAAAGTTAAATCAAAAATACTGACTTGCACACAAATTATGCACATTAAATAAATCATATTAGATATACTGTTTAATGGTATTTGCAGAACTGTTTTACTGAACGAATATTTGGCTAATGATATTTCTGGGTGGTTTAAAAAAAAATAACCACGAAGGGGATGGCGGGGTCTGTTCGCTCGCTTCGCTCGCTCGCTTGACCCCGCCATCCCCTTCTAACCTAACCTGTCCGAGTCGGGGTGCCCAATGACCGGCTACTATTGTAACCATAATAACCACCTGCTATTTCAGGGAAGTGCAATTTAGAGTGCAAGTTAGTATTTTTGATAAACAATTCGTATTTTTGTTTTATAAATCATAAATCCGATGTATGAACCACATTTTTGGTGTGAATTCGATAAAAAGGTCATCTCGTTTTGGATGATTTTTTTAGTTTTTTTTTGTAAGACATGTTTTCTAATCAATTGGGATTTTTTGCACAGCATTATTTTTTCTGGTATGCATTAAAATTATACAGATGTGCATTTAAAAATATCCCGTTTCTATTGGCCTAATTATAACCTCAAAATCCGAAAGCGTTTTGAATTTCTTACAATTCTCTCCGTGATTTCAATTTAGTTTGCATCGAATATTATGCATTATTTAGAACACAGAAAGTAAATTCACATCTTTGTTGGTTCTTGGGCAAACGATGTATGGACGCCGAACAATGGCCTTTATTTATCCTCTTAGCTCAAACATTAAGCAGCATTCAAAAAGGTTTCCGAAGTAAATTATGGATAGTGTAAAAGCATTAATTACTCATATCTCTGTAATCGAATTTGGATAAGTTTACTTCTCAGCCCAACGCATAGTTGACCATGGTAATAGAAATCTAAAAGAAAATACGTTTATCTGCACGCACAACAAGTCAAAAATCAAGTTATCTAAATAAGTGGACGACGACTTCGACTGAAATCATGACGACTGTACCACCAATCACATAAATTTTACCGAAACTTTATCAATCCCCGTAGATCTACGATCCTCTAAGTCTAGGGAGCTTAAAATTATTAACGGTTGAATACACTAGGCAGAGCTGACTTACACTAATAATAGACAAAGCCCAACTGTTCCAGAGTAACATCTAAAGCTAAGTCTACACGTGCATCTGAGAGTCGCGGAAATGAAAATTTTGCGGTTGATGCGCTACTCACCGCTCCGTTACGCGATTAGATCGGTTTCGTTACGAACACATCCGTAGCAGAACGTGACGGTGCAGAATATCACCTGGAATGCTTCAGCCAATTTAAACGAAGGTGCAAAAAATATACGGAAATTAAATGGGAACAAACTTGAGATAAGTAGGTACCTACCTACGAAGAAGACTCGAAGTATTCAAGGCAAAAGTAAAAGTACTTACGTTAAAAATTAATGACTGCAGATTTTATTTTTTTCCGCACAGGAAGAAAACTGTACCTATTGAATTTGATATTAAATCAGGAAAATCACTTTTTGCCCCATTAAATCGTTACGCCACTTGAGCAAGTGCACATTAAGGATAATGAAGATAGTGGACGATCACGCAATATTTTAACCCCCTTTAATCATTATAAGCCTACCCCAACAAATTAAAAATAACGCAATCGTATAAAAAATCAGAACCCAAAAAATAAAAACTCGTTACACAAAAATAAATCTAATTAAAAAGCAAATATCAAGCACTATAACCTTAAATTAAAAAGGGTTGTTTCCAGTTACCATGGTAGCCAATTTGAAAACAAAGGGGTTTTACCCCAGTAACATAATATTCAAGTCACCCCCTAGCACTCCCTCCCTTGGCTAGAACGCGGCCAAACGAAATTACAAATTTGCATAAACATCGTCGCTACTGCAAATAGAGCAAATGCTGTTTGTGCTAAATGCTATTTTGCTTTGCAATTACTTATTGATTCGACTTGGAAACCTTGACTTGTCGTCCAGTCACATGATTCTAATTGTCAACTTCCAGTGTCGGTCTATGTGTTTGCATTGCATCGATAATTCCTCGAACGATATTGTCGTTTGATGTGGATACTACAGTAAGCAATCTACTCGTAAAACTCCTGAGCACAAGCATACAGTTGGGGATCTGTCAAATACAGTTTAAACGTACGACCAACGAACGCTCCCCCAAAATTGTCAAAACCGCAACATAGTAGGTACCTATGACGTAGTTACACTGGTAGCACTAACGTTTACGTCTATCTAACATATAGAAAGGACTTTATTCCATACAAAGTATCTTGAGTGCTGTGTTCCAGTTTGGTATGCCTGAAATAAACAAACACATGAAACCCTACTTTTCAACTTTGTCTCCAGGGACGGAAGTAGGTCATGCATTCGACCTAAGTAAACGATAAGAACGAAGTTGATAAACTGCCTGTAGTATTTACTCAAAGCTTACTGTTACTAGAAAGGACGTAACTTCATTCAATGTGTGACCAATTGAAGACACTAAGATCTCCGACACTCCACAACAAGCCAATAATAGTCACAAATATAGAGATTGTCGAAAAGTTTAGTCGGACATATATCACGACACTCTGCAGTGAGTGAACAACTGAAGTAGGAGGAAGTCTTTTTTTCCGCGACTTCAGGGTGACCAACCCTGAAGTCGCGGAAAAACAGACTTCAGGGTTGGTCACATAGTAAAAATTGTTTAAAATGATGATTACAATGACCTCTTTTCAAGTTTTTCGTTCATTCGGTAACAGCGGTAATAGTAGCCATCCCACCAGAGTTTAGAAGATTCATTTTTGTGCAACATAGTGTAATTTTCTCCGTCATAGTTAGATACCGCTTTTTATGCCAGGGTCAGCTTGAAGGACGTGCACTTCTAATTAGTGCGTAACTAGAACTTCATGCACTAATTACTGAAGTTAAGTCGGTCGGTCGGTCGGTCGGTCTGAAGTCGGTATGTCATGGGTGAAGAAGCTGTTGACTGTTCAGTCAACAGCTTCTTCACCCATGACATACCGAGGTTCTTGAGCCAAAAGTAAGTGCCTACTGTCTATTAACCTTCGTCAGATGTCAATAACATTGGTATTTCGAGTCCTATTTGCTAAGGAAAATATAGACCTTCAAGTAACATTTAGGTAAGCCGAAAATAATTGCATCGATATCAATGGATTCCTTCGCATCGAAAGTGTCATTGAATCGAATCAAATACACGAGGATTACCTACGAAAGAACGAGTTTGTAACACATCGCCGCGGATTTCCGGAATAATCGCATGCTTCTCGGTATCGATTTCCTTTTACTTTTGTATTTTTCTCGTTATATCGTGTAACTGGTAGGTATACTTACGTGTGAAGAAGTGTAATTATGTCGTCGTAAGAGATGTACTTTACATTGCAGTTTATCATTTACGATAGGGTAAATAGGGTACGTAGAGTAGGTAGGGTACGTAGGGTAGGTAGGGTAGGTACATAGGGTAGGTAGGTAGCCAGGTGACAGGAGCGAAGCTGCGAGGGACAGCTAGTATTGTTATAAATGCGATAGTGATTTTGTTTGTTTTTTCGTAACCTCTTCACGTTTTAGGAAAATATTTGAATCAAACTAGTACCTACACGGGTAGACCATGTAGGTACTGGAATAGGATATTTTTATCCCGGGCGTAGATTAATTTGGGATAATTTTCGTCCTTTATGCGAGCGAAGCCTCTGACAGAAGCTATATAAGTAAGTAATAAATACGGTATTTTACTGAAAAAAAACGAATTTATCCTTCAGATAATTTCCAAAAAACAAAATGGAGACACTTTGATGGTATTATTTTTACCAGCAACTTGACTGACACGTCTTCATTTTTTGTTTACCTACGTGAAAAAAGAAAAAATACGTGACCAATATTTTTTTTGAAATCTAATTAGATTTGTCGATTTTTTTAGTAAAATACCTTATTCCCAATTTTAATTCCATAGTTCTCGCTGTGTTTTGCTCAAAACTTACGGTAACGCACGGCAAGCTGGACTTACTTGTATGCAATTATTTCACATCACGCAGAGACACGCTTTCTTCTACGCCTGAGAAGAGGTCTTTGCCCTACGGTAGACTAATTACAAGGCTTCATTACTTGAAAATCCTATACCAATGTCTAGATACATCAACCTCTAATTAGATTTGAATCCTTAATGGCCTGTACACATCACCGACGTTGTACACACTTCAACATGTACACTGTATGGCTCTATATTCCGCTCTATTGTAAACAAGACATTAATCAAGGTACGTAGTTATTAATCAATCAAGAACATCAAAGACTGTCCAATTAAGGCTATGAATAGTTCGTTAATGAAAAATAACGCTTCACTGGCCTTGAAATCTAGGAAGTGATACCATAGCTGTCGAATTAAAGATAGGAGACGATAATCCCTAAGACAGAATAGAGTTTTTCATTGATCCGAAAAGACAAAAATCCACAATACAGGCTTTATTAACAAGATTTAAGAAAATATGCTTACTTAATTGCATGGAACCTTCGCATGCACCACATATAGATACAGTTTGTAATAAGCTTGGTTCAGCAGCCCTACCATGACGTTTTAAAGCGTGAGTCGTTCGAGCGAGAAGGAGGGATGGAGCTATACACTCTATATAGCTCCATCCTTCTCACTCGAACGACTCACGCTTTAACACGTCATGGTTGGGCCGCAGTTCTGGATAAACTATGTATGTCACCGGAAAATTAACTCCGTAACATTGTGATTAATATTTAAAGATTATAATTTCTTGAAATTATAATATGAAAAAATCGTTTTGTATAAGTAAGTACAATAAATCCCATCGAAATGCAATAGTTTCCAATGCATATATCCGTCTTATTTAGAAAAATTGTTTACTATTTCACGCGATATTTTACAATCTTACGGCATTTGCAATTTCCCGGTGACATAATTATACATTAAAACTTGAAGTCAAGAGAGGACTATCGCTGTAAGTACTATTCACTTGGTGTTATCAGTTAAGGTTTGTGTGGTTATGAACACACTTTTAAAACATGCCTTGATAAAATTGAAATACTACAAATACGACAAACATAGTGCAACATTGATTATGAAAAATTATTTAAAAAGTGCAGTCTATTGCCAGTTGACATGAAAGTTAAAATATCTATTATTATGGAACAACGTAATGTTAAAATGTATAAAAACGCAAGAGAATATAACTACCCTACCCGTCAATCATAGTAATAAAAACCACTGTAGGTCCCTTAGATTAATAATTACTATGGTAAGCGTGCGAGACGATGGATTACTCCTAATTATTAATGAGTTACTTGAAGATGTCATCCATCGAACCAAAAATGGAATCCACCTTAAAATGTATTGATACACTAGGTACATCTCTATGTGTCCATAGATTTATTCTTCTGTATTGTGTATATTGTGTGTAAGCTGTGGTTGTGTGGGCAACTACTCTGTATCCATGTACGAAGTTGTTACTTGAACAGCCATTGATCCTTACTATTATATAGCCATAGTTTCATTTTGCCGATTTAGATTTAACTTAGATTTTGATTAAACATTTATATTTTTAGAATGACCTCGTGCGAAATCCACGAGAGCCTACTGCTTTGCAATATGGCCGATGTTATTTTAAGATTAAATTTAATGATAGTATTTAAGGAGACCTTGCTAAGGTTGTAAACTAAGTACCATTGTGTAACTCATGACTAATACGTATCGATTGAAAGACTCATTACTAAGTAAAATAGGGAAAGCAAACAAGCCATTTCCGCCACATGCATTTTACTCACTCATATGACTACAAAGTTTTTTGTGGGGTTCAAGTATTGATTGGAGACTTCCCCTAATACAAATTGGCTTTACCTACCTGCCTACCTGTTAAATTATTATTGATAAATTGCCTCGCCTCCCCTTCAAATGCATTTGCACAGCTGTTTAACTCAATTTCAAGTAATTTTCGTTACTTCGTAAATTATAGCTTCACTGTATCGACACTGGTACGTAATTGAATCAGCCTTGTCAAGAATGAACTTAATTTAATCATGTTACTTCAAGCAATATTAAGTATCTGCTGAATATTCTTTAAAAAGACTCATTCCTTAGATATGCAAATCTCAAGCAGTCTGCAAAAATGGTACCTAGTATGGAAAATATCTTTTGATGATTCACAGGTAGAACAGCGTCGGGTTTTTCTGAAAGGCAATTCTCAGGCTTTGAAACAAGTCCGATATTATACTCGTAGGTATAACAAAGGCGTCATCCCATAAGTCCCTTTGGATACCTGCATGGAGCCTAGTCATCTGGGAACCAACAGAGTCGAAAGCAACGTAATTGCTTAAGAATTTTTCGATGACACATGGCGTTAGGAGTATGTTATCTTACATGCAACAAAGCCTGCGATTCAATTTCTTTATTAATATGGTATTTATATATGTATGCATTAATAGCTACTGTATAATTATGTTCTATGAATTTGAAACTATGTTTTTTTGGCGTACGAGATTGTTTCGCAGAATTTTCGTCTCATCTAATTTGAGTTGCTTTAACTTCGTCATTACCTTTCCTATTTTTTTTTCCAGGAATACCAGTGTGCCTACTTGGATAATGTTTGAGACATACTCTAAATTTCAATTATTAATTAATTAATGAAATACGGATTTTCAATCAGGCTTAAATAACGATTACACCATCCATGGAATGAATGAAGCCGCAAAAATTGAAAATTTGCAGAAACACGTCATTGCCAGTAGACATTAGTAGAAACCATATAGAACCACTGTTAAAAAGCAGTCCCAATTTAATTTCAAATTTATTTGAGTGGATGTGTTGTCACTTACACTATGTTTCTGAATTGAGAATTTGAAGTTCCGAACTTGACAAACTCTACTTTGATGCAAAAGTTTGACATTTATCTGCTCATGCTAAAGGCAAGTCAAGAAACCGGATGCTACTAATATTAGATTACGAGTATTTATAACATACCCAGGATATCAGGGTATCATCACGGCCAGGGTTGCGGAATTCTGCCAGGGACTTTATTCGAAAGAGTCACCGCCGCCGCGGCCCTGGAACGCAAAAGGCATTAGGAGGAACACGGATGGATTATAGTCAGTAAGAGTCTGACACTCCCTTCCGCTCCGCCCAAAGCAGAAGGAATCATTTGGTGATTTCCCATAAAAAAAACGTCACAATCTGTCAGTGTACGGAATTAGTCCATCGCCTAACTTTTTCCTTTACAAATGAAAAAGAAAAAAAATGAAAATGAAATCAGAAATATCTCTCCCATATTTGCACATATTACGCAAAAGCCTCAACGAAGCGTGTTTACTTTTCTTCCAAACAGAGATTCTTCGTTCGTTTTCTAGGCTAAAAATATCTTCCCCCGCTTTCCACATAGTAAAACCCCGCCAAGTGCGTATCGGGCCACGCGCAGTGTACGGTTCCGTAGTTGCCCGTCACTACTGCCGACTAAAATGGTGCTTTCTGGTCTTTTGTTTGATTCTATGAATATATTGATTGAGTCTAAAATGTCTAAAAACGGGTCCACATAGAACGGTACTAACTGCAGAAAGAGTCATAAAATCCAACTTCACAAGAGAAGTTAGAAAAAATATTATCTCTTTGAGTACCACTGCGAGTAGAGGTGAGCGCTTGTAATTAAGATTGATAATTATAACTTGCTTATATACCTGTACCTGTATTAACTACATTTTTACGCAACTAACAACTTTATCTAACTAATTTTCAATGGAATTTGTACGAAATCTTCCTTGTCCAATTAGGTAATAGTTGTCAAAGTAGTTGTATGTAGGCAAGTAGTTGTTTTTTTATTTATTTTTTATTATTATTGATAGGCACGCGCTTGACCACTATCTCACCTGATGGTAAGCGATAATGTGGTCGAAGATGGAGCACGCTTGCCTAGAAGTAACCTATTCACTCTTGACTTAAAGATTCCCAGGTTGTAGCTATCAGGAAACACAGATTCTGGCAGGGAATTCCACTCCTTAGCTGTACGCACAGTGAATGTGTTCCCAAAACGTTTTGTGCGTGTGGATATCCAAGTAGTAATCCTACATTTTAATGTTGGTCGACTATTACTCGTTAACTTGTAAAGCCTACTTAGCTGTGATTTTCCTTTTAAATTCGATATATTATATACATATGCTACTACCTTGACTTTTTTCACGTCTGCAAAAACAACCGTTTAGCTGGCAGAGGGAGGGGGGCACTTGACTCTAACAAAGCACTTTAAAGCTTAATATTACATAAACGGATTCTTGGATGGAAATTAATTTCGCACATCTTCAATATTTTTAACGACCTATCCAACAACATTCCACACAATGGGATAGACAATAAAACGTATGATCGCCACTTTGCGTGTGGGGGGAGTGCCAATTTTTTTTTCAAGATTTTGTTTTACCACTTGCTTTCTAGTACTAAGCATCTCTGAGCTAAACCGCGGACAGGCAGACAGACAGACGGACATGGCGAAACTATAAGGGTTTCTTGTTGACTACGGAACCCTAAAAAGTAAAACGTACTTCACCGTTTACCTAGCATTTTCCCAAATAGGCTAGGGTCAACTTTCAGTCTAACTAGATGCATCTAAATATAAGTAAGAAGTAAGTAAGACAGAGTGAGTGAGACAGTATTTTACATGAAGTGACTACCTGTCTGTGGTCAAAACTGGTTATCGACTTGCATGAGGTTTCCTACTCCTCCGCTGTTATTTTTTTTATTAATTTCGTTGCAAGTTCCGAGACAGTTGAATCGTTTCTCCGGGACTCGTCGAACTTCATTGACTCGGCGTTTTTCTGGTGGTCGCTACTGTTGATTGTGACTTTCAGGTGTTGCGGTGGTTTGAGAATGTGTGGCGGGCTTGCAGATCCCCGACTAAACATAACGACTGTTAAAAATCTACAAATTGCAGCCGGGACCAACAGCTGAACGTGCTGTCCGAGGGAGAGAAGATACTCGGAAAGTAATGAATTGCCACTCAACCGCAGACCGAGCTCGGCAAGCATTGATTTACCTTCAAGATCGATCCATTCGGCTGTTATTATTTAACCACAAGCTACACCACGTTATAGTAATAAACATTACCCCCAAAACATTAAAACCGCGATTATTAAAACAATAATGCTAGAAATTCGTGTAATAAAAACTAATTTCGTGTAATTGGGCACATAAAGGCGAAGTAGGAAGACAATGACCTAGTATAGTGACACAACGCTATTAAAGGGCATAGAGGCACGTACAGGGTGATGTGGGCACCATTCACTGGGTGAAACTTTCTCAGGATAGGACAACTTTTCTGTTCAATGAACTAAATGTAACGTGATGATGGTAAAGGGTCTTAGCAATTATAGGGATCAATTTGATGATTATACTTATTTATAGCCTATAATGAATGGCTAAACTTGGACCTCTGAGATTAAAAGATCATCTCAGCTACCTAGCCTTTTCCCAACTATATAGGGGTCGGCTTCCAGTCAAACCCGATTCAGCTGAATACCAGTATTTTACGTGGAGCGGCTAGCGGTGGAAGATATCTATACTAATATATACTAATAATAAAGCTGAAGAGTTTGTTTGTTTTGAACGCGAACTACCAGTCAGATTTGGTAAGTTATTTTTGTATATGATAGCCACATTCATGAGGAAGGCTATACGGGAATTTTCTACGGGAACGGGGAAAAATGGGATACTGCAAAAGCTAGTCAGTAATAAATCGCTTAATGTAGTAGTGACCAGCCGGTCGATTCTGTCGACATCTCACGGTGTTCACCTAGGCGGAGTGAACGACAAGTGAGCTGTCATTCCATCTCATTTGTATGGTTTGACAACTCACCCGTCGTGCACCACGCCCAAGTGTTCACTTCGACAGGCTTGCAGAATCACACTGCAGTACTACTAGAATTAGCGATTTAACTAATTAAAGGTCCTCAGAATTAACCGCGTCTTTCAATAGAATTCGTTACAGCAGCGGATCAATGCGTTACAACTGCAGTTTGTAAATTTATTTTGAAATGTATGGATGTGTTTGACTCCTTAGTTAGTGTTTGTATAACAGATTTATAGACAAAACGTTTTCTTAAATTAGTAGACAAGAATTATCATGTTCATGGGGATTCTGGCAACGAGGGAAGCCTTGAAAATTCTGGCGTGGCAACTTGGGCGTCTTCCAAAAAGGTTAGCTTTAAAGTTTATGGACTGGACAAGGTTATAGTGGAAAAAATTGCAAATATATGGGAAGAACTTTGCCCACTGAGCCATTAAACGTTGAGCAGGCTTTATTTCCCAAGCTAGACTTGCTAGACTTTGTCAAAATCTTGATATGAATGGGTGAAATGATGATTCGTTACAATGTCTCATCAAAATCTTCTAATCTTAGAATATCTTTAAAATAATAAAGTATTAGTAAATTAAATAAGTTTGTTCGTTCGTTTGTATTACTTAAATCAAGTTTTAAGTACAAATGTAATTCAACCATGTAATTCCAAGCATCTAAACACGCAAAACAAGGCTGGAAATTTATAAGTAACTTTATAAATAGAAAAACTTGTATTATGGCTAAAGTCTCATTACTTACACTGACATAAATTAATGTATAGAGGTTCTAATATCTTGAACTGCAAGGATTTGTGGGGTTTAATTGCGGGTTACGGGCGAGACCACCCAGGTTTCCAAGATGTCTGTTACCTTCTACTGATGATGCTCAATTAAGAATATTATGCCCATTATGGTCATTAGAAAAGTATACGGCTGCGCGGGAGGCGTCGCGTTTGTAAAATTTCATAGTAATGACTGGTAATGAAGGGTTTATGTAGTATTATGGTGTAAGGTAAACATTATTAAGGGCAGCTAATGTTTGTGTTGGGCAGACTAAGTAACTTTTCACGTTTTATGTCGGTACTTTGTCAGTTATTAAAACCGTATTATCATAAAACGAAAATTCGTTCAAAAATTAATTAAGAAAGTGCCTCTGTTTTTTTTATTAAAAATAAAAAGATCAACATCAACGTGTAAGCTACCCAGAAAAAAAAAATATAATAAGAAATCTTGTACTCAGCCATGAATCATAAAAGTTGTAACTCATAAAAGGCACTACCTACATCAAAGTTTTTGATGTCTCAATGAAAACATAAAAAGAAAAAAACTACTTTATATCTTTGAAGTTCTTCCCATTTCCTTGGCTAATGTTAGTCAATAAGTTTTGGGAGTAGTTTCAAATAGTCTTAAGAGGGGATGATCTTTCCCTTACACGTAACCGTAATAGAGGGATAGCTGACGCTCCCCTCGACCTATATTATTAGCTTAAAACGAAAATTATACACGTGGAAAAACATGCTCTTCATTGTTAATGAAGCGACAAGAAAGTTACGTTAGGTTGCTTCCTGATGTATGGAATATTCAGGGGCGTGCATAATCACAGAGAATATTTGATGCGCTTTTATTATTCAGGACAATGTGCGCAGAACGTTAGAGATTTTGCTGTATGATTACAATCGTACGGCAGAAAGTGGAGCGAAAGACATGCGAAGAAATGAAAATAAGCGAGAAAACTTGCAGAACAGAATAAAGTATCGTAAGTTTGCAAATGGCGTAAATAAATGTTCGTATTTTAGGGGAAAATGTAAAGTCCATTTTGGGATGCATGAAGGAGCCTCCTCGTGTAGCGCAATTTGTTCCATCAGACACTCGAGTGAACCGAGCGCTCGGCGCATCCTGGACAGTCTCACCTAACACCTTATAAGACTGACCAATCATTCCCTTGCGGTGGTAGGGCTAACACCCGCCTGGTTCGCGACCACCTTCCCACCGGAGTTCGGCGTCAAGCAACCTGCTGTGTTTCATCGACGCGTGGGAGTACCAGTGCCACAAGGCATCTTCTGGGTACGCTCGCTTCATCATGGACCTCATCTATCGCTTTCTATCAGGCGTGATCGAGGTCAAGAGCTAGCCCATTCATAAATAAAAAAAATATATAAAAAAGTCCAATGACGTGGTTACCGTCACTGGACCTTTAAAATCAATCCCCTGAAACAATTAACCTTTTATTTATTAGCAATAACAATAATGTATTACTGTAACAGGAAGAAATACGTCCTGTCTGCAGATTTATGACTATTGTTGTATCATCTTAAAATAGCAGCTAACAGGAAAATAATCAATAATGTCGTCTGTTCTAAGAATAACACAACTCAGTAGAGACTTATTAGAGGTGTCGTACTTCCTAAGAATAGCATCAGTTACAATTGAAAATATGTCGAAAATGTTGGGCTGACTGTACATCAGTCCTGAACTGTCCCGTTTAAACATATCGTAATCCCCAAAGAGTATAATACATCACTGTCAGTGTGGCTCGTCTCTCTTTCCCATGGAACAAAATGAATAGCCCCCTTTAGCTATGCCTATTTCGGGTTTGAATCGCCGCACGATTGGACGACATTTCGATTGTATGGTAGATTGTGATAAATATTATATAAATTACGCATATAACTCATGTCCTGTTCACGTTTGTTGGTGGAAGGCTAGATGAATTGACAGATGAGGCATATTTGGAGTTGGACGCTCCATAATCATAAACCCAGGATCCCATTTATGAAGTTCATTTTGGTGTATGTGTTTGAATGATGGAATATGATGTCGGAATATTGTGAAGGCCTCATCCTTTGAATTTTAAGCAATCTTAATTGACTGGTGGCCAAGTATGAAATATTATGGTATTTATATTTACTCTGCTTCTCGTAGTTATATGTTTACCGACACAAAAGCAACAAATTATATTAGATTAAAACCTAAAAGTTCCTTGCACTTTGAAAAAGGTTGACTCTAAAATAATTTGCTTATGTGCACGATTAAAACAGAAATACCAAAACTAAATTATTTAAATCAAGTCTGAATAACATTCCTAAATCCTAATTCAGACTCAACCTTGTTAGGGTCTAGAGTCTAGATTAAAACGTAGTGAAAACTATCTCGAGCTAACAGCATCACACGCCACCCGTCAACCGTCAACCCGTCGCCGCCGCGCCGACGCCTTTTGGGTTAATCTGATGCAAATAACATTTAAACTGAACGATGAAATAAAATAGTTGCACGGTAGACTTCACAACCTAAAATTTTTGGAATAAGTAGAATCGTTTTGAAAGACACGAATTAAATGCAAAAGATGACAGGATAACCTAAACAGATACTACTTACCTACTAGAAGTAGTACTTACTTACATGAGAAATATGTTGAATTTAAACAAGACACTGGAAAAACAAACACACTAGTAGATAATAATAATCATCAAGGTGGTATGCGAAGCCTTTCCTTCGTCGGCCGCAGGTCCCGTTAACAGAGAGGTCGAGGACGAATGCAATGAGACAATACGAGTAGGTACAGTGTACATAGGTACTAAGATTTTAACGTTTGTAACTCAGTCATATACAACGTGGAACAGCTAATAAACGCAATACCTGAAAAGGTCATTGTCGGGGTTGATCTCATAGTAAAAGTTATTCATAATGATTAGTACTTTTCAGGTTTGCGTTTATCGTTGTACTCGTACCTAAGTAGGTATACACACATATCTACCTTAATAACGATACAATTTTGTAGTCAGTTAAAAACTTTAAGGTAATTTTAATTGCCATCAAAAGAGATGACATTTAAGTAGGATGAAACGGAAAAACAATTTCACATAGGACGGCATTTACCAGCAAATGGAACAATTTTAATGTCTGAAACTGCAGCAAAAAATAAATGCTACAAGTCGGTAGAAAATGTATAAATTTTATACCTCATGAACAAGTACATCTTATTAGCTTTTTGTTATTAAATTTAATGATCTTCAATGTTTTGTCTCTAGTAGAAAATAATAAAAGTTAATATTTTAACTCAAACATTGCTTCGTTTTTCTATTCAAGGTGACTGTAATTATTGCCATTTATGTACACTAAAAGATAAATACTAGAAATATATTTTACCCGGAGATGCTTATTAAGGTTAACGAAGAGAATACTTAAAACGAAAATGTAAATTGACAGTAAAAATTATTTGGACGTTGCGAAAGGGCCATTCAAGTGGAGGCCGTGACGCGTTTAGGTTTGATGAATGATTAATTCAGAGAAGATAAAAAGTAAGAAGGTCGATAAAACGTTTGGATCTTTCTTTGCATTCTAACTTGATGTAAGATTGAATACCTGCTAGCCCAAGGAGGATAGGCTCCATGGGCTAATAATACAAACTCATAGCTATTACATCTCATCAATAACATTTATCAAATCATAGACGAACGTCAAAACATATTATGTTGTTCCTTATTTAATGAGCTTCGAATAATAATAATCAACTACTACACCCCAAGCATTGCTTTTGCATAAACAACAGAAAAGAGATTTTGGTGAGTTCGTGGTGCAGTTCCAGATTCGCATTGTGGCTTATCGGATTACCAGGTTTTAATTATATCTCGGTACGTCTATTTTCTTTTGTTTATATTTTCAGTGTTAATTGACATTCTAGTTGCCAAGTCTCCACGGATTACCCACAGGACAGTGTATGGCGACATTAGGTCGGCTCCCTTTGATAACATCGCATTTGCACACGTGAGCCAGAAGAGTGATGCTCCTGCATAAATAAGCAGTGTTCACTGACCTTTCCATGAAGATTAGTTGGTAGACTAGAACAACAGACTCATGAAGTTGACAAATTGCATTGACGTCCACAGGATTACCAGTAGGAAAACAATAATTTAGACTAGAGGGTTTGCTACAGCGTAATCTAATCTTCTAGGGTTTGTCAATATTTAACTAAGTGTATTAATGGTTGTATGATTACGCCAAAGAATTTTGCCACTACTGCTACTGTCATGGTTTTCTTTTTATGCAGTATGGGAAATCATCAAATTACTTCTGCCGCTCTGGGTGGAGCGGAAGGGAGTGTCAGACTCTTACTGACTAAAACCCATCCGTGCTCCTCCTCATGCCCTTCGCGTTCTAGGGCCGTGGTGACTCTTTCGAGTAAATGCTCATGTAAAGACAAAGTGAAGATCTTATCAGCACCTATTTTGCACACATTCAAAACATGACGATAATATTTATGTAGGTATTGTGATGTGTATTAATGTCACTTACTATATGACATTTAAATTGAGTATCTATTTGTTTCATATGCAACTTTTACAGCATTTAATTATGTCCAATATAATCAAAGTTGTTTATATTCACAAAGTGTTCCAATCTGACTTGTGTTTCATCAAAAACAACCCGAACATGAGCACATATTTTTGTACCCATTTGCGAATATAGCGTGTTTAAATATTTTAAATTTAATACAATCATCCCAAAATTGTCAAATTGCTCTCAGGTGCCGAACGAGAAAGGGCTTCGGTCGGTGTATGTATGTGAATGACCGTCATGTGTCTGGCTGGCGTCGAGCGAGACCAATTTGCCAATATCATTGAAATTCGGTACTCTGGTTGGTAAGTTAGTATCGTTCATGTGTCTGTTCGTTTATATTGGTTATATTTTTCCGATATCAGACTTCTTTAATAACAATATCTAGATGATTTGTGTTGCCATTTGAATCCTTTTTTAAATTATCTAGCACAAAGTCGGAAATTATCCCAACGGAACATACTCCCGGAATAAAAAGTAGCCTATGTGCTCTTCCAGACTATAATCTATCTTTGTGTCAAATTCCATCTAGTTCCGTTTAGCCGTTCCGGTGTGATTGAGTAACAAAAGCTAGTTAAGTTAGTTAGCTACTCGCAGCTAGTGAGATAAGAAGCTAATAAGCAAGACTCATTCATAACCACATGTTTTAAACTAGCTGACCCGCACAACTTCGTCTGCGTCACATTTTTCATCAATGCTCCGCGCCTATTGGTTGTAGTGTGCTGTTATACAATAGCCTATAGCCTTTCTTGATAAATGGGCTATCCAACATCAACATATTTTTTTAATTCGAACTACTAGTTCCTGAGATTGGCGCGTTCAACCAAAATAAACAAACTCTTCAGCTTTATAATATTATAGTACCTATTGATATTCATTAAGCAAGAGGATAGTTATATTATGTTGGTAAAGTGCGTATACTAATAAAATAACATTAACTATTACGGAACTCAGCTGAAAATATTATGCGTAGGTACTTAGTTGGGTTTCTACTAGGTATATAAATTCAGATGTAATTCCATTGCTTATCTTCATAAAATAAATATATCTTTTTGAATATAACCCAACAGCTTTGGCAATATGAGCTTTTATTATTTACGGCTTCGTTTTAAAATGCAAATGTTTGCAATAAAACTCGTCATTATTCTAGTCATCGTTGTCCAGCCCTTTGTTTTCTAATATTAGAAATAATGTGTTAAATGGGCCTGGTAGCGTGTGCAATACAGCTTAGAGAATCATAAAATGGACCGTGAACTTCATGAACTAAAATGAGAACTCAACGCCACAGAAAATAATTAGAACGATTTCAACGTAGAGAACAGTAAAAATAGCTATGATTATGGACGAAAATGCTTAGCAACAGTAGCATTATTAAATCATTACGATGCCAAGTTAGGAAGTCTAGACATGGATGCAAATCAACATAAATATAACGCACGCATGGAAATGACATGCAGTGGTTTCAAAATAAAAACATCCACCGAGTTACCTTGCCGCGCTGTGTTGCGCTGAGCGGGGCATCCGAACGCAGTGAGCGTCGTGCGACGAACGTACCCGAACGCGATCTTTATTCAACACGATCACACCGCCAGTCCGGAGGTGACCGCGGGCGGGGCGGCACGTGCTGTGCACGCCTCGCGACATTACATTGTGTTTATGTACGCCATTGTTTTAATTCAATCCGTCTACAATCAATACGACATCGGAGTGAAAACACGGCCTATTTGCTGCATTCACTAGAATCTAGTGCGAAATCAGTGACAGTAAAAATTGTCTTGGAATAAATGCAAGGCAGTATTGACAAGTGAAACTCTATCGTACAATTTCGTCTGAAGGAGGGTTTTGTTTGTGACATTGTTATTGACTATAAAGGTGTTAGTGATCTCTGTTGTATAGAAAAGCATGCAAATCAATAATCGAGTGGATGGCCAGCTCTGAGTACCCGAGAGCTCTTACGGTGCGGTGTATTATACGGTTGCATATTGATTGGTTCTGTACCGGGATCACTGGAACTTGTCATCCAATTAACGGTGGGTAACGTTACTTCCAATGTTATAATCACAGAAACTGTCAATTGCTTTACAGATTCTAACAAGATGTGTATGAAGGTGAGAAGATATTGCCAAACATTCCTGAGCTCGAATCTGGATTGTTTTGTCATTATGGTTGGCATTTACTAATGATTTGTTTACTAAACAAATGAGCATTGAAAGAGATGCTTTGGAAGACAGTAAGATCATCGACAGCATAGCAACACACAATAAGAAACCTGCTAACAGCAAAACCAATAACCTCCTTAAGCTAAATTATGTAAAAATAATAAACTTTAAATAAAGTAATAAAATGCAGACCCGTTATACAAAAGAAAAAACTTATTGCTGAGAGAAAAGACGCCAAGTTGGTTTACCTCAAAGGTCATCTCTAAATAATGTCAAAGTTGTTTCCAAGAACCGATGAGCACAAGCCGAACAAAATTACCCTTTGTTTATAAATCAGGGTTTAGGTGATGACATAAACCACGTCATGTTTCTAAATATATTGCTCGTTTGAGAGGCGCTTCTAAGAAGGGATTATGAAAAAAATCGTCAGTTGCTTGTGCACGCTGGGAGCCACTTGAATCTATCCCATTTCAAGCAATTTAGAAGTTAATTGGGTCATGAACGCAATGAGGAATAATGGAAAGCAATTATAAGCTATTGATTGGGGTAATCCCGAGCATGGGTGATAACATTCTAGACATCAATATCAAGGCTCATTGCATATAGTCAATAATATTATGTCTATTCTAGTTCTACATTCAATGCTTCATGCCTACATCTGGTAATGAATGAATTTCGACACCTACACGATGTTGGCGCCTGCATTGAATCCAAATGTTTAATCTCTATTGTTCATTGTATTAGCTTCTCGCTCCACTTTAATGCCCATATTGTACGTAAATGAATGGCCTATTGATTTGGAGATGATATTGAGAAACCGAGTACGATCTGTTTTATTTTTAACGCCTTGCATTAAGGGTAAGACTACCTGCTCGGCCTCGCGGCCTAGAGTCAGTTACATCTACAACAATGGGACTGGAAACGAGAAGCCGCATAAAGCGCAGGTAGCGCCGTATTGCAAGCCTTTGCAGGTATTTTATGGCAACATTAATCTTTAGGACTGTATCGAATGACACAATTCTAATCTAAGTCAATTAGTCCCAATAGATGGTATATGTGATATGATAACTGTACTGGAACCAGCATCCGGGGAATATGTTCTATCGGATCATTTCTGCCATCCTTTACACATAATGTATTTCAAAATAATTATGATGAAAGCCCTCGACCAGTACAGGTATTATTATTTACATAATGGATAAGTGTATGTGAAATATATCTGGGAGCAAATTCACAGCACACACCTGATGGCAAGGCGAAGGGAAGACAACCAGTTTCGCCAGCTGGCCACTGCGTGCACACATTACCAAATCGCAGCTTGCCGCTGTGAAGTTGCTCGTTTCATCATTGTTCACCGACCACTTATTCCTTATGCTTTTAATTTCAAAGAAACACGTTTTTCGAAGGACGCAGATGTCCCTGAAAACAATATTATTCTTGATTGAAAAGAAAGTGCGATTCGTTTAGCTATCATCACCGCAGACTAGTTATTATAGCTTGCTTTTGCTTGCCAGCAGATTAATTTCTTCACACTACAATTGCGTACCAACTCTCCAATGATGCGCTATTGTCTTTTTATTACTCAATTCTCGACATGCACTTTCTATGACTAAAAAAACACAAGCGACGTGAGCATTGATCCAATAACCAATTCTCTTAATTCGAAAGTTTATAAGTGACTCATTAATTCTATATTAGATGCGTCGTTACAAGTGGCAGAATTAACAGAAGCAAAAAGTAAGCATTTGGATGTACTTTGTTTTTAAAACTATTATTTTTTCAAATGTTCCAACATTTCGGCATGTGATCTTCTTCCTGATTCACCCTATTGGAATTTCAAAGGGATGAGCTTTGGTCAAAAATTCAAAAGAATCGTGACGTGACTCAGTACCTAGTGTCTTCGTCATGCAAGGAACTTTTATGACGTCGATTCCAAAGAAAATTAGTATTTTTATAGAGCCCAAGCTGCTCCAAGGAATTTGCATCGTTTAATGCTCATTAATTCCGTTGGTTAGCGTGAGGTTTATATTATCCGTAGCCTTAATCTAAAATAACCCAGATTTATTCAAATGAAATTTCTAACAGTGACCTAAATACAGATTCATTAAAGACCATGAAAAGGGGTTGCTTAGTCTTAATGGGCGGAATTTCAAAGAAATTGACTTTAGTTCAGAAATTAATTTTGTAAGCAGTGAAAATGAATTAATGCTGGCAAACAATGTTGTGTTGTGTACTGCGATAACGGAGAGCAATTAGATGATAAAGCAGATTGTTTCCCGTTTGGCTAGAAATCGTAGATCATTTTAGAAAGTGAAATTGACATTCAAATACAACTGCGTCACGTATTGGTACTTGGTTAAAATTTATTATATCTAGTTGGAATGTACAATTTAACTTAACAGTGGAGATGCAGTATCGCAAGCTAATAAATTATTCTATTGTAATGACCGCGATATGAGAATAACGGCGATTCATAATAAATCACCGTTACGAAAAACAGTACGTTTAAAATCATTTTTAACTAGCACTTTAATTTTCAAATTCATGACTACTCATGACAGCTACGTATGTTTTATAACTAACGGGTGCCCTCGTCACATATCTACATATATTTTAACTTTGAAACATCTCGAATTCATTTTTGTTATTTGTTAAACTGGTAATGAAGACTAATGACTATGTCAATTGTTTATTCTTATTATTTTGAATTTCTACCTGTCTCTCTCCCTCTCTCATCGTCGTCTCCATTAACTGAAGGTGTCTGTCTGTAACTAATTTGTACACACGGCTATGTACAATATATATTTACATATATATGTAGTAAGTTGCGTGAAGTAATTATATTTATTACTTCAAATATTTCGCGTAACCTACATCCGTTTGTCGCGTGTGTTTAAAGTGCACAAATTTTCAAAACGTCTAATTTCTCTTGACTTGAGTTATGAATTATGATAGCTCTCAGCCGAACATTGTCAAGACAGCATGGCACACAAGACCGCCACTGATTTATTATCGTGCCACGTAGAGTCACGTCGCTCCAAAGGTGTAGGCAGCATTGAAATCCATACAACCTTTATTCAGTGACACTCTCATATTTCGGTTCAATATATTAAACACAGTTGTAGCTTCTGACCATAAGTAACATGAGACAATATAATTTCATCATATTTGGAGGCATCGAGACTTCAAAACCGGTAGCGTTAAGCTACAGGCTCTTCGTCAATACGTTAACTAGTTACAGCCTAAAACTATTTATTAACACGTTAGCCGGATACATAGCCGAAACTGGGCTGTTTTCCCACGCAACAAAGCCGTCGACCCACGCTTGTAACTCTTGCATTAGTACATCAATGCTAAATGACACATTATCTGCAGCGTCCAATTATTCACTGACAATGAACTGCGGTACATTCGTAATCTATGAACGTGTGAACTGCTTGTTTAACATTGAATTGGACCAATGACCGGGTATAAAGAATTGATGCAGTGACTGTAAGAGATTAATGGTCAAGAAAAACTGGATCAAAATAGGAGTAAGTATTCAATCTTATGAATTTACGATCAAATAAAAGCAAAAAAAAACAGTTCACGTAGTCATACTCGAGTCTTGAAAAAGTTAAATGAAGTTAGATCTTCATTCCAAAATAAATTGAAATTTCTTGTACGGCGTTAATTTAATTTGACACAGATAGGAAAATGTAACTCATTCACAAGTAGATAACGCAATAGAGGAACAATATTGATTCAATTGGTCACGTAACACAATGGTGGGGCATTGAGCAATTGAATGAGCCCGTGTGATGCTTGCGGACCCCGAAAGCAGTCAACGGAACCGCGATAAAAATAAAAAATATCAGCTGTTAACACCGATCTCTCTATACATTCTACAAATAATGGAAGTTATACCAGTATCTAATAAAAAGTCCACGTTATTTAACCGTCCTTTTATTCGTTTCATTAGCAGCAAAAATAAATTCAATCTAATAACAATAGCAACGAGATCAGCTGTATAGTTTATAAGTCCGTGCGAACTAGGACGGTGGCGTAAGAAGGGTCCTTTCAGAGGTCCTTGACGTTTGCCCTACAAATATTTGAGTGACACAGTGCTACGTCGGGGATCGGGACCCTTAAGATAAAAATAAAAATAATTTTACAGTTATTGGTCTCCATAAAAGAAGCATTAACGACATGAAAAGTAAAGCAACATGAAAAGAATATGGAATTTATGTTGGATTCAGAACCTTAAACAATGTTAATGTTCTTACAATTTTATTAATGAGGATGCTGACTTCATAATTTCCATACTTAATTGACCTGAATAATTACATCACGAATAAGGAACTAATATTATAAACAAAATGTTGTATCAGCGGTTCTCATAATTTATTTAATCAAAGAGTGATTCATAGTCTGCAGGTTGAACCGGTTTCTAACTGGACATTAATAACAAGAATACCTTGAAGCAACTGTCTACTGATGCACTTATCAATTTATGCAAATGTATTGTTAATTTCGAACATAAGGTACACATGCTTCCATGGCCAAGAGTCTTAATAGAGATAAGTGTTGTTAAATGTTAAGTGCCTCAATCAACACAATAGGAGTTAATTTCTGAAAGGAGTGCCTTACCAGCAACAATGAATGTTTTAAGTATTCTTAATCCAATAACGTCTTTGTATTCAGCAGCATTATAATATTAATACGTAATAAACCTTATGTAATTCATTGTCTTTCCTTAGACTATGACGGTTGCAGAAACTGATACAGCTTGTGTGTCATCTAGTTATGCAAAATTACTTTCTCCTGATTTTATTAGATTCCAAAATATCGCTGACTCATAAAATTATATGAGGTAAAAAGGTTTCTAAGTGGTCAGCAAATATGTGCTTGTGGAGGCAACATTTGTAAAGAGTTCGTTTAAAATTTGGTCATTAGTAGGCGGCTGTTTAAATTCAACTTTGATATTGACCGAAGCGAGTTCATTCCCCTCGTTACGTATAACTTTGAATGTTTTAATATTTTTATCGTTTTAATTGTGTTTTCATAAATTACTTTAGGTATTGCGATTAAATTTTGAGTTTGGTATTCACACCACCTTTTGAGTTTATCATGTTGCATTCCTTGATTGATACAGCAAGATATTAAAACCATCGATCGATCACTGTATCTACTACAGCAGCTGCAAAAAGTACATCACGCAAAAGTATTGACGTAACTAGAAATCGCTTTATTACGAGACATAAGCATGAATCGCCTCTCTTTCGTTCACCTTTGTTCAGCAGTGTTTGCACAGTCACCGCCTATTCTTAGCAGTCGTGTCTGGTTAACTTCACTAAATGGGATCACGATATAAATCCAAAATAATGTTTACGTAATTACACTTTGATGGTACAGAAACCTTTTCGTGGCAATAATTGGATAATCTGTTCTTCCTAAATTCTCTCTAATCGAACTCCCCTAATTTGATCCCTTCCTGCTACATATAGGTTCTCTAAAGGGATTCAATAACCATCTTCGACATATTCCGAATCCGATCCTTCACTCAATGTTCCTTAACCATTGCTTCAATCGGTAAAAGGGTCACTTACTTTCTTATTCAGTTGATGAGTTTATCAAGATTGACATTGCAGACATAATTTTACAAATTAATGAACAAAAACACTATAACGTTGATGAAGATTTTCATATTCAGTTTAGCTCAAATGAAATACGTGGGTGGGTATGTCAGTCACGTACTGAAAAATAGACTTATCGTCATAAAAATGAAAAACAGTGTGGGATTTGGTCGATCACTTGCGTAGGCGCATTATTGAATTCTGATTCGATGAGAACTTGAAATCTTAATTATATGAGACAAAAACATTTATAGATACAAAAGTCTGTTAACGCTGAAGTAAAAGTAAATAAAGAAGGTTTACAACAGTCACTAGACGAAGTTCACAGCAAGCATCATAAAACTGATATGATCATAATCAGGCAGCTAATCGATTCGTCGAATTTTTTATTGTTCTTCTAAATGTTTGAAGCAAAAGGGTTTTATGTTCCTACCCAGAAGTGCGTGCTTGAGCTAGATATAATAGAGGATAAGGGTAAAAGCGCTATTGCAACCATAATGTCCAACAAATGTAGGTTAAAAGACCCAGTTATTTCGATCGTCCCTTATGGTCAAGGTGTAATGTTCGCTAGCAATCGTAAAAGTTAATTATTATTCAGACTGTATCTTACGCCGGCAGTCACGTTCACTTCTATGTGGACAACGCGACTTGACTTTAATAAGGTTAACTCATTCATAAGTGCCTAATAAAATTAATGGCGACCGACTATTATTATATTCGTAACGAATAGGTCGTTACGAAAATGAATACGACTTCTCACGCAAAATCTTCGTTAGTATTGCGTGATCCGGCCCTTGTATCAGCTCCCTAATAACAGGATGCTCGAAGAAGTGCCCAAAGCAATCTCGAGTGTCCTTGTCGTGTTCTTACGTTCGTTCTTAACTCGTGGAACCATAATGTTTTCTAATTGAATTTGTCCCTTGCCCGTCTCAAGTTGGTCGACGTTCGTCCAAAATAATTGCTCCAACCATTAACATTCCGGCCTGTACCGCTAACGTAACTTTCTCGGGTGGGTGGAACTACTATAGTACAACATTACATTAGGAGTCACGAAATTCGTGTGTTTGCGGATAAAATAAAACTGCGGGTGTACCAGATTTTAAACCACATACCTACTGAAATGAGATTTTGGACGATGCCAGACGTGTCTTGCTAATGAGTTCAACCTCTGAACCATACCTAAATAAACAATATGTAGAGATACTGCATGACCTCTTGCGAACCGAGTCCCATCGCACATAATAGCATTGTTACAGAAACGCCGACAATGGTTTCCATGAGGGAAACTGATGCTTCATTCTCTATTCATGTGTCAACGGTTCGCACCCGAACAAGGGGTTATTGATCTGAAATATAAAAGGTTCTCTCTGGCTATTGTCTCAAACGACAACGTTTCTAGGATGAAACAGGCTAAACGTGCCCAAGTGGCCGCTTGGTCGCTGTATAGAGCTAATAGCGGCATTCGGCCATTCCACTCAGATGTATTTTTGTACTGATATTGCTTTCGTTTCACAATTGAGATTATATTTGCGGTTCTCTTTTCATATAGCTACATCTGTATTAGCCAATGCATGGTCTGTTACGAAAGCATCTTTGATTTAAATGTATAGTGTTGGCAGCTGTATTTAGTTTTACCGATAAGTGTTTCGAAGTAACCTGTATTACCTAAGATAAATAAACTCACCAAATCAGTGACGCGAGAAAAATAAACATTCTCAGCGTATAAATAAGTTACTCAAAGAAAATAAGCTCTGTTAATATTCTCACATTACTTTTCTCGGGAGCAGACCCAAAAAACTGTTACAAGATAATCTTTGTTTATTTGCGAGGCTACGTATTTCGGGGACTACCCGAAGCACGTTATAAAAATACCTTGAGGAATGAAGCTGTGACATTGAGCTCTTCTAAATCGGCTGGCCGAGGGTAGTTATTTATAATTTCACGCCCACTTCACACTGCTATGCCATTCGTCGTCATGAAACAAGAATTTTCTATTTGGGAACTTTATGAGTGGCAAGTTAGTCAAGAATTTCAAGAGTTTGTCGCATCGCCAACTGCATATTACTCGTATTTAGTATGCATGTGTAGGTACCAACAATATTTATGTTAATGAAGTAAACTTGCTGTTACGTGATGATAAACATACATTTTATACAGTTGCTCGTTGAGAATTTATATTGTTAGCACCAAAATGTAAATAAACATTATTTACTCGTCTGTCGAATGTCCACGGTCATTTCCCACGGTCTCTCGTCTACCATCGTAGTTGGTAATCACGAATATAACCACAATAATATGATTATTTCCTAATACTGGTCCGTCGGGCATCTATCATAGTTGATGCGCGAGCATGTGACCTTTCAACACGACTGATAATAAGTTGGGAAAATAGTTATATTTGGACAAATTAGTTGATACTCGTGAAAGGAAGAATTCCTCAATGATCTTGTCCGACAAGCATTAAAAATAAAATATTTTCTTCAAACAATATGTTAATGAGTAGATTTTTCGAGAATCTGGTATAATTCTGGCTGCTCGAAAAAACTGGAATCATTATGGTCTGTCTTTAAGCAATCGGTTACGTGATTGCGTAGTTGCCAATTTTTCAGAAACAAATACATGTTTATGAGTTACAAAGCTAATATGACTAACATACTTGGAACTGGGTGTGATTATAAATATACATAGGTAAATATATTACGACTAAGGATAGGTGTAAAAATAAAGTTAAGATTAGCTTAACTTGAGTTTATTTTCGAGAAGAGGCTAATGTTAATTTATTTTATCTGTAGCCGGAAAAAAAATACTGTAGCCGTAACGTTGCGGAATTTGTTCGAAAGAGTCACCGCGAAGTACCGTGTTACCCAATTAATGGGTTGTGGAGGTCTGGAAGGCAGCCGCTGCACGTAAAATACTGGTATTTAGCTGAATCCGGTTTGAATGGAAGCCGACCCCAATATAGTTGGGAAAAGGCTAGGCAGATGATGAGTCACCGCAGCCCTGAAACACGAAGGCCATTTGGAGGAACACGGATGGATTTTAGTCAATAAGAGTCTAACACTCTCTTGCACTCCGCCTAGAGCGGACGGAGTCATTTGATGACTTTTCATCCTTAAAAAAAATGCCGCAACCCATTGGTTAAAAATGAAGTAGAAATGGAACAAGTAAGAAATGTTAAGAAATGTTCTTGTAAAAATCTTACTGATTAAGCCGTTGCGTTTAAAATAACGTGTGGTATGATAAATAATTTAATCTTTAGCCAGCCAGACTAAAGCTGAAATCATTTATCGAAAATGCACATTATCTCGAACATTAGCCGCTCCATGAAAATAAGCTCAAGTTTAACCGAATAAGCTTATGTTTATTTCTACACCCATCTTTAGCCAAAACATATCCCTTCAATAACACTCTAATTAAAACAAGAACTTGCTTAAATAAAATAAAAACAGTTATTCCTTTCTTCACATAGGTAAATAGAATTCAAAATTATTGCGGACTAGAATTTAGGTTTTGTACGTCCAATACTAAAATTGGAGGGTAGGAATATGGATTCCTAGCGTCCAATTGGAGTATTGTATTGTTCGTTATTTCGACGATATTCGATCTGTAATTACACACGTTCAGCGATCGATACACAAATGGGACAACGATACAAGTCGAAGCATTGTGTTATCCAGAAAATAGGTCGACGAGGGATAAAATCGTTTATCCCAACGATTTTACTGCGTGGGCAGATAACTGAAATATCGCATCGATGCCCTCAGCTCGTTTGTTTTATATGCCAACTAAATATAAATAGGAGTGATTCTTCATTTGTGCTCCATAGGTATAGTTCAGGTTCAAAATATTTCGGGCAAGGTTCAAGCAATATTGAGGTTTGGACAAGAATTTTATCCATCTTTTAATACCCCGATTGTGTTTTACTACAGCGATATTGTTTACAGTTTGAGCTCTGAAATAGGCTTGAAACGTTAAACAATGCAATCCATAATATCATAAACAGCACGTAGTAGTTTATTGCATGAATTTCATCATGAAAAATTACATTTCTTAACATAGAAGACCGTTATGGCCGGACTTTACCTTTGATTTTTCTAAGACGTCTTTAAACGGCGCGACATCTCGAAAATCTTAAATGCTATCTCGAAAATACTGTTACCATACTGTCCCCTAAAGACTTTTTGTGTGTTTCGTATTGTCGAAGGACTATTGCTGTATCCCATAAAAAGAAGTTGCTCTAAGCTGAGATAAGCTTGAGGATAAAATTGTTCCAGGGACACATTTTATTGCTTCTGGAGTGGAAATAGCCTTTTTACGAGTAGCGTGGAACAGGTTTGGGCTTTTAAAAATAGACTTAGCTTCGTGCGTGAGATATCACCTGGCCTATGGTTTATCTTTGGCTATTCCAAAGGTAAATTGAATTTTAATCCAGGCACTAATTATCTTAATGGTTACGTGTTGGTATGCCTCTGAACTTGGAGCATCTAAATCAGAAAGAAAATATATAGGTAAGAACTTTGTTAAAGAGTTTACTAAAAAAATTGACATCTATTTGAGCAGATCTGCGAGGAACCATAATAAATTTAAACCTATTGCTAGATATAATAAATGTAAATAGTTATTTATAGTCATAATAAATGAAGCTATTCAGGCAAACAATATTAGTAATCTATGAGATTTGGCTACCGAATTGCGAAATTTAGACGAAAGCCCGGTATTACGCGGGTCTGCCACAAAATTCGCTCATCGCGGTGTGAATTCCGGACAATATACGAAACATAAAATGAGGCTGTGGATCCGCAATAGCCAGTGGCAAGTTAGTTTGTGAATTAGTTATCATTGTTTATTTAGCACAATAAATATATTATGACTTGCAGGAAATTAACATGAAAATGTCGCTAGAAGTCGCTGGAAAAATTGGATTGCGGTAAAATATAGCTGGAAACGGTATTAATGCTGCTTATTGAGGATATTAATATACCTACTTGATTTGAACGGACTGAAGGCTGATAAACCTAATTACCACGGAGCATAGATACCTACTTATAGTGAAGAAATTAGTTTTGAATATATACATATGTAAGTGAAACCCGATTCCTACTGAAATACGTACTAGGTACTGCTGGTAACAATTCAAAGAACTTCCGCAAGAAAAACTTGAACTAACATTGCTCAGCAGTTTATCCGCGGATCATTACGAAGTTATTCTATATATCACCTGTCACTATTCCAGATGTTTGCGCGTGCGTCTTGTTCCATGTTCAATCATAAGTAATCTCTTCTGGTTGATGGAATGTTTCCACAGAGAGACGTAATCTTACAGCATTACGCGATGCCACGCTAAAATACAGTGTTATGTAGTAATGTTTCCTTATTATCCACGAGATGGTGTGAAATTGCAATGTAATGAGTCGGGTAATGTCGGAATTGTGTGCCGCGTCAATAACGACACTATAAAATTTTTACCCTTATTAATAATGATGCGTTTACTCGCCAGCTTTATCATGATTGCACTTTTGAAAAGAATCGTTGCAATGTAAAAGCTCTCGTTAATAATTTTGATGCTTTAAGTGATACATTTGACTTCTCAAAGGTCTCACGATATTAATTTGTGCCATTGTTTCCAACTATAAATTCTTGTCTAAGATTACGTGAGTTTTTGAGATGTCGTTCACAATAGACAGCTGATGAATGTCAATAAACTCGCTGTAACGCAAACCTGACAAGTTGCTAAAGTTGGGAAAACATTATAGAAAGTTGCATAACAATCCTGCGATCATCGCCCTATTCAAAGTCGACGTGACAATAAAAAGTGCCATTAACGTTAGGAATATCTTTGGCACATCTAAAAAGAGATGAGCATGACATGCCTTTGGGATTTGAAAGATATTTTCGGTGTTCATTCGTTTAGAAAATGAATTTCTTGTTTTGGTAATATCTCTATGACCTCCATCTGTCGCTTTGTCGGGTTCAAGAACGGTCACACCTTCATCCTTGACAAGTTTAAAATTAAATATTTTTAGTTGGCGTGACTTGTTTTACTATTAAAACTTTTTTTGTTTCAGTAAACGCGTCAATGTAAATATATATATTTTTTTAAATTACCCCAACTCAACTGATGTCTCTTGTGGGTTCTTATTTAACTAAAGATTTCGATCTTCATTTATACTCTTCATCGGATATCTTCGAAAAATGTTTCCAATTCCATATTCTCGGTGAAAGTATTTCTCCAAAAACACGTAGGCGTTTAATTTGTACTGGTGAAGTAATATCGTTTTATCCTCCGAATCTAATCAGATGGAATCGACCATAAATTATTTGATGTTTCTTGATATCGCCGCCGCTCTCTATCATTCTGTTTATTGATATAGATTCGTTACTTTTACTATTCAGTTCATGATCTTGAGGCGACGAAGTATCAGAGTCAATAATTTTATTAATGAATCTAATATTATGTAACTTTTTGCCTTCAAGTTGGTCTACATGTCTATGATTATTTGTTACAGTCGGATCCTCTTTTTCACAAACCTTTTATACATACAGAGGTAAATGTGTCCCTAATCCTATTTGCCTGAATTAAGTTTGGCATAGAGATAGGAGCTTGAAGAAGGACAAAGTAGCACGTCCCCAATATCAGGAGTAGGTACGTCCCCTTACAGTACGAGTATATTTTGTCTATCACGCGGGCGAAGTTCCTGACTGAAGTTAGTCTCTAGTTAGTTCTCTCTCTCTCTCTCTCTTTATATGTCTCTAGTTTTTTATGAAAAAACTAGCTGAATTAACAGTCGATAAACAAACCAGTGGCCTGTGTTTCTAGATAAGTAGTTGATCCGTTACTGTCACACTACATTTGTGTTCTATTATATGTTCTATTATTGCGGTACTTAAAACGGATATTTTACTGCTGCATGTTTCGTGCGTCGCATCCGCTAACCGCTTGAAGTTTTTATGTCCCATTGGAGAAAAACGTATGGTGATAATCAAGCGAGTAATTCTGACATTTTCAAACATTATCATTGCGGTAAAAGTTTGCACTTCGAAGAATCGTATTGTTATTGTTAACTTGTTAAAGAAAGTCTGTGATTTCTTATTTCGTGTAAGCCTTCCGTGCTAGGTTCGTTTTGGAGAGGAAATAAAACGAAGTGCATTACCATAACAAACAATATGGAGTGAACAATGTGCCCGGAACGACGCTCCAATTATCGTGCACAGTGGCGTAGCGGATGGTGGCATGGGGCCGCCCCGTGTGGCAGCGGCGGCGGCGGTCAGCACACTGCTACCTAACCATACCATATACTACGGTACTATAACTAGCACTAAATAAATAATCTGTATTTACCGAAATAGTACTGAATGGTTACTGCGCACAGACTGCTTTTTCAGACTGAATAGATTTATTTACCGTTCATTGTTTACATTTCCTTTTCTATTTATCTGACCGCAGCTCTAGTGAGCTTGGGTGTCCAATCGTGGTTTTAATAGAAAATCGGTTTTCTCCATTGAAAAGAGACTCGCCAGTCATGGTCAACTAATAAGAAAGTTACATTGCGGATATGAAATGAATGACCAACGCTTTAGCTTTACTGCCATTGGTTACAATTAGCTTAAAAGCTCATTTGAACATGAGAAATGAGACGTTGATTTCGTAACAAGTATGTTTACATCTTTATTCGCAATAATGAACTACTTCCGAATCAAAATTACATCATAAACAGCCATGTCTACCTTAAAAGATAAAATTTGCATTTAAACTAGACAAAATTACTGCCTTATAGACGTTACATGCAAATGAGCCCTAAATACTGCAAATAACTCGTTTGTATGCAGTCCCGCGTCTTCTCTATACAGAGTAAGTAGCATAAGTACTGCACCGGCGTAGTTTTAGATGGTATCAAGCGTTTCCGTTCCGTCAGTCCACAATGAGCGCTTGGCCGGAAGTTTCGGCGCGTGCGCTTACCATGCAATCCACCGAGCGCCGACAGACCGACAATATAATGGCCCATGATTTTTATAGCGGATTCACGCTATAAACATAGAGTAGATGTTGGTACTTGTAAGTAAAGTTCACCGTTCTGTTACAAGTTAATCTGAATCTTCTATTCATCGATCGCATTGTTTTAAGACGTTACACAAAAGCTTATTTCAATTGTAAGGACCATGTCACCAACTACAAGTAGGCAGATTAAAAATACATGAACGTACTCATTGAATATTCTATTTTGTTTCACAGCGTCAATGAATCGGGCCTATTAAGGACTTCGATCGTCTTATATGGTTCGACGACTTCATTAAACGTAATCAGGATTTAAACCATTAGAACAAGATTTATTAAGTGCGAACATATTAATATGCACGCTGTTTAAGGAATGAGATCGGTATAAATTAAATAACACTTTATTTTTTTATTTTATTTTTTTTATTGAGGAATGGGCTAGCTCTTGACCTCGATCCCGCCTGATGGAAAGCGATAGATGAGGTCTATGATGGAGCAACCTTATTATTCAAATAAATTGGATCGCTGTTAAGACTCCTACAGTTTTTAAAAAATAGGTGGTTACCTAATCTGGGTATTTTATCTAAACCAAGTGGCAATCTGACGCATGATAATAACGCTCAGTCAATATATTGACTGAGCGTTATTATCTTGCTTCAGATTAAAAATAATCTTGAATTCATTCAACCAGTAGTACATGACAAGTACACCACCAGTAGTGACCAGTAGTAGTGACCGAACCTTGCTCGTTTTTTTTTTGGAAACACGGATAAAACGACGTTTTCTAAAAGTGAAAACCCCCTGCATACTAAATTTCATGAAAATCGTTGGAGACGTTTTCGAGAATCAGATGATATATAAACAAGAATTGCTCGTTTATAGGTTTTAGATAAGTGCGACTTTGTTACCAGCACCCAAAAATGAAACAGGTTCTCTGTCCGAATAGTATTTTATAACAAAGTGTAAAGAGAGTAGTACCTTGTCCATAATGTTCTATTCATATACGAGGTCGTGTGTACGTTGTCGGAACACACGTGAACGTTCCACTGACTAGTCGCGGTGAATGTTCTATTGTTGAACATACGTACTACGTACCAATGAAGGATATGGTCAAATGGGTGCCATACTGCCGTACCAACTGTGCGTGCACGTAGTTGCGAACGGAACTTTCGAATGCCGTATCTTTTGAAAAACGTGTCTTATTACTCTGTCGCATTGTTGCAATGATAAGATAGACTGATTACAATATTGCGTGATTTCTATATGATAAAATTATGAAATCATCATTAAAAATAATAGCAAGCGTTATTCATGAACTTGGGTCCAGTTTCTCGTATGAAAATGTTCTAAAGTGTCAAAATTAGTGTACCAAAGTGTCATACAAACGTTATCTAGATTATGATTGATTTAATGATTTGAACAGCCAATAGCATTGCTTGATTTGACTTTGATTTGTGACAATCCTTTCGACCCTCTGCATAAGCTCCTACGCTTTGACACAATTATCTCTACCACAACTACCTATGCGATTAGCCTACCTATTACTCAAATACTTTGAACAAGTACCAAAGCAAGTACAGATAGCAAAAAAGTCCTTAAACACAAATCGCTGCCTGGCACACGTAAATGTCTCCAAAAACCTGGAGTATTGATTTCTTGAGCGTGTCCTCTACATGCCATTGTCCCACAAGTTCGCGGTTACGCAACCATCCTGTCTGACCCACACAGTCCCGTCCACATAGAATATATTAAGAGCAATAATAAAAGACACGCGACTACTCGTAAACAATAATTGAGTCGAGTTTGTGAGCGAGTTCGTAACGGGTTATGTAGTTACCGTGACAGAAAGGAAAATACCCTTCCTGAAGCTTTTCAGAGAGGATTTTTCCTTTGTTCTCTCATGTTTTATCACAATTTTGTTTTAAAAATAAATGCTTTATTACTTAATAGGGTTTTAATGTTTCGAATACAGCGAAAGTGTCTGTAAAAGTTCTGCCTGAAAACCAAGAAACTGATTGATTTATTGTTACAAAAACATACAAACTAAGTATTGTATTTTCAATGAAAATTTGTTGTGTAATAGCTGTCTTCATCATGTGCTTTGATGTATAACAAAGAAATGAATTATGAATACTTCAACTGAAAACATTTTTGATTGAAAACATAAATCATTTCGACAACAAATCACGACGTTTCATCGATAACTCGGTGAAAACTTCGCTGTTTTGCAGACTGATAAAATCGATTCTCAAATTAACTAGGCCCATAAATATCGAAATATATAATAGCTAACAACGTGATAAATTACTGGTTAATAAATGTGTATTGTGAGACTACTACACAGACAGGCCATTGTGAGCTAACAAGAATAACAATTTGAGTCCATATTTACTCGCGTGTTTAAAATTCGAATAATTACAAAGAACAATATGATATTGCGAAAGTTTTAATTTGTAACAAATTGTTTTAGAAACGCGAAACTTTTGCAAGTTCTTGTTACTCAAATAATTTCGCAGTTCTGTAATTTCGTGAATCATTTGTAGAATTTTCCACTGAAATTAAGTTGTAGGTATTTTATTGTAAGTCTGACACGTGTTCGTCAGTCGTGAGCGGTACCAACTTTTATAAAAAGTCCATACTGTTGTGTACGGTACACGAAAGGCGTGCACGAGCGTACCGAATTCTAGTACTGTTAGACCCGCTTCTGTAAAGCGCTTTAAATCTTCTCTACAAATTGCCAGACACATCAGGACATTAAAAAAGCCGCTACATCTTCCTGCCTTACCGTCGTCGACTCTGATTGATCTCTTTACACGCGCGGATGGCTGTCAGATTCAATCCCTCAAAGGGTTATGGGCTTTAGGTACTAAATTTATCGCGGCGTAAAATGTTCCCCTCAAATGTAGCTGTAGACGTAAACAAACGGTGTTGCTTTGCCTTTGAGCAATTTCAAGCAATCGGCGTGTTTACCTTAAAAGCTTAGACGATAAAGTAATATTCATTTAACTAAAATGAGATAGCATCTTTAACCGAAACTTTCAGAGAAAGTAACGTTTCTCAGACAGCCACGTTAAATAAGAATTAATTTTCTTGAACATTCAAAAAGATATTTTACTTTACTTAAATACTGAGTGAGATAAGGAGACAGCCTTTCGTTACAGCCATTTCACATTGAAATATTAATTGTTAAGTTCTTAAGAAAGTAATATTGAAGAGACAATTTAAATACATTACGTAACTCTTTACTGCTAACGTATTCATTTACATATAATTTAAATCCTAGACATATTTACCAGAGCTAAATACAGACACGTGTAAACTACATTTCTTTCAGACTGCTACTTTATTTGCTCCAATGACCACGCCACGAGTCGTACCTAGGTAGGTACTACATATTAAGCAATAACGACTCGCAATAATTATATAAGAACCGGGAAAATTTCCATCATAAATATTTCCCTCTCAGATGTTTAGGATTACAGTAATCTCATCACATAACATCATCTTTTTAATACCCAACATCCTCCACATTTCAGCGTAATTAATACCAAGCGAGCGTCCCTTAATAAAGTTGTAGGAAGTAATTGAACTCAAGCGCATAGTAACAAGCACTTATCTCATTTAGAAGGAGACAGACGCACGGACGTGAAGACCTTTATACCGAGTATAATTCTATTATAGCCACAGAACACGGAGAAGCCTCGGCGTCCACAGCTAGAGACGACATTGTCAAAACTGAAACATATTTTCATTCTTTCTATAGAAATTGACGGGCTTTGACAGTTTTTACTATGGCTTTGACAACCGAAACTTGTGCTCAGCACAATGCATGTAGGTATTATAAATACATGTACGTGTTATACATGTATTATAAATGCGAAAGGAACTCTGCCTGTTACCTCTTCTTCTCCTTTGGGATACGGGTAGACCATCCTAGATAAGTATATCGGATACTTTTTGTCACGGACAATATTCCTTTAACTGAAGTGGCAGTGGGCAGGGTACATTGCTCGCAGAACAGACGGTTGATGGGACTAAAAAGTTCTTGAGTGGCGACCGTGTACCGGAAGACGCAGTGTTGGAAGGCCTCCTACAAGGTGGACCGATGACCTGGTGAGGGTCGCGGGTAGCCGATGAATGGGAGACGCACAGGGCCGGTTGTTGTGGCGACACTTGGGGGAAGCCTAATGTCCAGCAGTGGACGTCTTTCGATTGATATGATGATGATGAATATTCCCTTGAAATATTTTCGATCTTGCATGAGAGCGAAGCTATTGGCAGAAGCTATTAATAAAATAAAATGGCGTCGCTATTCGCTACCGACGCTGCTTTCCATGCTCTGTGGCTATAGAGCTAAACCCAGCTAGTCGAGTCTGCAATTTGTTTCCACATTTAGAAGTGACGCGTCGACACTCCGTATACAGACAGCAGACAAATGGAAGTCTGGCTTATTACGGAGCTAGATTAAGTTTAGTTCATGATTTCCTTACTTCCATTCGTGAGGGAAGATGTAATAAGAAGTGTGAAGATTACTTCGCTTGTTGTGCGTTTAGCTATGGCGGTCTGTTTAACCTTCTATCCTAGAAATTAAGCCTGAACTTCAATGCCGATTGCTTTTTTAAATGAATAGTTAATTTCAATAAGCAATCGGCATATAGGTTTTTATTCATAAATAGACATTTACAGTTGTTTTAATAAATACTTAACTAACTATATACACATTAAAATAAAAATAATCCGAATTTAGTTAACCCCAAAATATAACGTAAAAAAATTCATCCGCATCGCTGTCGACTGGAAGTGTGCCCAAAACACTGGCGGCACGCCACGTTGTATGGCAATGCTTATCCTTTGTCCAAGGTTCAAGTCAGCCCTTGGGTCACCCGAAGTGTCAACTAAGCGTCTGGAGAGATCTTTAAACAAGCTATGAGCACTCGAACCCCACGACCCAAGAGTTTCAACCCCAAACAGCTCGAAAATATAACGACCAACTAGATCATTATATTACTATGCTACAAAATAACCTCCTGACAGAAATAACTAAAGCTATGAACGTGAAAGAATGTCCTGAGAGATAAGCTTTGCAAAGAAGCAATCACAATAAAAATACACTGAATGACTGAACCCACATAAATATGAAATCTGTTTCGTTTGTCTAGCCTTTTCCATTATCGGTCCGTCGGCTTTTTACACGAAACGACCGCCATGTGGCCTTCACGACTGAATTACTGGACAGTATCGATATTTTTAAGGTCAGGTTGCGTTATGACTGTCTAGGTCAGGGGTGGCGATTCTATAGTAAGCGTGCCATGGCATGGGTTGCACGCGACGCGCGATGTGTCGCCACTGACATTTCTGGACATCTGTAATTTTTTAAGTAACGTCCGCATTCGCATCTCAATCGCAATCTCTCAAAAACGCTTCAAATTTTTGACTACTTTTTGATATGAATTCGAACGTTGCTTAAAAATAGTAGAATTGACCCCTTTTTATGAATGGAAAATCATCTTAATGACTTCTTCCGCTCTGGGTAGAGCGGAAGGGTGTGTCAGACTCTTACTGAACAAAACCCATCAGTGTTCCTCCAAATGTCTTTTGCATTCCAGGGTCGCGGTGACTCTTTCGAACAAATTCCGCAACCCTGGAAAATTGATCCTTTAGGACAGAACTTTTTCTCTAACCTTCTTTTAGTGATTTTAAAAACGCAAAAACGCACTTTTCCAGTAGATGTATTTGAAGATTTGGTGTCGCCTTTGGTGCCCCACAAAACCGCAACGAAACTTACTCCATACTATAACTACTATTTCAGTGACATTATTGCACCAAGTGCAGAAATGATTCGAATTATTATAGTGACTTGAATTATTTCTCTCATATTTAGTATAGTTAATTTTTCAAAAGATTGCAAAAGTTTCCAGAGCTGGAGTTGCGATATTACAAAATCAATTTATGCGGAAAAAACGTCTTTTTGAAAGGTAGGTACGCTTTACAAACATGCACATAACAATTTCTAACAAAACGTTAACGTTTCTTACGAAACGTCGCAAATATTTTGATAAGTACAATATTGCTAGTTACTTGGAATAAATATTAATCAATTAAATTGTTAATGATAAAGATCGCGTTTTCTATAATTTTATTGAAATTAATAAAAGTGTATTACTTAATTATCTATCATCTCATTCACTATTCTGTCTGCAAATGTGTAGAAACACTTGGCAGAAACGTTTACCTTCATACAAAAATATAGGTAGGTATGATACTAAATTAACCAAATTGATGTTGCTTTGTAAATTATCATTGAATGATTACTTTTTGGGAACAAAATTGCGTTAGGTTAGGCAACATTTTTTGTCGCAGACTGACTTCGGTTTAGATTGTTTTTATACTGGCCAAAAAATACGAGCGGAACCATCCGTCTGTCCCGTCCCCATAAAAATGTAAACCTTTTATTTGTGAATGTATAAGCGTTTCGGTAGGTAACACAAAAAAAACTACTGAAACAGCTGATTTCTGCGTGTGCTTACACAAAAGTTAGGTTAAACCTTGTATTGGATAACTGGAAAACATTCCTAACTTCATCTGCGTATATCCCGACAAGCTAATTATTCAACTTTACCTGCAAAACTTCTGGTCAATACGGATGCAGGTATGTGAGGAACGCTGCAACTTGCAAATTAAACTTCGTTCGTTCACTGAAAAAGTTCTTTGTTAATTTGAATACGAGTTTGAAACAAAATGTAAAAAAAAACTGCGCATATTTATGTTCAATCCAAATAAAATAAGTACAAGAAAGTTTGAAATAAATAAACTGTTTCAGATTCCAAGGGAATTCAAATCATGCTTTCCAGAACTTTTGTAATAAAAATTAATTTTGAACAAGTAAACTTCAAGGTTCAAAGGCGCTGCAGTCTCGCAGTTATGAAACTGCAAAACTGGAAAATATTTCATGCGAAACTTTATTTAATAAACTACGTAATCATAATCATTGCGTGTTTTTACGACGTACGACTATAAAACTCATAAATGCTTATTAGAGAAAGAAGGCAAAACTCGTTAATAAAAAGTTCTCGCAAATATAAGAAAGACTGGGTTAGTCATGGATTATTTTGGTGTGAACAGCAATAGAATCAATTATAGACGCTGGAGAACAAAAGGTCGCTGACATAATACAAAGGATTTGTAATCTGTAGTGGCTATGACCTGTCACGCTCCTCAGAACATAGACAACGTCGTGATTTAGTCACTGGATCGACAGGTGGAGTCTGAGGAAGCAGCTGTGTTTGCAAGCGAAACGAATAAAAATGTTGCGCTGCCTATCAAAATTGATTCACCGAACGTTATTTAAACAGCAGCTGAAAGCGCTTCGATCTCTTTACCTTTACACATTTTTGTGTTCGAATTTTGAATCAAAAGGACTGAATGCTGAAATGAAAGAGATCAAGCTACCTCTTGGCGGTATTCTAAACAGATTGGGTCTGAGGTATTTTATTTCAACGTAAGCTGGAAAACGAAAATACACCTACATAAATACGGTTCATTTTTTACCTCACTGAGATGAAGCAAAAGAACTCATTATGTAAATGAAAAGCATACATATTTTATCATATTTATTTATTATCATTTTTTCATACAGGAATTTTGTTTTAATAAGCACTTTTATCATATTCTCAAGACTAGGTATATACGCTTCATTGACTTCGTATCATCAATTAGTATACCAATCAAAGTACAGATTAAAACCACAGACTAAAAATTAAATCCACAATCATGACCACAACATTAATACATTTGAAAGTTACAGTTTTTGTCCCAACAATGTAATTAGTCTGTGCCTGGCACGGTAGCCGGAAAACTACATTTTACATTTAAATGCTAGTTAATGAAGTTATAATTCTTGTGCTATTTAGAAACTGTGTTTAAAGTACAGTCGAGAACAAAATGTTAAGCATTTTAAATGCAAAATTTGTATGAAGTACACATGTTTCGCCGACCCCAAATTAATTGGGATAAGACAAAGAGAATGATGATGACGAGATATTTTTTACATTATACGTATATATTTTTCCGACAGCGTTCTACTTAATATTATATTGAATGAATTAATGAAATTAATCTATGAAAATGATAGTTCAAAATGAGAATCCCCGAGTCTGCGTGCATATTTGATTCTGGCCAACCCTTTGTAGTTGAGTTATCGATCGAAGTTTATTTATAACTGTGTTCTCTGCTTTCAGATCAAACTAATCGGAGTAATAAGATTGGTAAGTTCATATTATGCAATTCAAACTAAATCATATTATTTTGTGAGATGGTTGCTGGAATATCTTTTTGTGTAATTGAAGTTGAACAAAATGCCAAAGTATGTCCATAACGTGATCCATATTGCGATTTTCTAACAATTCAATCAAAGATTTTCTTTAATTTTTTCATTGAGATACATTCATTTTATTTTTCTGACTTACTAATATCAATACCCAGAACAAATACCTCTACATAATATCATACAGATACCTTCACGCACTACTTCTCCGACCATTCCATTTCAATTAATTCCGAAACAAGTAAAAACAACTTGTAAACAAAGCAAGTGAGAACAACGTTTGAATTTCCATAATAATTGCTAATTACTAACGAGAAAGGATAACATGGGACAAAAACACATGGAGACTGACCCATATACCGCTCCAGTGAGCCGGGCTCCATAAACAAAGTACTTTGAGAGAGGGGAGCCATGAGCCATGGAGCCGGCTATAATTGTGCGCTGTATCGCACGTAGATGACTCGTTTGACGAATGAATGAGGGTTATAAAGTTCTAACTTCAAACTGGCAGGAATGAAAAACAAATGAAGTCCGGATAAAATGTTACGAATACGAAAACTAAAATGTTTGGACTTATAAATTATATCCGGACTCCAAGTCCGGATATAATTTTATTTGATGAGTGTTGTCGATCAATGAATAGTGAACGGCCATGTGAGGATTAGTAGCCGTGTCGACAAGTTAAAATTAATAGGTAATTCAAATCGTAAAAGAACGACTCTCATCATCTCTGTAATCGTAAAAATTTAATGAAAAGGTGCTTGGTGAAAAAATAGAAAGTAATCCAACAATCCGTAATCGTATCACCTACCTATAGCCAGTGGTAAGTCAGATCTAGCCTACAGCACCAAGACTTTACTAGGAGACAAAATCCGAACATGGCAAGCAAAAACTGCGCTTACATCGCCATTCAAATATTCCCTCTATGACGTGACATTGGCAATCGTTCAAAAATGTGTATAAGCGACATACACATCATCCAAATAATTTCGCTTCATACGTACTTTTTCACTGATAAAACTGCTTTGCATTTTCAGTCAGTTTCCTGTCGTTTATCAAAAAATATCAAATCAATCAAATTCCCTACAATCTTGCACCTAAATCTATCCATTTGTCGCTGAAATAATCGTAAAATTATTGAATAACAACGGCCGTCAGCCGTATTTAAATCAACAGGCTTAGAATTCAATGTACAGGTTTCAGGTGACACAAATAGTTGAGTGTCGTTTCGGATTATGTAAAACCAAGGGCCTTTGGTTTGCGCAATGTCCATTGTGAGTAAAATTACTTGCTACACAAAAGACTACCCTCCCTTAGGTTTTTCCATTCTACAACTTACTTTAATAACATTTTATTACTTACTTTATTTGACTGAAAGCTAACAGATCCTCAAGCATATTTTTTTTTTTTCTTTTTTTTTTTTAGAAAAACGTTGCCCCACACTAGGAATTTCTCCTGTATCGTGGGTGCGTTTAAAAACATATAAACTCACATACACAAACAGCCATGCAGCAGCAATAAAATCTATAACTGTCTGAAATCAAAATCTGCTTCATAAAGAGGACTAAATTGTATCCAATATCATTCAGCTGTTACTTTGTGATTGACTTCTAAACATAAATCAAACCTTCGCATTATTTGTGGCAATAAGATTAATTCTCCATCCGCTCATTCCTAGAAATGCCAACAGCCAACTAACGCTAGTTTCTCATGAAACATTATGGAGGAAATGTTATTTATTATTAAGCGTGAAACACATCAAGTTGATAGCCGCGCCACGTGTTCGTATGTCCCGTACACATTACACACATGCAATAAGAAAAGGGGGTGCGTGTGAACATGTAGGAGGCAAATTCACATGAACACCGACCAATGTGACAGACCCCTGCCACTTGAAGCAGCTGCGTTTCCCCAAAACTTCCCCAAAGCCACTCGAAGGGTAGGGCAGCTCAGGCTAAAGTGGTTGCTCTCTAAAAGCACGGATTAGCGGAGCATATGGGGATGTGGGAATACTCCCCGCGGATGTAAGGTACTGCACCCCTGTAACACGAATTATGAAAATAAATATGAAACTCCCATACTCTGATTAAATGTTATAAATGAAGAGCTTGCTAATTGGGTACTCAATGTGCGAAATCGCAGTATTTCCATAGCAAGTATAATTACGATTTTAAAAGTTACTTTTTGTTCAAGTGTGCTTGCTTTACAAGAAGCTCTGTTTTAATTAACACGGTGTAGACTTACATAAAACTACGATTAACATGATGAAACATATTCTGCTATCGCTACAATATCACTCAAAAACATAATCATCCCATAAAGACCCTAAACACGCAACTGTTTTACTCTTTCACATATATTTACGACAACAATAAGTACCATAAATATTTCGGGTACAGTCAATAAGCACCACAAATGTTGGGTACAGTCAATAAGGTGCTACCGTCATTATCAGCTGTGTTTATCGTACGACACCTGCCTGTGTGACGCCTACGCCCACATGACGGAAGACATTAAAAAAACGACAACATGTGCAAAATAGGATATTTCCTGTCATATGTGTTGACTGTGCATTCATTCTATATCGTTCACAAAAAATACTGCGAAATTGGTTTGATACATAATCTGATAAAAACCGGCCAAGTGACAGGCCGTACTTCCACACGAAGGGTTCCGTAGGTACTATAAACCATAAATATCACGTATCTTGTATGTAGGCCGTTCCTTTTAATAAAATTTTCTTTATTTGTTGTTCGGTACAGTGGCAATAGAACTCCAACTCTGAAAAATTCCATTGTCTACGTTATGCTGTTTATGAGATAGGTCTATCTATTCCACTGACAGACAGACTGACGGCCAGCGGAGGCTTAGTAATAGGGTTCTGTTAGTTACCTTTCAGGTTATTATTTTACAAAATTGAAATAAAAGAAATTCTAAACCTAGAATAAAAGGAATTCTATTTGATCTGATTTGTAAATGAAACGAAAACAAGAGTTACTGACTTCGTTGTTAACTTTTCTACGGGATATACCTAAGGTCTACCGAGGTTATCGGGACATGAATCTATATTATTTATTGCACTTTCTTATTATTCTGAATTTTAGAAACTACTTTGTGTAAACAAGTGTCCACATGCGTAACACTACACAAAAACATAGAGCTTAAGGGCGTTTGTGCACTAAAACGAATTTGATTCATATTCGCGATTATTGTAAATGGATGATTCAGGATGGATACATTCGGATCCATTTTGTAATGTTCATAAAAACACGAAAACGAGTGAATGCACAAATGCCTTTACTCGGATGAAAACAGCATGTTATGCTTCCCATGAAGGAAAAATGAGCATGGTCCATGTTTTACCAAGTTATACATTTTACAAATTCTATGTCGTCATACACGATTTGATCGGATCACTATCGATTTCGTCGGTCACTCTCAAAACATAACAGTCACCATTAAAATAACATCAAATTATTTATGACGTTTGGATTAAGTAATAGAGGCCTTGTCTAATAAAATAGCATTACTTGAATATTTCCCATGGCTCTGGGTTGTGTCATGGTGGAATATGGGGATTTTGGTTACATTTCAGTGTCGGATTTGGACAGCGATTCTCAAACGTTTTGTGACTGAGATACAAATTAAATTGAAAACAAAAGCCAAGCATTGTTGAAAAATAGAAATGGATGACACATGTTAACATGATTTCTCTAGTAATGAAAAACGGTTCATAATTTATTGTCCAGGTATCTATGAAGGGATATTAAGGAAAGGTCAATGTACTTATATAATGTCATCGTATTGTCAACACATTCGAGTTAACTGGCTGAAATATTATATTTGTTTATTGTTTGTTCGTCATCTTGTGGTCATGGTCGGGAATGTTCCAGCAATTCTCAGGGATTTTTTATGATTTAGTGAATGATTGGGAAAACGTTAATGTCACCAAATAAGGGTAAGAAAAATAAAAAAAATATAGAATTTCATAATTTACTCACATTATGGCTATAACATTTTAGGAGTCACTGCCATACAATCAAGAAAAGTCTTACAAATGATGCATAACTTTCTACGTGGTCAATAAATAAAGTTATTTCGATTCAACATTCAGTGTTCGAAGGCATATCTAAAACTTTCTCGGCGGCTCACTATAATAAACAACAAACTTTATCTTCGACTCATCCGTAATGTCATTATGAAAATACCTATAAGCCAAGAAAAAGTTTTTTCTCAATAAATATTTCCTAACATTTTATCATAAAATCTACTTATCGGAATTAGATAAGTACGGTAGACTCTTTTCATCGGTTTTCTTGAATTTTCAAAGACATCGTTTTATAAGCAATGAACAATAATGCTCCGTTTATTGTTTCCTTTTACTTTTTCGTGGAAACCATATTAGTAAGAATGTTGACAAACTCTTACAGAGACACAAGATTACAAAATTCAAATTCGGAAACGAATATTCGAAAAGAATTTAGGAATATATTTATTTTTGGAAGGCTGGCGACGTCACGTCTTCAGGGAAATAAGACAGCGACGAGAAAAATTTATTCGAAATGTTAGGACAAAATAATAGATTTGGTATTTGCAAACCGATTGTTATTGCCACATTTGGCAAGGAGAGGAATTAAAGTACCTACACGTGGGCGGTTTTTATGACAAAAGTGTAGACATCAGTCGATTCTTGCATAACTGCCATTGTGTCTTGGAGAATCATTTATTCCTTAAATGACAATGCGTAAACGCATAACAGGGTACGTTTAAACAATAGACATGTGAAGTAAGATTGCGGTTTTACTATCATTGGCAGTGTTGGAACCGCACTTATCATAAATAGGGTGACGCAATGTAACTTCAAACAGAAAAACTTTTTGCTTCTCGCTTATTTTTTCATACTTGAAGTGACATCATCATCAGTAGGTACTGGCTGTATAAAAAGGTGTCGATAAAAATAAACGACCGATTGTTTATGTTTATACTTACTTCATATTTTTAACGGTTAGCGATGATTTTGTTTAGAACCGTTAATATATTTTTGTAGCACGAAGCACGTACATTAAGAAAGTTTTCAAGCTTGTTTAGGTTAGTTCTATAAATAAGTCCACAACAAACAGTGACCTCGTTTGTGTGTCGTCCTCTTTATTGTTATGCGTAACATCAGACCACCAACGATGTTGTCCTGAATTCAATCGTCTGATCTGACATTTTTAATTAATAAATGATTATCCTGTTAATTGTTTACACAAAATATCGTGTATACCTTTACACAGTCGATCAGTCACATCTCCGTAATAATACATTTTCTATTCAATTCAAAAATAGCAACCATTATTCAGGCAAACTCTAATAAACGTAAATACAAAATGAAAACACATATTCAATAAGACATTAACCTATTCACTAATACATAATATGAGATCCAGGCCACGCTAACCGAGGAAAATTGCAAATAAATTTTTCATCCCGAATTATTTGGTAATACGGTGCATATCTAGCTGGTGGAGTGACACATGAAAATGGGTCGGATATTAGGGGACATAAATGAGAGTAGCCAAGTAGGTCGAACACCTACCCGCAGCTGCAATGCCGCCAGACTTATGGTCCGTCCGTCCAGATGAATTATTGATACGAAAGCTATGAGACACGCGGTCGCGCGCTCCAGTGACGGGAAAAGTCTGTCATGTCAGCCCTGTGTTTACAGAGCAAATAACAGACGTTGATGTATGTATTTCTAAGTAAATTGAGCTTTAACAAGCTTGACCTGAATTAATAAAGATATTGGTACTAAGATACGTTGGAGTTTGATCTCGATAATACATTGGAATATACTGAAAGTAGGGTCGTTTTTAACTGGATAAACCGTTATTTTGGATACAAAAACTAAGTGGCTACAGATCGACCAAAAGAATCCCTGTCTACACAATAAGCAACACGAAAATTGAAATGCAAATACAGACCTTTATTTGAAAAATATGGAAATACATGGCTTTATTTTAAAAATGTATGCAAATACCTACGTATATTTTCCAATTTACCGCAGTGTGTCATTCACGGTTATCCCCTGAACCCAAGTTAAACATGCTTCTGAAACATAAACAACCTTCATCCACCCCTCATGAAACTTCCAGAGGGGAAAACGTGAAAATGCCTCAACAGGCGGAGATTAATGTGTCCTCGGAATTCAGACACACACAGAACTCCTTTTATATTACATACCGAGCAATTTTACATGGGAATATTGGGAATGTAAAGAATACTCCGCTTCCCACTACGATTATGAATGTGAAACTCTGTATAGCTTGTAGGTTTGTTTACGAACTTGAAGGCAGAAAGAAAATGATTTCATTTGCGCCCATGACGTATACCATGCAAAACATACACGAGTAGTCCATGACCCGGTTTAGGACATAGTAAACTTTGTTTAATATGCCTTAGGATTTAGGCCCATGGCGGGCGTGCGCTCGCTGTAGGTACATTTATACAGAATTCAAATAAAATAAGTCTTCTGATGTTAATATTCTCGCTACACTAAGCAAAGGTTACCGATTGAGCTATAAAACTTTCATGTTCCATACAAAATTCGTTATCTAATCGCGATATATTCCGATTATCTTACAAAATAATGTATAAAGTTTATCGATAACTGGTGAATTTCAGCAATAAAACGGGAAACGTATTACGTATTGTGATTATAGACAATCGTTATCTACACGAGGTAATTGAAATGAATGTAAATTTAGTAAACTTTACGGAGAAAATGTGAACATATTTTTAATATTACGAATCTTGAATGAACAAATCATTACATCAGAATTCAGTGATTCAATCCAGGAGTATTATTAACATTCGCCTGAGTTTGTACTTGAATAGGTATGATATGAGGTATATTTTTGTATAATAACTGCTTTTTACAACAGTACCCTTTTACTAAGCCTCCGCTTTCGCGTCTGCCTGTCTGTGGAAGTGCGGATCTTATCTCATTTATCTCATTAGTTGTAATCGTAATAGGTATCGGTAGTTGAAATGATCGCAGTGTGTGTTTTTCTATTGCCACCCTAAAAACAAATTAGAAACGTGGCTTTTCGGTGTAGTACACGAGTCCCTCGTTTGTGAGTCAGACTGGCTTGTAGACATTTCTCCAGTAAAAATTTAGATCTCCGTTTAAAGGTATAATATACTTAATAATAATTAGACGTATAGTCTAATAATTATGCAATGATTAAATCACATTATGGTCAAACTAACGCGGCGCCATGATTCGATTAATGGCGCGATCACCCTGTGTTACGGAAAATTAATATGACACCCAATTACTGAAACCGTGACAGCTAATGTGCAACCGAATATTTATTATCTACTTATTTCAGATCATATTCCCTAATTCATATATTCAAACGCGTTGAGAAATAAATTATGAAAGACCGTTACATCGGAAAATTATTTGCATTTTCAAGCAATAAACGTGTATGAAAAATCGCGACATTTCCTTATCGTTTTCGATTTATTCTCACTCAGTGTGACATACGACAATCAAAGCCGAGCAGATAAGGTTGCACGTGCTGGGCGTTTCTTTTCTTCTTTTTCGTTCTAGAATTTTCTTGGCTTCCCGCCAGTTAATTCTGCATGAAAGGACTGGTCGGTTGTTTACACGGAAGTTCCTTTATCTGAGAATTTTGGATAGGAAGCAGGCAGGCAAATTGTTTGTAAATATTGATATGTATTTTCTTTATTTTTGTAAGGTGAATAACAACATACGTTCACTATGACGACATTATTGTATTAGCAAATTATTTCAAACGCGCCCGATAATCCTAAATTAGTTTTTTTTGGTCAAGGTCTGTGTGTTTAATATTAGAAATTCCCATGCAACTATCGGCACCAATTGCACCTACTTAACAACTATTGATAAAGAAAATCGAGAACTACACCATTCGCGCAACAACGCACACAACCGCACGTTTTGAAAGCACATCCATCACATCCTTACAGACATCCTTAGCAAAATTGGCTCCTTTGAAAAACCTATCAAACCACTTATTGCTAGAGTCTTGTTTATGAGGGAAACTGTGTTTATGGGGAACACACTTTCAATACAAAGTAAACTACAACAAAGTATTTAAAGATAACCCCTAGGCACAAAGCAACTTTATTCGATAATTAAACCATCACAAGAACGAATTCTTCATCATAATATTAACGACTTTGTTTAGTACTTTTCCACTTTAAAAGCAGATAGGACGCGCAGCTACTTCGTCGCAGTCTGTTATCACTGTTATCAGTCATCAGCTTATCAGGCGACTTTATAATTACTCGTTGAAAAGATAATGGAAGGCGCAAAGAAAATAAGTTTTGAAACTTGATGGCGGAGTGATAAGCCTACAAAAACGTGGTGAATGAAAAGAAATTGTACGAATTTACTTTTCTTGGACTAGAATTACTTTTCTTTAACTTTTAGTTTTATTTGAATTGCTAATTGCTATCAGGCACCTCAGAATTTCTTAGACTTGCTCAAAGTTTTTAAGTAGTAAGTAAATTAAAAAACAAGAAAATATTTAAATAAACCTCACAAAACATTCATTGGTCATCTAATTAACGAGCGAACTATTGGCTAATTAACATGAAAACCCCTCATTAACGCATTGTTCTAATTAACTATAAATCAACAGGATTCTACTAAAAACAATATTTCAAAGCTCAGGACATAAATAACGTCGCCAATGATTTTGTTTATAGGAAGTCGAAGTCGCCGACTCTTATCTGAAGTCAAATAGCAAGGTCTGCACAGAAGATGCATTTGTTTGACCTTACTAATAACAGTGATGATAACGCACGTGCTTGTAAGCATAGAGACTTATTTAGAACAAAGATTAGGTCACTGCGTAGTTTGAATATAAATAACGTACTGTTCTACAGTCATACACTTGTGATAAACTAAATAAAAGAGTAAATACAATAGTGAGTAATGGATCTGAATTAAGAACGTGGCTGACTATAAGAGTATAGAACAACGACCATAAAGCCCTTCGAAGTATAAGGAGTTTAGCAGTAAGCCCAATATAGAACGATCAAAGAAACTATTCAAGAAAAGATTTTAAGAAAAATGATATTTAATGGCTGGAAGTGGTGACTACACTGACGCGATGACGGTCATCATCAGCCTCGCCTTTTCCCAACTATATTGGGGTCGGCTCCCAGTCGAACTGGATTCAGCTGAATGCCAGTATTTTACGTGGAGCGGCTGCCTACCAGACCTCTACAACCCATTAACTGGGTAACACGGCACTTCTTGGCAAGACTGGTGTCAGATTTTCTGGCTTCTGACAATCCGTAACGACTACCAAAGATCTCTAAATGCCAGCCGGCCAACTGCTTTACGTGCTTTTCGAGGTACAGAGGAGTCTCGGTATGTTAAGATGGTCACCCATCCACAAACCGACGTCGGTAAGCGTTGCTTAACCTTGAAGATCGACCCGTGCGGTTATTATAGTTTAGCCACGAGCTCCTGACTACTGCGATGAAATGTGATTGGGAGATAATGGAATAAATGAACTAACTGCACCTACTCCAACAGTTTTGATTTAAAGGCAGAAGGAGTAAAAATATTAATAATAATCCATAATCAGTCCACTAAACCACCCAAACCCATAGCCTTTCATTTTTTGTTTTCATATTCTGCAATAGTCCAGCACCAACCGGGGATTATCCTTCGGCATACTTTCATAGAACATAGTGCATACAGGGATAATCGCTGGCTGGTGCCTCATTCCATTAAAAACGTCTAACGGGTTGCGAGTTGGCTTCGGCCCCTCGTACGCCTACCAAAGGACCGGGAACAATCTTGGGACCCTGGGGCCTGGGGTCCCCCCAGGCCGCAGGGTCCCAAGATTCTTCAAAATCTTATAATAATAAAATGAGTAAGCAATGAAACGTATTTGATTTGATGAAACTGGACTGATGTCTAAATATCTACCTCTATTTAGCCTAATTTGTCCCATGGTTGGACAAATTAGGCTAAATAGAGTCTCCCTCCCTCCCGCAGTCTTTTCCAAACTATTCAGTCTTTGTCAGTGCAGGCCAGTCTTTTCGGTAGGAGTCTAATCTGCTCACCCTCAATGGACAATATTTTGAGACCATTCGTTATGACTTTGGTCTTTGAAATGTTCATTTCTAAGCCCGAAATCCCGAAGCATTTTATTGATAAGCCTCTGGAAAATCCCAGTGAGACATAGCTTCTTTATTGGGGCCTTCGATCCACAATTTACATTGGAGCAAATAGTTCCATTCCAACCGATATTTCGAGGCATCCCTCAGCACTATATAAATAATAATATGATGTAACTCCCTTTCTGGAACTACAAAATAGTTTCAACGAAGATAATACTGAACTTTGTTTTAGAAATCTAGGTGCCAAACACAAATTGTGCAGCAAAATTATTTGAATTTTCAGCTGGCGTGAACCCAAATCGCGATATTTATTTACGACCTAAAATAACATTTATAAAATCGAATATAAATGTGACAATTACTAGCCAAGTCTCCAGTAGAATAAATAATTGAAGTGAGAATAGTGAAGAGAAAAGAATTAAGTCCAGTCTTCAATCTTCCGATACTTACAGTTATTCTGAATATTCATGAACCAAATGATATTCTGGTCTGTCTGTCTGTAATTTGACAACGGCGGACCGAGTTAGATCGTCAAGGTACACCGCCGTCTAATCCAACCCTGTAATTACCCAATCGATCGAACCTTGACTTCGAATACAGCTGTACCTATTTTTTTTAAGGCTTTTCGTTGGGTGAAGGTTGAACGACGTTTCGCGAACTGTTCTTAATAGTCGGCAAACGATTTATTTATTCAAAACCAACATCGTTATTAACATCGTTTTTTCTCCTATACCTACCTTCGAAGTGGTTTTTTATTCTGAGAATTTAATAAGGAAAACAGTCAGTTACTCATATCTTATGTGGCACAAGAAAGTAGCGTTTAGTATCGACCGATATGTATGTCACTAACCAACAGTTTACCCAGTCAAGATAAGATTGGCGGCTATAAATCGATAGAATGACAATCGATATTTTATATGTTATCGTTAGAAATTACTGAGTGGACTCGACCACAGACTAGTAATATAGTGTTATTAGAGTCGAAATGCAAGCGCGAAGAAATGTTATGAGTCGGTGCAATTTCTCGAGCCATTGACCGCAAATCGCGTACTTACCTGCGATAGCCCTGGGTCATTTGCAAACAAGATTACCTACACTGTGACTGGTAATAGGAAGCGGCGCTCTCGATTACAAACAAATGCAGTTATACTATGTTCAGCCTTATTTTCCGGTTTCAAAAAAACTCCGCCAAGGAATTGGCTAATCGTGAGTAAATCAAAATAATTGCCGTTTGATATGTTTCTTCCGATTGCGAAAAAGTTTGCTAAATCAAGCAATTATATCATCAATCAATCAAGGTTTTATACGTTATACAGATATCACAAACTTTTATTTCTTGGGCAGTCTTACCGGCAAGGAATTTGCACATACACATATTGTTAATAACTCGATAACACACCATCTTCATTTCGAAATAATTAAAAGTACTATTCTATAAACTCGATGTTGCTTAACTAACTAACATTTCTTGCCAAGTGCACACAAGGTCATACGTCAACCAAAATATATGTCTATGAAAGTGTCGACTTAGATATATATGACTGTAGTACCTAATGAATTATATAACTCTGACTAAATTATATTTGAGTACATGTATCGCTACACCTTCATGGGTGTGCGAATTCATTTTGTGGGCTTTTGTGTGATAATAATTCCATTTGTTTGTGATTTCCATTATACACTCTAGATAATTATGTACAAAAAAAAAACCTCATTTAAAAACTCAAAGTGTGTTAACGCGGTTCAATAAAAGCTAATGACAACGTTAACCTTCTTCTGCATTCTACGTCCATGTAAGTCCGAGCCAGCCGGAATCACGAGAGCGAATCCGTCCGACACTCGATACACGGCAAATGTAACACCATACACATCGAATTCGATTACAACTTGTCATCCGATACGTCTAGCGACCTCCCTGCCCGTTCAAACGTATCCTACATCGAATCGATCATATAAATCACGTGCGCGATCGCTTGACAGGAGATGGATGATCCACCATACAGCCTAGAACGAGTTTGTGTCTAGTTAGTCCGTCGAAGAAGTCCGACAAACAAGTTGCTGCGATAGAATCGAGGCGGACAGTGGCCGCAGTCATTGTGTCGCTGAATGACCTAGTGGACTAAATGTGTCGATTGCACTTGACTGCACGCGCCTTAATAGGTTAAAGTAATACTGTTGGTTAATAATCGAGGCTGTTACCTGATAGGTATTGTGTGTAACAATGACCGAGTTTGAAACAAAAAATCTGATCTTCATAAAGCAGCTATTGTAGGAGTATGTCTCCTACTTCACAATACGTGTCAAATCGAATGTGTGCACTGTCGACCTAATTTGCCGGTCCATCGATAAGTTAAATACGGTGCCAGAGGGTTTCAATGTGCAAACATTAATCGGCACACGGCTGCACAGAGCCACGTAAAAGTGACTTTTTAATCCGGCTCCTCAAACATTCAAGCCGTCCCGGAACGCAAATGGAAAGCAAATTGGAAACGAACTTGACGTAGGTACCTGCTGTGGTTTGGTTCGGCCTCAATCGCGCAGTTGACTGGCCGGTGTCCGCACCACTAACGTTGACATCGCCGTGAACTTATTCAGTAGATTCACTTCTAAAGCTGTAGAATATTATGTGCCCATGCATGGCCAATGATCAAAGAAATTGTTACATCACCTGTAATTTTGACTTGTTCTATTGGAACAACTGCAGTTCATTTAATTTTGGTAAGTATTACGACATAGACGATTTCATTTAAGATATTGTTTTACTTCCACTCTCATTTGGCTGCAAGATTACATTGCAGCAGATTGCAGCCAATTATATTAAAAATAAGTGCTTATTTATTACCGTTATTGGTATTGGCTGTCATTATATTGTAGTTTCAGCAACAATATTTGCTTGAGTTTCTCCATAATATTAAAAGTTACACAGTCGAAATCATGACCATGTTTTCATTTCTCGCTTGTTCTTGTATAACAATTTCATTTAACCTTTGATCATCAAAAACTGGATGGAATCAGCTTTCACTGAACGTTAGCGAGAATGTGGGTTCCGTAATTTCTTTCAGCAATTTTATAGTTTCCACAAATGAGCGGCTGTCGTTTGAATGGACTGGTCGATCTTGATTAATGTGGTTAGTTATTGACTTCAGACCTTCCCCTTTCGACGGACTTTCTTCAGCGTAAATACTGTTAAATGGAACGGATCAAAACTCTAATTGGTTTGGGTTCCTAGTAATTTAGTTTTACTGTTTAAATAGACTTGGCTTTCCCAACTTATTATGAGATCGTACTTCTGAATAAATTAAAATTTAATTCGGTTCTGGGCCAGTCCCAACAATAATATAAATGAACTGGCTGTCACTGATACTAAATTAGGTTTCAGTATGTATCTCCTTGTTCTTTGTGAAGCCATTATTGCATCATTATCTTTGTTTGTCTGTCCTGATGATTATGTCCACTGTTTTTTACCGACGAAGATTTCACGAACACACAACTTTTTTTTTGGATGGGAAATCATCAAATGACTCCTGCCACTCTGGGTGGAGCGGGAGGGAGTGTCAGACTCTTACTGAATAAAACCCATCCGTGATATTCGTAGTGCCTTTTGCTTTCCAGGGCCACGGTAACTCTTTCGAACAAAATCCGCAACACGAACACACAACTTGTTTCTTACAGTTGGTAATGTTCACAAAAACTGATTATACGTCAGTCACGAAATGTTTCGTCGAGGCAGAAATCACCGCATGTGCTTGCTATCACAAAGTGGGTTCATTCGACAATAATGCGGGTACATACTGGTGGTGTCATTACCTAAATGAGAGGCGTTAACTGCGCCATCGTGAGTGTACACTACGCTTTTAGTTTGCACAATACGCACTTTGGGACTGTGTCAGTAGATAAGTACGGCAATTGTTGTTTTTACACGGAAATCAGAAGTCAGAATGTATAAAAAGAATCAAATAGGAACAGTTTAATGCTTTCTTTGTTAAAACCGACCTATAAAACAGAAATTAGTCCACCGTTTGACGGAAATTGTAATAAAAGTGAATAAAAGAAGAAAACGCAAACAGTGTTTCGTGTTGTCGAGGATAAAAAAGATTATTAATGTATTCTGTCTAATATAAGTCGGTGTTATTAATTTCGGTAATAAAGCTACTTGTTCCAGGGTGGGTAGGTAAGTGTCTAAAAAAATAACAAATTACAAAGCTCATTATAAATTCAACTTATCAATATCAACTCTTAACAATAGGTAGTCTCTATCTCAGACACAAGACGCTTTTGGTCCGCCATATATGATGGCAAAAAAGAATTGTGTATGTTCTTTGATTCTAATCACAATAAATCTTTTTTTAAATAAATTCAAAAGAAAAATTCCATTTGACTCAATGACCTCAACACAATACGAACAAAAACGTATCATTTTATTCTCACGAGATTTCAACCAGCACATGTTAAACGTAACTCGCTCCAGGGGCACAACACAAGGGTTGTTTGATTACAGGATCAAAGCCCCACTGTACCACTCAAGTGGACGTATCTTGACCTATATCGCAACCTCTGACCTACGAAGCAAACTCAATAACGTCTTACTCAAAGAATATCTCCCAGATATAGATAGGCCACGAACAGTTGAAAACAGGTCGTAAAGTGCTTTTAAGGTGAATACGGACTCAATTTGCGCTCAATCTAGTGTATTATTTGGTTATTGTATGGGAAGTATATTGACCTTATCAGCCACTGGCGGATCCAGAGGGGGGGAACAGGGGGGGGGGCTAAGGGACCAAAGCCGTTTCATATATTGAAGAATTCCGTTGCATATCTCCGAAGTTCTTCGTCAGATCTTCACCAAATTGAAATGCGACCAGTCCGGGAAAATACTCTTTCAAACAGGAAACAATCATCCAAATCGATTGACAATTGGCGAAAATATCCCTGAGCTTGTGTTTACACAAAAAAGTAAAATAAAAAGAAACAGACGAATTGAGAACCTCCTTCTTTTTTTGAAGTCAGTTAATTAAAAAGATAACATAGCTAATGAACAGGCGGCACTCAAATTCGATACTGATGCATGAACAACATGTGGAATGGTATGGCATCAGAACGATAACGTTAACGTCATTGAGGAACTTACGAAAAGTAATCCAACAAAAAGGCTTGTTATACGTTATGCAAAATAAAATGATGTGCTTTTTAATGTTTACTTTACTAAAACCTACCCTCAGCGTGGTCAAGTCCCCTCCAAACATCCTCCAAACGACAATCCTGAATCCGCCACTGCTTACCACAACCAAGGCCTTAACATCGAGTTAGTTTTACAATGTGTGGTACTTCCGCCATTCCGGATTTCCCATCGGCTAAAATTACAAACACAGGTAAGAAACCCCTTTAGGAGATGATTTTTCAAAAATCCTATTTTAGGATTCACCTTTGCTATTTGAGAAATGCTTGTGCAAAATGTAATACCTCTGGGCCCAGCGCTTTATTGTCAGAGGAAAAATCTGAAATTCATTTATCAACTGACAGACACTTCTGTCAGTTGATAAATGAATTTCAGATTTTTATAATATAGATAGTGCTTATTCTATGTAGGTATATTTTGACCTCCACAGAACCAAGACATTAACCTCATACGTTACAATTTGCGTTAACTCCACCAATTGACTCGTATATGGGACCTCTTTACTTCTTATGGCCACAAAGTGAAATCACTAAAAGTGGAAACCTCAACGCGGCTCAAACTGTGTTAACGCTTCATTTACGTGCATAAACAAGCAGCATGCGGCTTATGACCGCGTTAAGATGGCTCATCACACGAGGGTAACGGCGTGACGATGCATACAAAATACTAAATACAACTGACTAGATATTACGCCTATATTTTGCAATGACGCCGTTTTTTCGGTGATGTTAAATGTAACACTATACAAACTATTACAGAATAAACGAAATACCTCTTAATTAAGAGCGTTAACGCCGTAAAAACAGTTCAGGAGGAAATATAGTGATTTTTCTCTTTCTATAGAAAACTTAAAATCGCTCTCTCTCTCTCTCTCTAAACTCTTTTTCGGAAATGTTCTCACCTAACTTTTTAGACCTGCGGCCCTACCATGACGTGTTAAAGCGTGAGTCGTTCCAGCGAGAAGGAGGGATGGAGCTATACACCTTTTATAGCTCCATCCCTCCTTCTCGCTCGAACGACTCAGACTTTACGTCATGCTAGGGCTGCTGGTTGGATGGCGTATGCATACTAAGTTTCAATAAAATCGGTTCATTCATTTCGAAAACAAACGACTTGAAAGTTTGTATGAAAAGCTGTACGGCGTAAACGCTCTTAAGGTGTCATTGTACTCATCATTATGAACAACTTTTACTATTGGGCCAACCCTGAAATCGCGAAAAAAAAAACAGCTGTTCAGTACATTTTGTCAAGTTATGCGCACAAAAATTAATGTATGGGGCGGTCAATTCTTTTTTCGCGTTTTCAGTGTTACACACACACATAGATACATCTTATTGATTTGTTTGATTTTAAATACTAGGCCTTAGGAGCGTATTACGTGGTAATGAATAAATGATTTCTACGTCATGGGAAATAGACGTAAGTTTATGTACCTACATGTATGTATGTGTCCTAACCCTCGCTAACCAATCAACCAACAAATCCATTTAACAAAATTAGCCAAGCAACACGCTACTGAGAAACCAGTATACCAACAACAAGGTGTTCACTAGTCTCCCACGCTTGTTACGCCAATAAACTCATACAATATTACCATACAATTCATACATACGCCTTCGGTGAATGGAGCAAAGCGATTGCTTCCCGTCCCGAGTGGCAAACATTATTTAATAATTACTGCGCGACATTATAACTGTTGCTACAGAGGTAACACAGACAGACAGTATGAACTGTTGTCTCCGGAATGTTAATGAAGAACGCGACGATCAAGGCCACTTCATAAACGGTGAGGAACACCAAATTTCAGACGGAAGCTTCCGGCAAACCAAAATTTTGCCTCAAATTAATTATTGCAGTTTTAATTTCGTACATTAATTAACATGTTTTCAGCAAATAATATGACACGTTGATTTAAGAAAAGAGTAACACAACCTTTTCCAGGGCAAATTAAAAACTGTACAATGTAACACAAATCCATTATGGTTTATATTCCGTATTGCCGTTAAACTCACAAAAGTGATCTGTTAACTAACATAATAATATATATTAAGGGCATAACTGTCAGATAGGGCAGTTAAAATATCTGGAACATACACAAATTGAATTTATAATCACGAACTACGGTAACGATCGCAAGAATCGCACAGAGTAGGCACAACACAGAGACTTCAAAATGACCAAAAATACAAAAATGTTCACTAAAAAATGTCATACACCCGAGTTACTTGAACGATAGTCGTTCAAGGCTAGCTTTTGCGTGCGTTCTCTACGGTAATGGCGAGCCAGGTGGGTAGGAAAATGGAATGGAATACGTTAACTGCTCTATGATCTAGTGCCAAACATTTTGTCGCGAGCGATGTTCAATGACGTCATGAACGTAAAATAGCTTATTAGCTACACGAGCATGCATCCATAACAAACGAAATTAGCTTTCAAACTCACTTATTGCTAATTACAACCCTTTACTGTGGTTTTACTTCTAGTGTTCGCTACATGATTATTTAATTGAATTTTCCAAAAAAATTATGCTTCGAAGTTCGAAGCGTGCTTTCTAAGGACCATTTCTGAAAGAATTAATTTATTTTGTTACCATGCCTTGCATTACAAAAGGTTCCTGCTAATTAAGGTTAATTTCCGGCCATTTGTATATAATCAGTGCCTACTATGGGATCAAGTTACTGTATATATTCACACTAAAGCTCCGTATATGTAAATACTAGTCGGTGGAGGCGAAAATGGAAATCATGTACCTACACAGGATTTGTCAAACGTGCGTTAGCATAGCAAGTTCCTAAATATAATTATAATCACACGCCTAAAGTTCAGGCATAATCTTGATAATATCCGCGTTGAATAACAAGAGAAAATTACATTAAGATCTGCCGCTTAGTTAGCAGAACAATTTTGTAAATAAGATAAGAATATTCATTAAGTTCTGATACGTATCTATAAAATCCAGCAAAAATCTCTCGGACGAAGAATATTATCGCTCATGCAACATTTACTGAACAATGGCCGCTTTGGTCGGCGACAGTTGTGACATCGTTGTAATGTGCCACATTATCTTGACATTTTATGGTGGCGCTGCTCGTTAAGACAAATGTCAAAAATATGTCAAATTCAGAATATTAAGTTTTAGTTCCATATCTCGCCGCCTGCCGTGTTATAACGGACAGTGGGAAGAAACTCCGTAACTTTATTCGCCATCTAATTGTTGATTTAACTGTACAATCCAGATTTCGTTGACACGTGACAAAATCTCTCTCAATATTTAACATGTGGCACGCTCCTCACACAAAAAGCTTTGTTTTTCAACTTTTTAGCATATTTCTGACAAATCGAGATACGTATTTTTTACTATAGTGTGCTACGAGTAAGTGCTAACTCTGATTTTCTCTGTGCGTAACGTAATGATCGCTTTCGGATATTACCTAATATTGTCTCAGCCAAGTATGGAACGGCCTGTTTGCCTGAAATGTTACCATTAATTCTGTTGCGTGCCAATAGAATTTTTATGGTGCTACCTAAACACGTGGGATAACGAGTGGTCTCGAGCAAAATCCATCTCACGGTCTCACGGTTGTCCCGTATGACAATGACAGAAAATAATTGAAGAAGCAAACATATACACAATAAAGACCCACCTTTCATCCAAACGACCTTCAGCTATTCTGAGGCTAGTATCTGCTGGAACCCGACTGGACAAGGTCTTCATTTCCTTAATAGATTTCAAGTAGGAACAGTATGCAATTTGAGTTAATAGCGGAACTCATACGAAGTCTAATGAAGTTCGCTTTCCGGTGATTCTAATACTACCATCTGCAATAGGGATTAGTGCACACGATACGGAGGTATAAAGTTTCTAGTGCATGTGTCGATACTATCAATGTCTTGTATCGTATTGCAGTGTAACCCAACCCTATTGCAAGTATCAGTTACGATATCCATGACACCAATACACAACTAAATAATCGAAACGAATTAACCAATTAGTAATTAATACTTTTGTAAGAAACAGATGATGCTTGTCAAACATAATAAATACGAGTGATCAGTGTCACATTTCGTGCCATATTGTACGCAATTACAATGAAATGCTGAAATCTGCATTTTTATTCATGAATACTCATTAGGACTCCCTAATGAGTATTCTAATTCTATTGTTATTAAGTACTTTATTAGTTGTTCGTTCGTAAATTACCTCTTGAGCTATGTAGGCTCTACAATGTTTCTCGCCCGATGAGTTGAAACTTTGTGAGATTTGTAAAATCGTGAGTTGATAACTGTAAAGACAGATATGAGTAGCTAACGTGATATACATTCCTCATTTTACTTCCCACCATATGGCACAAACATAAAAATCTAATCATTTTCAATAACAGTAGCGAGCACGTAAACATCATTTGCAACCATCCGCCGTCGGCAGCGTGGGCCGGTGGCCGTCGTCGCCCGGAATACACGTCTTTCATTAAAGTACCCACTGGTGAAAGAAACGGAAATTGCCATCCACAGCCCACTAGCCGCACGTTTTTGCCCTTCGTGAAAAACTAGAAAAACTATCAAGAATTATAGGTACGAGTTGTCGGGAAATGGAAAAAAAAGAGTACTTGTTATTCAACAAAGATTACGTATTAGATACAAATAAAGTCGGAGCTACTTCTAAAACTCTTAAATAAACTGTTATTCAACCTACAGTTGAAGCTACTGCTAAAAGTCTCAAAGAAAGTGTTATTCGAATTGAATCTGAAAATTAAAAACATAACATGACCAATGAAAATGTACACAAGGTCGAATACTGATGCATGAACAACATGTGGTATTGTATCAGAACGATAACGTAGAGAATTAAATGACAATAGCACCATCATGCAAACTGATACTGAAGGAAAACAGATGAAGATATGAGAGCTATAAATAAACTATTTGCCACAATAATAGAAGTAACATTGCATTGAATAGTAAGAGGTTATTGGCATGAAGGGCGAATGACCCGCATTGCGAATGATTTTCATTGCATCCTTCCGCAAATCCGCACTCGTGTTCCGTTGGGCGGGTCCCCCGTCCTTCATTATTAGCGTAGGAAATTACCATCCGCCAACGTTGCTGCAGTTGCCTTCATGAAACTATTATGTTCATTCAACAGATTATATGCTAGCCGTAAATTGCTTCTACAATCTGGAAACAGATGAAGCACATTAACTGTGTGATGGTGAAAATGGGATTATTAGCAATTTAAATAATAATAAAAAGGCTACATCAGTTCAGCTTTTAGATTTCATAAAATATGAAGTAAATTAAAATGATCATGAAACGGTCAGACTATGAGCATCGATTTCAGAAACCATAATTATGCTACAAGCCACAAAGGGTTCAACAAACCGTGACCTTATGAATGTCATAATAAGACTAATGTTTTAACACGTTTCCGTAAACAAAGTAGTAATAATATAACGTTAAACTTAGATCACCTTGCCGATTGTTGCGATATTTTTCAAAGAATCCGGATAATTAGATTAATTACCCACAAAGGAAACAAAAGTTGCAAAGGCATTTTACTTATTCCGTAAACAAATGTTATAAAATCGTATTGAAGGTTGTTTTTTTCGTTACAGGTACTAAGAGTGTTGAAGACTGAAGACTTGGCTTAAGAGGACATCAAACTAAGTTTATTTGAAACGTAAGTAAACATTGTAATAATTCTACTTTACCTTGAATAGCCATCACATGACTATTTTAAATATATAATATTGGAAGCCATTTGATTGATTTACTTGCCTATAAAGTTCTTCGTGCTTACATTGACGTCATTCAGAAATACGTCAAAGGAAACGTGCTGACTATCTAGAAGACTGATAAACACCCACAACTTAATGAAGGGAAGATAATATTCCGGTACACAGCCTTTTTAACTGAGAAATTAAAAAGTTTCACTCAACAGGGGAACAAGGGAAGTTGTACGCCCTAAATTCTTCTTTAGATTAAATAAAATCATAACACTTAACAACTTTGCAGACTTTATATTACTTAGCTTTTAATAAAAAAACTAAGTCTGAGATTTCAAAACAAAAATCAACTACATTTTCAAAGATAAAGTTACGTGATTTGGTAAAAGTTTCTCACACGAATTCTAATAAAAGGTACTTAAAAGAACATAATGCTCTAAATAAATCGTCTTTTCATGTTTAAAGGTACAGCCTTCTCGGAAAATCTAACCATTTAGATAATTCCATTAGAATTCACACGTAGAAGTTTCACGAAGTTCAGTCCTCGTGTTCAATTTATGTATAGGTAGCAAACATGAACGGTCCATTTGGTTTCTGCGGTAAATCAATTAGAACTCCATACGAATTACTTGCACACTACGGAACCTTGATACGCACACTAGGCACTACATCGATTACTCAGCTTACCTACTGTTATACGAGTACGTGCCTTTAATATGCAGCTCGATGAGATCGATTAAAAGACTCCTTTCACCTGTCAGATGGACGAGTACGTGATCTGATTAACAAGCCAGTTTAATTGCTGGCTAAAATTTATATTAGCTGTCTTTGATAATTATTCAAAAATAAATCATGAATGGTTGATTAACATGCAATCCACGTTTATGAATAAACTGCTTCCTTCTCGTAAGAGCTCAATTTGATGCGATCGATAACCCTTAAGAGCGTGTACGCCGTATGTCATTTCATACAAACTTTCAAGTCCTTATTCTTCAAAATTAACGAACTGATTTAAACGAAACTTGGTATGCATACGCTAGATATCCAAGTCTAAATAGTTATCAGAAAACATTTTTGAAAAAGGGGGAAGGATATAGAGATTTTTCACTTTCTATAGAAAACTTAAAATCGTTCTCCCTTTCCCTCTGAAATCTTTTTCAAAAATTTTTTCTGATAACTATTTAGACTTGGATATCTAGCGTATGCATACCAAGTTTCGTTAAAATCGGTTCATTCATTTTGAAGAATAAGGATTTGAAAGTTTGTATGAAAGGCCGTACCGCGTAAACGCTCTTAAGGTTTTTAGAGCTCTAGCAGGATGGTCGGTCATCCACTTGCTTCTCCAAATACTAAGTTTAGAGCCATTACCGAACATTGGCATAGGTCATCATCATACAGTTATAATAATAACACAGCCAACAACAATCGACCTCAAAACAAGAAACATTCGGCAGAAGTTTTAACCAAAACTTTGCCGTTGTGAAATGTTGAACCAGAGTTAGCCTCTGGTTCAACATTCCACATGTTTCACACACTGTATTTCTGAAATAATGGTGGATAGGAAGGGATTGCTCATTACAAGCCACGTTGACCAGTGCTGGGACATGAGCCGCATTCGGATCGCCTGGACCTGTTGCACATACCAGGCTGACTAGCGGAACACCGCATAACTGGACTATACAAGCTGCGCACAGACTATATGCACCAAATGCATCTTATAATTCGCAATCATTACAAGTACCTATTGATCAGGGCATATAAAAAAATATATTTTGAGAACACAACACCGATTCCCATAACGGTGCACCGGTCACTGGCCTTGTGTGGAAGGAATATGAAATTGGTTCAGCATTCTACCCACACCAAAAAAGGGAATAATATCATGAATATACAGTTTCAACAAGCGACCGGAAAACCTTGACAATCAAATATGATATTAACCCCATTGGTAAATGAAATCTTTCCTTATGAGCTAGTTTCACGTTTATTATGATTGTTTGTTGAAACAATTCTGCTGGAAACCGCAAACAGAGCAACGATTAGCTATCGTCGAATTCAGTTCACTCATGTGCGAACTATCTGTTTCGATCACAGAAGGGGCGGAGCACTATCAAACTTATCTACACATGACTACCTTATCAAAATACGTTGATACAACTGGTATCATCGTTCCAAATCTATAATGAGAATTCATTTTCTACATCAAATGTTTAAAACCCGGTCAAGAGCAAAGCAGTTGCCGTTTGTAGGTCAAAGAAAATGTTACCATTTTACCGATGTTTTGTAATGTATGTTGTATGTAGATTATTCACGAAAACATTCGACGGAAAGGAATCTAACGGAACGGAACAGTTGTTGGCAGTAAAGACAGCGTTTCTGAATGTTTGGCAAGAAAACTTAAATTCAATTGTATGCGCCCTATTCAACCTTTTTACTTAGTGTACCGCTACTACTGTCACCTGTTTCTTGTCAAAATCCTAAAATTGACAATGCATGTGACACCGAAAAGTATATTTTCTGATCTTATTTGTGTATATTTTCTGTATTTACATGGTGTTTTTAAATAAGTGGTGCGGATGTAGTGAAGCGTGTTCCCAGCTAGGCGTGGTTCAGATCATGCACAGAGAAAGTAAAGGGCCGCCGTGGCCGCCATCATCGCATCACATGCTTTCTCTCAGTTATGTTGACCCTGCTAATCACGACTTGGCTGTTTTTCTTGTATATCCTAATAACTAGGAGTTCTAGTCGTATCCCGATATTGCCGTTTCAACTTAGATTAAATTCTCCATACTCTTCTCAAGAACGCTATTGAGCTGAGATTGTGTATTGAATAAGTTAATCAACGTCTTTGCGAATAGACTTAAAGATTACATAATCATGCATATTCTAATTCCAATTTCAGACTAGTTAATGTGTTTCTAAACTCAAATTAATTTATTCAAGTCAATGACTGAAACCACTCCTCGTTGGTTCAACATTATGTGCTATCAAAAATGGAATAGTTTGCCGAACTCTGGCTCGGCTCACAATAATTTAGAACATCATTTTCGTGTCGCATATTAGATCCCCAAGTTGAAGTAGACATACTGACCTAAGCTTTGTTAGTCTACTAAAGTTGGCCGAATAAAAACAAAAGTTGCAATACTAGTTTTTCAAGATACTCAGGTCGATACAACCAATGTTGGAGCCCCACTTGCGATAAATTTGGCCTCGAAATTAAGAGAAGTTAACTTTCGATGTCCTACAACAACTTTACACCTGTTGATGAGTAAAACAGTGTATGGAATGTAACGGGCAGAAAGATCGGAATATTTAAGAAACAGTAAGTTAATAGTGCCATAAGTTCTTTGATTCGTTTTCGGATATTATCAAAGCTACCATCGAACGTCAGTGAAATTATTGAAACTTACCGGATAGCATTATATTTTCCTTATAATAGTTTCTAGACTTTTGCAATCACGCAAGACTTTTGGTCAAATTGAGGTTAATAAGCACCGTTTTGATCCAATTATATCCGAATATATAAATCTCTGAGATCCGTCATTTATTAATTCCTGACTGCACATGATTGAGGACACGATAAGGATGAAATATTTCAAAAGACTGAAATATAAAAAGGACCTGATTAAAAAAAAAACAACATCAGACGACCACTTAAATAAAGTTCTGGTGGTTGATGCTCCTGAATAATAATCGACTTTGAACCGTATTAGGTCGTTGCCCTCACGTTAAAAAGATCAAAATTTATCCACGCAAGGTGTACTCTGCACACCGTATCAAGTCTGCCAACATTTTGCGACAGTGGAACTAAACAAAAGTGAACTTTGTATCGTTAAGGTTACGGGTTGCAGTAGCCGCAGAGATGTTGAAGCTGAATTATAAGTTCGCTTCATAACCGGGCCGGCCCGTGCCTCCGTGCAAAATGTTGTCGACTCGTCTGTCGCGAATAATTATTAAAAGGGCGCGAGCAATGGCGACATCTTGTCTCGTCTCGATGTGACCCCTCCCACTGCCCCACTCCCCCCTTCTTTGCTGTTACTTTACACTGAACCTATGAATCTACTTTCCTATAAAGTATGAACAAGAACGGACGTTTTATAATAGTCAATCTTAAGAATTTCTCTGCTAACCAAACAAATCTGCCAATGTGAGTGGATCTGTATTACGAGTCGTAAAAAAGTTTCTTGTAATGTACGTGCCTTCCTACCTATGTACGAGTATAAAGCATTTTGCACGCGACTTCGTCCGCGCAGATTTAGTACCAGGTACCTACTCCACAAACTTCAACGCCACCTCAATCCCCTTTTAAAGGTTAGTTTTGGAAAATTAAGCACAACGATTTTCATTAATTACAAGTCCACCTTGTGGGAGGCCTTCCAACGCTGCGTCTTCCGGTAGCGCGGTCGCCACTCCAAAACTTTTCGGCCCCATCGACCATCTGTTCTGCGAGCAATGTGCCCTGCCCACTGCCACTTCAATTTGGCGATCCTTCGGGCTATGTCGGTAACCTTGGTTCTCTTGCGGATATCATCATTCCTGATTCGAACACGCAAGGAAACTCCGAGCATTGCCCTCTCCATTGCCCTTATGGTGACTTTAAGCCTTCTGATGAGGCCCATTGTGAGCGACCACGTTTCGAGTCCATAGGTCATCACTGGCAACACGCACTGGGTTGAGACACTGGGGTATGTGAGACGAGAAGGTACCGCGCAACTTCCCGAACGCCGCCCAGCCGAGTCGGATTCGACGGTTGACCTCCTTCTCGAAGTTAGCCCTACCTAGCTGGATCGTTTGTCCCAGGTAGACGTACTCATCAACAACTTCGAGTGCAGAGCCTCCAATCTTGATAGGAGTGGGTGCTACATGGGTATTTACCATGACCTTGGTTTTGTCCATGTTCATTTTAAGACCCACTCTTTCGGAAGCTCTACTGAGGTCATCGAGCATTGTACTGAGGTCCTCCGTGGTCTCAGCCATGACGACTATATCGTCGGCAAATCGAAGATGAGTGATGTAGTCGCCATTGACATTAATGCCTAGCCTTTTCCAGTCCAAAACCTTGAAGACGTCCTCCATTGCGGCCGTGAACAGTTTCGGAGAAATTACGTCTCCCTGCCTCACACCCCGCTGCAGAATAGGTTCTGATGTCTGATCCTGAAATCGGACTGACATGGTGGCGTTTTCATACAAACACTTCAGCACCTCGATGTACCGATAGTCGATCTGGCACCGTTGGAGAGACTGCAGCACAGCCCAAGTCTCGATCGAATCGAAGGCTTTCTCGTAGTCCGCAAACGCTAAGCAGAGGGGCAGATTATACTCTTTGGTCTTCTGTATCAAATCCGGCTTGTTCGGGAGGCTGGAAGTCGTCAAACCTGCGTGCGAGACGGTTTGTGATGACTCTGGAAAACAGCTTGTAGACATGGCTCAGAAGTGAGATGGGCCTGTAATTCTTAAGCAGGGCATTGTCGCCCTTTTTAAAGAAGAGTACCACCACACCTCTGCTCCACGCTTGTGGCGTTTTCCCCTCGAGTATGACGGAATCGAACAGTTTCTGAAGGGCCTTAAGGACTGGTTTTCCACCCGCCTTCAGGAGTTCGGCCGTAATTCCATCCTCACCCGACGCCTTGTTGTTTTTAAGCTGCTTCAGAGCCATCCTAATCTCATACAGGCTGACGTCCGGGATGCCTTCAGTATAATGCCGAAGGAGTTGATTATGCAAAAATTATTAGATCTGTTTCAATTATCCCATTTTTAGTTTGTTCATACCAATTTCCACGTAAATTGAAGCAAGCAGTAATGTCCTCCCACAAAACTTCATAACCCCTTATCGCCCCTTGGGGTTTTTTTTTCGAATAATCCATGCATTTTTATTCTTATTTTTACGAAATCATCACTAAGATTCTGCCTAGTTCGCTCAAACCGCAATATTTTTCTAACTTAGATTTTTATACCCGTCGTAACTATAGGTCCGATTTAAATAAATTAAAGTGTAATTTAGGTGTACATAATCAACCGTAATAAATCAAACCATTTAAATGTATAAGGATTAATATAATGTTACCAAAATCACCACTGTTCCTTTCCATCCGAGTTTTGATTGAATAACTTGAACAAAAAGTGGATATTGTGACTTAACCATGATAGTTAGACATATACCGTAGTGGATTTTTTTTATTTATTTATTTATTTAACAGTTCTTGTACACACATTTAACAAATAGATAAGTAAGAATAAGGAGACAGAAAATAGGTACAAAGGTGATGCTTATTTCTAATGAAATCTCTTCCAGCATACCTGCGAAAGGAAAGTCGAATAAAAGAGATGTAGACACCGTGTATAAAAGTTATAATTATAAAGTCATAAACAATAAACTTTAAATATAACATAAAATACATAAAATATTACAAAAAAAAAGATATTAAGATATGATATGATGATGATGATGGTAATCATCAATGGTTTTCTCAGCGCACGCCAAATAATGAATTTATTAGGTAACATTTTGCTACTTTGGTTTACTTTATTGCAATTTTCGTAAGGATCTCTAAAAAATTAAAATCGGTTGAGTAGTTTTTGAGCCAAAATCGTATCAATCAAACAAACTAATAAATCTTTCCTCTTTATAATATTGGTTTAGATTTAGATTTGAACATTCTTCAAAACTTTCAGATTTGAATAAATACCATCACTTGCCCAAAATTACTTACATCTATCACTGAATGTTATCTCGTGGCATCAGTTAAAATGAAATCTTGCTACAAATTAATATTATTAATAATTTGGTTTGAAGTGATTTCAAAACTGTGATAAATTGTTCAAATTAAATATTAGACTCGAGTAAAGGGCACGGGGTCGATTACTTTTGTGTTGGACCGCTCTTCGTATTGCTGATTTTATCTCTGCCATTATTTTGTTTAGGTAAAACCGAGGACTTTTAGGCACAAATCGAATGATGTACAAATGTAGCAAAACAGCGATGAAAGCTGCATTCGATCTACAGAGAAAACAACCTGAAAAATAAAACTGTTTTGACAGACTGGTACCTAATAAAAACCGGAACATTCATGAACATAATTCCCTTGCTAGGATGTTACTAGGAAAGCTTCGACATTATTTCAGAAAACGTATGGCGCAATACGTACAAAAATAGAACAACACGGTCCTAAGGTCATCGTCTCATGTAGATTATTATTATAAATTACCTCATGCATAACATTGTGACAGTTAAGCGTGTGTACGTGTTGAGCGTTTAAATAAATTTCTTTTTTTCACGTTTCAGAGTTTCAAGAAAATTTCACCATGGTGCGCTCGGACGACAGTGTCAGATAGCCGCCGCGCGGTGACGAAGCATGGGTGCTAACATGGGCAAGAACTCGAGCCTGCTCGACGCGCTGCCTACGGCGCAGGGCACGCTGCACGTCGTCATGCTGGGGCTGGACTCCGCCGGCAAGACCACCGCACTGTACCGTCTCAAGTTCGACCAGTACCTCAACACCGTACCCACTATCGGGTTCAACTGTGAAAAAGTCAAAGGCACTCTTGGAAAATCTAAGGGAGTCAACTTCCTGGTGTGGGATGTCGGCGGACAAGAAAAACTACGACCCCTATGGAAATCCTACACCAGATGTACGGACGGCATTATATTCGTGCTGGACTCCGTCGACGTAGAACGAATGGAGGAAGCCAAAATGGAGTTAATACGCACGGCCAAGTCTCCGGACAATACGGGCGTGCCGATTCTCGTGTTAGCAAATAAGCAAGACTTACCCGGGGCGAAGGAGCCCCGCGAGCTGGAGAAGCTGCTGGGACTGCACGAGCTGGTGTCGTCGCCGCACGGCTCGCGCGACGCGCACGCCTGGCACGTGCAGCCCGCCTGCGCCATCACCGGCGAGGGGCTGCACGAGGGGCTAGAGGCGCTCTACGAGATGATACTCAAGAGAAGAAAACTCGCCAAGTTGCAGAAGAAACGAGTCAGATAAACTATATAGTGTCGCGTTAGTGTTTGTGACAAGTCAGCCGTGCGCTAATGACGGTACGGTACGTGAACGTTATGTATTTTAAAATGCTCACTGTATGGATGATTTTATAACGTCCGAGATAGAAACACCAAATATTGTTTTACTATAGATGTATAACGTCTTATGAAATATTCCATCATCATGTTGCTCAAGTTATATTGAACATTTTGAAGGAAACGAATATTATAAATTAAATGAACTACTAGTCATTTTCTTTTGAAAATAGCTAGGTGGGAGATAAAGGTAGTACCACACTAAATCATTTAGATATGTCCGTTTGATACGACCACTACTGGCTTACATACATGGTAAATTATAGCTTGTACGAGGCCACTTAATCCGTGGCCAGCCTAAACATGCAAATCCAACGATGTATAATTTTAGATGATTTTCATAGTTGCAAAAACGTGGCTCACACAATATAATGTGGGACCATTAGTGTTACAGTATTTAGGTAACGGTAATGCGTGAAAAGATGGGCATTTGGAACTAAATAAATGAAAGTGTGAAGTAAATACATTAGTAATGTCTGTGAAAACTCACTAGATTTATCCTTCTGAATGTAATAATGTGACTTTTTATCATAATGTTATCTTTTGTGGTGTAATTTATTACAAAGCTAAATGACTAAATTCGTACTTCTTATCGGAATATCTACCTGCCTACTTCTGTAACTTTAACATGTTTTCTATAATAAACTGAATATGTAGTTTTATGAAAATGCTCGTTCTTCAAATCTTTTTGTATGCTTCTCTGAGTATGTATCTTTTAGATATCTGTTCTGCAACCACCCATCTCTTATCTTTGCCCTGTAAATCCTTTGCTCTATTTTTCAAGTGTAGCTAAAAATATAGTGTTTAAAGGATTTTACATTTTAATGTGATGTCATATAGGCATTGTTTACAACATAATTATGAAGAGGCTTGTACTACGTTTACGTTGGGAGAGCTTCAAATTTTTGTACATATACTTACATATTGTAAATATTGTAGGGGATCTAAATATCATACGAAATGCGTATTTAATACTACTGAACCATAAATATATCTTTTGTTACTCTTGGTAGATCAGTGCTTATTTAGCTTCCATTTGTTTTAAATCGTCAACGAATTTTTGTAAATTATAACTTATCTAACGACGCCAATTTTGAATTAGTTAACCAAAAACCGTACCTACTCACATTTCGATAGGTGTGAATATTATTACTGAAAAATGTTTAACTCAACCGAGAAAAATCGTAAGGCTAAGATATCGATGTAATTGAAAGACTATTATCAGGCCATTGATCGTAAATCAACTTTATTGTTGATGAAAAGTTTCAAGTTAAAGCTTTAAACTTCTTACAGAAGAAAATGTATTGTCATCACTTGTTTATTTTTTAGTTTTAATCATTAGTACCTATTTATTTATTTACTCATAGAGGTATAACTTAATGTTAAGGCATATATATTGAATGAAGCTTTTACCATTTTGTGTTAGGTTCCCACTTTGTAAATATGTAAATTCCAAGTAGTTACTTGTCATACCATGAAACCAAACATTTTTATGAGTAGAGCATGTAAATTTTGTTATTAAAGTATATTTGTTTTATTATATCTAGATATACATTGCGTATTATTGTATTGTGTTTTATGGAGATACATATACGTTTATCATATTGAACCCCGTAAATAAACTGTTTTCATTAACAAATTGTATTTTATTTTAAACGTAACGGTTACGGCCACTAATTGTGATGGTGTCCTGTATCTTCAGGCGATACATGTAAATAATTCCCTGGCTCTTCTTTATCAGTCCAATCAGTAAATAGAGTCAGATACTCTACTTCAGCTTCAGTAAGACTATTTCGATTTTCATCAAATTTCGATCTGGAACATAATTTTCTCCGCGAGTTCCGCTGCATATAAACCGAGTATCCCAGTTGACTGTTGGCAGGCGGCGCGTGCGCACGCAGCAAGTCTCGCTCCAGTCGCTCAAACTGTCTCAGTTCCCTCGCCGCTACTTTGGCTCTTCTAAACTTCCGTCGTTCTGACTCTACATAGTGCGACATAGCAGCCTTAATTTTGTCACCGGTCACCGCATCCAATCGTTTTGAATAATCCATGTAAACATCTTCTAAAGCCTTAGCAGTTGCTACCATGTCCATGTTTATTGGTTTTTCATTATGTATTTTTTCGTAACAAAACTCTAAATGCGTCTGAAATTTTAAAACTTCTGGATCTCCCACACAGTCATAAAAAAAGCCATTTATTATTTTAAAGAATTTTGTTTGTAGTTGTGAGCACTGATCTTCACTGAATTGCAATAACTTTTGAAATTCTTTGATAGTGTTTAGTGTTCCGGCACTATCTTGTGCAATAATGTCCTTAAACAATTTTATTCCCTTCTTTAAAAATGTGGCGTGAGGTGCTAGTGCGACCACGTGAGTGAAGTGATGCAAGTGCTGCTGCTCTATGCCGTCGAACAGTTTCATCAAGTCGTCAGGATGATTGAAGTATAAAGCAGGCTTTACAAGGCCGCTATAGCACTCTCTTTTCATGTTCTCAAACATAACATTAAACGTATCTTCTTCGTTAGAAATTCCAAAATCGAAACCTTTTGCTTCTATCTCGATTGATCGAGCAAAGTTCCTGTTCATGAAGCGCCAACTTGGAGGAGATAGGTAATATAAAAATCTTCCATACTTTTGCTGTAGACCATACCTGTAATCCAGTCCTACAATCCTCGATGTTATAGTAAATGCCTTCGCCGCCAAACATTGTAATTCAAATATTTGTTGATACACTGCCAATTTGACCTCATCCCATTTATTCAGGGACAGCATAGACTTTCGGTAATCAGCCGAAACAAAAGCTTCGAAATATTTTACTTGTAACATATATCTCTTAGTGCTTCTATCGTATACTTCCTGTTCTTTCTTGTAGTTAGTAGCAATATTTAACATACAATCATTTCTATAGCCCACTTCTTGTCGCCACCTTAACTGACTGTTAAACAAATATTTTAGGGATTTATATGGAGCAATGTAACTTGATAGAAAAGAGCCACTGACACACGTAAAAAAACCGGGATCGAAGTCTATTACAGTGAAAATATCATTCGGTGGATCATCGATGTGTAGCCGCTGCTGTTTTTCTTCATAAATTGCCTTGTAATTTCCTTGCAGACCTGTTTCCATACGCTGTCTTATTTTGTCTTTCTCTTGCTTTCTTGAAAATACAATGTAAGGTAGTAAAACTTCATCCTTCTTGACAGTGGCTGCCGCTAATGGCTTGATAACTGGCAGAGAACATGTCTCCTTCGTATCGTAAGACGGCTTCAGTCGACTTCGGATAACGGGCTTGCTACTTTTCTGTTTTACATTGGTTGCTGCCTTTTTCGCAAACTTTCTCGGTTTCGGTATGTCGATAATAACAGAATGAGTGTCTTCATCGTGCATTTAAAAAAAAAAGATTTTTAAAATGTGTATTATTGGATTATAGAACACAAACTAGTATTCTAAATGTATACTTACACCCGAACCAACTAGATAAACAGTTTCTTATAATTTAAAATGCGTAATAGTTTTAATTATTTTAAGAACATACCTACTAAAACACAAAACCATTCAACTACTAATTTTAAATATTTACTTTCTCACATATTATAGGTAATAAATACCCAAAACAATAACATGAAAATATAAACTTGAGTAAATATTTAAAATCCATCATATTTTTCATCAGGGACTTCCTCAAATACAGGCTTTACAAATTCGTAATATTCCTTTAAAAATGGGGCAGGATTCTGGCCCTCACACCACTCAGTAAACAGTACCAGCCCCTGTCGTTCCTCCGGCGACAATTTATACTTTTTAGGTTTTGCTCGTTCTCCACTTGACTGTTCTGTTTTCTTTTTTTCAGCTATCATAAAGGCACGTGCAGTTTTTTTATTCATAAATTTAGTGAGCGGTGCTCGTACGAACTGAGCAGGCGGCAAGAATGCCTTGTTCATAGCATTTGTCATTTCTCTGAAAGTTCTTAGCTCTCTTTGTGCATTGTAAGCGTTCTTCATCATTTTCAAATCTTGAGAGAAAAAATCTTTCTGAGCTTGAACTACTATATGGAAGTCTAAAGCATCCAGCCGTAAATTGTAATCTTCATACATTACTTCTAGAATTTTTAGAGGATCTTGCAAAGTAACGTGACCTTCTTCACACTTGCCGAAAATTTGTTCATATACGTACTCAATGCATATCTTTAATTTCAATGTCTGTGGACTTGCAATACTATCATAAAATGTTTGATTCAATATTCGGAAAAACTTTTCTTTTAAATGTGTTTCATTACAAGTTTCTCTAGATATTTCATAGTTGATATGGTCAATATAATACTGAAAGTAATCAGACTCCTGTATCTGAGCCAGTTTCAATTGTTTCATGCGATCTCGCAACGACCGATTTGGACCATCAGTTTTTGCAAGTTGAATCAAATATTCCCGACTTTGTAACTCCATCGAACGGAATAAATACATCATCTGTGCAGGTTTTTTAAAATACAAACAAGCTGCAAGTGGATTTTTTAGTTCAATCTTGGCCAACTCAACCATTTTTTCAATGTCTAGTGTTTCAACTAGATCATTATCAGTTGCAAATTCTCCTTCTTCAAACTGAATGGACATAACCCTACCGATCAAACTTTCGTCATTATGTTGCCTCCATGACAAAGGTGCTGTAAACATTAAAAAGCTTCTGTACGTCTTCAAAATACCCCTTATGGCGTCAAGTTTGAACAAAATGTTATTTAAAATTGTCAAACTGGAGACATAGCCAAAGAACTCTGAGTTTTTAGCAACTAAATCTTCGTATACTTTTTCAGCTTTAGCAACTTTAATACATGCTTTCTTGTAATCTTCTGTGAGAAATGTTTGAAAATCTTTGATGTGGCGTTTCAATTTTTCCATTATGCGCTCATAATTTTCAGACTCTTCGAGATCACTTTTCTCTATTTTCAGAATCAAGTCTCGTCGGTATCCAATTTGTTGACGATTCATTGCGTAGGCTCGAATGTTGTTCGTATAGACTTTGATATCGTCGAAACATCGCAAAGGACGACCTTCAATCACGGTATAAAACTCAGGGTGAATTTCAACAACTGCTCTGACGTCATCGATAGGTTCTTCAGTGAAAAGTCTTTCGGAAATGTCTCTAGTTGCTGCGATTCTTAAGTTATCTTTTAAGTGTAGTGGTTGAGCTAACCGTTGCCTCGTAGTAACTTTTTCTTTTCGATCACTATACTTTATGTACGACAGCAACTTCTCGGACTTCGGTACCCGGAAGGGTTTCAAGGGTTTCTTATGCTTCAGATCTGCAGTCACGGCATGTTTTCGATTTGCAAAGTAGTGTTGTGTATTGGGAACATAACGACGCCTGAATATTATATCTAAAGTTTTTAATGGAACCATAGGCTTCCGTTCTTCATCTAAACAACTCATTATTACAAATATTCAAATTATTTGTAAATTAACAGAAACTATAAGTTTGTATCCTAAGTTATCAAAACAACACAATGTAAAAATCAGTAGGTTATTTGTCACAATGCTAAGAAAAATGCCAATGTCAGAATAATGTAAGATGCGATTGAATGCGATGTAAGTTTTTTTCTAAAAAGATCTTATCAGCAACCAGCATCTTACTGCAATGCACCTATTGCAAAATAGAATATTCTCTCAAAAGTAATCTTTTGGAGGTAGCGGAACAGAGAGTAAAGTCCCACATACCTCCGTTGAAAAGGGTCCGACCGGACGGTTGTTGGTTGTCCGGTGGGCAACTGCCCGAGAGTTGATATTCGGGCTTTGCATATGTTCTAATCGCACAGTAAACTCTGATATCGCGATTTAGGTTTATTTTGTTCAGTTAGTTCGCAGCTGTCGAGATAGATGGCGCTGCGAGTCTCATTTGTTGATTCTGCTACGTTGATTTTTTGTGGCGGTATTAATGTCGCCTACAATCTATACATCAACATAGATATCTATATCTATACCTACACTAGCTTTTGCCAGGACTTCGTACGTTCATATCCCGTTTTTCCCCGTTGTCGTATAGCCTATAGCCTTCCTCATGAATGTGGCTATCTTATACAAGAAGAATTTTCTAAATCCGACTGGTAGTTCCAGAGATTAACGCGTTAAAAAAAACGGTTAGGTACACAGAAAATATTTATGAAAAAAACCAGTGAAAGACAGAAGCCATTTCCAACATTTTTTTTTAATTTTTGTCTGTTACGTTGTTCAGGCATCACGTAGAAAGTACAAAACGAATGTAGAAAACTTATAGACATTAAAAATTACTATTTTACTTGTATGAAATATTTAACGGATAGGTACATGGAAATAACACTAAAACATAGCGCTGAGATGTTTATGAAACTTTTAATACGTAGCAAAGAAAAAGTGAACATTTTACTATCTTATCGTTACCGTTGATAGAAGGTTGATATCGTCCAAACTATTATTTTGACAGTTCTACTCAATGGTCGACAGATAATGTTGTTCATTTGATGTCACTTTCGGAATCGTCGTGTTAAGATTTTACGTGGAAGAATGCGTTCGCCCAAGTTTGCTATTACACATTTGCTCAGTTTACTAAACTATAGCATATCAGCGAAGGGCCCGTATAGATTTGCCAAGTCTTAAAACTGGAAAGCAGCAGATACCAGACGATTTAGCGGTAATAAATTCGAGCAAAAGCCGGAAAACTTATCCATAAAATAATTTAAAAACACAAAATGAAAACATGGTTTTGTGTTTTTAAATAATACTTAGTATGTACCTATTAAGTCGTTATAAAGTTGGGCTGGTATCCGCAACTCCAAGTCCAAGCGCGTATTTTGCGTGAGGGTGGGACAAATATATCATTCGATCCATCTTATCCACCCCAGTCTCACAAGACAGGCCAGCAACGTCCTCCATAAAAGCCTATGTCCGATCTTAGTTAGTATTATGAATTCGTAATAGTAGTACGAAATTATGAATCAACTTGATTCGAGAGGGCTAGTCGGCATTTCAAACGAAAGAGGTGATACAGTCAGTGCCCTGTGTAGCCTGCTTTTTATTTTCATAATAAAAGAGAGGTCTTATCTTATCTAGGCGACACATTTATTTCCCACATCCGCGAACGAAGTCGCGGGCACAGCTACTTCATAATATATATTAGGTCTTTACCTATGAAATTGCCGTTCTGCAGAACTGGCCATTTCAAATCAAAATAATTTTTGTTTGGCTAAGAATTCTAATTTCAAATTAATTTTATTTTAAAAACATGTTTTTTTTTCCAAAAGTAGTCATTTGTTTATTGATTAGTGTTACATTTTCATCGCATTTCAATCTTTTTCGTCATCATGGATACGTTAAAAATTCGAGTAATTATGGAATATGAGTACCGTCGTGGCAGCAACGCGGCAAAAGTGGCACGCAACATCAACGACGTTTACGGAGCTAACACTACAAACCAACGCACCACCTGTTATTGGTTTGCTCGCTTCCGTTCTGGAAATTTCGACCTGAAAAATGAACCTCGCGGTCGTCCGAAGGCTTTGGTCGACATTGACGAATTAAAGGCGATTGTGGAAGCTGATGATACACAATCTACGGCTGAATTAGCAGCAGCTTTCGACGTTAGCGTCAAAACAATATTGGTCCATTTGCGTCAAATTGGCAAGGTAAAAAAGCTTGATAAATGGGTGCCCCACGAACTCAATGATCGCCAGCGCGAAGTACGCGTCGAGACGTGCCTTGCACTGCTCAACAGACACACAAATGAAGGAATTTTGAACCGCATTGTTACCTGCGATGAAAAATGGATTCTGTTTGATAACCGCAAGCGCTCAGCAAGTTGATTGGATCCTGGTTCAGCACCTAAACAATGCCCTAAACGAAAACTTACCCCTAGAAAAGTGATGGTCACTGTTTGGTGGTCTAGCGCCGGTGTGATTCATCACAGCTTCTTACCAAACGGGGTGAGCATTACTGCAGATGTGTACTGTGAAGAACTGAACACAATGATGGAGAAGCTGGCACATCTCCAACCAGCATTGGTCAATCGCTCGTCTCCGCTGCTCCTGCACGACAACGCGCGACCTCATACTGCACAGCAGACGGTCTCCAAGTTGCAAGAACTGGGGTTGGAAGCTCTCCGTCGTCCGCCCTACTCACCAGACCTTGCGCCTACAGACTACTACTTTTTCCAGAATTTGGATAACTTCTTGGCGGGAAAAAAAATCAATACCCGAGAGGCAGTACGAAATGCCTTTGAAGAATTTGTTGCCTCCCGTCCAGCTGATTTCTTTAAGAAGGGCATCAATAAACTGCCACTGCGTTGGCAAAGATGCATTGATTGCATGGGTGATTACTTCGATTAATACAAATAAAAATACATGAAAAAAATTCGTTTAAATTTTTTCATACAAAACGGCAATTTCATAGGTAAAGACCTATTATTTCTTTAATGTTTTTTTCTTCTTGTAAGGTCTCTGGGTAAGTACCACGAGTGTTTCCTTTTTAATATAAATAACTTCAGCTAAATCAATAACTATGTATTTAATAGTAAACAAAGAGAAATTATCACGAGAAGAAAAATAATAAAATAATAAAAGGACAACAGTAAACGTTTATTTTTGCATAGAACATACTAATGTACTATATGCCTAGGTAATAAGTATAACCAAAGCCGAAGTAGGTAGTCGCAGTATTCATAGGACTCACACCACCCCGCCGCTCCCTTCCGTCTACGAACCAACACCCTGTAGTGGATGTACTTAGGTATTTAGGCATCGGTATACAGGTACAGATTATAATACTGTACCTGCGACTTTAAGCAATACTGTTTAAAAATAGGTAAGTATTGATTTTCCTAATATACTTGAGAAAAGGCTATGCAGATGATGACCGATTTTCCTTAGACATGAGAAACAATTTGTTTCAATATCAAAGTCATCTCAAATTGAACGTCTAGAAAAGTCACGATTATTCGTATATTTTTCGCCTGGATGGTTCATAAGAAGACTTCAAACGCTTTGAAAGTTTGTCAATATCCTTTAGGAGTGTCGATGCTTCTTTAGCTTGCTTGAGCTTTAAATGTCCATGCTCGTACGTCTGTTTTTCGATTTGTTTTATCATGTCTAAATCATAAGCTGATATATCAATCAACAAATTATCAAATTCTCGTTCTAGAGCTAAGGCCATATCTAAAGAACTGAATTTAGTTTCGTTTGGAGCTATGAGTTGCTCGTAAGCGAACTCCACGTAATTAAAAATCTGTAAGGCTGTATCCGAGGCCACTACATCCTTAAGGTTAACTTCTAAAATCCTGAAGAATACTTCTTTGAGTTCAGCTTCCCGGTCATCGTTCCATTTGATTGTGTCTTGCACTTCTTTGATCTGTAAACAAGTTCATCAAGTAGGTATAAACATTTTAAACATTATTATTGTAAGGTTCATGTTTGACCACTATCTCATCTGACCGGATAGTGATATCTTGCTTTTCTTTTCACCACTATCAGCTGTTGATACGTATCGTAATCCATACGAGAAGAATTGGCTGTTATACAATATAGCGACAATAGGGATGGTTCCTGGTCAAAAAATATGAGTCAGTCAGTTAGATTATCGAAGAATATTGGACACGTATTTTTTGCTTTATCAAATCAATAAAACATTACGAAGATAAAACGCAACAAAGATCAGGAGTGGGGGCTCGTGACGTCACGTGTATGTAAAAAGTGTACTTACAAGTGACGTCACACGAGTTTTCAACGCACTGTATCGTTTTCATTTTTTGTTTACGTCAAAAAAGAAAAAAATCGTGTCTAAAATTTTTTGGAAATCTCTCGTCGCAGCTATATTGTATAACAAAAAAGCTAACGCTAAACGTTGGACGCCACTTTGTAGAACGTATCACCACCACAATCTGGCTGAACAGCGGCGTTTTTCCAATCCGGCGCGCCTTTAAGTAATACCTACGGCGTGTTATACGATATGGCTGCGACACAATATACTCTACATCAGTATCTTGACCTAGTTATGATTTCAGCCTAAAAATCATCAGCGATGTTTAAGCTCCCATCCCATGTAATAGGTAGTAAGTAGTTAGTTGTGTGTTGTACGAGTATATCATTTGTAGAGATAATTTTAATTAATCAAAGACATGACGTGCAATTAAATACAAGGCTTTAAAGGAAATATTATAAAAATAAGCCTACCTTTTCCTTTATAAAGTCCAGTTCTTGCCGCAACATCCTTTTCATAACATCAACTGTCCTCAAAAATCTATTTTTCTCCGAACTGAATTCCGTGGTAAGCAATAAATAATTCAAATTCTGCTTTTCTACTAAATCAAAGATCACTAACAGCTGGTCTGGTGTTTCGAAATAAAGTTGTGGTTCAGGCAGCTCTCCAAGTTTCTTCGCTACAGCCTCTTTGTCGATTCTTTTGTAAATATCAGATTCCGCTACAAACACATCTGGATATTTTATACTCAGCTTGATATTATGACTATCTTGCCACAAAATGGGAGAAGCTTTGTTAAGAAAATTTTGAAATGATACTAGTATCATTAAAGTTTCATCAATGTATTGCAATTTGGACTTAATAGAAGCCAAGTCATAATTAGCTTTCTTGTGATTCTCAGTTTGATTAGCTAGTTCCTTATCTAGGGCATCTGACTTTTGCATTATAGCAATCGTTTTATTGTTATCGTCCGCGAGGAATTTGTCGAAACTATTCTGGTATTCTTCAAAGTGCTTGTAAGCTGTTTCATAAATATTTCGTTCTGTTTCTATTTCTCCTTCGATCCTGAGAATTTCGTCAACCAGGAATCCATGAAGAGTTCTGTTCAAAGCCACATTTTTTATGTTGCGTTTGTATTCATGTATTGATTTGTTTTGTCGTAATGGGCGTCCTTCAACTAAAGAGTAAAATGCAGGATCTACATCTACAATAGTTTTGATACCTTCCACTGGTTCAATAGGTGGCAGTTTGATTCCGGCTATTGTTTTCCTTGTTTCTCTTTTAATCTTCTTTTTCTTTTTCAGTTTTTCCATGTTTCACTAATCCAAATTTCCAAAGACACACTAAAGGACAGTATCATTAACAACAACGATAAATCAATATTACTATAGCAACATGATTGCATGAAACTAGCAGTACCTACCCACGTCTTTTCATTACAACGATAGTTGTATCTATCATATTATATCTCCATTTTCCACAATATATTATGTGCGACAGCTACTTGTGCAAAATAATTTTGTGTTATTCAGTTTTTTTCGCAGGAGCCAAAGTAGAACAAAGGAAAATTATTATACGCGAGCTTTCTCGAACATACAAAAACAAACCAGACGACGATTCGAAGCTTAAAATATATGTATAAATATCCAATGAGGCTAGCGTAGGATAACATTTTGGACTAGTTACCTATCACTAAATTAAGCTGTTGCACAAATATTCATCATTTACATAGACAATTAACTGCGGTTCTAGTTATAGGTAATAAAACAAGTCCTGAAATAGTTTCTCAAGTACCTATAATTAATAATTGAGAAAATTAATTCATACAAAGTAAGAAAGCAAATTCCGTAATAATAACTTGGTAGGTAGTGCTTAACTGTCGCAGAATTAAACAAAAAGTTTAAAAAAGTATGACTAGAAACATATCAGATAAGATGAGTGTGTCAGTAATCGCGAAATTATTCGTAATTTAATCACTAGATGAGCCCTCAGTTTCTTCTTTCTCCTCCTTCTCTTCATCATCTCCATCTCCTCCTTTCTTGACGATTTCCCAGGGCATCACGGGGAGAGGTTCCACAAATGAGTCATCAACCTTCAGCTTGAACAAGAACCGAGGCGTGTAGTGAGTCGGCACAGGCCAAGCTTGCTCTGTAAACAGAAACAGAAGACAGTCAATTACCTATATACGGAACGCGAGGTAGGTAACACTGATGACTTGAAGCTTCTGAAAAATGCAAAATGGATATCTCTGAAAATTATGTTTAATCGTTGTTTTGTAGAGCTACTTTTTAACATTTAATAATATTTAAGTTAAAGTACCTAACTGAGGTACTCACGTAGGTACCTACTCGTTTTCTAATCAAGATCAAAAGTGGTACTATGCAGCTGCCTTCAATCACCAGGAAGCTGACCAAAACATAGTTGGTGAAAGGCTAGGCAGGTGAGGACAAAAAAGATCTAAAATAGCTCACCGAAAAAGAATGTATAATCATCCACACGTCTGTGCAAACCCGCGGTCTCTTTAAACGGAAGAATGTATTTAGATTGTAGCAAGAAGTCAATCAAGGCAACCTCGGGTAGCGCTTCCATCTTGGGGTCCGTCGGCCTCAACCCATCGAACGATAGCTGCAAAATTATCAAGATAAAGAAGCAGAAGAGGGTGGTAGCAAAGCAGACAGCTGGTCAGCCGTCATCTGACGGACCTTGTCTGGCCCTGGGCTCTACACAAAGTGATATCCTACCGGGGACTTGATATACAAAGCGGACAGGGCGCGCGGACAGGGCGCTGACAATATAAAATGTATGGCGTCTAACAAAGGAACGAAATATACTTATCGTCGCGGGCGCGCGGCCAGACTCTGGGGCCGTATATATGTCGCAGCCAACTAGCTGAATCCGCCGTTTCATTAAAAGTCTAGCATTTTCATTGAACTGTGACTTTTTATCAGCGACATAAGTGACATGGGTTAGCCATTAAACGATATTGAACACAAGATGTCACTTAGGTCGCTGAAAAATCGGCACATTTAAACGAAAAGGCTAGGCAACCGATTAAGTTGCTGATTAAGCTAATTGGCTGCGACATATAGATATGTAGATATGAATGTTAAATGCCACCAAGATTCCAGTGCGAAAAAGGGATGGTAGGTATTGGTGATGATGACTGATGTGTATAGTTCCGTCACTCTGTCTCGCACTGGAGTAATGATGGCATTAATCGTCACTCATCGGCATTTGGTAGGTGCAAGCAGGCGGTTCAAGTTGTCATACTCCATATCGGCTCTGGCTGCCTGCTTTCAATCTGAATACGCCATACAATTATCTACCTTCTAAAAATTAAAAAAAAAATATTTTTCCATTTTCCCGTTGTTAACTGGTCTCGCCAACCTCACTGCCTAGCGCATCCCAGATACCTGATATTTTGGACATAACTGTGGCTACTTTCGCCCAATTTTACCCATTTTATAAATTTTCTCTATTAGGTTGTGCTTTTGTAGGGTTCCGTAGTCAACAAGGTACCTTTGAGACGCGTAGTAGGTACTAGAAAGTTTTTAGGGTAGGTACACACGTAAAGTGGCAATGATTTTTTTTATCGTTTATCCCATGGTGCGGGAAGTCAAGTGCTAATGCTAGTCAAGCTAAACGGTTGTTTTTGGAGACGTGAAAAAAAATCATGGTATCAAACTAATAAAATGTAGTTGGAGAAGGAAGGTTTCGTACAAATTCCATTGAAAACAAAAAGCACCATTCTAAGTAGGCAATTGTGACGTGCAAATACGGAACACTGCGCGTGGCCCGACACGCACTTGGCCGGTTTTTCTTATGAATCTATCTATCGCAGCGCAGCCAACTAGCTTAATCAGCCGTTTCATTAAAAGCCTAGCCTTTTCATTGAACTGCGTTAATCAGTGACATTAGTGACATGGGCAAGTCATTTATTGATATTGCAACAGAGATGTCACTTAGGTCGCTGAAAAATCGGCGCAGTCAAATGAAAAGGCTAGGCCACGAATTAAACGCCTGATTAAGCTAGTTAGCTGCGACATATACAACGTGTAACAGAATAAACGCAATACCAAGTAAGGGTTCATTGTACTCATCATTACAAGAGTCACGAGTCATCGAGTCACGCGCACATTAATGTATGGGGGGGAGGCCGATTTTTTTTCGCGATTTCGAAGTTGGTCTCATAGTAAAAGTTGTTCGTAATGATGAGTACAATGACCCCTTTAGAGGTATTGCGTTTATTCTGTTACATGTTGTATATACAATAGACTCCTGGACCTCTGGGAATAACCTATCTATAACATTATAAGTAGGTACTATCGCATCAGTCAAAAACTTACTTTTTCATCCTCTTGCGCGTATCCTACAATTTTTATCATCTTATTAAGAAAGATTCGAAGTTGCTCCATATGTTCCTCCAGTGGTCCGAACACGTCCAACTTGCCAATTAGCGACGGGGGCCTGGCTGTTATAGCTCGCCAATTTTTAAATTGGCGCTGAACAAGAGAAAAAAATATAGGTAAGGAGTGACTTAACAATCCAAGGTAGATGAACGTACGCCACCGTTTCCTCTGCCTCCATGGATGTCCTACACATTAGGACTGACCGCTATATCAATTGTGTTGAAGTATTGGATCAGTGAATAGACCCCGCCACCTGGCGCAGGCTGCGTCTGTCTAGTCGCAGAAGGCGTCTGGTTAGCTTACTATCCAGGGAAAGCATGGCCTCCTTGAACTGCCTGCTGCCGCAGCACAAGCTCTCTGCTTGTGTAGGATTGGCACAACAAGCTCGGGTCCGAAGATCATTGTGCCAGGACCCCCTTGGCCAGTTCATCAGCTACCTACATCATTGACTAGTGATCAGCAGTGTATTTTTATCCGCTGTTGCGTCTGTTACGCAATACGCTACAGCGGATAAGCACGGCGACGCGCTTTGCAACCCTGCAAATCACCCTCGATAGATACCCGCAATCTTTACCAGATAATTTGTTCAACTTTGTGAGAACTGCGCTTACCGGTACAAACGCGGTCGCCACTTTTAAACTATGTGCCATCCCCTTGGCCAACCGTTTCGCGAGCGCCCACCGCCAGTTTTGGCAATGTGTTCCAGATATGAAAGGCCTTTTAGTACTCCTGCGTTCAATCGGCAAACAGAACCAAATAATCTTTAAATAGGTTAGGTAAATACAAAAAAAGGAAATGCTACTATACCTAATAAGGATTTTGTTACCGTGCGAATGGAATGATAAGTCATCACTGATTTCAATCGCCTGAACATTTTCCTCTCTGGTTTGGGTTCTGTATTCTCTGCCAATAAAACAGTCAGCCCTTCGGCCTCCTCCATTGCTTCTTGATCTAATTTATTCATTTTAGCAATCCATTCTTGTTCCCGTCTGAAAATAAACCTTATGTGCCTGTGGATCGTATCCTCGGAACCCTAAAAGTTTTGATATGATAAAAGTTGTGAGATTCCATATGTAGGTACGGTTAGCATCGAAAGTCTAACATTTCTAACATCATTTCAGGTGTGTAGGTACCTAATTTAAACATAAGTAGTCTCTATTCATAAGTTCTCTCTCTAGAATTGTATGTGCATCTTCCATTCCCGCATGACAAAATGTACCTACCTACTTTCATTTTACTCGACTTTGCGACAATTACCAGGTAAAAGGGCCTAGCTTATTATAAGTACGTAGGTACTAACCTCAAGTATATGAACAAAGTAACTGTCATAAACGAGCAGTAGACCATACACATTAATCTCACAATAACGAGAGTTCACAATATTGATGGTCTTGGAGAAGTGCTGTATGATTTCTTCTTTTGGCAACGTGTGCTCGCCAATGTATATCAAACGGATGGCATAGGCTTTCTGAAAACAATTGCTTGCTTCATATAAGCAATGAGAATCATTAAAAGTTATTTAAGGACCTACACTTTCACACAACTATGATAAAAAATAAAGAAATGAAGACTCACCAAGCCAACTTTTTGAAAATTCTCCTCCACGACATCTAAAACGGTTCTAGTGTCAAGTTCAGGTAACGCCAACATCTTGAAAGAAGATTTGGCTTGTTTCTGTGGTACTTGATACACCATGATTAGGTATGTTGATTTATTCACAAATAAAGTTACGTTTTTTTTTCGATTGCTTGTCTCCCTGCAGTATCCAAGACGCTGTTTTATGTCAACTGGTATCCATGGAAACAGTGGGAAGGTATTAAGACTCCTTGTTGAATAGGAAGTTGTAACATTGCCTACCTCCATGGTTGAGCACTGCACACAGGTCCCTGTTTGTCCCCTTCTAGATCCGGACTAGGAGGGGACAAACAGAGACCCGTGCCCCGGGTGGCAAGTTCAACGGGCGCCAAATTCAAATGTTTGAAAAAAAACTTATTTGATGTTACTCTCCTGGATCTCTTGTTTGGAGTCTGCAACATAAACTTGTTTTTGTTACTTCAAATGCGTAATTTGTTAAGAAACATCGAACATTTTGATCATGATTGCTTGGAGTTGATTTTTGTAAACAAAAAAAATAACAGATTTATAGTATTTAGTATACTTTGATATACCTACCTTCATTATCTCCAGAATCAATAGTTTCCTATGTCAATTTATTGTAGAAAAAAAAACAACGAGTTGCACTCCGGAAGTGCCGGCAAAAGTGAAAACTTGTAACGTTGTGCATTTTTAATATTTTGGAATGGTTAGGGAATAATTTCGCACGAATTGCTTTATATAACAATATAAAAATACTATCATTTATGTGGTTAAATACAATATTCATTTATTGCGCTATTGTACATAAACATGACAATTTATATTACATGTGATATAAATTGTCATGTTTACATATAATATAATTACATTGTTCATCTTACGAATTTTCGATCAGGTTACGTGTCCTGACGTTTTTTTGTTGTTTGTTTACGTTTAACATTTTTTACCCATCCCAAAAAGTGCACAACGCCGCTAGTGAAGTTTTCACTTCAAAAAATGATGCCAATGATGGGTACAATGGGTCTTCGTCATCGTTAAGGGTATTTTTACATCCGATACATAATTATAATCACAAAAGAGGAACAGCCCCTCTCTTTCTCGTTGGTGATTTTTTTGGCGCCAGTATCAAGTTTCTGCCCCGGTTCGGAAATATCGTAGATCCGGGGCAGACTGCAAAGGGCTGAGTGACGACACAAAGCGCTAATTTCTAAGCACCCTTGCTTTATTTGAGTCAAGTCAAATGTCACGTCGTTATAGGAAAATAACCAAGATAATAAAATTCAAAAATCGCAATGACATAAAATTTTATTTCACTACAAACTATTACACAGGTATCACGTATAATAATATACAGAACTGAACTACATAATTATGACTACATTATCAATTAGTACTAATATTCATCGTCGTATCTGTTACTTTTAAAACTTCTGGATCGGTCGAATCTATTGAACCTCTTGTGGTTGGATTGGTAGTTGCTTCGATTGAACTGGTAGTTATTCTGTCTTGGCATCCATTTTGACTGCCTTTCTTTAATTTTCGACATGTTGTAGGAACGAGCAAGATCTTCTAACTCCGCTGGTATTTCCTGTAATGACATAAAAAAATTATTAATATTTGGAATCTTGGAAAAAGTCAATATCGCCATAAATGTATCTAAGGTTTTTCCCATATTATAAAAAAGCTTGAAACAAAATTACTATAGCCAGGTTCACATTATTACATACTCAATACTTTATTTGCATTCCACAATGTGTACTTAGGTGGTAAGTTAAAAAAAAATGTGATCATTATGGACCCTGTCGGGCACAGCAAAAGAATTAAAAATATAGTAGGAGAGAGGAAGCTTTAATCAGCCAAATTTATATCTGAACTAGATCCACTACTGTCATTTTCAGTATGGATTAATTACCTACATATGATTCTTTATATTTTATCGATGAAAAATTCGTTTAAACTATAATAGCATCTTTTTATTAAAAATTGTTTTAAGTTTTTTATAAATATGTTTATTTTATCTTCTTTTTTTATTAATTCAGGTAGTTTGTTATATACCTATTTTTATTGATATTGCATAGGGACTTGTTGAATGTAATTTTAGTCGAGAATGTGGTATGTTGAGTCTTGATTTGTGTCGGAGTGTGTAACGTGATTGTATGTCCTCGCGCTTTGTATAAAATTCTTGATACTTACGAACAAATTTGCAGGTTTCTAATATATATATACTGGGAAGTGTTAAGATATTATAATTTTGGAAGTGAGGTTTGCAGCTGTCAATTTGATCGATGTTTGCCAGGATTCTAACTATTTTTTTTTGGAGTGTAAATGTGAGGGTGCATCTGTGCTATTACCCCAAAGGGTTACACCGTAGCTTAGCCATGCATAAGCATACGCTTAGTAGGTGGTGAGCGCAGTTTGGAGATTCGTGGTTTTTTTTATTTCACGGAGGGCATATGAAAATCTTGAAATTTTTGATCTTAGTTTTGTATGTGGGATTTCAAATTTATGTGTATCCAAATCCAGTCCAAGCAAGGTAAATTCTTTAACAACTTCTATTTTTGAGTTATTAAAAGTAAAATCTATATTTAAAGGTGTTTTTGATGGGGATGAAAGGTAATTAGTTTAGTTTTGGAGTAGTTTATTTCGAGGTTGTGTGCGTTCATCCAAGTGATGATTTTGGTGAGAATTGAATTTAGTTCTTCGTTCAGATTTAAGTTGTCTTGACATGAAACTAGTAGAGAAATGTCATCCGCAAATAATACACATGGTCCCTTTATGATTTTAGGTAAGTCATTGATATAAATTAGAAATAGGAGACATCCTATTACACTTCCTTGGGGTATCGAGGCGCTAATTGGTTTGCTATTAGATCGGACTTTTTTTATTTCTTTTGTCTGGTGATTAAAAAATTCAATTTCTACTGTTTGCTCTCTGTTCTTTAGGTAACATACAAGCCAATCATGAGCTTTTCCACGAATGCCTATTCCGTATAATTTAGCAAGCAATATATTAAATTGGACTTTGTCGTAGGCTTTACTCATGTCAAGTAGTATACCTACTGCATATTATTTTTTATCAATTATGTTAAGTGCTTCTTGAACAAATTTGTAAAGTGCCAAAGTTGTTGAGCGATTTTTGCGACATTGTGTCGTGTCGTGCCGCCTTCTAACGGAGTTGATTGGCTACGAAAATCATTGTAATATATTACAATGATTTTGATTGGTTTGTTTATACCATGACATGAGACAACATGTTAATAATGTGTCTGTCGCAGCCAACTAGCTTTATCAGCCGTTTAATTGGCGGCCTAGCCTTTTCATTGAACGGCGGCGTTTAATCAGTGATCTAAGTCATCCTGGCACAGCTAGTCAAATTTCTTAGTTCAATATTGTTTAATGATTTGCCTAGCCAAGTAGTGGAACATAGGGCACAGGGAGCTTAGGGCGTCATGCCATTTATGTTAGGTTCCTTTAAACCCTGAAGACAGAAATAGGAGTTCCACAGCGGGCCTGCATGGTGAGAATGTTGAAATTGATTGTTGTCTGAATTGTGAGTTCCCAGAATTAAATATTTCATACAATTTCATCACACGGTTACCCCATTTTATGAACGGCCTAAATGTCTGCTAATGTTAGACGTGTTGGCTGGATAATGTTCAATGAAAGGCCTAGGCAGCCAATTAAACAACTGATTAAGCCAGTTGGCTGCAACATGTCCATGACTTTAGGTAGGTATTGCAAGAGTAGGAGAAAGGAATAGTACCTGATTAGCTTCTTTGAGAACATCCATTAAACTCTTTGCTTGTCTTCCATCATCCTCTGTGAGTAAAGTGTGGGAGACTCCTTTGTTTGTTTGGCGACCAGTGCGCCCTATTCTGTGAATGTAGTCTTCAGAAGTATTCGGGAAATCATAGTTGATCACATGAGTCACACCATCCACATCTAGAAAAAACAAAGGATTTTGTACACTCAAAAAAGTTTTTTTTCTTCAATTACTGCACTTTGGACGGTTCTTGATCAAAGTTTAAAGTGAACCAATTTTGAATACTAACCAAGACCTCGAGCAGCTACATCAGTAGCAACCAATATATTTGTCACACCAGTTTTGAACTTATTAATAATCTTGTCTCTCTGGAACTGTGTTTTGTCACCATGAATACCATCTGCTGGCCAGCCATTTCTTCTTAGTGTTAAGGCAAGGGTATCCACAAACCTCTTGGTATTCGAGAATATTAACATTTTACCAAAACCTTCACCTGATATCTGATGCATTATAGATTTAAACCTGTGAAATCAAAAAGTGTTATGAGTAATGTCAGATCAGAAAATTAACAATCACAATAACATAAAACTGTGCTAAATGCTTACAAATCCATTTTCTGGTCCATCTCACAAATATGGACATGTTGCTTTATATTATGGTTTGCAGACAGTTCTGTTGATCCCACATTAACTTGCACAAACTCTCCCAGGTAGTCCTTAGCTAAATGTCTAACTTCTTTAGGCCATGTAGCCGAAAACATTAAGATTTGTCTTTCAAGGGGGACCCCTTCTAGAGCTTGCCGAATTTGAGGTTCAAAACCCATGTCTAACATTCTATCTGCTTCATCTAACACAACATAGGTGGACCTGCTCAGTGACACAGTCTTGCTGACAATAAAGTCATTCAATCTGCCTGGAGTGCCAATAAGTATATCAACTCCTTGTCTTAGTTTTTCAGCCTGAACGGCACGACTAGCTCCTCCATACACGCAGACACAACGGATGCCCAGTGACTTTTCAAAGCCATTTGCCACCTGTTCGATTTGTCGAGCAAGTTCTCTAGTGGGAGCAAGCACAAGTACAATAGGACCCAGTCCCCTCCTTGCTTTTTTCTCCTTGATGTGAACCACAGCAGGTAACAAATATGCCAAAGTTTTGCCAGTGCCAGTTTGTGCAATTCCTACAAAATTTTGTCCACTCATAGCAATAGGCCATCCTTGTGACTGTATAATTGTTGGTTTTTCAAAACCCTGATTTTTTAAAAATGATTTGATGTAGTCAGGAAAGTCACTTTTCTCTATTTCTATATAAGGATTTGGTATGTCTTCACCAATAACTGTTATATTATGTTCATTGCGATAACCATCAATATCATTCTGTTGTGCTGGTTTAGTTGCATAATACCGATGAGCATTTTGTGTTTTATACTTGAATTGCCTTAAAATGTGTTCATGATTGACAGTTGAATAAGGTATGCAGACACTTTTTATTAAACTTACTGATGTAACCTCTGCAGTATACTGTTTCGAGCCATGTGATAATCTGGAAAAAACATTTAATAGTTATCTACTAGAAATAAGAAGCTACTTAAAACAATAGCAGGTGATAGAGATACATAAATATATTATTATTGGCAATGGAGTATGTATGATAGTTTGGACTTACAGTTTACGTAAACTTCTGCGATTCAGGAGTCTTGTTATTACATTTACAGCCATGCTTAACTTTGTGTTCGCGTTTCGATATTTTTATCCCTTACTTCGAAATGTTGATAATTATGAAGTACCTAGTCTTTTCTCGTCGTTTATCGATAAATTTTAAGGTTAGAATCTCAAAACAATAAAAAGCACAATGTCGAGCAGGATGAGTCCTGTTTGAATTTAACTCCTTAGCACAAAGGGTTGTTTAAATTTCTCAGGATTATTGGATTTTTTCTTACAATAGTGAAATTTTAGATGAAATCTACAGAATCACAAGCATGCAAATGCAGTGCCAAATGTGCAACTGACATATTAATTATCACACATTATTGACACAGCACAGATCTACATAATTATAGTACTGACTTTGACAAGTTTGACAATGGCATGGCACTGGCAGTCGGCAGATTATGCTGGGGCTACATTAGCGGGTAACGGCGAATATTCGTGTTAACGCGACGGGTTGATCGTTGCAATGCGTAGTATTCCGGCGAAGACGATGTACTATCGGGGCACTGTTGGTAAACTGGCGCGCATCAAAGGGATTTATCGCGACAATATTCGCTTGGGTGGCTACACCTACGTTACTTCAGTCATCATCAAAGACTACAATAGTATATCATCATTGTCGTCCAGACTTTGTAGCGGGACGGACGTGCTTGTGTTTTTATACACTATGGAGTGGAGTGGAGCAGCAGCACTTGAGTTGTACACTATGGAACGTTCGGTTTCTATGAACAGTATTCATACACTCTCTCCTCTTTCTTCTCTTTTTCATATTACTCAACATATAATGCAACGCCAATACTTCCTCCATTTTGAACAGAGAACAACACAATCCGGCACGATGAATCTTCGGCCTGTAGACAAGATCATCGTGTGCCCACACGATGTTTTAGCGCGCCAACTCGACACGAATCTTCGCCCACTAATGTAAAGAACATCGCGTACACGATGTTTGTACGACGATGATGTAGCCCCAGCATTATGCTGGGGCTACATTAGCGGGCGTGTCACACATAAAAGCCTGTTCAAAATTAAGCGGTTTTCGCTACCCAGAGCAATAGTGTTCACTCGGTTTCAGACAGGGGTATAGGGAGTTTCGCAGCTAGAGTGGTACAAGCGAAACTAGGAAGACAGTGTATTTTCGGCGGTTACATTGCGAAACAGGTTCCACCCATGTTCTACCACGCCACCATGGCGGCGGCTCCTTAGCCAGTTTTGCAAGTACCCAAGTTCCGCTACCCTTATCGGTTGTGTTGTGAGAATTACCGCTTGTCATATTCCACTCGTTAAAAAACGTTACGTACGACCAACAATAATCCAAAGTTTAAAAAGGACAACATTGTTAGTACGGTTAAAATTTTTGAACCAGAGATAAAGATAAATATAGGCTGAAAATTCTGGAGTGGCGACCGCGTACCGGAAGACGCAGCGTTGGAAAGTCTCGGGCAGCCGATGGATGCGAGACGCGCAGGACCGGTTGTAGTGGTGGCACTTGGGGGAGGCCTATGTCCAGTAGTGGACGTCTTTCGGCTGATATGATGATGATGATTCTACCAAAGGACGACTCGGAAGGTATCCGTACCCGAAGTCAACGTCAGCAAGAGACGGACTAGAGGCGTTTTGGAGGTGCAACACCGCAGACGTAGGAGGGCCAGTTGCCGACCATGGAGGCCAGCCCATCCACAGCAGCTCTAGCCTCGCAGCACCAGACTTTGGTGCTCTGATGATGATGGTCTAGATGGAGCAGGCCATTTGGTTGGAAGAACAGCTGCAGCGTGACAAGGAGGAACAGGCCCGCCGGCAGGAGGAAGAGGCCCACCGTAAGGAGAAACAGGCCCGTCCGCGACGGTTAGAAGAACAGCTCCAGCGTGACCAGGTGGAACAGACCCACCGACAGGAGGAACAGGCGCGCCGCCAGCAAGAAAAGATGCTTCTCATGAAGGACCTTCGCGCGGCCTTCGGGGAAAGACATGAAGGAGGTGAAGGATAAGGTTGCTCAGCATGACAACCACCTGTCAGAAACTGAAACCCAGATCAGCAAGTTTAATGACGTTATTGCTGATGTGAAGAAAGAGTTGGTGTGTCGATTTAAAAGATATTTATTTTCAATGATCAATGTTAAAACTAATATGGTAGCTCGTAGTATTGTTTCAGATTCAGATTCAGATTCAGATTCATTTATTTATTGTAAAACACAGGTACATTATAAGTTCTTTTGGCAATACATTGAGAGCGCTATGTTTTGCCTCTAGGGCGTACAAAAGTAGTCATACATGGAATTCGAGTAAAATTAATATAAAGATAGGAACCACCATATCCACTTCCACTAACACTTAACCACCACAAATAAACAAGTAAAAAATAAAAATAAAAATTGGTCATCTGTCTCATTACGAATTTTAAATCATACAATTGAACAATTTGACGAAGCCAATTAAGTAATATAAAGACACCTACTAATTTTTACCCGGCATTTATACCCGGTAAAAAAGGGTATTTTTTCTTTTTTACCTATTTTATCCTTTCCTTCCAATTTTTACCTTTCCATTTTTTACCCACCCGCCCATCTCTAATCACGTTCGCGCGGCCAACTGATAACCCTTGTAACCTCTTTTGACAAATATGTTTGGTTTGTTCCCTTCGATTTTGACAATTTCGATTTTACTGGCTTTTTCGTGAACGTCAGAATCGCCGGTCGATTCTGTCTCATTGATTCTGTCGACATCTCACGGTGTACACCTAGGCGGAGTGAACGACAATAGAGCTGTCATTCTATCTTATTTGTATGGGTTTGACAACTCACCCGTCGTGCGCACCGCCTAAGTGTTCACTTCGACATGTTTACAGCCGGTCGATTATGTCGACATCTCACGGTGTTCACCTAGGCGGAGTGAACGACAATAGAGCTGTCATTCCATCTTATTTGTATGGTTTGACAACTCACCCGTCGTGCGCCCCGCCCGGGTGTTCACTTCGACATGTTTACAGAATCGCACTGCAGCCGGTCGATTCTGTCGACATCTCACGGTGTTCACCTAGGCGGAGTGAACGACAATAGAGCTGTCATTCCATCTTATTTGTATGGTTTGACAACTCACCCGTCGTGCGCCCCGCCCGGGTGTTCACTTCGACATGTTTACAGAATCGCACTGCAGCAGTGCGATTATTGTTTGGATAACTTTGCGAAGCAATCGTACGTGATGCACACCAATATTGATGTACGTTTGCCCAGCACGGCCCCCTAGAATTTTCGTTTTAGGTGTGCACCAATGCAATGTACTCGCCTCTAGGAGTATATGTATCGGTTTCTTTTTCAATGTACCTCTGTACTTTTGAAGAAATATGCAATAAAAGGGGACCGTGCCAGCCAAACGTTTTCAGCACGGCACCCGTGTAACTTGAAAAATAAATAGCGTATCAAAAAGTTTCTTACACTCAAGGAATGTGGGTACATTCCTTGAGTTAAATAGGGTTATTAACACGTTATATGTGCCGCAACAGATATTGTGAATTCGTAATAACAAATAATATATAGATGTGGATAGGGGACCGTGCTGGAAAAAACAAATATAAGAAAATTTCTAAAAAAGACAAAACAACCTGAGCCAAAAACTATTAAAAAATAATTGATCTTTGGCAAGTAGGTAACATATTATGTAGGTAACGCGTTGGTGTCTCATACAACTTGCTATATTTGAAAAATAAACCAATTTTAGTTCATTCAGCACGGCCCTCTATATTTGCCTATATCTTTTTAAATATGACATGTTTCTTTACAAAATTCGACTACCTGAATTATGTACAGGAGTACATTCGTTCCACATAAATGGCGATTCTGCTGTATCAGAACTTTAGAAGATAAATTGGATCTGAAATATCATCAATTACAACTTATGGGGTGACCATGGTTCCATGTGAAAAAGGATTAAACAAAAACTGCTGCATTTTTTTATTTTTATTATTGATAGGCACGCGCTTGACCATCTTTCCGAGGTGACCTCGGAAAGATGAAGCTGGGTGGAATTGGCTCTTAGCGGAAAAAAGACACGCCAGGGTTTTAGCAGCATTGAACTTGACCAGATTGGCATCGGAGACACCCTGTAAGGACAAGTTCAAGCGCTCAACCAGAGTAAATCTACACTATCTACACTAATATTATAAAGAGGAAAGATTTGTTTGTTTGTTTGAAATGAATAGGCTCCGAAACTACTGGACCGATTTGAAAAATTCTTTCACCAGTGGAATCAAACATTATCAGGGATGGACATAGGCTATAGAATATTTTCAAAAAAGTTAGGGATCCGTATGAAAACTTCGATAATGTAACCCAAGGTGTGTGAGAAAATCCTTATATCGCGTACGCTGCGAAATCTATTGACATTAGAGCAAAGTGATGTACTACAGTTTTATAGAAGTCATCAAAATCTACAAAAAAGTCCGCGGTACCATATGTCTAACTATGATGGTTAAGTCACCATGACCGCTTTTTGTTCAAATAATTCAAGCAAATCCCTGGTAAAATGAAAAAGTGGTAATTTTGGTGTCATGATATTAATCCTTATCCATTTAACTGGTTTGATAATTAAGGTTGATTATGTCCGTGTAAATAACACTTTAAATTATTCAAATCGGACCTTTAGTTCAAAAGTTACGACGGTAATAAACATGCTCGAAGTAAGAAAAATGTCGCGTCTTTAGCGAACTGGGGAGAATCGTATTTAAATGCTTGGTCCGATGAAGTTGAAACACGGCATTTAAATGATTTCGATGAAACAATAAGAATCACAAATGTTTGGGTTTTTCGAAAATAAACTACATACTTAGGGGTGAAGCAGACCCCTGCCTCCTGATTAAGTTTTTAAGGGAGGCCATTATTGCTTGCTTCAATTTACGTCGGAATGCATGAACAAACTAAAGGTGGGTAGGTATTTAAAACAGATGTACCTAATAATTTTTGCATAATCAGCCCTTGACGGGGTGAACAGGGTGAACAGTTGCGCTGAAGCTGGGCTCGGTCTTCTCTATTCTATTCTCGGTATTCTGTCAACGGTAGCGTGGCGAAGGCGATTGTCAATAAGTCAATTTATGGGATTGACAGATGCCAATGAAATGTCACGTGATCAAATTCCTACATTTTGGCATTTCGACAGTCGCATTCGCTCATTAAATGGTACAGGACCTACATTGTGTAGGGCCTTCTGAGACAATAGAATAAGTAGAAATGGCTAAGTAATTAATGTAAGTCGTTGTGCTTAATTTTCCAAAATTAACCTTTATAAGGGGGTACAGGGGGCGTTGAAGTTGTGGAGTAAGCTACTAAATCCGCGCGGACGAAGTCGCGGGCGAAGTGCTAGTCTTTAATAAAATAAACAAATCAACAATATCGTAATCTGTATAAATATTTGTAGTGAACTACTACATAACTTCTCCTTGGATTAATTTTACTATGTATTAATTACTCAAGTAGAAGAAGAAAGTATTTATTAGTCCGCACAGGACTAAACATAAAAAAATGGTAAAAAAAATTAAATAAAAAGTAAACAACATAAGAAAAAAAAACAAACGAAATTGGTCGCGTGGGTGGCCAAAATGCTCCTATATCAGCATGGTGCTGTGACATTTAAAACAAAACACACAGCGCTGGTATTCTGATAGGGCCCAAAGTTTGCATCACTTTGGGCCCTATCAGAATACCAGCGCTGTGTGTTTTGTTTCGGTCAGATACGAATATATAATACAAAATAAAGTGTACAACGAATAAACAAATACCATATAAATATGTGATGTACGATTTTAAGAAGAATAAAACAATAAATTACAGCTACACCCAGCGTTAATGTTTTTCTACAGAGACGCAGGCGCAGACATAACTGTTTCTAAAGGGGAACCATCAAAGTAGCCCGCGAAATTCAAATTTTCTGTGTGTGTATTCCCAGCGGAAAAATGTCGATTTTCTTAATTTCAGTTAAGCAGATAGGTATTTAGTGTATGACGTCGTGTAAATGTGTATGTTGAGTACGATTTTGTGCATCCAACCATTGGGGAGTTATTCTTTATTTATATATTATTCACTTTTTTTTCCTATGGACGGACAAGAAAAAAAATACATGCAATAATTAGTGTGTGACGAAAGGTAAATGTGTATGTTTAAATGAAATTTGTGTGTCTTAAAACTTCGAAGATATTCAAGTTTCCGCTGCGCTGACGTTTGGCTATTTGATTTGTATCTTGTAAGGGTCTACAACGTCTTGCCAAGTTTCATTTATGTGTGCTTAGTAATATAAGAAATTCTAGAACGTTAGCTCTATGTACTGCACAAACTAAAAATGAGGTAGGTATTTTATTAGGAAGTACTTACCTTGTTTATCTTTTAATCATTCTCACTACTGGCTCAATAAGTATGTCACAGTCACTTACACTATGTCAATAACCGAGTCCAATAGGTACAAAATATTACGTTGCGGCAAAATAAACAGCGCATACGCACGTTGTCCTTGGGTGCACATTTGTGAGTTGACTGATAAAACGGTGTGTGTATTCCCAGCGGAAAAAGGTCGATTTTCTTAATTTCAGTTATGCAGATATTTAGTGTATGACGTCGTGTAAATGTGTATGGTGAGTACGAATTTGTGCATCCAACCATTGGGGAGTTATTCAACAAAAACTGTTTCCGCTGGAACTACGTCATCCCAGCGGCACTTTTTTTTTCCTATGGACGTACAAGAAAAAAAATACATGCAATAATTAGTGTGTGATGAGAGGTAAATGTGTATGTTTAAAGGAAATTTGTGTGTCTTAAAACTTCGAAGATATTCAAGTTTCCGCAGCGCTGACGTATGGCTATTTGATGGAAATCATATAAATCGGTTTAGTGCAGAGTTGATTTTTTTTACGCACGTTGCTATGGATTTGTGTATAATGTTTGTGAAAACAGATTTTGAAAAAAGCATACCGTTTAGGAGATATAAACGTAAAGGTGAAATATGGTTATTAGGTCCAAGTACTTAAAATAGGAACTTTAGAGCCTAACTTTTAACGTTTATTTGCATCTTGTAAGGGTCTACAACGTCTTGCCAAGTTTCATTTATGTGCGCTTAGTAATTAATGAGCAATGGCATAATTTACTACGAATGGACCACTATATTTTATGACATCCGATTGTAGGACTTTTTAATGGAAAAGCAAAATAAAACATATTCCACTATTTAGTGTATTAATACAACTATTCATATGTAAAATTTCAGCTCATTACGCTCAATTATTAAAGAGATATAATAAAAATACCAAAACAACCGAATTACATGGATAAACCGACCAAGTTTGAATGGCTACAAAAAAGCGGCCGTGCAGTACATAGAGCTAACGTTCTAAAATTTCCAGTGTTTTACCATTATTGGACTAGTACAGGTCGGAACACAATTCTTGACCTGGCTCGATACGTTTCGAAACGCTTTACTTGGCATCACTGTTACCATTGCGATTATATTATTTAGGTACATCGAAATTGAATTGTTCAATTTTAATTAAAACGTCATTCGAAATGTGTCGAGCCAGGTGCCAAGTTAACGCGTATGGGTAGTAGTTATGTGTCTTCTTAGCGCGTTTTATCGTGTATGTATTCCCAGCGGAAAAAGGTCGATATTCTTAATTTCAGTTATGCAGATATTTAGTGTATGACGTCGTGTAAATGTGTATGATAAGTACGAATTTGTGCATGCAACCATTGGGGAGTTATTCAACAAAAACTGTTTCCGCTGGAACTACGTCATACCAGCGGCACTTTTTTTTTCCTATGGACGTACAAGAAAAAAAATACATGCAATAATTAGTGTGTGACGAGAGGTAAATGTGTATGTTTAAATGAAATTTGTGTGTCTTAAAACTTCGAAGATATTCAAGTTTCCGCTGCGCTGACGTTTGGCTATTTGATGGAAATCATATAAATCGGTTTAGTGTAGAGTTGATTTTTTTTACATACGTTTCTATGAATTTATGTATAAAGTTTGTGAAAACAGATTTTGAAAAAAACATACCGTTTAGGAGATATAAACGTAAAGGTGAAATATGGTTATTAGGTCAAAGTACTTAAAATAGGAACTTTAGAACCTAACTTTTAACGTTTATTTGTATCTTGTAAGGGTCTACAACGTCTTGCCAAGTTTCATTTATGTGCGCTTAGTAATTAATGAGCAATGGCATAATTTACTACGAATGGACCACTATATTTTATGACATCCGATTGTAGGACTTTTTAATGGAAAAGCAAAATAAAACATATTCCACTATTTAGTGTATTAATTCAACTATTCATATGTAAAATGTCAGCTCATTACGCTCAATTATTAAAGAGATATAATAAAAATACCAAAACAACCGAATTACATGGATAAACCGACCAAGTTTGAATGGCTACAAAAAAGCGGCCGTGCAGTACATAGAGCTAACGTTCTAAAATTTCCAGTGTTTTACCATTATTGGACTAGTACAGGTCGGAACACAATTCTTGACCTGGCTCGATACGTTTCGAAACGCTTTACTTGGCATCACTGTTACCATTGCGATTATATTATTTAGGTACATCGAAATTGAATTGTTCAATTTTAATTAAAACGTCATTCGAAATGTGTCGAGCCAGGTGCCAAGTTAACGCGTATGGGTAGTAGTTATGTGTCTTCTTAGCGCGTTTTATCGTGTATGTATTCCCAGCGGAAAAAGGTCGATATTCTTAATTTCAGTTATGCAGTTATTTAATGTATGACGTCGTGTAAATGTGTATGATATAAAAATACCAGAACAACCGAATTACATGGATAAACCGCCCAAGTTTGAATGGCTACAAAAAAGCGGCCGTGCAGTACATAGAGCTAACGTTCTAGAATTTCCAGTATAGTATCGTTATCGTGTTTAATAGATTCGTACAGGCGCGTACACAATCGTTTCGCAGAAAATAAAACAACTGCATTAACTTTGTACTCTTAAAATTATTTATTAGTTACTGACTATTAAAATTATAAAACATTATTAACAAAGTAATAATAACATCAAATATAGCACTTCGCCCGCGACTTCGTCCGCGTGGGTATAGTATGTACTCCACAAACTGCGACGCCCCTGTACATATCCCCTTATAAAGGTTAGTTTTGGAAAATTAAGCACAACGATTCTCATTATTGGTTCAGCGCAACTGTTCACCCCCCCCGTTCAGCCCGTCAGGGGTTGATTATGCAAAAATTGTTAGGTACATGATCTGTTTCAATTATCCCACTTTTAGTTTGTTCATAGAATTCCGACGTAAATTGAAGCAAGCTATAATTTCCTCCCCTAAAAACTAATTCACCCCCGCTTCACCCCTTATTATGTATGTAGCTACCTAGTTGATTTTCGAAAAATCCAAACATTTGTTATTCTTAATGTTTCAACTTCATCGGACCAAGCATTGATACGATTCTCCCCAGTTCGCTCAAGCCGCGACATTTTTCTTACTCCGAGCATGTTTATTACCGTCGTAACTTTTGAACGAAAGGTCCGATTTGAATGATTTAAAGTGTAATTTACACGGACATAATCAACCTTAATTATCAAACCATTTAAATGGATAAGGATTAATATCATGGTACTATAATCACCATGTTTTATTTCACCATGGGATTTGCTTGACTAATATTAACAAAAAGCGGTCATGGTGACTTATCCATAATAGTTGGACATATGGTATCGCGGACTTTTTTGTAGATATTGATGACTTCTATAAAACTGTAGTACATCACTTTGCTCTACTGTCAATAGATTCCACAGCGTACGCGATATAAGGATTTTTTCTCACACCTTGGGTCACATTATCGAAGTTTTCATACGGATCCCTAACTTTTTTGAAAATATTCTATAGCCTATGACCATCGCCGATAGTGTAGAATTCTACTGGTGGAAGAATTTTTCAAATCGGTCCAGTAGTTTCGGAGCCTATTCATTTCAAACAAACAAACAAACAAACAAACAAACAAATCTTTCCTCTTTATAATATTAGTGTAGAAAATCAAATTATTGTTAGATTTATTGTGCCGCTAACAACGCCACCACACATTGATATAAAGAATCAGTCTTTTATAAATAAGAAATACGTTGCCTACTGTAAAAGCTCAAATACTTATGTATAGGTAAATCTTAGGTATTAAGTACCTACTAGTACATTTCCGGAAGTTGGTCTTCTCGTTCGAGCTGTTACAGCAACAAATAAGTATGTCTTACAATCACAGAACCACAGATCAGTACTAAGTAATTGACTCAATTTGAAGGTAGGTTTATTTATTTATTTATTTAGGTTAACCAACAATTGTTTACACTACATACATTACTGACTTAATGACTAGGATAAAACAGTAGCACGTGCAACAATTAATTAAAGGTTAACACCACATGCACGAAAAATGACGGCTTAAACATATTTATGAAACCTAATTGAACTTAAAATTATCTAACAACAATGAAATCAAAATTTAAAATTAACTAATACATAATTATAACGGTAGACAAATTCATCAACACAAAAAAAAAACATTTATTGAAAATGCCTGATTAAATAGTAAATTGAATAAATTACAATTGATTAATTAAATTATTAATAAAATTATAATGTTTATAAATAGATAAGATAATTCATTAAATTTAAAGAATAAATTGAAAAAATTGAGAACACGTATAAAATTAAAGTTTATAGTGTAGTGCAGTACCGACCTAGGTACTTACCTACGTTCTAGCGCATATTCTTACGGGAACGTGAATACCTACGGGAACGGGAATTCCAACGGTAAAAAACGGGATATGCGCGTACGAAGTCGCGGGTAACAGCTTGTACTATATAAAAATGCGGGCGGGGCTTGACTGTTGTTCTGTGTTTCGCGCTTGCAATGCCTGACTGGTTAAAAAAAAGTAGGTACCTACGTAATATTATTGCGGGATTATACCTATTAATTGTGGTTTGAATAAATGCAAACAAGAACAAACGAAATTCTCGTCTCACACTTCAAAGTACCTACCTAGAAAATGAAAGGTACCTACCTACACATATTATTATTCGAAACTTCGAAAGTTCGAATAAGAGACTGCAACTTTTGAACAGCTGAACCAACTTTCATCAAATAACTATAGGTATTTACATGGCTGTCATAAAAACTGTATGCACTGGAATCTGTACATAGCAGATATAGACAACTTTTAGGCTTTCGGCGTCGTCGAGATGTAAGTAACAAAATACAGTTGTCACTTGAACCTATATACCTACCTTCCAACAGATAACATTTTCATGAGGTACTTTATTAGGAAGTACTTACCTTGTTTATCTTTTAAACATTCTCACTACTGGCTCAATAAGTATGTCACAGTCACTTACACTATGTCAATAACCGAGTCCAATAGGTACATAATATTATGTTGCGGCAAAATAAACAGCGCATACGCACGTTGTCCTTGGGTGCACATTTGTGACTGATAAACAGAACAGAACAGGAAGCGCGCGCATAACTACCTACTACCCGTACTCGTTAACTTGGCACCTGGCTCGACACATTTCGAATGACGTTTTAATTAAAATTGAACAATTCAATTTCGATGTACCTAAATAATATAATCGCAATGGTACCAGTGATGCCAAGTAAAGCGTTTCGAAACGTATCGAGCCAGGTCAAGAATTGTGTTCCGACCTGTACTAGTCCAATAATGGTAAAACACTGGAAATTCTAGAACGTTAGCTCTATGTACTGCACGGCCGCTTTTTTGTAGCCATTCAAACTTGGGCGGTTTATCCATGTAATTCGGTTGTTCTGGTATTTTTATTATATCTCTTTAATAATGTAGCGTAATGAGCTGAAATTTTACATATGAATAGTTGAATTAATACACTAAATATTGGAATATGTTTTATTTTGCTTTTCCATTAAAAAGTCCTACAATCGGATGTCATAAAATATAGTGGTCCATTCGTAGTAAATTATGCCATTGCTCATTAATTACTAAGCGCACATAAATGAAACTTGGCAAGACGTTGTAAACCCTTACAAGATACAAATAAACGTTAAAAGTTAGGCTCTAAAGTTCCTATTTTAAGTACTTGGACCTTATAACCATATTTCACCTTTACGTGTATATCTCCTAAACGGTATGCTTTTTTCAAAATCTGTTTTCACAATCATTATACACAAATTCATAGCAATGTGCGTAAAAAAAATCAACTCTGCACTAAACCGATTTATATGATTTCCATCAAATAGCCAAACGTCAGCGCAGCGGAAACTTGAATATCTTCGAAGTTTTAAGACACACAAATTTCATTTAAACATACACATTTACCTCTCGTCACACACTAATTATTGCATGTATTTTTTTTCTTGTACGTCCATAGGAAAAAAAAAGTGCCGCTGGGATGACGTAGTTCCAGCGGAAACAGTTTTTGTTGAATAACTCCCCAATGGTTGGATGCACAAATTCGTACTCACCATACACATTTACACGACGTCATACACTAAATATCTGCTTAACTGAAATTAAGAAAATCGACCTTTTTCCGCTGGGAATACACACACCGTTTTATCAGTCAACTCACAAATGTGCACCCAAGGACAACGTGCGTATGCGCTGTTTATTTTGCCGCAACGTAATATTTTGTACCTATTGGACTCGGTTATTGACATAGTGTAAGTGACTGTGACATACTTATTGAGCCAGTAGTGAGAATGATTAAAAGATAAACAAGGTAAGTACTTCCTAATAAAATACCTACCTCATGAAAATGTTATCTGTTGGAAGGTAGGTTCAAGTGACAACTGTATTTTGTTACTTACATCTCGACGACACCGAAAGCCTAAAAGTTGTCTATATCTGCTATGTATAGATTCCAGTGCATACCTACGGTGTTTATGACAGCCATGTAAATACCTATAGTTATTTGATGAAAGTTGGTTCAGCTGTTCAAAAGTTGCAGTCTCTTATTCGAACTTGTTTCGAATAATAATATGTGTAGGTACCCGCGGCGTCGCACGAGCCGGCCCTGTGACCGGGCTGACCACAGCGGAAGCAGTGGTCACTGCGGTCCACCTCCGAGGTGCAGAGTGCTCCGACGTGGCTGGCAACTTGGCAACGGAAGCACCTCAGAGTTCTGGGCTCCAGCAGTTTCACCTGCGCGGAGACCCAGACCACCAAGAGCCTTCGGCCCTCCGAGATTTTCTTGGCCGCCAACACGGGGTAGCTCACCACTACGGTTCGCATGCCCGTGTTGTCAGGACGGATGGTGCCCACCTTCACCTCCTCTGTAGAGCACCCCAGGCCATGACCCTTTGGGACGAGTTCAGGTATCGGGCGGGCTGCTTCCTGAGCGTAAGCGCCCACACCGAGGCTCCATAAAGGGCCATGGACCGCACGAACCCCGCTAGAGCTTCCGGCAGGAGGCGTTTGGACCCCCTATAGCTTAAAGCCTAGGCTGCCCTTAAGCCGCTTGATGGCAGCTCTGGCCCGCCCCAGTCTGGGAGCCAAATGTCGGAAATGCTCGAAGTTCCACCGGCAGTCGAGAACGAGTCCCAGGTACCTGATTGTCGACCCGACGCCGATGTGAACCCCTCCTACCGTTATTTCGGATCCCGATGGTGGCCTGTTCCGTGAAAGCACATGGCTTCGGACTTGTACAGGGCCTCCTCGAGACCCAATCGCCAGATTCTCTCAAAAACTATCGCAATCCCGCGTGTCATTAGGTCGGCTGCCGCCTGGTGCAACCCACCCTGCGCCATGACCAGCGTGTCGTCAGCGTAGCAGACTACGCTGACACCGCTAGGGAGGTCGGCTTGCAGCACCTAGTCGTAGCCAATATCCCACAGAAGCGGCCCCAAAACCGAACCCTGTGGTACACCGCACATCTCTCCCGGTGACCGGGGTAGATGACAGCCCTGTCCGTCAAATAGGCCTCGACCACGCGACGGAGGCAGGTCACACACTTTTTCACAATTTATGAATGTATTTTTTTAATAAAAATACATGCTTGGGGCAGTCATTTAGCCATCTTCTTTGCTATAAAACGTTATTTTTTTTCAAAACTGAGTTCTAATAGTTTAGAAGAAATTGCAATTTCAGTGTTTTTACTTTTTTTTTGTGAAATAAAGTATCTACCTACTATTGTTATTTTTTGTGACTTTGTGTTTCATTGTACATTTGGTAAGTTGCGAATCTGGTTAATTGAGAATCTGGTTAGTTGCGAATCTGGTGAGTTGAGAATCTGGTGACTTGCTCATAAAGCCGATATTACACGGTTCAATCAAATTGAAACAATTCCATTGAAAAGCATTGAACATTGAACATTGAACGACTTTACCTACCTATATACACGTAAATTGTTTAAATGACAATCAATGTTCATTAGAGCGCAATGCGATGTCGCGCCAACTCGTACGTGCGGGAGTTTCTTTAATCTGCGACTATTTAATAAATGAATTAAGTAATGAAAAAAAAAGAATATCTTGACGTTGGTGGGTGCGTCTGTGGATTTCGAGAAGGATAACTAATGGAGCTTCAAGCACCTTATTCGTAGAATTGGAAGATCCAAAATCATATTAGAAAAAAAAAAAAAAACATTTTTTATTCCACAAACACTCATACATTTGGAAACGTTCCAATAATAGCAAACATGACAGTCACGCCACTTGAATACCATTTTCGAAAATCCCTGTGCGCAAGCGAAATAAGTCCGCGTGCGTTCACTGTCGTGCGGTGTGCGAAATGAGTCATCGACAGTCATCGTTCAATCTTCATGTTACAGGTTTCAACCCAAGGAACTTCTATTACAACCTGGAATGAGCATTGTCAATTTGACACCAATATAAAAATAAACCTTATGTTTATGAAACTAAGTTCTATTACAGACAATCACTTGGTCAAAGAGAAATCCGGTCCGAGGGAGAAAGCGCTTGGAGAGCCCTGTGTCCCTTTCTAAAGTGTTGCCAGGAGGATTATTCCCGAATTTAGTAGGAATGGTAGGAAAAAATAATTTTGTCGTGTCTTATTAAAAGAACATTAACTTTCGTTCTGATATATTTTTAATATTTTTAAATAATCTGTTAGAATGAGAACATTTTTTTAGCAATAATTTAGATACTATATTGAAATGTAATTAAAAAAGAAAAGATTATTAGTAGAATATACAGGGTTATTTGTAAAACACCAACAACCTTTCAGGGGGTGAAAGTACTCATCATTATAAACAACTTTTACTATGAGACCAACTCTGAAATATCAAAAATTAAATCAGCTGTTTCATACAAAGTGCAATAGTCACCCGATGAAAATGTATGAAATAGCAGATATTTTTTTCGATTTTTCAGGGTTGGTCTCATAGCAAAAGTTGTTTATAATGATGAGTACTTTCACCCCCTAAAAGGTTGCTGGTGTTTTACAAATAACCCTGTATAATTATATAAGTTAGACTGGTAACCCACCAGCCATATTTATTTGTTGTAAAACAATCAATTTCTTTATTCGGATGTAATAAAGATGGTTAAAAAGTGTGCGATTCAAATCAAGCTGTTCGGTTGCAAAAGCGAATCCTATGCAGGATGCGGTGTTTCTTTCTTCAAGTAAGTATATTGCAATTCTTGAAGTAGGGTGCCCATAATGAACGAAATTATAAGATTATTTACACAATGCAGCATATAAATAGGAGGTAGTCTTCAACGTAAGCATAATAAAACTTTATATGGAATGGTGTAGGTACCGAATACTTAAAAAACGTGATCATGAAATTTCACATTTCCCGAGGAACATTGTACGGAAATGGCAAAAAAGTTTCAACTTCCCATATTAATCGCTGATTTAGGTGTGTCACTTCGTATATTTTAAATAAATTTAAAAAATATAATTTCAGACTGCCTGGAGAAGAATCAGAGAGAAAAAATGGCTTGATGTCATTCCAAGTCATTCAAATATCAAAAATTATTCCGTTATTTGCGGTCTTCATTTCAGGCCCCAGGATATAATAAAACATAGTTTAATGCGTTTTACTTTAATCCATCCATAAAGCATAATTATTATTAACTTATGAAATCAAATTATTGGTTAAAATATTATATCCTATTATATTAGTCTCAACCTACATTATATTGGTTGGTCACCCTAATGAAAGGGACAGAGGGCTCTCGCGAAGCTATCTCCCTCGGACCGCGTATCGACAGCCTGTGCACATTCCAGGTTGTAGTAGAAGTTCCTTGTTTCAACCGCATTGAACAATGAGCAATATTGTTACAATTGCAAAGCGTTCGGTGAATCGAAGCTTTCAATGAGATTGTGCAATCGCTTTGAAATGTATTTAGACGTGTCAATGCCATTGAAGCAATGAAATTATAAGCAATATTGAACCGAAATTGAACCGTGTAATATCGGCTTTAGCGAAACGTACATCAATATTGGACAATCAGACATGTCCGTTTCAACCGCGCGGCCACCTCATAATATTTGATGAAACTTTGCCAGGAATTAGTGCTAATTTGTTACTTTACACACCTCTTTTCGTGAATTTGTTACAAAAAAATCTAAGACGCTATGACAAAGAATAGTTGGCCGCTAGAACCGCCACTTGCCGTAGTCATCGCCCGTGATTACACAGAAACTATATAATGCAGATAGACAAATGATGCATCAAAAGAAAGGTCTTAATTTGTTCAATTTGTTACAAAACTAAAAAACGTCAAAACGTAAATAAACAGAAAGTTATGCAATATTTAGTTTTCAGGTTATGAGTAGGTAGGTATGTCACCATAAATATCAAATTAATAGAGGCTAATGTGTATGGACAATTAGTTACTAATTTGTTACAGCGAATAAACAGAAAAAAATACTAGAAAGTAGGTTCAATAATTTGTTAGAGTCGATTTTAGTTGGCCGCTCGGACGGCAATATGCCTAAAATATAATGGCGTCTATCTCGTTATTGAAAGTAGGTTTAAACTTAATTAGAATACTGATCGACGGATAACGTAACCTTGTTTGGATAAATATGGAGAATATAACTGCAGCATTCATATTTTAGAAGATATTTATAAAAACTCAGTAGTATGAAACCGTATGAGAGTAGGGTGACCATGAATTTTCACAATGAAGTGAGACTGAATAGTGATTATTGGAATGTTCAATATTCATATCTCATTTTTTTAGGACGAGTGCTTATATAAATACATTTTAAGTTATGACATCCTGTAGCATACTTTATAAAAGTAAAAGTCACAAATCGATAAAAATTCCTTTATTCAAAATCAAAACAAAAGCAAAAACATCAAGTAATAAAAGTCAACAAGATAAATATAAAATCTTTATAAACTAACATAATATGTATAAATTAACTGACCCGAATATATGAAACAGAATGTAGACATATTTTCATAGAGGTACTTATTTCAATTTTAAAAGAATTGTCGTCGGAACAAAAATATTGTATTGTTATTTAAAAAATTACATTTAGTGACCTATTTTTGTGCCTGGTGTAAATTCTACAGTACCAACTAAGAAATAATAATTATCCTTAATGTTAATAGTAATCGGCACTTCAGTGAGTAAAACTGAGTCTGCAGCTTCGTTTAAATCAAATGTTATTATCTCGCCTAACTTAAGTTCACCTTTCAACTGTGTGTCAGATTTTTGACACATTGTGTTAATTTGTTCATCAAAACAAATTGCTTCTTCTAAACTTGTTATTCCAAACAACCAAAAAAGTACCTAAGCCACACTGCAACTGCAGTCTTTATTTTGGAAAAAAGCTTTTGTTATTTCTGATCTACAGTTGTAAATTTTCTCTATATCAAGTGCTCTGTTCAAAAGCATAAAATGTAATTAATTACACAATCTCCTTTTAATTTACTCGAAAAGCTTTTCAGAGCTGAACTTTTCTAATACAGGCTTGACTTATCAAATAAAATGCCGAATCGAAGGCACATGTATTGAAATAACCTGAGCTTTCCTTCAAAGCTAAATTATTCCCATTTCTTATGAATACTATTTCATCATCTTTTTTCAGGCGATTATGTGTATTCGATTTTCCTCGCCATTTCTCCAAATAGGATGGTCTATCACTAAATATAGAATCACTGGAAAAATATAATTCTTTTTGTTTTTGTTGATTTGTTTTTTTTTATTTACCTTTTCTTTTTTATAAATATTTTTAGTCATGGCACGCCTAGTTCGGCGTAATTTTGATTTTAGTAAAGTAGTGGAACCTAAGTTTTTTAATTGAATTAAAGCCAAATGCAATTCTCCTTTGATATAATCGTAATGATGCTGCAAATATTCGTAAATTCGTTACTAAACCAGGCACAAAAATAGGTCACTATAAATGTAATTTTTTAAATAACAATACAATATTTTTGTTCCGACGACAATTCTTTTAAAATTGAAATAAGTACCTCTAAGAAAATACACTTCTGGACACATCTATTGGCCCACCTTAGAGTTTAGGTTTCGATGGCCCCTACCGAAATATGATTGCTAGATTGAACAAAAACTGTTGATGCAGTTTTAAACCTGATACATTTTACCATCTTTTTCGATCGTATTGTTTTAAATTTGAATTCAGAATACCATACGACATGGAGCTACGCCTAACAAGTCGGATATGCGCCTTGTTAAAGGCAATTGATTTTTGAATAAAAAACATGTTTTATCAAATAAAGGTTTAATTTAATAACGCGTGTTGCCTCCATGGGCATCTACCACAGCTCTCATACGATTAGGCATAGAGTTTATCAACCGCTCTATGAAATTTTGAGGGATCATCTCCCATTCCTCTTCTATGGCAGTTTTCAACTCCTGCATCGTCTGGGCAACTGGCTGACGAGCCCTAACACGTCTTTTTAACTCGTCCCACATGTGCTCAATGGGGTTCATGTCTGGGCTTCTGGCTGGCCATTCCATAACTGTGATGTTCACATCCCGAAGATATTCCCTGACGATGCCGGCCGCATGGGCTCTTGCATTATCATGCATACAAAGGAAATTTGGGCCCACATAGTCCGCGTATGGTATCACGTGAGGTTCTAAGCACTCAAGAATGTACCTTTCAGCATTTAATGTTGGCAGCCGTGGTCCTGTAACAACCTCAAGTTGAGTTTTGCCGCTCGCGGATATACCGCCCCAGACAGTCCATGAGCCACCGCCATAAGCAACCCTCTCTTCAAAGCAGCATTGTGCGAAACGCTCTCCCTTACGTCGGTAGACCTTCTTCCTTCCATCATTGCCATGTAACACAATTTTAGACTCATCAGAAAAGAGTACACGGCTCCAATCTTGCTGTGTCCAATTTAAATGACTGCGTGCGAAATGAAGGCGCGCTGTTCGGTGGGCTCGCGTTAGTTTGGGTCCATTAGCTGGCTTGTGTGGTACCATATCGCGTTCTTTTAACCTTCTCCGAACAGTTCGAGCGCTCACAGATACTCCGTGGAAGTCGCGAAGTTGGTTTTGTATCTCAATGGAGGTAAGGTGACGATTTCTCAAGCTGGTCGTCACGATGAATCGATCCTGCCTTTCAGTTGTGACCCGAGATCGTGGCCTTCCTTGGCGACGAACAAAGCCGCCAGTCTCTAGGTACCTCCGATAAACATTTCGGACCGCAGATCGACTTAAATTAAGTTGAGCACTCACGTTTCTTTGGCTGTGTCCGGCCTGAATAAGTGCCACAGCTTGGGCGGCGACTTCAGGTGAAGTATCCATAGATTATTGATAGAACCTCACCTTAATGTTAAGAATAAGTAATGTTTGTTGCAAAACCAAAGATATCAATCACTTTTTCAAGAATTAAATCCAAGTAAACCAATAAAACCAAGTTTTCTTAGTATTCGATTGTTTGATATCAACAAACAGGCTCCAAATTGTCTTTTGTTTCTTTAAATTCTGTGTTCGAAATTCAAAAAAAGACTATTGAATGAAATTGTGAATTTGCCAGGTTCAAAACTGCATAAAAACTTTTTGCTCGACCTAATATAAAATTTTAGCTAGGACCAAACGAAACTGAAAATACAAGGTGGGCCAATAGATGTGTCCAGAAGTGTATGTCTACATTCTGTTTCATATATTCGGGTCAGTTAATTTATACATATTATGTTAGTTTATAAAGATTTTATATTTATCTTGTTGACTTTTATTACTTGATGTTTTTGCTTTTGTTTTGATTTTGAATAAAGGAATTTTTATCGATTTGTGACTTTTACTTTTATAAAGTATGCTACAGAATGTCATAACTTAAAATGTATTTATATAAGCACTCGTCCTAAAAAAATGAGATATGAATATTGAACATTCCAATAATCACTATTCAGTCTCACTTCATTGTGAAAATTCATGGTCACCCTACTCTCATACGGTTTCATACTACTGAGTTTTTATAAATATCTTCTAAAATATGAATGCTGCAGTTATATTCGCCATATTTATCCAAACAAGGTTAAGTTACCCGTCGATCAGTACTCTAATTAAGTTTAAACCTACTTTTAATAGCGAGATAAACGCCATTGTATTTTAGGCATATTGCCGTCCGAGCGGCCAACTAAAATAGACTAACAAATTATTGAACCTACTTTCTAGTATTTTTTTCTGTTTATTCGCTGTAACAAATTAGTAACTAATTGTCCATACACATTAGCCTCTATTTATTTGATATTTATGGTGACATACCTACCTACTCATAACCTGAAAACTAAATATTGCATAACTTTGTTTATTTACGTTTTGACGTTTTTTAGTTTTGTAACAAATTGAACAAATTAAGACCTTTCTTTTGATGCATCATTTGTCTATCTGCATTATATAGTTTTTGTGGAATCACGGGCGATGACTACGGCAAGTGGCGGTTCTAGCGGCCAACTATTCTTTGTCATAGCGTCTTAGATTTTTTTGTAACAAATTCACGAAAAGAGGTGTGTAAAGTAACAAATTAGCACTAATTCCTGGCAAAGTTTCATCAAATATTATGGTGTACGTTACCCCAACAAGAAAGTGTCTCCTAGAGTTATATGAGTAGAACGTATTATTGGTGCCTTATCTGTTGTAAATGTGCCCCCACATAAAAAATGTGTGCCCCCTGTCGTTTTGGAAAAAAACGGAAAAAACGATTCTTGCTGGGGTAACGTTTTTCTAGCAGGAAAATTCTAAACGAATGATCGGAGAGAGAAAAATTGTGCATAGCCAGAGAGCTTATATGTGTGCCAAAATGTGCCCCCAAAAATAAAATCTGTGCCCCTTCAGGTTTTCGAGATATTGCATTTCCTGCTGGAGTAACGTTTTGATGAATCGTATATCTCTAAAACCATTGCATGTGCCCCTGTAGAATAAACATACACGAGTAGCTCTTAATGTGTGCCCCTTTGTGCCCCAATTAGATTTAAGAAAATATTTATAGTTTTCAAGTTATCGCGGTTTTATGAAAACCCGAAAAAACATCGCAGCGCCTAAATGAGACAAGGCATAACTTCGCTGAAAACTGTATTCGGTTCTTCTTGACGCTAATAATAACCATACAAAGTTTCAAAACTGTTCATGCATGCGTTTTTGAATAATCATGCTAAAAGTAAAAACGATGGTGTCATAACTTTGACGGCAAAATACAAGGAACTGGCACAATCCCAGATATGTAGGTGGAAACCAAAATCTTGTGCCTTTAGTCAAAAATATATGGTGAAAATATTGAGCTTCAAATGTTACGCATTAAGTAAATATAAACAAAAAACCAAAATATGTAAACAACGGCTGGTTATCCGACCAAATCTGAATGACTACTAAAAAGCGACGGATTCATACATATCGATGACCTTCTTTATTGGACGTATTATACCTAAGCTGTTGTCCGTACAGTCGCGTTCAAAAGTTTTGAGGGCTAATTAAAAAATATATTAAATGCACCTTGTGACTATATGTGTTGTTATGGCTGCCATAGAACATTCTGTAAAAATCAAATCAATTATTTAGTTATTTCGGCTAAAAAGATACAGCCCTGTGACTGTGACATGTTGAGTGTTGACGGATTGTGGTCGAGTCTTAGTTTTGGAGACATGAATTCTTGTCATGAATTATTTTTATACATAGTAACTAGAAGTTATTAAGGGATTATAATTTGTCATCAACCTAGCACAAGAAGAGAATTAAATACGTATTATACAAAAAAAGTAAACAAATTACTGAATCGCTTTTGACGAAATTTCTATTGGACCAATCGGAAAGTATGTATATCCTTTCAGATGAAAACAAAACAAACATGATTTAGAACATATTAGTTAAAAAATAAATAAATAGGTAAAGTAATGAAAAAAAATCCAAGTGCTTGTAAGGTACAAGTATTTTTAAATAAGTCAAAACAATGCCATTAAATACTTACCACCGCAGATCGTGCCATAAAATTCACCACCCCTACAACCACTTAATTGTTATAAAATGCTTATACGCCACTTTCAACCAACTTAAAAAAAGTAAACAAACAGTATCAGTGCAACTGCGTGACTCAACGTAACAGTGTCCTTGGCGTCATAACATAACTGCAACTGTTTACCAATACCAAGTAATAATCCAAACGCACTTCCTAGTCAATAAACACTTTGTACCCATTATTCATAATAGAGCGACGTTACACGTAACTGTCTCTGTCACACTAACACCGTACGCGTACTAGCTGTCTCACTTTCTCTAAGCTAGACAAAGCGATTCCTTGCGTGACGACGTCAGCGGACGCCGCGGGGCCAGAGATGTATGTAGCGGTGTGGGGAGGCGAAAAAAGGGAATCTTCTATTAAGGTAAATGCTCCAACCAGCCTGCGAAATTCGAATTTTCCTAAGTTTTTTTGCAATTTGCAGGCCAGTGCTTGGTTGTATGTTGATTAAAATATTATTCGCGGCTGTAAGACATATGTAGATACAAATTATAATCATCAATATCATCAATACAATGCTCTAAGTTCATAAAGATGTAGGAATGAGTTTTTCTGTTTTTTCTTTTTTCCTACGCCTTTATTTAGTACAAACATATTTAGTGTCAGTTTATTTGTTGTCACGAAACGTCGCTGCAATTTGTACAAAAAAAATACGTAACTACCTATACGTAAATAACAGTGCATTTCCAAATAAAGAAGCGAGTATTATTTTCATAGCATTAGCCTATTAATACAATTCATGTATGTATCGTCTTTATCTATATATTACAAGTTATTCTGATATTGTGGCTAATTGAGGTTGTTTCTCACGAAAATGCTACACATATGAGTCACATTTCGTCACTCATATGACGTAACTCACATCTACGTGTAAAGTTAAAACATGTTTACACTGCGGCTGAAAATTTTAACAAATTATATGCCGGCGGCGTCCGGTGTTATCTCCATACAAAACGTTTCACTAATAAATAAATCTGACATTTACGGAAAATAGATATAAAAGAGTTTTAGTGTAATTTTTTAAAATAATAATTTGGAGGTTTCGAATAAATGCTGAATTTGATCATTAAACCTGCATTTTAGCTCCCTGCCGGACCCTGCTCAATTTGAGCAGTAGGACATAGTTACATGTAAACTCTGCTTTACAATAAATGTGACTTACATTAGTATAAAAATACAGGTATGTCACAAAACAGTTTGGTCACGATTTTGAGCATGTTAGTCACATGTACATTTTATTTGAAAATGGCTCTTATAAATGTACTTAATCATGTGTAAGGTCATAGAAACAGCTATTAAAATATAATCCAATAACAACTTTATTTTATTAGATATTACTTTTCTACTTCAGTGTACTCAGGCACAACACGTGTGAACCGGTTAGTGAGTAAAGTAAAGAAGGTCATCGATATGTATGAATCCGTCGCTTTTTAGTAGTCATTCAGATTTGGTCGGATAACCAGCCGTTGTTTACATATGTTGGTTTTTTGTTTATATTTACTTAATGCGTAACATTTGAAGCTCAATATTTTCACCATATATTTTTGACTAAAGGCACAAGATTTTGGTTTACACCTACACATCTGGGATTGTGCCAATTCCTTGTATTTTGCCGTCAAAGTTATGACACCATCGTTTTTACTTTTAGCATGATTATTCAAAAACGCATGCATGAACAGTTTTGAAACTTTGTATGGTTATTATTAGCGTCAAGAAGAACCGAATACAGTTTTCAGCGAAGTTATGCCTTGTCTCATTTAGGCGCTGCGATGTTTTTTCGGGTTTTCATAAAACCGCGATAACTTGAAAACTATAAATATTTTCTTAAATCTAATTGGGGCACACAGGGGCACACATTAAGAGCTACTCGTGTATGTTTATTCTACAGGGGCACATGCAATGGTTTTAGAGATATACGATTCATCAAAACGTTACTCCAGCAGGAAATGCAATATCTCGAAAACCTGAAGGGGCACAGATTTTATTTTTGGGGGCACATTTTGGCACACATATAAGCTCTCTGGCTATGCACAATTTTTCTCTCTCCGATCATTCGTTTAGAATTTTCCTGCTAGAAAAACGTTACCCCAGCAAGAATCGTTTTTTCCGTTTTTTTCCAAAACGACAGGGGGCACACATTTTTTATGTGGGGGCACATTTACAACAGATAAGGCACCAATAATACGTTCTACTCATATAACTCTAGGAGACACTTTCTTGTTGGGGTAACGTACACAATATTATGAGGTGGCCGCGCGGTTGAAACGGACATAATCAGACTACTGCCAGCTGGGGCGTGACGCAAGCGATTGGCGGCGTTCGCGTTGGTGGCTCGGCGGTAGTCACGGACGTGAACGTTGAAACATTCGGATCACACATTCTGATAGGTGTGCGAAGTAAATAAAATGCCCAAGGTTCTTAATTATTACATTTATTGATTATTATTACAAGTTATCGGAAAGGGGGGCATGGAATGACGAGCACAAGTGATGAAATTATCTCACAATGCGATTTTCATGAAATCATTATTTTTAAATTAAATAAATAGTTGAGAGCAAGTCCTCCACAAGACAAATACTGTAGGTACTGTCTTAGTAGCACTATAAATTAGCTAATCCTCTGCAGAATCACAGTTAAATAAATATCACAGTGTTAACAAAATATACTTAGTACATTCAGAGATGTTGTAAGATGCTAGTAGTACGAAGACAAAAACAATTTTAATTAATCTAGCCTGTCATGTAACCACAAACTGCAATATCAACCATTCTACACGCCTTAATACTAAATTCCACACAAGTACTCGGATCAGGATTTGCTAGTAATTAATTAATTTATTTGTACTGTTAAAATTAATAGTCGTTGAACCTCTTGTGGCCGGGCCCACCGTTGCTACCGCCACCGCTGCCCCTTCCGAAGTTGCTTCCGCGCTTGAAGGATCCGCCGCCACCTCCGCGGCCGCCTCCGTACCTGCTCCTGTTCCAGCCTCCGCCGCCGCCGCCGCAGCGGTCGGCCATGGTCTGGAGTTGAGGGTTCACCACCTGCAAATAATTTTGTATTGTTAATAAGTACATAGCAAATGACTAAATAACCCAATTTTAAGATCTAATTGTGTTTGTCACAACATCTGAGGATGGGATCCAGACAACATTGTGTGGACACCGAAGGCATATAGCTGTCATTAATGTACCTCATACTCGCATTCATGTTACGCTATGTAGAAGCGTACCCATGCCAAAGGTATGAGGAAAGTTAGAAATCACATAACGCTACTGACCTGATTGGCTTCTTGCAGGACAGACACAAGGTCTTTGGCTTGACGAGAGTTTGATGGCGTAAAGAAGGCATATGATGTGCCTTTTGATTTAGAACGTCCAGTTCTTCCAATTCGGTGAATATAATCCTCAGATGAGTTAGGATAATCAAAGTTAATAACATATTTAATTCCATCAACATCTGTAAAAGACACAAATGTTATGGTCTTGTTATGAAATTTAAGAGGTGAAAGAAAAAAAAATAGCTAAGAACAGTAAATTTGATAACAAAACAAAGAAATCCACTAGTTGAGCAAGTTAACCTTTAAAAATCTGTGTAATGTTATGGTAACTCATAGTCGTTTATTACTTACATGAATGAGTTACACAGATTTGTACCAAATACAATTCAATATTTGCCTCTCACTCAGAACCCTGGAGTCTTATTAAGGGCGTAGATGTTAATTTATTTCAGTTTGTAAAATCATTGTAATATTAATATTGCCCCATCCAAAACTCCATTTGGCCGAAATAGAAAACCCTTGACCTTCTGCCGATAACATCTCAACTGTGGTCAAGTTTTTCAACAATGCACATCGGAGAATCTTATCTCGGTAATCAGATTTTTGTAATACTTGTGCATCACCAGGTTTTCCACACTCTCAAGTGTATCCGTCCGTATAGACGGACATACCATCAAGTTTCCGGCCTCGGGTCCCATCACAGTGAAAGGCACTTATGAGGCACCGTTATATTGACGAGTTATTGCATTCTACTGCTTCAGACTAAAGCATCATCTACAAATCCAGTGCAGTAGTGACTTGCCCAGTAAATTCAGACAGTAATCGGATAGAACACAATAACTTTCCGCCAGTGCCTCTGAAAGTATAAACAAATGCAAGTTTAATTAAATATATAGGTACAATCAATTTATAGGTATCAATTTCACAAGTAAGCATAATTATGTTGTTCAAATATCAAGTTTTCTACAAACCCTGTAGAAAAACTAAAACTAGAATATTTACCAAGTCCTCTGGCTGCAACATCAGTTGCAACAAGTATGCTGGCACGGCCTTGTTTAAATTGATATAATGTTTCATCTCTCTCTTGCTGTGTTTTATCACCATGCATGCATACTGCAGGCCAACCATACCGTCTTATATTCCTAGTTATATTTTCTACTTTCCTCTTAGTTTCTACAAAGATAATCGTTTTGGCACCAGGCTCTTGGCTCTGTCCTATTTCTTGTAAAAGTACATTTAATCTGCAAAGAAAAATCCATATAAGAAAAAAGAAAAACAATTATATTCTTAATTATTAACTATTAATAAGTTCTAGTCAGATCTTCTTAGAGGAAAAGATTTTATTTTAATCAAAAGTGCTATCATTCTTACATCAATTCATCATAGTCAACTTATTTGGAAAAATGGTTCTTAATAGAGGCTGGGTAATACATACTTGTTTTCCTTCTCATGTTCCTGGCAGACGTCTATTATTTGTAAGATGTTGTGATTAGCTGATAATTGTAGTGATCCAACGTTAATTTGAAGATAGTCTCCCAGGTAATCCTCGGCCAGTTTTCTTACTTCTTTCGGCCATGTTGCAGACCACATCAAAGTCTGTCTATCAGGGCGAATCTGTTCAATGATTTTTCTAATTTGTGGTTCAAAACCCATGTCCAACATTCGGTCAGCTTCATCCAAGACCAAATATGTGCATCTTTGTAAATTGGTGGTGCCCTTTTCTAAGAAATCAATCAGTCGTCCAGGTGTTGCAATTACTATTTCGACTCCACGCTCAAGGTCGCGGCCTTGCTCCCTCTTGGGTGCACCTCCAAACACACACGTGTTGCGGACATAAGCAGAGTTACCGAAGTCAGAAGCAACTTGCTGAATCTGTTGTGCTAATTCTCTAGTTGGTGCAAGCACCAAAGCAATAGGGCCATCTCCACGCCTAATAGGGGGCTGGTTATTGATATGCACAATAGCTGGTAAGATGTAAGCAAGGGTCTTTCCCGATCCTGTCTGGGCGATACCAACTAAGTTCTTTCCAGACATAGCAATCGGCCAGCCCTGTGCTTGAATGGGTGTTGGGTCTTTGTAGCCCATGTTGCTGATGCTCTGATTAACATAATCAGGGAAGTTGGCTTCATCAAAATTTTGAATAGAATTGGGCACTTCAACTCCACTGACAGAGATCTCATGTTTGCTTCTGAACTCCTCAACTTCGTAGGGTGATCGGCTTAGAACTGTTGGGTGTGGGTTATAGAAATCCTTGTTGAATGGTTGCAGAGACATTGAATCCCAATTTGGTCGGCGCATGTTTTGACCGCCGGTGAAGTCTTTCTTGCCCCCACCGCCGCCAAAACCACCACCACTACCGCCGAATCTGCCACCACCACCTCCACCACTACCGCCAAACTTCGATCCCCCGTTGCTGAATCGGGATGAACCGTTGCTGCTTCCAAACTTCCTCTCACCGCCGAATTTGGAACCGCCGCTTCCACCACGGCTATTGTTCCAACTACTAGACCTGATGAGCAAAGTCATGAATCAATAAATGCCTAACCAAAGTAATTAAAAGAAACAAGTCGCAATAACTGTGGCATTTGGCAAACACGTGTTGGAGTAATAATTAAGCCGGGCACGTGTATGAAACCGGTTTTATCTTTTTAACACGTTTATCCACCTACCTAGAACCATGAATCATCTCGATACGTAAGCTATTCAAACAGTTAACACTAACTCATCAACGGTATTGATCCACGAACGGGACTGCGTCACTATGCAGAGATTGCCACGCATGCGTGAAAGGAAAGTAACCATGGATCAATGAATAACGAGCTCACAAAATGGCGCGTCAGCATAAAGACTACTATTTAGATAGGTACCTATGTGAAAAAAATAATCACGAAGCCATGCGCTTATGTTGATGATTCAACCAAACCAAATTATTAAAATCCCATGTTAGATTTGTTAACCGAAAATAAGAAAATGAAATCAGCAGATGAAAAGAAAAGTTACCTATCCATTGCGAATATTTCGAAATTTAGATGAAAATAATCATGGATTTAATTAATACAGAGTATAGTATTAATACTTACATTTCGCGTGATGTGATTTAATCCGCGATGTTAAAAGTTATTCAAGATTTTTATGTAGCAGAGTCGAACCTGTAAGTAAAATGGACGATAAGTTGAATGAAATTCACCACACACAACACATCCTAAATTTAGCACTATTTATAATAAGATACTTTTCACTGTAACGAAAGTGATAATTGAAACATTTACTTGGACCTAAGAGATTAATTGAAAATATTAATAATGTTCAAGGACAAAATGAACACGTCCCACCTTGACCACTGCTAACGCCGAAAGGAGAGAATGAACGCCTCCCTTGCTCGCTCAACGAACGAATTTTTATGAATGCGTAGTGATGTCCGTGTTCATCGTTCACCAGTTTAGTCGATTTATTTGATTACATTTATGGGATTATGTAGTACCTTATCCGCACGCTTGCCAAACCGTCTCTGAGGAATGAAATTGGCGATTGTAAGAACCCGAATAAACACGTGATGCCAGAATCAACTTTGATGAAGAGCTACTAAGATAATTATGATATATTTTTAAATATACGATCGGATTTAACTATAATAATATTTGTCAGTAATGTTGTTTTCGCAACTGAGGTTTACGAGTACTAAAGAAATCGTTCTTGGTAGCACCGATTGACTAAATGATCAAAGAAAGCAGATAGCTTTTCAGCACATTCGTATAAGGAGACTTGATCCCAGTTAAACTAGGAAGAAAATAGACTGAGCAAATATTGTATTTTATGGGCTATCATTACCCGGTCTGCTTGCCAAGTTGGGGTTAATCTTCCGAGTCCTATTCAGCAACGAAACAGTTAAAAGTTGTCAAAAATAACATAGACTGCAAATATCTTCCGAACTAGATCCACTTTTCAGCCCCTGAACGTTTGTTCAGCTTTTAGCTGAGGAAAGTCCACGTATTTTTTTCTCTCACTGCTACCGCCGACCGCCACCGTTCTAACTGAACTAGGTCACACAACGTGCGGAAAAGTCGATTATTTTACCTAATTTGTTCTTTGAAACAGTGGGTTCGTTTTAAATTGTGTTTGAGTATTTCACAAAAATTGACTACCTAGTTGACCCTTTAGGCTTTAAATATAAAATTATTTTTTGTGTATCTTTAGCTTGTTCTATCTCACACCCACTGCAGGGCAAAAGCCTCCCTTTGTTTCTTTTATTTCACGAGCTTTGTGCAATTTTACTATTAGACTATAAAACTTTTGATAGTCCTTTTCAACCAACTTCAAAAAAGGAGGAGGTTCTCAATTCCATAGTATTTTTTTTTGTATTTGTTACCGCATATCTCCGTTATTTATGTCAACCGATTTGAAAATTTCTTGTTTTATGTGAAAGGATATACTTTTCGATTGGTCTCATTGAAATTTTATCAGAATCGGTTCCATTGTTTGGTTTTTAAATCCAAATAGCTGGAAAAATGTGTGGAAAAATCATCCATATTTACGGAATTGCGTATTTTTGCTTTCCTGTGACTTTTCAGTGGTGTTGTTAGGTGTGGGGTACGGGTTTACCTTTCATATCAGATTTTTTTGTCATAAGTTCATAACATTATTTTGCATGACAACGGATAGCATAAACTTCATTTCGCAGAAAATCGTTTAGCATACACTCATTTAACATACATTCAAAACTCATAATTTTTTAAGTCAGAATCATCTTTAGGCATAAATTTCATATCGATAGTCATTAAAAGGCAGAACCATCATATCGCAAAAAGTTCACAATCAGAATCGTCTTTTGGCATACATACATTCCATATTATCGATAGTCATTAAAAGGCAGAACTATCATGTCTCAGAAAGTTTACAGTTAGAACCATCTTTAGGCATTTTTTTTTTATGGATGGGAAATCATCAAATGACTTCTCCCGCTCTGGGCAGAGCGGAAGGGAGTGTCAGACTCTTACTGACTAAAACCCATCCGTGCTCCTCCTAGTGCCCTTTGCTTTCCAGGGCCGCGGTAACTCTTTCAAACATAGTCCGCAACTCTGGCAGGAACAATCTTTTGGCATACATTTCATATTATCTACAATAATTAAAAGACTCATCTATCATATTACGAAACGTAAATTGTCTATGTATTTTGTTTAATTCATTATTTAATTATCTTTCTGCATGTATTATCAGTTTATTACTCAATAAAACAGTTGATTGTGAACATTATGTGGTTTTTATTTCCATATAAGAAGCATACACCACGCATTCAGCAAGCATGCAGCATGTAGCATGCAAACAATCATACACCATGCATACAGCAAGCATGCAGTAAGCATGCAGCATGCAAACATGCAAACAAGCATACACCATGTATGCAGCAAGCATGCAGCATGCAAACAAGAATACACCATGCATGCAGCAAGCATGCAGTAGGCATGGTTTCTGTTACGGTTACGGCGCTGCGGGGCTCCGGCCGTCCCACACGAATTTATCGTCGCAGATGGTTTAACGTTCAGCTTCGTCTTGCTGGCCGACGAAGACAAGACTACGTGGAGTCGGTTTTGCAGCGATTCGTTTCTGTCACTTAGCACAACATATTGACTGTTTAAAACAGTATTTAACTTTTTAAAGGTAAAAAATCAGTTTTATAAGTACATGGAAATGGCAATATGCCTAGTAAAATTATTCCAAATGAAATTCTGCCATCGCAATAGTATGCCAAGTGAAATTGTACCAAATATTTATCGTTCTAAATTAACGTTATGCCAAATGAAATTATGCGAAATTTTAACTTTGCCAAAGGTTATGCCAAATAAAACTATGCCATTGTAAATACGGACATGTAAATATTCGGCCAAAAAATAATTACATTATTATTTATGCCAAGTGTGTTATGCCAAATAAATTTCAGAGCATCAAGATTCTGCCAGTTAGAGGGAACCCGTGGGGTACCTACCACTAAAAAGTGAAAAATTAAAAACTTTTTCACAAAAAATACCGACTTTTAAAAAAAACACTACAATGTACAAAATAACTTTAATTTCGGAAGTCGATGTCAAATAACGAAGAAGCAACCAAAAACACCGAGTTGTTGGTTGCTTCTTTGAGTGTTTTTTTTTTAAAGTAGGTTTTTTTGTGAAAAAGTTTTTCAAACTAAACTTTTGCAAACTGTCTGACGTAAATGTCAGCCATGACGTTCTACAGATTATCGGTGTCATATGTAACGTTAATGTTACAATACAATCCATCCGAGTGGTTTTTGATGGCTGCTCGTCCGGACAGTTGGAGCCCCGACATTAATATCCAACTGTCCAGACGAGCAGCCCCTCAGAAGTCTGTACTCTCGGCATCATTATTCTTGCTGCTAAAAGTACTAAAGCCCGGTACCCTTGGCTATGCAAACGACAGCACTGTTGCTGAGAGATTCGAGTCCAATGCAAGAGCTAGCGGGTCATAGATCCAGTATTCGGATCTTCGAGAGACTATAGTTGAACGTTTGGGTCTGTTATCTGACTCTGAAAATGTCTCCGATTGGGAAAATGCCGACTTGGTTAAGCTCAATACTGCAAAAACCCAGGCGTGTCTTTTTCCCGCCAAAAGGAACCAATTTAACTCGGCTCCATCTTTCCAAAATGGAATCCGGCCAATTGGCGATGCAAAGATTCTAACTAGCGCCTCTAATGTCAAATTGTGAAGCTGTCTTACAGCCGTAACACACGGTTTCCGCCGAACCACTAACTCCGCCTACCGGATGGCAGTTGCTTGTCGTACGCCACTGAGTACATTACACTATACGGAAATCGTACGCCTTCAAATGTACACCGCGGGTTGTTGTCATCATGTCCTTGGATTCAAAAATTATGGTGGTAGCGGCAACAATAGCAGCAACATTACGACCACCACGTAAAAAGCGGAAAAAATGAAGAGAATAGGCTAAGTTGTATAGGTAGTAGCCCGCGAAATTCAAATTTTCTTTCCGTGAATCATATTTTGACCAAGATACAACCTGACGCTGACCTGCACATTGCAAAAAACGTAAGAAAATTTGAATTTCGCGGGCTACTTTGGCGCTCCCACCTTTAAGAGAAATATTATTAAATTTACATTGTAGTCTGTGGTAGTTTAGTACGGCACAACCGTACACACAGACCATATCCGATGTGCAAACAAGCGGACCGCGGCGGACTCAAGGCAAGAGGGCGCATATTCATAGTTAGCCTAGGGTGGTCCAAACTCTAAATCTGGCACTCATTTGGGTGACCCAAAACTTTGGAAGCACAAGTCAAGAGTGAATAGGTGACTTCATTTATATCCTTTCAGGCTGTCAACTTGACTGAACACCTACCACGGCTGTCTCTCTGTGCACTGGCAAAATAGGATTCAGCTCAGTTGCTGTGAAAAAAAAAACTTCATGGCAAGTGTGCTTCACCCTCCCTAGTTTAGTAGTTGAGGTGCTTGTTGATTCCACTCGTCTCAACATCGCCGCGCGGCGACGGCGCCGGCGGCAGTGAAAGAGGGGTGCGAAAACAGCGGCTCGCCTGCCTGTCGACGGCCGAGCGAGCGCCCTCACGCCGCGACAGTTAGCTGTTGCACGCCTCCAAGCACGGCTGCGCTCGCGCCTCAGAACAACAAAAAAAGGTAGACAGCGCACTGCGAACATCCAAAGTGAAGCCATCTTTTTATCAGTGTGTCGAAGGGTTGCTATAATTTTTTTTACCTATAATTTGGGAAATAATATTTTATGGGTTAGCTAATATTGTGCAAGTCAGCACAACTAAGATATTGTTAAGTATGGAATTGTAACTTATTTTTTTTAAGAGCTATACGTAAAAAAAAAATGATTTGATTTTCCGAGGTTGTCGGAGCGTAAGTCATGACGTCATATTCGTAGGTATGAGTAATTATGTAAATTGTTTTGAAATAAAATACGTAATTATATTTTCAATCAACTTTATTAAATTCAAAAAGACCACCCTAAAAAATGTTATGTTTAACCTACTTACAAAATAAATATTATTTATTATCCATCATTAACAAACAAAAACATCTTTCGTCTCATTTTATCTTTAGTAGAGATACTAAAGAGAAAATTAGACGAAAGATGTAGTTCCGTTTGTAATTTCGGGCTATTTTCATACAAGTATTAGAAACGTCAAAGATTGTTGCGACTTTCCGACTGTTATCTAAAAACAAAAAGTTTTTTTCACAACCTATTGTACTGTTTTCTCGCAAATATGTTGAAAAACATCAAATCTAAAATATTTAGTACATTAAAAAAAAAAAGAAAATAGGAATATAACTCGAAGAAAGAAATCATTAAAATTTGCTTAATCGAATGGGGAAATTTTAAATCATATCATGGCAACCCTCGCACTTAATGTCACTGCTTTCGTTTGTTGACGTTTTTGTTCCAAGTAACCGTAGTTAATTAATATAATAAAAACGATGTTATTTCAAGTAGGTACTTACAAGTGAAAAGTGATTCCGTGAGACTTGTTATGTGTTTAGCTATTGTTTTTACAAATTTTTACTACACAGGGAAGGCATCATTATATTTTTCTATTCATGTTTTCTAGACGTCGGCTCGTGACGTACTAAGAGCGTTGAGCATGGTTTTAGTGTAGGTGTGTGTGTGAGCTTGTGTATTTACTTGAAGGAGCACGGTTTTGTGGCTTCACTTTTGATGTTCGCGGTGCGCTGTCTACCTTTTTTTGTTGGTATTGGTATATCAGATTTCCATTATTTCACGTAAACCAACCGTACCGTTTTGTAATTTCTTTTTATTCTTAATCATTACATGTTATACAGTCCACTACTCTTTTCATTTTGCTTCACCACGACCTATCGTTGCGATCAGTGCTCGATCGTGGAACGCCACCAAACGCCACTATTTGGACAAATAAAAATCCGACCGCGTTGGGGTTATTTTGTAAATCGGGCTGGTTTCCGCAACGTTCTCCACGACTAAGCGCGTATTTTGCGTGCAGGCGTTGGGGTTATTAAACTAAGTATTCAATTTGTGGAAATCTAACTAGGAACAGTTAAGACCGCACTAGGTGGAACTGCGCTGCAGCGGAGCCACGCGACACGTCACTTCAAAATATTGTTTCTATGGAAACTTATACTGCACTACGCGGCAGCGTAACTGCGCTGCGCGACACTGCGCGACAAAGTTGGGCAACTAAGCAACATTGACGCGCGGTATTGCGACGCGCAGTTCCATTGCCGCGTAGTGCGGTATAGTTAGAAGCGCGACTGCGACGCGTCCGGACGTGCATTTTGTTTTGTAAAATGAATGAAGTTTATTTTTGACCATTATATGAATAGAAAGAACAGTACTTGGCTCTTTTCAGAACGCGATTTCGGAATGTCATGAACCAATAGTCTCGGCTTTTTTTATTTCATTGGCTGCTCTTTTGACTCTTAAAGTAGTGACACTAAGATCACGTCCTCATAAATTTCATCCATCGCGTTCAGTGGTTGCCGGTCAACTAAGGGACAAAACTGTCGCGCCGCTGCAGTTCTAGTGCGGTATACCGAACTTCATTAATAATAGCCGTAACAGACGCTCGGATTCGGTACGGGTGGACCACGGATTTGGTACGCTTCCGGACCATATCAGACCGTGTGTAGAGTGGTTCGCCGAACATTATTGTTATTAGCCGTAACAGACGTTCGAATTTGGTACGGCGGACTAACTCCGCCCACAAGATTTGGTACGCTCCCGGACCATATCCGCCCGTGTGTAGAGTGGTCTGCCGAACATTATTATTATTAATTGAGTCCGCCGTGGTCCACTTGTTTGCACAGCGGATTTTATCCGCTCCGTACCAAATCTGGACGTGTACGCTTTTGCCGTACCAAACTACCACAGACTACCATAAAATTTAAAAAAATGTATTTCTCATAATACAATTTAGCCAATTCTCTGCTTTTTCTCCGCTTTTTACGGTGTGGTTGGTACATGGTGGTTGTAATGTTGCTGCTATTTTTGCCGCTACCACCATAATTTTTGTGCACTTGAAGGCGTACAATTCAGTATAGTATATATACTCTGTGGCGTGGTGGGCGGAGTTAGTCCGCCGCGTGGTCCGCTGGACCAGATCCCGTCGTGTGTTGCGAGATCGAATTTTGTGGGCGGAGTTAGTCCGCCGTACCAAATCCGAGCGTCTGTTACGGCTATAATTGAGTCCGCCGCGGTCCGCTTGTTTGCACGTCGGATATGGTCTGCTCCGTACCAAATCCGAACGTGTGGTACGGGTGTGCCGTACTAAACTACCACAGACTACAATATAAATATAAAAATGAATTTCTCTTAAATACAATTTAGCCTATTCTCTTCTTTTTTCCGCTTTTTACGGTGTGGTTGGTACGTGGTGGTTGTAATGTTGCTGCTATTGTCGCCACTACCACCAAATTTTTTGTGCACTTGAAGACGTACAATTTCAGTATAGTATATGTACTCTGTGACGTCGTGGGCGGAGTTAGTCCGCCGCATGGTCCGCCGGACCAGATCCGGTCGTGTGTAGCGAGATCGAATTTTGTGGGCGGAATTAGTTCGCCGTACCGAATCCGACCGTGTGTTCCGGCTTAAAAAGTGTCACGTCACTCCGTCGCAGCGCAGTTCCGCCTAGTGCGGTCTTAGCTAGCTTTAGGAACCTAAATTGTTAGCTAGTGATCTGATCACACTACACAAAATTTCATCCTAAATCGTACAGACCACGCATTTATGAAGTAACAACGTGTTAGATTGCATGTTTCAACTCACACTCACTACTCAACACACACTCACTCGGTTGTGTGTTATGTGTGGGGACACAGCGCGTTTTCTGTTTTCATTCCATTTTATAATATTTAATTTAATTCTGTTTCACTTTTTGTTTTCATTTTTATTTTTCATTTGTGTTTTCATTTAGTTTTATTTTATATGATTTTGTATAAGTTTACACTTATCCTGAACAAGCTCATTAACTTTGTAGTCATTATTATAATATAACCTAGAGAATAGCAGAGCTTCCTAACACAAGCGAACTATTTGCTTAAAAGGATGCTCCTTATTGTAAATAGAATAAGAATTTCAGTTGATGCAATAAACATTATTTATCATTATTCAAAAAACAGAAGATTGGATCTGATTTAGACTAAATCGGATCCAATCTTTTCTACTCATAAAAGGCCTTCATGGTTCTACTACGATTACATCTTCCAATTTCCTAGTTAGGTTTCCTACAAATAAAATAGTGTAATAACCCCTTTACTAAAAAAGTTACTAAAAACACACAAGTTCCAACACTTTTCGCGGTTGAAAGTTGTTTTTATTCATTCGTTCACCATTCCATCCAGCTCATTCCATTCAATCATTCATCATTGTGATTGAATTCATTCACTCATTTGGGGAAGTTTGTGCGGTGATGTTCATGTTTCTCAGTTATTTGTGAAATTAATTGATAATTTGTGATTATTTCGTGCTGAAATCGTAGTGTAATATTTTATAATGGCGATGCAACCACATAGCAAGAAAAGAGTGTGCTATTATTATGATAGTAAGTATATTAAGTTAGTTACCCGCCACAACGATCGCTTGATGCATCCATACTTATTTTAATGAAATATTCACTGAAAACTTGGCTTATTCGATGTAAGGGAAAATTGTCACGAAGTGTTTGCAGTTAAAAACCATTAAAATCCTAGGTGGAGACCTCATTATCGTCTTGACGATTTTATGATCTTATGTGATGAATCACTTTGCGGCGTCTGTACTGCGTTCTGCACTCTCATTGGCCGCATGGCTTTCGTTCGCATCTTTATATGTCTAGTACAGGCTAATATGTGTCAAGCCATGAAATGAACTGAATAACATAGCCTTATGAAGTTGAAATTGGTGTTTTGAAATTTATCTATTTAATTTTTAGGTGATATTGGAAACTATTATTATGGACAAGGACATCCCATGAAACCTCATCGTATACGTATGACTCACAACTTGCTACTAAATTATGGGTTATATAGAAAAATGGAGATATATGTAAGTTTTCCTTATTTGCAACTTTTCTTCACATGTCTCGCCTTATTATTTTGTAGTTTAAAATTTCATTTTAAAAAATAGTTTCTCAAGATTCAGTAACACAGTAATGACATCAACAGCAATATTGCTAGAACATCTTACGCTGAAAATAAGGCAAACTTAGCTTTAATTCAAGAACTCCTTAATTTTATTTTTGCCGTTAACGTGTATAGTATAAGCAGAGAAGTATGTCAAAATATATGCCGCGAAAAGTTAACCCCTAGGATGATTTGTAGTAAAACATTTCAATATTAACTCGGATGGGAAAAAATATTAACTGGCTTGTTTGTGTGGAGCGTATGTAGAAGAGTTCGAGTTTTATAAGTAGGTCAGTAAATTAAATATTTTAATCCGTGGAACTAAACTACTGCAAGCTAAAAATTGACTGCTTTCTTTTAATAAAATTACATAATTAAATATTTTATTTCACTAACTAACAAAATTAAACATTATTCTTAGCAAAAGTTTAATACTTATCAGTTTTTTTGCGATAGCGATTCATGCAAAAATGTAACTGAATTAAATTAGGGGTTTAATTTTCATTTACAGGCCATGTTAGACTTGGTAATAAAAAATTAAACATGTCTGATAAAAATTTTCAAAATTCAGTAATTATTTTATTAATGACTTAACATTTTCGCCCTATTGAAAGCGAAAATGTTAAGTTGTGACAAAATTAATTAATTTTACCGATTTTCTATAAATTGTAAAAAAAAAATAGAGTTAAATTGCTTTTCCTAGCTTTTATTGAAATAAACGTGTTTTTCTTTTTTAGAATGACCTGATAAGGAATTTTTTATATTATTAGAAGGGCTAGGATCAAAAACACTATTCAAGAAAAAAATGAGAGTTAGGAATTTTTGCAAGGTTCAAAGCAATTAGCTTTGAACCTTGCAAAAATTCCTAACTCTCTTCCTAACTCTCTCTGACTGACCTTTATTGTAACACAAAAACATGTTGCTGAAACAGTATTGTGTTGTGTTTAAATTATTATAATTTCTGAATAATAGATTTAGCACAGAAAGAATAGATTTCTTCACTAAAGAAAAATACATTTACATACAGTGTAAAAATGCTAGTTTGTTTTTTTTTTTAATTCATGATTCACAAAAAAAATGGAAAATGAAAAGACTTGTAGTGTAACAACTTCAAGAGTAGTTATACTACCAAATGAATTAAAAATGACAGTGACAACTCTATTTAACGTCAGGAGATTTAACAAAAAATCTCCCTAAAACATCAAAATTACTTGACTTTGGTTGGTTTACCTTGTTTTCCATGCAATGATACACACTGTGTAGCATCACACTCACTAAAGAACGACAATAATACATCATTATTAAGAAATAAACAGTACTTTCTAAGTTGTCGAGATTTATAAGAACTGCAGATGTGCACATTCTTTTATTTGTTATTTTGTTGCTTTATTGTCTAAGACGTATTAACCTCAACTGTTAGCATCAAACAATTTATTGGCAGAAGTTTCTAAGAAATTCTTTGTTTGTTGTGATTAGGTACTGTGTACATGTTTATCGGCTGCTAGACTGTTGTTGGGTTGTTAATGTTAAGCATAACATACATTATCATATTCTTAGTTGCTCTTAAACTTTCAAGCTGTAAACATGGCCACTAAGAGAAAATCATTGTGTATTGACGAAAAAGTTTAGTTAAAATGCACTCAATCTCTCTATTTAATGACAACTCAATAACGCCATAAAATGCGCAGTCCCTAATGTGTGGCATAAAAAGTTTACACTGGATTTTTAATCATAAAATGAAATAATATCTTGGGCCAACCAACACACCGCCATCTGATCCCAAACTAGGCAGAGCCTGTACTATGATAACCAGACAACTGATAAACATACTTATATATTTCTAAATACATACTGTATCATAAATCGTTGTTTTTTTTTACAGAGACCACACAAAGCTACTGCTGATGAGATGACAAAGTTCCACTCTGATGATTATATACGCTTCTTGCGATCAATTAGGCCTGATAATATGTCCGAGTACAACAAACAGATGCAAAGATGTAAGTCATATTCATTCTTATTTATATATACCTACTATTTAAAAAAAAAATCTGAAATGTTTTCAGTTTTTCAACAAGTTCTAAAACATGGCTGCTGAACTCAAGAAATTTTAAACATTGACTTATAGTTTGCATTCAATTTATTTACTTACCTGAAATTTTAAAGCCTGACTTATTGATGGACAACAGATACCTCATAATTTGGAAAAGCAAAATATAATCTTGAATGCTCACGCTTGAAATTAATCTTGTTGTTTATTTACAGTCAATGTGGGTGAAGATTGTCCAGTGTTTGATGGTCTGTACGAGTTCTGCCAGCTGTCCGCCGGTGGCTCTGTTGCAGCAGCTGTCAAACTAAATAAACAGGTATGAAATGTCTTTGTTTACTTATAAAAGGTCTTACAATTTACTTCTCACCGTGCTGTGCGTTTAAAATGATTGCAAACATATTTCAAACATCTGTCATCTTCAAATGAAACCCAAATAGAAAGAAATTATATTTGTTTAGTGCTAAATGTGTGAATTTACTTGTGGGCCACATTTCTAAATTGCACAACCATGCTGCAGCAACATAGTTTTGTGTTGTTGGAAATAGTTTGCTACATTTATTGTTTATGTAAGTAAGCATGTAGTGGAACTTTTGTTTATTTTTAACACTTTCACTGATGAGGGGACAAACGTTTGTATTTTTACCTAAAGAACAGTGCGGCGCGCGCTCAGTCGGTCTGCGTAATCTAATGTTGAAAAGCGGCTGTGCAGAAAAACACATCTATTGTACGTCGCCGACGTGACGTGATTCGAGTGCTGAATACACGCCTCGCGTGCAATGCTACGCCAGTACGGCTTTTCGAGTGCTGTGATTGGCCGCAGTTTTTATTTTATAGGTAAAAGTTATGATTATTGAGAAATAGGCCCTTATCATAAAATTATTGTTCCCTGTGCCCTAAGTTTCCAAATGATTGGGCTAAGAAAACAAACAATAGACTTCTACTGTTTGTTTCGAATTCGGCGGAGGACACGTCCGGGTGTTTTCATTGTGAGGGTCGCCCGGAGGACACGGTGGAGCACAGTGGAGGTCTGCCTTGCTTGAGCGGAGCACCGCCGGTCCTCGTCGAGGCGATCGGCGGCGGCGACCTCTCGCGTCCGGCCTGGGATGCCGTCACCTCCTTCTGCTCCCAGTAATGCTAGTGAAGGAGGAGGCGGGCTGCGTGAGCAAGAGACAACCCTCACGCTCCAGCCGCCGCATCACAAGGAGAACCTCCGGGCGTCGGGAGTCGCAGGGCGATTCCCGGCCACCGTAGGTGCGAGCCTGCGGATGGTGAGCGTTGGGTGGCTCGCCGTCCAATCAAAGCCAGGCCCGGGTCGACGGTTGTGTTCCACGCGCGCCTCAAAGATATGTCAGCATAGGAGACGGGGCCGGCTAGCGCCAGAGCCTGCCAGGGTTGCGGATTTTGTTCGAAAGAGTTACCGGGCCCTGGAAAGGTAAGGGCACTAAGAGGAGTGCGGATGGGTTTTAGTCAGTAAGATTCTGACACTCCCTTGAGTCCTGAGTCATTTGATGATTTCCCATCCATAAAAAAGGAAAGTCTACTGTTGTGAATAAACCGTTTTAAACCAAAACCGAGGTTTAAAACCCGTCTTAAATTTGTTTAAAACCACCATCACATGAGCCTTTGATTACTTACTTTAATAAAAATTAAACCGACTTTCAAAACTGTAATTTATTCAATAAATTAATAACTAAAAACCTGCCAATTGCGAGTTGGACTCGCGCACGAAGGGTTCCGTGCCATTATCTCCCCACTGAAATATTTGTTTTATTCTGTTTTTAGTAGTTGTTGTTATAGCAGCAACAGAAATATATCATCTGTGAAAATTTCAGCTGTCTAGCTATCGCGGTTCATGAGATATAGCCTGGTGACAGACAGACGAACAGCAGAGTCTTAGTAATAGGGTCCCGTTTTTACCCTTTGGGTACGGAACCCTAAAAAGGAGAAATTAAAGTTTTATTTTTTTTTAATCTAAAGCCAACTATTTTTTTTTTGAGGTTTTAGATAAACACTAGCACTTCGCCCGCGACTGCGTCCGCGCGGATTTAGTAGGTACTCCACAAACTTCAACTAATCACCCCGTTCAAACACATCGGGGTTTGATTATGCAAAAATTGTTAGGTACATCTGTTTCAATTATCCCGCTTTTAGTTTGTTCATAGCATTCCGACGTAAATTGAAGCAAGCAATAATGTCCTCCCCTAAAATCTTAATCACCCCTGCTTCACTCCTAATTATGTATGTACATAGTTTATTTTCGAAAAATCCAAACATTTGTTATTCTTATTGTTTTATCGAAAACATTCAAATTCCGTGGTGTTTCAACTTCATCGGACCAAGCATTGATACGATTCTCCCCAGTTCGCTCAAGCCGCGACATTTTTCTTACTCCGAGCATGTTTATTACCGTCGTAACTTTTGAACGAAAAGTCCGATTTGAATAATTTAAAGTGTAATTTACACGGACATAATCAATCTTAATCATCAAACCATTTAAATGGATAAAGATTAATATCATGATACTAAAATAACCATTTTTAATTTCACCATGGGATTTGCTTGAATAATATGAACAAAAAGCGGTCATGGTGACTTATCCATAATTGTTAGACATATGGTACCGCGAACTTTATTGTAGATATTGATGACCTCTATAAAACTGTAGTACATCACTTTGCTCTATTGTCAATAGATACCGCAGCGTACGCGATATAAGGATTTTTTTACTCACTGATAATTTAGCTTTCTAACGGCAAAAGAATTTTTGAAATCGGTCCAGTAGTTTTAAAGTTTATTCGTTACATACAAAAATACAAATCGTTTGTTAAATGGGTTTGACACTCATGGGAAATTGCCATGATTATTTCAAACAAACTTTTCCCTCTAAACAAACTTCCCAGGATTGATGTAGTTACTACACGGCCTCTTTATATTATCCTGTTTATTTTAACAATTTAAGGCGCTGTGAACAGCAAAAACTGAAAAATTGCTGGTTTTATAACGTAATTTTAGCCAAATCTGTTTAGTTTCAAGCTGCAGAAAAAATACATGTTAATTTTAACTATATTTGAAAGAGCACTGTTGTTTCCAAAACATGATTAAAAATAAAATCCTCGATAGAAATGATTTTCAAAGTTACCTCTACCTTTAACCTAAGAAAAAAAAATCCCGTATTACTTATGCCAAAAATATACCAAATAATGAATCGAAACATTGTTTTTTAAGATTTTTAATAGCTCAATTTAGTTTTGAGTCAATCAATAAATTGCAAGCATTGTGTCGTCGCGCTTCTCTTTCTTTTCTATACAGTCTGAGAGAGTCAGTTTTTTTACTGATCACAGCGCCTTAAGATTTATAATGTTCTGTCTATACATATATGTGTAATATACAACGTGTAACAGTATAAACGCAATACCTCTTAAGGGAACATTCTACTCATCATTATGAACAACTTTCACTATGGGAACAAACCCCGAAATCGCCAAAAAAAAATCGACTGCCCCATACTGTGCGCATAACTCAATAGGTATTGCGTTTATTCTGTTACACATTGTAGACAGTATCTAAGATTTGAACACTATGACCATAAAACTTACGAATTTAGAACATGTATCTAATAAATAATTCATTACTCAACAGGCTTCGGAAATTTGCATCAACTGGGGTGGAGGTCTTCACCACGCCAAGAAATCAGAAGCATCTGGTTTCTGTTACGTCAATGACATCGTACTGGGTATCTTGGAACTGCTCAAGTATCACCAGCGGGTACTCTACATAGACATTGATGTTCACCATGGAGACGGTGTGGAAGAGGCTTTCTACACAACTGACAGAGTCATGACTGTGTCATTCCACAAATATGGAGAATACTTCCCTGGCACAGGTTAGTAAAAAGAGGAAATTTGCTGAAACATGATTTATCTATACTGCCATAAGGTTTAAATAATTATTTTATTACTCATCCTGCATTATGGCAATCTGTTTAATTAATAAAAACAAAAGCCTTGGCGTTTGTCTCATTTTATGAGTTGTGAGTTTAGTCACAGTGAGCCTTCCCAATTTTCTGGGAGGGATTCCTGTGGCAGAAGGAATAATATAGAATGAACATTATGTTTTGTTGGAACATTGTCTACTAAAGTCCGGTCGCGGAGCAGGAAGAAATTCGTACATTGACCTCTTATTATCTGTCTCCTTCACTCCCACGTAAATATAATGCGTCACGCTCGCACAGATGCAATGACGGCCGTCCGTAATAAAAGGTCATTGTACGAAATTCTTTCTGTTCCGCGACCGGACTTTAGTGTCTAGAGCTTACTAACGGCCAAAATTAATAATATATCCGTAATCTACGATATAAATCGATCGCAGATATATACCAATCTATGGATCGATCTCCAATCCAAGTGCCAATATCGAAAAAACACAATCCATCTCTTGCTCAATCCGCAGATATCCGGATATCCACTCCCTCTTTATCATTTCGTTTTATGCAAAATCCATGAGTATTCATCGTTAATTTATATATAACTAGCACTTCGCCCGCGACTTCGTCCGCGTGGGGATAGTAGGTACTCCACAAACTGCAACGCCCCTGTACATATCCCCTTATAAAGGTTAGTTTTGGAAAATTAAGCACAACGATTCTCATTATTGGTTCAGCGCAACTGTTCACCTCGTTCAGCCCGTCAGAGGTTGATTATGCAAAAATTGTTAGGTACATGATCTGTTGCAATTATCCCACTTTTAGTTTATTCATAGAATTCCGACGTAAATTGAAGCAAGCTATAATTTCCTCCCCTAAAAACTTATTCACCCCTGCTTCACCCCTTATTATGTATGTACCTAGTTGATTTTCGAAAAATCCAAACATTTGATATTCTTATTGTTTTATCGAAAACATTTAAATGCCGTGGTGTTTCAACGTCATCGGACCAAGCATTGATACGATTCTCCCCAGTTCGCTCAAGCCGCGACATTTTTCTTACTCCGAGCATGTTTATTACCGTCGTAACTTTTGAACGAAAGGTCCGATTTGAATGATTTAAAGTGTAATTTACACGGACATAATCAACCTTAATTATCAAACCATTTAAATGGATAAGGATTAATATCATGGTACTATAATCAACATTTTTTATTTCACCATGGGATTTGCTTGACTAATATTAACAAAAAGCGGTCATGGTGACTTATCCATAATAGTTAGACATATGGTATCGCGGACTTTTTTGTAGATATTGATGACTTCTATAAAACTGTAGTACATCACTTTGCTCTATTGTCAATAGATTCCGCAGCGTACGCGATATAAGGATTTTTTCTCACACCTTGGGTCACATTATCGAAGTTTTCATACGGATCCCTAACTTTTTTGAAAATATTCTATAGCCTATGTCCATCTCTGATAATGTAGAATTCTACTGGTGAAAGAATTTTTCAAATCGGTCCAGTAGTTTCGGAGCCTATTCATTTCAAACAAACAAACAAACAAACAAACAAATCTTTCCTCTTTATAATATTAGTGTAGATATAAAATAACTGTGCATAAACAGGCTTTATAATTTATTGTTAGATTTCTTTTATTATCGACACATCTATTTACTTAAGATTTTAGGACGATTAACATCGAAAGGTCGAGTTTAAAATGGTGATAAATTCTAATTTTTCGGTTAAAATGGAACGTGACGCAAAAGGACCGGGACGCGATTTTTTGTCTGTGGTAGCTTGGCAGGTGTTTGTTTTTTATTTACAAGTGCAATTGATTTGACGCCGTGCTTGCCCCCAATATTAAGTTTCTTTGTTTGCTTGTTAGTTTATATGTTAGATTTTGACTGATACGATAGAAAATATAGAAATTAACTGCAGTTTTCGATAACCTAAACCTAAATGTAAAGTCAGCATCATCCAGACTCTGCATGTAGTTCACCCTTTTAATTCTCCTTGAAGTAGCGCGTCGGCATCGTAACTCTTCACCCGCTTCACTATCTGTACTGTCCCAATCTGATAACTGTGCCAATACCTCCATATCACTGTCACTATCACTGCTGGAGAATATCGACACTGCCATTTTTACAAACCAAATCCGTAAAACCAATGCTACATCTGAGGAATTTCTAAGATCGCGATTGAGATTGTTTACACCGATCAAAGAAAACGTCAAATTCAATGGATAGGTTATTAACACGCACAAACTGTCATTTACGAACAGAGGTCAATCTATAATCCGTGATCCGTCCTCTCAGAGATAGCTTGGTTATAAAGATCGCGATTTCAATCCACGGATAGCTTTTTGACACACTATATTATATATCTGGATTTTATTTTCGATCTTCAATCCAAAGATTTTGGATTAGATCGATTATTAATTTCGGGTGTTAGTCTTCTTAACTATGTTTCTGAGGTAATTTAAAACCATTATCCAAGTTTTATCTATATGTGTAAAACAGGTGACTTACGTGACATCGGCGCCGGCAAAGGCAAGTACTACGCGGTGAACATTCCCCTGCGCGACGGAATGGACGACGAGTCGTACGAGTCCATCTTCGTGCCGATTATCTCGAAGGTCATGGAGACATTCCAGCCCAGTGCAGTGGTGCTACAGTGTGGGGCTGACTCTCTTACAGGTGTGTAAAACCATCCTTAAAACACTTTTATTTATTCCTCATTATTATATTTCCTCATCTTGTTTATGCAACAATAAACCTAACTTTTGTCTGATAAAAAAAAAACTTAAAACAAGTAACATATTATTTGGCTCTTATAATTTTCAAAAAAAAATATCTGATTTATCTAATATTTTTTTACCACGAAAAGAATTCGGTAAGATAGTAGAAGAACTGTACTTACAGGCGATTACAAAATATAATATTGTCATGTGAACAAGATTTTTTGCTATGGAACTACTTTCATCATAAACTACTGATATGAACTTCTAGGTTGAATTACTATAGTAAAGTTTTACAATAGTTGTAAAATATCAAAACAGGAATGTAAATAAAAAAAATATTTCTTGATTGTTTACTATTTTTTACTGTTCAACAGGTGACAGATTGGGTTGTTTCAACCTAACAGTGCGAGGTCACGGAAGGTGCGTGGAACTTGTGAAGAGATTCGGCCTGCCATTCTTACTTGTTGGAGGAGGAGGGTAAGTTTTCAAAGACAATCTATTTTAGATTCCTTGTATTGTCGTTGCCAATTCCAAACGCGCGTAATGGATTTTATCACTGTAACTTATTACAGTGATAAACATGCACTCCTGGAATACTTACAATGTAGTGGTTGTCTAATGAGATGAAATTTTCTAACCATCCCTTTCTCTTTCTAGTTATACAATTCGTAACGTGTCACGTTGTTGGACTTACGAGACGTCAGTAGCTCTGGGAGTTGAAATAGCAAATGAACTCCCATACAATGACTACTTCGAATACTTCGGCCCAGACTTCAAACTGCACATATCACCAAGCAACATGTCCAATCAGAACACACCAGAGTATTTAGAGAAAATAAAGAACAGGCTCTTTGAGAATCTGAGGATGTTACCGCATGCGCCTGGTGTTCAGGTAAGAATATGTATTTATTGAAAAACTATGAATTCTGTTGAATTTAAACACGTGCACAAAATTTAAAAAAGAATCAATAAAATCATTACTGTGGTTAAATAGCTTGTTCAAGATTTTTTTTTATTTCAGGTGCAAGCTATTCCGGAAGACGCAGTCAATGACGAATCTGAGGATGAAGACAAAATTGACAAAGACGAAAGGCTGCCACAAAGTGAAAAAGTATGTTTAACTCAGTTAAAAACTTGCCTCGACTTTCATATTTGCTGCCTCACAATTTTATTCTCTTTACTATTGAAAACTAGAACATAAATAGCCTTATCTAAATTTTTTAGTTATTATAAGGTTGAAACTCAAAGTCAAGCTAAACTTAAAGTAATCAACAGACTCCTCCTTTCTGTTACCTTTAAATACTAATACATCTTCTAAAAACCTGTCCGGCCCCGGCGACACACCGGTGTGTCGCGAATTAATCGCGAATTTAATGTTTATTTACCTATTACATAAGATTTATTTTATATTAGGGAATTTTCACATGTTGGGCCTGAGCGGTTAAATGCTAAACTATAACTTGCTTGTTATCAGGACAAGCGCATCACGGGGGACGGCGAACTGTCGGACTCTGAAGACGAAGGAGAAGGAGGTCGCCGCGACAACAGGTCGTACCGGACGCCGCAGCCGCGCAAGCGTCCGCGCTTGGACAAAGACGGATCCACAATCAAAGATGAAATCAAATGTGAGTATAATAACTATAGTGCGCGCGGAACTAGCTGACCGCGCCTTAAGTATGTGAGCGGTGGGACGGAGAGGCGGAGGCGCTTGCTGTCACTACTCAGTGCGGCGCCGTACTTCGCGACGGCAACACGCGTTGAAAGTTCCGGCTAGTTTAGACAAAACGCACATGAGATTGCAATAGCGAGATGAGTCGCCACCTAGCTTCGTAGTGTCGGTATGGGCTAGCTTGAAATTATCGAACTGACAATAGAATCCTCTTTATTATGTACACCAATTTAGCCAGAACTTCTCCAGGGTTAGTTACGTATGGATGTGAACGTCATGGATGGTCATCTCAAGTAGTCGTCAATTTAGATAGCTCGCGACGCGGAGCTAGTTATCGTCTCGAGACGGAATTTTCCCCTTCAACAAAATTAACTCTTGTTAGACGTTTAGCAGCTCGCACACTCAGTGAATAAAGAGTTTGAATCGTTACTTACTCCTTGTTTTTATGTGTTTGGTAATTAGTTTCTAATTAGTTCATGTTTATTTTTAGCTGAAGACTCAAAGGACGACGTCAAAAATATCAGCAGTGTAGAAGAACCAAAGAAAGACCTGCCACCAAATCCCTGATGTTCGCGGTAAACACCGTAGTTGTCAGTTCACTGTCATGCAATAGTCACGATACGTGCGACGAGTCTAACACTGGTGTTTATAACAAAGCGCGATGACATCGTGAAATGATCAAGAAATGTCCGTTTTATAATTCTCGAAGCTCCAACAAAGAAATATATATTTGATACACACAGAAGAAGATAGCGAGTAAATTGTCTCCAGATCTCAAATTTTGTAACCTCTAGTTCCTCTCCATTGTCGTGACGTTTTTCCCCACACCTAGCGATCTATGACGCAGGTTACAACACAATGTCAAAGTAACTCACTCATTATGTGATGCCCTGACAATGGTTAAGTAATTTCTACAACTTATCAGGCTAGTTGATGTGGGAATTTCGCTTCTCCACAAAGTAGCTTCATCTAGCATTAAGAATTTTGTAATAATAATTACAATGTCGTAGATATAGTCCACTTTTTCCATGAATGAGATAGAGTCAATTTTATTTTGAGGCAACAGTTATGACTTCCATACTTACGAATTCTCAGTTAAACTCTGAATAAATAGTGTTCGAATTTAAATTAAATAGTTGTAATTTATTTTAATAGATAGATCTGCCATACGATACAGCGTTTATCCACCGGATCCGACGAAGGACAAAATTACATCTGTGTGCCGAGATTGTTTGTAGTTCAGAGCTACCTCTTGGCCAAAAGGTCGGCCATACGAAACACGCCTATAATAAGCCGGTCCTGGCGAACCATTTGTTTCTCGGTAATTACTTCGGTGAATATGCGCCCAGAAGGTGGAGTTTGACATTTTACATGATTCTACATGTAGATAGACACAATAGCTTTATAAATATCTAAAAATCTAAAACAATCTATTTAAAAAATCACAAACACTTGCCTAAAATGTCAACCTCCGATGGTTGTTCTAATAAAGTAGTAATTATCTCGCTAGTTGTAAATTATTTTTATAAGAAGTGACATCTAAAATATTGTATTTTCATTTTCAAACAAACACCTAGTGTTTTGAACATTATGAAATATATTTCACACAAAACTTCCATAATGTTCAAATTGCGTTTACCAGGAAAACCATTTTTTATTTAGGGATGATTTATTCGAGTACGATGGTTAAGTTCGATTTAATTATAAATAAGTGTCAGGCGCGGAATGTTTCTATTTTTGTAGGGGCGAATATTTGTTTGTTAGCAAGTTAAATTCAAACAAATATTCATAACATTTCCTACGAAGCCTCCAAAAATTTGAAGGATATGCTCTTAATTATAAGGGCATTTCAGTTTATCGTCAATATTGTAGTAGTAGTCCTTATTCAGATTACTACACTTCTCTTGCAGTATACATTTACGTACTAAATTTGTATTGTAGTAACCCTAAAAGTATTGTAATTCTGTACATATTTTTAAGACTGAAATATCAATGTTAAAGGAAATTTGAGATTGTCAAATGAATAAGTTTTGCGTTTAGAAGAACATCAAGACTTGCAACAAATTCAATTTGTTAATTTTCTATACCACATACAGAAGCGAACGATAAAGTTTGCGAAGGCCTTACATTACATTAAAATAATATTTACCTACATAAAAAATTCACTTTCTTAATTGCTAAATGTTGATCAGGAAAATAGTGTGTTTTTATGTATTGCTGGTGATGATGACGAATATTTTTAATTATTCGCATTAAATAAAATAAGACTGTAAATATATTTTTTATTGTTCAATATATCGAAATGTGTCCAATCCCATGTTTTATTACAAATTTACAACCTCTCGCATAAAAATTATGAGCGTGAGTACCGCAGGACCACGAACTCCAATCGCTTCCATATTTTGCAAATAATTAGTACTCAATTGGTCCTAATTGGTACCTTAGTAGTTTTCGAGAAAATCGACTTTGAAGGTGGTCCTGCGGTAGTCACGCTCCTTTCAGCAGGACCACCATGAGCGCAGAAAAAGGAGGTATGCTACAGTTATTCTAAGTATACAAATAATTAGTACCCTTAAATGTGGTTCATTTCGTAAAAGAAAAAGAACTGAAACATTTGTATTTACCGAGGAATCAACGATGATAACTTTCGTGCGGGCGTTCAGCAGGACCACGACTGAATGTCGATTCCCAAGTTTCAGGAGCTTGTCGCTTTCCTCAAACTTAAATAGTACTAATTTTCTATGTAGGTTCGAGGAAAGCGACAAGAGTGAATAGGTTACTTCTAGGCAAGCGTGCTCCATCTTCGACCACATTATCGCTTACCATCAGGTGAGATACTGGTCAAGCGCGTGCCTATCTATAATAATAATAATAAAAAATGCTCCTGAAACTTGGAATCGACTTTGTCGTGGTCCTGCTGAATGCCCGCACGAAAGTTATCATCGTTGATTCCTCGGTAAATACAAATGTTTCAGTTCTTTTTCTTTTACGAAATAAACCACATTTAAGGGTACTAATTATTTGTATACTTAGAATAACTGTAGCATGCCCCCTTTTTCTGCGCTCATGGTGGTCCTGCTGAAAGGAGCGTGACTACCGCAGGACCACCTTCAAAGTCGATTTTCTCGAAAACTACTAAGGTACCAATTAGGACCAATTGAGTACTAATTATTTGCAAAATATGTAAGTGATTGGAGTTCGTGGTCCTGCGGTAGTCACGCTCATGCGTCAACCAGTCTTTACGGGAGTGATAAATTGTTTCGGGAAAAATAAAACACAGGAATTGTATATTGTATGTAATTTTAAACGATTATCACAACGCTCTAGACAATAATTGCACCATAAAATAAAAGTACCTTAAAATCAGTCTGGTACCAAAGAGCTAGATAAAACCAACTAAATTGGAATGAATATAAAAATACTATGAAATAATTTAGCAATATACATCTACCTCAATCAGTAATTTTACATACAGGAAACTCCAATACGAGACAGCCTTTATGAATTCAAGAGACAAATGAATGTAATCGTTTTACAAATATTAACTCTAATGAACACTTAACTGTATGGGGCGAGTCGTCTGCGTTCACCAAATTATCGCAAAATTGAACCTTACATACATCTCTGCAAGTGCACTAATCTAAAAAAATCACTTCACGTTTTGAACTTCATTTTAAAATCACACTTGTTAAACATTTTCAAAATAGTCCGTCTAGTTTAAAATTTACAAAGGAATGTATAAACTGGAAGATATCTGTCATGGTAAATTATATTACAAACGAATTATTTCCATAATACAATCGGACGTAAATAAGTTGTGCGTAATTAATATAGGCCTTTTAAAATATGACTAGTTAAGACCAATTTAGTTCCTGAACCGAGTTCCTAACTTACCAATGCTGAACGAATTCAAAAAGATTATATCTACTTACTTACATTATTTTTCTTCGCCACTAAAACTGATTGCGTTTTGAATGTAACGTGACTGCATACTTGACAAATATTGCTGTGGGATGCGAAATTACAACTTGTAACAGAATAAACGCAATACCTCGTAGGGGGTCATTGTACTCATCATTATTCAATGAACAATAATTTTTACTATGGGATCAACCTCGAAATCGCGAAAAAAGAATCAGCTGTTCAGTACATTGTGTCGAGTTATGCGCACATAAATGTAAGTATGGATCGTCAGTTGTTTTCTTTTTTGCGCGATTCAATGATGGTCCCATAGTGAAAGTTGTTCTTAATGATGAGTACAATGACCCTACAACTTACGTCCGGGTGGATCCCAGTATATTGCAAATTGATTTCTACTTAAATTCACGTTTTTTACGGCTTTTTTTCATTTGTTTATATTTTCATAAAATTGGTTCCCCCAGACGATAGAGGTTAAGAGATATTGCGTTCCTGTTACACGTATTTCGAGAGCATAAAGATGATGAAAGCACAAATTAATCAATCGTGCCTTAGCTGTCAACACAATATGTTAGTCAAGTATGTAGTAATGCAGCCATCATACCGGAAATAGTTTACCTTGCACGGTTATTTCTTTTCCGGTTCTTCAAGTGGAATGACAAAAAAACATAAAACATTATGGCATGTTGTGAGTAGAGGTATGTAACACTGGTGTCTCGCTTAAGACAACGTAGCATTATGACAATCTTTAATGATCTCAGTTTAAAATGCAATAATACTTTACAATAAAATATGAAGTTACCCTACATACGCTAGACGCGTACCTACGAAAATCTGAAGACTTTGCGTTAGTAGGTAACCATGAATCTATCATCAAAAGCTTCATGCAGCTGAAAAGTCAATAACTCCATTTTCCGCCAGATGCTTTTAATTCTATCTATGTAAATATATAATTTGAACAATGCCCAAAACATTGTGAAAGTCCAATACTGAAAGTGGCACTCGTTTAAAACATGAATTAATAAACATGGAAGAAATATTGTCTGTCAAGAAATCACGGCAAGCTCATTGGCAAAGCAAAAACCTGTTTCAATCTAAATAAATATAAATCTCATGAGATTATATTACAAATACTTTTTTTTGTATAGAAGAAATAATAATTCATTACATAAAATAATATATATCCCACTCAAAATAATATATATCCGTCAATGGGATAGGTAACGAATATCTAAAAATTATAAGCGATTAAAATATAATAATGACTACACGAATCAGTAACATAATACTAACTGAATCACAGTAAATAGAAAATGATTATAATAATGTTTAAATTTTAATCCTACCTTATGTTACTTGGAATTATTATGACCGTGTTTTCATCAACTCATAATGTCCTTAATGTTAGAAGTTAAAAATGTATCGTTTCCGCACAGTAACTAAAATGGCGATCAGTTTTATTCAAATACAATTTTAGAATCCTAATCAGTAACTATTTTACTGTCTAAAACGTTAACATTCTAACTGGCACAATTGTGAGCATCCGAGAATAAAATCCGTTTTTGTGTAACATCTGGACATTGAACCCTGCTCAACTTATCACGAACTCTCTCCGTCACGCTGACTGCACCCGAGCTTGGCTTAGGTATCAGTGCCCTCTGTCAACAAAAACACAGGAAATTACTTACTTTCGTATTACACCGAACAACAAGACGGAAAATAAATTTCGATTTATTTGAATCATACCTGGAGTTAAAGGATGATCTCGTAACATTGAACCTGGAAAACAAATACCACGAAATTAGTATAAAATCGTAAACAATAATTGAAATATGTACGCGGTATAATATGTATATTCAAGCAGAATATAGAAAACTACGTAATAAATAAGTACTAGATACTTGTTGGTACAAAGCTGCACTTTCATAACATCCAGGTTTTTGTTACTATCCCTACAGTTCCTATTACATCATTACATAAATACTTATTTACTTACGTATTTTGGCTTTGATTCACTATATTTAAATACTTTCTAGCAGCTTACTAAATCTCAGCCTTTGTTTTTTCTTTCTAACGACGATTAGGTACTTTTGACCATTTATTAAACTCTTACCTGTCTTACATAGGCGTTAATTACAATAGTAAATGAATACTATGTTCCATGTTAAAATGTGACATATAATGAGATAATATTCCATTACTTTTAAGGCATGCAACTCAATGTAGTCTGTTATTGATCAAGTTCAGTCCAGAGTGCAAATCATGCAAATAAAATGACGCGCAGTACTGCGTTACTACACACAGAGCTAGCTATGAAGCGTATAGGATGCAATACAATAACGGAGCCTGAAACAAATGAAATGTTGACATACGTGTTCCATAAAACGGCAAAATGTCGACAAATCCATCATTGGACGATTGCTGGTGGCGCGTATTAAGCTCACAAGAAAACTATACCAATGTTTTTATGTGAAGTACTCACATCATCACTTCATTTGTTTATTACCCCAGAACTTGAGAACTTTAGTATTTATTCAGTCAGATACCTATATTCATTGCTTGTCTGTTGACGATATAGCGCAGGTATTTTTAACACATTTAGACAAGAAGATGTCGGAAAAGGCTCACAGGAACCTTCTACAATAAGTAAAAGAACATATTGATTTTGATAAAAAAGTGAACAGAATAAAATCAGTCTGAATTGGTTTAAAATGATCGTGTTTTGAGTCACAAGTTTACAACGCATGCCGTTAGAACAGTAGCACACATAAAGCTGCGTCAAGCGTTTACCTATACAGCGAGACGGCACAGGGCACAATCGTTCAGTAAAGAATAGCGTCTGAAAGTTGGTTACTGGTTAGTGCGGCGCCCGGCGTGATGCCCACGATGCTGCCGCCAACGCAGCCCTCGACGCCTTCTGTAGACCACCACCAGAACATCAAATACTAACCACAGAGCATCTCAGTAGGATATTCGCCGAGCACTTTCGTGTGCACTTTATATTTATAAGTTAGAAACACACATATTCATAAGTTAGAGAAATCATTTGACAGATAAAGAGATATATTAATTGTTGGATAACAAGTTAAAAGATCAAAATTTATGTAAATAAATTATTAGTGTTTAATTTTTCTGCCTATAATGACCCAAACTTTTAAAACTCATGACAAAATAACCGGTTTTATAGCTAGAGATGTCATATAGACCGTTTTTTTGTCATTAAGTCTGATGTTTTTGTTTGTTAATAATCAAATACAAATTAATTATGGAAAACACTAAATAGTTCCAATATGTGTTTTATTTTCACACAAAATTGTATGTAATACTAAACCGGCCTTACAAATAAGTTCTCATTAGTTCCATTCAACAGTGGTAAAATGCTTTTTTCATAATATTACACAGTACCAATAACAAACACATTAGGAAAAAAACAACTCTCACAAAATAAATTGAAGGTTAATATGAATGAAACATGCAACATGTTAGTAACAATAAAAAATTGGTTGAAGTTCATCATCATAAGTTTGTTTTGGTAAGGGTGGATTTATTTTTCTATCTTCTGTAAAATTAAAGATTTCACAAATTAGAAACTATTAAAACATTTATAAGTTGAATATAAGAAAGTAAAAATGGGATAACCTATCGAAAAATACACAGCATACATAGTGAAAGGTAATTAATTTTATAATAGCCAATCGCAGCATCATAGCTTTGGTGCTTGCGAAAAGGAAAGCAAAGTTGTATTTTGTCTGTTGTAACAATGCTCGTTCTTTCCCTTACATCAATAATAAACTGAACATAACGGGGTATTGAAATTTCCTGTTACGATATCAGGGTTAGGATTCGGTCACTTTCCAAAAACAGAGTAGGCAAAGGATTGATGAATATATCCATGGTCGAATACACTAATTCTTGTATCTGGTTATGATTGTCATGAAATTACAACTATCGCCATCTAGGTGGTATTGTTAGCTTAGATTTGACCATAGACTATTTTTTTTTCAATCGGCACAAATAGTCTGGTCTTGTTGGGTACGCAGATGACAGTACGGTTTCAGAGAGATACTTGTCCAGCGCAACAACCGGCGGGGATGAAGTCCGTTCCTTGAGAGAGGCCATGGTAGAGCGGACAAATTTGACCTTAAGCGTTGTCTCCCAGTGGGGTGATGACAATCTGGTCACTTTTAAACGCCACCAACCGCCAACACAGGCGTGTCTTTTTACCGCAAAAAGGAGTCGCTTTGACCAAACTCCTACTTTTCGGGGTGCATCTGTTCCTGTTACTAATCGGCTCGAGCTCCTAGGCATGGAGTTGACATCCAGTCTCAACTTCGGCGCCACCATCGAGTACAAAGCCCAAATTGCGGCCAAAAAGCTAGGCATCCTAAATAGGGTGAAGCGATACTTCAGGCCTGGACAGCTTTTAACCCTTTACAAAGCACAAGTCCGATCCTGCATGGAGTATTGTAGCCACCTTTGGGATGGCTCAGCTAAGTATCAGCTTGCCGCGCTTGACTAGGTGGAACGCAGAGCTAAGAGGCTCATCGGTGACGCAAAACTGGTGGATGCCAAGCTACATAGATTGGCTCATCGCCGTAAGGTTGCCTGCTTATCGGTCTTCTACAGATTGTACTTCGGGGAGTGTGCCCAAGAACTCCACGACCTCATCCCACCGGCCCCCTTCTACCATCGGACATCCAGACGCACTGCATCTTACCATCCCTACCTTGTAGCTATTCCACCAATTCGTACTAAGCGTTTCCAAACGTCTTTTATAATGCGCACAGCAAAGGAGTGGAACTCTCTGCCAGCGTCTGTGTTTCCAAAAGCTTACAGCCCTAATCTCTTCAAAGTTAGAGTGAACAGACTCCTTCTGGGTAAGCTCGCTCCATCGTAGACTTTGTCTGTCATATCTGACATTGACTAGAGTCAAGAGCAAACCCATCACTAATAAAAAAATAGACCGACGCCGATGTAGGTATTAAGTTAGGAATATTACTCGAAAACGCATTAGGATAGGAGCGGAAAAGACACTGGCTGGTTAAAACTTATTAATACGGTTCCGTTTTTAACCTTTGGGTACGGAACCCTAAAAAAGGAGCATATGAACAATCATGCAAAAGAAAAAAAAAAGATGACGTCATGCGATATCTCACCGGTAGTGCAAGCGGCGTTATTGTCGGGGTTGACGCCGGCCACGGACCACGGGCGCGCCTTGCCGGGCGTGCGCGCGCACCCGTTCCCTAGTCACACGCACCCGTTACACACGCACACAGCGAAAACGTACTTTTTACTGTTATGTGCCTAATATTTGTACTTTTGCAACTTGATCTAGGCAGAAACTATATTTGTTCGACTGTAAGCTTTGCCTATGAGGCTGACGTCCCACCTTATGGGAAGTGGTAACATCTACCTTTCCCATGCCTCGACATTTGACGGGACGAACAAGAAATAATTCACGTGAACTTTCACGCGTAAATCCACAGATAAGCAAGAAGTTCAAATATTTTGCACAAAAACTTTTCTATAATATTGTTTACGATACAAATAAAATGGCCATATTCTTGTTATAGGATATAATTGTCCTGTGAAGCGTACACTCACACCAGCGTACAATTTTCACATAAGCTGTGTTAGCACATTCAGAAAAGGCGGTGAGGGGGACAACCACTTTAGGCAAATACTATCAGATTGAGTTGATATGATTGGACCTTTTGGAAACTGAGTTTAAGGTCGGTATATAATTTAACTTCGTGTGATCGGGTTCTCATAAATGTCAATCAAAATTAGTCATAGTATGAGGTATATTTAAACAAGTAACAGAACCGAGGTATGCACTTCTCAGATGCAAAAGATCCATAACTCAATCAGATAGTTTATTAAAGAGAGCCAGAGCCTTAAACCAAAATTGTATACCAGTGTTTTATTACCCATAAAAGTGAGAATGCCAGAATGTTTCGTGAATTTAACCCTTTTACCCCCATTTATTTGTGACAAGAGTATTATTTTTACCCGTAGGTGTGTTGTAAAGCAAGTACTCACCCATAGTATTGACGTTGTCGGAGGATCGCGATGGCGGGGGCGTAGACGCCGAGGTCTTAAAGCCTACATTGTCGGAAGACTTGCAACGTGAAACTTCTGTAAATGGTAAATGATAGAAGCTCATATAATAAGCTATTGTAATGGTTACATTTTAAAATAATCATGACAACTGCACTTACCACATTCTAATAAAACCGGCGTGCTTTCACCGGATGTCACACTATACCTGCAAGCATAGGAATGTTTGTGTTATTATTGATTAATAAAAATATCATTGTGAACAAATCAAGGAGAGTACATAAAGCGTATTGTGTATACATAAGTATAAATAATACACTTTAAGATAGCTAAATTACCGATATGACCTCTAAACTATTTTATCTACACTCACAACGTAATGTTCCAAGTACGAGTTCAAAAACGAATGCATAAATACCTACATACTTTTTTTTCGTGGGTAGGTAAAATTAAAAAAAAAAACCATTACAGTTCAACATTTTCCTTCGATTTTTAAACAACTGCATCATAAAATAACTTTTTAATTTTTATAGTACACTTTTTCTTTTTAATTTTTGGCGCGGGCTCATTGACTTAAGTCAATGACCCAGCTTTTATCTTTGTCTATGTTTGAGCGCGCTGCGCAGTCATTCGAATACGCAATGAGAATATCCGCCATATTGGAATTAACTATTTTTCCACTTATTTTATTTCAACTGTATGAGTGAAGATAAAATAGTGTATGCAGCGGCATATAATTAGGTATTAAAACACTCGTGTGATGCTATTATCACACTCGACTACGCCTCGTGTGATAAACCCACACTTGTGTTTTAATAACCCTTTTTATATGGTCGTTGCATAAACTACTATTATCTACACTCACAACGTAATGTTCCAAATATGAGTTCAAAAACGAATGCATAAACACGTACTTTTTTTCGTGGATAGGTAAAAAAAAAAAAAAACCATTACAGTACAACCTTTTCCTTCGATTTTTAAACAACTGGGGCCTAACCACCAACTCTTAAAGCAGTATTACTTCAATATTACTTCCAGTGGGAAAGAGACGGAGCTATACAGGACGTATAGCTCCGTCTCTTTTCCACACGGAAGTAATATTAAAGTAATACTGCTTTAAGAGTTGGTGGTTTAGGCCCTGCATCACAAAATAACTTTTTAATTTTTATAGCACACTTTTAGTTTTTAATTTACTGGCGCGGGCTGGAACTGAAGAACTGGGAATTGACCACAAAACAGTTTTGGCGCATTTGAATAAACTGGGTACATAAAAATGCTCGATATTTGGGTACCTCACGAGCTCACTGAAAGAAACCTAATGAACCGTGTACTCATTTATGATTCTTTATGTCGTAATGACACCGAACAATTTTTGAAGAAGCTGATAACTGGTGATGAAAAGTGGATCACGTACGACAAGAACGTGCGAAAAAGGTCGTGGTCAAAGGCCGGTCAGGCTTCACAGACTGTGGCGAAATCCGGGTTAACTCGCAACAAGGTGATGCTGTGTGTGTGGTGGGATTGGAAGGGCATTATTCATTATGAGCTGTTACTGTTAGCGGCGTGCGAGCTGACAGCGACGCCTCCTCGCTGCCCGGAGGAGTGCGGCAGGTACGTGTGTTATACTATATGTTCGTTACATACATGGTATCGTCTCGCTGCAGCGTGGGCGAGTGTCTGAGCGGCGAGGGCGAGGCGAGCGAGGACAGCGAGTGCAGCGAGCGTGACGTCAGCGGCGTGCGAGCTGACAGCGACGCCTCCTCGCTGCCCGGAGGAGTGCGGCAGGTACGTGTGTTATACTATATGTTCGTTACATACATGGTATCGTCTCGCTGCAGCGTGGGCGAGTGTCTGAGCGGCGAGGGCGAGGCGAGCGAGGACAGCGAGTGCAGCGAGCGTGACGTCAGCGGCGTGCGAGCTGACAGCGACGCCTCCTCGCTGCCCGGAGGAGTGCGGCAGGTACGTGTGTTATACTATATGTTCGTTACATACATGGTATCGTCTCGCTGCAGCGTGGGCGAGTGTCTGAGCGGCGAGGGCGAGGCGAGCGAGGACAGCGAGTGCAGCGAGCGTGACGTCAGCGGCGTGCGAGCTGACAGCGACGCCTCCTCGCTGCCCGGAGGAGTGCGGCAGGTACGTGTGTTATACTATATGTTCGTTACATACATGGTATCGTCTCGCTGCAGCGTGGGCGAGTGTCTGAGCGGCGAGGGCGAGGCGAGCGAGGACAGCGAGTGCAGCGAGCGTGACGTCAGCGGCGTGCGAGCTGACAGCGACGCCTCCTCGCTGCCCGGAGGAGTGCGGCAGGTACGTGTGTTATACTATATGTTCGTTACATACATGGTATCGTCTCGCTGCAGCGTGGGCGAGTGTCTGAGCGGCGAGGGCGAGGCGAGCGAGGACAGCGAGTGCAGCGAGCGTGACGTCAGCGGCGTGCGAGCTGACAGCGACGCCTCCTCGCTGCCCGGAGGAGTGCGGCAGGTACGTGTGTTATACTATATGTTCGTTACATACATGGTATCGTCTCGCTGCAGCGTGGGCGAGTGTCTGAGCGGCGAGGGCGAGGCGAGCGAGGACAGCGAGTGCAGCGAGCGTGACGTCAGCGGCGTGCGAGCTGACAGCGACGCCTCCTCGCTGCCCGGAGGAGTGCGGCAGGTACGTGTGTTATACTATATGTTCGTTACATACATGGTATCGTCTCGCTGCAGCGTGGGCGAGTGTCTGAGCGGCGAGGGCGAGGCGAGCGAGGACAGCGAGTGCAGCGAGCGTGACGTCAGCGGCGTGCGAGCTGACAGCGACGCCTCCTCGCTGCCCGGAGGAGTGCGGCAGGTACGTGTGTTATACTATATGTTCGTTACATACATGGTATCGTCTCGCTGCAGCGTGGGCGAGTGTCTGAGCGGCGAGGGCGAGGCGAGCGAGGACAGCGAGTGCAGCGAGCGTGACGTCAGCGGCGTGCGAGCTGACAGCGACGCCTCCTCGCTGCCCGGAGGAGTGCGGCAGGTACGTGTGTTATACTATATGTTCGTTACATACATGGTATCGTCTCGCTGCAGCGTGGCCGAGTGTCTGAGCGGCGAGGGCGAGGCGAGCGAGGACAGCGAGTGCAGCGAGCGTGACGTCAGCGGCGTGCGAGCTGACAGCGACGCCTCCTCGCTGCCCGGAGGAGTGCGGCAGGTACGTGTGTTATACTATATGTTCGTTACATACATGGTATCGTCTCGCTGCAGCGTGGGCGAGTGTCTGAGCGGCGAGGGCGAGGCGAGCGAGGACAGCGAGTGCAGCGAGCGTGACGTCAGCGGCGTGCGAGCTGACAGCGACGCCTCCTCGCTGCCCGGAGGAGTGCGGCAGGTACGTGTGTTATACTATATGTTCGTTACATACATGGTATCGTCTCGCTGCAGCGTGGGCGAGTGTCTGAGCGGCGAGGGCGAGGCGAGCGAGGACAGCGAGTGCAGCGAGCGTGACGTCAGCGGCGTGCGAGCTGACAGCGACGCCTCCTCGCTGCCCGGAGGAGTGCGGCAGGTACGTGTGTTATACTATATGTTCGTTACATACATGGTATCGTCTCGCTGCAGCGTGGGCGAGTGTCTGAGCGGCGAGGGCGAGGCGAGCGAGGACAGCGAGTGCAGCGAGCGTGACGTCAGCGGCGTGCGAGCTGACAGCGACGCCTCCTCGCTGCCCGGAGGAGTGCGGCAGGTACGTGTGTTATACTATATGTTCGTTACATACATGGTATCGTCTCGCTGCAGCGTGGGCGAGTGTCTGAGCGGCGAGGGCGAGGCGAGCGAGGACAGCGAGTGCAGCGAGCGTGACGTCAGCGGCGTGCGAGCTGACAGCGACGCCTCCTCGCTGCCCGGAGGAGTGCGGCAGGTACGTGTGTTATACTATATGTTCGTTACATACATGGTATCGTCTCGCTGCAGCGTGGGCGAGTGTCTGAGCGGCGAGGGCGAGGCGAGCGAGGACAGCGAGTGCAGCGAGCGTGACGTCAGCGGCGTGCGAGCTGACAGCGACGCCTCCTCGCTGCCCGGAGGAGTGCGGCAGGTACGCCAGAACTCTTCCAGACCTGACGAAAATATTTGCTTTGACATATTCGCTGGAGAGAGTAGGACCAGTCTGTTTGATGTACGATGTAATCTGTGACAGTTGTGCTACTAGCAGGAAAACTCTGATGTCGAGGTTTGCTAGGGTAATAAGTAATAACACAACACATTGACTCAACCATCACCGGAGGTGCTCCTCAGATTAAATTAAAAAAGGCTTTTTCACTAAAAAAATATTTTCATGAGTATGCTCATGATTCAAGCATTGCTTGTGCTACATAAATAGAACGCGTACACTTTTTAGCTTCGATATCATTAACCTAATTCCATTGTTTTTATTTATGATTTTATCTTATCTTCTGTTGTTATTTTATGTGTTGTGCAAGTCAGAATAAACATATCCTTTCTTTCGTGAATCTATAGTACAAACATCGTCATAACGCCGTATTGACGCGTCGTCACATTAATGATCATGCAGGAAGACAACACCCATTGTTGGCTGTATTATACATTAGTTTACAACTCTTATACCTTCATCGATATCTTGCGACTGATCAGTTATTGGTCGCGTCGGCGCCCTTGTCTTAGCCCGTCTAGGTCGACCTGTAAGAAATCAAACATGCGATGATACTCCTAGAACGACTACAATTTGCCGCCGCCACGTGAACAACTACACAAGAATAATATGGATATTACGTGTATAAATACTCAAAGGTGTATGTATAGGACAAGGTTGTTGCTTGCTTCGAAAAAAAGAAAATCAAAAGAAGCTTGCATTTGGTGACAGTCTTCGTATAGACAGACGTGGTCAATTCAAATATGGAACATACTTGCCAGTTATGTCCAAATAAAAAAAGTTTGAAGCAAAGAGTTCTTTACCTTTGACGAGGTGTCGCAATGTGTGTGCTGGTAATTCAGCCAATGCGTCCGCGGCTTCTGCGTGTAAGGGAGGCAGGGATAGCATCTCGTTGCTGCTGCATTGTTGCTCTGCCACCGACTTGGGACGGACGCGTCGGCAGCCGCGCTCGCGACGACGACATCCCAAAGGTGTGGCCTGGATCAAGTCGCGTTATTAGAAAAAGAATATTTAGAAGAAACGGACGTTTCCAATGTCGCGGTTAATACATTAAACGATGTTTTAAAGTGATGAAAATTTATCATTCTAACGTAATACAAATCTATGTTTGGTAGCTTTTTTGGCATTTTCCGAGCACGGAAGAGAAAGATTCAATGGAATGAAGAAAGCCACTTTCTTTTGGCTACTGGACAAGCACTTTATACTTAATACGATATGCACAAACTGACGCGTATTTCTTACGTTCTTCATTTTTTCAGGGATCCCTGTTTTCTTAGCCGAGATCCGAAAACATTTGAAAAGGACACTAATTGACACTAGGTTCAACATGATAAACGTTACACTTTTTATTTTCTAAAAATATTGAAGCTAACACAACACTAGAATTATATGGAAATCGATCAACTAAACGGTCTCACTCGACCACTGTATAGCAATCAATGAATTTCGTAAACACTGTTATCTCTGTGAAGTATAAAACAAAAGATTATAATGGCGTAATGTATGTAAACCGTCATGATTATTTCTAATTATGGAGAAATGTTGTTTCTTACCAAATTTAAGTAATCCAACTTCTGGGAAGCGTGAAATCAGTGATTGCATGAGTTATTTATATTTCACGCATAACAAATGATTCATAAAAAATGATTGATTGATGTCAGATACACCAATTTCAAATCGATTAAAGGCTCAATTGGTCACAAGTATGGCACAAGAAATGGTTCTTGTGTCTCCTTGAAGTAAATTTTTGACTCAGTCATCAAGTCAAAATAGTAAGAATAGATAACCAACCAAAGATAGCTTTCACTATTATTTTAGAGGACAATTTTTTTTTTTTCTCTAACCTATATTGTCCCACTACTGGGCAAAGGTCTATCTCAAAGCTTTCCAACGGTCTTTTTGTTTTGCTATCTCCGGCCCATCCGTTAGGAACGAGTCTAAATCGTCATGCCAGCGCTTTTTTGGTCTGCCTCGGCTACGACGCCCGTCCTCAGGCAACCACTGCGTGACGATCCTGGCCCATCGGTCTTGATGCATCCTGTTAGTGTGACCCGCCCAGTCCCATTTTAGCCTCGCAGACTTGTCACCAACGTAGGCGATGCCTGTCCTAGGTCGTATTATTGTGATGCGGATTCGATCGGTATGTTTGATTTTTAAAATGCAACGCTCCGTCGCTCTTTGGCAAACCTTGAGTTTAGTCTTCTGAGCCTCAGTCAATGACCAACTTTGAGCGACATAGGTTAGGATAGGCGCTTCAGTGAGATAGGAATGTCGCCCTTCATTAGCGCCTTCATGTTACAATAGCTTCTCCAGCCATTGTCGACGCAATTCGATGGTTGATCTCTTTGTCCTGTCTGTTGTGGAAAGAAACTAGCTGGCCCAGGTAGACATTTTCGTCGACATGGTATATTCTCTGCCCATCGACCTCGATCCCATATTTCGGGGCATTGGTCATCACGTTAGTCTTTAACCGATTCATCGTCAGTTCAACCTCAAGATCTGCCGGGGCAGCAAAAAGAACGATGGCATGACGATTTAGAGCGGATTTCACCAATGAAACTGAACGCGTACATCTAAACTGCGTTCAAAAGCTGTCAGCATCAATATTCCATAGAAAAATAATGACACTGACAGCTCATAAACGTGGTTTATACGCTAATCGCGTTCAGTTTCATTGGTGAAAATCGCCCTAAGACTCGTTTAGCATTAGAATAGATAAAACAAGTTCAGGATTTAAGTACTTATAATAGCCGGAATCATAAAATGGTCTTTATTTAAAACGAGACAGGCCCAGGATATGCTGGCGTTACAACTTGCGACTCGCTCACGTCATGATAAATTGGCCAGAAAATGAGAGCGATGCGACCTTTTCATCAAGATGATAAAAATATTCCATTCTTTTGTAAATTAATATAAATAAACTTACCCCAGAATGTGATATAGGAGTAAGCAAGTCAGGTATATCTCCGTCCGCACTGGGCATGGGTTCGCTATCTATGTGATCCACATTCTCGCACGCCAGCAGCGCCAAACTCTCCACCGCTTGACTGCGTACACCAAAACACTTTAGTACACACAATTTAAAGCTTTTACCAAAACTACGCGACTGAGAAACAGGAGTGACAGTTGCGCGGCAGACGCTGTCCCTATTTCTATGTTGGGTACAAATATCGTGCGGCATACGTCGCGAATGGTTTATCATCATCACAGATGCCTCAGGATATTTGGTGTTCACAATAAGTACTCGTTGATGAGTTGAAACATGGTTTTGAATGAAGCCACCTAGAGAAACGCGACTAAACGCGTCCATGACACGGAAAGTCGAAACTGCAAAGCGGGAAGTCACGTAAAATGAACTGCAGATTAATGATATCGTGGGCGCGAGTAAACCTATGACTGATTATTTTTCAATGGATTCAAATTGAGTCAGCGGATTAGAGTAGGAGGGATTCGTGGAAATATTGATGTGAGTTACGCATTGACAATATTTTGTTGATAATATGTCGTATGCCGTATTACTCGTATTATCTCTAAGATGTTGAACAATTAGGTGGTTATGAAAATGGTGTTGGAATGGGCACAGGTGTTCTGTGATCCTTCTGCCCTTGGCTTCGCTCGCATTTAGAGTAAAAGGATTAGTCGGGCGGTGGATGATGATGAATAAGGATCTTATAGTGGGATAACCTAAACATAATAACTTCCTGACCTAGTTTTGAAGTTGGGTTTGATTTTTGGTAACCTAGCATTGTGCCAATAAGAAATGAATGAATGAATATGAAGTTTTACTTGAGCAGGTCCTGCAGGGTGCCGGAGCAGGGCGCCACGGCGTCGCGCACGGCCTGCAGCGGGACCAGCTCGGCGCCGGGGCCGCCGCCGCCCATCGCCGCGAACACCTCGCCGCACCTCTGGGCAACGAATACTATTATATGGCAGCTCGTGAGCGACCTGTGTGTGACGCGTGCACTTTTCCAATACAATTCTTGATATGTTTTCGCAACACGAAAGATTACTACTCGAATGTTCTGTAAGTTTTCTTAAAAATAATAAAATAAATTATTAGATAAGTGATATACTGAGTATCCGATGAATTATTGCAGTTAATGGCTGCTTTAGCAAAGATATACCTGCAGATACTGATGCAGCAGATGATGCGCAGCGGCCGCCGCTCGCTCCAGCGCGGCCGGCAGCGGCGGCGGCGGCAGCGCGGCGGCTGCATGTGCCGCTAGAGCCGCCGCCGCCTCGCCGCCCGCCCACGCGCGCTCCAGCGCCATCGAACTATACCTGCAGATACTGATGCAGCAGATGATGCGCAGCGGCCGCCGCTCGCTCCAGCGCGGCCGGCAGCGGCGGCGGCGGCAGCGCGGCGGCTGCATGTGCCGCTAGAGCCGCCGCCGCCTCGCCGCCCGCCCACGCGCGCTCCAGCGCCATCGAACTATACCTGCAGATACTGATGCAGCAGATGATGCGCAGCGGCCGCCGCTCGCTCCAGCGCGGCCGGCAGCGGCGGCGGCGGCAGCGCGGCGGCTGCATGTGCCGCTAGAGCCGCCGCCGCCTCGCCGCCCGCCCACGCGCGCTCCAGCGCCATCGAACTATACCTGCAGATACTGATGCAGCAGATGATGCGCAGCGGCCGCCGCTCGCTCCAGCGCGGCCGGCAGCGGCGGCGGCGGCAGCGCGGCGGCTGCATGTGCCGCTAGAGCCGCCGCCGCCTCGCCGCCCGCCCACGCGCGCTCCAGCGCCATCGAACTATACCTGCAGATACTGATGCAGCAGATGATGCGCAGCGGCCGCCGCTCGCTCCAGCGCGGCCGGCAGCGGCGGCGGCGGCAGCGCGGCGGCTGCATGTGCCGCTAGAGCCGCCGCCGCCTCGCCGCCCGCCCACGCGCGCTCCAGCGCCATCGAACTATACCTGCAGATACTGATGCAGCAGATGATGCGCAGCGGCCGCCGCTCGCTCCAGCGCGGCCGGCAGCGGCGGCGGCGGCAGCGCGGCGGCTGCATGTGCCGCTAGAGCCGCCGCCGCCTCGCCGCCCGCCCACGCGCGCTCCAGCGCCATCGAACTATACCTGCAGATACTGATGCAGCAGATGATGCGCAGCGGCCGCCGCTCGCTCCAGCGCGGCCGGCAGCGGCGGCGGCGGCAGCGCGGCGGCTGCATGTGCCGCTAGAGCCGCCGCCGCCTCGCCGCCCGCCCACGCGCGCTCCAGCGCCATCGAACTATACCTGCAGATACTGATGCAGCAGATGATGCGCAGCGGCCGCCGCTCGCTCCAGCGCGGCCGGCAGCGGCGGCGGCGGCAGCGCGGCGGCTGCATGTGCCGCTAGAGCCGCCGCCGCCTCGCCGCCCGCCCACGCGCGCTCCAGCGCCATCGAACTATACCTGCAGATACTGATGCAGCAGATGATGCGCAGCGGCCGCCGCTCGCTCCAGCGCGGCCGGCAGCGGCGGCGGCGGCAGCGCGGCGGCTGCATGTGCCGCTAGAGCCGCCGCCGCCTCGCCGCCCGCCCACGCGCGCTCCAGCGCCATCGAACTATACCTGCAGATACTGATGCAGCAGATGATGCGCAGCGGCCGCCGCTCGCTCCAGCGCGGCCGGCAGCGGCGGCGGCGGCAGCGCGGCGGCTGCATGTGCCGCTAGAGCCGCCGCCGCCTCGCCGCCCGCCCACGCGCGCTCCAGCGCCATCGAACTATACCTGCAGATACTGATGCAGCAGATGATGCGCAGCGGCCGCCGCTCGCTCCAGCGCGGCCGGCAGCGGCGGCGGCGGCAGCGCGGCGGCTGCATGTGCCGCTAGAGCCGCCGCCGCCTCGCCGCCCGCCCACGCGCGCTCCAGCGCCATCGAACTATACCTGCAGATACTGATGCAGCAGATGATGCGCAGCGGCCGCCGCTCGCTCCAGCGCGGCCGGCAGCGGCGGCGGCGGCAGCGCGGCGGCTGCATGTGCCGCTAGAGCCGCCGCCGCCTCGCCGCCCGCCCACGCGCGCTCCAGCGCCATCGAACTATACCTGCAGATACTGATGCAGCAGATGATGCGCAGCGGCCGCCGCTCGCTCCAGCGCGGCCGGCAGCGGCGGCGGCGGCAGCGCGGCGGCTGCATGTGCCGCTAGAGCCGCCGCCGCCTCGCCGCCCGCCCACGCGCGCTCCAGCGCCATCGAACTATACCTGCAGATACTGATGCAGCAGATGATGCGCAGCGGCCGCCGCTCGCTCCAGCGCGGCCGGCAGCGGCGGCGGCGGCAGCGCGGCGGCTGCATGTGCCGCTAGAGCCGCCGCCGCCTCGCCGCCCGCCCACGCGCGCTCCAGCGCCATCGAACTATACCTGCAGATACTGATGCAGCAGATGATGCGCAGCGGCCGCCGCTCGCTCCAGCGCGGCCGGCAGCGGCGGCGGCGGCAGCGCGGCGGCTGCATGTGCCGCTAGAGCCGCCGCCGCCTCGCCGCCCGCCCACGCGCGCTCCAGCGCCATCGCGCGCAGCGTGTGCGTCTGCGCCGGGCTGCAGTTGCTGGCCAGCCTGGTAGGTACAAAGCAAGACATATAGTGGTTCTGTAATATAAACGCATAATGTAGAATACTAAATTCCAAAGCCCAATCCCAAAGAATCAATCGGAATGACAGCTCACTTCACCTAAGTTTTACAAACTAGCTGTTCAATAACTTGACGGAGGCGGTGCGACAGATATCTGAACGAGCGGGAGAGGTGTGGTGACGCTAATGTACTAGTCACTCGCCTGCTAACGGGCAGCTACAACAACAGCAACCCTTCCGCGCCGAACAACTACCTGTGGCACTGTTTCAGCCAAGATAGACATCTAAAAGTATAAAACAGATTCAAAACAAAGCTGTAATGAATGATGGCCTATTTTCAAACACAGTGCAGAAATGTAACCGTTCATGCAGGTCCCTCCACAGCGCCGCCACTCGCTCGCTGGCGCCGCGGCCGCCCGCCGCCGCGTCGCAGCCCGGGAACTCCACGCGCCGCACGCTCACCGAGCGCCGCAGGGCCGTCGCTATGTCCGTTAGCCCTGGAAACATACAAACATTATTCAGCAACATTTTTTTTTTTTTTTTTTAGGTCAATCTGCGATCAGTCCGTGGACTATAATCAGATGGGCTGAAGTATACTTGAGGTTTTAGTGAGTTAGCACCATCGCACCAACTCTCCTTATTAGAATAGCACATTTGCTCTTTTCAGGCGGTTAATTGGATTACACATTAGAAGCGTACTTGCCAATGGGTTAGGGTGATGTTTCAGTCGATCTGTATATTTGTCTTTGTACTGTTTGGATTCTTCCATAACAGTCTTCATGTTGAGGTATTCATGGATCTCTGAGTTGCGGGTGAACCAGGCTGCACCACTTATAGTCCTTAGTATGTTGTTTTGAGCTCTTTGGAGGCAAAGAATGTTTGACTTGGAAGCCGAGGACCATAATTGTATTCCGTAAGTCCAAATGGGTTTTATGACTGAGCTGTAGACCCTGAGTTTGTTGCTCAGAGACAATGTTGACTGTCTGCCAAGCAGCCACAAAAGATTTTTAAAGCGATAGTTTACTTCGTTGCGCTTCTGCTTGATGTGCTCTTTCCAAGTCATACGTTGGTCCAAGTAGAATCCTAGGTATTTAACACATTTGGATTGTGGAAGAGGATCTTGGCCGAGATTGATTGTTGGACAAAGTTTCTTTCTCAAAGTGAATGTGATATGGTGAGATTTAGGGGCACTCGCTTTTACGCGCCATGTGCTCAACCAGTCACTGGTTAATGTAAGTTGGTTTTGGAGGATTCTACTGGCTTCGTCTGGGTCATTATTTGTTGCAAGAAATGCGGCGTCATCTGCGAAGGTCGCTACCGTTGTATTAGGAGCTTGAGGAAGATCATGGGTGAATATGTTGTACAACACAGGACCAAGGACCGAGCCCTGGGGTACTCCAGCGCTGCAAGTATGAAGAGAAGAGCGCGCGCTTCGTTGCTTGACTTGGAACATCCTGTCATTCAGGTAAGACTTCATCAGGAGATAGATTGAGGGCGGAAGGGTATTTTTTATTACACTATACGCGATCAAAAGCCTGCTGGATATCGATAAATGCTGCTGAGCAGTACTCTTTCTTCTCAAGGCATTGCCTGATAGTGTTGTAGACTCTATGTACTTGTTCCACTGTAGAATGTTCTTTGCGAAACCCAAATTGGTGGTCAGGTATAACATTTTTTTCCTCAAGATGCGGTCTTAGCCTAGTCAGCAAGATGCGTTCCCAGAGCTTGGACAGTGTTGGCGTAAGGCTAATGGGCCTGTATGATGTGACTTCATTGATTGGTTTATTCAGCAACATTGCAAGCATTTTAGCAACCAATCTAATCAAGTTTAGTCGAGTGGTGTGGCTTGTTTGCGTAGTTCAGTATGATACGCGATTGTCCCGCAACCATTGTCGCGCGGTCGCAAGGTCGTGGTTCCATTTACGATTAAAAGCCTAGGTCTGCCCAGCCTTTTCCCAACTATATTGGGATCTACTGTCAGTAAAACCAGATGCAACTGAGTACATACAAGTCTTTTACACGACCTCCACAAATCAGTATACCGGCGGCATCAATGCCACCACAAAAAAAATGAACGTAGCAAAATTAACATCGCAACAAAAAGAACCGCGACGCCATCTATCCCGCCAGTTGCGAACTAACTTACCGAAATCCTGAATCGCGGTATCAGAGTTTTCCGTGCGATTTGAACATGTACAACAGTCTGAATATCAACTATCGGGCAGTCGCCCACTGGACACAACAACCGTCCGGTCGGAGGATCCTCCCTTTTCAATGGAGGTTTGCGGAACTTTACTCTCTGTACCGCATACCTCTAAACCAGTAACTGGGTAACACAATACCTGACCCCTGACCTGGGATTTTGACTACCCGTTACGAAAGCAAAGTGTCTTTTAACGGATGATATATTTAAAAATGAAAATGCTGACAACAAAATACCTTGCAAGCTAAAGGCATTCCTGTCTATATACAAAGTATGCAGCGTGCAGTTGCACTGCAGCGCCTTGGCGAGCAGCCTGGCGCCCGCGTCGCCCGCGAGGTTGCCGCCCACGTCCAGCGTGCGCAGGCGCCGCGCGCCGCCCAGCGCGTTCAGCAGCCCGTACAGGTCGCCCTGGGGGACGTTATGAAGGATTTAGATCATTCGCTTGATGGGCCGCAATTTGAAATGTTTTTATATAAATTAGCCCAAAATCAGCAATTTCAATAATTCGAAAGAAAACATGTGTTTTTTTAATTCTTTCTAGAAAATTGTTGTTTCACTGAGCAACATCATGCTTATTGTAGAAAGTAGAAAAATCTCGTTAAAACACTACAAATACTTTATAATTAAGTCAGAAGAAGAAAAAGGACGAAGAAAACGTTATAAAAGTACAGTAAAATTACATTTACCTTTAGTTTACAATCACTGAGATCCAAAGACGTCAATGCGGTATCAGGTTCTTGTAGAACGTGGACTAGAGCCTATAAAAAGAAACACCTATTATTTCAAACGTTCAAAATTCAGAACAACGTCAATTAAGAAGGTTTTATATTCCACATACCTGTATCAAAGGCGGCGCATACGATCTTTTTCCCGTCAGTTTACTTAGAGACAAATGTGTAATGGAATGATTTTTCCCAATCGCTCTCACAATACCAGATAATTCGAATTCCATACCTAGAAAAGGACACAAAGTTAGTTATTCTGCAAAAAACTCACATTTTAAACTTTGTAGTTAAATAATAATATCAAATACGATTTATAAAAAATAAAACTTAGGTGCAGTTGCGTCATCAAATCATCATCCCGCGAATAGGCGATCGTCGCCCTAATTTGTTAGGTAAAATCAGAAGGCGTACACTGTCGGAGTGACGACGCGATCGGATTTGTCTTACAGATGAACGTGTCAATCGCGTCTTCGCGCGACGATCGCATGTTGTAAGTACGACGAAACATTGGCAGATTAACTCGAAAAGATGGCCCATAGTGTGAAGCTTTAGAGTGGACTTAAAAAGTTACTACAGTGTTCAAGAATATTTAGAGGATAGGTTGTTAGTAACATAATACCATTTTTATTCATTTATAATCATTATAGTTTCAATTCAGAACAATTTCAATCCTTATTTATTAAATATTATAAATTCATATTTTATAATAGGTATAATTAAGATTTGAGAGATAGAGAATCTCTCAATTCTTAATTATATTAATAGGATTGTAGGTAATAAAAGCGTTGTTTCTATTTTAATACATAAATATGTGTGTATGCCATATTATGGCAGGATATGCTGGAACCATTATTATACCATACCACCTATTGTACCATATTCTGGTAAATAATTATTTGATTGATTGATTGACTCCTTCGTCAAGCCTAAGCTCTGGAAAACAGCTAAAATATTTAAGCAATTAGGAAAACTCACTATTATCAGACAAATCGAGCGACTGCAAGCATCTAACGCCGTGTATACACGACTCAAGCACGTGCGCCGCTTGCGAGGAAGACAAAACTCCCGACAGATTTAATCGTACGCCTGTTGCACTCTCGTTACACGCCAAACCCAGCAGTAGACTCCTGTAGACAAAAATAAAATTTATCAATTCATATCAGGACCGTGCCCGGGACGCGGACCAACCGTGGTCAGGAGCACAAAAAATATCGGTGCGGACATTTACTACGGATATGTGTGGATCAACCTTAAATCGCCATTACTGCCCGCCTTTCTGAACCTTAAAGTAAAATAAGCGGCTGCACGGTAGTGATTTACTTTTCTTTATTTGGGTAATATTACTTACTTATTCAACTCTTTAATGTCTAATGTGAATGATTTGCCCAATATTGCTATACGGTCACAGATACTCGGCGTCGGTAATATAGAAGTGATATGCATCCGCGAATTTATTTTTATTAATTCAAATTAACTCAGAACTCGAAAAAAAAACTCCACACAGGTCAACTTTATTGAAGATAAATTAATATTAAACTGATATGAGTACATATGTTTGTCACACGATTCAACGATTACCATGTCAGCTCTAAGTTCTGATACGAACAAACAGCTCGAAACATAACACCCCGGTTTTTTAAATAATTCTCCGGTAAACAATGCATCATTTCCCGTGAGTGTTTACAAATAAAAGTTGTTGCAAACAATTAATAACATTTTTTCGTTATGCGACATATTGTAAGTAAAGTTACGTTTGATTTCAATCACATTGTTTTGTAGAATTGTTCAGTGTTAAATAATAATACAATCGATTACCTAAATAAGAAGACATAAAGCTAAATATGAGTATTTCTAAACAGATATGATCTAACGGGCCGGACGGCGGAACACCGGGAAATGCATGGCAGCATACAGGTTGAGTAAAAAAAAATATCATAATGAAACCACAGTGATACTTTTTTTAATGCCCATGAGAAATTGCGAATAATCTGTTTAAAAGCGGCCAACCCGTCATACTTTTCATACAAACGCTCGTACGTTATTATGTCGTTGTAACACATCTATCTTTGATTTTTTTGTAAGTAAGTAATAGGTATTTTGTGCACTATATCTATGTTTCTATGAAAGCAAAAAATAAATATTTGGAGAAACAAATTCAGTATAAGCCTCCGAAAATCTGCATTTTGCACAAATTTCACCTGAACTTTAGCCATTCATAACGTCCTCATAAATTGTAAAAGTAAAAAAAAATCTTGATAGAAACCTTGCACGTGTAATGGAGATTCTAAATGAATAATATTCATCCCGTCCCGAATCCCGTTTTACTTTTATATATATACCCATTTATTTTTATGGTGTGCGTCATGCTTGGCGTAAATAAACTCTTTTTCTTTCTTTTCTTTTTTCTTATTTTACAAACTTTTAAGGCTCATTCAAAAACACGTATTTCCTGGAACTAGTTTTATGAAATATTCCAACACTATTTTCGTTCAATGTTATCGCGTTCTCACTTTCTTGTTAGTCAAACACATTGCGCTGGATGAAACAACAAGCTTTTCAACCAAGCTCGCGTTGACGATAGACGGACCGGGAAGGGCCCTCTTAAGATCACACGATATTCTTCGTACGAGACAAAGACAAATGATAAATGACACTTCGCCCGCGACTTCGTCCGCGTGGGGATAGTAGGTACTCCACAAACTGCAACGCCCCTATACATATCCCCTTATAAAGGTTAGTTTTGCAAAATTAAGCACAACGATTCTCATTATTGGTTCAGCGCAACTGTTCACCCCGTTCAGCCCGTCAGGGGTTGATTATGCAAAAATTGTTAGGTACATGATCTGTTTCAATTATCCCACTTTTAGTTTGTTCATAGAATTCCGACGTAAATTGAAGCAAGCTATAATTTCCTCCCCTAAAAACTTTTCACCCCTGCTTCACCCCTTATTATGTATGTACCTAGTTGATTTTCGAAAAATCCAAACATTTGTTATTCTTATTGAAAATATCGAAAACATTTAAATGCCGTGGTGTTTCAACTTCATCGGACCAAGCATTGATACTGTTACGCGCCAGAATTAATGCCGGGTACATAAAGATAAAAGTTACCACTAGCGCCATCTAGTATCGAGTAGCAGAACTAGTAGAGTCAAGATCCTTCTAGACTTTTCTATGCTAGAACATTCTAGAGTTTTCGATGTCTGGTTTGTCCGGACCGGTATGTACTCGAACTTTCTAGATGTTTCTATACTAGAAGGTTCTGGAATTATCTGCCGACCTATATAAGGCCCGCATAGCCTGTGACCGGGTCAGTATTGAATTTGCGATACAAGCGACAACTTCGAGAGCGAACTTCGACTGCGAATTAAAGTGATCAGTAGTGCAATTGTGATTTATAATTAGTGAGTTTAAGTTTTAATTAGTGTTGATTAATTAAAGTGTCATTTTGGTTATTTTATCGGCTGTTTTTATTGTCACGAACCCTAAGCTCGTAACAATACGATTCTCCCCAGTTCGCTCAAGCCGCGACATTTTTCTTACTCCGAGCATGTTTATTACCGTCGTAACTTTTGAACGAAAGGTCCGATTTTAATGATTTAAAGTGTAATTTACACGGACATAATCAACCTTAATTATCAAACCATTTAAATGGATAAGGATTAATATCATGGTACTATAATCACCATTTTTTATTTCACCATGGATTTGCTTGACTAATATTAACAAAAAGCGGTCATGGTGACTTATCCATAATAGTTAGACATATGGTATCGGGGACTTTTTTGTAGATATTGATGACCTCTATAAAACTGTAGTACATCACTTTGCTCTATTGTCAATAGATTCCGAAGCGTACGCGATATAAGGATTTTTTCTCACACCTTGGGTCACATTATCGAAGTTTTCATACGGATCCCTAACTTTTTGAAAGTATTCTATAGCCTATGACCATCACCGATAATGTAGGATTCTACTGGTGAAAGAATTTTTCAAATCGGTCCAGTAGTTTCGGAGCCTATTCATTTCAAACAAACAAACAAATCTTTCCTCTTTATAATATTAGTGTAGATATTTATTTTGTAAGTACGTTCAAGCCATCAAGAAACTGTTGTAACGACCCTAGCGATGCGATTTACTGAATTGCATTTTTGATATTGTAAAGGAACGCCAGAGCCGGGCACGCTAGTCGCTTACATACCTTCACCCAGCCACGTCATATTTTTACTGTAATAATATAACCGAGTAATTGTGACCCTTTAATAGACCTTTATCATGTTCAGTACAACCAATTTGCATATCATTTATTTTGGACCCTAAACATAACACGCACAACGAGTGGTGACCTCGAACGCTTACAGACAATAGTTTTTGACTTATTGTTTTGTTTTTTGCGTCGTAAGCGACTCATTGACGATGTGGCTGGCGCGTTAAAAACCGCGTGGGTGCAAGTAACATTGAATAGTCTAGAAACTAATGAAACTACTACCACAATGAATCCCTCAACGACAGCCGGAGTAACAGCGGTATCGGTGCAACAAAAGATACCAGACTTTTGGACAGATTTGCCCTAATCATGGTTCTGTCAGTTCGAGGCTATTATGGCACTACAAAAGCTGGGTGACGCGCAGTTATTTGACAAAGCAATCGCCAGGTTGACCCAAGACACAGTGCGGAAAGTTACCGATAAAATCGTAGCCCCCCCAGAGTCAGACACAAACGCTTATTGGGGGTTTATGAAGAAAGCGCGGAGAAGCAATTCCAGAGGCTAATTGGAGAGTCGGGCCTAGGAACTCAGAAACCATCGCAACTATATAGGGCGATGGCGGTCCTAGCTAAGAATTGCAACGTGACAAACGACTAAAAAGGTTGTGGCTGATCGATTACCCCAGGCGTGCGGGCAGTCCTGGCAGTGACCGGAGACACGAAATTTGAGGACCTCGCCGAAATGGCGGACATAGTGATGGAGCACATCCGGTGAAGTTGCGTCAATATCACCGAGCACATCGGATTTGACATGCGACACGAAAACGGATTTGGTGCTCAGCGCATTATGAGGGCGGCGTTGGCAGCAGGGGCGCTTCAGGCCCAGGACGATTTTTTCACAAAAAAGCACTGTATAGCAAAACAGATACTTGCATTACTTGACTTTATTTTATTAATCCCCCATGCAAAAAGAGGGGTGTTATAAGTAAGTTAGACCGCTATGTGTATGTGTGTATCTGTCTGTCTGCCTGCTGTGGCACCGTAGCTCTTAAACGGATGAACCGATTTGGATGCGGTTTCTTTTTATTTGAAAGGTTATTTAATCGAGTGTTCTTAGCTATGATTCAAGAAAATTGGTTCAGCCGTTTGAAGATTCTCAGCTTTTTTCTAGTTGATGGAGGGATGTGGACAACTATTGTAGAGAAAGTGCACGGCGTTGATTATGCCATCTAGTGTTGCATATTCGAAACCCTAATGTTAATTGACGATTCTGTGCTGCCGCCTATAGTTCCTTTTTCTTTTAGGATGTGAAATCATAAAATGACTCCTTCCGCTGTAGGTGGAGCGGCCGCGAAGCCTGTGAAACTCCCAGGAAACTTCTGTGCTTCTGGGCGGAGCTAGGCTGGCTAACTTAGCCAGGATACCTACGCACAACGGACCGAATGAGAGTCTAAGTGCGGATAAGAGAGTCCCTACTCTACTCTACTCTACTCTACTAGGTGGAGCGGAAGGGAGTGTCAGACTCTTACTGACTAAAACCCATCCGTGTTCCTCCTTTGCGTTCCAGGGCAGCGGTGACTCTTTCGAACAAATTCCGCAGCCACCACCTATAGTTCCTGCACGCTACATTTAGGGGTACGTGCACAAAGTAGACTGTACCATCTAGCGTTGCATATTCGAAACTTATTAGTAATATATACTTGACAATGACACTTCTGTGCTGCCACTTATAGTTCCTGCACATTCCCTTTAGGTTTGACCGATTCGAAATTTGGTATTCTATTACTGCAATGATATTGCAAGAACATGGTACCTTGACCTGATGCTGTAGCATGACCTATGGTCTGCAGAACACCCAACTCTTCACTTAGTTACAGCAGACGATTCGTGGTTGGGCTCATTTAAATGGCCTCAATGAATAGGTGATAAAAATTTTGTGAAATGTCTGATGATGAAGCAGAAAAAGACAAACAAGTGATTGATGCTAAGCTACTTTCAATCGATATGATATTTTGGTAAACGATAATGTGCCGTTTGGGTGAGTTTAGATTGGAGCGTTTCTAATTAGTGTAAAAAGCAAAAAATAAAATAAAGTTTAAAAAACCCCCGACCTATAAAAGCTCTAAAAAGTAAATAATAACATATATTGATACCTATAGCAGCGCATATTATGAGTCATGTTACATGACCCCAGCGTCATCGCGTCGGGGGACCGCTTATAAACTACTACTAGTTAGAACCTTTACTGGTGAAGGTTTTAACTAGTAGTAGTAGAAGGTTTACTTAGTAAATACAAAAAAAATTGCGGCCTCCGGACGCGATACGCTTGGGTTTTCACAGCTACGCTAAGGGGATATTTTTTGAATATTTACTTTTTTGAGTATTTTTTTCTATAGTAGAAAAATATCATTAGCAGAACAATTGAGGGATAATAATATACACGTAAAAATAATACATAGCCATCGGGGGGTTCCACAAAAACGAAAAAAAAAATGATGGTATCGTCAACTTACTTAAGTGCATCCGGCGGCATCTTACAGTAGGAGAAGTCGAGCTCGGTCAAGGCGAGGCAAGCGGTGAAGAACTGGCGGAAGGAGGGCGGAGGGTCGCGCGCGCGCCGCGCTGTGGACCAGGGGTTGCGCGCCACCCACAGCGAGCCCAGCCGGGCCGCGCAGCCGCGCAGCAGCGCGCCCCACATCTGTGGGGGGGGGCTGTTACTGTCTTCACTTTTGAGAAGGGCATCAACAGAACATTGAAAGAAGAGGTTTGATATGGAAGACTAAACAATTATTATTATTTGAATATTAAAGGGCACGGCCCGTGTGCATATAAAATGTACGCACCGACATTTGTTTGAGCTCTGGATGGACCACGGCCGTGCCCGGGACGTTTTAAACCATTTTGTGACGTTCTACGGTCCGGACACGGCCCTTATGTGTGGATCAACTTTTACAAGTTCAGTTGATTTTAATCGAAAAGGTTCTAACTGAATAGTACGAGATAAAGAAGAGTATAAACTGATGTCTGTATTCCTCCTCTCGTTTGTTAAACCGATAGCTGAGATAATTGGCACACCAACAATGGGTTTACTATAGGCATGCAAATATGCCTATAATAAACCCATGCCTTTCATTAATGTCAATAGGCATACAAATATGCCTAAAGTAAACCCATTTTAATCGGTGTGCCTTTCATTAATGTCCATTATCAGTTTAACAAACGCAACAACTACTCATACAAATAGTACTACGGGCAGTGGGCACTTCGTCATTTCTCGAATTCAAATCAGACGCAGTGCGCAAACGATTTATTTTTTGCTTGCATAAAATTCCCCGACCCGTCTTAGGGCCTCTCCATATTCTAATAATTTCTCTTGTTGCCTGAGCTGCCAAAGAAGCCGTGTTAGGCGTCCGACTATCTTCTACTCTTACTACCGCAACCACGTCTAGCAAACGCTTAAACAACAGTAGTGGAGACGCTCATCTAAGGGAAACGTTTCTATGTCGAAGGGTTCATTGCATTAGGCTGCCTTTATGAAGACCCTAATAGTAATACAATAAATTAATCTTTGTGTGAATGATCTTAGGTCAAAGAAGACCAGAGTTAGTAGTAGTTAGAAAGAATAGGCTAGGTTAGAAAAAATAAACTGAGCACAGGACACGTGTCTAGTGCTGAACGGCACAACTTACTTTATTACTTACGTTTTCTAACGTCGTCTCTGTGTTTGTCAAGTTTAAATACGTTAAAACGTTCGGTTGTGCGAGGAAATTGTATAAATTCTGAAAGCAAAATATTGGAAGAATTAGTAACAAGTAAAAATAACATTTGGCCTGTATTCTGCAAAGGAGTAAAAGTACAGCAGCATTTAGCTAGTGTTATTATGTCTCAAGTAACACAGGGCGGGCGTCCTTTTGACTAGACAGCGAGAGGAAGGAGTTGTCATTCATATTTGACAACTACATATACATAATACCTATATATAAAAAAAATCTAACTGTAAAAATAAATTTAATCGGTGGTAAAATAGAGAATTTACACACTTTTGAGTAAGTCTTCTATCCTTGTCACGCAAAGCTTTATATGTGGGTGGCGCAAAATAACTATGGTCTAAGTGACGTCACACGCAATTAGTGCTCTTCTTTTATTATAGATTTTCTGCGTCTTGTCTTTTCCCTAGGTTTTGAGAAATATAATAAGATATACACCCAGTCAAATACCCTATTTAAAAAGCACAGCCCTGCATTATCCCTTCCCATATCTCTTGAGTCAAAACTGCGCCAGCGCCTCCACCCATATTAGTGTGTGAGTGACGTCCCTAACAAGCCAATCAAAACAAGTTGAACATTACGTAAATATCTCTTTTTTTCTTCGTGAACTTACATGTACGTCGTCTTTGAGGTTGTTATACGATAAGTCGAGATGTGACAGTGTGGACAGATGGCAGGGGTTGTCATTCAACATGGTCGCGAGGTGCATCACAGTCTTGCCAGTGAGGCCGCATTGCGACAACGCAATATGTCGCAGCCCGTCTGGATTGTTCGCCAGCCCGCTCAGTATACTAATAGCACCTATAAAACACAAACAATGGCGTGACGTCATAAATATTCAACGAATAAAACTAAGAGTGATTCACGGCTGATGAAAGTGATACTTGCATATATTGTCTAGCCTACTAAGTAATATGCGCAGTTGCTCAGTCTTTCCGAGGATTTCCTACAAGACAACAAACAAGATTTTGTCAATAGGTTGAGCGTCTTCTTCTTACGTAAAAAGTAGGGAATTTCCAAATGCGCCAGAATTAATGATTTTCGACAGTTCTTCTAAGGACTTGTTACATTGTATTGGAACAAAAAAAAATGGTCGCTCATCCCTGGCAGCATCACGACAAATAGATAGAAGAAATATTAGAAGGATTGATCTTCTAAAGTGTTATATTGATTTGTACTTGGTAGTCCTTTCTTGCAGAAATAGCAACAAATAAGTATGATTAATTCGTTTCATATTTTATGGGCTGGAGTGACATTATTATCTATCCCGGAAATTTGCACGAAAAGTGAGTATAAGAACAAAGGCTATTGTTAATTATCTCACCTTTATCCTCAATATGGTTTTGCGAGAAGTCAATGGTATGCATGGCGGGCGCGTGGCGCGCGCGGGCCAGCGCGTGGCCCAGGCGCGCCGCGTGCTCGTGGCGCAGCGCGGCCGCCCGCCACGACACGCGCGCGCACGCCGGCCGGCCCGCGCGCACCACGCGGCACACGCTCTCCCACGCCTCGCCGTGGGCGCGCACGCCGTCCCCGCAGACGCCGTTGAACCAGGTATTGTGTTGTAATGCCATTACTAATGGGATGAGGTCTCTGAACAAACGATCAAACATTTATGTTAACCTGCTTCAAAATCAAGTTATTTAGTCAAATTAACGTGAGAGTTGGCTCTTTTTGAACGTATTTTACAACATAAAGTCGCCCATCAAGCAATCCGCCTGCAGATTGTTTTTTTTAGGCTATGATGGCCACTGGCAGATCTAGCGCGCTAGGGCTATCAACTGCTTAACCGGACTAAGTTTGGATCTCGGATATCTTATAGTCATGGCTAATCAAGATCATTCAAGGCATGTTTGGTAGTGTAGATGCCAAGTTCTAAATATGCAAACACGGTTTCTGAAAGCGTGCTCACGCCTCTGTATCAAATCAGCAGTCAAATTTCACGTTAGCTGTCTTGTCTTGTCTTATTAGAAAATTATCTTCCAATAAGAATACATTGAAAACAGTTATCATCATCATATCAGCCTGAAATGACCCAATGAAGTGACTGAGTATAAAAACAAAAACAGAAAAATAAAATGGTACCTCTGATCTAAATGATCGAAATCCTTTAGATGTAACATTCGTATGTCATGTGCCAGATATATCGTATCAATATCCCACGCCACTTCAGCTCTGAAACAAGAACAAGTACATGGGTCACTCACACCTGCTATAATAGCAATGGGAGCAACGGAAATATAATAACAACACCAATATAAAACCGAATTATTTTAGATTAGTATTTAGTTATTTAATATGAAGCATTTTAATTTGCGGTTTTACGTGAGTTTGATCAAGTCACAATGATACATTGTAAGTAATTCGTGCTAGTTCTTATTGTCGCCAATGAACAATAAAGTGTGACCATGTTTTTGGCGTCATAACAAAATATAAGTCACAAATAAGAAATTGTTCAGCAATGTCTAGAATAGACCTATACAAATTGAACTCGATTAAAATGACCTCTATGTATGCAGAATGCATTCTTCCTCCTTCATTTATATTATATCCGGTTCCAATCCATTCTGTTCGTGACCTAGATAGTCTAACATACACAACGTGTGCTCAGACTACTTTTAGGGTTCCATATTCAACTAATGGGCGCTAACAAGACCCATTACTTTTCCTGCCGTACGTTCGGTTCCGTACCATTATCTATATTGAAAAAAATACCGGCCAAGTGCGAGTCGGACTCGCGCACGAAGGGTTCCGTACCATTATCTATATTGAAAAAAAAAAACCGGCCAAGTGCGAGTCGGACTCGCGCACGAAGGGTTCCGTACCGTTATCTATATTGAAAAAAAAAAAACCGGCCAAGTGCGAGTCGGACTCGCGCACGAAGGGTTCCGTACCATTATCTATATTGAAAAAAAAAACCGGCCAAGTGCGAGTCGGACTCGCGCACGAAGGGTTCCGTACCGTTATCTATATTGAAAAAAAAAAACCGGCCAAGTGCGAGTCGGACTCGCGCACGAAGGGTTCCGTACCATTATCTGTATTGAAAAAAAAAACCGGCCAAGTGCGAGTCGGACTCGCGCACGAAGGGTTCCGTACCATTTTCTATATTGAAAAAAAAAACCGGCCAAGTGCGAGTCGGACTCGCGCACGAAGGGTTCCGTACCATTATCTTGAAAAAAAAAAACCGGCCAAGTGCGAGTCGGACTCGCGCACGAAGGGTTCCGTACCATTATCTATATTGAAAAAAAAACCGGCCAAGTGCGAGTCGGACTCGCGCACGAAGGGTTCCGTACCATTATCTATATTAAAAAAAAAAACCGGCCCAGTGCGAGTCGGACTCGCGCACGAAGGGTTCCGTACCATTATCTACATTGAAAAAAAAATCGACCAAGTACGAGTCGGACTCGCGCACGAAGGGTTCCGTACCATTTTCTATATTGAAAAAAAAAACCGGCCAAGTGCGAGTCGGACTCGCGCACGAAGGGTTCCGTACCATTATCTTGAAAAAAAAAAACCGGCCAAGTGCGAGTCGGACTCGCGCACGAAGGGTTCCGTACCATTATCTATATTGAAAAAAAAACCGGCCAAGTGCGAGTCGGACTCGCGCACGAAGGGTTCCGTACCATTATCTATATTAAAAAAAAAAACCGGCCCAGTGCGAGTCGGACTCGCGCACGAAGGGTTCCGTACCATTATCTACATTGAAAAAAAAATCGACCAAGTACGAGTCGGACTCGCGCACGAAGGGTTCCGTACCATTATCTATATTTAAAAAAAATCGGCCAAGTGCGAGTCGGACTCGCGCACGAAGGGTTCCGTACCATAATCTATAAAAACGCCAAAAAACACGTTTGTTATATGGGAGCTCCACTTAAATAGTCTCTTGATTAACTTAACACAGGATAAAATTTGAATATGTATATTTATGTTTCCCTATATCCCTAAAATGGTAGTTTATGATGTGACAGCCAAAAGTTATAAACAGCTATACATATTGATGAGTTACCTGAAGGGCGTTTGGCAGAGGTCGCACATCGCTGCGTACTGGTTAGAGAAATCTCCGCATGTCGAATGTTTCCGAGTGCCGCTCACTTGAGGCACTGGGTACGGTAGATTTACCTGTGGAGGAAAACCTTACTATAGAAATACAGAATTCAAAACGTGCTTAAGGTAAAACTTAATGCTTCGATAAGGACTGGTCCTTAGTAGCTCTGGACAAAAAGAAATGGAAAGTGACGGGTACGGTCTTGTAATGACATTTATTAGTCGCCATCGGACTGCACAACTAGTCAGGACACTTTTTACTGAGACCTTAATGCGTTTAGAAATAAAACATAATTATCTCTGACAATATTTTAGTCTACTCTAAACACGATATGAGTTTATCCAGTTCTATTGTAACAAAAATAGCTGCAAAAAAATGATTTAGTTGAGGCAGCATTTTCACAGATAAGAAAGTCCATGGGAGAAATTTCTATTATAGTGATTTACAAATACACTAGTGACTTAATTTAACAAGTTGCTATCGAACAAGCACTCCACATGTTGCGCAGAAGTTGTGTCGCGTGTAGAATAGATATGCAGCTAAATCCTATTCTTCTAAGTCATATCCTAATGACGACACGGTTGGCGCAGTGGTTGAGCAGTTGATTGCTGCGCTGCGTTTTGCGGGTTCGATTCCCGCACTGAACAAATACTTGTATGGCCTACAGATTCCGGTTCCGGCTCCGGTTCTGGCTGTTCGTGTATGTGAGTTTGTATGTTTGGAAACGCACCCACGATACAGGAGAAATTCCTAGTGTGGGCCAGTTTGAAAAAAAAGTAAAAAATCAGCAGTTCGGTGGCAGAGCCAAACTTGCGCAATTATACATTGCTACAGGAGAACGTGTTTATGTTCTCAAAGAAACCCAAAAAAGTGTTCTAATTAAAATAGAAACTGCATTTCTGTTATGTACGATAAATGGGTTTTTAACTAATTTAGGCCACTACTGATTTCGGACTCATACCTACCTAATTAAATGGATGTTATCGCACCAGATGACTATTTAACCCCTTATCAGTTATCGCACGCTAAGTAGGTACCATAGCAGGAAAAACGGGGCTATTATTATTAGCCGAGGAACCATCATCATGTTTCCTTATTAAGTTAGTGAGTAGATATTTCACTTACAACGCGTTGTAATGATGATTCACACAGGACGATTACTTTTATCCTTATAAATACGTTAACCGGCGCGACAATTAGAAAAATTAATGTTGATTGTCGCGCTAATTTAGATCGTATGAATAAGAGATGAAACTCTAAACGGTACATGAAATATTCATTTTTATACAAACCTTTGATATTATGTCGACCACGGCTACATTCGGGAATAAGTCGTCGAAGGCCGCAACGATGGCGTGTAGTACATTTACGACGCCTTCCGCGGTACCTTCCTCACCTGAAAATAATCGCATAGTGAGTAACGGACTCACAGCTAAAGAGACCAGATAAGTTTTCCTATCACTGGGAAACCTCATCCATACTTAAAACTATGTTTAATTTGTAGATACAATGAAGCACTCTATAGGTACATTAATAGATTCATATTTTTAAACCTACAACTTGATGAATAGTTAAGTACGAGTATGTTAAGGTGGAAGCGCCAGGGTAGCCCGCGAAATTCCAATTTTCTTACGTTTACGACCTGTAAATTGCAAAAAACGAGAGAAATTTAAATTTCGCGGGCTAGCTATTTCTAGGACTTTTTAGTAACTATTAATGTCACGTATTGTTTTTTTCCCTTCCTATTCTTTATTTTATAAACAAACATGTGAAGAATAACACTGTGTAGGTCTATCGTAGTAAATGTTAACAGCTATGTAAGTAAGCAGGTAGGTAGGTACATAAATAACTAAAACAACGTATCCATGATTGAGAAACCGAATGTGTATTCATAGGCTTTAGAATTCAATTTCGAATTAATAATCTCGTGTTACTTTGAGCTAAAAGCAAACAGCAAAAACCGCTGAAAGGTAAAATTAATTTATTATCTATAATTAACGGAAAATCAGTTGTAATCATTATTATTTTAATGATGCTGTTTTATAGTCTTGTCTAAGAGCTATTACATTAGCATACAATGGTAGTCGTAACTCTTCTAGAGTCTTCTAAAGGAGTAAGTAATTCAAACTGTCTGTCAAATATCTTTGACTGTTTAAGTTGCAATTCAAAGTAATTCTTAAAGATTAAAGAACGTTATGTTTCGGAGTTTTCTACAATAGCTTTCAGTCTCATTCTTTCTTTCTGTACGTATCTAAGATATCTTTGAATTTTCATCATCAAACCTGCATACTGATCCAGTTCTATTTATCTGACTAGACTCCTAAGTAGATAATAAATTCTCTTAAAATTACGAATCACGACTTTATAGTATACAGCTGCTTTCGTCTCGCTTTCATCTAATATGTATGTAAAGGAGTGGCCTGATCTAGAAATCCAGACTATTAGGTCTTTATGAATATCACATGCAATAAAACCATCTGCTAGTAAAGCTACTTTAGTTTGCCTATCTATAGATAGAAGAGAATGGCGTCACTTGGCTAACGACCCTAGCCGTCGTATGTGACGGTAATTGACTTGATCTTTGGTTGTTAACAACCAGTCAGGATTAAGTGAAGTATCATCAATCAACCTTCTGAGTCAACATGTTGCCCATCTGTAAACACCTATTTATGTGTACTGCTTACTATAAAAAAAACCGGCCAAGTGCGATTCGGACTCACGCACGAAGGGTTCCGTACCATTATCTATAAAAAAAAAAAACGGCAAAAATATCACGTTTATTGTAGGGAAGGCCACTTAAATATTTATTTTATTTGTTGTTATAAGTAGCGGCAACATAAATACATCTTCTGTGAAAATGGTTCATGAAATACAGCCTGGTGACAGACAGATGGACAGCGGAGTGTTAGTATAGATGTTTTATCTCACGAGTGCGGGCGAGCCATAGTTGTGTAGGTAAATGTACGTGCACATTGTCTTAGTGTGTGTAAGCTTGTGTCAGTCGCTCACAAGCTTACGCACACTAAAATAATGTGCACGTAAATTTACCTACACAACTATGGCTCGCCCGCACACATGAGATAAAACAACTGTAATAGGGTCCCATTTATCAACAAAAAGCTACACTAAAATAATGATTATAATGACTGACTCTTCTGACTCTAATGAAAAAAAAAAAAAAAAGTAGAAACCCTAAAAAAGTTGTCACTTACCTATAAGTATGGATACTGGCTTGTGTTCATGGATGAGTGTTATTGACAGATGATTAGCCTTTTTACTGTCCAGTGCCTCTATTTCCATCAAGTGAAATCCATTGTCAACCTGACATCATTTACAAAGGTTATTTCATTGACAAAATAAATCAATGTTTCCTGTAAACCTTGAACTACAATGGCCACACTTAAAAGAGAGTCTTACTCATGCCATACCTACTGACTGGATATTTGACATGTATGAGTAGTACTTTAGCCTTGTGCAATCTTTATTCACAAGCTTGCCCACCATTTCACCGTCAAAGTTTAGTGCATGGCTGTCATTAAGGAAACAAACTTTGTGTAGGTACCTTTACAAATGTGTTTAGAGACCACAACATAAAACCCACATTTTCTATAGCTCAGTGGTCAGTTTCAAAGAAACTAGTACAGAAAATGAAACTTAAACTATATTCATATTCTTATTAAACTACACAATAAGATAACAATAGACTACTGATTTGTACTGACTAGAATCAGAATAATATCAGCTGATATCTCGCATATAGATAAATATTTTTGAATTCCAGTCATTAATGTAATAAGAACTTGTTCAGAAACAATGTATTTTTTTAACTTACTCGTGTTGGAATTTTTGCTGTGGTTATGAAAATTCTGTATGCTGTTACAATCTGAAATAAAATAAATGTGATGATCTGTATGTAATAAATATTATTGCTAGAGAAAGAGTGCCTTCCTACTAGATAAAGTGATAGAGGTGGTGTAACAGGCAATCAATTAACAAATAAGTTTAAATTGACTGTTTTACTGTGATTAATTCTATCATTCTCATTTACATTTTATACTTTTGGGAGCCCCAACCAGACAATGGGATTATATTTAGCTTTTTTAGAATTGTGTCAATGAAAATAATAAAGCCAATGAATAAATTGGTTTAGTCATTGTGTCTAAAGTTGACCATATGGTTTATTGTGATTGTATGTATGTGTCCACAGGGAACACACACACACAGCTTAGCAGCACAGTTAGATACAGGCACACCTACATGACTCATCCTATTGACGGCGCCTTATCAATATCAACAAAAACCTACACTGAAATAGAGATGATAATGACTGGAATAGAAATGTTTATAAGGTCATTGTTTTCAATTTTGTGTTTTTTTTATATGGAATAGCCACAGTTAATAATTAATATTTTTGTTAAATATTCATAGTTCAGTTAATAGAAAAAAAACTTTTTCATGAACTTGGTACACAAATTTAACAGATAATAATTTAAGCTGAGAAAAACATGATAAGATAGTAGAATTTTATTGTGAGTGTAGCTTCAATAGAAAAGCAGCTAGTTATGACTATGAAAGTATTAATGTGAAAGGTTTATAACCTTCCTTTTTGCTTCGCCGTAGTCGGGTAAAAATTAGATGATTGAGTGCAATTGAATTTAATAGAAAAATAAAAAATATTGTTCATGTCATATTATTTTTTAACATTTATTGCAAACAGCATTTTAATAATAAGTTATGCTTACCAAAACCTTGTTGTCTACTTTATCACCTCTTGATTCCATTCGTATGAGGGATTTGTAAAGAATTTTAACGTTTTTCCCCAACACATTGCTGATACTGTCTGTAAAAAATAAATAAAATAAAAGAAAAACTGGCCAAGTGCTAATAAATACTTAAGATACACATGTCACAGTTATATATAAGATTCCTTTATAACTAAGTACATTTAGAAGTATTTAATTAACATTTACGAACCACTCAATTCCGTAGAAATATGAGATTTTGTTGACATTTTCGCGATTTTCTTCAGTGTCATTACTCCCACAAGATGTAAATATTTTCAATGTACAATACATCCATAGTAGGCACAACTCATTAATAAAATATTATTAGTTGAACACTAAGACACACAAACAGTGCATTTCATTAAAATATTAAATAATTATTAGGATTATTGACCTAAAATCCACCACAACACCATTTCATTGGGAAGGTAGGGCACAGAACATACATAAACTAGGGAGGATGAAGGGCACCACAGAATACATAATACCTTAGTTGTCCCTAGTGCACAGAATACATAAAGCCTTAAAGATTGCGATACTGTTCGTAGTGTTGTCATAAAAATATCTTACTAAACCGACAAGCCTGTGTCTATGATAAGAGCTCTTGCATTGACCTCTAGAATAAAGGTCAAGGTAAGAGTCTGACATTCTGATAGCCGTAACAGACGTTCGAATTTGGTACGGCGGACTAACTCCGCCCACAAGATTTGGTACGCTCCCGGACCATATCTGCCCGTGTGTAGAGTGGTCCGCGAACATTATTATTATTAATTGAGTCTGCCGCGGTCCGCTTGTTTGCACAGCGGATTTGGTCCGCTCCGTACCAAATCTGGACGTGTGTACGCTTGGGCCGTACCAAACTACCACAGACTACCATAAAAATTTAAAAAATGTATTTCTCTTAATAAAATTTAGCCAATCCTCTGCTTTTTTTCCGCTTTTTACGGTGTGGTTGGTACATGGTGGTTGTAATGTCAAAGTCAAAGTCAAAGTCAAAGTCAAAGCATTTATTTCAATTAGACCATTTACAGGCACTTTTGAATTGTCAAGGTCGGTCGGTCAAAAAAAAAAGATGAAGCTATTTGCACGTTCCAAAGCGTAGATCACTATGGAGAAGAACGTGCAAGAAACTCCACGGACACTCTTTTAAAAATAAGTTTTTGTTACAAAATTATGGTTACATCATTCATATTGAAATTATACATATATGTGAGAACGATGTAAAAGACGTGCAGGATAGTCCGGAGTAAAAAAGAAACAATTCAAAGAAATAATTAAAATAGACCATGGCAGCCGAGAGATGACCAGTCTCAGCTGACGGCGCCCGTTCACGAACATGACGCATACGCTAGCACCATTCGGCTCGACCATTTTTAAGGGAGCCAAATGATCCAACGCAAACGCCACCATCAGCCAGACTTTTGAGTGAGCATGACATCCCCAATCGCCAGGGTACATTCAAGTCAAAGACCTACCCAAAATGATCATTATAGTTTAAATTTGAGGGACCTACATAGTACTCACACATGTGCCGTTAATGCATGAAATTATACAATGCTAAATAAATTGAGCCTATACAATAAAAAAAAAAAAATATAGCATTCTTACAATCTTCATCCGGTCCAACAATATTTCCAAATGCTAACAGATTACTTTGTGCGCCCTAATGGCTGTGGAGCAGGACCAGCATTGAGCCAAGCATTTTTATCTTCAATATACTCCCCTAACTTATAATATGCTTGCCTGCATAGTGTGCGTTTAACATGTTGCTGCTATTGTTGCTTCTACCACCATAATTTTTGTGTACTTGAAGGCGCACAATTCAGTATAGTATATATACTCTGTGGCGTGGTGGGCGGAGTTAGTCCGCCGCGTGGTCCGCCGGACCAGATCCCGTCGTGTGACGTGTGTTGCGAGATCGAATTTTGTGGGCGGAGTTAGTCCGCCGTACCAAATCCGAGCGTCTGTTACGGCTATTACGGCTATGAAACTCTCTCGGACGGAATGAAAAAAAAAAAGGTAGTGGGTGTTATAGGTCTAGGTCAGACAGGCAGTCGCAACTCGCACGCAACAAGTAAAGCCAACTTGTAACATCCAACAAAATTTGTTGATAGTGTTAAAAAATTATGATGGTAGCGGCAACAATAGCAGCAACATTACAACCACCATGTACCAACCACATTTTTATTGTAGTCTGTGGTAGTTTGGTACGGCCCAAGCGTACACACGTCCTGTACGGAGCGGACCAAATCCGATGTGCAAACAAGCGGACCGCGGCGGACTCAAATAATAATAATAATGTTCGGCAGACCACTCTACACACGGGCGGGTATGGTCCGGGAGCGTACCAAATCTTGTGGGCGGAGTTAGTCCGCCGTACCAAATTCAAGCGTCTGTAGCCGTAGCCGTAACAAACGTTCGAATTTGGTACGGCGGACTAACACTACATTTACAGCTGTTCTGTTTTAGCATGTGGTTTTAGCTGTTTGACCATCTATATTAGTCTATGGCTGTTTGTCAATTCTTATGTCAAGGCTATGTAGTCTCAGTGTTGCCACTTTAGTGATTTTGTCACTAGATTTAGTGAATTTTAGGACTTTGATAGTGATAATCTGAAAAAAAAATAACTGAAAAATTATTTGATGACTTTTAGTGATATTTATCGAATGTTGTGGTTTGGATCCAGGATACACTTTGCCGAGCAAAAATTTCCTGTTTCGGAACGTAGCTTTAGACGTCTTTGTTTGGTTATGCTTGGGGATTCCCCAACTAATAAATCAAACCTAACGTATGTAAAGTTTGTATGAGTGAGTGCTGCATACTATTGCTTGCAGGGCTTGTTAACGTTACCAAATAACAAAATAATAACCGTTACATAACGTTAATTTCAATTGTGATACCATAGTAACGTTATAAAATTTACCGGTATTTGATAACAATACCAGTAATATAACGTTAAGTAACATTTAACGTAAAATACGAGAATTATCGTTTTAACGGTAAAATAATTTGTGTTATTATAGCCCGCGAACTTTCTTGTATTTTTTGCTATTGGAAGGTCAGTGTCAGGTTGTAATTTAATCAAAATGTGATGCGCAGCAACAACAATTATGTATTTACATAGATGTAACCATAAGAATCATTTACTCATCATCATGAACTTAGATTTGATGTGTTTAATAACCAGATTTCCTGAATCTAGCTAAGAGAAAAGAAATGTTAATATGGTTATAATTATGTACCTACTTACATATTTTTTACTGTCGTGAATCATATTTTGATCAAGATACAACCTGCCACTTCACCACCTTACAGAGATAACCGTTTAAAAATAACGATAAAATTAACGTTAAACTAGAAATAACGTTAATAAAGAATAACGTTAAAATGGTGCTTGAATAACGTTAAACCTATTACCGTTATTTTAATATTAACGTTAACTCCTGTCAATGCAAGGTAACGTTATAATTTTTTACCGGTATTTAAAGCCCTGATTGCTTGTATTTAGTTAGTTGCTAGTTTTCGTTCGCGAAAGTAGGAGACAATACTTATCGAAATCATTCAAGTCAAGATCTAAAGTTTTTGTGTGTGTTTTTGTGTAGTATTTATTTCGCATTATCATGGACGTGCCACTGAAAAAAAAGACTTTTTATTCTCAAAAATATCGGAAAGAATGGGAAACCCAAGAAGAGTTCAAGGCTTGGTTGCGGCCTGTAGCAGACGATCCTACAAAAGCCTTTTGTACTTTTTGTCATTTTGATATGTTTGCAAGAATTGGCGACATTAATAGCCGTAACAGACGCTCGGATTTGGTACGGCGGACTAACTCCGCCCACAAAATTCGATATCGCAACACACGACGGGATCTGGGTCCGGCGGACCTCGCGGCGGACTAACTTCGCCCACCACGCCACAGAGTATATATACTATACTGAATTGTGCGCCATCAAGTACACAAAAATTATGGTGGTAGAAGCAACAATAGCAGCAACATTACAACCACCATGTACCAACCACACCGTAAAAAGCGGAAAAAAGCAGAGGATTGGCTAAATTTTATTAAGAGAAATACATTTTTTAAATTTTTATGGTAGTCTGTGGTAGTTTGGTACGGCCCAAGCGTACACACGTCCAGATTTGGTACGGAGCGGACCAAATCCGCTGTGCAAACAAGCGGACCGCGGCGGACTCAATTAATAATAATAATGTTCGCGGACCACTCTATACACGGGCGGATATGGTCCGGGAGCGTACCAAATCTTGTGGGCGGAGTTAGTCCGCCGTACCAAATTCGAACGTCTGTTACGGCTATAAGAAACACAGAGTAACAAAAAAACATATACATAAATCTGACTTAGTGTCTAAAAACCGACAAATTGAATTTCTGCCCGCTTCTAAAAATAATACAAATACGTTGAAAGTTGAAGGAACATTGTCCCTGTTCATTGTAGAACACACATCCATACAGCAAATTGACCACTTAACTGAAGCTTTAAAAAAATGTATTACTGATTCAAAGAGTGTTATTGATTTTTAGTTTTGACATGTTTATTTTTGTTCTTTGTATCCACAATTAAAATATTATTTTTTGACTTACCTTGTGATTTAATTTTAAATTATTTAGTGAATTCTGGGGATTTTTTTAGTAAAAAATATCGCTAAATCTGGTGAAATTTCAGACCAAAACTAGTGAAAAAGTTTTCTGCAAGGTGGCAACACTCTGTGTCTCATGTCAATGTCATGTTTGCTCGAAGGAATCGAAGCATCCTATTTTTAAAACAATAATAATTGCAATTAAAACCTTTGGAAGAAGTAAATCTTTGTATCGGCAATGAATAAAAACTACGAGAGATGCACTCATTGTAATCGTCGCAAATGGCTTGCTACAGGTTGTCTGCGTAAGTGGTTGAAGCCACTGGAATGTAAACATTTACAGCGAAATGTTGATAACAAAAGAGAGTTTAACAACACAGATATTGCTAACGGCGTATTTTTACCCGATCGCAAACCTTCTGTAAACACAAACAAATTTGTAAAGTTTTGGAAAAATAAATTGTTCATAACTGGCAATGTCAGGTCGTTGCAGAGATACTTTGGCAATAAAAATAATGGTGGCGAACATTTATGCAGTCTAAACAAATGTAGCGGCGATGCATCGACATCGTCGGATAAGAGAGTTATTGCTGCTCCTAGTTATGAGACAAAAAAGGATTTTCAATCAAACAAACAAGCAATAAAATGTCAACATTCTGAGGGTCATTCAGTGCTGCGAGGACACCACCAACATGCCTCACTTGAAACGTGCGCTATTTATTGCCAGTTATCAAAGTAAGTGCAGTGATCCTTTATTTATTTATAATTTTGCAAATAGCTAACTCAGTTGCAGCCTCAAAAAAAAAGTGTATGTAAACAACTGATACATCATTAAATTACACAATGAAAACAGTAAGTAGTAAATAGTCAAGCATGACATTCCCTTTACAACCTTGACACATCAATAAATTCATAAACAGGAAACAAAATGGCAGGTAGTAGGTAGGTGCATATAATATAGCATTTACCAGCTTTTTCTGTGAGTACTCTCCAGAGCTTATTCCACAAGAACTATGCATTATTCCCTGGTGTAAGTTTTCCGTGGCAACTTGCAGTGAAGCTTAGCTTCACATCAGTGAAGGAGTTATAATTGAATCAGTACTTCTAAGTATGAACCTCCTTCAGTAGCATAGATAGGGGAGGCAGCCCGCCTCGGGTGACACCCGGATGTTTGTTAACTGCTGTTTTCAGTCGGGTGTCACCCCTAAACTTTTGATGCAATGAAACCTGTTGGAAGTGGTGAGCAAAAATTATCTTGCACCCCACTTCCTACTGTTCTTGCATTCTGCACTCTCTTACTTTTGAGATTTTGTGTCTGTATAAATCAACAAAATGACTTCTATTTATTTAAGTATGAATAATCAAAAGAAAATAAAACCTTCCTGAGTTGGTGTGCAAAAATTTCCTCAGTTCTTGAGCTTTTCTGCATTTAAGGGTGATACCTGACCGTTCGCTGATTTTTTTGTCACAGTTTCAGTCGGGTTACACCCGGCCCTAAACAGGTGACACGATGAAATGAGTCCAATGTGGGATGCAAGAAATTTCAACTCTCTTAGTTCTTCTGCTTTTCTGCATGAGTCAGCAAAAGGTTAAAAATGTTTTTGTGTAAAATGGCTATTTTCTTGCTAACTGTACATTTTTTTTTAAATCTGTGAGACCATTTTCGTGTAGCTGCAACGGATGAGGTACTTCCCCTTACTGCCCCCCTGAAAGTTTCCACCCTGTATATTATAATTTTGCCAGTATTTGTCCTTTTCATGGAACTAGGCTTGTCCCCCCCTATTGCATGGGACTGTTACATAACTGGCCTATGTGGGTGTAAGTACTAAAAATATGTACACCTCTCCCTAACCCTGTGGGAATACACAGATGTTATGTGAGAAATAATAATTTCTCGCATAGCCATTTAGTCTGCTTTTTCAGAAATAAAAACATAGTTTGATTTCCGTATTGTAATTATGTGCTTGGTTTTATTATTATTCTCTATTATAATAAATTGCAGCTCTGAACTTAACAAGATCTGCATTCAACTCCCACCTGTGGTGACTCTCCATGTGTCCGTTTCAATGGCGCGGCCATGACAATTAAAAAAAAAAACCATGCCAAGATTTTGTAAAAATTTGTAAAAGTTGATTCCCAAAACCATAAATTTGTCAAAGCCATGGTTTAAAAGTTATAAGGGTTTGAACGTGGCCGCGCCATTGTAACGCGGCGAACCGCGCGGCCACGGAGATCTTTAAAACTAACCGTTGCAGCGACCTGAAATTTAGGTGAATAACAGATTGAATTTGTAAAAAAATTGTAATAATATAGAAAAAATCCTGGGTTTATATTTTAGGAGCTATAAGACTAAAACCCCATGGCCGCGCTATTGAAACGGTGAAAAATACGTTATGGCGAGAGGTCTGAAGTTTTTTGTAAAACCTAGATAGATTTGAATTCGTCGAAATAGATAAAAATGCACAATAAAATCCTAGGTCATTTCAGGAGCTGCGGAATAAAATTTTTGAGTAGGATATATTACTCTATTACTTAAATATTTTTTTACAGGCATGGCTGGTACTGGGGTGGCATCACTTCAAGTGAGGCTGAAGAATTGCTTGCAGGGCAACATGATAATGTATTCTTAGTGCGAGATTCGTGCGACTCCCGCCATATTCTCTGCGTGTCGTTCCGATGTGTAGGTCGCACGTTGCACGCACGTCTGCGACACGCTAATGGACTATTTTCTCTGAACAATGAGACATTTGTACCAGCAAACAGAATCTCAGAACATTGTGCAGCTGTTGATGTCAAATCAAACCTTTTTGAGATGCCAGTCAAATTAGCAAGACCTCTGAACAGGTAAGTACTCATTTTGTCATTATTACAAAGAAATTCTAAAGTTGATTGATTGTTTTATAACATATTATTATTTTCAGATTTGCGAAACTGGACTCATTACAAATGATTTGCAGATTTGTCATTAGACAAACTGTGTCAGCACAAGTATGGAGCAAGTTGCCACTACCGCCAAACTTAATATCTTACGTATCTATTGGCAGTGATTATATTGTACCATCATAGCTAACACTGATGTGCCTTTAGTACTCATAGACATGTTTATTGTAAGCATATTTACACAACCTTTTTTAAGAGACTGCCACATTATGAACCATATGAATATACTAATTGTAAATTTTATACTAAAGTCAATATTTTATTAGAAAATTATGAAGGTAAAAATGAAAAATAACAACAATGTAGCAATTAAACTATTTATTACAAACAACTAAATATGAATAGGTAATACTTTGAATGTCTAATTCATAAAGTTTTCTCTGTGTGGAAATGTTTTATAACCATCACTTATTTGCCTAATATAATCTTCATAAATATTACTTCAGTGTATTCATTCCAAGCATATTTTTGGCCTGAAAGATAAAAAGTAATATTTAGCAATAACATAATCAATAAATACTTAATTAATGAAGTATAATCAAATAGAATAAAGGATATCATTTGACCATAATGTTTAGTAAGAAAAAAATCAATAAACATGCAATAAACCCATTTACACATACACTCCGAGTGTACATTTTAGTGTTAAACACCATACTTATAATTAAAACGCTTTAAACTTATTGCCAAAATTGCGGTTTTAAACTGACAGTTAATTTTCGCGCGAAAACGGGCGATGATTCAAAAAAAAATTTTTAGTTGCGACTAATCCAACTAAAAAATTTTTTTGCACGGACAAACATACAGACATACAAACTTACAAATATACATACACTTATGAAATTTGGCCCACATGTTTGAAGCTGGTATAAACTAACATGTACAAAAACTGCAATTCTGACAATATTACATACATACGGGTCCAATTGATAACCTCCTTTTTTCTGAACTTGGTTAAAAAAGCAGCACCCATGGTAATAAATATGGGGTAAAGAAGAGAAGAGCAAAAGAACTTTTAAAAAAATTGAAGGACGAAATGCAGTGCGTGTTTGGGACATTTACGATTGAACGCAATAAATCCACATCTTGTTTGTTTAGCAACTACGCCAGTAGGTATCCATTAGTATCGTTAAGCGTAATAAGTCTATGAATAGATGTGTTGCTCAGAAAACGTGTATGGAATATGATTTGTTTTACCACTACTACCCGCATAATTTTAGAAAGACAACTATTAGAACTGAGCTAAACTATATCAATTTGGAGGTATCGGAACCGGAGGCATACGCAAGATCAACAGTCATAATATCAACAGTTAAAACATCAACACCGTAAGACCAACGATTCAAAATCTCAACACTTCAGAATCTCAACAGCTTAGTAAGTCAACAGTTCAGAAGATCAAAGTTTAAAATCCCAACTTTGACATGGGGCACCCCGACTCGGACAGGTTAGGTTAGAAGGGGATGGTGCGTGGCGTGGTTATTTGTTTTCAAACCCTTGAGCCCCGCGAAGCGGGGCTCCGACTTGCTAGTATTGACCTAATAGGTCTTTCAAAGTTGGGATTTTAAACTTTGATCTTCTGAACTGTTGACTTACTAAGCTGTTGAGATTCTGAAGTGTTGAGATTTTGAATCGTTGGTCTTACGGTGTTGATGTTTTAACTGTTGATATTATGACTGTTGATCTTGTGTATGTATCCCCTCTGATAACGCGATTTAGGATTTTGTCAAGTTAGTTCGCAGCTGTCGAGATGTCGCTGCGAGTCTCATTTGTTGTGATGTTGATTCTGCTGCGCTGATTTTTTGTAGCGGCAGATGCCGCTACATTAACAAAACTAGCTGTAGATTTGTTTTCAAATTGTGAAAATGAGCAAATGATGTCCAAAGAAAACCTTTTTTTCATACATTTATAATGGAAAACAAATCATTTGTATATTATGTAATCCCTTACCGTTGTAAATGCGGCGGTTAATGTTTGCGGGGCTGCACCCACCGGACTTAAATTCAATGCCGACTGAACCAACTGGGCATCACGAATACGAGACGCAATAAAACTCTTTGTGCCACTATTGTCCTGGCTGCTGTCTGTTAGATAAAACAATTCTGCTGCTTTATATATTCCTGCCACACCCACACGTCGGACATACCAGTTGAACTGAAAGTTAATGAATTTGCTTAGCGCAGGCTTGGCCCGTATTTGTAGATTTTGACGATCCCGGCTCAAGGCTTTTAGGCCCGAGGCGAGGGCTGAGGTTTCCAGTATTTCAGAGCATTCTCCATAAAAACCCGTTGGTCTTTACTGGGCCATTGCCCGGATTTGCATAGTGAAGTTCATTTAATGTCTTTCCCTTCCCTGAGACACTGCCAAGAGGGCTCTTCCTTAGGGATCCTTGCATGATAACTGGGTAAGGGCCTTCTCCTTACCCAGTTATCATGCAAGGATCCCTAACTGTTTTAGGAACTGCTTTGTACTCACATCCACACTTCTGTCACCAGAATGATAGCATATGTCATCAACAAGTGATAGTAATGTAGCCAAGCAATTAGGAACATTGTTAGGTAGTGTTTGAATAGCCATTGCTTTGGGCCATGTTGTCCTAAAAAAGAATAAAAAATAGGTCAGTATTGCACTTTCATAAAAACTTCTTTTTATTTTTTTTGTTATTAAAGAGTTCTCACTCACTTGTATGGTTCAATCATCATTAATCTTTGGAATATAGCATTCTCAACAAATTGGGCTGGTACTTTTTCCTGTGAGTCTGTTTTGGGCCACTGCAGGACAGAAAATTAATTATGAGTAGGTAATGCATGATTAGGAAAATAAAGAAAATATAAAAAAAATCATATTGACTTACAGTTTTCATGGCATCCACTAGTTTTTCATTACATTTAACATTAAAGTAATGTACCAGATCGCCTCCTCCATTTGGGAATAGTCCATGTGTTATAGTTGGATACCCTGCTGCTTTGGCACCAGAACTCAGTGACTCTACAGACCATCCACTCTTGGGTACAAATTGTAATGCATTTTCCAAAATAGTTTTTTTAATATTTTCCTCATATTGATGATCTTCCTGTTCATGCTGATTTTGATTTGGGAAGGTAGTAGGAATAGAGAGTTTTTGTTCCTTTTCAAGATTGATTTCAACTTGAGAACTTATTCCATGTGAATTATTGACGGAAATACAGGCAAATGGCCTTATGGTTCTATGGCCATTCTTCAAGGCTGTTAACAAAATAAGAAAGTACTCAAAAGGAAGAATGATCTATATTCTAGAATGAGTTTAGGGTGATTGAATGTGATGGGTCTTTGGAAAAAAATAATCAATATGTCATTTATTAGTAGTAAAAAGTGATTTAATAAAAAACATTCATAGCTAATAAATATTAGTCACAATTCATTTTTAATGCTTGCATTTTATTTATATTAATACATTCAGATAGGCGAGCAATAAGGCCTTCTATCAGATGAAAAGCATTCAATGCAGAATATATTATTTCCTTCATATTTTCCTTAGGTATATTATCTAAAACATTTCCTCCTACATTGAGTGACATCTCAACTTTCTCATCAGGAAGATGTTTTCCTTCTTCAATATCTTTAAGTTTGACCTCATAATGAGCTTTAGACATATTCAACCCTACTCTTAATTTTTCCAGATAATTATTCTCAATAAATGAGAAACAATCCTGAATGCCAGTAATATTAACTGTATCTTTAATTGTCAAATATCTTAGGAAATTTAAAGAAGTGATAATCTGATCAGCAAGTTCAACTAGATCTGACTCGGCACCATGTGGAAGAAAGCATATTTTCTTTAACATGTTTGAAAATTGAGGGCCTGTGAAACAGTCATCCATGCTAGGATTCTGGAAAGCTTCATTTATTGAGCTTTTATACAAAGTTATTGCATATCCAATCATGCCTGAGTGATTAGATGCTTCAATCAAATATTTGACAAGTGCACATCTTCCCTTAAAATCAAATTTATTTACATGGCACCCTATCAATGTTACAGAATGCTTACGTAGAGACTCATAACTAGAATATATAGCAACATTTGCTAATCCCTTGCACATATCAAAGTGCAATGACGATGAAAGAAGTTCTTGTGTTAATTGGTTGGGAAAGCGGCTTAAAATTGCTTCCCACAAAGCAATTGCCTTGGCAAGAGGGCCATATTCAGCAAAACTCAACAAGTGAATTACAGAAAGCATTGCTGCATGAAGAACATAATCTAAACTGTACACTTGTGGGATCGCAGATTCTGGTACTTCAAAATGACCTGATAATACAGTATAAAATAATCCAGACAGTGTAGTCATATTAATCTTATCCCTGTTTTCATATGGTGACTTCTCATCGTCACATTCATCTGTAGCTATTGTTTTCTTCTTACTGTCTCTATGACAAACCTCTAAATGAACTAGAAATTTCAAAACATTCTTCTCAATATTACAAATATCTTGAATAATGGTTGAGCTGCTTAATCTTGCCTCACTGTTTGCATTACTTTCTGGATCCATATCAATGTATATCAAAGGTTTCCCAAGAAGATTTATCAGAAATGCTGTTATTATTTGTTTTGTTTTGATACTGGAATCAGCTTCATTCATTTCATTAATAAAATATTGATAGAATTGAGGTAACAAACTGTAGACTCGAGTTATTCTTCTGACATTAGGATCAGAATCCATCAGCAATCTTTCCTTGCCTTCCAAGTGATGGTCAGGTATAGGAATATTTTCAATGTATGTGCTGATAGAGTTCAAACACCACTCTAAAGATCTTCCTCTCTTTAAATACAGCCTTTTCAGGAGTCCTTGCAGAGGTGGCAGAATGAGACCAAATTGGGCATCATTTTTAGCAAGTTCAATTTGTTCAATAAATTCTAATAGAGCTTCCTCTGGTGCAGATTTCTCAATTATAATTGATAATAATTGCTTACAGGCACCATATAATGATGGTTTTATAGTTAAGGTATCATCTTGAATTTTGCCAAGAATCACAGGTATTAAATCCCAGCAATTATCTTTAAAACTCTCAGCTAGTCTTTCCTCGTTCGAAACGTTCAGTGCTTCCTTATATTTTTCATTATCCAATAATGTGGAAATTAAATCAACAACATTTATTTGACTCATGTTGTTATTTGTGTAAAAGCTTTATATAATGTAGGTACTTTAATTCCAGCAATTTCTGAAATTTAAGTGCCCCGTTTGTAATAGTTTTACTATTGCGAGGTTAGTAACTCTTCCACATTTTGTTCCGATATAAAAATTTAATGTTTTTCGAAAAATCAATACCATAATAATAAGCAAAAAAGCTATAGGTGTCGATACTTACAGCGAAAAATCTTCTGCAATGCGCTCATATTCAATATAATTATGTCAAATGTTGTTGTAATAAAATAAGTCTTCAATCTAGATATATCTATCTGTCTACTTTCTTGATCGATGTAATTTTTGCGTTTCTAAACACCGAAGTTACCGAATATCGAACCGATCAACCGATGACAGTGATGTAAATGATGTGATGATGACAGACAGATGACATGACAGTGATGACAGCGACGTGACAGCTACTTTCAGCAGTGCTGCCAGATGAGTCGAGCCCCAAGTTGCCGAAAATTGCATCCCAAGTAGCCTAAATTCGCCCGCTACTTGAGTTGAAATCGGCAACTTAGGGCTCTACTCATAGTCCTCATATGGCGAATAGTCGCCTAATCTGGCAACACTCAGACAAAAAATAAAGCAAGTTGTCAAAATGTCAACAAGTTGTCATGTCAAGATCAGTTAAGTAGTGTCAATTCTATCATTCTTTTGGCAAAAATCTGTAAAATTACAAATCCGTATCCCTATCCCCTGTAGTGGAATGTAGGTGATGAATAATAAATTGGCATAAAAATAAACTAAGTATAGCGTCTCTTTTCCGAATGCTTTCTAAATTAGTAGGTCTGATTTTCTTTCTATACATTTTTTAGGTAATGGAAGTTTAGATACCATCATCATAATTAACGCTTGTTTAAATCGTTAGCAGATACCAAGACATGCGATGTCAGTAAATAGATTCCCTACTCTATTTGTTATCATAACTGGATTAGCTAAATTCCAGCAGTGGAAGCACCTCGGATTATATATAGATTAAGACTAAAAGTCAAGTAAATCTGTAAATATGGCAACAAAACATAAAAATATATTCACGCGCAGCAAACCCTTGATGAACATATATAGTGGATTAGACCATGAAGGAAAAGAGGTATGAACATGTGTCATGAAATAAATGTTTTTATAAGTAACGAATTTCTTTGTAGCATTAACCTAACAATCAAGTGTACTTTCACCAGGTGGAGGTGCGTGAGGATGCGGAGCAGCTAGTGAAATGGCATGAGATATCAGATGCACTGGTTGCAGCTGGGTACTACCGTGCACAACTGCAGGGAATCTCTGCCTTCGACAAGATTGTGGGTGGGCTCACATGGTGCATAGAACTATGTGACATTGATGTTGACATCAGCCTCCTGTTCGAAGAGAATCTCACCATTGGCAAGAAAATGTAATTGTCATCTAAAACCATAAGCAGCATCAGTATTTACACTTGTTTGATTACTGTAATAACATATATATATATTATAACACCATAAATTTATAACATAAAACCTGTTATCATGATACCTTTTTTAACAAATTAATTGAAATCATGTAAAATTCAATCTTTACAGAGCTCTGACTGAAAAAATAGTAAAGATATTAAATACAATGAAATGTCCTTATACAATTGAACCACATCAAATACAAGGATTAGATTTCATCAACATTTACCCGCTGGTCTTGTGGTTAATTAAATACTCCAGTGAGTTTAGAGTGGCCAAAGAAGATGAGTTGCGAAAGTTTGCAGTCATGCAATATGATAAGAGTCATATATTTGAATCTGATAGAGCTGGCTATCTGCAGAAGGAGAGATTGTTGAAAAACTTAGCTGTTGTACAGGTATGTTTGCAATGCTCAAAATGTATCTCTCTTAGTGTGTCTTATTATTAGAGTGTCCTATCTATAAAATTGTAGTGAACTATCTTCCATTAGTGATAAATAATATGTTTGTTACTATGTGACAGTTGAAAAACAGAAATGAGATAAAATATGAATACAGAAATTCAATATGAATGAAAATAGTTGATGTTGTCATCTGTGTATACCTATGTAGCAATCAAACCAGACCTATATTTAATTGTAAATGTGTTTGCAGAATTTGTACAAACCATGCAGAGTGCGCAAGAGGAAAGGTGGTTTCCCTACCAATGAACTGGAACAAGTGAATGCAACACTCTCTGAGTATGATAAACGCATGATGATGCACACATCTGCCAACAAAGGGGATGCAAAGAGTGACGATGGATTAGATTTTTTGGTAAGAATAACTGTATTTATTTGGAACTGATTTTCCTTGTTTCATTGTATGAGTTACTATCTTATTTTATTTGTTTTAGTATGATTATGAGAAAACTTTGGCAGATCCCACAGAAATTACTACAAAAGTAAGTATAACATAAAACTACCAACAGACAGAAACAATATTTCCATTTTTCTTTAAAATTGACTGAAAATTCCTTTTAACAGGCTAATAAATATATAAAAGATCAGGCACCAGAAGGAGCTCAGGCTGATACCAAAATTCACTATGCAGTTTTACAATCCGAACTTACTGGGGAGGTTTCCAAAGAGTTGGAGGAGAGGGAAAAGCAAAAATATTCTGAAGATGTTGACCGTCTCAGTAAGAGCATAGATGTATTGTCGAAAGACATACAGAAGTTCAAAAAAACTCATCAGTCCAGAATGGAAAGTGCTAAGACCCAGCACAATGACATGCTTGGCAAGATGCAAAAGATTACTAACAAACTGATGAAAACTGATGGTATACCTAAAAGGTATGGTTTATCTATGTTCTGTTTTTAATATTGATGCTTCTAAATAGGTGCGACTAATGTTACGCCAGGTGAACATGTGCATGACAATAACAATAAAATCTGAATGTGTTTACCTACTCCATAATCAAGTTCTTTGGTTGTTAGTTGGTACCAGAGTAGAGTAGTGACTCCGTTATCCGCACTTAGACTCTCATTCGGTCTGTTGTGCGTAGGTATCCTGGCTAAGTTAGCCAGCCTAGCTCCGCCCAGAAGCACAGAAGTTCCGAGAATTTGTTCACGTTGGGTAGCCACAGCCTCGCATTCCAGGATGACGTGGGCATCTGATTCTTCGGCGTCAAAACAGCCCCTGCAGAGTGGGCTGTCCGTGGCGCCTATGTTATAGAGATGTTTGTTTAGGGGGCAATGGCCCGTAATTGTCCCTATTATTGTTCTAAGGTCGTTTCTGCTTAAGCTGAGTAGTCGTTTAGTGAATCGCGGGTTTAGACATGGCATTGCCATTTTTGACTGCCTGCAGTCTGTGGCCCGTGACCATTTGTTGTTATGGAGTTCAGTTGATCTCTGGCGAATCCATGTACGAAACTGCGAGAAAGGTAGAGGAAGGAGTGGGTATGGGCCTAAAACTACCATCTCGGAACCTCTCTTCGCAAGTTCGTCTGCGGCATCATTGCCTAGGGATCCGCTGTGTCCCTTGATCCATTGGAGGGTGATCCTGTTAGACAGCGATATACTCTCCAGGGCGAGGTGACACTCGAAAATTAGTTTACTGTTGGTTTGTTTGTTCTCTAGGGCTTTAAGCACAGCCAGGCTATCAGATACGAATCTAATTGCGTAGCTGTGTATCCCTAGACGCTTTACGGCTGTTGCGGCTTGTGTTAGGGCGACACACTCGCATTGGAATATCGAGCTGTGTTCGCCTAGTGGTAAGTGAAAGTTAATGTTGAGGTCTAGGGAGTGTATGCCAGCCCCTGAACCCTGTGGAGTTTTTGAGCCGTCTGTGTAGACGCGTACTTCATTGACTCCTGACTGGTCCCTCTCTTCCTCTGTTGTTTGTATGCTATAGCTTTTGTTAAACATGAGTTTATTTGGTGTCCTATCACACGGGGCAGCGATGAGAGGTTGATACTCGATCGCCCGGTCCAGGATGCCAGCGTGAGGACTAGTATGGTTCTTGCCCCATATGTCTAAGTGCATAAGCCTGATGGCTGCTAGTGCTGCCTCCTGCTGTATGTACATGTCGAGGGGAGTTAGATGTAGGGCTATCTCCATTGCTGTAGTTGGGGTTGTCCTCATGCAGCCCGTGATAGCGGAACAGGCTAACCTTTGGAACCGCTGGAGCCTAGAGACGGTGGTCGAGAGTTCAGTCCTCGTCCACCAAACCAAGGCATCGTAGGTCAGCATTGGTCTGATCACAGCTGTGTAGAGCCACAGCGTGATCTTTGGAAAGAGCCCCCACGTTTTTCCTAGCATTTTTTTGCATTGGTAAAGTGTGATTGTGCTTTTGTTTAATTTGTAGTCAAGGTGCTTGTTCCAGAGTAATTTGCTATCAAGGATCACTCCTAAGTACTTGACTTCTTCTTTGAGTGTTAGTTCGGTGTTGAAGAGTTTAGGTAGTTTATGAGGTCCAAGGACTCTCTTGTTGGTAAACATTATTAGTTCTGTTTTAAGGGGGTTGACCGATAATTCGTGTTTTGTACACCAATTCTCGATTACTTTGAAAGCTTTCCTCATGAGGTCACATAAAATGCCTTCAAATTTCCCCGTGATTAGGATTGCTATGTCATCTGCGTAACCCACCGAATACAGACTGCTAGCGTTGAGCTCAGCGATGAGCTCATTTACAACTAAATTCCACAGTAGTGGTGACAGCACCCCACCCTGCGGGCAGCCCCTACTTACGATTCCTCGTGTGGTGGTGTTAACAGTGAATTGAATAGCGCGGTGTTTTAGCATGTTGTGTATCCATTGTATAAGCGTTGACGCCACACCGTGCACGGCTAGTGCCTGGCCGATGCTGGCGAAATTTGTTTTGTCAAAGGCACCTTCTATGTCAATGAAGGCGCCCAGTGTTGGGTTTTTGGTTTTGAGAGCATTTCCTATGCGTGTTACTACGCAGTCAAAAATCAAAATCAAAATCAAAAGTCATTTATTCAAATTAGGCTGAGAGCCAGCACTTTTTGAACGTCAAATTTTACATAAAGACAGTCCCCCAAAACGCCCACCCGTCACCACTTCCTAGTGTTTTAGCTGGGAAGAAGAAGTGGCGCAACAAACTCCCCAGCAACACATCTGTCTGTTACGTTTTAAGAACTTCAATTAAACAATAGTACGCAAAGTATTTTAAGACACGAACAAAAAGAATAAATATGTATCCAACAACATGGAAATCATAAAATTAAATATTATTTACAACATGTTAGCTAGCACACTCCATTATACGAGTACCATTAAAAAAACGGGCAATGGTAGAATTTTGCGATTGAACTGTGACTCGAACCACACGTGTTATACCAATAATTTTTAAACATTGTAATGAGTAGAATAAGTCAATAAGTAAATTAAGTCAATAAGTAAAAGACAGATTGACATTCAGTCTAAAAGTAAGTAAGTGGATTGCGGACTCAGTTGATTTGCCTGCACAGTAGGCATGTTGGTTTGGGTGTAAGGGTTTCAGTAGCGAGATTTGGCTCCTGATCTCTCGATCCCCAAGCCTCTCCAGCGTCTTTAGGAAGAACGAGGTGAGGCTGATGGGTCTGAAAGATTTGGGCTGAGTGTAATCGCTTCGACCTGGTTTCGGAATAAAGATTATTTTTACTTCTCGCCATATCAAGGGGATGTAGCGGTGAGCCAGACAGGCTCGTAATATATTAACAAGGTATTCAGCTAGCGAGTCACCGCTCCACCTAAGCAGAGCTGGAAAGATACCATCCAACCCTGCTGCCTTGAAAGGTAAGAAGGTGTTGATTGCCCATATTATTTTATCTTTGTCAATCACTTCTGACGCCACTTCCCAATCTAGGTTGCTCGTAGCCCTTTCCCTATGCGGTTCCCAACTCTGCTGGGTCGCAATTTGGCAGCCTGGGAAGTGGGTAATTCGCTAGTTTCCGCATCGTTGGTTGTGTAAGTGTTGTCTGGTTTTTTGAGGCATCCTATTGAGAGTTCTGTCTCAGTGGCGAGACAAGTTTTGACCCTCATTGCCTGGTTGCTATTCTCAATGTTGGTACAGAAACGCCTCCATCCGTTTTTACCTCTAAGGCGTATTAGTTTTTTATAAGTTCTGCGGGTTGTTGTATATCGGTCCCAGTCTCCTGGTGACCGAGTGTTCATGGCTCTGTTGAGCAGCCTTCTCAGCCTGCGACGGTGTCTCTCTAACTCTGGACCCCACCAGGGTTGCCTTGCTCCCTGCCTAGGCACAGTGAGTGGGCATGGCTGCTCAAAGCTAGTTACAAGGATTGATGTTAAATTGTTTACGTGTTCGTCTAAGTTGGTTATGGGAATTTCAGCTGGTAGGTCGGGTAGTTTACTAAACTCTGCCTTGACTAGCCTGATAAACTTGGGTTGGTCTGTGTTACGAGGTATTCTCCTCGGTTGTGGTTTGGGTAGGTTGTAATTGATGGTATAACGGATCCATCTGTGGTCCGAACATGATAGTTTACTGGACACATGCCAGTCCTGGATGGAGTTGGAGATACCTATGGTTGCTAAAGTTAGATCTATCACTGTTTGTAATCGTGCGTTTATGAAAGTTGGTTCTGAGCCTTTGTTGAGTAATACAAGATTATTGCTAAGAATAAACTCAAGCATTGCCTCACCTCGGTTGTTGGTTTTGACATTACCCCAGAGAGTGTGATGCGCGTTGGAGTCAGTTGCTAGGATTAGTTCCAGTTTCTCCCTTTCACAGTACTCCACCAGTGAGGCGAGCTCTGGCAGGGGCACGTCCTCGTCGCCTGGCAAGCAGGCCGAGGCGAGGACAATGTCCGGGAGATCCTGTCCTGTTCTGGAAAGCCTTGTTGCTGTCAGGTCTCTTGAACAGAATTCGTTGATTAATAGGTTAGGTACATGTTTAGGGATAAAGATGCAGGTTTGTGGATTACTTACGGAGGTGTCTAGCAGCAACTTACCTCCGATGTTTGAAAGGCCACAAATTCTGCCACCCCTGATCCACGGCTCTTGGATGAGGGCGATGGTCTTTTGGAGTTGGTTGTCCAGCACTCTGCGTAAGGTAGCCGACGCAGTTTGGCTGTGCTGGAGATTGGTCTGCAGGATCTTAGTTTCCCCGCATGGGAGAAGAGTAGAGGCTGCTGCCATCGTCCTCACTCTCCTCCCCCGCCGGAAAGCAGACCTCTTCCGAAGTTAGTCCGGGCGAGGGTGGATCCTGTGGTGGTTCTTCGTTTGTTTCCTCCGTCACAACCGGGGAAGAAGCCCGCTCCTCCACCTCCTCGACGGTCTCCATCGCGGTAGGCGACGGAGACCGCAGAGGCGGCGGCGGACCAGGCTCCAAACCAGGTGCGACGGGGGATGCAGTGGTTTTAGGCGCAGTACCCTCCTCATTGGCGACACCCTCCTCCAGGAAACGGATGTAGATACTGCCCATGAGGTAGTACACGCGCCTGCTTTGGTCTTTAATAATTTTGACCATGGACTCTGGCACACGAAAGAAGAGACAGGTACCCGGGGGCTCCTGTCTAGCCCTCCCATGTGTCAGGGTCCAGGTGTTAATTAGTAGGTTGGGATTCTGGCGGGTAAGTAGCTTGACCAGTGCCGGAGTGTCCTCGGTGTTCTCCGGCACGAACAGCATACACAACGCCTTTTTAGGTATTTCGGCTTGTGGCCGAACTGTTAAAATGGTCCCTGGAATCGGGGACTGCATGGTCTTTGCGATCCGCTTGAGCCAAGCCAGAGTGAAGTCGTCCTCGCACCAGGTCTTGAGAACTCCTTCGGCGAAGTGGGCCTTGCCTCGGAAGTGGATCGCCGTGTTTTCAGTTGGGTTGGACGGGTCAGGGTCTGCCATAAGCAACGCCCGCAGTTCTTTTTCGATCTTTTGACGGATCCCCTCTGCCTGTTCTTGCGTCATGTCATGTCCGTTAGTTGGTACCATAGGATCTATGTGATTTAATAGTACCTTTATATAGTTGATTCAGACTTAAAGACATTTTGTAAAGTTCACAATACTCCATCCATTCCCCCTGCTGTCACATGAAATTGCTATTGCACCAAGTACCAAGTGCTATTTGCTAAAAAGACTATAGCCATTTCGGTGTAAGTATATGTCACCGGAAAATGTAACCGTAAGATAAAATTTGTTTACAATTTCACACGATATTTGTAAAATATCGTGTGAAATTGTAAACAAATTTTTCACAGTAAGACGGATACACTTATTGGAAACTATTGTATTTGAATGGGATTTATTTAATTCAAAATTATTTTTCATACCATATCAAAAAAATATTTATCTAATAAAGATTTATTACAATCTTATCGAGTCGGCAATTTTCCCGTGACATACATATCTGGCATCATGTGTGTATGCTATAATTATAAAATCTCAATTATGTTTCAGTGATAAAGATGTCAAACAGTTTTATAAATCACTCAAGGAGCTGGCAAGAGAGAGAAATGAACTGTTACAAATAATTCAACATAGAAATAAAGAACACAGTAAATTGGAAGAAAAGCTAAGGTAAATTAAATATAATAGGCATAACATTAACTCAATTCTTCAGTTCATATTTTTCCACCTATTGGGATATGCTGTTCCTGTCATGAAATCTTCAAGAACTATCGCACATTTTGTAATAATATGTGCAATTGTCTACATCTCATATCCCATAAATATGGTGGTGATTACCCAATTTAACTTTTTCTAAATATTATTCATTTTGAAAATCACACAGGATTGCAAAAGACCCCGACACCAAAGTCGAAGAGCAGCCATTGACGCCAGCAGAATTGAAAGAATTCAATGAAAGACAAGAAAAACTGAAAGCTTTTATCACAAGTATGAGACTGGAACTTGCCAAATTAAACCGGGAGGTGTTGCGATACTCTACTGCCATTGATGAAGTGCCCGGACCTGCTGAATTGTTACAGTATGAGAAGAGGTTCATTGAGCTTTACAATCAAGGTATTTTATAACTTTTTCTTTACCACCCTTTCATTTTGAACTCGTCGTTTGTGTAGACACGTTTATATAATATATGAGTCTACACAAATTTCTTCAGGGTGTTTTGTAATATTGTCACACTGGCGTCAAAGGAGTTCCATCCATCTTAAGTTGTGCTGGAGCACGGCAGGATATAAATATCGCCAAACTCAACTACAGGACTTACACTACCGAACTATTGATAATGACCTAAATAACAGTTCAATCTAAACTGAAACTTATAAAATAAAAAGTTCGTATGGACGCTTTTTATGAGACGTTTTTCTCGTGCACCGATTTTTCAATGTTCAACCTAGTGCCAAGAGTTGAAAATCCAGTACACAAAACCCGAATAGATTTTAACAATGCTTCCTTTTTCATACAGTTGCATCCAAGCACAAGGAAACGAAACAGTATTACATATTCTACAACACACTGCTGGAAGTAAAACTATATACCTCAAAAGAGCTGAGTCTGCTAAATTCGATTCTGGATAACTATGATGAGTAAGTTTTCTTTTTTATAATGTTTATTAGACCTTAAATAAATGAACTATCTATCAGTGAAAATCAAATTAGATTTTTTCATGAGTAAAATTATAAGCCAGTTAGAATGTTGCTGGTGCTTCTGACTGCCTAAGGTGCGCCAGACGAAATCATAGGATGGTTACTTTTGTGATCTCACACTTACTGGTCCCAAGTAAATGGCTTTACACAAAGAAGTGGCTGCATGCAGCTTACTTCTTGGCTAAATACTAAGAAACCCTCAATTGGCAATGTGTGAAATTGAACTTAACATCTGTAAAGATAAGGAAGCAATTAAAAATGCCACATTTCTCGATGACGCATTGATGATTGTCATGGCTATAATGTGACATTGAAATTCTAGCATGTCAAGGTAAAAATTGAAATGAGTCATGCACTATCGTGTAATTAAACAGTTGTGCACTGGGGGCTCTATTGTTTAGTGATGAATGTCTAAAGAGCCCCAAAAACTAACAAACTTGATTTATCTTGCAGGGCTATGTCTTCGGTCAGAAAACGAGAAGAGTTTATGACGCAGTTCGAATCCATCGTGGACTGGGTCAACCATACTGTTAAAAAGGTCGAAGAGAAATTCAAAACTGAGAAGGAACAGAAAAATGATCTCTACAACGAATACTCAAGGCTGATGGATGTCCAGAGGCAATATGCTGCTGCTTTGAAGAAGTTAGGAGAACAGAGAAGGATAGGAGCAGAGCGCCATAGTTGACTGACCAATCATATCTCTTAATACTTACGAAGGCATTTGTATCACCATTTTGCTATAATAGTCCAATCAAAATAGACATAACAAAATATGATCACGGAAAATCCGCGTACAGCTGAAAATGAGTAGGTACAGACACACTATGTAAACGTACACTATTATTATGAATAAAATGTCTAAAATGTCTAGTCCCCAACCCCTTATTTTTGAATTCAAGGTTTAGATTTGGAATGGCCTTTTTTTATTGAAGTGCCAAATTTTTTGAAAAACGTGAAAAGTTAGCACTCGCAGTTTTTTTTATTAGTATGGAATTTTTTTTACCAAATCATTATCCATGAGATAAGTAAGTGGGCTCACTTCGTCCACTTAGAGTGTTAGCGGGCTTGCTTCGTCCAATCGGGGTGTTAGTGAAGTCGCTTCGTCCCCTCGGAGTGTTAGTGGGGTTGCTTCATCCACTCGGCTCGCTTCGACTATTCAGATTGTTAGTGGGCTCGCTTTGTCAACTTTGCTCATTAGTGAGTTCGCTTCGTCCACGTAGCTCGTTAGTGCGCTCACTTCGTCCACCCGGATCGTTATTGGGCTCGTTTTGTCCACTCGGATCGTAAGTGCGCTCTCTTGGTTTAGTCGGAACGTTAATAGGCTCGCTTTGTCCACTTGGACTGTTAGTGGGCTGGCTTCGACCACTTGGACCGTTAGTGTGTTCGATTCGTCCACATGGATCGTTAGTGGGCTTGCTTCGACCAGTTGGACCGTTTGTGGCTCGCTTTGTCCACTTGGACTTTTAGTGGCTCGTTTCGTCCACTCGGATAGTTAGTGAGCTATAGTTTTGTCCATTCGGATCGTTAGTGGGCTCGCTTCATCCACTCGGACCGTTAGTGGGTTTACTTCGGCTGCTCCGCTTGTTAATGGGCTTAGTTCGTACGCTCTGCTCGTAAGTGAGCTCGCGTTGCTCGTAAAAATCGTTATAGGGGTACAACTCGTAATATAACGATGATTGCGAATCTCCACCGTTACCGATATATTTATAACTGCGATATCTCGGAATGATGATACTTAGGAAAATACAAAAATAGCATGAACCTCAACTGCGCCCAGAAAGAAAGATATTTAAAATGCCCACTCACTTGCACTGTGACACGTATTTGTGCGAGTGAAGCTCCTTTATTTTGCCGACATTTTAATAAGTTTCTTCAAAGCGTAAATTATTGTAACATATTTTTACTTAGGGTTAGCCCCTAAATAGTCTTGTCTAGGAGAACAATGAGAAAAACCCACATTTTCTCTCTCTGATTGTTTTTCTTTCAGGACTGGTTTCGGTGTGGACTTTCGATATTTATGTTTGTAATAGGTTATTTAACGTTGGAACCAATTTTCAGTTCGATGCGGATTCTTCCGAGATCACGTTATTACTTATGTGTATTTTTCTGGACTCTACATTAGGTACATGCATAGTTTATCTAGTCCTCAAATTATAAGTAGTTAATTTTCTACTTTTATATTCATTCCAGTCCCACTAAACAAGAACCCTCAGATATAGAATTTAAGACTGAATATAGGTTTTATATTATCCGAAATGAATTTCTAACGCACTTTATTTGTAAAGCAAAAATTTATTTAAATGAAATAAATAACACGAGTATAATACAAATATGTTTACTTTATACCCTGATAATAAAAGAATTATCACTAACACAATGGGATCGTGTCGATTGTATTCAAAATAAATATACAACTTATTAAAATAAAGGACGGATTTTTACATGAGATTCAATTTCGATTTTAGTAGAATAAGAGTCCATAATACTCCATACACATATCAGTGCACGTTCATTGAATAGTAATTCCAATTCAATATTCACGATCAAAGCGTGACCACACTGCTGCTGGGAACCTTGGGAGAGCTTCTGTGTGAATGACCGTGAGCATGGCTGTGACCTTGGCTGTGCCCGTGACCTTGACTATGGCTATGTCCTTGACTGTGACCATGTCCCTGGCTGTGTCCTTGTGACCCTGAACCAGTTTTCTTGTACATGGTAAAGGATATTAGTTCTCGGTTGGCGTTTGTCATTGCCATGGCGTGCGAGACGACATCGTATCCAAATAACGCGTGAAGACGGTTCACCACAACTAGAGTAAGTCCTTTCTGTGTTATTCGGACAGTGCGCTCAGGTTCTGATGATGCTGCGACCTGCATGCCGAACGACGAGTTTAACTCCTGTAAAAGATAAGATAAATAAATTAATAACGAATCCATCATTACTGTTTGAAGGTCTATCTATCTAGATATAAGTAATAATATAGGTACGAAACGAGGAAAAAGTATTTGAGTCATAAAATGCATGAAGATAAATTAAGTGCATTTTGTTTTGATGCAGTTGACAACTTTGCTTAGTTAGAAAAAAAACTACAAAGTACATTAGTAAGTAAAAAATAACTTTGATTCCGAAATTAAAGTTGAACCGATTTTGATGAAATTTCAATGTGACCAATCGGGAAGTTATCCTTTCACATAAAATATTTCTTTTTTTTTCATTTCGGTTCTTATGAAAATTAAGTATAGATTTAAATAAAATGGTTATAATTTTATTAAGATTGTTCATTATGTAGGTACCTAAAACATCACTTTTTGTGCAGGGCTGTTCTGTTTGAATTGTTTGTTATTGTTTATTTTGTTAGGTAAGTACCGGTATATTATTTGTCTATACTATCTATACTAATATTATAAAGAGGAAAGATTTGTTTGTTTGTTTGAAATTAATAGGCTCCGAAACTACTGGACCGATTTGAAAAATTCTTTCACCAGTAGAATCGTACATTATCGATGATGGACATAGGCTATAGAATATTTTCAAAAAAGTTAGGGATCCGTATGAAAACTTCGATAATGTAACCCAAGGTGTGAGAAAAAATCCTTATATCGCGTACGCTGCGGAATCTATTGACAATAGAACAAAGTGATGTACTACAATTTTATAGAAGTCATCAATGTCTACAAAAAAGTCCGCGATACCATATGTCTAACTATTATGGATAAGTCACCATGACCGCTTTTTGTTAAAATTATTCAAGCAAATCCTTGGTGATATGAAAAAATGGTGATTTCGGTATCATGATATTAATCCTTATCATGGTTATATCATATATAACAAATGTTTGAATTTTTCGCAAATAAACTACATACATAATAAGGGGTGAAGCAGGGGTTGCAGCAAGTTTTTACGTCGGAATGCTATGAACGAACTAAAAATGGGATTATTGAAACAGATGTACCTAACAATTTTTGCATAATCAACTCCTGACGGGGTGAACGGGGTGAACAGTTGCGCTGAACCTGAGACCATAGAATAAGTAGAAATGGCTAAGTAATAAATGTAATTAATGAAAATCGTTGTGCTTAATTTTCCAAAACTAACGTTTATAAGGGGGTATAGGGGGCGTTGAAGTTTGTGGAGTACCTACTAAATCCACGCGGACGAAGTCGCGGGCGAAGTGCTTAACACATAAAGTCATAAAATAACACAAAAAAAAAACAAAATTAGAGTAGGTAGGTAAGTACCTACTTAACCGAACGAAACTAATTTGGGAAAAATGTTTGTGGAAAGTCATGTCATTACCCTGACTAATGAAGCTCGCTCCTCGCTCTTGAGTCCGTAAACAGTAGCACCCTCATCTTTTGATAGGTGAGGAGCGCTCAGACTGCCCATAACCATCACGTACGGCATCTTAGTTTATTTACGAAATACACCTCACAAATATTACAAATCCATGAATTTATTTTACTATAGAATCACAGCAGATTACGTATAGCATTTTTTAAACACGAGCAGATATGAAACACAAATATCCTGTGAACTTGTTAGTAAGTAGGTAACCACGCGGCCACACAGCCTTTTGTAACCACGACCGCTTGTATACTCATGTGTGAGTTCACTCCGCCAGATAAGCACTACCTGCACATGTGTGGTAAAATATACAATGGCATTTCTATGTAGGTTGCTGTGTGGATTGTTAATGACGCGCTTGTAGTTGTTCGAGACGTGACGTCGAACTGAGTGACCTTCACGGGTGCTTGTTCTGCGCGAGCGCAAGTCGCCCCGACCGGTGACTGTCGCGCGCACATGATCAAACAATTTAAGATGAGTTATAGATAGGTACCTAATTGGTTATCACCTAGGTACCTACCTATTCGTTAAAATTAACGTCACAAACCGAAAATTTTATAACATGCTTTAGCTTTCAGAAAATAAGGTTGAATACCTTTCAGATGTGTCTGGTGATATATTTTTACTGTCTCTCGACAAAAAACAAAAGTAAATCAGGTTGTCATGCCGATACTGACATCTTTTAATTATCAAAAGTTTGTGTATAAATATTCGAGAGTTATTTACAAATTATTTAATCATGAGCCATTCTATGAGCAGTCCAAGGAATATTCAACTAGGTATTTATGGGTAGATAGTTCAGCAATGTTTACATTTACGAATAGCTTTAGTTACACCTACCTACATAGGTATTTATTAATGGTTCATTCATTGGAGGAATGGTAAACATTCACTTAGAGTGCAGACATCCGCCTATTATTTACCTACTGTGCATCTTTTTAACGTCGTTAAACACAATAGGTAGGTAGCTGTTGTGTGGTGTTTTCTTATCTATAATATACCTAGGTCTTATACCTACCTCTGTCGTTATCAAAGTACCTACCTAATATTTCAGATTTTGGTGCGCAGTTCATATTATTATGTTTAGTTTCATTGTAGGGTCAACAAAAAAAAGAAGTTCTAGTGCCTAACTATACTAATCGATTTGAGTTCGTCTAAATCTTCTTCAAATATTTTTTAATTCCCCAGTATTCGAGACCTACCAGAAGGCTCGGCTAGTCTTCGTCCAAACGATGGCCGAACTTGCGACTAGATCAACTAATGTTAAATGCTTGGAGAGCGCGGGTGTACTCGGTAAATGTGATTTATTATAATCTATTTATAACTTACATAAGTAATGTGTGGCAAATGACCATGCACAGCTGTAGCGGAATGTTTACGTAGGTACATATGTGAGGAGGCAAAGCTCGACAAACCAGTCAGCTCAGCTAACATCAACTTCAGGTAGGTAGTTCCTTACCTATCTAATTTGATCGGCTGACGAATTTATTATATGTAGGTAGGTACGTACCTACCGCAAAATTCAGGATAGACAGTTTTGTATAACAAAAAAAAGGCAGGTTAGAATTGAGTACCTACATATTCATATGTAGGTACTCAATTCTAACCTGCCTTTTTTATAGGGTGAAATCCTCATGGATGTCCCTGGGGCGGGCGGAGGGGTCTGTCAGACTCTTACTGACTAAAACCACCCCGGTGTTCCATCTCTTCCACCTACGCCGGGGATCGCGGGAACGTACGCGACTACCCAACCAGCAAAAACTAGGCTTATAACAATCTCAAGACTACTATTTTTTTGCTCTTATATCACTCCTATATAATGATATAAGCCTGGGTTTGGGCACTAATTATAAGCATATTTAGTTTAATATCGTTCTAATATCAGTCTAATTGAATGCTGTTTGCACTTACTGAAATCTAGCCAAAATTAATTTAAGCCGACTTAGGCTAATATTGCTTTTACGTAAGTATCTTGTAAGCTTGCATAGGCTTATATTGGTCTAAGGTTAGAATATTTTGAGAATTTTACGTCAGATCCAACTGAAAAGTTCGTGTGAGTGTTGGTTTGAAATTAAATGAAAACAAATTAAAGTTGCGTGAAGTTTATGTTCATATAAAGTGCTGTACGGCATTTTAGTATAAAAGTAAAAGTAGTTTTACGGTAAGTAATCGTATTGGAATTTATTATTTAATGTTAATTAGACCTCGTTTTACGCTTCAAAATTCATGCGCCTTGTTAAATAAGGTATTTCCTGTTCTCGTTTAATTATTTTATTTGTTAATTTGTATTGATAGTGTCGCCATTAGATAGCTGCATTTTCCAAGCGCACTATTAGACTAATGTAAGATTGTTTACTCTCATTTTAGCATTCGGTATACTAAAGATAACTCCATATTGGAATAAATTAGGGTTCCTCGCAATTTTACATAAAACCTTAAATCGACAGAGAGAAAAATAAATTTTGAATTAAAACTAGTTATTCCCAAAATTGATCTAAGATCAAACGATCTTATATGGGTCTTGTCTTTTGTATTGTAAATATGTTGATCCAAAATCACTCTAATATCATACTTATCCAGTGCTACTGATCTTATATTAGTTTCAAATAAGATCAGAAATGCACGTACTCACAGTACTCTTATGCTATGCTGATATTAGTCTGACATCTTACAATAGCATTTAGCAAGTGTAATATAAAATCAAACGAGCTTAGAAAATACCCATATAAGAGCAAGTTTTTCTCAGGTGCAACTAGTTTTAGTAAATTCTCTTATTTACATATATGAGACTTGGTTATGAGACTGAGCGTTCTTGAGGCCATACCGGCTTGTCTAAAAGTAATATAGGATCGATGGTATGTTCTAAAACAAATATAAGAGCGCTTTAAGCCTACCACTCTTAAAAAGTGCGAGTTCTGAGACTGTTTTGCTGGTTGGGTAGGTACTGTAATTCCCGGCTGGTGCCGGCCCGCCTCCGCGGGCCACATCTCGTAAGCGGGGGGAGTGAGGAGTTTAACTCCCCCCGCGACGTCAGAGGGACGCACGGGAATACCACGCGCCGCCACCACGGGTCCGGATGAATGGGGGGCGACGGACGTCCCCAAGTCCGCCGCCCCTGAACCCAGTTAGGAGGGCAGCGTATGCCCTCCGACACCCGCTGCGCCGCTGCGGGCCGGGAGAGCACTCTCTCCCTCTCCTTTTCAGCAGCCTCCTTCTGCACGATGACTGTTTCGCAGAAGGAGACCACCGCGTCCCAGGACTCCTCGCCGCCGACCATAGATCGGACTACGGCCGCCAACGAGAGGTCACTGCCTACCACAGAGACGAGGGCACGGCGCGACTCCTGCCAAGCGGCACACTCTGCCAGCGTATGCCGCGCCGTGTCCTCCCGACAGTCGACGCAGTGGTGACACCGAGCGTCCGGCTCCCTGCCTATGCGACACAGGAACCTCCCGAAGCAGCCATGCCCCGTGAGGACCTGTGTCGCACGAAACTACAGGGAGTCGTGCCTTCTCCCGAGCCAGAGGTCGAGCACTGGCCGGATGGCCTCGATAGTGACGAGCCTGCCCCGCCATTCCGCCACCAATTCTAACCTACCTATAGCTTTACTTAAACCCATTAAGTTGGGTAGGGGCATCCGATTGTAAGTATCGTCCTTGCCTAGGATTGGGTTTGATTCTCTGGTCAGGCAATGGTGAAGTACAGAATTGTTTGAAGCCTATTAAATATTCTTCTCCAAGTCCCAAAATAAGGCGTAACGTTTATTGACCCTCACAGATTTATTGCGACCACTGCTGTCTGATGCATGTAGCACTGTCCGCCAGTGCGCGGTGGTAGCGGCCGCTCGACTAGCTGAACACGACGAGGGGGTGGCCAGGCAACTACTCAACGGAGGAGTGGTCACTATCACTCTTGAAAATCTTAATAAATATAATGTGAGAACCTACCTACTACTTAGCACTTAAAAACGTAATCACGACGATGGTGACTTGATTAAATATTGTCAGGCAGTAAGGATCCCACCACCAATCATAGGTTTACTATTGCACCTAATGACAAAGGGTTGCTCTGAGTTTATTAAGAATTGAATTAAAAATCCAATAACATTGTCCGATTCGGACATCTAATTCTTGGTAGTTCACATACTCAGGTGTAGCTCACATAAGTCTTAGACATTTTACCCTGTAACCAGTCACATCTAGGTAGAGGTACAAATTACAGGACATGTTCCTAATTCCATGAACTTATTTCCACAGGTGTACTATAAAAGATCCGCGCTGTATCTCATGAGAGCCGTTGCTAAGTGAGTAAACGTTCGTATAAGGCCACAAAACTGAACAAAAAATGAATTTATTATTACCTACCTTTATCTGATTTATTATTGCAGACATAATGAGGAATTGGCTGGTGCGATTATAAGACTTGGTGCATTAGAGCATATTGTCTCGTGTCTTGAAGATTTTGATACACAAGTAAATATAAATACCTACCTACCTACTACTTATAAATTTTATTTATTGACTACTGCCAGGGTTACGGATTTTGTTTGAAAGGTTCACGGCGGCCCTGGAACATATGCAATGGGCATAAGGAGGAACACGGATGGGTTTTAGTCAGTAAGAGTCTGATACTGCCTTCCGCCCCACCCAGAACGGAAGAAGTCATTTCTCAGATGAACTGATGATTGATGAAGATCTTTTACAGATGATTTTCCATCCATAAAAAAAGCAGCTAGGCTTTATGTTAACCAAGCGAATACGATAAATTGTTGTGATGACATCTGAAAATGTTTGTGGCACGGTTATGGTATGATACGAAGTTAATTATTACGGTCCCGAGCGTGAGGGAATAGGGAGTCCTCACCACAATCAGTTGTTTTATGGTCTTGCTGGTTTGGTTGGGTTCTGTGTGAAAGTTTTGAAATTGAAACATCAATATAGTTTGTTCTACAGTCCTAGCAATTTTAGGTGAAAGAGAATGCGGCGTGGGCCTTAGGATACATCGGGAAACACAGCGAACAACTATCTGGATTGGTTGTAGACGCTGGTACTCTACCACTACTGGTATTGGCTTTTCAGGAACCTGAAATGAGCTTGAAGCAAGTAAGTAATGAATGTATTTTTTTTATTGAATTTGATTGTACCAGATGGCGCAGCTTAGGCTCCCAGGTGCAGCGCGGGCAGTGGGCACGCCCCCACAAAGTGGCGGTGTAGCGGTCACTACAACCTTTCAATTCGTGGGAATTGGCTGCATAGTGGAAAAGAAAGTAAGATCGGATCGGACATTGTAGCGATATTTGAAAGGACCTAATGTCGTCCAGCAGTCGACGTCTTTCAGCTGAGATGATGATTGAAATCTTAAGAAACATAACATGACGCAGCTTGAGGCTTAGGCTGTATGTTTGTATTTAAGTACCTATTGATTCTGTTTTTAGATTTCAGCTGGTGCTCTGGTAGACTTGGCCCAGCATAAGCCCGAAGCGGTAGTGGATGCTGGTGCTATCTGCCATTTAGTTCACGGATTGGAAAACCAAGATCCCAAGTTGAAGGTTACTTATTTATTATCTTCTCATAGGTAACTGTCATAAGTTGGTTCTTACAGACTTACCTTACCTTAGCCCGAGAATCCGGGAAGTGGAGGCGTTCTGAATAGTCGAGTGACTGGTGAGATGACTAACTGGAAAAAATCTAATAGAAACTTCAAGAACGGTTTAGCGATAGCTGTATCGTCAGATAAACTATCGCTACTCACCACAATGATCTATGAATGATCTATTTAAAGATTTATCAGATCTACCTACTGTTCACGAGTATCTGGGTATACAAGGTTTACACTGAAAATGCGTGTATCGATAGGCTTTTGACCACAGTCTCACCTGATGATGCGGTCGGCAATGGAGCACGTTTAAAGCTTTTTATTTCATACATAGTTTTAAGGGTAGTCTTCGTTATTTACGTGTACTACCTACTTACTATAGTAATTAGTAGGTACCTACATACTGACGTGTGGGTTTGGTTGACCGCTAACGCCACGTCCTGTTGTTATCGTTCAGCGTAGCACACTGTGCGCTCTGGGCGCGGTGGCGGGCGCGCGCACGGAGCTGGCGGAGGCCGTGGTGGCAGGCGGAGCGCTGCCGCCCGCGCTGCTGCACGCGGGCCACGACGCCGCACTCGTGCGCAAGGCCGCCGCCTGTCTTCTCAGGGACATCGTCAAACACTCCGTTGATGTGAGATTATTGTTGAGATTTTAAAGATTTTAGTTATGACCAGCAGAACAGGACACCGGGATCCGGTTTGACTGGAAGTCGATCCCCAGTATACCTAGTTGGGAAAAAGCTAGGCAGATGATAAGCAGAACAGGTCCGTGGAGTCCATTTTAAATCAGTACAAGACGTGTTATTTAGATAATTCAGTGCACAGCTAAACGTGCCTATGCACACTATTGAACTCATACCTGGGCCATTTGTACAACAGCTAACCCAGGGGCGGATCCAGGATTGTCGTTTGGGGGAGCTTGACCCCGCTGAGGGTGCAAAAAGCAGATACCTACTTAACACTTTATTTTGCATTTTATTTTAGTAAGCTTCTGGATTACTTTTTTAAATTCCTCAATGACTTCGATTGATAGGTTGTGGAAAATCTGGGTATATTGGGGGGGCTTTAGCCCCTTAGCCCCCCCCCTTGGTCAGCTAATGAGCTAATCTTCCCTCCAAGCCTGAGATAGAACTGATTTGACTTTACTATTGCCGATTCTTCTTCCTTTAAGAACGATCTTGCCACAATGGTCCGTTGGCTCTACAACTAGCTATGGGTGGACGACGATAGGTTCTGTCTGATCTAAAAAGCCATTATCAAATGAAATTTAGATTAAAGTTCAATACATTACACAACAGAAATTTAAGTTATTCTGGTCTTATTTCCAGTTGGCACAATTAGTGGTGAACACAGGTGGATGTGGCCCTTTAGTGGAGCTCCTAGGAGAACAGGTAGGGGGTGCGCGCGTGCCTGCTTGTATGGCACTCGGGTTCATTGCCGGCCAGTCCGACCAGCTGGCAATGGCTGTTATCGAATCTAAGGTACGACTCGATACCCACCTATTTGATCATATGCAGAATCACTTTTGGCAAACTTGAGAGAACCTGTTTTTAAATTAATAGGTACATTCTTCTCTTTCTGTACTGCTCTTGCAGGCACTTCAATATTGTATGAAGGCTGGCCCTCATCCGTAATTTTTCTCGCCTATGTGAAAGATGATTGCTGTTATTACATATAAATACTATTTGCTAATGCTTGCTTCATTATTTGTGCTTTACCTGCTAGCCTCTGAAACCATGAGGGTATTTTTAGGCTGTCCCTATGCTTGTGGAAATACTTCAAAACCCGGAAGCAGACGACGCCGATATATGCGCCTCCGCTTGGACGCTTGGTCATATCGCGAAGCACTCCCCTCAGCATAGCCTCGCTGTCGCTGTTGCTAATGCACTGCCTAGATTACTGCAGGTAAGACTCATGGGGCTACTCATACATACATCTGCTGCTCGTTAAACCACATCTTTCAATAACTCACAGTAATACCGAAGTCAATGGGACCAATGAACAATATTTCATTTATTACTAAAATTTAATGTGATTTTGGCAAGATGTAATTACAACTAACTGTCCTAAAAATCCATAAAAATCATTACTTACCCTGTTTTATAGCAAGCCTCGGTTGCTTAATAAGGTGTCTAAGACACAACCAGAATAAATATGATTTTGGCAGAATGCAAAGGTTCAGTTTTGACATGTTTTCTCATTAACACAGTTATATACCCACCCTAAGTCTTCAGGAGAGGTTCGTGCAAGAGCGTCATGTGCCCTGAAGCAAGCACTACAGTGCTGCTTGCACAGACCAGCACTAGAACCATTGTTGCATTCTGCTCCTGCTTGCATACTCAAATATGTGCTGGCACAGTATGCTAAGGTCAGTGCGCTTGCTGTCTTTTCCCTTAAAATTTACAGTAGTATAAATATTAGTTTACATTTAAATTAGAGCAAATTTTTACTAAAACATATTTTATTTATGTAATATCACAGACTATTCAAATAGCTTAGATGAGAAGTTATGTAAAAATATTGGAATACATTATATTTTGCAGTAAGTACATAAGTATCATTTGATTAGACCTACTACCTAGTTTAAAGTTGTTCAGTAAACTGGTCCATCATCAAGGTTGTCATCTTCCTCATCATAATCTTCACCATTGTCAAAGTAATTGTTGGCGTAGTCTGTGCCATCATCAATTTCTAGTTCTTCCTCATGCTCATCTTCAATCTCCTCATCATCATTGACTTCTTGGTTCTTAACAGGCTCTTCGTTTTCATTGGCTTCCATATTTTCATCATCTTGATTTTCTTTTTTCTCCAGTGTCTGTAACCTCTTAGCTATTGCGGCTGGGTCGTCAAGCTTCCGCTTGCGTGCTGTGGCACGCACTCTGTTCGCTTGTGGTCTCAACTCAGTAGGCATGTTTACCCACACACAATCCAATACTTGTCCTTTCTTAGCATCAAGAGCGAGCATCTTATACCTGTCAGAGTAGCGTTCGATTCCATCTGTGTGGGTCTTTAGTTTCACAAATGCTGGCGAGTCGTGTAAATACTCAATGAACTGGTCTTTAACAATCAACATGTAATCTGTGGCGGCGTCGCTAACTAATGGAAGAGGCTTCGCTTCAAGTTTCGGGAACAGCGGGGGTGGTGCTACAGTTTGTGGAGTATTATCTCCTCTGGCTATACCGAGTGCTTGCAGTTGGTCGTGAGTTAAGGACAGGCCACTTCCACCTCGGCCTCTTCCTCTACCCGCCATTTCATAAACAAGATTATTCAGAAATATAGAAATTTAATTTTATTACAGCGTACGCCTATTCGGTTGTTGACATGATATGTCAAAATACATGTGTTTATGACGTTTCGGTTTTTTTTTATATGTACAGGGCCTGGTTGCTACAATCTTTTAGCCAAAGTGCCAAACGTTTCGGTTTGGCTGTTTTAGTAGGTAAGTAGATAGTGATGTTACATAACGAAACATTGGTATCCCTGGCACTGGCATGGCCACCATCGGGGATTTTAATTTTGATAACACAAAAAATAGTCGCTAATCAGTCGCCAAATATCAGAATCTGTTGGTCACTGATTCAAAAGTTAAAGCGTTTCTAGGTGGCTGACCTGGGGAGAATCTCCCAACTTAGCCACATTTAAATAGTCCCAAATGTGGTCAAGCTGAGCAGGTTCTCCCCAGGTCGGCCACCTAGAAACGCTTATAACTTTTGAACCAGTCAGTGACTGACTACTTAATTATAATAGTTGGCGAATAACTTCTTGTGTTACCTATCGAAATTAAAATCCCTCATGGTGGACATGCCAGTGTCAGGGACACGAAACATTGAAACTCAGTTAAGGACAGATAAGTATGTGACAATAGTCTAGTCCAGTGACTATTGGTTTTTAACCACATAGTTTTGGAGTTTGACACGGAGTTTTACATTTTTAGATTTTACCAAACGATGCAAGAGCTCGAAGATTGTTTGTAACCACGGGAGCATTGAAAAGAGTTCAAGAAATTGATTCAGTTCCCGGATCATCTCTTAAAGAATATATCAATATTATAAATAGTTGCTTCCCAGAAGAAATTGTGAGGTAATTGAATTATCTTGATAACTTGCTTGCGACTGCTAGACAACGTAAATTTTATGAGTAACACTTTTATACGATGATAATGTAACTTTAAAATTATTTAACCATTACAGATATTATACTCCGGGTTATTCAGACTCATTACTGGATAGAGTGGAGGCTTATACACCTCAGGTATGTACTAAGTAACTTGAAAATAATAAATATTTTTATTGTCTCACAGTGCAGTCGGTGAACATCGAAACTTACACATTTAATATTTTTTCAGGTACCAGAGCTCTTCACAGACAGAGTACCTAGCGACTGTCAAAGTGAAATATCTGTTGAAAATGCAAATTAAGATAATTTTGGATGCTTTATTTAATAAATTAATTTTTAATCTTCTTGTTTGCCTAATGTCCACACCAGTTTTTGTACTTGGATGGTTCTGCCACCAATATTCGTTTTCTCCATCGCCATAGATTGACTTGTAATCCTGTAACTGAAACAGGTTTTGTATTACTCACTAAGCTGGATATATAAACTTTCACAACTTGACACAGTTCAAGAATAATGTGTTTAAGAGATAAGAATTTAACTAAGAAGATCCTCACTTATAATCAGCACCGCCTAAAATATTAAGAACACGAATTCCTTGGGTGTCCACTTCAAAGAAGTGTTCTTGTTTGCTGTTTATAAGATTTAAGTCTGTGAATTTGTTTTCTAGGCTCGTTAGCTCATCTGTCTTCAGTCCCTGTAACAAAAATTTTAAAATATTTTTAACGCCTTTGTATTCAAAGAAGTTAATTTTATACGAAACCCAGGTGTACCTGTAGAGTCTGTGTGTGTGTGTGTGTAAGTGAGGATATTAGGTAGTTTTGGGAACTCTTCAGAAACAACACAGCTCTAACGTTATTATAAATTTATTACATGAATAATGAGTTTACAACGTTATAAAGTTTTAATGATAATGCGCGGGCGAGCGATTCAAATTATCAGCCTTTTCATACGTCGTTTTAGCGTGGACTGGACTGGGCGACCGAGGAACGCATCAAGGGCGCGAGGTTTGGCAAACTTCGTTCCTCTTCGGAGTGTTGGTAGGGCGGTAGAACTGTAGGTTTATGCTACCCTCCTAAGTCTAAACATATTTGATGAATAGGGCTATAATAGAAATGGTAGCGGACATCATGCAGGCTATTTTATTAACCGACTTTAAAAAAGAGGTGATTATGGGTTCGTCTGAATGTATTTATTTATGTATGGATCGAATCACCGATTTTCAAAAATCTGTTTTTTTAAGGTACCTACGGTAAACAGCTTGACCAAGGCCAATGTAGCACTAATCGTAGTAAACATTACCCTTCCTTGCGTCGCGCAGTCGGGTAAAAAACTACCAGCGAACGTTTAGGTCATATGAAACACGAACTAAGAATGAATGAAAACACGATTTGACAGCTATTCTTAGTTCGGGTCTAATCGTGAGTCCTTAGGTGATACGGAGTAGAAAACGCCCGACACTAAGGCCGAAACTACGGACTTAGAGAGTAGACCCCCTAGTTAGCAAGTCAGTTCAGTAGAAGGTTCAGCCACTCATCCCGCCTTTCACTGGTCTCGTGTCCAGCACTTTAGTTTTGTGTGTCTACATGCAGTCTGTTATTGGAAGGTAATAAGTTTCTTCTAGAGACACGCTTGGCACTTGCCGCAAACTTCAAACCTCCACAAAGGTTTGGCTAAATTTAGGGTTTCAAACATCGCCATCCGCACGTTTGCGCGAACGTAAACGCTATTATGTTCAGCGGCCCTACTATGACGTGTTAAAGCGTGAGTCGTTCGAGCGAGAAGGAGGGATGGAGCTATATGGTAGGGCCGCTGGACAGGCAAGCATAATGTACATCGAGCTATTTTGCTGCTATAACGTATTTTATTTTATTCTATATCCTTTATTCATTTTTATAACATTTAAATTATATTTTTAAATATTTCTACAAAAAATTATAAAAAAAACATTTAAAAATATAAAAAATAGTAGCCCACCGGTATCGGGAACAGAGTCCAAGCTACCGGTGGTCAGGGCTCCTGAGAGAGGAACCTCCTAACGATACGCGCCGTGTCCAAGAGTACTGCTTTCTGGATCAAGTCCTTTATCCAGCTGCCCAACGAGAGCCTTTTGAGATGTTAATCCAGGCTCTTGGCAATTACGCCATTGGCCGTAACGATTATCGGCACAATGACTGCTGTGTTCACATCACACATGTCGACAACCTCGCGAGCCAAGTCAAGATACTTTGTTTGTTTATCTTTCTCAGACTTCATTCTATATTATTATTAACTTCCTGGAATGTTAGATAGGTACCAATATAACGTTCCAGTAATTTTAAAATGTCTTCTTTTGACCAGTAATTATTTTTTCATACAAGAAAAGTGCGTGCCAGTTCGCCATCAGCGCACTAACGTGTAACGCATCGCAAGCGCTTGCGGAAAATTCCCTTTGATTTGTGCCAAAAAACAATGCAAAAAAACCAACACTCGATAGGCTACAAGCGCTTGCGAACCTACATAAACGTAGTCAAACTCCCTATCCATACGTTTTGCAAGCGTGTGGATCCGGCTTTAGATCTCTAGGCGACCAACGCAGTGCATAGATCGCATAACCTTTTAAATCCCGAACTATAAAGATATCGAACTCCTTAGGAAAAATCGGCCAAGTAGGTACGAATCAAAAACAAGATACAATAATCAAGCATGAATAATTAGTGTTTAAAGTTGGAAGTTCTGTGAAAGCTTAATTACGAACACGAGATTAGTGTTGCTATTTCTTAAATTTATTCCTATGTTTTATTAATCGCCGGCTTCTGAATTGAGAATTTGGGAGTTAAGAACGTGTAAAATCTTATAAGATTCGGCGCAAACGGGCCGCCGACCACAGCCACCGGTAGCTGTCGCGCGCTACCGCCACATTTGTAACACTGGCAGAAGTGCAAGACAGCCACTGGTTAACCCGTTCTCCGCTGTGCAGTCTATCGATATCCATTGAGGCGTCACCGCGTCGTATTCCATGGTGACGCGTGCGTGCGATGTGTAGGACGTCTAGCGCTTACTGCGGTGGAGCATCGCGAGTGGCCGCCACCGGTTACACGTGTGCGGTGCGTCTTTCAAAATATATATAAAGTGTGGTCACCTGTTACCACCCGATTTGCGAATGCTTACAGTTGCCATCGCTGGCCACCGGTGGCTGTGGTTGGTGACCCGTTTGTGCCGAGCCATATATCAGTTTCATTGGTTTTCAGACAAGATGCCGAAATCTTTCGTTAGGATTCCATTCGTTCTCTACTCCGTGGTGGAAAGATTAGCTGTACAGGTTGATCCACACGGGCCTTCCTTAGTCCATCAGGAGCTCAAAAAAACAACGGCGCGTACCTACATCTCAACTAATATTACAACCTGTAACAGACTAAACGCAATACCTCTTATAGGGTCATTGTACTCATCATTATAAACAACTTTAACTATGGAACCGTATGGTATGGTACCTACTATGGTATCGTGCCAGACCCTGTCGGCCTTCGAGATGTCAATGGAGACCGCAAGTGCTTCCCCGTGTTTCTCGATGGCCTCACTCCAGATGTGAATGGCATACGCTAGAATGTCCCCAGTTGACCGATTTCGGCGGAAGCCGCAGTGTCGGTCATTAAGGATATCGTTAGCTTCTAGGTATGCCAAGAACTTACCATTCAGCACGCGTTTCATAGTCTTACAGAGTATGGAAGTTACCGAGATGGGTCTATAATTTGTTGGGTCAGCTCGACTACCCTTCTTGGGCACGGGCTGCACGTTAGCTTGCTTCCATGCCATCGGCACTTTACCAGTCTCAAACGAAAGGCGAAATAGGCGTGTCAAGATCGGAGACAACTCAGACGCACAGGTCCTCAATACAATTGCCGGTATCCCGTCGGGGCCACTAGCCTTATTCATTATTTGACATGCGCTGAGAAAACTATTGATGATACATAAAAATCATGTAGATATCTATGGTTAAGTCACAATGACCACTTTTTGTTCAAATTATTCAATCAAAACCCAGGTGGAATGGAATAGTGGTGATTGGTGGTGACGGGTGAAGTTTTTAGAGGACAACGTAGAAATTTGTTATGAACAAAGTAAGAGTGGAATAATTGAAACAAATATATAATATTTTTTGCATAATCAACCCCTGACGGGGTGAACAGTTGCTCTGATCCTGAGACCACAGAATCAGTAGCAAAAAAGGCTGGGTTATTAATGAAAATCGTTGTGCATAATTTTCTAAAACTTAGGTAGGTACTTATAGTATTTACTAAATCCGCGCGGACGAAGTGCTAGTTTGAAATAAACTCGTTCACACACGTCTTGTCCGAGACGTAACCCTATGGCCTAACCACACGGCCCGGTCACGTGGATCAACCAGGAGTTACAAAATACTTGACATCAACTTCTTAATTCAGAAACCAGCTATTAGGTACCCCTGTATTCCCGTTGTCCCCGTCACGGGGACAACAGAACGTCATATAATTCCTTACCGTTGTCCCCCTTATTTACCTAAGGGCAACGGGGACAACGGACAGATCATTTCTGACAAAAATCGCCGGTCAGTGGGTCGTCTTAGGGGCGGAGTTTTAGGGCGCTTAGGGGCACTATGAGCAGCAAAGAAAACAAACAAAAAATCTCCATATTAGCCGGGTTTTTTTTTACACCATCATGGTTTTCGACAAGAGCAACTATTTCATACAGAAAAGATTTTCATCCGAGCTACCTACCATTTTGGAAATATAAAGCGTTTTGTAAAAAATAGAAAACTCCTAACTCGGAAACGGTGCGTCGTAGGGCCATGACCAAATGGCGTTCTCAGAACCTAAATGGTTTTTACACTGGTTGGAGTGGTTCTGGGTGGTTTAAAAAAATTACCACTAAAGTGATGGCGGGGTCTGTTTCCTCGCTCACTTGACTCCGCCATCCCCTTCTAATCTAACCTGTCTGAGTCGGGGTGCCCAAGTCCCGAGCTCGCTTTTGCACCAACATAATTTGAAAAGTATATATTACAATAAATTAACGGGGACAACGGGAATACACTTAGGATTAGCAGGCTAGTCAGTCAAATAGAGCCAAACCTGCAATTTACAGGACGTGAAGCTCGTAGTCTCCAATTCAGTTACAATAATGTAATACATGTTTTAATAACACAACACTATGATCAACTGCGTTCTATTATTCCCATTTTCTCCTATTTATACTATCTGTTATCAATTTATCAGTTTTTCCTGAGGATGTGGTTATAAAATGATGTCTATTTGTAAATTTTAAAATAATTTATTTGATATACCTACCTAACTATATACATGTAAAATGAACACAAAAAAATAAGTTGTCCGAAGGACGCCATATGGAGCACCTCAATAGCCAGTGAAGAATACCTGTAAATAAAGTAAAAAATTAGGAAGGTGTTTTAGGTACATTTGGTAAATATTTACTTTTAAAAGTTAGTTATCAGATTATAGGTTATCTTCAAAGTTTTCGAGATATATGCTTGTCTAAAATGTATTCATCATTATTATAAGCAAGAGAATGCCAATTTTACTTGTGGTTTATATATTCTGTCATCGGAAAATTGCAGACACCGTAAGATTGTAAAATATCACGTGAATTGTAAACTCGTTTTTCTCACTATGGCACGGATATATTGGAATATAATGAATTTGAATGGCATTTGTTGTATTCAAAATGATATGCTGTCTTCGTCTCCTTATTTGGGGTCGGCTCTCTTCACTTTCTTGCGCCAAGTCAAACGATCGTGGGTTGTCGTTTCGGCCAATTGCATTGGGCTTTCTTACGGCCGCTTTCTATAATATATCTCAATCCCAATCTTGATCCCGATCCTTGTCTGTAACCAATCAAAGGTGAGGATTGTGTGGTGAAGGACCCAAACTCGGTCGTTGATTGGTTACAGACAAGGATCGGGATCAAGATTGGGATTGAGATATATTATAGAAAGCGGCCGTTCGTCTCATTCCACGGAGGTCCACCAGGTCAATGGCGGGCGGTTTCTCACTCACTTTAGTTCTGGGAGGTTCAATGGCTTACACACATGGCCATACCGGCGAAGGCGGTTTTCGGCGATTTTATCTGCGTTTGGTGTAACTTTGAAGCCGTTCAGGGTGAAAATGACCAATTCTCAAAATGTCCAACGGTGTCAAAATGTCCAATCTTTGAACCTAACTTCAAAACACTTTAAAGTTGCCTAAAAGGCGTAGTAGGAGCCCCGCTTAGCGGGGCTCAAGGGTTTAAATAAAATTAACTACGAAGGGGATGGCAGGGTCAGTTCGCTCGCTAACTTGACCCCGCCGTCCCGCGTCCCCTTCTAACCTAACCTGACCGAGTCGGGGTGCCCAAAGTCCCGAGCTCGCTCTTGCATCCTAAGTTCTTTTAGGCAACTTTAAAAGCTTTGAGGTTAGGTTCAAAGATTGGACATTTTGAGAATTGGACATTTTGACACCGTTGGACATTTTGACCCTGAACCTTTAAAGCTTCCACGTATGTACTCATTACGGATTTTATCCAGCCGCGTTACACCTCTCGCCCACCTGAGCATCTTGATTTTGCTAGTATGTACCTTATGGTCATGCGTCTTCTTTGTGGTCCAGCACTCACCCATACAATAGCACAGGTCAGACTGAAAATAACGTAAAAATCCTCTTCAAAGTTTTGTGCTGACTCACCCCTACGTTCCTATTCCCCCCCTTTTGTAGGTATGGAGCCTAGATATTTAAGTCTCTACTGTGGGGATAGGTGTAGTTCCAATAGAGATGGTTTCTGCTGTAGTATTTCCGCTGAATAGGCATTTCAGATATTCAGTTTTGCTTTTACTCACTCTTAGGCTGTACTTCTAGGGCGTCCGCCAACTTATTTAAAAGTTCCTTCAGTTGAGTCGCGAAAAGTCAAAGTCCAGGGTTGGCAGAGAAGGAATATCTTGAGTAAGGTAGTCCATAACGATATTGAACAAAAGTGGACTGAGCACGGATCCTTGATGGATGGCTACTTTGACCTCGAAAGCCTCACAGCATCTGCTAGGCTTCGGACTCTTGTGCTGACGGATGTTGTCGTAATGTCTTGTACTAGTTCGGCGTAGTATTCAGATCCAAGTTGGGTAAGAAGAGCCTGCCATACTAGTTTACAGGGTAAATAAACATTCGTCTGTATTGCGTCTATTGTTGACCTTGCTCACATTATATCGAAAAAATATTTATTATTATGGTACAGAGCTTGCAATTTTCCAGTGACTTATCTATATACAAATAAACAAAATTGAAGTGCCTGTGTTTGTAATATCAAAATAAAAGCTATGCTACTAATTAAATATGAAAGTATGCATATACGCAGGCGAAACCAAGGGCTGAAGTTATTTGCTTTAATAAAACCAATAAGTACATACCTTAAAAGCTTATAAAATTCTTCTTTGATGATGCTGTCAGAGATATGCGATGCAATGGATATGTCTGCAAAATAAGCATTTATTAGGATTTGGCTCCATCTGGGAGGTACATTTGGTAAATATTTACTTTTACAAGTTATCAGATTATAGATATCTTCAAAGTTTTCGAGATATATGCTTGTCTAAAATATATTCATCATTACAAGCAAGAGAATGCATATTTTACTGTGGTATATTGCTACGATAAAACCTAATCAATACGTACCCTACGCTTATAAATTTCTTTCCCTTACTGAAGATGTTGTCACGAAATGGCGTCGTATTGCACTAGATAGATCTGCAAAATAAACACTTGTAAGTATTTAGATCTATAAGATTGGCAGTGGTTTGAACTTTTTTAAATTCAGTTGTTACCATGACCATAGTTTCCCCACGGTTTTGTGAGCCAGGGATAACTAAGCAAATCATCATATTGGGACAATCAAAGAAACATTTAAAGTTGGAAATTACCTTTTCATTAATTGCAGATCTATCTTATGTTGGAGTACTGGATCATCCTGAAAATATATTTACTAATTAGCAAAAAGTTTGTTACTTATTTGTAACCATATGTAATGAGAATTGTTTCAGTTGTTACCATACCATTATTTATCCCCACGATTTTGTGAGACAGGGATAACAGATATTCATCATTTTAACTTGGGAAAAGCTTATTAAATCTTAATATTTAATTAATATGACACAAACCTAAAAAAAATTCAAGTCTGATTTAGACATACCATTATGACACCTTGATCAAACTTGTGCGATTCTAAAATATATTATATAATATATTTTAGAATCGCACAATAATATAGAATATATAAATATATTCTTGTTTTCAATTATTATTTTTTAGGTTTAAGTTATTTACCTGTTGTCTTTAGAATCAGGAAGACGCCTGGACATAGGCATTTGGGTTCCACTGTGCTATTTCGGTTTTGCAGTCTTCTTCGGCCACTCTCTTTCGGAAAACTGATTTAGAATGTATTTAATTTTGAATTATAGGGAATTGTTATGACCTTGCATTTTTATTCCATAAGATTTCAAATTCAGGTGATCTGAAAGTAATATCAACCAGGTTAATACAGTAGGAATCTATACATAAATGATGATTTGGTAACTATACAATGTTCAGATGTTACCATACCATATTTTTCCCCACGATTTAGTGAGACAGGGATAACTAAGATATTCATCATTTACTATTGGGAGTATTATTATAATAACATCAAAAATAGATTATTATTTAACACTTACAAGGTTGGGATTGCTTTCTTCTGGTGTAGCTATGTAATTAGAGTCCATTTAACCTGAAAATATTAACGCTTGTGAATATTGGTTGTCGTAAAGGTATATTGTGGGGTTTAGTAGACAGAAATTCAGTTGTTACCATACCATTATTTTTCCCCATGGCTTTGTGAGACAGGGATAACAGATATTCATCATTTAGTTTTTACCTTACTTTGTTAGAACAATTTTGTGAGAAAAAACTCACCTCTTTCTTTATCCTACAGGGTTCTGCAGCATCAACTGCCATAGTCAGTGGTTAAATTAACTAAAAATAATAAAAACAGTGTAATAAAAAGTTCTGAAAATACTTTGAACTAGTAATTTTTCTTTTCGAATTTTTATCAGTTTTTAATATTGTCATCAAAATTATAAGATATATGCTTGTTACCATCATTTCAAATAAAGAGTATTTCTGTTTCAAAATGTAATTTACTGACCTTGATGTGTGAAGCGTCTATCGCATTTTCTTAAGTCATTATTCATATTATGTTTAAAAATATTTCTGGTAAAATAAAAGCAATATTAGTCAAATGATTTTACATAATAATTAATAGTTTAGTAAAGTTATGTTATCAGTAAATCGGATCAACACATTTGCTCAGACTGGGGCGATATAATAATCATCATAGAAAGAAAAATCAAAAGATATAGAAGAGTGCCTGGGGCGTTAAAAACGTGAAAACCTCGGATTTTGGATACAGTAAAAGAAATTAAAAAAATCAAAATGGAATGTTTTACTAATATGTATAAAAAGTTTACCTAAAATTTTGTGTATTGATTTGATAAACAAAAATCGATATTTACAATAATCAATTTTTTTAATAGGTAAACTTTTTAATACATATGATTAGCGAACAATTCCAATATGGGACTTTACACAATGGACTCATAATATGGCACTTACCTTTCTTTGAATAGCAAGTGTTTTCTTAGCTAACATAAGCTGTTCTACATTGTTCATTTTCTTAGAATCCTGAAATATAAAACGGATGTTAGCTTTATTGCTCTTTTATATGCACTAAATTGTGTAAATTATCTTGTTGTCAGGAAATCGGATCAACACATTTGTTCAGACTGGGGCGATAAATTAATCATCATTATAGACTTACAGATAAATTATTAAGCTAAGGAATTAATTTGAGGCTTACCATAGAATAGATAAAGGATATGCAACTCTTGTACATCAGCAATTAATAATTTCTTTGACGATTTCTGCAACAAGAATGAGGTCTGTTAGTCCTATAGTCTTTTCTATGTACACAATTTGTGTGGCATTATTATGGTTATCAGGAAATCGGATCAACAAATAGCTTCAGACTGGGGCGATAAATTAATCATCATAATATACTTACAGAGAAATTAAAACTATTCAGGAATATTTTAAAAGCTCACCTTTGCACACAGATAAGAGATATATCTCTTGTGTGCCAGTGCCAGCAACATCGTTTCTTTAATTATTTCTGAAACAAGAATAAAGTCTATTAGTCCTATAGTTATTTTCAAGGACACAATTTGCGTGAAATTATTATAATTAATATCAGGAAATCGGATCAACACATTTGTTCAGACTGGGGCGATAAATAATCATCATGAAACGTTTTTGGAGGATATACATTCAAAGATTTACCAGGAAGAAAAAAGTCACTTACCCAATAGATGCTCAAGTGTAGAAGTCAAATGCTATGATACCAGTATAAAGTATTTAGTTTCACCTGTAACAAGAATAAAAAAAAAAAAATATATTTTTAAAAACATTTTTGTGTTGTGGGAATGTTTTTTTTTTCAGATACAATCAATCATCAGAATTCAGAATTTTTGAGATTATGTAATTGAATTAGAATAAAATGATTAGAGTTTGTTTTAATTAGTGTGTTTGTCACACTCAACCCTTGGACATACCAACTATGGTAACTGGATGTCTTACACAGAGTGTGATAATGTTCCTATCCAGAGTCACGCATGAACAACTTGAAAGTACACACATCGGCTTTGGTAGGGTCTTCCTGATCACCATTATAAAAGTGGCAGGGTCAAAGTCAAAATGTTTATTTCAATTAGGCCATTAAACGGCACTTTTGAATGTCATAATTAACATAAAATGACTCTACTGTCTATTCGCAAGGGTAGATTCTTATGGAGAAGAAGGTGAAAAAATTATCTAACATATTTACCTGAGGTGTGCCAGGATAACCTCACAATTAATTGCTTTTTTTTTCAGTTGTCTATCAGAATATCTAATGATTGACTTGATGCTTGGTTCCCACAATTATTTCCCAGTTAAATGATGTCAGTCAAGTTTCTTCTTTTTAAAAGCTTTTTTGGTCCTGGTAACAAAACAGAAGTTTAATTACTAAAATGATCAAACACCACACAGCTTGTTATGTGGTCTTAATTTGGATGTTTGTCACACTCAACCCTTGGACATACAACTATGGTAACTGGATGTCTTACACAGAGTGTGATAATGTTCCTATCCAGAGTCACGCATGACCAATTTGACAGTACAAACATCGACTTTGGTAGGGTCCATTTGATGGTAACAGACCCTCAACAACTAATGAGACAATTATTTATTTCTCACCTTTCGACGACTCTTGAGTTAAATCTTGAAATTAGTATTGACAGTTTTAAGAAATAAGCTATATTTTAATTTATGTTGAAGTTATTTATCTTGTCTTATGTGCTTTCAAGTGGCAAGATAACCTCTAAATTTGGTTCCCTTAGTGACCCATTCATGTCGATTTTTTTGTTCTTAGTTCTGATACACTGGTTCCTCTGAAGAGACATGGTGGTAATCTTCTTATCACATTCACAGTACCTTCTGAGAACAACAGAAAGGAGAAATTACTAAATTGGCAAGACAGTGCGGTGTTTGCGGTCCTAATATGTGTGTTTGTCTCACTCAACCCTTGGACATACAACTATGGTAACTGGATGTCTTACACAGAGTGTGATAATGTTCCTATCCAGAGTCACGCATGTACAACTTGACAGTACACACATCGGCTTTGGTAGGGTCTCTTGCATCTAAAACCATTTCTAATATAATTGATTTTAGTAGATAACATAACTAGGTCACTCACCTTTGCTTAATCTTGCTGCTTTCAAGCCTATTAGTATACCTGGGAAAGATGAAATAAAACATTTAATCAATATGTTACTTAATCATTATAGAATAATAAATGTATTTACGGTGAAATCAGTAAGGTGGTAAGTTTGAAATCATGAGTTTCATACGAACGAGACTATAATATTAAATTCATCATTAAAAGTACACATTATGATACTTCTTTTGGAGCATATAATATAGTATAATTAACTTACATTGAGTACTGTAGATCACTTATTCATTTTTGGCTACTAAATCTTGCTGCTTTCAACTTTATTAGCACCTGGGAAAGATAACATAAAACACTTGAATAGTTACTAAAAAACTGGAATATATGGTGTGTATAGTATTTATGGTAAAATCAGTAAGGTGGTAAGTTTGAAATCATGAGTTTCATACGAACAAGACTATAAATTTAAATTCATCATGAAAAGTATGTAATGCTTCTTTTATTGCATATAAGTAATTAGGTTATGGCATTTAAATTATGATAAATTAACTTACATTGAGTACTGTAGTTCACCATGAGGTTGATTTTCATCCTGACAACAATAAAAAAATGTTTAGTTTCTCATTACAATGTCTTGCCAATACATGATGTAAGTGTTGTATCAGCAAAGTGGTGAGTTTGAAATCATTGATTTTCATCCGAACGAGACTATAAAATAGAATTCATCATGTTGAATTGTTAGTGTCTATCACAGAAGAAATAAAGATCAACTAACCTCAAATCAATTGGTTGCACCCATTGACTCGTAACTGAAAAGTAAAACATTTTGAGTAAAGAAAAAACACCGCATGTTCTACAATATCAACTTCACTCACCTATTGCCAGTCATAGGACTGTTTATGAGTAACAATAACACAAGAAAGTTGGCTTAGAGTAATTCTTTATTTATTTCTGTCCCTTGATAACACAAAACCTGTTTGAGGCACTAAAGAATTACTTCTTTGCCGGTTTCTTGCCGCTGGGCTTCTTGGTGCGCACCTTCTTGGCGGCCGCCTTGGGCACGGACTTCTTGCCGAAGGTACCGGCGCGCGCCGCCTTCACCTTCAAGCTCTTGAACACCGCTGTCCTCGCGCGGTTCCTCTTCACACGCGCAGACGTCAGCTTGAAACGGTCGTAGTCTGTCATCTGTGCACGCTTTTCTTTGTTGGCCAACTTAGTAGCCCACTGGCTTTCTGTCCACTTTTCAGTTAGCTTAGCATCCGTCCATGCTTTCCTCACAATGCGAGTGGGCGCTGTGAATGGGTAGTTCAGGCGGAACTTAGTGAGATGCAACTGGTTGAGGCGGAGCTGTTGACGTGAGACGCCGCTGCAAGGCCCGTCGACGAGAGCGCGGGTCTGGTCAATAATATCGACCACGCTCACTAGCTTTCCCTTCAAGGGACCGTCGGCTACCAGGGCCACACGCCCTGGCTCTACAAACCGTGCGAAAGGCATGACGTCCTGGAAACAGACGATTGCAGGTTAATTTCACTCAACATCACGACAATGCCGTCACTTGCCGATTATCACTGCATGTAATAAACCGAAAGTGGGCGAAAATATATTGCAAAACTGAATAAACATGTAGTAACGAAGATCCGACATGGTTTCAAATTGATATATACTTAGAATTCGCTTGGATCAAAACGGATAAAATTATTCTAACCTTACAACGTCTGTACAATAAACACTGTTTTCACGAAAAGAGTTTCCGTTTGTCACGTCAAGTTGACATAAAAATCGACAGAGTTGCCATTTTAAAATGTATAAACTTTTGTCTATGTCAAAGTTGTGCTAGACTTTCACTGAACCGCTCGAGCGAGCACTATCGTATGCTATCGTTTCATTATCGCGAACTATTTGTTACTAATATTACGTAAGATTTATTTTTTACTAGCTGCTACCCGCGACTTCGTCTGCGTGGAATTCTGTTTTTATTCTGGTTAATTTATCTTTTTTTGGTATAATATATTTGTCTCTCATTACAGACAGTTCTGTTTAGGTTAGTATACTATAATATATACTTTGATATATACATGTGAATGCTTTGTAAGTAGCAAATGACCCTACAGAAGCATGATATTATTATGCTGATTTAAGTTTGTTATTATTAGTCTGTAAGCTAAAGAAAGTAAATAAATAAATATTAGTAAGATATTAGAGTAAGAAGTCTAAATAACAATTTTGTTTGTTTCATCATCATCATATTAGCCGAAAGACGTTCACTACTGGACATAGGCCTCCCCCATTAAGTTTCGCCACAACAAACTGATTAATAAATTACATCAAAACACTTTTTTTTTGTTTTGAGTGGAACTTATAATGTCTTAAAAAAGTGATTAAATAATCACTTTTTTAAGACATTATATCTAAGAAAAATGAAAAATTTAAAAAAATGTATTATTCCTATTTATCAATACAATAAAGAAGAAATCCAAACCAATGTTTTGACAATTCAACTCCATTTTCCATAGATGTGATGTGCGTTGTGCATTTGATCTCATTTTAAGAATTGCGGTGTTAAGATTCCCCGCGGAAGAATGATTTTGAAGAATGACAATTTATTACAATCTTTATCACCAGGCGCGCGTTTTACGTTTCCTAAGCTTAATAAGCTACAGTAACGCTAAGATGGGCCATTTATTATTATAACACCCACGGACAGGTGGCGAAGCCCTGTGACAGCGGAGCTTCTAAGACAAAAAGAGTTGAGTTAGCTTGGGTGATCTTGTTCATAAAAAACTTTTACAAAAAAAAAAAATATTTCGATTTTGACCCGGTAATCGTTATTGGCGACCCTGAAAACCATGAAAATGACAACCATGATGAAAAGTTGTCAAATCTCGTTAGCGCCATCGTGGATTTCGATTTTGACCCGGTAATCGTTATTGGCGACCCCGAAAACCATGAAAATGACACCCATGATGAAAAGTTGTCAAATCTCATGGGCACCATCTTGGATTTCGATTTTGACCCGGTGATCGTTATAAGCGACCCCGAAAACCAATAAAATGACACCCATGATGAAAAGTTGTCAAATCTCGTGGGCGCGCTCTTGGATTTCGATTTTAACCCGGTAATCGTTATTGGCGACCCCGAAAACCATGAAAATGACACCCATGATGAAAAGTTGTCAAATCTCATGGGCACCATCTTGGATTTCGATTTTGACCCGGTGATCGTTATAAGCGACCCCGAAAACCATGAAAATGACACCCATGATGAAAAGTTGTCAAAACTCGTGGGCGACATCTTGAATTTCGATTTTGACCCGGTAATCGTTTTTAGCGACCCCGAAAACCATGAAAATGACACCCATGATGAAAAGTTGTCAAAACTCGTGGGCGCCATCTTGGATTTCGATTTTGACCCGGTAATCGTTTTTAGCGACCACGAAAACCATGAAAATGACACCCATGATGAAAAGTTGTCAAAACTCTTGGGCACCATCTTGGATTTCGATTTTGACCCGGTGATCGTTATTGGCGACCCCGAAAACCATAAAAATGACACCCATGATGAAAAGTTGTCAAATCTCGTGGGCGCCATCTTGGATTTCGATTTTGACCCGGTAATCGTTATTGGCGACCCCGAAAACCATGAAAATGACACCCATGATGAAAAGTTGTCAAATCTCGTGGGCGCCATCTTGGATTTCGATTTTAACCCGGTAATCGTTATTGGCGACCCCGAAAACAATGAAAATGACACCCATGATGAAAGTTGTCAAATCTCGTGGGCGCCATCTTGGATTTTGATTTTGACCCGGTGATCGTTATTGGCGACCCCGAAAACCATGAAAATGACACACATGATGAAAAGTTGTCAAATCTCGTGGGCGCTATTACCCTACACCTACCTTACACCTACCCTACACCTACCTTACACCTACCCTACACCTACCCTACACCTACTCTACACCTACCCTACACCTACCGTACACCTACCCTACACCTACCTTACACCTACCCTACACCTACCTTACACCTACCCTACACCTACCTTACACCTACCCTACCTACATAATTATACCAGCCCAAAAATACTATGACATGTTTCTGGTCTCCTGGTACTTGTGAATCTGAAGTACTAAGGCAGCAGCCGCTCTGAGTTTCCACTTCCTCCTCAACCTCCATTAATCCATGCCACTTACCGGGATGAAAAGCCTATTTTTTATTCCAGGATATGAGCTACATGTGTGCCAAATTTCATCCAAATCCCTTCAGCCGTTTTTGCCTGATTGTTACACAAACATACAAACATAAAAACATACAAACTTTCACCTTTATAATATTAGTAGGATAGGATAACCCGTCTGCCTTCAAAGCTAAAGTGACAGGCATCTTCTGGGCACGCTCGCTCCATCATAGACCTCATCTATCGCTTTCCATCAGGTGGGATCGAGGTCAAGACCTAGCCCATTCCTAAATGAAAAAAAAAATGTATTTTTTACGTTGTATGTTTTCATATTAGTCCTCCAATGGACTCACAATATTATGTACTTTATTCGTTCACTAACTGAATGAAATGTAACTGTGCTAGTATCAACCAGAAAGGAAGCAAAATAGTTGCATTTCATCAAATTGTCTATAACAATCTTAGATTCATCATTCTATAGGTACTTGCTAGATAATTATTTTTTTAAATTAAACCTTCCCTGGACTTCCACTAATATTAAAAAACCAAAATTAGCCAAATCGGTCCAGCCGTTCTCGAGTTTTAGCGAGACTAACGAACAGCAATTGATTTTTATATATAAGAGAAGAAGAATAAGATTGGGGGGGGGGGGGCTGTCTGGCAAATGCAACTTTTGTTATTTCCAGTCAAAACTTTCTTAGATTGTTTATGGTTTTTACTGTAATGTCGGTGGTTGAAACGCGCGAAATTTAATTGTTGCTAGGCAACAGTAAAGTATAAACAGACACAACATATTCCACGCTATATGCAATAGTCCTAGTAATAATAAAACTGTGTCATTTCGTAAAAACATATTTGTAAATTAAACTGCTCAATAAATATGCGGTTGAAATATTCTAAAACGCTTTTGGAAGCACAGGTAAACGAATCATCTAAAATACTTTCGTAAATTACTAGAGTTCGTAATCTATCTTTATATACACCTATACATCACCGGATAATTGCAAACTCCGTAAGATTGTAACAAATCTTTAATACATTATGATTTCTCGATGTAAGTATTGTGAACAGATAATTTTGAATACAATAAATCCCTTCTAAATTCAATAAAGTCAAAGTCAAAGCATTTATTTCAATTAGACCATTTACAGGTACTTTTTTGAATTGTCAAGGTCGGTCGGTCAAGATGATGAAGCTATTTGCACGTTCCAAAGCGTAGATCTCTATGGAGAAGAACGTGCAAGAAATTCCACGGACACTCTTTAAAAGTACCTAATAGTTTCCAATATATCCGACTTCTTGAAAATAATGAGTTTACAATTTTACACGATATTTTACAATCTTACGGCGTCTACCATTATCCGGTAAACCTTGAAAATAAACAACCGATGATAAATGATAAATCCGGTTCCGGAAAAAAGGCAATAATGCGAAACTGGTTTTACACCACTAAAACGGGATGTGCGCGTACAAAGTCGCGGGCAAAAGCTAGTTTATGATAATTTTAGATGATTAATACTGAATGAAATATTTTTAAACTCGCAATACCTATGTAATTACCTACCTAGCAAACAAAATCTTAAGCTACAGTGTATTCCAGGACTCGGAGAGTCCTGTAGCGGGTATCTGCTGGTCTCCTAACAACGTAAAGCTAGCAGTAGCAACATGTGACCGTTTGGTGCTGTTGTTCGACCGCGAGGGCACTCGCCGAGATAAGTTTGCTACCAAGCCTGCCGACTCTGCTGCAGGGAAGAAGTCCTATGTTATTACAAGTAAGCAAATACCTACATGTCCTTGTACTCCTGCTATCGTTGTGCATTGTATGCCTCTTTAGGCAGAACTTTGAAACTAAGTAGGTAAGTACTCGTTTCATTTTCACGAAATAAAAAAAATCCATCTTTACTTCAGATGAAAGTTGAAATTCAATGGTTTGTTAAAGACAATTGACCGAGTTGGAGAAAAATCATCGTTATGGTGAAGCTCGCCCTGCTATAACAGCTCGCATCTCTTACAGGTGCTCTATTGGAGCGAGCATTATATTGAAACTTATTACTATTGTTTTATTTTATCTCCGCTCTATATCTACTATCTATACCACCCAGGTATTTCATTCAGTGACAACTCAGAACTGCTGGGCGTTGCTCAGAGTGACAATATGGTGTTCGTGTACCGCGTGGGCGCAGACTGGACCGGCAAGAAAGTGATCTGCAACAAGTTCCCTCTCACTGGCGCGCCCATGTCGCTGTTACCTGCAGACAATGGGTTCTATACCGGAACTAGCGATGGGAAAATAAGGTGAGGTATTTATCATGATACACAACTGGGATCATCACCATCAGTTTATAGAGTAGTCCGCAGTTGGCAGTTGGAAATAGGGCTGTCCCGCAAGCCATTTAAAATTTTCAGCCACTGATATGCAGCTGCTTCCAGCCATGATGCGAACAAAATTTTTCTTTCAAGCTGTTCATGGGTACATACTTAGCTTGTCTACCCATGAACAGCTTAAAAAAATCTTAAAAGAAAGTGCTTTGTTGAGTTGTCTGTATTGACTTTAACTGAAGGATAACGGCTTCTCTATTGTCCAGATCTCTAGATTGCAAGAGTAACAAGAGCAGCAGCATGTGGACAGGAGGAGCTTGCTGCGTGTCGTTAGCCCGCGGCGGAGAGGGTACTCTCGCGTCCGGCCATGTGGACGGCACACTCTACCTCAATGGACGGCTGCTACTGCGATATGCGCTGCCCCCGACTGCTTTGGTCTTGCTGCCTCCTTACGTATGTTTTATCAAAGTTTGTTGGTTTCTAAAATATTCGGAATCTTTTTATTATTGGTAGGTACGTTACGTGTCCTTAACGCACGCAGTAGGAACGATGCCTATAATTACTTCAACGCGTTAACAAGGGAAGGGGGTTAACGGGTTAACAAGGGTCAAATATATTTTAATATTTTAAAATGATAGGCAGACAATTTCTCTTATAAAATATGCGGTGGACAGGCCAAAACAGTTTATTCGTAAAATTATCAACCCGATTATTTCTCACCGTATTTTTTACTTGGAGTTGTAAATAAATATGTTGTCATTAATATGTTGTCTAGTTGATAGTGGGGTCCTGTGACGGGCGTGTGTCTGTGTATGAAGCTCAGCGCGGGGCTCTGTTGCGCAGTTTGGAGCCGCAGCTGCCGCCTGACCGCCGCGATCTGATATCAGCAGCTCCCAGCCCTTCTGGACAAGTAAGTAATCTGAATTATTTGTTTTCTTTTTTGAGTCTTGTCATTAGTTGCCAGATGCTTTTGTTGATGAAAAATTTCAGTCATTTATATGAGAATTCAGGTGTTCATATGAGTATCTATTTGGGATGATATTTGGGATGCATGAAGGTGCCTCCTCGTGTAGCGCAATTTGTTCCATCAGACACTCAACTGAACCGAGCGCTCGGCGCATCCTGGACAGTCTCACCTAACACCATTATAAGACTGGCCAATCCTTCCCTTGCGGTGGTAGGGCTAACACCCGCCTGGTTCGCGACCACCCTCCCACCGGAGTTCGGCGTCAAGCAGCCTGCTGTGTTTCGTCGACGCGTGGGAGTACCAGTGCCTCAGGGCATCTTCTGGGCACGCTCGCTTTCATCATGGACCTCATCTATCGCTTTCCAACAGGCGTGATCGAGGTCAAGAGCTAACCCATTCATAAATAAAAAAAAAAAAAAAAAATCTAATAGAACCCTTTTATTACAGTATAAATATGGACAGTACGGAAACTAAGCCTAGTTGAGAACATAATTACCTACGCTCCATTGAAGCAATAGGGTTGTCACTTTTAATGTTTTTGATATATTTTTTTTTACATTTTTGTTCTACATAGTGATCAATCAATCGAATTTGAATAAATAGCTTACAAACATAATTTAAATAGGTAATCTCATGGCGTCGGTTAACCTCAGCAAAAGACGATAGTTTAAACACGGAAATCAATTTAATATTAACACACAACAACTTGTGGAACTAAAGATCTTTAACTGTCATTACTGCGGAACCTTTTACAAGTTTTAGCGGGAGCGTACGCGAGCCGCGGTTGGACGAAAAGGTTTCGGGCGCTCGTCGGAGTGGGCGCGCGGTAGACGCCGCAGCGCAGGTGGCGCGCGGGCTGGGCTCATGAGCGGCTACGAACCGTACCGCGTTTCAATCCGAAAATGCGTGTGATATCTAGTAATTAAAAACCCATTACGTAAAAAAATACACACACCCATGACGAAAAACTTGATAGGTACCTTTTGCAGCCGCCATCTTGGATTCACGTTTTGACAGCACTATCGGCTTCAACACCCTCGAAAACCATGAAAACGACACCCATGACGAAAAAATTGATACCAATTGCAGCCGCCATCTTGGATTCACATTTTGACAGCACTATCGGCTTCAACACCCTCGAAAACCATGAAAATGACACCCATGACGAAAAAATTGATACCTATTGTATCCGCCATCTTGGATTCACATTTTTCAGCACTATCGGCTTCAACACCCTCAAAAACCATGAAAACGACACCCATGACGAAAATATTGATATAGAATACCTATTGCAGTCGCCATCTTGGATGTACTTTTTGTTACCATTATCACTATTGCACTATCAGCTAATACCCTCAAAACCGCCGCATTCATGATTTAGAAGTAAATTCACGAATTCATTATGATCGATCACACAGAGTTATACGTAATTCGATAACGAATAAATTACAATTATAACTAGAAATCATTCTTACCTTTCAATATCAGCAGGAAGTTTAAAATACAATAGCTCCGGTTTTGAAGAAGCCGAGTTCAAACAGCCGTATACTACGCAATACTTTCCTGGCATTTTCAAAAATAAAAAATTAAACGTGACCACTCGTCTTGACGCGGCACTTGCTACTGCGAGTCCCGCGAAGTTACCTTAGGAGTCTCGTCGGTGTGCATGTTTGTGTGAGTGTGCCGTTTCGAGCGTTTGTAGGCAGTTTCCCTACTGTCCATATTTATATTGTGCTTTTATTTTAATAGCCACAAATGGGGTGGTAGATGATTAGATCTTTTAAATCTGTTAGTTTCTGTCGGATATCAGTCGAACTGCACTGCATTAACATTACAAAGCTGGATGGCACTTCCACATCTGTTACTAAAATTCGACTAAACCTACACACACGTTTGACGAAGCGTATATATTAGGTGTATCTTTTTTTCGTCGCGATAAGGGCGAACTCTTTTATTTTCTTTGTTACAAGTATCTCTTTAACATTATAGACAGTGGCATTCGGAGTGTTCGACGGGTGTCTAGTAGGCGAAGTAAAAGAATCGGGCGGGGTGGAGCTTTCGATGCTGAAAATACCCAACTTCTATGCGGCGCGCGCGCTTGCTTGGAGTGGTGATGGCACCAAGCTAGCGCTCGCTTCGCAAACAGGCGCTGTTATACAACTTGAAGCTGTATTGAGGTTTGAACGCATCTCTATCTTCCACTTCACTACCTTCACCATTGCATCATTATCATAGCCTTCCATTACTTAGACTTCAGAAAGTGTGTGCCTTAGGTGTGTGTGTCTTTGTTTTACTTGATCATGAACGTTTAACGTCTTGATGAGCCGACCTGGTGGATATTACGAAATTAATATCTTTTTTATAATACACCAGACAGGGACATGGAATTCATATGAGCCTTTCGCTGTTTTCATAGATAGCATAATAATGAATAGGTCGCAGCGAGATTAGCTAAAAAATCACTTATAAAATATAAAATCATAAAAACCCAGGCATGGTGTAGGTCCTGTATAATACGTAATCTGGTTGTTATAGGTACTTTCTCAAGTTACATTATATATTAGTGAACGAGCTTATTGGTCACAACACATTTTGCTCGAGAGTCTGAGAATGTCTTAATTTGAAATCTCAGTAACCCATTGAGTCCCAAAACTCTTGAGTGTTGAGTTGGTAATATAGTCTGGTCGCATGGGCAGGCGGTGGGTGTGGCGCGACTCGCTGGCGGTGCAGCACGTGAGCGCTCGCCAGCTGGTACTGTCGCGCCTCGCCAACGACGCGCTGCCGCTCACCGTCACCACCAAGCAGGCTCCCGATATATTAATATTCAACTTCTAAAGGCATAAGAGCAAGTGTTGAGTTAGTTAACATTTTGTGATGATGGTAATATAGTCTGGTCGCATGGGCAGGCGGTGGGTGTGGCGCGACTCGCTGGCGGTGCAGCACGTGAGCGCTCGCCAGCTGGTACTGTCGCGCCTCGCCAACGACGCGCTGCCGCTCACCGTCACCACCAAGCAGGCTCCCGATATATTAATATTCAACTTCTAAAGGCATAAGAGCAAGTGTTGAGTTAGTTAACATTTTGTGATGATGGTAATATAGTCTGGTCGCATGGGCAGGCGGTGGGTGTGGCGCGACTCGCTGGCGGTGCAGCACGTGAGCGCTCGCCAGCTGGTACTGTCGCGCCTCGCCAACGACGCGCTGCCGCTCACCGTCACCACCAAGCAGGCTCCCGATATATTCAATGTGCGGTTTATTGGTCAGTAACTCACTACCTATATAACTTAAAAAAATCTTGATCAGCTAGTAGCTGCAATCTGCAATCTGCAGCTAGTAAAGCAATCTTATCTTCTCTCTTATTGAAAGAAGAGAACCGTGTCCTAGCCTTTGACGTTTTATAAGCGCCAATGTTGGCATACGTGAAATAAAATGTTTTAAATTTATCTAGCAGAGAAAGATCGAGAATTTACCGTCAGTTCTCAACGTTTCTAGTTGCTCCATCTTGGTTTTCTCCTTGAGCATAAATATTTGCGAATAATATTTAAGCCTAGTCTAGGAAAAACCTAACATATAAGTAGTGTGGTTTAGTACCACACTACTTAGTACCGCAAGACTTTATTTACCGAAGATTGTAACGTTTAATGTGGTCATAAAGCTGTTTATGGAACGTAGTCTCCTTGTCGCGAATTATTTTCCTCTCTGTATTTTTTTTCAGGTAACGACTGGTATGCTGTATGCCGTACTAGCTGTACGTTAATATTATGTGACATCGCAAGAGGCTTGACCAGTGAGGTAATAAATTGATCTCTTGCTTTCTTCTCTTGCACGCTTTCAGACAGGTGACAAGTCATGCTAGCCGCTTTCTGGGCCGGCCTCGGCGACGCCGTCAGTCCTCTGGCACCCATTGCGTGGTGTTGCACTCAAATGATAAATAATTGATAGTTATTTTGCAAACAGGTTACAAATAACTCTTTTACATGTCGACTATTTTAGTGAAATTAATCTAGATGAGGCCAGTGTTTCCTAGCTGATTTAAATAAAAAATAAAATAAAAATAGCCTAAATTTATTAACAAGATTCGAACTTAACATAAGATTAATCTATTTTATAGTAGTACTGGTATTTATGGTTAGGTGTAGGTATAATTATGTATGTATATATAAGTTAATTTACATTATTAGTAGTCCCTTCTGTGGCGTAGGCCTCTCTTAAACGTTTCCACACATATCTTTCCCGCGCCTCTCGCATCCATAAGGGGTCCACATCTATGGTTGAAGTTGTCTCACCACCTTTTACTTGGTCTCCCTTTGCTGAATTAAATACTGTTTTTTAAATGAAGACGTTATTTGGTTCGTAGATCCCATGGTCAGGTGGAGGAGAAAGAGTGTATGCTGCCGTGGGAGGGGCCTGCTTATTGCATCGAGCGGGCGAACTCAGCGTGGTCGAGTACGGTCTCGACAAAGTGCTGCATACTGTAAGTTAAATAATACCTTCCATTTATTTAAGTAGCAACATTAAGAAACCGGCCAAGTTCGAAACGGACTCGCGCACGAAGGGTTCCGTACTATTATCTATAAAAAACATAAAAAAAAATCTCGTTAGTTGTATGGGAGCCCCACTTAAATTTCAACTGTCTAGCTATCACGGTTCATTAGATACAGCCTGGTGACAGACAGACAGACAGACGGACAGCGGAGTTTCAGTAATATTTTTTCGTTTTTACTCTTTGGGTATGGGACCCTAAAAAAATAAACTCAGATAATAATATCTACAGACTGATTTATTTAAATGGAACATTAGTTTAATTCGCGTTACTTATGGTGTTACGCCTTTCCTCGTATCTAAATTTAACACTGAATGAAATACCTACATACTGAAGCAAATGATAAAAATATGAAGTGCGGAAAGCAAAGGCCACGAAGCTTATTCAACATGTTCATAATATATATTGTCCCAGGTGCGAACAGAGCGTGTGAACCCGCACGTCCTGAGCGTGCGCATCAACGAAGGTGCCACGGGAGGCACGGAGCTAGCTGACCGCAAGCATCTCGCCTACTTGCTGGATAGGCAGACTATTGCCGTTGTAGATCTTACTACTGGTGAGTCAACTTCTTTCCTCCGTCTCTTGTTATTTCATATTTGTTTAAGGATACAATAGTTACTTTAAAAGCGTGTAACTTAATACTTTTTCACCGATTTTTTTATTTTTACAAATCGTTCCATTTTATGTATATTTTTGGTAGTAGTCAAATACCCTTTTTAACTCTCAATTTCTAATTGCTTTTGAGAAACTTTCACCACCGGCGAAGGGCTTAACATCCTGTAGCTACGCAACCTTTACCAAGGCCTACAATTAAACACATTATTTTATTTCGCTTAAGAAAGCCTTTCGCTTTCTTCTTCCTATATTTTCTGCTCCATCGTTTTTTATCTATTACTCAAAATTGATGTTGCGTGCAGGTATACAGTTGGGTCAATGGTGGCACGAAGCCCGCGTGGATTGGCTTGAGTTGAACGAGAGTGGACAGTTATTACTGTTGAGAGACACGAGACGTAGACTAGCCTTACTACGACTTAACAATGGTGACAAGGAAATCATAGCAAGCGGGGTTTCATTTGTGCAGTGGATTGAGAACAGCGACGCAGTTGTCGCTCAAACACCAACGCATCTACTTGTATGGTTAGTTTAATCTTTTGAAACTTTTATCTTACGAAATTCTTACTCCTCAAAAAGCATGTGCTTTTGTCTAAAGCCACTGTACATGTATTTTTGTCATTATTCTGCGACATGTTTATAGTATCAATGACAATCCTTTTATACCCCACTTTTGTGTACGAATAACCATTCGTCTAACTACAGTAGGTACATGATTTCACATACAGCACTTAGCTGTTAACACGGCACTTCGCTTCGACTTCGAGTTAATAGTTTTGTTTTGAACAGCGGCTTCTTATAAAATCCTGTGTGACAATCTTCCTGAATCTTTACGTGCAATATATATACGGTCGGGAAATGTAGATAATTATCAAGCTGGCTAGTTGAATAAAAACAAATAGTTATGAGCAGACTTAAGTTAAAAAAAACCGGCCAAGTGCGAGTCGGACTCGCGTGTAAACAGTTCCAAACGAATAATATTTTTTTAACAATTGTAAAATCATAGATTTCAGTCTGTATAGGTAAAGACCTTATATGTATGTTTTTATGAAAATACATATAAAACGAATGAATTAAAAATATAATTTTAATGTATTTGAAATACTTTTAGGCTCAGTAATATCAGAGATAATAGGGGAGAATGGTTAATTTACATCTATTTTCTTTAATAACTTCAGAATGGATTTTTTTAATTATAAAAAAATATATATTTTTGAGACTCTTACGATGATCCCTTTGATTTGATATGTCGCAAAGTAAAGTAGGATTTCAGTCTGTATAGGTAAAGACCTTACATGTATGTTTTTATGGAAATACATATAAAATGAATGAATTAAAAATATAATTTAAATGTATTTTTGAAATATTTTTAGGCTCAGTAATATCAGAGATAATAGGGGAGAATGGTTAATTTACATCTATTTTCTTTAATAACTTCAGAATGGATTTTTTTAATTATAAAAAATATATATATTTTTTTGAGACTCTTACGATGATCCCTTTGATTTGATATGTCGCAAAGTACAGTAGGATAATCTTTTTTTTAATTTCATTATTTTCCACAGTGTTATTTTCAAAATTTCTTTATTTTCGTTACGTGTCTGTATTTATGGGTCACAGAATTCAACTGAATCGGTCAGTAAATTCGGAGAAAATCTGCTGTGACAGACGTATAGACAGATAGATAGACCGACAAACAGACAACCGAGTGATCCTATTAGTCCGTCAGATAGATTTCTACAAAAATGATGGACACGTATTTTCAATCAGTCAATTTTAACTACATGACGTTACCATGCAGCCCCCGCTCTTGAACTTTGATGCGCTTTTAAATCTTTATCATTTTTTTATTCATTTATCGATTTGAAATGCCAAAAATACATGTCCAAGATTTTTTGAAAATCTGACGACTGACTAAATAGAATTATAATTTTTCTATTTAGTAAAATATGAAAATATTCGTGCAACATTAGTGGAACTGCAATATATTCACAAATAAAATCAGTATGGACTTCCAAACAAATACAAAAATGTGATAGGTGTGTATGATTGGTATAAACAATAAACATTATATTTAAACAATGTTCAAGAACAAATATTCAAGACTTAAACCTATTTACAATTATTAAGATACAAAACCTGTGTAACTGGGCTTAAACTAGGAGGATTGTGTGGGAGTGGTAACTTTGATTCCAGAGGGCTTAGTGTGAGTTTTTCAACGTACTCCATCGCGTTAACGTAAACGTTCGCTTATGTCAAATTGTATAGAAAATAACAGGTTGTCCGTGAGTGTCACCAGACGGCGCTTATTCAGTTTCAATAAAATTGACGTTTACGCTAGCGCGATCGAGAACGTTAAAAAAGTCGCACTAAGGCCACTGTGCTATAAGCACCAGTTACTAATAGGTATTTTTTGTCCAAACATTTTATATCATGATATCATCCATACGTACAGGTACAGTGCCTGGGACCCCGGCACTGTTGAAATGGCAGAGTGCGGCGGCGCGGTCGCCGTCGAAGTGATTTCGAGGCGCGTCGTGTTAGATGGAGGACTGCTGCCCTATCTACAGCTGGATGAACATCGACTTGCTTTCAGTAATTTTTTTTTTAAATAACTTCATAAGCAATGGATAAGGTATACGATGGAACGAATGATCACTTCCTGTACTTACGTACAATATAAGTGGAGAAGGAGGATATGTACTATAGTGAACAGCGATAAGAGTTTGAATGCAATCTGTTATTCCTTTTTAAAATCATTGCTTTGAAAAAGATAACGGCGGTATATATTTTTCTATTTAATTATTTTAACCTATTTTATTTACAAACAAAATTTTAAATAAAGACGTGTAGTCAAAAACTCTTTTCAAAATAGCTTTCGAACTAATCGAGTAAGACTTTTGTAAAATCTTAATACACATCGTGTAAATTAGGCTGGGGGACAACGAATATTTCAAAGATATTCGCAAAAATATGGGTAAGTAATATGTGGATGTTATACAATCATGTTACAGTACCACTGTAACATGATTGTATAACATCCATTATACAGTATATGTATCACCATATTTTACCTTTCGTCATGCAAACATATTACAAATTACAAAAAATAAACAGCTATATTTCCTTTAACAATTCCAACTTGTATGCAAACTCGATTAAATACAAGATATTCACAATTTAAACAAAATAATTTAATCAAATAAACTCAGTACTAATAGTCCATTTCACAGCGAAAGATAATAATAATCTAATCACCGCTCCCAACGGCGCGTAGCTGATCCATTATTTGCTACGACGATCGTAGCGCGTAGCAATAACGCTACGCCGTAGCCAATTCGTAGTCAATTTGTTTTAACCCCCTTTTTATTTCAATACTTTTTCACTCTCGTAAAAATCTAATTTTACTAAGAAAAAACCTCGAATGGGGACTAATATTTTAAGTTTCATTAAAAATATTTTTTTTTACCAGTTTTTTATAAAAATTGGGTCTGTTCAATGCAAAGTTCCTTCTTCAGACAATGCGCTTCGAAGCGGTGACTTAGCCGAATGTGCGCGTTACTTGGACGGTGTGGGCAACAACGCTGATGTGGCTCCGCTATGGAGGCAGCTGGCTGAACGAGCACTAGCCGATGATGATGTTCAGGTAAAAATATTAAAAATTGTATAATCCGACTATGTATATTCCCAATTTTCTTAAATTCATCTTCTTATGCCTTTTTATAAGATAGTGAAAAGCCTTTTTATAATTGAATAACGTTGTTAAAATTAAGCCGGAGTGCCATCTGATTGTAAGTGACCACGTTTGCCTATGGACACCTGCAATACCAGAAGCATCGCACGTGCGTTGTTGTCACAAAGACAAAGCTGACAGAAAGTCAAAGTTTTCTATTGATATTCCATTCTAGTTAATTTTACCATCTTGCTATTTCATCTTAGTTGCTTTGGGTTAGTTTAGTTTCAGTTTGTATGTTCTTTTTTTGATAGTTGGCTGCTAAATGCTACCGGGAAGTGGATGACGTAGCTCGCACCTTTTATTTGGAGAAAACAGTTGAAATAGCCGCCTCTGAAGGTGACGGTGACGTCTCAGTTGGTACGTGAAATATGAAACTAGGTTTTAACGCTTCAGCTGGAAAAACGGATAAATATTATGTGCGTGTATGTAGGAAAAGCATAGCCAGTGGCAGCGAAGACTCGAAGCAAACTCAGATTTTTTTCATCCGTCTGTCAGTGATGGAAATCGTTGAAATCGATGAAAAACGTTAATAGAGTTGGCCCTGTGTCTTATATTTATTAGATCGGAGATACCAAACTCTGATAGTTTGCAGTAGTTACGAAAAATAAAGGGAACCCTTTACCGTGTTAGTGATATAGTACAGACCACATGCTTAGAACAAAATAATAGTATACATATTGTTTCTTCAGTAAAATTAAATATAAGGAAAAGTTAGAAATTGGTGTTGAGTAAAACTTTTTGTATCATCATTGATTCAAACCATTTCAAAATGCAAGAGATGTTTTCAGGATTAAACAATGCCATAGTGCGAGCCCGTCTAGCAATCTTTGAAGGTGATTTATCCGCGGCTGAGGAGTGCTACGTACGTCGCGCGGGTCGGCCGGACCTCGCAGTGGATATGTACAAGCAGTTCAATAAGTGGACGGAAGCCATTGTGCTGGCTGAGAGAACTGACCGCGCCTCCGTGACATCGTTGAAACAGCAGCACATGGACTATTTGACTTCTACCGGTTAGTAAGTTAAGTGAGCTGACGACAATAATGTAAATCGTGAAGACAGTCCTTATGGCTAGCATGACAGTCAGGTGGCTTCTATTCAAAGAACGTACATTCTTTTTCTTCTGGTCGTGACTGTCAATCAACCAGACCACTTTTTTCAGGATGTAGTGACACGGGACAGCCCTGTCGTTTACCTTGAAGTGTATGTATGCTCTCTTGAAGTGTGTGTATGTAGTCTTTTTTTTTTTTTTGAAGATGGGAAATCATCAAATGACTCCTGCCGCTCTGGGTGGAGCGGGAGGGAGTGTCAGGCTCTAACTGACTAAAACCCATCCATGCTCCTCCTAGTGCCTTTTGGATTCCGGGGCCGCGGTAACTCTTTCGAACAAAATCCGCAACCCTGGCAGGCTCTGGCCCTAACGGGCCCCTACTCCTATGCTGACATCTCTTTGAGGCGCGCGTGGAACACAACGCACCGTTGGCTTGGGCCTAGCTTTGATCGGACGACGGGCCACCCAACGCTCGCCGTCCACAGACCCGCACCTACGTTGGCCGGGAATCGCCCTACAACTCTCGACGCCCGGTGCGTCTCCCTATGCCGCAGCAGCTGGGGCGTGAGGGTTGTCTCTCCCTCGCACGGCCCGTCTCCTCCTTCACTAGCATTACTGCTTCGCAGAAGGAGGTGACGGCTTCCCATGCCTCCTCGCTCCGGACCATGGATTGAACCAGGGCCGGACGCGAGAGGTCGCCGCCGCCGATCGCCTCGACGAGAACACGGCGGTGTTCCGCCCAAGCGGGGCAGACTCCACCTCCACCGTATGCTCCACCGTGTCTTCCGGGCGATCCTCGCAGTGAAAACACCCGGGCGTTTCCTCACGCCGAATCCGAAACAGGTACCTCCCGAAACAACCGTGTTCGGTGAGTACCTGCGTCAGGCAGAAGGTGAGGACGCCGTGGCGCCTCTTCAAACACTCCTCAAAGAGGGGCACTAACGCCGCTATTGTGGCGTGCCCAGCACTGGGTTGCGACAGTCGCTGACTCCATACTGCCATGGTATCTTGCCGGAGCTCCGTCCACCACGCTGCAATTTGCCGCAGCAGCGGAGTTTCGCCCCGGCGTAGCGCCTCCACACGCCACGCGTAGATGTGCGCGAAGGCTCTCGCCTCCAGATCCCACGGCGGCAATCCAGCAAGGAGGCTCGCCGCCTCGCCGGAGACCGTGCGGTATCCCCGGGCCAGCCGGATGGCCATGACCCTTTGAGACGCGTTCAGTTGTCGGGCTGGACGCTTCTCTAGCGTCAGAGCCCACACCGGGGCCCCATAAAGGGCCATGGACTGCACGATCCCCAGGAGGCGTTTGGACCCCCTAGATTGGGCAGAAGCTGCTTGAAGGCAGCCACGGCCCGCCCCAGTCTGGGAGCCAAACGTCGGTCAGTCTGGGGTCCAAAGTGTTCGACAAAGTTCCATCGGCTGTCGAGAACGAGTCCCAGATATTTGATCGTCGACCCGATGCCGATGTGAACCCCTCCTACCGTTATTTGGGATCCCGGTGGTGGCCTGTTCCGAGGACCATGAAAGCACATGGCTTCGGACTTGTGCAAGGCCACCTCGAGACCCAATTGCCGGATCCTCTCAACGACTATCGCAACCCCGCGTGTCATTAAGTCGGCCGCCGCCTACCTACGGTCGTACGACCCTCCCTGAGCCAGAACGAGCGTGTCATCAGCGTAACAAATCACGCTGACACCGCTAGGGAGGTCGGCGCGCAGCACCCAGTCGTAGCCGATGTCCCACAGACACGGCCCCAGAACCGAGCCCTGTGGAACACCGCACGACATTTCTCGCCGAATCCACTCTCCCTCGTGACCGGGGTAGATGACGGCCCGTCAGATACGCCTCGAACACGCGACGGAGGTAGGTGATCCGGTGATCCTCCGGAGTGCCTCCCTAATGCAACTCCAGGGAAGGGTGTTAAAGGCATTGGCGATGTCAAGAGACACCGCCAAGACGACCCTGCCCCGGGATACTGCTTCCCTCGTCGTGAAAGCTCTCACGCGCATGATGACATCCACCGTCGAGCGCCCCGTGCGGAAACCGAACTGGTTCTCCGCCAGATCCGGCCACACCCTAACCAGGTGCGCCACGAGGCGGTTTGCAATAACTCTTTCAAAGAGCTTGCCCACCTCGTGTATGTATTCTAGATTATTCTGCATTAGTTCATATAAAAAATCACATCAATTAAAATCATTTATAATTTTGATAGGTTCAATTTAACGTTTTTTTTAACGTGGTTTTAAGCTATTGCATAGCTTCTATCGCGGGCCTTGAGCGTGAAGACCCAATCCAGAAATTCCGTAACGAAAATAACCTAACACTCCCCACTCCGACCGGCAAAGCGGTGATACTTTTTGTTTCTATGACGATCTGTGTTCTTAATTTGAAAGTTTTGTTTTTTTGAAATTATTTTTATAAGTTGCGAGTGGCATTTTTGAGCTGTCAAATGCAATGTGACCTCTTTTGAACTTTTTGAGGTTGGTGCCCTATTTATAAGTATTGCTACTTTCCCGCGGTTTTGCTTTCATAATTATTACGCTATTGCAATAGCTTTACCGCGGCAGTCTCCGAGTGCCACACGTCTTTTTTATTTTAAGGCTCGAAATAAGTGAGGACTTATCAAGTGGTCAGACGTCAGACCATGGTTCCACTTCCAGGTCGCCTAGGCGAGGCTGGTGCAGTTCTAGCGTCATCGGGAGACGCGGAGGGAGCCGTACAGCTGTGGCTGCGAGGAGGACGGTCTAAACGTGCCGCCGCGCTGTTGTTGCAACACCCACAGCTGCTGAGGGACACGGACTTGGTTGAGTCAGTTCATACTCAGCTAATTCAGGTAATTGAATTGCGTTTAATTTTAAATCTTAGTAGATTAGCATGTTATAAAGATGGTATAAGGTAGGTACGTTTTAATAGAGCAAGGTGTGTTATAAACGCCTCACCCCACGCAAGTAATTTTCTGACAACTTCCCTGAAGCTGGTGAAGCCATGGATCGTAGAGATATAGTGTGTTAGACCCTTATGATTTAATTGTTTCTACTCATTCTTTACAAAACTACCAAGATCACCTGAAGTGTGGACATGTAGAACCTACTTTGGTCATAATTTTTATAGGTTCAATTTAACGTTTTTTTTTTATCGTGGTTTTTATTTATTATTTTAGGAAGAATGGTGGGAAACGGCTGGCGAAATTTCGGAGCGTAGAGGTGACACTCGTGATGCAGTGGAGTACTACGCTAAAGGAAATAACTATGCAAGAGCGGTTCAATTGGCAAGAGAGGTACATACTAATATCTTTTACATAATATGTTTTTGTTAGATCCCAGATACTCACATTGTTCAGTAAACAACTGTTTTGTGCTACATTTTAGTTAAGAGAGCGCCGAGCGCGCAGTGGCGCCCTCATCGTTTGTTTGGTTATTTCTTTTATTTTAGAATGAAAATGCAGAAAACAAGCACGTTAAGTTATGCTCCACAAGATTAAACGTTAATATTATTGTAAGCGATAGTTTTAAATGGTTTAGTTTTTTATAATATTAATAACGGAAAATAGTAATAGTGGCCACTATTTTCCGTTATTAATATTACTATAAAACTTATATACGTATAATCTTGTGAAACACAACTTAACGTACTTATTTTCTGCATTTTCATTCTAAAATAAAAGAAATAACCAAACAAACGATGAGGGCGCCACTGCGCGCTCGGCGCCCTCTTCAAGTTTTTCTTCGTTGTTTTGTTTAAAAATACTGCCAATGTGCTAGGAATGATTCATAAGCTAGGTGAAGCGGGGCTGCAAGCTACAGTAGAGCATACAATTTGTGTTTCTTTTTGTTCCAATTTTTTTTTAGTGCGCCCAACCTTTTTTGATAAGCGTATAGGGCGGAGAACGCGCAGCGTTCAACCATACATGACATAGGTACTGTATGAAAGGTCAACCGTGAATCTTGGTGAATAAAAGTAAATCTATCTCTATACTAATATTTTAAAAATGCGAAAGTTTAAATGGTTGGATATTTGTTACTCAACTACGTCAGAACGGCTTAACGGATCTCAACGGAATTTTGCACAGAGGTAGATTATAGATTGGAATAACACATAAGATACCCATTTTTATCCCGTGGGTTTGTTCCCTTGGCATGATTCTCGACACTGAAGTGGGCGGAGCCGTGGGCGTGCTAGTAAAGAAAAAACTTGTTTAATAGTAGTTCATGCAACGATCATATAAAAGGGGTTATTAAAACACGAGTGTGGGTTTATCACAAGAGGCGAAGCCGAGTGTGATAATAGAATCACACGAGTGTTTTAATATCTAATTATATGCCTTTGCATACACTATTTTATCTTCACTCATACAGTTGAAAATAAAATATAAGTGGAAAATGAGTTTAGCATGTATTCCAAACTCAAAAGTTCACAACCACGGAAAAAATAATGTGCTACGGCGGGTATTCTCATTGCGTGGACTGCGCAGCGCGCGCATCCATAGACATGAATGCAGCTTCAAACACGTTATTCATCTCTGGTGGCACGAATCTTTTCAATAGGAATCCGACAACTTAGGACGACGTCTAAGGACGACGCCTTAGGACGACGCCTTAGAGCGACGCCTCAAGATGACGCATTAGAGTTGCACCTTAGAGCATCGCCTTAGGACGCCACCTTCAAACGACGCCTTAGAGCGATGCCTGGACGACGCCTTAGGACGACGTTAGGACGACGCCTTAAGAGGAAACACGGGTGGAGAGACTTTTGAAAATTAGGTATTTGAAGAAACTAAATTTGCTGTCGCTCTGCGAGCGCTCGGCGAGCGCTCGGCGCCGGCGTCCGGTGTGTGCGATAAGGACAACTGCAGAGCCGACTGAATAGCCTGAGTAAAAAGCCATATTACGAGGTTTGGCTCTTGCATATTTCCTCCTCCAATATTAAATTAATTTAAAAGTTATCTTATTAACTGAATAAGAAGGATAATGTACTGTGTCCTATGTTTTTCTTTTTTCATTAGTAGTCCGGTCATTTTAGACATAAAAATAGTTGTCAAATAAAGAAAATTCCGACAGAGCCAAATCTTCGTAGAGACCTTAGGTTTACCACAAGGAATAAAGTGTCAAAAGTCCGCATCAGACCCATGTGAGCTTAGGGACTTATTCGGGGCCCAAGGTCAAAATTTTAGGTTTTTTGGTTTTTCTCGAAAACGGTAAGTTTTATCGAAAAAGTACATCAAAGCAAAATTGTAGATTTTAAAATTTTCTATAAAAATGGTCCCTATGATTTTTTCTCTAAGACCCACTATTTCCCAGATATTGCGCTTGTAAGAATCACGTTCTACATAATATGCACACATTTCCACACCACCTGTGAGGTAGTGTATTCGGCGCGTTTTTTTTAACTGAAAACTGCTGCTGCTTCATACTTCATTGTTTCATTGTAAGATGCGCATAAACCAAACGATGAGAAAATTTGTATAAGCCGTTTTGAACCAAACCGCCGATGGAAAAAAACTGAAAGACCCAGCTGTAATTTAGACTTGAAGGATCTAGGCCGAACAGCAGCCATTATGCTATGACTAATATTTGTGCAAACTAACTTTAAATGATCCAAATTATGACGCTTATTTTTAAGAATGATTTGTCCCAAAAAAAAAGATAATGATTCGGGAATATCGTTATTTATATCTTCAAACATTCTACCCGGTGGCGGGTACATAGTATTATCAAACACACAAGATTGAATATCTTCTCGAATAATTTCTGCCGCAGCTTTTAAAGTTTTCCACCGTTTTTCCTTTTCATTCAAGTTTTTGTTATCAGACCAGGCTTGACGTAAAATGTCTTGGTAATTGTCTACAAAACAAATAAATGTTAATTTTCCAGGCTTCTCTGTAATAATAATTCTACTACCATACTTTAATTTCAATCGTATTTTTATAATCCCGATTTCTAAAGCTACATTTTGGCAAACATTCTTCAGTTCATCTAACGAAAACTGGCAGTCATCGCTACTTTCAATGAAATTGAAAATTTCCTCCATTGCAGAGTTTATAGCCTCACTTTGAGGACGGCCAATTTTACCGCCAGTATAGGTCTCAGGAAGGATTTGTAACAACTGTCATGGTATTTAGCGTCAGCAGCAACTAAATCATACTGAAAATTAATACGCGCAAAGTAGTTGTTAAATTTGTACAATAAGCCTCTTTTGACAGCAGTTTAAATAGGCAATTCTGAGCATTTTTGAGGGTTCTAGTGTTTATAACAACAACGTATCAATAAAAAGGAAAACAGGGGCATGCTAGTAGTTTATATTTATTATTCTGTAAAAAAAATCATTGTTTTATGGTCATTAACCAGAAAGAAAGCAGGCGAAAGCGTTTCTATGGAGAAAAGACCACCCGCATTTCCTCTTAAGACGACGCCTTAGATTGACGCCTGACGAATGCTGCATTCCCACATTCATCGTATATGTTGTTTCTGATACTTAATTAACCCTGCAGGCATGTCCGGGGCAGGTGACTCGTCTTGAAGGCATGTGGGGCTCGTGGCTAGTAGCGTCGCGTCAGGCGGGCGCCGCCGTGCCGCACCTCATCGAGGCGGGGCAGGCGCGCGACGCGCTCGACGCCGCGCTCGCTGCGCATCACTATAGGAAGGCGCTGCAGATACTGCAGGTATGTGGTGACTCACCTAGAAGGCATGTGGGGCTCGTGGCTAGTAGCGTCGCGTCAGGCGGGCGCCGCCGTGCCGCACCTCATCGAGGCGGGGCAGGCGCGCGACGCGCTCGACGCCGCGCTCGCTGCGCATCACTATAGGAAGGCGCTGCAGATACTGCAGGTATGTGGTGACTCACCTAGAAGGCATGTGGGGCTCGTGGCTAGTAGCGTCGCGTCAGGCGGGCGCCGCCGTGCCGCACCTCATCGAGGCGGGGCAGGCGCGCGACGCGCTCGACGCCGCGCTCGCTGCGCATCACTATAGGAAGGACAAGTACCTACGGCCACTTTCTATAACATATCTCAATCCCAATCTTGATCCCGATCCTTGTTTGTAACCAATCAACGGCCGAGTTTGTGTCCTTTACCACACAATCCCTCACCTTTGATTGGTTACAGACAAGGATCGGGATCAAGATTGGGATTGAGATATATTATAGAAAGCGGCCGCTAGAAGGCATGTGGGGCTGGTGGCTAGGCGATTTAGGAAGGTGCTACAGATACTGCAGGTGCAGTAGATAGTGAAAGCTAATGCATGAGGTTTAAACTATAACTGGAGGAACGTGGGCGTGCTGTTGGCACAGTTCAGTCACCGTTCTGTACCGGTGTGACGAATAGTGATGATACACTTCTCATAAAAAAAATCGAAACAGTACTGCTAGTACTATTTAGGCGGCATTTAAATGAAAAAGAGGATTGATATCATTAAAAAAATACGCCAATAAATAGATTGCAGTTTAGTCTACACAATGGTGTACCACAACTTCAAATTTTTTTCGCAAAAAATATTGATTTTTTAATAGTGATAAAGCTCTGTGACATCCTACCAAAGAGGTTTTTTCCTAACAAATATGAATTCCTCGTCCACGATAGCTGCTCAAGCCGTGGCGTTGCTGGATTCAGGGCATAGTCAGCGTGTTGTGGCTGCACGATGGCAGTTTAGCCTCTCTGCTGTCAATAGAGTGTATCAGAGTTATCGGAAGAGTTACTGTCCAGATATTGAGTCACGCACCGGTATATTGCATCAGTTTCTCTAAGAAATCGTCACTTTAAATCTGAATAGATTTAAAGTGACGATTTCTTAGAGACTGCAGCAGCAGCTCCGTGATGTTCGAGGATTGACTGTAAGTAAGTCTACCATTAGAAAGATTGGCAGAGCAGGGCCTAAAACCAGCTTATGACCCAAAATTGACGGTAGACCACCGAAGAGCGCATCTTAACTTTGCACGTGAGCACCTAAATTGGTCATACCTTCAATGGAGCAAAGTTCTTTTTTCTGACGAGAGTTAGATCATGCTGTATGGTAACGACGGAAGAAAAAAAGTGTATCGAAGAGAGGGAGAGCGTTTTGCATAGTACTGCATTGAAGAAAGAGTCAGTTGCCAGTTTCATTGACAGTTTGGGGAAGCATAAGCGCCGATGGAAAAACCGAACTTTCTTTTGTATCTGGACCTCACCGTCATTAAGTGGGTCACGTTACATCGAAGAGTGTCTGGAGCTTCATGTGGTACACAAAGCACATTTTATTGGTGAAGATTTCATTTTTATGCAGGACAATGCCAGGGCTTATACCGCAGGCATTGAAGATGAATACTTGAGCGAAGTCGTATTACGGTTATGCGCTGGCCAGCAAGAAGCTCGAATATGAATCCTATAGAACACCACTTAAGGGATGACTTGAAGAGACGAATCAGAGCGAAAGATCCTGTTCCGGAGACGCTTGGTCAGCTGCGCAAGCAAGAGTGGGATAACATCCCACAACCACAACATAAGATTGTGACTCAGTCTCAGACTCTCTCTCAGATCCAGGAAATACGAGATACTGAATAAACCTATTTTAAACATTTTTCTGTTGTATGTCTTTGTGTCTAACACTTTACAAATTCTTCTTATAGGTTAAAAACATACCTGTTGAACAAAACACGATAGCTAAATTTAATTTGATTTTGAAACATTAATAATATTCTTTAAACGAATACGACCGCATAATACCCGCAATTAACTGCCAATTTTATTGTAAATGTGCCCTATTATAAAAATAAACAATTTATTATTATATTATGTTTTTTTTGTCATATGAAATTTTTGTTTCATGTTCATATGAAACCAAACTCCATAGGTGTTTTTAATAGATAAAATGATTCAAGAGGAAACTTTATCTATACTTCTATACTTAATAATAATATTATAAAGAGGAAAGATTTGTTTGTTTGTTTGTTTGAAATGAATAGGCTCCGAAACTACTAGACCGATTTGAAAAATTCTTTCACCAGTAGAATCCTACATTATCGATGATGGACATAGAATATTTTCAAAAAAGTTAGGGATCCGTATGAAAACTTCGATAATGTAACCCAAGGTGTGAGAAAAAATCCTTATATCGCGTACGCTGCGGAATCTATTGACAATAGAGCAAAGTGATGTACTACAGTTTTATAGAGGTCATCAATGTCTACAAAAAAGTCCGCAATACCATATGTCTAACTATTATGGTTAAGTCACCATGACCGCTTTTTGTTCAAATTATTCAAGCAAATCCTTGGTGATATGAAAAAATGATGATTTCGGTATCATGATATTAATCCTTATCCATTTAAATGGTTTGATAATTAAGGTTGATTATGTCCGTGTAAATCACACTTTAAATTATTCAAATCGGACCTTTCGATCAAAAGTTACGACGGTAATAAACATGCTCGGAGTAAGAAAAATGTCGCGGCTTGAGCGAACTGGGAAGAATCATAACAATGCTTGGTCCGATGAAGTTGAAAATGATTTCGATAAAACAATAAGAATAACAAATGTTTGGATTTTTCGCTAATAAACTACATACATAATAAGGGGTGAAGCAGGGGTTGCAGCAAGTTTTTAGGGGAGGACATTATTGCTTGCTTTAATTTACGTCGGAATGCTATGAACGAACTAAAAATGGGATTATTGAAACAGATGTACCTAACAATTTTTGCATAATCAACTCCTGACGGGGTGAACGGGGTGAACAGTTGCGCTGAACCTGGGACCATAGAATAAGTAGAAATGGCTAAGTAATAAATGTAATTAATGAAAATCGTTGTGCTTAATTTTCCAAAACTAACCTTTATAAGGGGGTATAGGGGGCGTTGAAGTTTTTGGAGTACCTATTAAATCCGCGCGGACGAAGTCGCGGGCGAAGTGCTAGTATGTATAATACATGCATAATATAGTAGAGAAACACTGATAATTTTAGAGGTTTCTAATGTGATGTCGTAAATAAACATATTTTTTTGCGCTTACATTGCAAACGCTGGCTGAACCCTACGAGATAGATCAAAAAAATGTACTACAGTATTTTACACTTTAAAAAGGTCTACAAAAAAGTCCGCGATGGTATATGTCTATCTCTTAGGGATAACCCACAATAGCCATTTTTTATCCTTTAATGGCTTATTTACGCAGCGATTTTAAGCAATACAGCATTCATCCTTATCCAATGAAGTACCTTAAATACTTTGTGCATTTAATATCTAACTAATATGGCCCTTTACGGCATGTAATTTTAATGAACATTTTCGAAGGGATTTAAAATATACGTATATCGTGCGGGTATATTTAGTATTAGCATTGCACCCGTGCGAAGCCGGGGCGGGTCGCTAGTCTATAATATTAATAGGTATTATCAATTTGCTACGCAAGCCGTGTATCACTGTGATCACGTTCAGTAGCTTTAGAAGTATGACATACTACCACAACATTTTAAAATATACAGGGTTATTTGTAAAACACCAATAACCTTTCAGTGGGTGAAAAAAATAAATCGGCTGTTTCATATTGCAATATTCACCCGATGAAAATGTATGAAACAGTATATTTTTTTTCGATTTTTCAGGGTTGGTCTGATAACCAAAGTTTTTTATAATCATGAGTACTTTCACCCACTGAAAGGTTGTTGGTGTTTTACAAAAAACCTTGTATATATTATTCTATTCTTTTTCAGGCTATCGAGGATAAGGACTCCATCCGAGAACAGTGTGAAAGACTTGGTGATCATTTCATATCGACTCGAGTGAGTGTCTAAGAGTTTTGAATTAATATTCACTATACTATACTGGTTGTTGTGGTGACACTTGGGGGAGGCCTTTGTCCGGCAGTGGACGTCTTTCGGCTGATATGATGATGATGATGATACTACAAAAACATCCTATGCCCTTATGATCCTTCATGGTTTAGAATACATTTATGAGGATGTGTATTCATCCTTCTAGTATGTATTGCTTTGTTGTAGTCAGGTCTTAACTGTGTTGCGAGACGGGCGATAATGGGATCAATATTTCCACATTGTAGGAATGGGAGACAGCAGAACGCGTACTAACATCATGCGGCATGGCAGAACGTTGCGTGCGCGCATACAACTCTGCCGGCCTCGTCGCCGACGGCCTCCAGCTCGCCGCCGCGCATCTCACTGAGGAAGAGACTAGAGACATATACCTGCCACTAGCGCAACAACTGAGGCTGGACGGACAGCTGAGGAAAGCGGAACAGATTTATATCGGACTTGGAGAGCCAGATGAAGCTATTTCTATGTATAAGGTGAATTTATCTATTTGAGGTGTATTTATTTGACTACACATACATACTACTAAAGCCCCACAGTATGTTTACGTAACTCGTTAAAATGTGCTGAATAGTTTTTTTTTTCTCGTTTTTGGGCTTGATCCCATAGTAAAAGGTGTTCATTAAGAGTACAATTACCTACCACTTTTCATGTTTTGCGTTATTTCTGTTACACCATGTAAACAATTTTATCTACACACAACGTAATGTATGCAACACACGTAGTTTTTTGTGGATAGGTAATAGTAGTTTATGCAACGACCATATAAAAAGGGTTATTAAAATACGAGTGTGGTTTTATCACACGAGGCGTAGCCGAGTGTGATAATAGCATCACACGAGTGTTTTAATACCTAATTATATGCCGTTGCATACACTATTTTATCTTCACTCATACAGTTGAAATAAAATAAGTGGAAAAATAGTTAATTCCAATATGGCGGATATTCTCATTGCGTATTCGAATGACTGCGCAGCGCGCTCAAACATAGACAAAGATAAAAGCTGGCACATTGACTTAAGTCAATGAGCCCGCGCCAAAAATTAAAAAGAAAAAGTGTGCTATAAAAATTAAAAAGTTATTTTATGATGCAGTTGTTTAAAAATCGAAGGAAACTGTTGAACTGTAATGGTATTTTTTTAATTTTACCTGTTCACGAAAAAAAAGTATGTGTTTATGCATTCGTTTTTGAACTCATATTTGGAACATTACCTTGTGAGTGTAGATAAAATAAAATAAAAATATACGCGTCTACATTTTCCTTCGATTTTCAAACAACTGCATCATAAACTGACTTTTCAATTTTTACAGCACACTTACTTTTTAATTTATTGGTGCGGGCTCATTGACTTAAGGTGGAAGCTTCAGGGTAGCCCACGAAATTCAAATTTTCTTACGTTTTTTTGCAATTTGCGGTATATATTAGTAAGTATGTATTTATAGAATGGATGCGCGCGCTGCGCAGTCATACGAAATGAGAATATCCGCCATACCACATATTTATTCTGTGGCTGTAAGTTTGGAATAAACTATTTTTCCACTTATTTTATTTCAACTGTATGAGTGAAGATAAAATAGTGTATGCAACGGCATAGAATTAGTTATTGAAACACTCGTGTGCTAAATCCACACACGTGTTTTAAAAACCCCTTTTATAAGACCGTTGCATAAACTACTATTCTAGAATCAAAACCAGTCTTTCATCTTTTCTATTTGATTGCGAGTAGTGAGCGAGAGTGCACGACCAATAATTGCAATGTTAACCTTAATTCAAGGGTACAAAAATCATGATATAAGCAACGACTATAACTTAATACATACATTATCCTGAGATTCTTGTATCAAAGGCTGTACCATTTCTTTCCATTCATGTACCCAACGAATTATCTTCTAGGGGTATTGGGATTCAATTCGTTGGAGGTAAGAAGGGGCTTTGATCAGTTCACGATTGCCTGTAAAACCCTAAGCGGTCGTATTGACTGCCCTGAGCTCCACGGACTTTTCTGCCGCCTATTTGTGCCCGACAAATACCTTGACCACCGTCAAAGCCACCGTCATAATCTGTTCGGACTACTACGCTATCTAGCTCTGTTGCTAGAGCTGAACCCCAGTATGTCGAACCATAAGGATGCTAAACGCCCTCCTGACTGCCAACCCTGAATGTGATGTGTTTGCTGATGAATGGAAGAAAATAATGCGTGCTTGTCTGGTGTTCTGTGAGAGGCAATATGCGAGGGGGGTGTCCACTGTTACATGCTAGTTTATGTTACTTTGTGATGTATTTAACTTATTTAACCATTTACTCAAATAATTATTAATAATTTTGTCCACAAATTGAATATCTTTGAAAAAAAAAATGCTTATTTTATTTTAATTAATAATTATTTATAATCCTATGTTAATTAATGTAATTGGACCGGTGCCGTTTTAATTAACTATAAATAAATAAATAAAATAAAATAAATAAATTATATCTGTTGTACCAGGAAGCGTCTCAATACGAGTCGATGCTACGCCTCGTAGCGGCGCACCGTAGTTCTCTGCTGGAAGCTACGCGCCGCCACGTAGCACAGGCGCTACACGCTTCAGGAGACCTAAGGGCTGCCGAGAACTATTACATACAGGCTGGTTAGTATGCTCATAACAAATGTTGTATCAGGAAGCGTCTCAATACGAGTCCATGCTACGCCTCGTAGCGGCGCACCGTAGCTCTCTGCTGGAAGCTACGCGTCGCCATGTAGCACAGGTGCTACACGCTTCAGGAGACCTGTGGGCTGTCGAGAACCGTTACATACAGGCTGGTTAATATGCTCATAACAAATGTTGTATAGGAAGCGTCTCAATACGAGTCCATGCTACGCCTCGTAGCGGCGCACCGTAGCTCTCTGCTGGAAGCTACGCGTCGCCATGTAGCACAGGTGCTACACGCTTCAGGAGACCTGTGGGCTGTCGAGAACCGTTACATACAGGCTGGTTAATATGCTCATAACAAATGTTGTATAGGAAGCGTCTCAATACGAGTCCATGCTACGCCTCGTAGCGGCGCACCGTAGCTCTCTGCTGGAAGCTACGCGCCGCCATGTAGCTCAGGTGCTACACGCTTCAGGAGACCTGTGGGCTGTCGAGAAACGTTACATACAGGCTGGTTAATATGCTCATAACAAATGTTGTATCAGGAAGCGTCTCAATACGAGTCCATGCTACGCCTCGTAGCGGCGCACCGTGGCTCTCTGCTGGAAGCTACGCGTCGCCACGTAGTACTGGCGCTACACGCTTCAGGAGACCTGCAAGCTCATAGCTATTTATGTCTTAACTAGCGGCTTCGCCCGTGTGCCCGAACAATGGCAGCCACCCATACATTGTTTTAGCTAAGATTAAATTACTATGTCTTTAAATAAATAAAAAAATAATAGGTTGGGGAAAAAGTTTCTTCGCATTTTTTAAGAAAATTCAAAACATTTTTTAATATAGTTTATTTACATTTAACTAAAGTATGTAGGTACCATTTTGTTCGATAACTTTTTGCCATCTTGTAGGTAGGGACATGATCCCTTTGATTGATGATGATTGATTTGATTTGCTATAGAAACTTTGGGACTTCTGATAAATACCGCGACAAGTGGTTTTGGCAGTCCTCTCGTGGTGTTAACCTGACACTGCCTAAAGAATTCTGAAGAGACCGAAACAGGTGGAAATCTGAAGGTGCAAGGTCAGGACTATATGGCGGATGCATTAACACTTCCCAGCCAAACTCTCTTAATTTTTGCTGAGTGGCTAAAGATGTGCGAGGTCTAGCGTTATCATGATGAAAAACCACACCCCTTCTGTTGATTAATTCCGGCCGCTTTCTATCAACTTCTTGCTTTAGTCTTGTCAGTTGTTCGCAGTAGAGTTCAGAATCGATGGTCCTGCCTGGTGGTAACAGCTCATAATGAATAATGCCCTTCCAATCCCAACACACACACAGCATCACCTTGTTGCGAGTTAACCCTGGTTTTGCCACAGTCTGTGAAGCCTGACCGGCCTTTGACCACGACCTTTTTCACACGTTCTTGTCGTACGTGATTCACTTTTCATCACCAGTTATCAGCTTCTTCAAAAATGGTTCGGTTTCATTACGTCGTAATAAAGAATCACAAATGAGTACACGGTTCATTAGGTTTCTTTCAGTGAGCTCGTGAGGTACCTAAATATCTAGCTTTTTTGTGTACTCAGTTTTTATCAAATGCGCCAAAACTGTTTTGTGGTCAATTCCCAGTTCTTCAGCTACGTAGTAACTACTGATATACCGATCTTGCTTCACTTTTTCAAAAAATATCCGTAATAGGGCGACCAGAGCGACGTGCATCTTTGACATCAAAATTTCCGGATTGAAAACGCTTAAACCAAATTTGTGCTACTCTCACAGACACTGCACTAGGTCCATAAACATCGCAAATTTGTTTCCCGGCTTGCGTTGCATTTTTACCTTTTTTGTAGTAAAATTTTAAAATGTATCGAATTTCTTCATTAGATTCACTCATCTTGACAGTACGAAAAACAAATGAAAATCACACATTTTCCTAATTTGAATTTGGAATTATGTTCTTTAAAATTTAAACTTTCAATGATACCAAAACCAGCCAGATACAAATACTATAGCCAAAGAGATTTTATTTCAAGTTCATACATACTATAATGCGAAAAGACTTTTTCCCCAACCTAATATCTTCGTGTCACCTTCTGAATTAGTTTGAGCAAACGTTTTTGTACGAGAAGGCCGAGAATAATAGATATTCAGTAAAGAATTTTTGTAAGTTATGTCTATGGCAACTTTTATATTAAAATTCGCATTAGTATTTTCCTTTCTTAGTTATTTCTGCATGAAATGTCTTATAAAAATTTACTTTGGTAAACCTTATGAATTTTTAAAGTGTGCGTGGATGGCCAAATCCGAAACTTTCCTTAGTTTCGGATTTGGCCATCCACGCACACTTTAAAAATTCATAAGGTTTACCAAAGTAAATTTTTATCGAAAAACACTAAAAGGAGTCTCGAGGCCGATTTAATTGAAAACTAAAACTGCATCAAGGATTTTTTTGTAAATTGGTTTTCCTAGCCAGGAATCGAACTAGTTGATTTTGAAAAAAAAAAACACTTATAACACTATCCGAAAGAATCGCTGATAAAGACCAAATTCTGGGAAGTGGCAATCTCACAACAACTCTCAAAAAGGATTGCGCTCATTTTTAACAAATTACTTTATGAATTTCTGACAAAACCCTAATTGACATTTTTTCAAAAATTCAATGATGCAGTTGTAGATTCTCGGGCCCGATGTTGATGAAAACTATAACTGCATCATTAGACTATTAAATTACTTGACTGCGCAAACAGTGCCCCGACGCTCGAAAACGATTAGTGTTTTGTCGCCTATATTATAGGCTACGGTACTGGTGACCATTTTAATTGTGTCAAACTATTAGACCTGTGTGCACGCTAAATTATTTCGATTTTCATTACGTTTTTATGCAATTATAACGCATCATAATGCCTTCATGCGCGGTGAAGTGGTGTGGGAAACATTCCAAGACAACTAGTTACAAAAAGAATGGCATAACTTTTCACCGGTAACTAAACAGGACGAAAATTATTTTTGATTTATTCAGATTATGAGCGACCTCAGGGGCCTAGTTATAATGGTGACTGGGAAAAGAAATCAAACCGCGTTGATGTCTTTTGGAAAAGTCTCGTTCTTTCATCAGACAATTCTAATGCCTCTATCCGTTTCTTTCCCTTTGTTGGTTTATCGTAAAAATCTGTGCTGTTACATTTAATAGATGATGTTATCGATAACTCGATATCGATATTGATGTAATTTTTTTTTCATCTTATTGTTTGACATACCTACTATATGTTTTCACTTTAAATTTCCGAATATTCATTTTTTTTTTCTGTTTGTTCAAGGCACTTCACCCCCGATTCTTTTGAATATTTAAAACAACGCCGCCGTTTAATTAGTTCAGCGATATCAACGATGTTTTTGCCTATTTTGGATATTTTGTTTTTATTGTTCTAATGTTGGGAAAAGTCAAATCTTATCTTATATATATATATCTATTAATTAATTATCATCAATCTGAAATTGAATAACAAATCATTTAATTGAACAATCAGGACCCTAAAACTTTAATTTGAAAAACAAATGCCAAATGAATTCATTTTTATTAAATATGATTATACGATTTTAATTGAGTATTTTTCATAATGTTAAAATCCATTTTATCGATATCGAATATTTTCCCTTAATCATCAAGGAAAGCCCTAACGCATACCTACGCAACTTGACCTTGAACTGACCAATTGCTGCCCCGCGTTCTTCCTCGTCCCCCGGCCCGCGGTGGTGAGTCGTGCGCTTAAGAAAAATCGGTCTATATGCTCTCTAGTGGTTATATACTCTATGGCATCATAAATTAAAAAAAAAATCAGTTGTTGATTGGAAATAGAAGTATTTCTTTTTAAGATCTGAGACCTGTAGTCTCCCCATACTGAATTGCGAAAAAAAATCGACTGCCCCATACATTTATGTGCGCGTAACTCGATAAAACGTACTGAAAAACTGATTTTTTTTCGCGATTTTGGGGTTTTCCCCGTAGTAAAACATGTTCATAAGGATGAGTACAATTACTCCTTCATAGGTATTGCGTTTATTCTGTTACATGTTGTATAAGACATCTTTCATGGGGTAGTGTTTAAAATGTTACAATAAAAAACCTCCCCAGATAATAGAATTAAATGAAACAAAATTTAAATCTTGTGTTAAGCGAACACTATGCAGGCAAGCATATTATAAGTTAGGGGATTACATTGAAGATAAAAATGCTTGGCTCAATGCTGGTCCTGATCCACAGCCACTAGGGCGCACAAATTAATCATTATCATTTTTATTTTTAGATGTTGTGAGACCCGCTGAATATTTTAAGATCACAGATTTTTCATAGTATAGACTTAACTTATTTTGCATTGCATAATATCATGCATTAACAGCACATGTGTGAGTACTGTGTACCTTCAGGTTAAACTACCATTTTTGGGTAATACTTTGACTTGAATGTGCCCTGGCTGTTGGGAGTGTCATGCTCACTCAAAAGTCTCTCTGATGGTGGAGTTTGTGTTTCATTCATCATTTGGCTCCGTCAGCTGGGATTGGTCATCTCTCAACAACCACGGTTTGTTTTAATTGTTAGTACTTTGAATTGTTCCTTTTCATCGTTCTCAAATATTTGAGATAATTACAACAAGAACAATGTAACCACAACTTTGTAACAATTAATTGTTTTAAAAAAGTCTCCATGGAGTTTCTTGCACGTTCTTCTCTATAGAGATCTACGCTTTGGAACGTGCAAATAGCGTCACCTCATTGACTGACCGACCCTGACAATTCAAAAGTGCCTGTAAATGGTTTAATTGAAATAAATGCTTTGAGCTGACTTTTAAGCGTCTAAAAGTGACTTATCACTTTTAGATGCTCAAAAGTCAGTCAGCTAAGATTTCTCCATTGTTCTTTGTAAATTATTCCAAGGGATCATACTCCCGGGATAAAATCCGTGTGTTAAGTATCACCCAAATCCGTTCAGCTGTTAAGAGGCTATAAATAGACAGACGGACGAAGTTACTTTCGCATTTGTAATATTAGCATGTAGCGGACGTATAAGAATCACCATCCCATCACTACCCGTGGGCGGGCGTGGGTGTCGTAAGAGGCGACTGATGGACTTACCAGAGAATGGGCAGCAGCATTCTCTGTAGATACATTGCAACAGCTACACTGCGATCACCAACCCGCCTGCCAAGCGTGGCGATTATAACAACCCCCCCTCATTTGGGGGAGGCCTATGTCCAGCAGTGGACGTCTTTCGGCTGGTATGATGATGATGAATATTAGCATGATGTATAAATTCTTGTTGGTTTTCATACTGGTCCTGTTACTGATTCCCAACATGCAATAAAATCATGAGAACGTGAATTTCATTGATTGTTTTAAGAATTAAGAATTTACGCGATTATTCCTGCCAGTTTGAACCACAGCTTGCGACTCTCCTTATTTTTGTATGCAGTAATCCATAATTTGTGCGTATTCACAAATGTTTTCGTGAAGATTTCGTAACTCTCTGTTAAGGACCAACTTTCGCATCGACAGTTCTGAAAACACTGTCTGAATTTCCAGGTGATTGGAAAAGCGCGATTCAAATGTACCGCTCAGCGGGTCAATGGGAGGGCGCAGAGCGTGTTGCGCGCACGCATGCTCCAAGCGGAGTTCAACAACAGGTAACTACTGCGGGCTAGCTTTAACGAACGTTTTACTAACATTATCGAAGGAATAGCTGTGTCGAATGTTTCAGTAAAAACATAACTTGCTGGCTGTCAGAATTTTTCAGTTTATTTTGAGTTTCCGTATCAAACAATGGCTAGGCTCTTTTATAAAGTCAGATTTTTGACTGTAGAAAGCCTTCGCCAAACACAGTAGTTGTTAAAAATCCACTGCCAAAAGACTACCTACAGTTAATCTGACTAGCCTTTTCCCAACTATGTTACAGGCGAATTTCAGTCTATTCGCAAGCAACTGAATACCTACTGAATAAGCAATTATCTATGTGACCTATATCCAATGGCAAACACTGGTTGTCAGCCCGGACTTATGACTATTCTTAACAACTGTCAAAGTTCTAACACATGCCATCTGAGGTCAACGGTTTAATGCACTTTCGGAGGTCACCTTAACCACCCTAATTCGTCAATATATTTTGTAACACCGACGCGACAAAAACTGACAGAATAAACAAAATCTCCAGTCTGCTGATAAAATACATGAGTGGGTGTGGAATTGTGGTATCAAATATTGAAGAGTTCATAAATCACGATTCAGGTGGCTCTTCAATGGGCGGGCGCGCTTGGCGGCGCGCCGGCCGCTCGCCTGCTGGCGGCGCGGGGACTCGCCGCTCTGGGCGCGCGGTGGGCGCTACAAGCACAGAGGTAGGTCGGACATGCATAATATTGAAGAGCGCTTGGCGGCGCGCCGGCCGCTCGCCTGCTGGCGGCGCGGGGACTCGCCGCTCTGGGCGCGCGGTGGGCGCTACAAGCACAGAGGTAGGTCGGACATGCATAATATTGAAGAGCGCTTGGCGGCGCGCCGGCCGCTCGCCTGCTGGCGGCGCGGGGACTCGCCGCTCTGGGCGCGCGGTGGGCGCTACAAGCACAGAGGTAGGTCGGACATGCATAATATTGAAGAGCGCTTGGCGGCGCGCCGGCCGCTCGCCTGCTGGCGGCGCGGGGACTCGCCGCTCTGGGCGCGCGGTGGGCGCTACAAGCACAGAGGTAGGTCGGACATGCATAATATTGAAGAGCGCTTGGCGGCGCGCCGGCCGCTCGCCTGCTGGCGGCGCGGGGACTCGCCGCTCTGGGCGCGCGGTGGGCGCTACAAGCACAGAGGTAGGTCGGACATGCATAATATTGAAGAGCGCTTGGCGGCGCGCCGGCCGCTCGCCTGCTGGCGGCGCGGGGACTCGCCGCTCTGGGCGCGCGGTGGGCGCTACAAGCACAGAGGTAGGTCGGACATGCATAATATTGAAGAGCGCTTGGCGGCGCGCCGGCCGCTCGCCTGCTGGCGGCGCGGGGACTCGCCGCTCTGGGCGCGCGGTGGGCGCTACAAGCACAGAGGTAGGTCGGACATGCATAATATTGAAGAGCGCTTGGCGGCGCGCCGGCCGCTCGCCTGCTGGCGGCGCGGGGACTCGCCGCTCTGGGCGCGCGGTGGGCGCTACAAGCACAGAGGTAGGTCGGACATGCATAATATTGAAGAGCGCTTGGCGGCGCGCCGGCCGCTCGCCTGCTGGCGGCGCGGGGACTCGCCGCTCTGGGCGCGCGGTGGGCGCTACAAGCACAGAGGTAGGTCGGACATGCATAATATTGAAGAGCGCTTGGCGGCGCGCCGGCCGCTCGCCTGCTGGCGGCGCGGGGACTCGCCGCTCTGGGCGCGCGGTGGGCGCTACAAGCACAGAGGTAGGTCGGACATGCATAATATTGAAGAGCGCTTGGCGGCGCGCCGGCCGCTCGCCTGCTGGCGGCGCGGGGACTCGCCGCTCTGGGCGCGCGGTGGGCGCTACAAGCACAGAGGTAGGTCGGACATGCATAATATTGAAGAGCGCTTGGCGGCGCGCCGGCCGCTCGCCTGCTGGCGGCGCGGGGACTCGCCGCTCTGGGCGCGCGGTGGGCGCTACAAGCACAGAGGTAGGTCGGACATGCATAATATTGAAGAGCGCTTGGCGGCGCGCCGGCCGCTCGCCTGCTGGCGGCGCGGGGACTCGCCGCTCTGGGCGCGCGGTGGGCGCTACAAGCACAGAGGTAGGTCGGACATGCATAATATTGAAGAGCGCTTGGCGGCGCGCCGGCCGCTCGCCTGCTGGCGGCGCGGGGACTCGCCGCTCTGGGCGCGCGGTGGGCGCTACAAGCACAGAGGTAGGTCGGACATGCATAATATTGAAGAGCGCTTGGCGGCGCGCCGGCCGCTCGCCTGCTGGCGGCGCGGGGACTCGCCGCTCTGGGCGCGCGGTGGGCGCTACAAGCACAGAGGTAGGTCGGACATGCATAATATTGAAGAGCGCTTGGCGGCGCGCCGGCCGCTCGCCTGCTGGCGGCGCGGGGACTCGCCGCTCTGGGCGCGCGGTGGGCGCTACAAGCACAGAGGTAGGTCGGACATGCATAATATTGAAGAGCGCTTGGCGGCGCGCCGGCCGCTCGCCTGCTGGCGGCGCGGGGACTCGCCGCTCTGGGCGCGCGGTGGGCGCTACAAGCACAGAGGTAGGTCGGACATGCATAATATTGAAGAGCGCTTGGCGGCGCGCCGGCCGCTCGCCTGCTGGCGGCGCGGGGACTTGACAATTCAAAAGTGCCTGTAAATGGTCTAATTGAAATAAATGCTTTGACTTTGCCTTTGTTCTAGGTTTACCACGTCTTTTTCACAACTCTCTTCTTCTTTTCAAAACAGTATTGCTAATTTTTTGTATGTTTTGGTAATTCTTTATTAGATGGGACATAGCGATGGAGCTAAGCACTCTTGGTGGCGGGATATCTCGGAGTGAAGTAGCGCGGGCCGAAGCAGCTTCCTTAGCCGATGATCGTCCTGATGAAGCGGAGGCAGCTTTCCTTAGAGCCGGTGCTGCTGACCATGCAGTACGCATGTGGCTGCAACATGGTAAACATCAGAGGGCATTGGCTTTGGCTGAGCAACATGCACCGACTATGGTGAGATTTACAATATTATTGGTATTTTTATGTAGTAATAGACGTGAAGCAGCATCCTTAACTGATGATGGTTTCGACGAAGGTGAAGATGTGTTTATACGAGCTGGCGCACGTGACCAACCCCGAGCAATATGCGCCGCCAGGTATGAAGAGAGATCAATTCAATCGATCTATACGTATCTTATGTTATAAAACTCGAAGATTGGCCCAAACAGTAAATAAACTTATGCTTTTCTCCCATGGGGGTGGGCAGAAACTACATAACACCACCTGCTACGATAAAAATAAGTTCAGTTGCAAAAACGGCGGCGCAACGCTAAAAACTGCAAATCGAAAAGCGTTAATTCCCAGTCTAAACTGGTATTTTGCAGCTAGTTTACAGTTGAAAGTACCTTCTGCATAGTATTACGAGCTTGAGATTTGTGACAATAAAAACAGGCAATTTTATAACCAAGAATATACACTTTCATTACACAACACTAATTACAACTCGCTAATTCTAAAACACTATTTCACTACTGATCTGTTTAACCGCAGTTGAAGATCGCTACTGACGCGGCCGATACTGCCTCGATCGCGGGCTATGTTGTCACAATCTGTTTTCTGTCTTAGATTTGTATTACTAACATAGTTTGTAAGTACATTGTTACTAACACTATGAGTCTTGTTACTCGAATTAAGTGATTTATATATTTCATTTGATTTATTTATGTGGTCTTTAAATGGGGCGTCAGTTAATTCTAGAACCTTCTACTGTAGAAACATCAACAAAAGTTCGCGTTCATACCGGTCCCGACTGACCGGATGTCGAGAACTCTAGAATGTTCTAGCATAGAAAAGTCTAGAAGGATCTTGACTCTACCAGTTCTGCAACTGGAGACTATATGGCGCTAGTGGTAACTAATACCCAGTATCAAATGTGGCGGGCAACAATAGTTTAATTATCTGTTTTCTATTAGGTGGAAGAGGTCTTAGTTGAAGGTGCGAGGGCGGCTGCTGAGCGTGGCGATCTTTCTCAGTTCGAGACACTCATGATCAGAGCCAACAGGCCTCGGGAAGTTGTCCAACATTACAAGGATTTGGGTGAGTACTATTTGATTAGCATAACAACTTGCATCGTTCACGATGTTTTTTCCTGTACAGCTCGTTGCTTTGTTGCCGTGTGAAAGTACCGCACTGCACCATACCAAAAAACTGAACACAACACACAACATTTAGGAAGGATTTTTAGCAGTAAAAACGAATGCAGAAAGTAGAGTCGAGATATACCTTTTATTGTAAAATGGGAGATAACTGAAACCATTTATTTCTGTATATAACTTTGTCTTTATATTGTTATTTTTAATTAAACACAAAGCCCTATAGGTCCGACTTAACAACTTCAAACGTAACAGCTAAGGAGGCACAGAAAAGGTCGGTACCACAGATATCAAATTAAGGCTGACATTCTCGGAGAAGCGGTTGTTTAACATTATTATATTTTTGAACCCGAACAGATATAATTTTTGCTCAATAAATCAACACGCCCCCTCAAAAATTAATCTCTGTTACTTACACAGTCATACAATCAATGTTACTTAAATTAGTCAGGACATATAATTATGCTTTTTAGTGTTATCTGGGAGTATACATTATGGTCCAATATTTGTTGCTAAGGATTAGGGAAAACCCAGGAAAACCTAATCAGACCAAATCACATATATTTAAAAACAATTAAACATTTCTGGAAAATAACGTTTAAACATTCTCAATTAATATAAATAACTAGCTGTCCCCCGCGGCTTCGCTCCCGTCAGCTGGCTACCTACCTACGTACCCTACACCTACCCTACACTTACCCTAAGGATTCTTAATTTTTCTAATTTTCCGCGCAATTTTTTTATTTTATTCATTTTTTATTTTTTTCTGTCATAAGTACCTTCTCCTAATAATAACAAATACAACAAAAAAAGAATTAGTGAAATCGGTCCAGCCATTCACGCGTGATGCCGTGACCAAGGAAAACGGGTTTCATTTTTATATATATAGATAGATAACTATGAAATGAATATTATTAAATCATTCATATTAAATCATAGTTTTAACTAACTATTTTATTCCAGACCTATTTTTCTTCTCATAGCCAGAAATGTAATAGCAGGCAATGGTTTAGTAAGAACATCTGCCAGTTGTTGACCTGTGGGAATATATTGTAATGTTATTACATTACTTTCTATCTGTTCCCTTGAAAAATGATACTTAATGTCAATGTGTTTTGTGCGTTTATGGTTTGTTGGATTATTTGCAATACTGATGCAACCATTATTATCTTCATATATGGTTATTGGCTCATCAATACACATATGAATAGTAGTTGCTAGTGATTTAAGCCACAATGCTTCTCGAACTGCCTCATACAAAGCCATATATTCAGCCTCAGTAGACGATGCTGCCACTGACATTTGTTTCTTTGTACTCCATGTTATCGTAGAATTGTCAAACAAATAAGTACCCTGTTGTACTCTTTCTGTCTCTTGTATCATTTCCACCCCAATCTGAGTCTACATATCCGCACAAGACATCACTATAGGCACTTCTTTTATAACATAATTTCAAATCAATTGTACCTTTCAAATATCTCAACACCCTTTTAAGATTTTGCCACAATTCTATATTGTTTTTGCTTGTATACCTACTCAATATATTTACAATTGTGCTTAAGTCGGGACGAGTGCAGAGCATTATGTACATTAAACAACCGATAACATTACGACATGGCGCATCATATTTATCTTCAGAATTCAGTGCCTCATAATTTACTTTATTTTCTATAGGTGTATTTACAGGTTTGCAACCCTGCATACCGAATTTACTGAGAACTGTGTTTATGTATGTACTCTGATCTAATGTAACTGTATCATCGCTTCTACTAATTTTAATGCCCAAAAATAATTTAATTTCATTTAAATCAGAAATTTCAAATCTACTCTTTAAATAATTTTTAAAACTGTTCAGTGTCCCAATTTCAGCACATGCGATCATCAAATCATCGACATAGAGTACCAAATAAATATTTTTGCGAACATCTCCTTTGTTTAAAACATAAATACATCTATCAACAGATGAATTTTGAAAACCCTTCTCTTTAAGTGACATCTCAAATACTAGAAACCAGCACCGAGCTGCCTGCTTCAGTCCATACAATGATTTATTTAATTTACACACATGATTATATTGTTTGTTCTGTATACCCTTAGGAACTTTCATGTAAATTTCCTCCTTTAAGGCTTTACCCCGACCAAAACCTTGCGCTAGTGCGTTTTTCTTCGTTATTCAGAGGCTATTAACTCCAGAGAAATAAACTACATCTAAAAGCACATTATTCATTTTTGATGTCTTATCATCACATTCCACGTTTTAATTTGTTTTTATGTGTTATAACTACATTTAAAATAGACTTTTAAAAAATGACTAAAATTATTGATTTCTTGTATCTGTTGCTAAAGGCAACGTTCTAATCATTTGAGGATTAGACTAATGGATAGATCATTTAATTTCAAAAGATCGCTTTTCTTTTTTTATTAAAATAATTGTGTGAATTCTATGATAAGACGCTCTCGTCGTCTTCCCTCCGTGTTTTGTTTTCAAAAATGTTTAATATTATATGAGTACCTACCATTGAGTATATGTACCTATTTATCAACCGTTGTTTTTTACCGCGAAAAGACGCTACGATTGTGTTATTGTCATAAGAAGTATTTTATTATCAAGTAAGCTACAGCTCTAGATGAATGACATTCTGTAAGTAATTTGATGCATTATGCAAAGTTTACCTATTTTTATTCCGCTAAATGCCTACCTTTGTAATTAAATTTTTAAATGTTCCTCCTATATAAATTTATTAATAAAGGGAACAACCCTCAAGGCAAAATATAACGGCTAGAAAGTAAAACGCCGAAAAGTAAGTCGCCCGTATGGTGCGGGGGCGCAAAAGAATAGCACCATCCCATCGCTTCCTGTGGGTGTCGTATGAGGCGACTAAGGGACTCACCAGAGAATGGGCAGCAGCATTCTTTCGGTACATTGCAACAGCTATACTGCGATCGCCAACCCGCCTGCCAAGCGTGGCGATTAGGGCAAACCCCCCCCCCAAATGAAAAGCACAACAAAAAAATGGCCCCTAGTGCCCGGCAGCGCGTCAACCCTTGACTCCGGTAGCGATCAAGGTTATGACGATGCAAGGGGTGCTAAGAATCCCCGGAGTGGATACGGCTACCGTAAAAAACACCAACGACTGGACCTGGCAACACTAAACACAAGAACACTCCGGACCGACGAGAAGATCACCGAACTTGACGAGGAATTGAGCAGGTTGCGATGGAGTGTTGTGGGATTGTCTGAAGTCCGAAGAGAGGGCGAGGACACGACAATTCTCAAATCCGGCAACCTGTTCTATTTCCGGGAGGGTGACCAGAAGTCCCAGGGTGGTGTCGGGTTTTTCGTCCACAGGTCCCTCGTGTCCAATGTGGTGAGGATCGAGAGTGTGTCGACCAGGGTGGCGTACCTTATACTCAGAATATCGTCAAGATATTCGTTGAAGGTCGTACAGGTTTACGCCCCAACCTCAACACACCCCGACGACGAAATAGAGACCATGTATGAGGATATTTACAGAGCCATGCATGGTCATAAAACTCATTTCACCGTGGTCATGGGGGACTTCAACGCGAAACTGGGCAAACGTGACGGTGACGAGCTGCGAGTGGGGCAATTTGGATATGGACTTCGGAACCACCGGGGACACCTACTGGCCAGTTTTATGGAGAAGGAGGGCCTCTATATGATGAACTCCTTCTTCAGAAAACGTGAGCACAGGAAGTGGACCTGGCAGAGCCCCGACGGTGCAACTAAAAATGAGATCGACTTCATCATGTCGACGAAGAAGCAGATATTCAATGATGTCTCTGTGATCAACGCGGTGAAAACCGGAAGTGATCACCGCATGGTAAGAGGCACATTGAATCTAAATATCAAGCTGGAAAGGTCTCGACTGATGAAGTCTACGCTCCGTCCAGCACAGATCCAGATCCAAAACTCCGAAAGCTTTCAGCTCGAACTTCAAAATCGTTTCGAGTGCCTAGGGAGCTCTGTGGACGAATACAACGATGGGTTCGTGGAAACTGTTCATACGGTCGGGTCTAAGTTCTTCAAGACTCGCCGTACAGATAAGACCAAGAGGCTCTCTGATCCGACTCTCAAGCTCATGAAGGAGAGGCGGGAGATGATTCTGCAGTCTTCAGAAGATGCGTGCAAGTACCGGCAGCTCAATAGACGGATCTCCAAGTCCTTGAAAAGCGACCTCCGCCGCTTTAATACTGAAAAAATTAAAGACGCGATAGAGTGGAATAAGGGCTCCAAGGTCTTTGCAAGAGATTTGTCTATTGGGCAGAGCCAACTCACAAAACTGAAGACCGACGATGGCAGAACCATATCCGCCAAATCGGAGCTTCTGAGGGAGATCGAGACATTCTATGGACAGTTATACACGTCAATGACCAAACCCGCAGCAAATCTAGCGAACGACCCAAGAGCTAGATTGACCCGGCATTATACCGAAGACATCCCGGACGTCAGCCTGTATGAGATTAGGATGGCTCTGAAGCAGCTTAAAAACAACAAGGCGTCGGGTGAGGACGGAATTACAGCCGAACTCCTGAAGGCGGGTGGAAAACCAGTCCTTAAGGCCCTTCAGAAACTGTTCGATTCCGTCATACTCGAGGGGAAAACGCCACAAGCGTGGAGCAGAGGTGTGGTGATACTCTTCTTTAAAAAGGGCGACAATGCCCTGCTTAAGAATTACAGGCCCATCTCACTTCTGAGCCATGTCTACAAGCTGTTTTCCAGAGTCATCACAAACCGTCTCGCACGCAGGTTTGACGACTTCCAGCCTCCCGAACAAGCCGGATTCCAAAAAGGCTTCAGCACCGTAGACCACATACACACGCTGCGGCAGGTTATACAGAAGACCGAAGAGTATAATCTGCCCCTTTGCTTAGCGTTTGTGGACTACGAGAAAGCCTTCGATTCGATCGAGACTTGGGCTGTGCTGCAGTCTCTCCAACGGTGCCAGATCGACTATCGGTACATCGAGGTGCTGAAGTGTTTGTATGAAAACGCCACCATGTCAGTCCGACTTCAGGATCAGACATCAGAACCTATCCTCCTGCAGCGGGGTGTGAGGCAGGGAGACGTAATTTCTCCGAAACTGTTCACGGCCGCAATGGAGGACGTCTTCAAGGTTTTGGACTGGAAAAGGCTAGGCATTAATGTCAATGGCGAGTACATCACTCATCTTCGATTTGCCGACGATATAGTCGTCATGGCTGAGACCACGGAGGATCTCAGTACAATGCTCGATGACCTTAGTAGAGCTTCCGAAAGAGTGGGTCTAAAAATGAACATGGACAAAACCAAGGTGATGGTAAATACCCATGTAGCACCCACTCCTATCAAGATTGGAGGCTCTGCACTCGAAGGGAACGAGCCAAAGGGCAATGGAGAGGGCAATGCTCGGAGTTTCCTTGCGTGATCGAATCAGGAATGATGATATCCGCAAGAGAACCAAGGTTACCGACATAGCCCAAAGGATCGCCAAATTGAAGTGGCAGTGGGCAGGGCACATTGCTCGCAGAACAGATGGTCGATGGGGCCGAAAAGTTTTGGAGTGGCGACCGCGTACCGGAAGACGCAGCGTTGGAAGGCCTCCCACAAGGTGGACCGATGACCTGGTGAGGGTCGCGGGTAACCGATGGATGCGAGACGCACAGGACCGGTTGTTGTGGCGACACTTGGGGGAGGCCTATGTCCAGCAGTGGACGTCTTTCGGCTGATATGATGATGATGATGAGAAAGTAAAAGAATAAACAAAAATGCGAAAATGTAGCTAAATAGGAAACCAAAAAAGCGTGCCTTGTTCTTAGAAAAATCAAAACAGGACCACAATTATGACCAAGACTGCACAAAACCTGACATGCCAATCGATGTTTTCAATAAAATTAATGAAAATGTTATGGAAAATTTAAAGAAAACTGATGAGGAAAGAAGTTTAATCAAACGGACAACCGTTTTACAATGTGAATGCAGCGACTGGCCAGAGTTGCGTAGGTTGCTATTAACCGCTTCCAACTTTGGAAAAGTTGTCAAACGGCGAAATGATACACGTTGTCATAACTTTGTAAGAGACTTATTGTACAAAACCAACATTGACCATGTGTCGTCAATTAAACATGGCAAAGACAATGAAAACATCAAGCAATTAGAAAGGCAAGTAAATATTAAAATTGAACCTTGTGGTCTATTTATTGACGAAGAGTTGCCATTTTTAGGTACCACTCCAGATGGCTTATGTAGTGACGACACTATTGTTGAAATATAATGCCCGATAACGGCATTCAAATTGGGTTTAGAAGAAGCCATAAAAAAAGAAAAGTGAGCTTTTGGAAAATCACAAAAAAGGACCGGAAATCAATAAAAACCACCAATCGTTAGTCCCATTGGTGGTTTTTATTGATTTTTAGCCCTTGTAGTTGCCCCTGCACTTGATAGTGCAGGGGCAACTACACGGTACTAAACGATCAAAGTGCTTATTTGCAGTTTGGTCAAATGAGAACCTTCTGCTAAAAACGGAATACATCGATAGAGACGATAAATTCTGGAAGGAGAATATGAAAGAAAAGCTTTCATCATTTTATGTAGATTGTTTGTTGCCAGAATTACTCGACCCCCGGTACCCTCGAGGTATGAATATAAGAAATCCTTCATTCATCGAAAAGGCAATGAGGAGTAAGAAAAAAATTAAAGAAAATATTGAACCTCAATTAAATAAAGAGATTGAGTTGACAGCAGTTATAGATAGAAGTGTAGTTAACGAACCTTCGGATGTAAACACACTTACATGTACCCGTTATTTAGATTTTGGGGATATGCAAACTAGAAATGTCAGAAACGAAGCTCCTTCTTCCACGATGATTTAAATAAAAAACAAAACTTTCGCAGCCGCCATATTGGATTTTCATTTTTACTTCACTATCAGCTTCAACAGCCTCAAAAACCATGAAAACGACACCCATGACGAAAAATTATGAAAGTTTTTGCAGCCGCAATCTTGGATTTTCATTTTGACCAAATTCGCCACATTCATTCATTCAGATATCGATCACGACCCATCACGATCATCATCTATCAAATGGTTGATGGTTTAGAAGTTGTGAGTGAACAGATGAACATACACATACATACCGGTCAAATTCATAACCCTCCTTTTTGCTTCGCCGTGTCTGTGAATTCTAAGGTCTGTGACTTTTACTTGTATTCGTAAATTGTTCACTAGATGGCGCTAGTAGTATTTAACGAAGTATTGTAGAGGTGGGGTGCGGCAAAGAGGGAACGAATGCTCAATGTCATTTGATCAGGGAAGCGCCTTAAGTCGCCATTTAAAAAAGCAGTTTTAATGTCCATGTGATGTACTAATAAATTATATTGATTTGCAAAGCTGATAATAAATCGGAAACTAGCTATTCTTGCAACAGGTGCAAAAGTTTCATTATAGTCTGTGAGATATTCTTGGCTAAAACCCTTCGCAACGAGACGAGCTTTATATCTCAAAGGATTTCCAAATTAATCATTCTTTATGGTAAAAACCCATTTACAATCAACAATATTTTTATCCATTGGTTTTGGCACCAATGTCCATGTTTTGTTGACTAAAAGAGAATTTATTTCATCCCTAATGGCATTTTCCCACTGAGCTCTGTCATTTCGAGTTTCAATTTCATTATAAGTACTAGGTACATTGCATAAGAGTGATTGAGCACACATGAGACAGTCTTCCATTTCTTTATATGAAATAGGTGGTTTTACCCTTGATCCTATCACTCCGTCTAATTTCTGAATTGTTTTGAATGCTTTCTTTAGAGCATCTATCACCTATTTGCTCACTCTCTTTATCATGGTTTACTTTGCGAGTTTCATTAGGACTCACATTTTCATCAGATTAAGGCTGATCTGATTTTCGTAGCCTGTCAGAGTTTGGAGACTCTGTTAGCACTGATTTAAATACTGTATCAGTTTCAGTATGAGAACTTTCAACATTCCCTTCAGGCTTTACAACAGGCCTAGACCTCAGAAAATTTGTTTCGTCTACGATAATATCTCTGACTTTCACAATTTTTTCACATTCTGGGTCCCAAACTTTATAACCGTTTGGTTCATAGCCCATAAGAATACCTTTCCATGATTTCTCGTCAAATTTTGATTTACAGATTTTATGATGCACATAAACTGTTGAACTAAAAATCTTTAAATATTTTATTTGTGGTTTTTTATAATGCCACATTTCGTACGGTGTTTTAGAAAGTTTCAAAGCCTTAGTAGGTGTCAAATTTATCAAATAGACAGCAGTTAGAACTGCTTCTCCCCAGAAAACTTTATCTAATTTAGCACCGTGTATCATAAGAACGAGCTTTTTCGGTAATAGTTCTAACCATTCGCTCTGAAACACCATTTAATTGAGGTGTTCTTGGAACCGTCAAATGATAACTAATTCCCTTCTCAACACAATAACATTTCATTTCGGTGGACAAATATTCCCCGCCGTTATCACAATATAAATTTACCAATTTTAAATTAAATTTAGTCTCGCTTTTTGCAACGAAATCTTTAAAGCAAGATAATACATCAGATTTATATGTTATTAGATATGTAACACAGTAATGAGTATACTGATCCACAAAAAGAACAAAATAATTTTTGTTATCAATAAGTACTTGCTGGAGTGATAGGGCCACAAATATCTGAATGTACGACAAATAATGGTCGAGAAATATGACTTTTATCTTTAACTTGATTGAACGGCAGTCGACTCTGTTTACCATTTATGCATGCCTCACATAAATCATTATTAGGTATCACTGTTTCAATTTGGTTCATATCATCAACCATCTGCTTATTTTTTAATTCTAAAAAACTATTCTTACTAATGTGACCCAAACGATCATGCCATAATTTGTAATGGGTAGTATTTAAACGAGTGACTGTAAATTAAAGTTTTAAGTGAAAAAAATAATTAATTTACGTTATAGTATTACTAAGTGAGCGACTGACTGCGAGTGACGAGAAATCAACAGAACAGCAACTTACAAACATTACTAGATGAGAAGCTTTATAATATTTGAGCGACCTAAATATATTTGGCAAATGATATTTCTGGGTGGCTTAAAAAAAAATAACCACGAAGGGGATGGCGGGGTCTGTTCGCTCGCTTCGCTCGCTCACTTGACCCCGCCATCTCCTTCTAACCTAACCTGTCCGAGTCGGGGTGCCCCAAATCCCGAGCTGGCATCACTCGCTCTTGCGCACCAAATAAAACACCAAAATGTTAAAACCTCAATTGGAAAAATCATCTCTATCTCAATATTGAAGTTGCCCTCTCTGTATTTCTAGTCGCTCACTTAGTAATTTAGCCGCACGATTAGAATTTTAATATCTGAAATGGATTAATTACAACCCACTTTTTGTAAGCTCGTTCTTGATTTTATTATTAATCAATATTCGTCGTTAGTTTAGCAAACTTTTCGCTTATTCAAATTCATACCGCTCAAGTTATTAAAACAGTATCTCATCATCAGTCGCTAAGTTATTTTTTTATTCGATCGTTTTATAATTTCCCATTTGTAATTATTAACAACATGACATGTTTGAGAAACAGGACGACTTACGTTCACAAATGTCATAAAATCTTTTACCTTCTTTACATATACGAACTCCATTGTTATCAAAGATTACGGTCATTCCTGCTTGTTGCATTCTTGAAACCGACAGTAAATTGTAGGAAACCTCCTTGCAGAATAGCACATTCTCCAATACCCCTTGTACGCCGATGTTGCTGGTAACTTGCATTGTACCTCTTTTTGTAGCAGAAATATATTCACCACTTTTTGCAATAGATATTTTAAGTGGTGGGTGCAAATGAAGTAAAAAGGTCTTCCCTATTAATAATGCGATGCTCCAGAATCCAACAGAAATCTTATCATGTGTGGTTGCTCCACTTGTTGGTGATGCTGATGACCCACCATAAATGCAAATCCAGAAGAATCGGTTCGTGATGAAGGTTGTACGTTCACTGTTTGAACTGTCCTAGTTCTGTCCGAATTCTTATCAATTTTCATGTTTTAAAAGTAATAGCAGTCGTTCTTCACGTGTCCCTTACGACCGCAATGATAACATTTAATGAAAGGGCGTTTTGCGCCACTTGGTTTGTTTTTCTTTTGGTGGGAATATTGTGGCTTTGAATTATCAAATTTTAGTTTTCTCCATGCCTCATTATTATGATGAGCTTGCAGTATTTTAACACTTATGTCATTGGACTCATTTTTTAACTTCACTCCTTGGTCCAAAAGCCGTGTTTTTACAAACGCCACAGTTAAATTATCCTCCGACAATGTTTCGATTGCCGTAATAATTCCATCATAACTTGAGGGTAGTGTTAATAACAAGTGAGCCACCTTATCAGTTTCTTCCAATTTTGCCCCAGCAGCAAGTAGTTCATCGATAAGTTCATCAAAAATGTTTTATGAGTGTCATATCTCCTTTAAGCTTCAACGACAATAACTTTTTTCTTAAAGCCAGCTGAGTTGCGATACTTTTTCGTTCGTAAAGCGCATCCAAACTTTTCAAAATTTTCTTCGCCGTACTGCCTTCTTTCGCAAAACCAAGAAATGAATCTGACAAATATTCGACTATGACACTTTTTGCAATTCGATTATTTTTATCCCATTCATTACTTTTAGTTCATTAATTACTTGGTAGTCGCGTTCGATTTTCGCTGAGAGCAGTTGTGTTGCATGCGATCGCGCGTATCACAGTACTAAGTGCTTACGCATCAAAATAACGCCGTCAAGTCGGCTGCATCGCAATGACCTAGTTATTGCGTTATGCTGGCGGCTGACGGCGAATATTATTGTTAAGGCGAAGTTAATACTCGTTTAAATCTTACAATGGATTTGAAAAAGAATACACTGGGTGATACCAGAGTGAGCTTAAAAACAGAGACGGAACATCTGCTGTACAAGTATTATTGTGAAGAAAAAAATGAGCGTCTGAAGCTCCAACAGAACCTAAATGACTTAAAAAGTCAAATAGAAAGCCTCCAGCAACAGCTGAAACTTCAAACAGAAAACACACCGAAATCAGCAACAACCGCCACTGAGATTTCTACACCGCCTGTTGAATATACAACGGACGAAGAAGAACTCGCTCGAGAAACAGGGTGGATACGACAAAAGAGCAGAAAGAAAAGAAAATTGAACACCTCTCCTGCCCAACATACCCAAAATGAACACGGAAGAGACGTGAATAATGGTAATGAAAAAAGCATCAAAACTCCTTTGCCACCACCCATTGTTGTAGATGGTATCCAGAATTACCAAAAATTCTTTGATTTTCTATGTGAGAGTCAATCAGCTGACGCGTTTAGCATCAAAATGATGAATGGAGATACCGTGAAAGTAAATGCCAAAAACGAAGAATCGTACAGAGCAATTTCAAAAGCCCTTTCCGATAACAATTGCCTTTGGCACTCATATGAAAACAAGCAAGAGAGGCCAATAAGAGTTATGGCAAAAAAATTGCATTCCACATGCATCCCGGAAAGAGTAGTCGAAGACTTGCGCAGCAAAGGCTACAAGATTCTAGAAGCAGTCAACAAATTGAGTTGGAAAACCAAAGAGCCACTCAATATGTTCATGCTGACATTCTCAAATGATGAGGAAACTAATAAAATATTCAACATTAAACACATATTAGGATGTAACGTGGAGATACAACCGTTAAAATCCACAAAACTAGTACCTCAGTGTAAAAGATGCCAGGCATACGGCCATACGCAAAAGTACTGCTCCAAAGAACCGAGGTGCGTAAAATGCACAGGTAAACATCTCACCAAGGATTGCAGAAAACCAAAAGAAGAGAAGCCAAAATGCGTTCACTGCGGAGCCCCACATCCGGCTAACTACAGGGGATGTATTGTAGCCAAGGAAATACAACAGATACGATTGAAAAAATCGAAAAAAAATAATATGAACCCTCAACAAAGTGCACCTACCGGAAGAGGTGAAGACAGCCAGTTCAAACCAAGTCAAAGCACGATGCAAACTACGAGTAAAAACATCTCATACGCTCAAGTAACTACAAGAGGCATAGCGAAAGCGCCTTTGGCTGATATGAACAGCAACAAAAAGTTGGATGAAATCTTAAAGTTAATGTCATCATTCGACGAAAGATTAAAAAAAATTGAAAATAGCAACAAAACTGCTACTTCTAAAACAAAAAAATGAATAATACACTTAAACTTATGGCGTGGAACTCAAATGGGTTACAAAAACATCAGAATGAGTTACAAGTAGTTTTAGAAATAGAGAAAATTGATGTGTGCCTGATATCAGAAACGCACTCCACAAAGCAATGTCATATAAAGTTTAAAGGATACAAAATATACCATGCACTACACCCAGACGATACTGCAAGAGGCGGAAGTGCCGTTATTGTTAAAGAAAACCTGCAGCACTACGAAGTGTTTAAATACGAAGAGAGAGATATTCAAGCAGTGGCAATTTGTCTACAAACCAAAAAATACCCCTTAACAGTGTGTGCCATCTACTGTCCACCACGTTACATGATAAAAAAAGACCACTATATGTGTTTTCTAGCCCACCTTGGTAATAGATTTATCTTAGGAGGTGACTTCAATGCTAAAAATACGTATTGGGGTTCCAGACTCACTACTACTAAAGGCAAAGAACTACTGAGTGCCATAAAAGAGCTAAAATGTGACGTTATATCTACTGGAAAGCCCACATATTGGCCAACAGATCCAAATAAAATACCGGACTTAATCGATTTTTTCGTAACCAAGGGTCTATCAACTAGTTATACTAAGTCGGAACAAAGTTTTGACTTGAACTCAGATCACTCTGCAATTTACTTAGAAATTAGCGAGAGTACTTTAAAAAAAGAAAACAGTCTCACTCTTGTCAATAAGTGTACGGACTGGGAGAGCTTTAAGGCCAGATTGAATGATCAAATAGACCTTAAAGCTCCATTAAAAACCCCCGAACATCTAAATATCGAAGTTGAAAAGTTTATAACGCACATCCAGCAAGCAGCGTGGGAAAATACACCTGACTTCAACAAAAAGACGAAGGGAAATATTTACCCCCTCAGAATCAAGCAGCTCATCATGGAGAAAAAAAGACAGAGAAAAACGTGGCATCAATCTAGGTGTCCAGATGACAAACGAAAACTAAACAAACTTACAAAAAAAGTAAGAAGACTAATCCAGGACTATAAAGATGACTCAACCAAAACCTACCTGCTGAAACTAAGTAACGACCGAAGCACAGACTACTCCCTTTGGAAGGCTACTAAGCATCTAAAGAGGCCGATAGCCCAAATCCCTCCCATCAAATGTGAAAACGGACAATGGGCACTTACTAATGAGCAAAAAGCTGTGAGATTTGCAGAGCACCTAGAAAATATATTTCAACCAAACGAGGGTGACATAATTGAAGACCGCACCCTGAGTAATATAGTGATGCCAGATCATGTAGAAGCGATCAAACTAGTAACACCGAAAGAAGTCTTACAAGAAATAAAACATAAAATAAGCCCACGAAAATCACCAGGTTATGATTTAATAACAGGGGAAATTCTTCATAACTTACCAAGAAAGGGTCTGGTTAAGTTAACAACCCTTATTAATGCCGCACTGAGGCTTAAATATGTACCAGACTTATGGAAAGTTGCTGAAGTAATAATGATAGCAAAGCCTGGGAAACCGGCTCACGAAACGACATCATATAGACCGATTTCTCTGCTACCAATTATGTCAAAGCTGTTTGAAAAGCTGCTACTCAAACGGCTTAAACCAATAATAGAAAACAGGAACATTATCCCAGAGCACCAGTTTGGTTTTCGAGAACAACACTCAACGATCGACCAAGTGCACAGAATCACAAACGTAATAGAAAACGCGTTAGAAAACAAAAAAGTTTGTTCTACTGTTTTCTAGACGTAGCTCAAGCGTTTGACAAAGTATGGCATGAAGGTCTTATACATAAACTGAAGAAACTTCTACCAAAACAGTTTGCAGATATATTAGAATCCTACATTCTAAACAGAGTATTTAGAATAAGACAAGAAGACGCTTATTCAGAACTAAAACAAATAAAAGCTGGCGTACCGCAAGGAAGTGTGTTAGGTCCGGTCCTGTACCTACTATATACTTGCGATATTCCTGAATCAGAACACAATACCATTGGGACCTTTGCTGATGATACAGCCATAATGGCCGTTGAAAACAGCCACGAAGAAGCAGTAGAAAAGGTTCAAATGGCTGTTAATCAAGTTTATGACTGGACCAAAAAATGGAGAATTAAATTAAATGAATCCAATTCTGTACACATAGACTTTACAAACAAAAAGCAACAGCATTTTCCAGTTCATATTAATGGCAAACAAATCCCTTACGAGAACACAGCCAAGTATCTCGGTATGACCCTTGATGCAAAGCTACGATGGAAAGCCCACGTCAAGAAGAAAAAAGATGAACTCGACCTGCGGTTCAAAAAATTGTATTGGCTACTTGGAAGGAACTCCGCGCTGTCCGTGCAAAACAAATTGTTGTTATACAGACAAGTCCTGATGCCAGTTTGGACTTATGGTATTCAGCTGTGGGGCTGCACCAAACAGACCAATGTATTAATCATCCAACGATTCCAGAACAAAGTACTACGGGAAATTGTAAATGCACCCTGGTACATACGAAATGATGACCTCCATCGGGACCTAAAAGTTGAGTTCATTGAAAAAGTGATACAAAAATTTGCAGAAGCTCACGAACAGAGACTTCACCAGCATGTGAACGTCGAGGCGATCCAGCTTCTCGACCACACGGACATAGTGAGAAGACTAAAAAGAACAAAACCGTTCGAGTTAGTGTTTAGTGTTAGTGAAAGTAAATAGTGTTATGTAGCACAAGTGTTACCAAATAAATACAAGAACGAAGTGTATTCGCCTTAATAGAGACAATAAGAAAAGTGCTATTGGACACATTCTTAGTAAAGACAATTTAACAGTTTAGGTTTTAAATTAAATTACTTATTAGTCTATAAACAAGGCTAGATTGTAATAAGATTAGGGTCCATCCTTTTGATGAACTCTAGGATAAGTGAAAAAAAAAAAAAAAAAAAATTCATTACTTCTTATAGCTGAATCCTCGTCTATAACTCCTATTACATCCATTTCATAAAGCAAAGCACGAATACGGACTTTCCAAACGCTGTATTTTTCTCCGTCAAACGGCTTGATATTTCTTTTGCTTTTTAAATCCATTTTCAACGTCTTCATACTGTAACTTTTACAAACGCGAATACTGGTCCATAACCTATTGGAAAATGGGAGATAACTGAAACCATTTATTTCTGTAAATAACTTTGTCTTTATATTGTTATTTTAAATTAAACACAAAGCCCTATATGTCCGACTTAACAACTTCAAACGTAACAGCTAAGGAGGCACAGACAAGGTCGGTATCACAGATATCAAATTAAGGCTGACATTCTCGGAGAAGCGGTTGTTTAACATTCTTATATTTTTGAACCCGAACAGATATAATTTTTGGTCAATAAATCAACACCTTTGACTCTATTAAAGATTGAGACGTATAGAAGTAGTGTCGATTCAATTTTCCGTTTGTGCTTCCTCAGAACTATGGGACGAAGCCGCCCGCGTGTCCCGCGAGTACGTGCCCGACAGCAGCGACAGCGCTGGCGAGGGCGTGCCGGGCTCGGTGCCGGCGCTGCTTGCGCGCGCCGCCTCGCACGCCGACGCCGCCGAGTGGTGGGACGCCGTGCGCCTGCTGGGCGCCGCCAGCGCCGCCGCCGCCGCCGCGCAGGCACCGCGCCTGGCCGAGCGGGCGGCGCTGCGGGCCGCCAGGCTGGCCAGGGACCATCTGCATGATGGACGACGGAAGGCTGCTGCTGATATACTTGCTGAGAGGTAATAGCAAGAGCTATTGCAACGCTGGTTTAGTTAGCGTTAGCTTGTTATGCGAGTAATGACGTTCCGATCTCCTTTTCTTTATTAATTTTCCCATACCACATTCATCTTGAGCTCTATCGAATGCGGCGACTGATGCTCATTTTACTGATTTTTTAAAGTTAAATTATAAGAACTACAAAAAAAATGCTATGGTGTACGGAATCGCAATCTAATAGTACGGGAGACCCGTACAATAAGATTTTCGACGTAGCTTTGCTTCAAGCCAGTGTTGACATATTTTTAAAAATACATTGACTGTATTGTATAACAATGTCAATGTCATATTCCAAAAATATTCAGGTTTGCTGCAATTGGTCAGAATGACATCGGTGAACAACTTCGAGCCGCCCTCACCGAAGGGTACACGGCAGATGACGATGCACAAGGTAATGTTACATTCGTAGTTTAGCATACAGATCTACTCAATCAAGCCATTTCTGAATGTAGAATGAATGTGTGCCAATCAATTATAACAATTGAAATAAAAAACTTTTTATCTTTGTGAAAAAGTTTTTTATTTTTCTATTTTATTTAAAAATCAAACTACTGAACCGATTTTGATGAAATTTAGATTTAGAGTAATGGGGGTCAAAACCTTTGCAAATTGGCTCAAGAACAATACCCCATTTCAAGGACTGCGCTAAATTATCATTCACCCTGTATAAATAAAATAAAAATATGTCGTTACTCGTAAAACTTGATCATTTTACATGGCACTTCTTTGATTTTTGATTGAATTAATTCGGAATTTCTAATAAATACGCCAAAATATATGTGAAAATAGGCATGAATCATAGAGACAATACAATTAAGATTAATACAAGACAACAACTATTTATTATTTATTTATTAAAAACATTTGTAGACTTAACAGGTCAACCCAAGACGTCTACAAACTAGTTATCTATATACTAAATATACGCGTGCCTAAAGTTAAAATTATTTGTTAGTTAAGTGTTAACTATTTATTATTGCTATTGGATACTGTAATTACCTACTAACTTTTATTGAGTTTGGATTAGTTTTAATCTTAATTTATTTTAATCTTAATCTTGACCTTAATCGTAGTCTTAACCTTAATCATAATCTTAACTCCATTTGTTCCGGTCTCAGAAAATAACGGCGAAATAAGGACAGTTATTGTATATCATGGTTACAATTTTTTTATTATTGTTTTTAGATTTAAGTACATTTCAATATAAATGGTTAATACCTATATAACGAAGTTTATTATAATTATGTTTACATCGAAATAACGCGATTTTAAATTACACTCTCGGGGTAGGGCAGACAAGACTACGTGGAGTCGGATTTGCAGCGATTCTTGCTGTCACCTAATTTTTAGCAAATGTTTTAGGACTAACAATTTTATTATAAATGAACATTCGGAATAATACACATTATATAATACAATACTTAAGACTTTATTTCATGCAAAATTAAGTGATTCAATTATTATAGTACTCGATATTATGTAATAATAGTTTCAGAAGTAAAGATAATTATGTAAAACAAAATTTAGAATTTTTGAACATTATGGTTACCTACTGAAGTTTATAGCAAACGTGTTATAGATACTGATTTTCGGACAAACAAGTTTAGGAGAAGTAAGGGAGTACCATAGTTAGCAGCAGAAAAGTCGTAAATTAAATACATGTTATTGTTATAATTGATTTATCCAACATGAATAATAGTTGACCCCCTGGTAATACGATTTAAGATTTGTAAAAAAGTTGTAATATTTATTAAATTCGTGTCCCATAAACAGGCACTTCTACAGAATACGAAGAAGAAGAAGCGGAGGCTCCACAAGAAGCGGAAGCGGAGGCGGAGGCGGAGGGTCTGGAGCGGCTGGCGCGCGGCGGGCACTGGACGCGCTGCCTGGCGCACGCGGGCCGGCGCGCGCCGCACTACGCGCTGCGGTACGCCGCGCAGCTCTTCAAGGCGCACCCGGTACGTATAAACATGTGTCGTCTGCGTCACTCGCGCGGAGGCGGAGGCGGAGGGTCTGGAGCGGCTGGCGCGCGGCGGGCACTGGACGCGCTGCCTGGCGCACGCGGGCCGGCGCGCGCCGCACTACGCGCTGCGGTACGCCGCGCAGCTCTTCAAGGCGCACCCGGTACGTATAAACATGTGTCGTCTGCGTCACTCGCGCGGAGGCGGAGGCGGAGGGTCTGGAGCGGCTGGCGCGCGGCGGGCACTGGACGCGCTGCCTGGCGCACGCGGGCCGGCGCGCGCCGCACTACGCGCTGCGGTACGCCGCGCAGCTCTTCAAGGCGCACCCGGTACGTATAAACATGTGTCGTCTGCGTCACTCGCGCGGAGGCGGAGGCGGAGGGTCTGGAGCGGCTGGCGCGCGGCGGGCACTGGACGCGCTGCCTGGCGCACGCGGGCCGGCGCGCGCCGCACTACGCGCTGCGGTACGCCGCGCAGCTCTTCAAGGCGCACCCGGTACGTATAAACATGTGTCGTCTGCGTCACTCGCGCGGAGGCGGAGGCGGAGGGTCTGGAGCGGCTGGCGCGCGGCGGGCACTGGACGCGCTGCCTGGCGCACGCGGGCCGGCGCGCGCCGCACTACGCGCTGCGGTACGCCGCGCAGCTCTTCAAGGCGCACCCGGTACGTATAAACATGTGTCGTCTGCGTCACTCGCGCGGAGGCGGAGGCGGAGGGTCTGGAGCGGCTGGCGCGCGGCGGGCACTGGACGCGCTGCCTGGCGCACGCGGGCCGGCGCGCGCCGCACTACGCGCTGCGGTACGCCGCGCAGCTCTTCAAGGCGCACCCGGTACGTATAAACATGTGTCGTCTGCGTCACTCGCGCGGAGGCGGAGGCGGAGGGTCTGAAGCGGATGGCGCGCGGCGGGCACTGGACACAGTCACATTTTTCTCTTCAAATATTTTCTGATTTTACTCGGGAGTACATCCTATCCTAGAAACTCACGGTCATTATGAATAAAAATACTTTTTAAAAGCGAAACCCCAAACTTTTGTCAACAGCGCATGGAAGGAATAGATATCGAAAGCGAAGAACCACCAGAAGTATTAAGCCAAGTTCTAGACGTGTTACGTCAATACCTCGGCAGTGGAGAGCCCGGCATCGACTCTCTATCGGGCAGTGACGCAACTCTTGCTAAGGCAGTGTGCAGTGAGCTGCTAGTCAGAGTGTCCACTGCGCCAAAGTCTATCTCAGCTTTAAAGGATGCTGCGTCTGTCATGGTGACTTCAAATGCTGATGACAGAGCCTTGCAGGTGAGTTCTATTGAACTACCATTGACAGATAGTCAAAAGTTATGAAGGTGTTGAATTATGAGCCTTTGTGGAAAATTTGTGTGTTCCAGTATGTGCTGTCGTATTTTTGAATGTTATAGAAGCGTTGTTTATTGCAGGCAATCACATTATTGATGGCACTTCACGTGCCTCAAATAGCTGCAAAAGCTGCAAGAGCTCTGCCTCGTTATACGGACATCATAGTAGCAGATGCTGGTAAGAGTAGAAAATAATGTGTTTTGCGGTATTAATTAAGTGCGCATATTATAAGTCCCACCAATGCAGGAATATGTATACTGTTGCTCACGGATAACGTTTCGTAAGGCTTCTACTACGCGTCGTAGCACATGGTACAGGCGGCGTAGCTCCCGGCAAGCGGCGCTGCGTAGTCTTTGGTCTACGGGTCGTTGCAAATAGTACAGACGTCTTAAGAGGGCCCTTCCCGGTTCGTCTATCGTCAACGCGAGCTTGGTTGAAAAGCTTGTTGTTTCATCCAGCGCAATGTATTTGACCAACAAGAAAGTGAGAACGCGATAACATTAAACGAAGATAGTGTTCTAAAATTTCATAAAAGTAGTTCCAGGAAATACGTGTTTTTGAATGAGCCTTACAAGTTTGTGAAATGAATATTATTTATTTAGAATCTCAATTACATGTGCAAGGTTTCTATCAAGATGTTTTTTTTACTTTAACAATTTATGGCCGCTCTTAAGGCGCTGTGATCAGCAAAAACTCGGTCACTCTCGGACTGCATAGAAAAGAAAGAGAAGCGCGACGACACTATGCTTGAAATTTCTTGCCAAATATGAAGCATTTTATCAATTTACTCAAAACTAAGTTGAGCTATTAAAAATCTAAAACAACAAAGTTTTGCGTTAAGATTCGATTAATTATTTGGTATAAATTTTACCGGCATAAGTAGGCTAGTAAATACGGGATTTTTTTTGTAAGGTCAAAGTTGGAGGTACCTTTGACGATAATTTCCATCGAGGATTTTATTTTTAAACATGTTTCGGAAACAACAGTGTTTTTTGAAATATAATTAAAATTAACATATATTTTTTCTGCAGCTTGAAACTAAACAGATTTGGCTAAAATTTCGTTAGGAAACCAGCAATTTTTCAGTTTTTGCTGATCACAGCGCCTTAACTATCGACTGCCTGTCGTAGCACATAGACTACGCGTCGTAGCTTATACCACTATGCGTCATAGCATATAGCACAAGTGGGATCGTTGCGTTACGATGATCACGCTTGCTAGTGCATAGCACAAGCGTCGTGGCACTGTGTCTGTTCGTAGTAGCGCTCGATCTACACATCGTAGCGCTCTGTTTATACATAGTAGCGCTCAGTCTACGCGTCGTAACTCGGTATACGCTCCACGGTACGCTTTGTAGTACATAGACAGCGTACCTTAGCGCTTAAGCTACGGATTGTAGCGTAAAGACAGCTTGTTATTATGATAAGAACTTTACGTTATTATCTTTTAAACATAAAATTATATTGTACAGCGTTTTACGCATGCGGTATGGCGGTGCGCGCTGAGGGAGCGAGCGGTGCTCGCGAGGCGTTCGTCTTACTCAACCGTTGTCTGGACCTCGCTGAAGCGGCTGATGATGACTCTGCGCATCTGCTGGATTATACTGACTTTGGTACTTGTATTAATGTTTTTGTACGGATTTTTGTAAATCAAAATGCTTAGTATATCACACTAATTGACTCAGCGATTAGTAACATAAATGTTAGTGTTTCGAGACTTGATGACACAAATATTTATCTATTCTATACATATAATAAAATCGTAGATTTGCCGTGTCTGTACATTGAATATTTTCGCATAAAAATAACTGAGAAATGTTAAGAAAAAGGAATAAAACGCAAAAATGTCATTTTTGAAATTTTTGTCTGTTTGTCTGTTTGTCCCGATGTTTGTGTCAGCATCACGCAAACACCACTGATTGGATTCGAAAGCTAACTTCTTCAAAATAATAAGTGTTAACCCGAGTAACATTTAGCGTTTATTTCATCAAAATCGACCCACAAAATCAAAAGATATTGAATTTTAAATTTTAGTAAGGAACTTCATACAGCGCTAAGCGTTGCGGTGACCGACTCTTAGGCGCCATCTATTGAGAAAAATAAAATACAGGTAAGCATGAAAATAACATCAAAACAAATTGTTGAGTTATTTGTGAAACTTTTTTTAAGTAGTAAAGTAAAAGTGAACATTTTAGTACCATGACGTTACTTACTGTTACATATGGGCTCCTTATTTAACGTTTTCCTATGCCAATTTATATTTTGTCAGTTTACCAAATGGTCGATAGATGGCGTTGCACCGATGACGCGTTTTCCTCAATCGTGGTGTTAAGATTTTCGGTCAGATTATGACTCTCACACGATTTTTAGCAACATTGTTGTTCACTAGAATTTTAACGATCGGTCTCATAAAAACTCTGATAGGGTCTCGAGCGAGTCCAAATTCGTAAACTAAAAAAAAGTACCTATTCTTATAAGACGTGTACAGTGTACTACGTTATCTAAGTTCATTCAATTTCGCTCATTCCTACATCAATCAACTATTTAACTTTTCTTTGGCTTAGGTAATGTGACTGAATCCTTCAACTGTGCACGATTATTTAACATCATCATGTGCCTAGCCTTTTCCCAAGTATATTGGGGTCGGCTCTTAGTCAAACCGAATTCAGCTGAATAACAGTATTTTACGTGCAGCGGCTGCCTACCAAACCTCCACAACCCATTAACTGTGTAACACGGTACTTCTTGGCAAGACTGTTGTCAGATTTTCTAGCTTCTGACAATCCATAACGACTGCCAAAGATTTCCAAATAACAGCCGGAACCTACCTTTCCGAGGCACGGAGGAGTCTCGGTATGTTAAGATGGTCACCCATCCACAGACCTTCACCTCGGCACGATTATTTAGCAAAACTTAAAAAATATAACATAACTTTGTTTTCATTTCCTATAACCACAAGTTTTGCGAGTTATTGAGTACTTAATTATGTGTTAAATTGTATTTAAATCTTATAATGGTTTTGGGCACATTTTACGTTTTTTTTAGTGATCGAAATAAAAAAATACATAATTAACGATTTACTGGGTCGATTCATTCAGTAGGTACTAAAAATATCAACGCCTGCCTAGTCTTTCACCAACTATGTTGGGGTCGGTTTCCAGTCAAACTGGATTCAGCTGAATACCATCGTTTTAGGTACGTAAAGCGCTGCCTGAGTTGCGGATTATGTTCGAAAGAGTTACCGCGGCCCTGGAAAGCAAAGGGGAGGGAGAAGCACGGATGGGTTTTAGTCAGTAAGAGTCTGACACTCCCTTCCGCTCCGCCCAGAGCGGGAGAAGTCATTTGATGATTTCCCATCAATAAAAAAAAAGGTACCTACGTAAAGCGACTGCCTGTTTGACCTTCACAACCTAATAACTGGGAAACACGGTAGGTAGGTACCTCTTGGCAAGACTGGTGTTAGATTTTCTAGCTTCTGGCAATCCGTAACGACTGCCAAAGACCTACAAATGACAGCCGGACCAACGACTTAACATGTTATCCGAGGCACGAAGAAATCTCGGTATGTTAAAATGGTCAGCCATCTACAGGCCGACTTCGGTAAGCATTGCTTAACCTTAATATCAACCCTCGAGGCTGTTATTATTAAGTCATGAGCAACCAGTCTCCTCATTCCTCTGTACGTATAATTTTTTCCGACATCCATGCGAACGAAGTCGCGGGCACAGTTAGTCATAAATATGACGATTAATATTTTTTTGTGATACAATGTTTTATCAAACAAAAAAAAAACGAAGGGTTCTAAATGATCTGTTGACACTTCATAAAACTGTAAACGGGACATCTTCAACGCCAGACCTACTTAGCAAAGTCAGATTGGACGTACCTCGTCATTCTCACCTTCGGTGCAAGCGCACCATTAGTACGTTTGCTACTAAGGCATGTCGCACAAACCTAGGCTATAGGCCTATGCCGGTATGCTCCCCTAAACAGAATGCTGACTCTCTATAATAAGGCCTGTTCTATCGATAGCAGCATCGATATATTCTTCGATAGTCTGCCAAAATTTAAAAACAAAATCATTAAAATTGACCTGTGATCAGCCGCCTACATCTATTTCTTCTACTGCTATGTATATTTTCAAATCGTATTTTACAATCTTATAGTAACTATTGTAATTTAACAATCTAATAATACTAATTTAATTTAATTGAACTAATTGTTAATAGGTAATTTAATCTAGTTATTAATTTTATAATGTTAAAAATGTAATTCAATTGTTTAATAATTTTATTTAATAATAATATTGTGATCTCAATTCAATTTAATTTAATTCAGGACATTTATTAATGATTTTTTTTTTTTTTGTCCATGTTTGTTCATTTTAAATACTTATTACCTTAATTAAATTAGACCTACTCTGACAATGATGTGCATGCCTGTAAGTGACTTGTTTACAGAGGATCTTCTCAAAATTTTGTTTCTAACATTGATTTGTAAATAAGTCGTTGGTGTGCTTATGTTGAATAAATAAATAAATAAATCAAACCCCAGATACCAAAAATTAGATTAGAAATGATATTGCCTTGTATTAATAATTCAGAATGCACGGACTGGAGTTCCACGCCGCTGCTGCTAGAGAGTGGGTGTGTGCGCGGAGGTGCGCTGGAAGACGCACGAGAATGGGTACTCGCTGTCTCTATGGACCAAGCTGTCGAACAGGCAAGTACAACACAATATGTTAAATTATGTCTTTGGCTATTTCGTGACAAATTCAATCATTCAATTCATTTTTACAAACTCGATTTCGATTCGATTCGATTTCGATTTTTTTTTGAAACATTGCCCCACACTAGGAATTTCTCCTGTATCGTGGGTGCGTTTACAAACATATAAACTCACATACACAAACAGCCAGACCCGGAACAACTATAAGTAGGTCATACAAATATTTGTTCCGTGCGGGAATCGAACCCGCGACACGCAGCTCAGCAGTCAATCGCTCAACCACTGCGCCAAACGTGTCGTCAAACTATATTTTTTTCTTTTAGAGAATTTTTACATTATTTATAGGATCATAAAATTTCTACATACAATAAACCATTCTTACAAAAAACTTATAATGTCAAGTTTTACCAACTTTTCAAAACATTCTGAAAAACCGTTACTCATATTCCTGCTCCATTTACCTCACAGTCATCTTCATTTTCGAAATAACTTTGCGAACTTGAGACTTCACATAAATTATTTAGCTCGTAATGGGAGTTTCCGGATCAAGGAACTCGTGAGGACCGCGGGATTACTAAAACTTTAAGCTTTTAATAACGAGTTTCTCAACAACGAAAGTTTTACGTCTCTTGACTTTAGGAGTATTAAATCGATTTAAGATGCAAATCTAATTGGCCTTTTGTTAACTTAATTGTGGACAGATTACGTCTCATCATTTTCGTAGACAGAGTTACTAATTGTAGGCTATAAATTTTGTGTTTTAAGCTGAGATATTTAATGTCCTTTTTTTAAGGTCTGACCGGGACTGGTTCATAATCTTCCTATTTATGAGTTGATCTGAATAGGGTACTTAACTCAAAAAATCTAATTAATCCTTCAGATAGATTTCCAAAAATATTGGACACAGACGTTAAAATTAGATTTTTTCAGAAAAGTTAAATTGCGGTTTGAACTACTAAGTATTATGTTTGTATAGAACTGCAATTTTAGAAGTACTAAGTATTATGTTTGTATAGACACTGCCAGTGGACAGTCGCGACTTGTATGCGTCGAGCGTGGGCGATACAGAAGCTTGCTGTGTGGTCACCGGATATCCATTAGGGTCCAGACTCGTCACTTTTACAAACGGTAAGTTCTATTCAGAAATGAATCTCATCAATCCACGAATATTTATGCAACTTAAGCCGAACTTACTGCCGCTGATTACATTTAACCCCTAAGCTACCACGCTAGTAGAGCACTAACTTTATTTTTTTGACTGTTAAAAAGTTACGGACAATAAAATAGATTCTACATTATATGGATTAAATCTCGCTTCTTGTGGGAGTGATACTAACTTCTGCGATCATCAAATCTCTTGGTTACTATGACAATTATATATCGATTGGCCACGATTCTCCGCTCTGCATTCACAATCATAAATGGGATAACGTTCAAGTAATCTGTTGACATAAACCCCTTATATTGCATTCTCCTAACAAAATACAAAATTTTCATACTTCGAACTCCTTCTCTTCCTAAGCTATGATTAATTATCGCCGTCGTCAAGTCGGCCCGTAGCCGTGATGCCACATAGCCATTAAGTGGCGCTGGCGGCTCGACGGAAGCCGCCCGGCGTGATACATTAATTAAACATGGGCCCTATGATGTTATACGTGTATTATGCTAACGACGCGTCGATCCAAATGCTTTGTGACAAATTGTGAAAGATAAGAGATAAATATTTAACAGAATCGTTTCTGTTGCGAGTTTTTGTGCTGGAGTGCATTGGAGTTTAACTAACAGATGTTTATTTATCTTGGATTTTCAAGCTAAAGCGAACTGAACAAGATATTACTTGAAAACAATAAAATCAGTATATTAAAATACTTCTTATAGGACACAGACCTCTATATCAGAGGCAATGGCCCATCAATCACGTAGCTTAATGTGGATAGTATTTTTTCCAAAACCTGTGAATGCAGTTGGCCTTTATACATATAATCTCAAAGTTAAGGATGCTCTCTTTAGCACATTATTTATCTGAAACTATGTAAAATGATTAAGCTGACCATAATAGTTATTTATGCAACTGTTTATAAATAACTATTATGGTCAGCTTAATCACGAAAACTCACAAAATAAAAAATACGAAGCTGGATTTATCACACGAGGAGATGCCGAGTGAGATAATAATATAACATGAGTGTTTTAATATACAGTTGTATGTACAGTTGCATACAAGACTTTATCTACACCCATGATATAAATCCTATTTTTCTCACTTTTCTGGTAATAATTCGTTAGAAATGTCCTTTGCTGCATTACAAATATCTGGTGGTGTATTATCAAAACTTGTATCACTTATTTTTGTAAACAACAAAGTAATACATTTTTGCAATTCTTACTAATATCCAACAAAAATGGCCGGATTCGATGTGAATTCGAAAAACCTATAAGTTTTAGTTTACGGCGCTGTGGTAGTGAAACGCGCGTGTATGACAATGCTGTTGTTTTGAAATTCATAAAGATACCACGAATTGAGTAGTGAGAATGTGGCTGTTTGATGAGTAAGGAAGGGAAATTAAGCACAACGATTTTCATTAATTACATTAATTACTTAGCCATTTCTACTTATTTTATGGTCTCAGGTTCAGCGCAACTGTTCACCCCGTTCACCCCGTCAGGAGTTGATTATGCAAAAATTGTTAGGTACATGATCTGTTTCAATTATCCCACTTTTAGTTTGTTCATAGAATTCCGACGTAAATTGAAGCAAGCTATAATTTCCTCCCCTAAAAACTTATTCACCCCTGCTTCACCCCTTATTATGTATGTACCTAGTTGATTTTCGAAAAATCCAAACATTTGTTATTCTTATTGTTTTATCGAAAACATTTAAATGCCGTGGTGTTTCAACTTCATCGGACCAAGCATTGATACGATTCTCCCCAGTTCGCTCAAGCCGCGACATTTTTCTTACTCCGAGCATGTTTATTACCGTCGTAACTTTTGAACGAAAGGTCCGATTTGAATGATTTAAAGTGTAATTTACACGGACATAATCAACCTTAATTATTAAACCATTTAAATGGATAAGGATTAATATCATGGTACTATAATCACCATTTTTTATTTCACCATGGGATTTGCTTGACTAATATTAACAAAAAGCGGTCATGGTGACTTATCCATAATAGTTAGACATATGGTATCGCGGACTTTTTTGTAGCTATTGATGACTTCTATAAAACTGTAGTACATCACTTTGCTCTATTGTCAATAGATGCCGCAGCGTACGCGATATAAGGATTTTTCCTCACACCTTGGGTCACATTATCGAAGTTTTCATACGGATCCCTAACTTTTTTGAAAATATTCTATAGCTTATGACCATCACCGATAATGTAGGATTCTACTGGTGAAAGAATTTTTCAAATCGGTCCAGTAGTTTCGGAGCCTATTCATTTCAAACAAACAAACAAACAAACAAACAAACAAATCTTTCCTCTTTATAATATTAGTGTAGAAGTGTAGATTTATAGCATGGCTGTAGATAAAACCATTTATCTGAAATAACCAACTTGTGGGTCTTTTATGTTCTCTTTGTTTGAATATGGCTTGATTCTAAGGTATAATTGAATCCCGTAAGGTCGATGCGCGAACCGCGAGTGGTGGTCGCGTGCGGTGAGTGCTTCCCGCGGCGGCGGCGCTCCGGCTGCTCTGCTGTACCATGTGGAGCAGTGGTGCGGCCCTGCTGACTACCATCACGTATAGCCACCTTACCATCATAGCAGCCCGGCCCAAGTGGTTACTAGGTATCGGCTAATCAACTAATGACTGATGTGTATGTCACATCATTATACCACCCTCGGAACTTAGCCCGAGAATGACCAGCCGGTTTATTCCGATAACACCTCACCGCGAACACTTGGTGGAGTGAGCCTTTAGTTAACGCCAGCTTGGATTGGCAGCTCACTTCATGTTCACTTGATCTCACAATTCACGGTGCTATTTTGACAAAACAGCACCACTGGCACAGTCAGGCAAAGAAATAAGTGTACAATGTTTGAAATTTGTAAACAATATTTTGAGTGTACTGAGTTATTCAAGTCATCACTGTTTAGTGTCATAAGTTTACAATGTTTGTCTTTGTCTTTCAATGTCTATCTTCACAAACAAGAAGATTATTAGCAGTATAGTAAAATAAAGATTGTGTGTCTGCTTTGTTGAGTCACCTAATTCGTTCAAAATGGGAAGTGAAACAAATACGGGTATGTGTATAAGTTTGTGGCAATTTATTAGTAGTTGTTTCTTTTCCTTATTCTGTATCTGTATTAATTTAATTATGTGTATCTAATAAAGGCATATTCTAACGATATTATGTGTTTATTTTATTTGTTATTGATTGTGTAAATAAAACCGTCTAGGTATTAATCACACTTTAGTTGTATTAGAAACCCACCAAAAACATTTTCATATAAAATGTTGCCAAGACGAGACCATATGGCTCACTCAATTGTCTGTCTGTCCGTCTGTCACAGCTGATTTACAAGACCGATTCAGTTGAAATTTGGTACACATATAACCTTCTAATGGGGTCACTTTCTGGATGAAAATTTACTATAAGTAGTTATTTTTGCTATAGAGATGTGCTTGCACTTTTTTCCTAAGAATCACCTTTTTTGAATCGCACGCCGCCTATATACGCTGACTGGTAATTGAGTGCGCTCCATGAAATTAGTTATACAACTGGTTTAAAATGATTTTGACCCCGAAAACCATTTCCATATTGGGTTATTTTCGAGTAAGCGAAAGTTTTAAGATATAATTTTCTGCCACACAATGAAAAATTGCAAATGAGAAATCTACTCCTTTCTGGAAAGTCAATTTTCGGATAGGTCATGAACGAATGAATACCAATGCAATGTAAACCCATTTTTTAGTTCGCAATCGATGGGACTTTTCATATTTCATTCATTATGGTGTTCCCAGCATCCGTACCAATTTTTAGGTCTATGCGAATTAAAGCAACCTTGATTGTCTATTTTGACCGGATTATTGGCCGGTTTTTTTGGGTGACAAGGCCATGGACAAGTACACACAAAGTCCATCCTGTAGTTGTAATTTTGTAAATTCTGGAAACTTAATAAAACGCCATTTTTGGTTGTTTATATCGCTATAATAAACTCATTTGTTATCACATTTATTTAATAATATACTTTGACACATAATATTTGTTACGTACTAGGATTTGTAGAGTTCCATTCCGTTCCTATGATTAAAGCTGAAAACTGTAGGTGTTACTGTATCCAGTTTATAGTTGTTCATTTAAGCAAGTGTTTGAATTTAGGCCTGAAAATTTATATTTCTGAAGAGTATCATGCGTGTGCAAGCGTTGGGCATTTTCAGCATTCATCAAGGCACGGAATGTGGAAATGATCATGTTCTAGGAAGGAACGATACATATGCATTATATAGGTATAACTAGAGCTAAGTAAGGAAGGTACTTATTATGATATCCGATACCATATCACATGTTGCGGTGTGTATCGTGTGCGCGACGGATATGTGTCAGTGGCGAAGTGAGCCGAGTCATCGGCGTGATCGGCCCGATCAGCACGATCGGCGGTATCGGGGCATCGAGGCACATCATATATTATGTCTTGACATACGTTCTTACGTAGAATTTTACTATGTTAACTCTAACATATCAAGATAATAAGCGTAAGTAGATCGATCCTAACACACTGTCAGAATTGATAGTTATATTATTAAATATCTAGATTTTGTTTGATACATTTATAAATAATTTATTATGTATATTTTGTTCAAAGTAATCGAATACAAAAATTATAGTGTAAAAATATATTTAACACCTGATATATATTTAGGCATTTGAATTACTATTCGAGTATTTTAATATTTAGTTAATCTAATAAGTGAAAATTTAGATCTCTAATAAATACTTCTCTCTCTTGGAAAATGTACAACCACGATAAAATAACATAAAACGACACACCGTAAGCTTATTGGAACAATGTTGCCGACAGTGATGACGCTGACGCTATTCGTGACACGTGCTGCATCGCAGCGTCACAGTCCAGTGTCCAAAACTTTTTTCGTTACGGTGGCCGTAAGTAAGCAAGTGAAATATTGTCAGGTGAGCCACTAAGCTATGATAGCACTGGAAGAACACAGATTTCGACAATATATATTACATTAAATACCTCTCACAGGATATGTAGTTTGTTACTAACACCAATGATCAAAATATCATTCATCTCTCGAATATTTAAATATCTAGGTTACTTAATGAGTTTGTGTGTCTAACTACAGGAGCGGGCGCGAGCACGCCTCGCACAGCACTCGTCACTTATTTTAAACAGATCACATGAATATTACAACGCAGAAATAACCGGTCTACATCTATAACATGATTTCTAAACACGTAATGTAGCTATATTTAATATTTCGGAAATGGAAATATTAAAGTTTTGTCGGAAATGTGAAGGTTCATTTGTTTCAATCTAGGTATTATAAAAGATTAACTATAAATTCTATCACGAAAGTGTTGTGCGTAGAAAATTTTGAAAATCATCTTCACAATAACTATTTACAGTTCGTAGAGTAAGATTTTTGACACGAGGAAATAATGTTTTTTTACCACTTTGGTATAGAGATGATTTGTAAATCAAGTAGGTATACGTTGGAAAATTCACTAAAGCACAACCTTGGAAGAATAGTATCTAGACGCGCTTACACACTAGAATAACTTTAGAAATGTATTAATCATATAAGGCAAAGTGTCGAAGTTGGGGTTTATTTTGATGACGTATGATATAAGATAAGGTTGGTTCGAATATCTAAGTACTTAGAAATAGGTACATGTTACACAGACACTAACGATAAGTTAATTTCAAAAAGAATGATGATAGTTAAGAAAGGAAAATGTTTTGAAACTTTTACAAAATAAAACTTTCTAAGAAAGTTTTGTAAAGTAGTAATAGGTACGAAGTGATATATTTATGCACATTGTATAATGTAAATATCGTGTAGCTATTATAGACTATTGTACTTCACATGAAATGATCTACAGTTTGTTGTACTATGCTAAATATTCTGAATTTACTGAATTATATGGTGACACACATTTATAAGATTTATTAAACTGCTACAAATATTTATGTTTTACAGATTTCAAGCATAATCATGAAGTCATCTTTTAAATTAAATACCATATCCCTTGAGCTAATAATAAATTAGTATATCAAAGGCCTAATCGGTAGTTAGGCACATCCATATTTGGACATAACATACCTACACACTTAAAAAATTGAAGCACTTGTCTACAATAAGCTCCTTTTTATTAACTACACTCTAAAATGGTGTTGTTTTAGTCCTCTCGGGCTTGCCTTAAAGGATTTTTCTGTTGGAATGAAAGCATTGGTATATTATGTTTTATATCAAAGGTAAAATAATCATAACGTTGACTTGAAGCTAAATAAGCAAAGAATATCTTCAGGTATTATTCTGTCTACACCACAGTATTTACAATGATGGGAGAGTTACAACACATTTATCAGTCCGATAGTTGCAGCATTTGGGGGCGTATGTGTGATGCACGGCGGAGATAAATACGATCATGTGTGAGTGGAGCCGTCGAGGAGCGCTAGTTGTCATCGCGGCGCTCCGGCGACGGCTCCCTGGATCAGTCGGGGGACTCGTCGTTGGCGAAGGACGTGGCGGGGAACAGCGGGTACCAGCCGTACGTGCGCTGCGGCAGCGTGAGTTTGTCGAGGCAGATCTCGGCGCCGCCTAGCGCCAGATTGTGCTCGAAGCCGCCGCAGCGCTGCCACAGCATCACCACCAGCGTGCGACCCAGCGCCTCACTTGCCTACACATTTACGGTGTTTGTATACCAAATATTAAAAAAAGAATGTACATCTACCAAAGCTAAATAACAGTTCATCTCATACATGTACTTTTCGGAACATCTTTATGACAAACGGGCAAGTTAGGACACTTAATTTGCTCAAGGTTAGGAAAAAGAACAAAGCTCATGACTCCAGCTCTTTCACTATCTTTATGAGGCCTAGATGGCTGTTAACTGTGTGTATTAACAAGGAGGGTAGAGTCGATCAGTGACAAACAGTGTATTCTCCAGATTAACCATTTTTTTGTTTAGTTTAAGTTATCAAAAAGGGGTTAAAATTAGAGACGGAGTGTACATTTTTGTGGAACTACTTTACTCAAATTTCATTAAGTTTTATATGAGTGGGTGAATGACACAGATATAGATAGACATAGATAACGTAATATCACGATCTGTATAAAAACCAAACGTGCGTTTTTTTGAGACGTCAGACACAAGCACTATTAAGTGATGGGAAAATCAAATCGATTCAAAAATGCCGCCGCGTGTGGCACCTAACTGACCTAACCACCTTACTGACGTTCGACTAGCGTACACCGATGCAGACTGAGTGCGAAAGTGGCGGCTTACGATTTTTGTACGTAAGCTGGGCCCCGAATCGGGCACGCGAAGTAGTTGCTCTTGCGTTATCTATGCCTATCTATACCTGTGATGAATGATTTCTGCATTCGAAAAAAAAGTGCTGTGGATGTGATGAGACATGCCTCGCTACCACTATCTAACATCCAAACCTGATTAAAAAAGAAGTGCGGCAAAACCCCGTACGTGTTCTTACTTGTACCTGATACTTGAGCGTCTGCTTGAAGTGCGGCTCAGTGGTTCGACGGACGACGCGCGTTTTGCGCTTATGCAGCCACTTGTCCCCGTCGCGCAGGTAGCACTTCACGTACGAGTCCGGCACTTCACCGTTCACGCCGTACACGCGGCGGGCGTGCGATACCTGGTTTGTTTACACGAGTGGTTTGAATCTCAATCAAGTCATTGTGTTTTTGAATTGTCCAGAATTCATTGGGTTGAGCAAACTGTATTGTTAGGTGATTGAGAAATTGAGATGGCTCAATTAAGGTTAATAGAATGTCGAAATAAGTATATGCCATTATTCTTTTCGGGAAAGAAACTTATTTTTTTCGAACATTTGAATTGCAAGGGCTGGTTTAAGATGGCTCTGGAAAAGGATACTTGTGAGAATTTTAGGGAGATAATTGCCCCGTAACAGGCCCAGGGCCTATGACTTTGAAGAAAAACGAACCTCGAGTTCCAGTTGTCCCTTGATCATGATGATGCTGATATTGATCTCAGCGTGCAGCGGCGGCAGGTGCGCGTTGCGCGGCGGCAGCTGGCCCGGGCCCAGCGGCACGGCGTCCTCGTCGTCCGCCAGCGCGTCGCACGCCGCCGCCGCCGGCACCGCCGCCCACATGCTGCCCTTACGCCCCGTGGCCGTGCCTGCGCATTACCATACAACGTACCACCACACCCACAGAGCGCCGCCCGTATACAACATCTACTCCACTTCGACTCATTTCATACGGATTGCGGGCAATGTTTCAGTGTTTATTCTAATTGGTTAAACATTTAAAAGTAACAAAAACCAAAGTACAAAATGATAGTAAACCATTCAATCGAACACTTAAAATGATGATAAATAAACATTTACATAAAATAAGCACGTCAAACAGCTTCGTGCCAAATGTATACAGTTTTCGTTTACATAGAATCGAATCTTTCCTTTCCTAAACACATAAATGAAAGAGAAAGCGTTATATCGTGTGCAGCCAAGAGTGGAGTCGAATTTCTAATAGTTGTCTGAAGCGTTCCTCAACTTATTATGGTAAGCATTCCGTGTCATGAACAGCCATTGATTTGATTTTTAGGAAAACTTGCGATTGGTGGAGGAGTACCGAAACATAACTCATGCCACCGCTGGCTTCGGCGAGCCGCCAGAGTCCGCTACGTCATGCGCGACCGCGACCTACGCTTCACAAGTGTGATCTACTTCCCTAGTCGATAGATTTAAATAAAACGTATTGAATAAAACGTCAAACTTAACTACGGCCTAGTAAGGATAATAAATTATATTTACAAGAAAACTAATAGATGCGTTTTGTAACAATGAGTGACATTCGCAGAGGTAATGAAACCAAACATCCTAGGCGACACAATGCCATCGAGATGAACGTAGACGGGCAGCCGAACAGACGGAACACAGAGACAGATGAAGTGAGCGTGATCGCCCGCGGCCGGGCATGCGTCAGGACAGTACAGTACAGACACAGTGAAGTGATGAGAAGCTTCGGGCGCAGCCACATTCAACGGTGCGTGCGCGCGGCCGCCGCGCAAGCGATGTATGACCCATGCTACTACGTGTCCCGCGGAGCACCCTGGCACCCGGCGCCGCGCAGCCGGCCCGCCAGCGCCACCCCGTCTGACAGGTCAGATGCAGGCGGAGCGACACGCACGGGCAAGATGCACGGCACCGCGGCGGCAGAGTGCCCAGCGGGAACAGGCGGCCGTCGGACGTCACAAGGGATCGCGTACACGACACGCGCACGGACAAACCCTGCCGGGAGTACGCGCGGGCGCGGGCACGAACGAGCAGTCGCTTACCGAGGTGCTAACGGTCCGTTGCTGCTGACCAAACAAGCACAACACAGTACAAATCAGTACTACCCTCAATGTTCGCATTGTCTAATGATTTCTGTGGTGTAATTGGGGGAGTCGAACGGGAAAAGTGTACATATTTCGGTTTCACCTTATTATCGCATATGATTTTTAAAGGCAACAAGCCGAAAGGGAGTTGTTTACAGTTCAACAATTGTGTAAATAAACATCTAAGAAAGAACTTAGTTAATCGTGACTGGGTCGACTCTACAGAGATACATGTTAGTTGCTAATCAGATAGGTAGGTATAGAGTGACACAATACTGATAATGAATAGTGTTATGTTCGATCTGAATTGATTAATCTGAAAGTCAAAGATATAATAATAGTTAGAATGACAATTAGTTATTCAAATATTTGATATGAAAGCTTTTTAATTGACTCTTCAATTGTTGACATTAATGAAGCTTCTTTCGCTTCAATATTTCATTTATGGTCATTAGATGTGACAAATGAGTTTGTTGTGTGAGGTGGAGGTGAACAAAGTAAAAGCTGGTGACTTACGTCGTGCCGTGGAGCCGGACAGCGAGAGCGTGCGGCCCAGCTCGCCCTTGACGGCGCGCAGCGAGCGCAGGATGTCGTCGGGGTCGCGGCGCACGCACGACGAGCGGCGCCGCTCGTTGCGCCGCGCGCTCACGGCCGGCGACACATCGCCACCGCCTTCTATACAACCGCCACTAATATACTACTCCCAAGCTTACCTTACACGCGCATAATCTCACCTCTACTATATTGCTGCGTTTATTTCACGAATAACACAGTTTAGAGCTCATTTCATTTGTTACCCCTCGTAAACTTATCCTATTCACAGCACAAACGATGCTAATGAACTTAAGTTAAATTTACTTGAGCTCCTTCCGTAAAAGATATCATTACCCTTCTCTTGTTGTTGGAATGAAGATCGGCGAGAGCCAGGCAGAGATCGAGAAAAATCTTTGCCAAGCTGATAAACTTCCACCTCCAGAGTTTCGGATTGCGAGGAACCGCGTCGTGAGCCTCCCACCCACGCGTGGTCCGGGTGGAGTAACGATGCACATTCGCCGATGGAATCCACGTCATCTGAAATCAATAACAGTTCTATTTATATCATAGACTTTTGTCAAGAAACTACGGATCCTAAGTCAAGGTATACGTTAAGCGCGGATCCAAGACATTATTCAAAGGGAAGTTAGGTATTTTTACGAACATTGTAACATGCATCAATGTTTTTACATTTACACCGATTTAGTAAAATGAAACATCAAGTATTTGCAATGGTTGTCACTCACTAATCATCTGGGTATTTTAACAGGGAATTTGTGATACTTACCTTGTTACCGACGCGATTATGTTGCATCAAATCAGGGTCCCCTGAGATATTTCACGACCTCCTTACAAACATCAAACAGACTCCGGGAAAGCGGGGTAAGTCAAGCAGATTAAATGTGGAAATGAAAAGGTAAGTCATTACACCATGGCACATAGACGAATTTACTTAAAACATGAAAAGCTGGACCACAAGTCTACTCCACAATCGGCTAGAAACCTTGTGAATGGATTCGAACGTACTCGGAGTTCTTTATGTGTGGGTCTGTTACACCTTGAGGTTTAATGAGCCAAGTTATTGTAAAGCATCCCAACAAATATAACTTTCAGTTCCTAAACGTGAGATTACCTAATCAATGAGTTTAAGAGTTTCTATGAGGTTTTAGAGTTCTCGTCAAGTTAGTGTCTTTCTGAGATATGAATACCAAGCAAGATTTACTGACGAATGTGGAGCAGGCTTTAGAAGGAATAGCATTGAAGTTGATAAGTGAGCAGCGACCATATTTGGACGAGGTGGGGCTGGATCCGCGTTCGGTACCTGACACTGAACGCTGGGAGGCGAAGTCTCCGCGGCGTAATGCGCGCGCACCAGTGAGCGAACCGCGTGGCGACGCGTTGGCCGAGCGTGGCCCACGCTCCTCCAAGGTCCACCACACCGCGCGCTCCTCAGCGAATGCTTTCTCGATTTCCATCTGCAAACCCAAGTAGCAGATTCATGTCTTAAACAGGTCTTGGAGATATCATGGAGAGAATAACTACGTTTTTGGCTATTATCTTGATTTAAACCATGTAGACCAACTCGACTCGACATAACGATAAGCTTTTCAGCAAAGCTTATCATGTTCAAAACAAATTTAAGGTAGTAAATGCCTTACGGTGCATTCTCCGATCAAAACAGGGTCAATGCCAGGGCAGGCATCCCATAGAGTGAGCTCCAGAGCTCGGCCTGCCAGCGTGTCAGCTGTGAGACCGCCGAAGCTTAGCGTGGCGTTCCACACCGGGCTGCACGAGGCAGACGCCGGGTCCGTCTCTACGGGCGGGCAACTCTCACTAGGGAAAAAGCAAAAAATTAAAAACAGTCCCAACAAACATATATATCAGAACATTATACTCACAGTGATGGTAGAAGCCGTATTCGAGCAAAAGCTTCTGGTTCGTCGCCGTATCCCAGCGTGTGGTCCCTTGGCGGCAGGTCATCGGCCGCGATGAGCACGACTATGAGCTTGCGCAGGTCGCACTCAAACCACACTTGCAGCTGTGCGCGCGCCGGTGGGCGCTGCTCCCGCGCGCGCTCCGCACGGTCCTGCTCCTACACGCAAACCAACGACATGTAATCACACGCCACACAGAGTAAGTTGTACAACAATGCGACTCGTAGGGCTATTGGTTCAGAATTATTTTCATTTAATAACAGTATTTTTAAATAAATCAACTTTTGAACAAATATGAAAACAAGCACACCAATAACCCCGAGATGTTTTTAGAAACAATTTGTTTACAACAAAGTCACATAGTATATACAACTCAGTCGCACATGTCTACTAAACAAATAAGGGTGACGTCGGCATTAACGAAAAAATAACAAATTATAACAATTTCCCAAGATCTGGTATGCAAACTCTAAATCAGTAATAAACCTTTGGGGAATGCAATGTACTTTATCAAGTAACATGCAGCAATCATCAGCTATTTCAATCCTTCATCAGCCAGAGAGAAATTCATTAGACTGTTATCCATTCTGTGCGATTTATAGCAATGCATTCATATCACCGTCAATTTATTTAGAACTTGTAATATCCATATCAAATTATTACATTATAGTAACATGCGTCGGGCCGAGGCATTTCTATGAAACACAAAGTAATGCATAAAATCGGATGTTCTCATCCGCCATGCAGGAAGCTGTATCATGCTGATACCGTCTCACAAGCTGCATGTACCTACGTCGGTAGCCGAAATAAAAAACTTCACCCGGACATTCTCTAAGGATACTCGTTTGTTATGTGGCCTATGCCTACGTTATATCTAAAGTGTTTGTTGCACAAGCTTCCTATAGGGTTGGGGAAGTCAATAGGTACCAAGGTCTACACTAAAAAATTGCATTTCTTAGCGAAGGAATAAAATTGTCTTCTACTGTTTAAAATCTATAGAAATTGAATTGTAATTTAAAATGTACAAAAAGATATCTTTCAAAAAGTTCTATTTAATCCTGATAGTTCATCTAAAGCGTTAGGAAAGCTTTTATTTTTCCTCTACACTATATTCTATGGCTGTATATGCCTTGTTAATGTTTTTTTTAATAAAATGTGTTGCCAGCCACGTAATCAAATCTGACTTACTTTGGTGAGTTAATAAATGACTGTAGTGAACATCGGTATCTTGGAGTTGCGAAATGTGTCTATTGCAGAGCATGATGGTATGAATTGCATCGGCGCATTCATTCACATTGACAATAACAGTATCATAATGAAAGAACATATTAAAACTTAAAGCGTTAACTATACACACGTGTATTTTCACCATAACAATGACAAAACGCAATACTGTATTTGTACAGACATTTCATTTAGCTTGAACGTAAACACATTATTCATTATATCACACACAAAGGCTTCATGTCTTTTACGGTGCTTTTTACTAGATGCACATATCGACATTGTGCAACTTCATGCATACTTGAATATGTAAGTACTGGGTCGTAACAATCAACTACTTGGTACGAGCGGTTATGTACATCGTGTCGCTGTAAGGTGTCGTCGCCACATGACAGAAGCGTCGGTGCGCGCCTGTCGACAAGGTGTTCCAGTGCGGTGTACCGTGCTGCCACCACTCCAAGCTCCTAACGAGACTAGTCGCTGACAGCGCCTTCGATGCAAGTGCGGCATCACACTAAACTAAGTCAACAGCAAGACTCGGTAACAGACACTCGATGCGCTAGATATGAGACGGTACAAACGGAAGTGTGCCGCGCCGCCGACGCTCGTCGCCGTCGTCGCCGTCGTCCGCTGCTTCTACCTTCTCTTTGCACTACCTTACTGTGTCACTGGTGTTTCTTCATATAAGTCGGTGTATGAAGTGAACTGTTTGTGCCGTTGCCATTGTGATTGTAAGTACAAATGTAAAATTTTGTTGTCATTGGCCAAGCTGAAAGCTGCGGCGAATCTAGCTTCACTACGTTTTTATTCGTACTGTCGGTAGACAATGAGCGCTACTCATCCACGGTATCCTATAGATGATATTCGATGCCGGGACGAGTCCCCTAATCTACCATCGAACACTAAAACTGTAGTTAGCCTCTGACTACACTTACTTATTCGTATGTGTTTCATCGATATTTGTGTATTAGCCGATCATTCCCTAACTCCGCCTGGCGTCGAGGGCGACATTATGAAATTGGTCGGGTGATAGAAAAAATAAAAATCTGAAAATAAGTAGGTAGCATTTTTTCACACACTTCACTTAGGATAATCATTATATAAACGGTAACGTATAACGAATATAGATAACAAATAAAGTTTAAAATATATGTAGATGTATAAATATTTCAAGTAAACAAACAGAGCATCCCTTTCTCTAAATAGTAAAGGTTAACAAAGTTAAAGTACATCTACGATCGTATATAGAAACACTAATCTCTTACAACAAGACTAACGTGGAAGATGTCTGACTGATTAGTGCTACAGTATCACAGCAGATCAGTGGAGACCAGCCCTTTTACTGCGTCCCCGTACCCAGCCAGAATCAAAAGGCAAAACATTCCTTCACAAGTTACATTCGATGTGCCTTTGGATTATGTTGGACAGAACTGGACCGACGGAAGAGCTGTGATCGCGCTTCGCGTGGCCTCAGTGACTTGACACGAGCGATGAAACTAACATTACGCCAGGAAGCACCATCAACTCCCCGTCACAAGTTAAAGAGATGAACATTAAACTAACTCTCACATTAACATCACATGTAAATCTGTACAATGACTGATTACGAAATTGTTCCATTCAGAGTCGTTCTAGGGCTCGTCTCTTTAAAGCTCATCCTCAAATATGTTACCAACTAACGAATTATGAAGTTCAATCATGATTCTAGTTAGTGGATCATCTTTATCTATACTAATTACCTTCTCAACATGTTAGATTTTGAAATTCTTATAAAAATGATTGAATATATTTAGCCTAAAGTCCTCACAAATATATAAAAGAAGATGATCTATTAACATTCTATATGTCAACACAATGCTTGAAGACCACACGTGTAGTAATGAATGATCCAAGAAGCGCAGAGGAGGAGGCACCGAGTGACAGTCTCTACTAGAGTCTATGAAGGAGCGAGCGCGGGGCTCAATGTCTTATGGGTTCACAACACATATTGTTACAATTAAAGCCTATGTATGGGTATTATACCGGGGTTTTCGGCAATTTCCGTCGGGTCGGCGACGATGGTGATTTGTCGGTATCCGGTTCTGTGAATCAAAACACAGACTCATGTACTATCACCGAGGTGTGATAAACTGAATTTAATAGAAAACAAAATAAGCTAAAAAGAAGGAAAATGCAAAAAAGTGTTAAATATACCGTAATGCTGCTCAAGAAGAAGGGTCGAGAAATGTTGGTGCGGAACAAGACAGGTAGAGAACAAAATGCTGTTAACATAGCAATCAATTATGTACAGGTTAAGTAAGAAAAGACAAACAGAAAGTAAGTAAGAATGAGAAAATATCTTACATAAACGTGTTAATACACAGTGTGAATGTTGTGTGTAGTGTGTTAAATATGATTTATAATTATTTTACGCTTTCAAATGAAAATTAACGTGCGGACTTTAGATCTAGCAATAAAAAGTATGCTGCTTTCTAATAGTGTGTTCGTATATGAAAGCTTTTAACATTATGAAAAAATTAACTGCGCAGTCCGTATTGATAAAGTGACGTATGTAGTGACACAGTAGTCTACTACTTGAGGATCTCATATTGGTGTTTCTAATCTTTACTAATTGAAGAACACAATTTGCACGTATTGTTGGTAAAGCGTAAGGATAAGAAAATATTTCTTGTGCAAGATTGTGTACCTACTTAAACAAAAAGTGTGTAGAAAAGCATAGTGTGAGAGAGTAATAGAGGAATGTTTAGTTTGTCGCGTGGTGATCTATAAGGGGAAATTGTTACGTACCGTATAACGCGTGGTGGTGCATGGATGGCTGGTTGGACTGTGAGGGCGGCTCATCCATCTGTGGTGCTGGCTCCACCAGCAGCTCGACGCTGTCTCCGCCGCGCTCCAGCACAGCACACACCTCCTCAAAGCTGCGTTCCGTCAGTGGAACCCCGCCCCACTCCAACACCTTTATACAATGTTAATGTCAACACTAGATAACGGTCTATACCCGGAGGTCCAAACTTATTACTTTTGTGACATTCGCTTTTATGATTTTTGATACGCTCATGATTTTTTCTTTGCTTTGGTACTCTAAGTAGTGTATAGAAAAAGATAATTCTTAAAGTGGTGATTGTGGTTTAGCTTCACGCTACCTAAGCATTTATTTTTCTTGATCTGATTTTATGTTCCCAAAAACAATACAGCACAACTCCAATATTTTCTAATGAGTGTTTTATTTTTATTCAACAAAATCTCACATTATTCCTTTTCGTAATTTCAACCCCCAGAATGACCTTCAAACTGGACACGGCTCACTATGACTTGTCCCACACAAGCATCAATGAGTACACAAACGTACAAGCGCAGCGCTAGTCACCTTGTCGCCCTGCGTGAGGCCGGCGAGGTCGGCGGGCCCGCCGGGCACGGTCCACACGATGACGGCCTCGCGGCGCCCGCTAGCGTCCGGCTTGCCACCCACAACGCGCATTCCGAAACCGCGAGCTGTAATTAATCATTCCCACAGCCACCTAAATACCTTTGTTCAGATTATATTTTTGTGATAACGTTTAACCACAATTTTTGGTGGTCATGTGTCACATCCACCACTTTCCGTTATGACGTGTTTGTCATAATGGAAAGTGGTGATGAAAATGTTGCATGTTGAATTTATACGCGGATTAATAGTGATAAATCGTAAGCGTTGTGGTTTTTATACTGTTTCACTTGTATTCCAAATGATTTTAATTGTGCTTTAATGTACAACCTGTAGGCGTAGGTGTACATTTGTCAGGTTGTCTGTCAGGTTGTATGTTTACATGCATATATGGTTATCTCTGAAAGTAGGTACCGATCAGAGCGGCAATTCTCGTATTTTTAAGGAGCGTTCGAAATCGCATCACAGAGTCGCAAATCGTCAAAAGAATTGTAATTTTCCTACTATTTTGTCAAGTTTTAGACATTAATTGTTACGCTCTTCAGGTACAGGAATTGCCCTGATTACAAAAAACTTTTAGCCACTGACAGAAAGAATTCCTAAATGGAACAGGATTAACACCAGACAAAACGCAGGGTTCCTGTGTGAATCTTCATTTGGGGAAAACTGAGCGGCACAGCACAGTTAGTATGTTAATAAGTAAAACACTTACATCGGTGTCCCTTATCATTAGGGTCACGGCGCAGCGAGACGCGGCGCGGCGTGCGGTCGTCGACGTCGTGGATGACGATCTTGATGGCCTCTGCGTCCACGGACATCTGACGCGCCGCCGCCGCCAGCGCCGCGGACGTGGCGGCTGACACCGACACCGACGTCTCCTGGGACGAGTCGGAGCGAGATGCCAGCGCTGCGAGCGCGTTTAGAGCGCCCGTTTTTTGCTGTAGTGCTGCTATGTCAGGCCTAGAGGAAGGTGTTAGAAGTCGTTAAAATATAAGTAGTTCGATGACGAAATTACTTACTTACAAAAATACATAGTAATCTATGAAAGAAATTGGGCAGACATTTACTAAGCAATAGAATGGGGATTTATGCAGGGACAAGTGAATTTACTCTGCACACAACACCTCGACGCTTGCCAGTAAATATTATTATAACTCAAGATAAGTGTCTAAAAGACTCGTTGCTGTTACAAAATACACAAGTCAACGCGTAACTAACAGCTGACTTCCCCGACGGCGGATGGGTCGGTCCTCGTCGACGCTGAGGCCGGGCGCTATCGTGGGCGTAGAGCTGGGCTCATCTGTGCGATACGAACCACGCCGCGACGTTGCGCCGGCCACCACGTCCACTGCTGATGATCTATTAGGAGAATGGTTTAATTTAGAAATATAATAAATGACTCCACAAAATTTTGTGTGTCAAACATTATATGTGTGTGTGCGCCAATATACACACAGATTGGATTCTAAGATCCTTTGTTGCAAAACACTATTTACTTTCCAACTAATATGGTTAAAAGCTACGAAATAGCTATGTCGTAGCAATCAGCTACGGCTCAGCGCTACGCCAGCTACGAAAACGTAGCAGTAAAATTTGACGTAGTACAGAATGGAAAAGCTCAACTTATTGATAATAATTAGTCTAACTTTCTTAATTAAGTTAAATTTTTAAGCAAGCTTGTCTGTGAGCTGTAGACGACTTTAGAGCATCTGCTAGTGTGAAGGGATGTCATCATGCACCTTTTCTAAGCTTATGAACCATGCAGTCTTAACTATTGCATTAATTAAGTTTTGTAAACTTGGCATTTTCGAAAAATATTTAAGTTTGAAAGTTACCTTGTTAGGTACAAGGTACTTTTATGCAGTATCTTTGAACACCAGTACATTTCATATACTTAACTAAATCTACATCTCTTATAGCCGTGTGTCAAATATACACGCGTTTCAGGGAAAATTTATTGAGATTTTTTTTCTGGGAACGGTGCTCTGTGATCATGAGTTTCAGATAAGTAAGTATATGTAAATGTAAAAAACAGCGTTATAACTATACCTCCTGGAGATAGCGGGTGGCGCAAGAGGCGCGGACTGATGCGCGGGCGAGTGCGGCGGGTCCTCGTCGCAGGAGCGCTGGCGAGGCGCGCGCACGGAGCGGCGGCGCGCCGGCGTCACGGTGCTGGGTCGCCGTGACTCCGCCGGCGTCACGCTGCCGCCGCCCTTTAACTGCCGCCGCGGGCAGCGTGGTTACGAACTCACATTCCACACGGTGTATAACACCCCAAAGTAACAAGTTTATTCATAAGAAATAAAACTATTTGAAAAAAATACAATAAGCAGATTCTTTATTCATTTCTATAGAATTGCAATTTAGAATCAGTTAATACTTAATCATTTTTTTAAGTAACCATATTATATGGCTTAAAAGTTTTATGAATACATTGGAAACAAAAGTTGTGCAACATACGACAAAATTACACACTCATTTAATTATTTGTGTTGTACTTGGGCTCGTTCTTAAAAATAACAGCCACACGGGCTTCAAGGTTCAAAGCAACGCTTGCAGAGGTCGGTCTGCGGATGGGTGACCTTGTCCATCCATTACGTATCGAGGAAAGCCGTTGGTCCCGGTTGCCGTTTGAAGATCTTTGATCGTTCGTTACGGGTTAAAAAGTCAGCAGTTTTGGCAAGAGGTTTTGTGTTATTCGGTCACTTGCCCATTCGTGGAGTTCAGATAGGTATTTAGACTGAAAGCCGACCTCTACACATTTGGGCAAAAACTAGGTTATTATTGTATTTGTTGCTTTGGCACAGAGGCGGAGTTCCCGATGTACAATACAAACATTGTTTTAGCAAAACGTTTAAGAACTGGTCGGATAAATTTATGAATATTTGGTGTGAAATATGTTGTCAGTAATACAAAACGCTACAAAGAGCAGCAGGTTAATTTGTTGCAATGTGATTGCGAAAAGTAAAAAAATTCATTGTATTAAATAATAAAGGAAAAGGATGTTGACGCAAAATAAAAATAAATTAAGAAAATCAATATAAATATTTGCTTTCCTTTAACTGTGGGTACCCTGTAACTACTTGTACTTGTATCTACTAGTGTGGACCTATTTACTAGTGCATTACGTGACAGCGTAGGAGTGCGGGTGAAAATAAAGAATTACGAAGGAAACAAGATGAAGATTAGTTTGGTATTATAAAAAAGGGGCAGGGCAAGTAAATACTGTAGTTTACCTCACCCAAACTCCCACGATGCCCCGTCTGGCGAAGGGCAAAAACGTTAGTGTTTTGGTCTTGGCTTAAATACGATTCGAGCCACTCACGTAAGTGAGCTTAGTTTTGCCAAAACTAACCAACCCACATCACTTCCATTTTTCTGATTGTAATGATTTTTGATAGGTTATTTTAACTACCTATCGAAAATCAGCTTTAGCTGATGAATATATTTTTATCTATTTTAAGCATAAGTTTTGATGTATATTTGACTGATTTTGGTGGAAAGTTAAATACTATGTATGCTGTTGATTATTTTGACGCAATTAAACTAAACTAATAAAATATTGTGGGTTGGCCCGTTTGAGCAGTCAAGTCATTAATAATTAGTCAGCTAAGTCCAAAGTAAATTATTTAACATTAAGTAACTTTTTTGTAAGAGCTCGTTAAGATAAAATTAGATCACAGAAGATGTGTTTAAGTTTTAACAACTACCAAAAGCATCCATAAACATTACCTTCTCGAGCTCCTTCAGCGAAGCTGGCGATACGTCTGAGTGCCGCCTGAGCTCGGGTGAGCGTGGTGGCGCCAGGCCGGCGCTGCTGCCGCCGCTGCCGAGCCGGGCCTCCGAGTGGCGGCGCTGCAGCGCCTCCAGCACCGGCACGTCTAACAGCGAGTCCGTGCTGTCCTGAGCGGCGGGTGGCAGGCGCGGCTGGGCCTTGCGGCGGCACACTGAGCACCGCCATGAACTCTGAACATAACACGATAGGGTTTTACCCTTTTCTGTATTATTTTAGACCTATTCGAGGGTGTGGCATATGGATATTTCCTGGCCCGCTGACTCATGGTTGGAGTAGGACCGTGGGGATTTAATCGATCGAACGTAACCCTCCGTATTTCTCCATAGAGAAGGGTAAATTGTGGACAGGTTAACTTTTTGTGCCTACAGTTTTGCCTAATAAGTTAAAGCAAATAAGTTACTAAAATACTGTATCAGTTCACGCAATATATTTGTTTCTCGTGTCTTATTACGATTACACGAGCTATTACTGTCTTTATTACTTTTTTCTCGACTCGAATCGTTTATCGAATTGTAATAACTTGTCGGAGTGGTTTGGACGGTTGCCAAATTTGGCTTGTTCGGAGAAGAATCTAATTGTGTCTTTATTAGGCTCCTGGGGATAATTTCGGAGCGTTTAATTTAAAGTGAGATGTAGAAGCAGTTGTCATCAACATTTAATTAAGAATTTGATCTCCTGAGTTTAAATTCCTCCTAATAAAGTGCTGAATTAGTAGGACGTTATCTGTACACTACCGTAACGTACATTGTACTGTAACGTTTGCGAAGCAACAATACACAATTCATAATCTAAGAACAAGGGTTTTAAGCGCAAATGGTCAACAATACTTACAGCGTCTTCATCGCTCGCCGGCTTTGAGTATGATGAGCAGTCTTCACACACACGGTGCTGGCATCCATTGCATGTGTGGTACACCTCTCCTGGCTTCAGAGCCTTGAGGCAGACGCGGCATGCGCCCACACGGGACGGCGCTTTACCGGCCTCCCTAAATATAAACATGATTTTATAATGATGGTCAGTTTGCGAGTCCGTTCAATTCACAGTAGTCTTTCATTGGCCTCGTGTGGAGTGTGGAGGTGACTTACGGAAACCTTAACCAGCCACTTAGATAAGATCTTCTCACCTTATACGATGTAAAAAAGTCCAAAAGTGATCAACGTGTTCGTAAGGTGATCTTACGAATAAATTTGAAGACAGTTCCGTGAGTTAACAAACAACTAGCGAACTGGCTTTATTTTATTGTATTGCTAGACTATAAGTTAGTTCTACAGAATCTGTTTGAAGACGAAAGGAAATTACAATTATATATATATTATTCATCTCACTGTGTTTCTAACACAAAAATAAATTAAAGTCCTGATCTAATGAAAAGCAATGAAATGATAAAGAAGAACGAAATTAAAATTCTTAAAACTTTTTTTTAATAAAATAAACTTGAATGAGTTTTGTAAGTTACGATGCGAATCGTAACAAAGGTGTGAAGTTGGACTAAAGTTAGGATTCAAATTCAGTTTGTAGTACGGTGCTACCGCTTTACTGAGACGATAGCTGAAGTAGCTTGTACGTACGGAAGGGTTGTCACTACCAGTCCACCCTGTGCAGCTGACGGCATTGTCTCAGTTAAGGCTGGGAGCAGATAAGCGTGAAGCGACAATGTGGCATCGATGCGAATTTTTATATCTGATGAGGAATTTTGGAACAACTTCTATGACGTTGTCACATTGTCACGTCGCACCTATCTTCCTTTAAATGGTATTGTATAAGTATAACATACCGGTCAGTCTTAGCTATTTGTGCAGCAGTGGGCGGCGGCTGCGCAGGCGGCGGTGCGGGCGTGGGCTCGGGAGCCGGCTCCGGCGCCACTTGTCGCGGACCTAACTTAGTTACTGAAACAAGACAAGCTTCCTAAAGATCCTAACTTTATGGAGCAGGAACAGCAGGAACTGTAGGAGGCAGCACATGTAAGTGTTAATGTCAAGTATTTATACAACGTGTAACAGAATGAACGCAATACCTGCGACGGGGTAATTGTACTCGTCATCATGAACTATTTTTACTATTAGACCAACACAGAAATCAGGAAAAAAATCGTTTGCCCCATACATATTTTATATGCGCATAACTCGACAAAATGTACTGAACCACTGATTATTTTTCGCAATTTCGGTTTGCACTCATATTAAAAGTTGTTCATAATAGTGAGTATAATGTCCGCTTTTCAGGTATTACGTTCATTCTGTTACACGTTGTTATAGTAAAAGTTCCGTATTTACAACACTAGATTGCAGTCTTTGCCGTGCACGTTCCCTATTATCCAAGAGAAAACTTTCAAACTAGATTTGAATTGACTGTTCCAAAACCGAAAGTCATTCAAACTCAAATTACATTCAGATCATTGTTATGAAATACTGAATTGGAATGAAACGATGGGAATTCAAATAAGTCCGCAGCTTGTGTCTACCTTCCGAGCAGGAATGTGCTAACAATGCGTGGCCTCTTGGCCTGGTATGAATATTAAGAAACGATCAAGAATTCCATAGCAAACTTCTCTCAGAGCTATCAAATGCTTAATACGTTTAAACTTAGACACAAGATAAAAACGTTATAATTATTTATTTCAAATTGCAATCAATGCGGGTAAAAATAAAATAAGATGCATCTTATTTATAGACCAGGGTCGATAATTTTTAAAACAAATTCAATTATAGTAGGATGAAACCCATAGGAAAAGGAAAAGAATATAACAAAAATAAAAGGAAAGATAATAATATAATATAGTTACTTAATAATAATAAGTCAAAATCAGGTGACAAAAACAAATATTTTAAATTAAAAAAAATACAGTGTGTTTGGGGCATAAAAAGGTAAGTTTTTATCGAATTTCGTAGAAAAAAAGAGTTTTGTAGATAAAATAAAAAAACCAAAACCTTGGTTATTTGAATTTTTCACATACATTTTGAGGTTATGTGAAAAAAGTGGAAATGCAGAAGTTGTAGAGTTTTCTATTACCTACAACTTTGCCATTTAACATTTTTCCATAAGACTTGGAATTTTGTCGGAAATCGAGATAAACCGTTTTTTATCCTTAAAAGCTCACCCCCATCCACTTCCCGACCTCAGATCGGCCGTAATTTATTTTTGTTATATTCTCTTCCTTTTCCAATGGGTTTCATCCTACTATAATTTTATTTCACTTTTTACCATTTTCAAAGGCTTCAGCCCTGGTGTATTTACCCACCCACGGATAAATTAAATAGTGTAAGCAGCAGGTATTATTGCACAAAGTGTTTTAATTTATTTTGCGATAGGTTCTCCCCCAAGGTCAACTCGAGGGCAATTAACTTGTCCGAAAGTCAATTATAACGTAACACAAGCCCTACCTTTCTTGCCTTACATTTTCCGCCAGGGTTGCGGAATATGTTCGAAAGAGTTACCGCGGCCCTGGGAAGAAAGGCACTAGGAGGACTAAGGGTGGGTTTTAGTCAGTAAAAGTCTGACACTCCCTGCCGCTCCACCCAGAGCGGGAGGGGTCATTTGATGATTTCCCATCCTCTAAAAAAAAAAAAAAAGCCCTACCTTTCAAACCAAGTTTGTAACCATAAAAATCAAATGAAAATTGAATACTCGGTAGTTGGAGTGCAAGTAGAAAGAAGCCATAGCCTTTAATTACTCGTAAATACGCCAAGATTGAATGATTTTTGAAGTTTCTATTCCGTTTGTAAACTACTGTCAGTGTGACTTGCTAGCTTGCTAGGAAACTAAATAAAATTTAATATTATTATTTATTAAAATACTATAGATTGTTATTAGAATCAAGATTTGACAAAAATGCACCCTGTTACATTTTTTAAATTTAATAGTTGTTTATGCAACGACCATATAAAAAGGGTTATTAAAACACGAGTGTGATAATAGCATCACACGAGTGTTTTAATACCTAATTATATGCCGTTGCATACACTATTTTATCTTCACTCATACAGTTGAAATAAAATAAGTGGGAAAATAGTTAATTCCAATATGGCGGATATTCTCATTGCGTATTCGAATGACTGCGCAGCGCGCTCAAACATAGACAAAGATAAAAGCTGGCTCATTGACTTAAGTCAATGAGCCCGCGCCAAAAATTAAAAAGAAAAAGTGTGCTATAAAATTAAAAAGTTATTTTATGATGCAGTTGTTTAAAAATCGAAGGAAAATGTTGAACTGTAATGGTTTTTTTTTTAAATTTTACCTATCCACGAAAAAAAAGTATGTATTTATGCATTCGTTTCTGAACTCATATTTGGAACATTACGTTGTGAGTGTAGATAATAGTTATTTGTTATACAAGAGTGCAAAGTTGCTTTTTAACCGCGTGTTCAATTTTGATGACCGAGCAAGCGAAGGATTCTAAAATTGAATCACGAGCGCAGCGAGTGATTCAAAATTAGAATCCTGAGCGTTAGCGAGGGAATCAAAAGAGCACGAGGTGAAAAATCTTTGCACTCGAGTGCAACACGTAACTTTTCATTCCACCTCAGCGAGGAAATGACTAAATGCAAAAAAAACGTTTACAATCACAAGATAGGTACACTTTTATTTCAGTTTAGGTATTAATTACTACATTATGACAGGTAAGTATTACAGAATAATCTTTAAATTATAACAAAATAATACTAAGGTATAATTAAGAAAATTTTAAAGTAACGTTGCTACAGTTATTTAAATTGAGTGTAATATTTTTGTTTGGTACTGTAATATTGGTGTTAGTCACTTGTGTACTGTTTTTCGGTAAACTATCTGTCATACTTAATAGTTGTACTGATTCATCAGATTCCCTTGGCGTGAATGTTGGAGAGAGAGGGAGATGGTTAGGTGTTTCATAACGGCTTATTTTTGATGTAGAAGGGCCAGTCCAAGGATACGATTGAGGCTCTTTCAGTGTAATGGCTCCTACGATGCCTTCACATATTTTAGACTTATTTTGGATGGAATCCTCTATGTATCCCTCTACAACTGCATTGGACTTCCAGCCTCCGTGGCGCTTAAGGGACAGGAGATCAGCTCCGGAATCAGCCAAAAGTGTGGCTGAAGTTCGCCGGAAACAATGACCCGTGTACAACAGGCTATCTAACACACTTTCCATTGCGATACTGTAGAAAACATCGATTGATTGGAGTGTTGGCGGGCGTAAGGCTTGATATTTCTCAACAATCGTTACGTATTCCTTGCGAATGACGAAGTTGCGGTCTCTTTTTGTCTTTGTATTAGGTAAATTAATTAATAGTAAGACATTTGAATGTTTTTCAATGTTTTTGACATTAAGTTGTGTTAGTTCATTAGTTCGGCATGCTCCGTTTATTCCAATAATAAGAACAACCTGTAACGTAAAGAGTATTGTAGTAGATAAATGAATAAAGTTGATATAAACGCATAATTATGCCTATCAACATCTACTAAGTATACTATTTAATTGAGATTAATATACTTAAGTAGATACTGAATGTACAACTGACTTACTTTTGCCGCCAAATATACGGAATCGGGTGCTTCGTTAAGAAACTTTTCAATATCAAATACTGTGAAAACCTTCGATTTTTTTGGTTGATGACCAGATGAGGCTCTTTTTAAAAATGCCACTAATTTAGGATAGGTATGTCTTTTTTCATCTTTATTGTTGCTTTTAGCATCGAATACGTACTCCATAGAGTGCTTGCTTTCTTGTTCTCGGATAATTCTATAAAATATGCCAGCAAAACGTTTTCTGAGAAAGTTTTGGCTCCTTTTGCTAGTCGCCACGTGTTGAACATATCGTACTGTTTTAAATACTTCTCGCGTGATTGTTGAGGGAGAAAGCTCATTTGCGCATTATTAACAGTTTCAGTCAATTCTGTTGGCGTCAAACAAACTTCCTCGTCGCTAGAATCACTCATTTTAGTTTTTTCACTTGTTTTCAAGTTTCTTGTTTTTAAAATAAGGTTTAACAATGACGTGAAAAAATGCCGCGTAAAGAACCGCGTACAAAGCAAATTGAAAAAAGAACACCAAGAAGGTTCCGAGTCTGAGTTTTTAACAAATTAAAAAAAAAGTTGTATGACATATTCGGCACCATAGAGGTAGCAGTAAATAGGTTTATTGTTTTTTTTAATTCACAAACTTAGTGCACACGATGTTCTAAATTCAATTTACTTTATCCTCTAGATAATAAAAACGGCTTTTCCACTCAGATATTGAAGATTAAAAATACTCTTTCCGAGATGGTGGGATGAAAAATACATTTAAGCCTAACCCAAAAATAGGTTGCATATTTTTGAAGAGTAATAATTTTTCCAACTTTTATTTAAAAATTAGAGATGTTATTATGATCAGTTGAAAAAATTAAATGGGTAGTTATTTTATTTTCTGGTGGTAGGTACTACAGCAGTAAAACATGAACAGTAATAAAAAAATAGCAGTTATTTCATCGTTCAATTCGTGTTAAATGGAATTGGGCAGTTTAATGACTTGCCTAGCCAAGTAGCGAAACACAGTGCACCCAGACGCAGACAGGTTAGGTTGGAATGGTATGACGGTAGCAAGATTGAGCGAGCGAAGCGAGCGAACTTAGCTCCCGTCATGCCATTCATGTTAGGTTCCTTTAAACCCTGTAGACATAAACGTGGTTAGAATGATGAAGTTGATTGTTGTTTGAATTTAGATTTATTACCGACTAATTCCTATTTATTAACTTTGCTCATTTAAATATTTTTTACGCATCATTTCCATTTATTTTACTGCTGAACTTGTTAATAATCATGCATTTTGTAAATTTTAACTTAACCAATTCTATAATATACAACTGCCGCTTTAAATCAGTGCCATCTTTGAATAGTCAGTCTATCTAGAATAATAAACGGCTTTAAATTCACAAATAACGATATTCTTTATTAGTTAGTATAAAAAAAAAATAATGTGCATTATTCATTAATCCAAGGTCCTTTTTTGTGTGTAAATAACAAGAGCTAAGTTAAAATATAGGAGAATAGTACATATATTTTAACGTGGGGTTCGAGTTAAGACTTCTTGTGGGCTGTGAGGTAAACATAAATAACGGTAATAATGGCTTTAGGGAACCAGCACATAACACCGCTCCAATCTTCAGCATACACGGATACTTGCGAGAATTATTACCTGCTGCTAATAAATAGCAGTTATTTTGAACCTGCCAGTTACACTTTTTTGTGATGTACGGCAATGTTTTCTTCCATACGATGTCCAATTCGTACGAAATTCATGTTCTAAATATTTTAATTGACTAGATATTTAACAGATTAAAACTGACTGATACTGACTAATACTGTAGAAATATACATACCTGCAATCTAAAACTCAGATCCATCACAATAGCAACATCTAACTTCCATTATGTAGAATAATAAAAAGGTGTTTAAAAAACTGTAGTTAGTTTGCGATACTTTCCCTTGTTGGCTTCGATAAACAGATTTCCGTCGACATGATGAATGGATATTGTTTCGGGATGAGAGATAACGGCCGGATGGGTACGTTTCGGGCCCAAAAGAGGACGGCTCCGGAATGTTGATTTTGCAGTAACCTCCTACTTGGAATTCTCATGGGTTAACTTTATGTACATCAATCTTAAATCCTGATTAAGGTACCCAATGAAATTCAAACTTTTATTCTCAGTGAAAGCTTCAAATGCTTTGTTTGCAATTTTAAGTCTTCATACTCAGCATTGTTAGGGGAACAATTCTATATCGGTTGAAAAAGTGTGATTTTTTACAGTGAATTTTAAATACTAAAAATAGCCGTCATTTTTCATCCTACGCGAGCAGTATAAGTAATTCAATCCGGTAGATCGCGTAGGCTGTCGGTCAGTATCCTAGCTATGCACTACGTATTTTTAAAATTATCTGAAAATAGCGATGGCCGGATGGTTCCAGGAGGAATCGGTTGGTATATATATGTCGCAGCCAATTAGCTTAATCAGCCTTTTTATTAAAAACCTAACTTTTTCATTGAACTGCGCCGTTTAATCAGCGACTTAAGTGACATCGGCAAGTCATGAAACGATATCGAACAAAAGTTGTCATATAAGTCACTGAAAAATCGGCACATCTAAATGAAAAGGCTAGGCAACCAATTAAACGGCTGATTAAGCTAATTGGCTGCGACATATATATTACGATATGTGTTGTACGTGCTTTATTCAAGTGTGGATTATGTTTCATTCGGGGTTTTAACAGACCTAAAATTGTAGAGACAGATGTTTCTGTCGATTTGATTTTAAAACAAGATTATTCATTCGTTTCCTTGTATTTCTCTGTTCTTAAGTCATCAAAATTCTCACACTCCATTTGTTTACAAACAAATAATTTAAATCTGCCTGAAATTCGGTAAGATTAACGCTCTAAAGGATACGTTTCTGTTTCGTCAGATCAATTTAACGCATTACTAAGTTTAGGAATTTGCTCTCTTTTTGTCCGACTTGGGCGCTGTAAAAAGGGTAATTGGTTTTGGTATTCCATGGCCGATCCTATTTAGACGTAGGATTGGATATTTTCGGCAGATCAGTCTTTAGTATAACGTAATAGATATAAAATATAAAGCTTTTAAAATGTTAAAGGATTAGCGAAATGAGGCATCCTACTCTTTCAAAGATTTTCTCAAATAAATCTGTGAAAAATAAAAGCTTTTAAAAAGCGGGAAGCCTCATTTTGATCCTTTTAAATAAAAAAATGTCCTCACTTATAAATACCTACAATTTTCCTAATTGCTCTGGAAAGCTACGTTCAGTAAGTGTCCGTTCATGCTAGAATCAGTCTTCATATAGGTATTTCAGATATTACGTAAGTTGGACCACAGTTATGTAACTTCGCGTCAAGTCCAACAATTTATTTACTTCTGGCATTATTAGTGTTGTTATGAGCTACAATGTTAGTATGCCATACAAAGTGAAACTTTCAAAAGCAAATGTTAATTTAATCCAATTTACGATGGACTCTTGGTACGTACTTACATTGTGTAAAATGGTACCTTTTCATTGTGGTGGTCTTTTCCAGTAGTGGTTTGTTGACATACCTTTGTCCTGGGCTGTGAGGAGTGAGGAGGAGAGGGTTTGTCGCAGTTTGCCGAAGGTCCCCGGAGACTCTATGTGTCCGGGCACTGTGTTCGATGAGTCGTCTGTCGCCACCATCTGAGGACAACACATTACATTCAGTTATGTTCATGTACAACATTTGGAAATAGATAGGTATAGTTTCTTTCTTAAACCATGTGACGATAAAATAAATCTATGTTACGATTTTCTCCGCAGATAACGAACAATATAAGAATAAAAATGTTGTGAATTAGAGAACTCGATAAAAACACTTGGTGTTGAAAAAGAACTCATGTCGTGGAAAGCGACGCCGCGCGGCTATAAAACTCTTCATACAAAAGTAACGGCTCAGTAATATTGTCGTAAATTTTATGGAGAGCAACAGATGGAGAATGAAATACATCAGGGAAGGGAAAATCAATATTGTCGTCTCCCGAACTAGACTGCGGAGCGTTTTTATTGCTTCGCTAGCAAGTCATCTCAAACTTTCTCTTCAATTACTAACTATAAGTTATGACCGAAATAGCACTGAATGAATGAGGTCACTTACTACGTACTATGAAGCACACGATGGTGAGATACCTAACATAAAATAACTTGATAAAGCACCCGAGCTACGTTAATAGGCTCCCGGCTAATTGGAACTTGCTCGTAAAATATACTGAAGACTATAAATAGGGATATTCTGAATGCTTTAGAAATTGTTTTCAAAGCGGAGTAGCGTTGCGGCAGGTGGAAGGAACTGAGTAAGTGTCAACAAAGCGAACGGCTGGCGGATGCAGTAAAGTGGGCGCGCGAACACGGGGCGCAGGAACCGATGGAGGAAGGAGCCCTGCCGCTGTACATAGCAACACACACTTTGAGCCACGCACCGAGCTTTAGCACTAAGTGGACCTGCCTGGCTTTATAATATTGCGTTCACGAGATACGTACCATAAAAAAATAATACGATAGATAAAGGACACAAAGGTAACACACATTATCACAAATGTAGAGGTATGTATGTAGAATATCCGTAATTACAGACATGTTAAGTTATATAACAGTTAACATTTTGGTTAGGAAATAAAATCATAACCCGACAGTAGTTATTTGATTTCTTTTAGGTAACCGAGAAATAATGACGGCTGTTTGACAGTTTTTGTATGTCAAACGGTTATATTTATTTGCCAGTTAGCTTATCTGACTATTGAAAAATCAGCCCTAAGTAAAATCGAGTTCTTCGTTCCACACAGATGTGACAGTTAAATAAAACAGAATGTTCAACATCTGCTTCACGCCCGCATACTCGTAAAATTTCACCCACAAAAGGGTTAAGTCACAGTTAAGGCATTCGGCCAATTTTCTCTACAATTCAAATGGAATTTGGTAGTTATACAGTGGGGCCTGGCGCTGGCATCAATAGACTTCACACGGATTGACTTAATCAAACTGCAGTTTCCTCTCCAAAAAATGCAATTAAGACTCTGACACAATCGAACCGTTCGATCTGTTGTCGGCTGGAGCATCTATGTACACTATGGATAGATTGTGACTTTTTACTAACAGTACTAGGATGGAGAGGAAGATAGCAACTTTCAACGGATGCAGTTTATGAGATTGTATGTATCATTTGGTGCGACTGTGCAAATCTATATGTTCGTGACAGTAAACCCAGGATTAAACTAATCTCCACCACTATATTGCCTTAATCTTGTTATCAAAGGAAATACGTAAGCAGTTAAAGACAACAGACAGTTGTTATACAATATTCATGAATATTAGAGCAGTTGCGAGGCATCCGGCGAGCGCATTCCTCGGGGAGCGAGTGTTAGCCGCGGCTGACCTCACAGCTCGTATCCTCGCGTTATTGGATTCGCCGTCGAGCCTGCTTCGTGACCGAACGGTTTCCACTCAAATACATTATTATCAATGAAGCCGCTGCCACCAATTACACACGCTTTTGTCGAGGGCTTTGAATGAGATCCACTTCACTGCTGATTGTCAATTTACGACCTTTGTTTCACTTGAAATGCTTTGTTGAATCCGAGATGGTTAAAAAGCCAACCTAATCTGCATTTTATTGTGATTTCCTTTCATTAAAAAACAGTTAGGGACCCGAAATGTTCGAAAGAAAGGATTACGACTTTTTATTGAAGAATAGATTCGATCAAATCACATGAGATCAAATATTATCTTCGGTAATCGACGGTTCCACGGGTAAACGATATTCCGTAGTCGTTTACTCATATTGAGCCCTGCGGGGAGTATTATGTCAGATGGAAAATAAAGCTCGCATTTCATTTCTTTCACAAAATTAAAACTTATCTACATAAAAGGGACAAATAGACAGACTTATATTTGAAGACCTTGAAAGTTCAGACTGGATAAGTGAAATAAAAACACAGACAAAAAATATGAAGACATAATAACTTTACAAATATTTACATAATTTCTTTCACAATTCTGTGTAAGATTGAAGCAAAGGGTGAATTGTACCTTACTTTTCAAGTTGGGATTGGCAGGTCCCAAAGGGCTTACGGAACCGTTTTTCATGTTCAGTGAATAACTCCACTGATAATGTGGAATATATTTACTTCACTACAAATTAGCGAGCTATATTTGAGACATACATAGCAACGCAATTTTTGTGATTTCTGTTCTGATCACTAAGGGCTAACCTATGACACCCCTTGATCACCGCGCCTGCATGTTCATAGCGATACCTCGTGGATATGACCGTTAACTGGATGATCTTATATCCAATTTTACAAAGATGTTCTCTATATTGGTATATGTATACACTATATTATGTTACGCGACATACGAGCGGATATAAGACAAGTTATATTGTTTTTATGTAGCAATTTTGATGTTTTTATTGCTAAAAAAGTGAAAACAAATTTTAAAAGCGTCGTTTCAAGTCAAAAGACTAGTGTCATTCTGAGAATTTGTTTGTATTTGAAAGACTCGTAATAGTTAAATTGAGTCGTAAAAGGGTTGCGAAAATACAGTTTGTGAAGCATCCAGTTTTACTATCTACGTTTTACTTTCAGCTCAGCGAAGCAGCAAGATAATAAACACAGCGCGTTCGCAGCGGAGCAACTAGTATCATGTTGAGCACACGAACGTCCGCTTCGATTAGCGTTACCGGCGGAGATTTTTGAGATAAAATGGGTCATGAACAGAGCGTTCATGACCTACTGGAGAGGTGCAAGGGGAGCGCGCGCGGTGCGCGGGGGGCAAGGGGGGGAGCACGCGGCCCTGGTTGACCCACTTGTTGCCTCAACCCGCTATTTACATTACAACTCTAATTGCTGTCGGCAAACGGCAGGTGTAAGCCTTTACTTTATCATCACCTTGGGACCAACCTTTTCTAATTCGTTGTTCGACTTGTGCAAATGTAATCCATTACTGTACGAAATTCATGTTATTTAATTTTCATTCTTTGTTTAAAACAAAGAGTGATTTCTTTCATTCGGGGCTTATTCGGGTGCGGGCGAAAGGGTCGCTCGCATTTTGTTTGGCGCTGTTAATTAAGTGTTGAATGGGCGTAGAGTTACAGGCCTTAGCCTTTGATATATTTATTTGGTATCGACATATGAGCTATGAGCACAATGGTGGCAGCAACAATGGCCGCGTCGAAGCCCCACGTGCGCAGCGAGCGGAGCGGAGCGGCCGGCGCGGAGTGGAGCGGAGTCTGCGCAGCGCTACGGCCGCGGACAGCACAAAGGAATGTAATTACGCGTCACTGGCACACAACGCAATTGTTCTTATTTTAGGACCCAGATCCATATTTCTTGCTTTAATGTTGGAATAGCTGACATTATATACAAAGTGCACGTTGATGCGAACCTGTGCAGCTGTGGTAAAACGTATTAAAACAAATAAGCTTCTTTCATTTCAGTGTTGACAAATACGCTTCAAGCTTTCATTGTATTTTATGTGTTCAAGTTGAATGAAATAAAACAGACAAAGATGGTTAGGTCAAATTAAAGAAGGCTTATACCTAGCAAACTGTGGTCGATTTTTATTTCACTATTGTAGCTTTACATTTGGACACCAATCCATGTCTGAAAGTCTAACAATTAGTCATACCCAGGGTTACCAAAATAGTTCCTGTCACTGGTAAACCCTATTTTTTTTAAGTATGGGAATTCATCAAATGACTACTTCCACTCTGGGTGGAGCGGAAGGGAGTATCAGACTCTTACTGACTAAAACCCATCCGTGCTCCTCCTCATGCCCTTTGCGTTCCAGAGCCCTGGCCTGCTACTCTCCCACCACAGTCGTTCCATGTACAGCCTAGTATTTATCTGAATTCGGTTAGTTTGGAAACCGAGTCTTAAATAGTTAGGGACAGTCTGGCCGGTGATGTAGAGATCAGAAATAGTTCAGTCCGGATCTGGAATGTCTGGGAAGAATTTAAGCAATTGATAGATATTAAATTTATTTAAAAACATATTTGGGTGAAATTTTTAAGATAGCAAACTATTGAAGGCTAGAAGTTATTTGGCCTCAAATTCTTATCATAATAACGTTATGCCAAGAATTTTCATCTCAAAATATAGCAGAGTACAACTATAAAATTTTGCCTCAGGGTTGAACGGACGGACGAGGTCGAAATTAGGTTCTTTATGTGGTTGCTGGTCACCCTACAACGTAATAATATTTGAAAAGCGAAGGCGCGGTCAAAGGACCGTCGCCGACATTGCGAAGCAATATATTAACAGTCTAAACTTTGCTATATATATGTAGGACGTAGGTAAAGCATAGCCATACCAAAAATAAAATAAATAAAACTTCTTTCTTTCTTTCTTGCTGACATAACTCTAGTTAATTAAGTAAACAAATTACAAAAAAAAATTGAATATCTCTAAGAAACCTTTATGGGCCAACTCAGTCACTGTGGTCCGGTCTCTGAATTGAGAAATTGGAGTTAATAAAGTGTCGAACCATAATTATTGAATCTCAAAATTTTATTGGTTTTCAGGCTAAAGTAGATTATGACAAATAATCAATTTCAAATTCTTAATTCAGGAACCGATTAATAGATTGACGATTCAAAGTTCTTAAATGTTTAGTATATTTTTTTTGATACGCTACAATTTGCTGGCTAGCTTATCGTATGTTAGTCATTCACGATCCTGTCAGCCCGTCTTGACTGATCGCTCCGACGGTCGTAGACGATCAGTTTTTGAGCAATAATAGTAACAGGGAATGGATTTAGTTCAAATCAGATAGATCTAAAACAAGTTGTACAACTGGCATTGTACATATAGCACCTTTACCTACATATTATGTACCAACAGCTTTTCAAACAACAAAAAACAACACCCAAATGTTAGCCAAACACACATACAAACAGCAGTTAAACAATACGCAGAGTAGTAAAGTAATTTAGTAGATTTCCCGCGCCGCCTCCATGTTGCGCGCGAGACTTATGTGGATCCCGTTCAGAAATCACATTAAGGTAGTTTGAGCGCGGCCGGTCGGAACTACACGAGAATAAATCTAAATCACCGACAGCTGAATCTCGCCTAAATCCACTTTAATGCTCTTCATACCCGGGCGCACACATTACGCTCATGTAACCACGACTCACGAAGCCACGGAGCCACGAGCCACGAAACTACTGCGTCATGCAGCCACTGATTCTACATTTGTTTGTGTTAAAGCCAACGTCTCCTTGTGTTGTCTTTTTCAGGCTGTTATTTGCATTCTGTTAGAGAAACAGCTTTACATGAGTATGCAAACACATCTCTTATATCTGGGCACACACACCGGTGTTATGTCGCGGAATAGATAACTACGTTGCGTAGAGGAAAATATGCTAGAATGAAGTGTTAGTCTTCTTGTAATGAATGAAAGCTAAAAATCCAAGGTTCCATCGAAAACTTCCTTAATCGATTTCGATCCAAACCTGATTCGACAAAGTTAGATCTAGATAAAACCAATTCATAAAATGAAAACCTAAGTCTTCTTCAAAAATTAAGACATTGATTTATGGCACGTTTTAATTTACTCAGTGAGCCGAAAATAGTAAGTTATATCTTTGGTATAATTTTAGAATATTTCCAACGAATGCTTCAGCTAAGACAATATTTCCAACGTATCATACATATTCGTACGTTAGGAACGAGCGATACTGAAACTAGTTAACTTCATTAGACAAAGTTTCCAGGCAAGTTTTGCACTAAATATTAAGGGAATTTCACAGTGAGGAATATCGTCATCATAAGTGTTGAAGTACGGCACCGCGCAACATTTAACACTTAGTATAGTTAGAGTTCGGTTCTGACGCGCTTGGAGACAGCGCCAATTACTCGCTGAGGCGTACATTTTTAGAGCGATCGAACCCTTAACAGCCATCATTACTCAAGAAAAGTTTACGCAAGTACGATCCAAGGAGTGTTACAAATTCTGTGGCGTTTATTGCTGAAGAAGATTAATTGAGACGGCGAACACGCCAACCGAAATGTTGAACACTCTTAAAGTTCAGTAGTTTTATAAGTTGTTGTTTCATAGCACGCTGCGCTTGTTAAACTCAACAGCTGTACATTTTAGGAAGTTGGCGGCAAACCACTAATGTGTTTAAAATGTAAACGTCGTTATATACACGTTCTATCAAGACGGCAAACAATCGTAGGTGCCACTAACTTGTCGTAGCCGCGTAGCAGCGCGCTACGAGCAACGAGCTACGGCGTAGCACACGGCGGCGCGCGCTCGCTACAACTTTTAGTTGACGTGTACAGGTACACAAACTACCTCAAGATTATTTATTTTCTGAAAGTATGTAGTTTTATTATGTTAACGGATCCGTTTCACACGTATTAAGTTATTAGTGATATGAGTTAAGCTTGTAGAAGTGTATTTTGAGTATTTTTGGCTGTATGAAAATAGTTTGAAAACTTTATTTAATAAATATTCAGTCGTATTGAAGTCGGTTAAAAATGTGATTTGGTTTGGGTCTAAAGGTGTGTTGTATACGCAACATTAATATGTAAAACCAACATTAAGTTTTTGTTACATCAAACAAGAATCCCCAAGTACGTTCGTTATAAGCTTTTATGGCAGGCTCGGGTCGGCGTATAACCTCAGTAAGCCTTTCATCTGCTCGGGGCGAAGGACCAAATCGCATAATTTGACCGGCGGCGTGTTGCGGGGCCATTATCTCATGAGCTGCGCCCACAGGCTCGAGTGCGAGCTGAATATGTAGGTACTAAATGAACAGCTCAGTGTGTCCTAAACACTCGACGAGAATCACTCGCATGTATGTATATGTCACGCTAAGGAGACACGTGTGACACGCGACACAGTAAAGTGACATAATTCTTCGTTACACCAAACAAACCGTGGAGGCGCCGCTAGGTTGTCTCCCACCCCCCGCGCCCGCGCGTCGCGTCTCTTGTCGCGAGACAGCGCTCGCTCACGAACACCTGCATCTAATTAAGAATGCAAACGCTTCATAATGAATCACAACTTTACCCTTTTAAAATAATTTCGAGTTTAAACGTAAATTAGAGTTTTGTGTCGAGGGTTGCATAAATAATCACGGCTGCACAGTGCGATGATGCAAATTGAAAAACTTCCGCTAAGTTGAAAATTAACAGAATTAATTACACACTAGGTGCCGCTCACCGTTCAGCGAGTTGACGGAACTGTTTAAAATTCAAATACATAATGCATAAGTCAACTATACAGCGGCACACAACGACGGAATTAGGCAATCATCGAAGTAGTTTAATTACTTACGGGAGGTATTGACGCTCCGAGTGCGACCTGGACGCTGATGGAATTGCTCTTTGATTGGCGGTGAACGTTTTGTGCGGTCCGCGTGGACGCTAGTTATCGCTATATGTTCGAGCGACCCTCCATATGTGTTTGCGAACATCAAAGTCCTCCAAACATATCGAAACAGTAACATCGGCAGTGTCTGTACATACGTCACTGCGATCGGTTCAATACATTGTGAGTTGACCGAGGCCACTATAGCAGGCAGCTATATTATATCGCACACGGCCGCAACCTACATACTCCAGCACATATATTACCGATGTGGAGGGTAGCTCTAGAGCACCTCTCACCGTCTCGCGCCGACTTCGTCACTCGTCTTTATACGATTTCAATATCGGTCGAGAGCAAGTCAACGATAAAGAGAATTAAAAATAGCCCGGAGCAATATTAATTTACTTGGAAGTAACAGAAAGAGGGATAAAATCAATATTGGAGCTTTGAGTTCTATTATGAGAAGCGCTTTAAGTTACAAAAATAACCGACGACGTGGAACTATAGGTGTCGTTATGTTTAATGTCGACTCTACCAACTGTAGATTATAAGATAACAAATAATAATTGTTTAATAATATTGTTTCAGTGGGTGAGCGGGTCCTGTTCAGCAGTGCGATTCTGTAAACATGTCGAAGTGAAGGCTTGAGTGAAGTGATCACGAAGTGAACTGTCAATCCATGTAATCAAGATGGACTGACAGCTTACGTCGTGATCAAGCCTTCACTTCGACATGTTTACAGAATCAACCGGCTGCTGTGGCTGTTGATGTTTACGAACTGATTAAACATTTTTTTTTTATTTATTACAAAAAAATATAGCACATCCTAATGGTAGTACAGGTTGGTAACGAGGTTGAGGCACGAAGCTGGCAAAAACAAAGAAGAAAAACAGTCAGGTGGAAATTGGTGGTTTAAATTTTCCAACTTAAACCTATCTTATCAAACGACATATTCGGACAACACGGTACCCATATCTGCTTGTTTACTCTCGTACCCAAAATTGTCACCTCTAAATATAGCATACCAATAAATGGTTGTCTTGAATACAGCTAAAATCAATCGAGTAGGTATACAATAATGATAAGTGTCAGCTGAGTGATACAACGCTCTGGCGAAGTACAAGCCAACTTTGATAAGGGTTGAAATATGAATCACGAATACTGAGATACCTATTCACTGAATAGTTAATATAAACTGAAATACACGTTAGACGAGAGATTTACCTAATGTTAAACGTCATTTGGGTACATGTTTGTCCTGTCAATGCTCGTCCGACCTTCGGCAAGATGGAGGTCACCGAGCGACCCCTAGTGATCTCATGGTAATTTAGTTTTGTTGCGCAGGTAAAATATTATTATATAAAAGATTGATTTTATGTTCCACATTATGAAGTGCAGGTTTGGGTAGTATGGTATTCATATGGAAATTATCTCTAAAGTTTTCATCGCGCCTTACGGCAAATTAGCATTTAAAAAGCAAACAGTATCTATAAAACATTCTAGTGAGCGAGCGACCCGTTCATTTCGTTTTGTTTTCACTCGATGCCGAGGAACGGGCTGAGATTGGTTTTAAAAGTTCAAGCTTTTGGTCAACATTTTACTAAACGTTCTTTATTTCTATAGATAACATAAGCGTGTTTCTATTTGCATACTTTTTACAGAGGTGTATAAACTTCAGCAAATAAAATACATTAGAGTACATCTAAATGAAAGCAAATATCAAGAAAACGTTTGCTAATTGAACCTAGCAAACAGCACATTCAAGGAATGCTATTTATTTTTGGCAAAAAATGTGGACTAGTAGTTCAGTAAAAGACTCGCTTTAATATGCGCGCTTTGATAAGGTGCACCTTTATGCAGCGCGCTGTGTGCTAATAGAGTCGTCAGGGGCGGCCATTATGGAGTGCGGCTCCATTCAGTGGATCTCTCGAACACCCCCCACACCACCCAACCCTCAGCAATTGCAGGATGTTTGGAAAAAAATAGAATCGGAGTTTTACACAGATTTTTCCGATAAAGTTTCCTGCATGGTTTGACTGCAATTAAAAAAGTTTAACAACGAGTGTATATTTTTATAGATGGGAAATGTTTTATGAATTTCAAACGTGATGTTCAGTATTGCCTAGTACCTACATATTGTAACGTATTCGCCACAAGACTTTTTGTTTCTTTTTTTTAATTTTTAAAGTTCGATCGGTTAACACAAAATTTGATTGTAAAAAAATTAAAAGAGCTCTCGCCTCAAACTCGTACAATGTAGGCACGGAACCAGAATGTTGGCAGGCCCCCCAAAGGCTCAGGCGTTCAGCTCGTACAGAAAATTCGAAGAATATCTATAATTCCGCTTTGATACTCGCCATATTCGCGGAACAACACAACAATAGTCGATTTACACATTAACGTATTCTGAGACGACTTTTTCTATAATATTTTTCCTATCAAATTCTGTGTTAACTTTTTTTCGTCGATGGAACTTAAAAATTTAAAAAAAAATCCCGAACCGGCCGGACTGATAACTCAATAATTCTCGGAGCAAATACGATACACTATCCACGAGACAGTGAGCTTTGCTACCCACTACACTAATAAAAAGGTTATAGCTCGTTTTCAAATCATGTAGGAATTTAAATGTACGAGTTTCCTCACTATTGTGGTTTATAAGTAGAATTATGTATTACCTACGGTCCACGTCTTATGCAACTATCTGCCATACTGCAGCTGAACGTGACCTACCTACGCTGCCATCTGTAAAACTACTGCCTACAAATTTTACAATTTATTATTCATATTGATTCAACTTAGGTTGTGGCTGATAAACGTACCTAGGCATGTGGTGCATGTTTCCGTCACAGAGGTCAAAGATAAAGGTGAACGAAGAGGGTTGACCGTGTGCGGTATAGAAATATGAAAATGTCTGGAAAATTCTGCTCGGACCACGGATATGTTTGCACTTTATCTGCCTGTTGTCTGAAAGCTTATCTTACGACATTCCTTTTTGTAGAAATATTGCTACGAGGGCACCCGCCAGTTATTCACGTGAAACTGTCGTGCAGCGTCATTAACATTTTCATGAAACATTATAATGTATATTTAGGAAAATCCCCAGAGATTTCGCAAGTTAAACCAGAAGCTAAACTTTGTTAGTTACTGAGGTTTTAACAGGAATTCGAGACATCTGTGTCGATGAGGGATTTCAGGTTTGTGTGCCAATTGGGACCAACGACGGCCACAAGTATTTGAGAAGTCAATACGTGTACAGAATAGTTGTCGTGTGGCTTTTTAGTCCCGTCTAAAAATACATTCGTAAAAATTTCGTACACGAAATTTAGTTTTACGAGTAGTTGATTGTTTTGCCCAACACACAGGGACGTTTGTTTTACAAACGGTATTGTTGGCGAGTGCGGAACTCAACAATATTGTTTTGACGAGAAAGAAAGACGTTTCCGCTCGGCGGAGCGTTAATTCATCTGACAGGAAGCGCTAGTGAGCCGCCACGGGCACACACTGGCCGCACCTGCGCTGCGAGTGCCGCCCGATAGCGGGGCAGATACCGCATTCACACACCACGAAAAACAATGAATGCACACACACAAAGACCTTTTGTCTACTTTTCGGTTCAATAGTTAAAAGGTTGCTATTTCCTACAAAATGTATTGCATACTTTCTACCTTGCATTTTCAACGTTAGAATGTCGGCTGAAGATGTTACTAGCACAAATAGCGCAGCGGATAACTGTGCCGAGCTCGAATACTTTCGTTATAGGACTTCGAACTTTAATACCAGAACAGACGAGGCATGTTGTGGATTTTTTAAATCACAAATTGAATTTCAGCGCAGCGGCTCTACGTGAGACATGAACGTGGCTAGTTGGTATTTTCGTTCATTCTATTCACAAGGCTGTTGGCTTCTCGGAATGGGACTTTGAATGACGAAGTTATTTTAAAATTTGAGGATACTGATTGAAATGATTGTTCGTTTGTAATCGTACCTACACCTAACCGGTAGATATGTCGCAGCCAATTAGCTTAATCAGACGTTTAATTGGTTGTCTAGCCTTTTCATTCAAATATGACGATTTTTCAGCGACCCAAGTGACAAATTTTGTTCAATATCGTCTAGACTTTTAATGAAATGGCTGCGACAGATATAATAATACCATTTACAGAAAAGTTTAGAATTTTTATCATGTGAATGCATCATCGATTTCACAGCGAAACAATTAATTCCCATTATAATTTCGATTAAACAAACCCACAACAGTTAAGCCATTCATGCATCATTACAGTTCTGAAAAAAATTGAACTTAAAAGTTTAAACAGCTTTCTATTTGCAAGCCACTTCGATATTTAAATAAAACCTTTGATAAGTTACCTCCTTGGTTGCCATGTTTCGGACTACAAGATCGTTCCATTTTTAAATTACACGATAGATATACTGCCATGCTAAGCGCAAAAGCGGTATCTCAAAAAAAAAATGATAAAGTTAATTTTTATATCATCGGATAGCTTAAACAAATATGCATCCAACGCACTAAGCTAAATAGCGATATCTTTTATAAAATATTTAAAAACCTCTTAAAAAAAGTGTTCCCTATCTCAGTTTATAAAGAAAATTATATTAACAAAATTTCAGTTTTCTCGAAAACGCTTTCACTGAGATACCGCTTTTGCGTTTAGCACGGCAGTTTATGAGCTTACATAATATGTTATTTATTTGGCCGCTAAAGCTAAACCGCTGCTCGCATGTATTTGGCCAGTACAGCAATTTCGATTCATTTTGAAGAAGGTTGTCAAAATAATGCTCAAATTTCCAAGCATGTTTGAGAAAATATTATTACTGTTGGCTAAATGTTTTTGTTAACGTTTTTATTTGAATTCCACACAACCTTAACTACTTCCCTCCACCGAGTCGTTTATTTCAACCACGTAGTTCTACGAAACAATGGCTCGTAATGGAATTTCGTTGGATAAAATATAAGGAAAAGGACACGGTCCACTTCTATACCGAAGGCTCACGTAGTTCCCCAGGGATCATATCTTATTCCGCGGACGCAACCGCGGGTAAAAGATATAGTTTACAATAAAACCACACTATTTTCCTATTTTACTTGTTCGGGATTGCTACTTTGTAGAAGTTTTTCCTATTATGTTTATTAGGGTTTTCATGTTTATGTTTCTGAAAGATAAAAATACTAGTTTTAGTGCGTTCAACCTTGTTTTACTAGTAACATAGGTTTGGGCCCTAAAACTGAAATAACTAAACTTAGATTGGATAACAATGGTTGACCCACTTCCATTCATTCTGCGAAAGAACAGGAACGCAAGTATCTAACTTTCCTTTTTTTTTGTATTTTAGCCCTAGTTAAAAGCTGAAAAAATGTAGATAGAAAGGAATTTCTGCTAGCCGAGCATATTATAATTTATATTAGAGCAGCGACTACACAGGAAATTTTAATTAAGGCGAGGCGGTAATAAAATCAAAACAAAGATTTCTGTTTAACACAGATGGTGAGATTTATAATAACAGACTACGAAAAATTATTACACGTGCGTGACTCTGGGTTTGTGTCATTAATTGTGTGTGATTGTGTAATTAATGCAGTAGGTTCCTACGCGTACTGAGCCCAGGTGGCCTCATATTTAGTGTAGGTACATTCGCTCATCCTGACAGAAGCAAACTGAATAAATTAGGTCTGAAAATGGTCTACGCGTTTTCCGCTCCTGAATGAAATATTTTGTTGAGAATTCACTAAATATTAACAAAAGAGAGGAACGTTATATTAATATGGTATTCAAATATTAACGTAATCCCATTTTGAAAAGATGAAAGTACGAAATGTGCGGCGGTATCAAGCCTGTAGAGGATTAGAAAGAAAAATAAAACTCAATAGATCTGCGCACAGATAATGCAAAACGATTTTACATACTTATGTAAAATCGTTTTGCATTATCAGATATCTGCTTATAGATACTCTCTTAAGATAGTCAGAATAAAAAAAACTCACTACCACTAACAATATTTATTTTAGGGTCGTAGGTAGGTAGGTACTAAGTACTGCCCGTCATAGATTATTACTGTCCCATAGAGGTAGGCGCGACAAGTACTGCCCTTGCCTAATGATATATCTAATATGCATGTATGTATACCTTTATTATCTAGTTTTTTAACATCGGAACTTCTAAGATAACAGTCTTTCAATTTTCGATCAGACATAATTTAAAATCACAGGTTCAGCATCCTAGAAAGCATTCTCGTTTGCGCAGAAAATAGGACGAAATCTGAGTCTCCGTTCGTCGCGGCAGGTAGATTAGGGGCACAATAGAAAATGGTTCGGTAGGAATACTATTAATCAATCCGTGCCGTCTCGGTCACGAATAGGACCTCTTAATTACTTCCCGTGAGGGGGAGGTAAGAGGCGATTAAGAGTTAATATAAGGATAATGGGCAGTTAAACCTACCCCCAACATAGAAGGACATCCTACAATGATCATTATCCATCGGAAAAAAGGAGGAGACACAAAAATCTTCACAATGATTTTATGTCGCTGAGGATTTTGAAGACACCCATAACTTTACTCAACTAACAGCAATCGTGCATGCTAATATAAAGATTCACTCACCTTTTTCATAAAGGACATAACATTTGTCGGCAACATGATGTCGGTTTTCCTTTTGCCTTAGCACTTCACGTCACACACATCATCACAGTACACTGAGCACCACAACACACCGTATCCTTAGTCGGGGATCAGCACGCTGCCACCGAAACACGACATTTTCCAACTATCTCAACGCACGACACGAGAATACACACAACACTGGCTTCTGAGAACGTAGGAATACCTGAAAAGAAAAAAAAATATGTTAGATCAAAGTGAAAATAAATGCAGACACTTAAGTGTTGAGTGGTACTGGGTATGGGTACTTTTTGTTGTGGAGTTGGGTTCGCTCGATAACGACCGCACCGTCGGGAAAGCCGAGAGAGAATGAAGCTATACTCACAGCCACATAAGCATTCAACAGGTTAGCACTTTGTTCGCGGGGTCTTATCGTCTTTCTTTTCAGATTGATGCTTAAGTATATAAGTACTTGTCTATATTGATACACTGACAGAATGGCTTGAACTTGGACGAAAATATAATAGCCTCTACGAAATCTATTTGTCTGAGAACATTCCTTTTCGTAGAAGCTTTTATACAATTATGTAGTTGTACACAGCAAAAGCTGCTTCAAGAGCTATAAGTAGTTAAAGTAGGTGCCTGCCCGAATACATAATGTTGCCAGCAGTGGGAGAGTCCTAACCACGTAATTTCAATTTTAATTGGAATCGGTTTGACTTGACATTTTCTCTATTTATTAGAAATGGAATTAATCGTACGAGTAGAGTACCTACGTCTGCAGATTTCGTACAAGAACGTGAATTATCTGTCGTATTTGTATGAGAATGTTTGAGATAAGTCCTATCTCCTTAATACACATCATACCTATTATAGCTCCGTAATATTGGTACGTTTACCTAATCTGAAATTAAAATCCTTTTTCGTCGTTGGTTCAAACTTCACTCCTTTTGAGAATATGATTGTAAAATGCCCCAAGCTTTTGTAACGATTATGTAGTACCTAGTTGAAGTATTTCCAGAAGGTAGGATCCTAACTTCACCCAATGAAAGATTTTACCAATGAATTAACCTTTCCTTTATGATGAAACAGAAGCCTGCAATTGGAACACAATGACGAAAACTGTAACATTAATAACGTAATTAATGAGCATAAATTGTTATTAACGCTCAAGTTAATAGCAATCTGATTGATTTATTAAGCCATGTTTGGCCGACGCCGACGCCGACTTTTAGCAGTGGATATTGATAGACTCTGAAGTGTGGTTGTGTATCTGATAGTAAAATATGGTTATTTAAATTTTCAAGATAAAGTGTAGCAAAACTGCTTCAACTGCGATGAAGTAGGCAAACATAGAGTTATAATATCTAACAAAGTATAAATAACTTGACTCAAAGTATCGGATTCAAAACCAACATTTACACAAACAACAAATAACCTCAAATAGGTTCCGTATGAATAAGTCAGAAAAGTTGGGACTGGGGTTCGCTTAACGCGGGTAACGAATTGCACGCTTCTGTGAGTACCTATCACCGGTAAAGTGTGTCACCCGAATCGAATCGACTTGCACGTACGGACGGAGACTGCTAGTTAAATCGATACTCGTTATTTTCTGTCCCCAGCAAGGCACAGCTCGGCAGTATCTCGTTTTAACTGTCTGTATCAAGACGAATGTAGGCGGCCCTGAATCAGTGTTGCCAAAATAGTGATTTATTCAGAGATTTACAGGTTTGTAGGGCTAAACCGATATTTATCTGCCGCATTCAAATGAGTCCTTCGATTTCTGTGACAATTTGTGTTTGCTTCGAGGTAGAATTGCGAAACTGAGTAGGGGTGAAACAAGCATGTAATTGTAAATAGGTAACAATCTCAAGCGTGAACAGGTTTAAGACTAGGTGTACGTTTGTCGCACGCAGAGTATGTCGCAGCCAATTAGCTGAATCAGCCGTTTAATTGGTAGTCTTTTTTATCGAAGGAAAATCATGAAATTACTCCTTCCGCTCTGGATCGGGAGAGAGTGTCAGACTCTAGTAAGAGTCTGACACTCTCTCCCGACACGAATGGGTTTTTAGTCAGTAGACTAAAAACCCATTCGTGTTCCTAGTGCTCTTTGCGTTCCAGGGCCGCCGTGAATCTTTCAAACAAAATCAGCAACCCTATTTAAATGCGCCCATTTTTCAGCGACGTGACATTTTTTTACCAATATGGTTTAATGATTTGCCCATGTCACTTATGACGCTGATTAAACGGCGCAGTTCATTGAAAAGGCTTGGCTAGTAACGCACCGTGCAGATCACACCTTAGACCCTTCCTCAAAACTCATCCACACAAAACCAGCTACTATTCCTACTCTTTCTTTTTCCACGCAGTTAGACTGTGGAACTCACTTCCAGCTAGCATAAGAGATTTGAATTCTATTTCACTTCTACCTTTCCTCTCAACTGTGATAATTGTATGTATGTATTTATTTTATACATGTTTTTAAATATCTATTTATAGTATTAGGAATGTTTTTATGTATGTAATCATAAATTTATATTTACAATATTTATGTAGGTTTATTTGATACTTTTCACACCACCTGATCGAAAACGTCAAATTATGTGTCATGTCAACCTAACCTAAAGTGAGTCGTTTTTGGCCAGTGCCACAGCCGGGCAATAATATTGTACTGGATTTCATTATAACCCGCTGGTCACTAATGTGATTTAAATTTGGAACCTCATCTGTCTGCTCAATTGGCGGTTTATTAGGTACTTTCAACGCCTTCTGTCTCTGTCTCTCTCTTTCTGTTCCAGAAAGAGGAAACATATTCTCGATACTCTTACTACTTAGGGATGATATTCTCGAATTTCTACAAAATCATAAGGATTGATCAGGGTCCAGGATTGAAGACAATATTATAAGAATAATTGGTTATGTACGGATTATTGTATAAAAGGATAAGAATAACACTTAAAATCCATCTATAGTCGATTTATTAATTTAAAAACTATTTTCTCGAGCATCTCCTATGACGTTCTAAATTCAAATTGCATACAGCCAAGCGTCCGAACCCATTCTACCAGCTAATATAAAGCTCTGTATAAAGCTTTGTGTACACATAAATTGTATTAGGTTGCTAACATTAGGCCTGCACATATTTACTTACCCACAGAGAAGTAAAAAAAAAAACGAAAATCGAGTTGGTCGTGGCCGCTATGTGGTAGGTATACCCGAATACCGAGTGGAATGCAAAAGGCGCGAATATTGCAAATCCGTATGGTATTAAACTAATTTTTTTTAAGTAGGTATACAGTATAGTTCTAAATACATATCTCTACTTAGTGTTTGTAAATTTAAAATATTTCGTTTTTCGTATTATGGCTTCTTATTTTCTCACAGGAGGTGTGAAAAGTAGAGTATCTTCCTCGGGGATAAAGGTGTCTTTGCCTTGGGCTAGCTTGAATCCCTCGCTGCATTCAGGATTCTTGTATTAACTCCCTCGCTTCGCTCGTGAGTTAAACCCTAAACTCCCTCGCTACGCTCGGGAGTTAACTCCCGAATCCTTCATTGCGTTCGAGATTCAATATGACGCCCGTGACACAAGACACTGCTTTATCCCCTGGGTGCATAATCTACTATTAGTTTATGGCTTCTCATACTCTTTCTGTTGTTATTTCTTGCACACTTGTCACGCTTGTCTACATTTCTTTTTCAATTCTCCTTTCGCAGGTCTGCTGGAAGAAATTTCTTTAGAAATAAGCAGTACCTTTGTACTAATCATTGTAATTTTGTATCTGTATTGTTTCTCTGTGTGTACATAAATTGCAAAATATATAAATAAATAAATGAAACGGCTGATTGAGCTAGTTGGCTGCGACATATATATATAATATATTCAAGCCAAACGGTAAGTGTGTGTAAAAACTCGTTAGGTACTGACGGTACGAGACGCACCGGGCGTCGGGAGTCGCTGGGCGATTCTGCGGATGGCGAGCGTTGGGTGGCTCGCCGTCCGATCAAAGCCAGGCTCAAGCCGACGGCGCATTGTGTTCCACGCGCGTCTCAAAGAGATGTCAGCATAGGAGTAGGGGCCCGCTAGGGTCAGAGCCAGTGTTGCGGATTTTGTTCGAAAGAGTTACCGCGGCCCCGGAACGCAAAAGGCACTAGGAGGAGCATGAGCTCCACCCAGAGCGGCAGGGGGTCATTTGATGATTTCCCATCTATAAAAAAAAGGTAGGTACTGACGGTATCAGCGGCTAACTAATAATAGTCTTTATTTTTCTAGAAAGTAGCTTAGTAACTTAACTTAATTATGCACCCTTCGTACTACATAATATTATATTATAAAACATTCACTGAAACTTTTACGGTAAAGTATACTTGGGTAACTTATGATAAAGTGCATGTTCAACTAAAATCAGTACCTACCAAAAGCTTAAAGCTAAATCATATATAGTGCATAACAAGCAGCCTACTATTAAATAGATCATGGTTGAAAGTTGCAGATACTTCATGAGAGGCGTGGTCGCACTAGGGTTCATGAAAGTTTCCACATTTCCCGTTCATTTACATATCGATTTTCACAATGCTGCTAACTATGTAGGATTAAAACTTTCACGAGCTATTCCTACTCGCACTTGGCTTATTTTAAGTAATAAATTAATGATGTTTTGTTGTTAGAAAGGAAACAGAATTACGTTAACACAATTTCTGTGGCGATATTTCAAAAGCATCCGCTATTATATAATTTTAAGCGTAGTAAAGGAAGTTCTTCGTTACAAAACCTTAAACAAGCTGAAGCCACTAAAGGTTGCGTCCTGGAATAAAAACACCTATAATATTTTCAAAATGGCAAGGTGTAAAACTGTAGTCCACTGAGCATCTTTCCATTTGTCAAACAACACACTACTTAATTATCTTATCGTCAGCTGTACCAAACTTCGGCGAGGAATAACGACGCTGAATAAAATTTAATATTCACCTTAGGCACTGTAGCTGTGGAGATAGCTGATTTTAACTTGTTTCATCGAACAAAGCCGGCAGGAGGAAAATTACGTAAATATTTTGCCGGGACATTGAGTGCGATATTAAATCGCGCGGGTAAGTCGATTACAGGCGGCTATCTAGCTCGGCCCGCTGCGCCGGATTACCGTAGATAATTGGAACCGGCTCAGTCAGAGCCGGGCGGAGACTTACTTTGTCTTTTATGTTACCTACCTACCTAATTTGAACCAACTAATGGCTTTACTACAACTTAATTATGTATAACAATTGGCGAGAGCACTTCAAAAACGTTCTTTGTGTTGTACCTACACCTTGAGTCATTGCATTGGTGACAGACAGACTTGAGCTAAAGCCTTGTATGTGTATTTATTAGGTACTAGCTGTTGCCCGCGACTTCGTTCGCGTGTATGTATTGTAAAATGATGTGGCTAGGTAAGATCAATAAGATATACGAACAGTCAATATCTAACAATTCCTTGCCTCCTTTTTTATGTGTGGGAAAACATCAAATTACTCCTTTCGCTCTGGGCGGAATGGAAGAGAGTGTAAAACTCTTACAGACTAAAACCCATCTGTGTTCCTCCTAATGCCCTTTTCGTTCCAGGGCCGCGGTGACTCTTTCGAACAAATTCCGCAACCCTGTCAGGCACTGGCCCTAGCGGGCCCCGTCTTTTATGATATCATCTCATTTGTGACGCGCGTGGAACACAACGCGTCGTCGAGTATCACCTTTTCTGTTCAAGTAATTTTTCGTGAGAAACATTGTAATGATAATGCTTCTCTCATTTCATCGAAACTATTCACAGCAGTCCTAGAAGATGTCGTTAAAAATGTGGGTATAGATTGGGACTATAGCGGTATTAACGTCAATTTTCGGCCTACTGTCTCACTTAAGATTTGCAGATGACTTTGTGGTTTTCACTGAGAACTTCGATGACCCCCAGAAAATGCTTCAAAATCTTTAAGATGCTTCTTTTAAGTTGGATCTTAGGATGAATATGACCAAGACGAAGGTTATGGGCAAACACATCAGCTGAGATAGTGGTCAAGCGCGTGCCTATCAATAATAAAAAAAGAACACCTTCAGCATTGGAGATGATTAACCGATATGTTTATCGTGGCCATATCCTTTCAATTGGCAAAGAAAATCAACAAACGGAGGTATCGAAAGGAACACATTGGATCCGCTTTTATCAAAATGGACGACATTCTGAAGCCTGCCAAAATTCCGCAATGTCTGAATTCCCGCCTTTATAACCAGTGTGCTTTTCCCACCATGACTTACTTACTTACATGGACGCTCACGCAGGAGGCTGTGTACAGACTGATAGTTGCACAGAGAGCCATGGAGCGTTCCATGCTTGGCAGAGGTACGTCGTCGAGATCCGAAGACGTACGAAGGTTTTCAACATCGGAAAACGAATTGTAGAACTAAAGTGGCGGACGATATTGTTGCCATCGTGGGTAGAACCTGGATGAGGCTGGCACAGGAACGTGGGGATTGGCACACAAAAAGAGAGGCCTATGCGCAGCAGTGAGCGAAGTCAAGTCAAAGTCAAAGCATTTATTTCAATTAAACCATTTACAGGCACTTTTGAATTGTCAAGGTCGATCAGTCAAAGAGGTGAAGCTATTTGCACGTTCCAAAGCGTAGATCTCTATGGAGAAGAACGTACAAGAAACTCCATGGACACTCTTTTGAATCAATTAATTATTACAAAGTTGTGGTTACATTGTTCTTGTTGAAATTTTTTTTTTTTTTTTATTATTGATAGGCACGCGCTTGACCACTATCTCACCTGATGGTAAGCGACGATGTGGTCGAAGATGGAGCACGCTTGCCTAGAAGCAACCTATTCACTCTTGACTTAAAGACTCCCAGGTTGTAGCTATCAGGAAACACAGATTCCGGCAGGGAATTCCACTCCTTAGCGGTACGCACAATGAATGTATTCCCAAAACGCTTTGTGCGTGTGGGTGGGATGTCCACCATGTACCGGTGGCGCATCGCCGTACGTCTTGTGGTCCGATGATGGAACGGGCTAGGCGGAATCAAACTATGTAATTCCGTTGCACACTCTCCAAAATGCAACCGATAGAAAACCGACAGGCTAGCAACTCGGCGTCGATGCTCGAGACTTTGGAGCTTCGACTCGACGAGCCTATCATTGCCGATGATCCTCTTGGCTCGTTTCTCTATTGACTCAAGGGCATCAAGCTGGTATTTGGCAGATCCGTCCCAAAGATGCGAGCAGTACTCCATACACGATCGAACTTGCGCTTGATAAAGCTTGAGCAGCTGTTCCGGCGTGAAGTACCGTCGCACCTTTGCCAGAATTCCCAACTTTTTGGCAGCCACTTGAGCCTTTGCCTCTATAAATGTGCCAAAATTGAGGGTAGATGTCAACGTGACACCAAGAAGGTCAAGTTGGTCGGTTATCGGCACGGTTACACCTCGGAAAGATGGAGCTGGGTGGAATTGGCTCCTTTTAGCGGAAAAAAGACACGCCTGGGTCTTAGCAGCATTGAACTTGACCAGATTGGCATCGCCCCACTCTGAGACAGCCTGTAAGGACAAGATCAGGCGCTCAACCATAGCCTCCCGGAGAGGGTGTTTCTCTCCGGGACTCACATGTCTATGAAAATTATTCATAGACATGTGAGAACGATGTAAAAAGACGTGCACGACAAAAGCAAAAAAGGAACAATTCAAAATACTAACAAATTAAAACAAACCGTGGCAGTTGAGAGATGACCAGTCCCAGCTGACGGAGCCAAATGATGAATGAAACACAAACTGCACCATCAGAGAGACTTAAGTGAGCATGACACTCCCAACAGCCAGGGCACATTAAAGTCTTACCCAAAAATGATAGTTTGACTTGAAGGTACACAGTACTCACACATGTGCCGTTAATGCATGAAATTATACAATGCAAAATTAGTTCCAGTCTATACAATGAAAAATCTATGTTTCAATATTCAGCGGGTCTCACAACTGCTAAAAATAAAAATAAAAAATAATTAAATAACTTAAAAAATTAACAAATTTTTGGGCAACTTTTTGATTATCGCTAATAAGACCATTAGAAGTCTCCAATGTGTAATCAGTATTAGGTCTTTTAGTCCTGTTTGTTTCATTATTTATAATTTTTCAAACCGTCTTTATTTTATTTTCTGCTGATTTAACCTTATTGCTTATGTACAAAGCCTTAGCCACCTTACAAGTATTTTTATAAATTTTTGAGTAGGTAGCTACATACTTATTGGAAGTTTCAGTGTTAATATAAGGCTTAAGGCCATACAGCTCGTAAAGTCTTTCCCTACTTATCCTGAGTCCTTTAGTCGCCCAGTCACTAAATAAAAACTTATGGCATATAGTTTTAGTTTTCTTTTTAAACATATTGTTGAACTCTGTTTGGACTACAGAAAAAAAATCTTTATATAAAATATTACAGTTGTCTATTGTGAGATTTCGATCACTTAACTTGATGCTAAGAGTGCAATTAAATTTATTTTTCACACTACCTGATCCAAAATGTCAAATTATATGTCATGCTTACCTAACCTAAAGTGAGTCATTTTTGGCCGGTGGCACTGCCGGGCAATAATATTGTACTGGATTTCATTATAACCCGCTGGTCAATAATGTGATTTAAATTTGGAACCTCATCTGTCTGCTCAATTGGCGGTATTAGGTACTCACAACGCCTTCTGTCTCTGTCTCTCTTTCTGTTCCAGAAAGAAGAAAGATTTCTCGATACTCTTACTATTTAGGGATGATATTCTCGAATTTCTACAAAATCATAAGGATTGACCAGGGTCCAGGATTGAAGACAATATTATAAGAATAATTGGTTATGTACGGATTATTGTATAAAAGGATAAGAATAACACTTAAAACCCATTTATAGTCGATTTATTAATTTAAAAACTATTTTCTCGAGCATCTCCTATGACGTTCTAAATTCAAATTGCATACAGCCAAGCGTCCGAACCTATTCTACCAGCTGATATAAAGCTCTGTATAAAGCTTTGTGTACACATAAATTGTATTAGGTTGCTAACATTAGGCCTGCACATATTTACTTACCCACAGAGAAGTAAAAAAAAAAAAAACGAAAATCGAGTTGGTCGTGGCCGCTATGTGGTAGGCATACCGAGTGGAACGCAAAAGAGGCGCGGATATTGCAAATCCGTATGGTATTAGAACTAACTTTTTTTAAGTATGTATACAGTATAGTTCTAAATACATATCTCTACTTAGTGTTTGTAAATTTAAAATATTTCGTTTTTCGTATTATGGCTTCTTATTTTCTCACAGGAGGTGTGAAAAGTAGAGTATCCTCCTCGGGGATAAAGGTGTCTTTGCCTTGGGCTAGCTTGAATCCCTCGCTGCATTCAGGATTCTTGTATTAACTCCCTCGCTTCACTCGTGAGTTAAACTATGAACTCCCTCGCTACGCTCGGGAGTTAACTCTCGAATCCTTCATTGCGTTCGAGATTCAATATGACGCCCGTGACACAAGACACTGCTTTATCCCCTGGGTGCATAATCTACTATAATTTACCTGCTGTTATTGGTCTGGAATGAATCTGCACTTGCGGTATTGCTATGTTGGACTCAAAAGTTACCATTAGCCCACTGTGATCAGAAGGAAGATAATTTACAATTGCCTTTTCTAAGTAGAGAGTGAAGTGAGAGAAGTTGGACTGTGGATAATGATGATGATACACGATGTTGATGAAACTTGCTAAGGTTGTTAACACGCGATAGAGCTACATAAAGTTGTCCATGGGAAAACCAACCAGAAGAGAAGTCAACCCCCGCAGCGGACACGGCGGAGCATACGGTGAAGGTCTGCCCTGCTTGGGCGGAGCACCGCCGTGTCCTCGTCGAGGCAATCAGCGACGGCGACCTCTCGCTACCGGCTCTAGTTCACTCCATGGTCAAGAGCTCGGAGGCGTGGGAAGCCGTCACCTCCTTTTGCGAAACAGTAATGCTAGTAAAGGAAGGGGCGGGCCGCGTGAGGGAGACGCAAACCCCACGCCTTAGCCGCCGAAACAGAAGAAGACGTCCCGGGCATCAGGAGTCGCAGGGCGATTCTCGGCCACCGTAGGCACGGGCCTGCGGACGGCGAGTGTTGGGTGGCTGATGGCTCGCTGGGTCCGGGTCGACGGAGCGTTGTGTTCCATGCGCGCCTCAAAGAGATGGCAGCAAAGTAGACGGGGCCCGTTAGGGCTAGAGCCTGCTAGGGTTGCGGAATTTGTTCGAAAGAGTCACCGCGACCCTGGAACGCAAAGGTCATAAGGAGGAACACAGATAGGTTTTATTCCGTAAGAGTCTGACACTCCCTTCCTGTCTACCCAGAGCGGAAGAAGTCATTTTGATGATATCCCATCCATAAAAAAAAAACCCGCGACGGATAGAGTAGAGTAGGGACTCCGTTGTGCGTAGATGTGCTGCCTAAGTTTGCCGGCCTAGCTCCGCCCAAGTGTACAGAAGCACCCTGGTTGCTTCTGTTTGTTTTTTTTTTTTGAACGGCTTAGTCTCTACTTAACCGTTCAAAAAAAAAAACTAACGTCAGTGGAGCAATCAGACCAAATCTTTTTTTTATGTTATGCATCAAATGCATAACGGTAAGTCTTGTATCAAAAGAATCACTTTGTATGACGTTTTATACATAAGAACCATTAGTAACTACAAAATATATTTTGGTATAATTCTCATGCTGTTGATAATAAGTACTTTTTCGATGGCTTTACGGGTATCTGAATTATGTAGATAATAAGTTGATTTCTTTAATAGAAAATAGGTTCTGGTAATTATCCTTGCTAAAAATATGCAAAATACAGCAATAACATATTATTAGTATTTGATAATAATAGGTTTGGTAGGAATAAAAAAATAAGGAAATAAATAAGAAAAAATATTCAAAAATAAAAACTTTCGAATCTTAGGATTTCGAAAGGCAGTCATTTAAACCGAGGATCTATGAGTTCTGTTGATAATAGATTCAAATAGCCGATCTTATTTATGTCATGGTTTTTGGCTGCTTAGCTCCCCGAAAGTATAGCGTGATGATAATCATTGCTGAGGTTAGACACTAAAGTACCTATCTGCAATATTGATGTAGTGGCTTCTTATTACAATTCCTCGCTAATTAAACTGTTTGAAAAATGTCGATAAAAATTTTACGAACAAAAACCTTTTAAAATCAATATTGCTTACCTCCCATAACATACGGCGTGATAATATGTAGCCTAAAGCCTTCCATGGTTTACAAAGAACATTTTTGCTGAATTTCAATTCAATCTATCCAGTAGTTTTGGCTTGAAGCCGTACCATACACACATACAAACAGAAAAACAGACAAAAATTCTAAAAACCACTTTTTGTCATCAGTTACGTTTTCCTAATAAAAGCCACTTATTTTTTCTCGAAAATTCTCAATGTACAGTTTTTCTTTCGTTACGGTTTTATTATATTACTAGCTTCTCCCAGCTGCGCCTTCGCCCGCGTGAATATCGGAAATAGCAAGGTTTCCTGATTTGTATTGTAAATTTTTTACTCAGGAAACACCCACCCTACACCTACCCTACACTTACCCTACACCTACCCTGCACCTACCCTACACCTACCTTACACCTACCCTACACCTACCTTACACCTACCCTACACCTACCTTACACCTACCCTACACGGGCCTTCACCTACCTTACACCTACCCTACACCTACCCTACACCTACCCTACACCTACCCCACACTTCCCTACACCTCCACCTACCCTACACCTACCCCACACTTCCCTACACCTACACCTACCCTACACCTTACTTTTTTTTTTTTTTGAGGATGGGAAATCATCAAATGACCCCTCCCGCTCGGTGCCGTCGCCCGGTGGAGCGGCAGGGAGTGTCAGACTTTTACTGACTAAAACCCACCCTTTGTCCACCTAGTGCCTTTCTTTCCAGGGCCGCGGTAACTCTTTCGAACATATTCCGCAACCCTGGCAGGTTCTGGCCCTAACGGGCCCCGACCCATGCTGACTGCTGCTGGTTTGGCGCGCGTAGAACACAGCGCGCCGTCAACCCGGGCCTGTTCTGATCGGACGGCGAGCTACCCATTGCTCGCCGTCCACAGGCATCAGTCACTGCGCCATGCTCAGGAGCATCAGTTCCTGGGCGGCGCAGTGGCTGACGTTCAACAGGAGGAGGTGAAATGGGGCCATTATTGGCACTCCATTTCAGCCCCCTCCGGAGCCCTTTGTAGGGGCTCTACCGCGGCTGTTGCAGTAGCAGCAGCCGCAGTGGAACCGGCAATGGCGGCAGATGAAGCGGCGGCAGTGGCGGCGGTCGCGGCAGAGACGGCGGTGGCGGAGGGCTTCCTCCTGCTTCCGTCTTCGGCGGGTGGGGCGCAGGCCCTACCCCCAGCCCAGTGGTCGGCCGCCTTGCCAGCTGCCGCACAGACTACGCAGTGCGGCGCGGCGTCGCAGGAGCCGGCCCTGTGACCGGGCTGACCGCAGCGGAAACAAAAACCGCTGCGGTCCACCTCCGAGGTGCATTGAGCTCCCACATGGTGGCCCACTTGGCACCGGAAGTACCTCAGAGGTCGGGGTTCCAGCAGTTTGACCTGCGCGGAAACCCAACCCACCAAAAACCTTCGGCCCTCCGAGATGGTCTTAGCCGCCGACACGGGGCAGCTCACCACAATGGTTCGCATGCCCGTGTTGTCAGGACGTAGGGTGCCCGCCTTCACCTCCTCTGCTGAGCACCCCCCCGCCCTAACGACGGCGGCCACCACCTCCGCCTCCGTGACGGAGGGAGAGCCAGGTGCTGGACCTTGTGCGGCAGGAGATGGCTGCCTTCCAGGCGCGGTTCTCCGTCCTGGAGGGCATCGTCCTGCGCCCCCCGCTAGCGAGTGCGGCGGCGAGTGGGAAGGCCCCCCCAGGCAGGAAAAAGGCGGCCTCGTATGCGGCCGCCGTGGCTGCCACATCGGGGTCGTCCGGACAGGACAAAGGGACCCTACACCTACCCTACCTACATAATTATACCAGCCCAAAAATACTATGACATATGTTTCTGGTCTCCTGGTACTTGATGTTTCTGGTCTCCTGGTACTTGATGTTTCTGGTTTCCTGGTACTTGTGAATCTGAAGTACTAAGGCAGCAGCGGCTCTGAGTTTCCACTTCCTCCTCAGTCTTCATTAATCCATGCCACTTACAGGGATAAAAAGTAGCCTATTTTTTATTCCAGGATATGAACTACATGTGTGCCAAATTTCATCCAAATCCCTTCAGCCGTTTTTGCCTGATTGTTACACAAACATACAAACTTTCACCTTTATAATCTTAGTAGGATTTAGTATAAATTTTACCGGCATAAGTAGGCTAGTAAATATGGGTTTTTTTTTCTAAGGTCAAAGTTGGAGGTAACTTTGACGATAATTTCTATCAAGGATTTTATTTTGAAACATGTTTCGGAAACAAGTGTTCTTTGAAATATAGTTAAAATTAACATAGGTATATTTTTTCAACTTTTCAACTAAATTTTACCCAAACAGTTTTGGCTAAAATTTCGTTAGGAAATCAGCAAGGTAGTAGTAGCCCTACGGTAGGTACCTACCTACCATAGGGGGTTTTATTCTTAGAAAGAACTCCTAATTAATCTTTTGTTTCACCTCCACCTCTGCTACGTCCCTACACTGGGGAAACCAGCCAAACACGTTCTTAGGCCAAATGTTTCTAAAGCGCGGGAACAGAGGACATTTTACAGTTCTCGTCAAATAACTTTGCCCCTCTGAAGTTGGCTACGAGTGACTGCGTAGTAGTCAAAATTATGAACAAACTGCAACTGCGCATGCGCAAGAGACATGGGGGCGGGGATTATGGCGGCGCGATTTTATGTCTGTCGCTCGTTTACGTTCGATGCATGCGTCCCGCTTGCTCCCGTCTACGTGACTGCACCTGCGCGCATTGCTGCATTCTTTGCAAATGGCTAACTTCAGAGGGGCAAAGTGATTTGACGAGTACTGTAAAAGGCTACTTAAAAAAGACCGGTTATACGTACGAGGGTAGAGATCCCTACTCAGCGGACCTTAGACCCCATTTAACAAGGAACACTGTTCGTGTTCGTCCTGAGAAAAATGAATAAGTGATTAGGTACAGACTACCTACACCACTAATGACAGATGTCCTTGCAGTTAGGGACGTTGGCCATTTTTTTATCGGAACTACGGAAATTAGGATTGATTCTCAATCAACATGATTAATTGGTTAAGTTTTCTACAGCCGTTTATGTACCGTACAAAATCGATTGTAGGTACCTACATAAATATGGTAGGTAGGTTTCATTAAAATCATCAAGAGTTGTATTGATGATTTTAGTGATTATAATTCTATAAATAGGTACATATTTCCTACGGCCGCGAATCATATTTTGACCAACATACAACCTGATACTGACCTGCAAATTGCAAAAAACGCAAGAAAATTTAGAAACTTACAGTTAAAAGCCGACTTTCAACATACCTCTACGGGTTTTTCCGCAACATTCGTTGTACGGGTCAGTGTCGCACTGCCGTCCTTTATTTATATTAAACTAGCTTCTACCAGCGGCTTCGCCAGCGTGAATATCGGAAATAGGAAGGTTTCCTGATTTGTTTCATACATTTTTTACTCAGGAAACACCTACCCTACACTACACTACCCTACCTACATAATTTATACCAGCCCAAAAAATACTATGACATGTTTCTGGTCTCCTGGTACTTGATGTTTTTGGTCTCCTGGTACTGTGTGTGAATCTGTACTACTAATGCAGCAGCGGCTCTGAATTTCCACTTCCTCCTCAGTCTTCATTGATCCAAGCCACTTACCGGGATAAAAAGTAGCATGTCTCATTCCAGGATATGAACTACATGTGTGCCAAATTTCATCCAAATCCCTTCAGCCATTTTGCCTGATTGTTACACAAACATACAAACATTCACATTTATAATATTAGTAGAATTAACGCCCATGCATTGCAATCACACATAAACCAGTGCCTACAAGGATCATAAGCATTCCTGCAGTAAAAAAGAACAGTGTTGCAACATATTTTATTATAATTACCACTTTCATCAAACGTTAAAGGATTGAAACAAACCGTAAGACAACTTATATTACATATATTTGAGAATAAACTAGACGGTTGGAACTCGCAGAATGTAGCATTATCATCAAAGGTCATTACAATTCAAATTCAATTTAGCCTACATTTTTAATGTTCCACTCCATTATGAATAAAAAAAACACAAGTTTGTTTATTAACATAGATATCACAATATAATAACTTAGTGCCTGAACTGAGATGAAAACATCCTAAACATAAAAATGAGTTCAAAGTGTGGATGTTCATTATTAACTATTCCTTGCTGAAAGGTATTGCCAGTACTCGGTGTTATTTACAAGTACATACTTTCTATGAAGTGTGAGGGAATGAATATTATGTATTACCTACATGAGAACATGTCTATTATTAATGAAAAATTTATGAAAATATATACATTATAGTTATCAACTGAACTATTTTTACTTTGAAGAAACTTACAAGTAATGTTTGGATTTAAACTCAACTTAATCTATAGTGAAATGTTTTATGAAAGCTATGTGATACATTTGTGTACACATTACTAGATAATTTTAGACTTATATAATCACCACACTAACCATGATAATATACATGCTACCAGCTTCACTAAGTAGTTTCATAAAATACATAATAACACATTGATATTGGCTTTTGCTAACTATGGTTTAACAATATATAAGCACAATCGCAAACTATCAGTACAGGTATTTCTACTCTCAATAAATTGTGGCTAAAATACTTGAAAAAATAAATTTATACTACTGCTTCGGTATGTAAACCTTTTGATTACCAATCGTAAATACATCCTGAAATGCCTTGTGTTTGGATAAGCAGTTGATAAATACAGTTAATGGAGTTTTTTACACACATAGTTGGTTTGATTTCAGAGTTATTGCTTTTATGGCACGAGTTATATATAATAAACAGTGTGGATTATTACTGCTTTTACAATGATTGGGTTATGTATGTAGGTACTTTAGTGAAGCCAAAATAGCAGATAATACAAAATTTACAATACGAAACAATTTGGAAAATTATTAATCTTAAAAGCTCATAATTTGAACCATCACCAGCATTTGGTACGTTTTCATGAGTATCACCAACATTGACTTCAAGCTAGTTTGTAAATTCTCACTGCAGCAACATTTATAATGCTTTTTTCAGATTTTATTTCATGAATCAGTAAATGGGATACTTAGTGGTTAAAAGCATGATTAACACAATGCCTCTCAGGCTCAAGTCCTACCACTATAGATGTTCATTGTGTTGCATTGGTGATGTTTGAGTTACTAAAAATCAGTTAATTTCAGTCAGTCAGACTGCATTTGGCAGTTCAATTTGAGTAATGAAATCAAGAGAAAGAAAAAGAAAGTTTAGAATAAATAAGAAGATTCTTTTGCAATAATGTCAGTTTAACATACATGCAAAATATAAATATAGCAAAGCATCATTCACACACTGTTAGAAAATAGTTTGTTATGTCACAATTATTGCAAAACTGAGATTATAATGTAATGTAACATGGAATAAGGTTTTAAAAATCTGTGCTCAAACTACGGTTGAAGTCAATGCCAATTATGATATTTAATTAGGATACAATAATATCTGTGACAGTATTTCACCATTGTCTTTTGTTTTCTCTAGTAGTTACATTCCAACAGTCAGATACAACAAGTTACACCTTCTATAAAAATACACACAGCTTATTTGTTCATTATTAGGAAATATTCACCATTCCGCATCACCATTAGCTTTTTGAAAGACATAATCCTTCCCAGCTAAGTTCATGATACCATCTTTTAGATAGAACTTCCACTTATTACGACTGCGAGTAATTTTGTCATATTGGCAAACCACCACATTGTCAGTGTCAAACATGTCACCAGGCTCTTCATCAGAGACGTCATCCCCTGAGTTGAGAGGTTCCTCCTCAGCCCCGCCACTCTCGTCACGCTCTTCCTCTTCTTCTTCTGCTCGCTCCTCGGCAGACTCTTCATCCTCGTCATCATCACCTGCACCATCTTCGGATCCATCTCCAGCATTCGATCCTTCATCATCAGAAGAGTCTAATGCACCATCTAAAGAAAAGGGTGCAGCTCCACTGCGGCCACCTCCACCTCCATCGAATTCATTTTGCTGTCCGGCTAGTGCAGAATTGATGTGTTGTTGCAATAATGTTGCAGCTAATGGTTGAGGTAAACTAATAGTTGCATTTATAATGGGGCCAGTAAGTACTTGGTGTAACTTGTTACCGTTGAGTGCAGATGCCGGGATCTGTATGGTAAATGATCGCGGCTGTGATCCCGGCACACCAGGCTGAGCAGGCAGGGTGAGCTGCACGGGCACCTTGTTGTTGGGGTCCATTACGTGGTGCGGGTGTGCGCCAGCAAGATTAGAAGCAGGAGCGCCATGCTCCACACCAGAGTTTTGGCTGGATCCTTGCTGTCCCAAATGTGTATCAGCTCTCTTGGGCACTACATTATTACCGTTGGCCTTTTGAAAGTTCTGTAGTACTGGAGGAGGCGGCGGTATGGCTGGTTCTGGCTGTGGTGGATCCATGGCCCCACTGGCTTGAAGTTTAGTTTTCCATAATTGCTTGAGTTCCTGCAGCACTTGTTCGTCGACACCATCATCAAGAAAGCAATCTCTCACTCCGGCTATCACGTCGTCCACTACTGTATTATAAAGTTTCATAACTGTTAACTGACTCATCGTCATCTTGACGGCTTGTCTAAACAGTACAAAGAACGAAACTGAATTTAACAGATCTACAAAATATTTAGTTTAGTTGGAAAACTTCACGTTGTTGATAATAAGGTGACGAGTGCGTATCCACTTTCGTGTTCACATCTCAATTCAATAACTCAATGTCAAGTAATACTCCGAGATCGACAGTCACTAAATGGACGATGGACGTTAAATACTTCACGAGAACCGACGATCTATAGAATAATTCACACGGCGACACAAGTAACAAGTTCATGTCCACTCCATTATTATCTGAACAAATTCCACGAAAATATTCAACATAAAATTTGACAATTAATCACTAAAACATAACCTACAAACAAAAAGCAGATTTTGCTTGCCAGATAACGAAAAATTGTCTATGGTATCGGTCGAAGAACTGAAGGTTCTCTTGACGCATGCGCGTAAATACCGAGCGTTTTGCCGACGCCCCGTTTCACATGGCTTTTTTTATTTTGTAGATTTTGCCGGAGTTTGCGCAACTAAAAATAAATTGATTTCACTTTTATATAATTATTTATAAGATAATTATATATGATAGATCTATTCTTTTGGATAAATGACTTTTTCACGTTATCAAAAAAAAAAAACATCGACTAAAAAGGTTAAAAAAGAATGTTTGCGAGTGTGACCATAGGAGTGTGACAGATCCAACAGAAGACGCGGCAAAATTTAAATTCACACATTCACACAGTCATGCCGTGTCCGGGACGTGGCCGGGCCGTGGTCCGCCCGGAGCTCAAAAGAATATAGTTGCACACATTTTTAACCGACTTCTAAAAAAGGAAGAGGTTCCCAATTCGGTTGTTTGTATTTTTTTTTCCAACCGATTTGAAAAATCCATTTTTTTGTTGGAAAGGGTACCTATACTTCCCAAATGGTCCCATTGAAATTTTTTCAAAATCGGTTCCGTAGTTTGGTTTTTAAATCCAAATAGCTAGAAAAAATATATGGAAAAATCATCCATGTTTTCGAAATTTCGTAATTTTGCTTTCCTGTGACTTTCCAGTGGTGTCATTAGGTGTCCCCCCACACCTAATGACACCACTGGAAAGTCCACAAAAAAGTGAAAAATAAAAAACTTTTTCACAAAAAAACAAACCGACTTCCAAAAAAACACTACAAAGTTCAAAATAACTTTAATTTCGGAAATCGCTGTCAAATAACAAAGAAGCAACCAAAAACACCGACTACCGAAATTAAAGTTATTTTGAACTTTGTAGTGTTTTTTTTTATGAACTCGTTCACACACGTGCGAAAGAGGTGCCCTTGTGGTCAATCACTTACGGAAATCAAAATCATGTCTGTTTTTTTAAATTTATTTTTTTATTTATTTATGAATGGGCTAGCTCTTGACCTCGATCACACCTGATGGAAAGCGATAGATGAGGTCCATGATGAAGCGAGCATGCCCAGAAGATGCCTTGAGGCACTGGTACTCCCACGCGTCGACGAAACACAGCAGGCTGCTTGACGCCAAACTCCGGTGGGAGGGTGGTCGCGAACCAGGCGGGCGTTAGCCCTACCACCGCAAGGGAAGGATTGGCCAGTCTTATAAGGTGTTAGATGAGACTCGGTTCAGTTGAGTGTCTGATGGAACAAATTGCGCTACACGAGGAGGCTCCTTCATGCATCCCTGTTTGTGCCCTTGGGGTGCTGATCAGTGCGATACTCCTGATTTTTTTAACGGCGCTTATCCGCCTCCCCCGGCTCATCACCTTTTGTAGTTTGGCGCTCGGAACGGCGGTCTGTTTACCAACGTCGACGAAAAGTCGACGTAGCTTCTGGCGCCGAGGGCAGAAGCCCTACCTCGGGTTTAGACCTTGGTCGATCTTGAGGCACTGGCAGTCAATGGCTGACGGTGACGTATCGATTGTGAATTATATTGTCAGAATCACCAAAAAAGTAATGGTAGGTAGGTAACTCTTGAATCAAACAAGAGGTTGAGGGTAGTTTTAGTCCAGCTCCACCCAGAGCGGAAGGGGTCATATGATGATTTCCCATCCACAAAATACATACCATACGCTCGAAAAACATTACCCTCCTTCTGACGCAGTCGGGTAAAGAGGGTAGTTTGACCATGAGACACAATGACAATTTGGGAACCTACCTAGGACTGATTAATACCGTTTTAATTAAGGTAACGGGACCTAAGGCAAAGGTATAATCATGACGTGCTACCGTATCCGATCGAGAATCTTTGGCATCCACATCATGTTTATTTTTGGACTTTAATTATTGTACCTACCATGTTAGGACGGATCATCGGGTTTCAGCGTTGAGTGGAGCATTATGTAACCTGGCGATAATAATGAGATCACTGTTCCCTGATGTTTTTTTTTTAATTTTTGACTTTTAGTAGGTACCTACCGCAAGATTAAGGTCAGTACTATAATTGGTGGTGTGAATTCACTGCATAGAGCCCGCTTTTCATTCAAATTCGATCAGTGATTGCATATTGTATATGTCGGCGATATATGTACATACTTATGTTTATTTGTTGGCTTTAGATACTCGGGATTTCACTGGGTAGACACCGTTACCTACGCACGCATAAGCAACAGTCATAACATAATATTTCTATTTGTAAACCAACTTCAAAAAAAGGAGGAGTGAAAACCTCCTCCTTTTTTAACCGACTTCTAAAAAAGGAGGAGGTTCTCAAGTCGGATGTTTGTATTTTTTTTTTATGTTTGTTCGCGCATAACTCCGTCGCTTGCCAACCGATTTGAAAAATTCTTGGAAAGGGTATACTTCCCAAATGGTCCCATTGAAATTTTATCAAAATCGGTTCAGTAGTTTGGTTTTTAAATCCAAATATCTGGAAAAAATATGTGGAAAACTCATCCATGTATACGAAATTGCGTATTTTTGTTTTCCTGTGACTTTCCAGTGGTGTTGTTAGGTGTGGGGTACCACTAAAAAGTGAAAATTAAAAAAACTTTTTCACAAAAAAAAAAGAAACCGACTTCCAAAAAAAACTACAAAGTTTATTATTTAATTTCGGAAGTCGGTGTCAAATAACGAAGAACTTCCGAAATAAAAGTTATTTTGAAATTTGTAGTTTTTTTTTGGAAGTCGGTTTCTTTTTTTTTGTGAAAAAGTTTTTTTTCGGTTGTATTTTCTTGATTACAGCTTGAACACTGTCCGATATTTTTTGCATATCAAAGGAATTCCAGGAATTATATTTTTTTCTAAAAGACTATTGTAATGGGTCTACAATATCAGAATATCCAACGAGACTGACCCTTTGTTAGGCTCTTTATGCAGGCAAAAAGCATTTAGATGCCGTGCAGTTTAAAATCCATCTAGCATATTGGGCAGTAGGAGCTGATAGTCCGACACTGTTCAAACTAAATGAGGGTAGGATGATGGTTCTTCCACATATCTAAAGGCTTTACTAAGTGTGAAAGAACCATCCATCCATTCTTTTCCTATCCGTATTTTTTCATTTTCTAGTTTTGCTCTAGAATTGAAAACTGTATCCAAATATATACCTACCTATAAATATGGAATCATACGACGAAGAAGAATAACCCAAAGGCTCCTCTCACGATGGTTCTGAAGAAAATCTACAGACCTGAAGCGGAAAGTAGATATCATCTGCGAGTGTATATTCTACAGATACCTTAGTAGATACCATCATGAAGGATAGAAGGCATGTTTATTCACAATCAATTTTCGTGTAGCGTCGGGATAATGAGGAAGTGAATGGTAAATGCAGGTTGTGTGGTCTCGCGTTTAGTCGGTCGTCAGTCGGTCGGAGCGCGACAGCAGATGAGGTTTGTTCGCCGGCCGGCTATTTCCGCGCGATCGATACGCTCCAGAATGTCATTACCCGCTCACCTGAGCCGAGTTGAGCCGCTGACGATCCAACTCGTTACCGTGACTGCCGAATTTCTAAAATGTCATTACCTTACATGGAAAATTTTAATTCTACCCTAAATGTACTTAGATTAAAAATAAGCAGGGTTTTAGAAAGGAGCTTTGAAAGATTGAAAGTGGAGTTAAAAATACAATTTCCCAACATTTTCCGTTTCTGTATTTTGAATAAGCAATTGCCAATGATAAACGTCCGTTACTGAATAACTGATATTATGAAACTGAAAACCTTTTTATTTTTAATGTGTTTGAAAATACATACTTATTTATTGACATCAGCATTGGAACTGTTTAAGCGGGCATCATTTAATCAACGAACTTCATCATGATATTTCGACGCGACAAACTAATTTTCAATACTCAGTTTTGGAATTTGAATCCTATTATTATACCTAAAATAATTCGGTTAAATGGAATATAATCTTGTGTGCCTACACAATAAATCCTGGTAGCCTGGTATAATCTAGACCCTGTTTGGAAAATAATTTTATAAATCACAAAGTAAGAGACCCAAAAGAAAAAGGGGTTGTAAAAAAAATTTAAGTTGATAACGTATTCTACACCAGAGAGAACTTTTTCTTCCTATGTCTGTATTGTTCGTCCATCGCGATAAGATGTGCTTACAATACTTTTATTGTATTCCCAACGATAGAATAATATCTACCTATATTTATCGGTTAGGTATAACGGTGAACAATGTATAGGAGGAAAACGGGCAATATGTTTAGTGTGCCTACGTTAAATAAATAAATATTTTTGAAATGGCTGGAAATTAGATAGATACTACTTAGTTGTTTTTTTTTAAGTGGCAAAATGGTTATGGCTGATGAAGATGTTTTACATATTTTTAGGGTTCCGTACCTCCGAATGTCCGAATCAGTCGTGTATCTGTCCGTCTGTCTGTTTATCTGAATGTCAAGATTTTGAGAGAAATACGATTACAAAAAACATAGAAGAAGTCTATGGTTTTAAAACATCACTCTAGGCTTGTGAAGGCTCTCGGTCTAGCTATGAAAAAGGTTGTGCAAGACCAGATTGGGAACATGAAAATCGGTATGAAATGGGTGGATTAAATACTTGTGAACTGACAATAATTATAGGTGCGTGTACGTGCAAGCCATAACATATGTTAGGCGTAGATAAACCCGAGACTTGGGGAGGCTTTGCCGAGAGAACACGAGCTCAGCTCCCGGCCACACTTTAAATCGGGCAACTGTCGCAGACAATGTCGGCTCTTCCAAGCAAAGTAGATAAATCGTTTTACAATTTACGGCTGAGAGGAAACGCTTTATCAACAAACCGTTCAGAAACGTAATATACCGTTTTCCCGGTGAATATAGGAAAACAATTGCCTAATCTGCATATGTGACGGCGTGACGTCATAAATAAACTTATTTACTGTCTTCACAATTCGTATGCGATCGATCACATGCCTGACATCGTGTCCTTTGTGAGATTATGGGTAGAGCGGTGAATTCCTTATTCTTTTCATAAATCTTTTCCCCGTGACGGTAACAAGTAACGGAGGCACTTTGCGCCCCTTTGGAGAACCTGCGCCAGTAAATTTGTTGCTTCCTAGAGCGCTACATTATGTACATACGTGCTCGGTTCACATACTTGCGCCGTATTGTACAACACGATAAGATCAGATTTATATATCCCCGCGTGCTGTGTCATGTTTCTCTCTCTAATTCTTATAGCCATCTACCTCGTTTATGTGCGATAGAAAGAGATTCACGTCTGGTGTCCTTTCACGGTTGTTGTTTTCTATTTCATATCCAAAATACCCGCATTTTGGATATGAAATAGAAAACAACAACCGTTTCAGCGAAAATTCCGCGCATGGTCAATGCTACACGCAAAGTACGCGCTTAGTCGTGGAGTTGCGGAAACCAGCCCGATTTAGATACATGGTCAATGCTATGGGCCATTCACAAGGGAGTGTTAGTTTCTGCGGCGTCGTTGGCACTCGTTCTGTTTGCGTGCGTACGTGGAGGGTAGTTGAATGTTGCTGGTAATTTATGCGCGGCGTAACAGGTGGGGTTACTACCACCATTCTCAGGTTACGCGTGCTAAGAATTTATTATTAATGGTTGGTTTACCTCATGATTAGTAGCAACTTCATTAGGCAAGCTGTGATATGCTTAATTAAAATTAGCTTAACAAACTTGGCGTTTGATTTTTCACTGTTACCATTAAACTCAGATACCATCTACTTGGCAGCCTTACCAAGAATTTCTTTTCAAGGACAGTTAATTTAAGAATAATAGACAGATAGCGATGTAATCGATCTGATGGCAGTCTATTGTGTTCATCTCCGGTATTGAAACTCGAGTGGATATCAAAATCTCCCGAGCGTTGTCTGAATTCCTCTTTAACTATAGTTAGAGTCTATTGAAAATTCCGATGGCTACCTCCCCGTTTATAGTCTGTTCAGTTTTTACTAACTTTCCAGCGATCGCATGTAGGCATCCACATGTCGACATCGGGTGCATCGTTAAAGCATTCCACTTATTGTTTTATCCAGTTTGCACGGTACGGTTGATATAGGCCTTCCATTGAAATGTGCGCATTCCTGCTTTTATGAAAACTCTGAATCCCAATGGGATTTCCAATAGCACTCAGTCTTGATGATTTAAATGTAAAATATTTTTTCATAGAAATTACAAGTTGACCTCTACCTATACACTTTTTATTAGATCGAGAAGTATCGTGGAACTGCCGGTTGGAACGAAGTTAATTTCGTTAAACATGCGTTGTTAATAAAATCAAATAACAACATTTGAAATTAATAAAATGAATAATAGCGTCGTCGTGGTGGTTGGATTCTCTGTTCCAGAAACCAAGGATCTGGACAAAGATATTGTAAAGGAAATCAGGTTCACAGCGTTCATCTCACTCCATTTCACTTTCTAAACTTTAAAGTATTCCTCGAAACATTTATTACATACTATGCCTACAATTTTATTATATTTCATTACGAAGATCGTACCCGCTCTCTAAAGTAAATGAATCTCTTATTAAACTTCAGTTGCTGTTAATAAACTCGAATTCTGTTAAGGTAACTTTACGCCTCATAAAACTGATACCTGTTCCTTTACTTTTCGTGACATATATTCAAGATGTGACACGATTTACAATATTTCGTCCCGCAAGTGGCGACACCGCCATATCAATCATCTTTACACGTCACTCTTACCTATTTATTAAAAGAAAAATTGGAGCAGCTTTTCCAAGATATCCACCGACCTAATATTTTTGTCAGTACTTATCGTGTGAGTAGGAATCCACTACATTATTTATAATATAAGCTTTTTGCTTTAGCTATTTCATAGCCAAACTTCATTATTAAATAGAAAACTCTGTACCTATCTTTATAACAGTAATACACGGCAGGAACGCAGTTGTGGGTCAAAAGGTTGTCTAAGTAATGACAGGTTGTCGGCCTATTAGCTGGTGACTTGTGCGTCCCCCATTATTTATTCAAGAGGTAAATCAATAAAAATAATGAACACGGAAATAGCAAGCTTGTTAAGCCCGTAGGTATCTAGCTCATTATGCAACACAGTGAAAATGAAACGCTTATATAATTAATTTAGCTTTCGTCGGATGCTCACGTAACAAGCGTTATTCAAATTCAGGTGCATTTAAACATTGCTCATTATATTAAATTCAGTCGACTCTTCAACTTGTGTTGTTACTTTGTTGGTGAAGTGCGGAAAATGTACGTTATGAATAGGTATTTTATTACAAACGACTAGAAAAAGGAATAGGTATCGATGATCACCGCTTATTGGTATTCAAGCGAGATTCGTGTTTTTTACTTCTTAAAATGAACGGTAGGTTCTTACATTTCTGTGCCAGTATAAATATCGGGTCTATTATAAGGGGATAGAACACCATCCTCCTGCAGGGTGCGCACCGATACGTCTGTGGGAATGAATACTGAATGCTGTGAGCATCCATGTTGTGCCGATATATTTTAAGCTCACGTGACTGGCTAGTGACGTTTGTCTCGTTATCGGAAAATTACACGCATATTTTATTATGCGCGTCTGAATTTCCCTACATAATGTGAATACATTGTCAATTTAAAGATAACTTATGAAAATAAACGTGTGCCATGGATGATAAACGATAAATTTGTTAAATGCCAAAGGTAAGCCTTCAGCCATGTATTTTCATCACTAAATTGACTTTTCGGTGAATGACCCGTGGCCCGTGATAGCCATTCAACAATGACTGAAAAAGCCATTTAAATTGGACTCGTTCACGAATCAGTTTTCCGTCAAAGATAAATTCACACTCCGTTTGTGCTGTTAAATATTTATAGAAAGTAATAAATGCTCTATCCGGTTCCATAAAATCGTTTTCGCTTCGTTGCGATTCATACAATTTTACAGAATAACAGTATCGTTCGTTCGCAGGCTCTATCATAATGCGCTGCTGAGTTGAAGCAAAGCAGACAGTTATCGTGAGCCTCCCGTCCCTCCCGATCGCGGAATACAATTTGTATGCTCATGGGCGGAATTTACTTCAGTTACTGTACCCATTCAAATAATATATGGCATCACGTAGGTACTTTAGGTACGGATACTGCGCCTCGCTTCAAATTCTGTCACACTTGCTTTAAGGGTTACAGTTTGTTTCACTGTATCCTCATGAAAATTCTTCGTTATTTTCCAGCCTGTCTTTAGATAGATAGTAAGTACTTCGTGGTTGCGTTCTGTATAAACTCATGATGAGAAATGTTATGTAGGTACATTTCTTGCCTCTTCATTAATTATACCTAAGCGGCTTTTTAGCATAAATAGCACTTCTCTATGTCCATAAATGTTCATTCTTGGCACTAACATTCCGACAACTACAAACATGAAATGTCAAATTAGTTGTTGGGGCAGGCAGCAAGTTGCAATACTAAGCTAGCTATGAAGTTTAGCGATGCTTCGCGTCCGCTTGGTAACTGTGAGAAATTGTAGCAGTAGGTACAGGAACACGATCATAAGCATCTATTATAATCCTAAGTAATATTCGTAAACTAAAGTGCAATTTATTAAAAGAAGGAAACTTCAGTAACGGCGTGTGAATTTTATAGCCGACTGTTACTCCGTCATAGCCATTACAAGCATTTGTTCCCTTCGTGCAAAAACTAAGCACGTGGCAACTGAAATTGTTGGTGAGACATCTGTGTGCGTTCCTGCAGAGTCACGCTTTTCCTTGTAACTACACGAAGTTTTTTCATATGTGTGCGTAAAGTTGTTTACTCGTGTTGTTGATGTTCGCTCACCATCAAAAGTTTTGGGATAAATTGCTAGGCCACGCGGCCGCGCCAGCAAATACGGCGCTCTATCAGTCCTTGCGGGTTTCGTAATGGACTACTTAGGACTTCGGATAGAGGTAGATTAGGGTCCTACATATGTATACATATATAATGTATTAACTGCACTCTATACTCTCTAAATATAAATAAAACAAAGTCGCTGCCTTCTTCTATGCCTCACAACGGATTTTGATACTACATTTTGATATATCAGCCGAAAGACGTCCACTACTGGACATAGGCCTCCCCCAAGCGTCGCCACAACAACCGGTCATGTGCGTCTCGTATCCATCGGCTACTTGCGACCGTCACCAGGACATCGGTCCACTTTGTGGGTGGCCTTCCATCGCTGCGTCTTCAGGTACGCGGTCGCCACTCTAGAACTTTTCGGCCCCATCGAACATCTGTTCTGCAAGCAATGTGCCCCGCCCACTGCCACTTCAGTTTGGGGAACCTTCGGGATATGTCGGTAACTTTGGTACTCTTACGATCTTGAATGCAGCGAGGGATTCAAGCTAGCCCAAGGCAAGACACCTTTATCCCCGAGGAGGATACTCCACTTTTCACACCTACTGTGAGAAAATAAGAAGCCATACCTAGTACTAAAATCAAAGTACTTATTAATTAAATTTACAAGCAGTTTATATACTCGTATTTAGAACTATATCACTAACAAAAAGTTAGTCGAATAGCATAAACGATTTGCAATATTCCCACCTTTTTTGCGTTCCACTCGGTATACCACTTGGCCACGACTAACTCGATTTTCGAATTAGTTTTTTTTTTGTAACTTTTCTGAAGTTTTGTGTATATATGCCTATTGTTAGCAACATAATAAAATTGACTCTGTAACAGCTGGTAAATCGGGCGCTTGGCATGGCTTGGCTGTATGCATTTTGAATTTAGAACGTCATTGGAGACGCTCGAGAAAATAGTTTTTAATTATTATAGGCTTCGATCAAATTGTTGAACGAAGATTATTGGTGATAAATCGACGATAGATGTGTTAAGTGTTATTCTAATCCTTTTATACAATAATTCGTACTTATCCAATTATTCTTACAATATTATTTCTTCGAAAACACAGCAACGATATGAAGAAGCATTCCTTAAGATTCTGTAGAAATTCGAGAATATCATCCATAATGTAAGAGTATCGAGAATAAGTTTCCTAGAGCGTTGTAAGACCGCCAATTTAGCTGACAGGTGAGGTTTCAAATTCAAATCACATTGTTGACCGGCGGCGGCGGGTTATAATGAAATCCAGTACAACATTATTGCCCGGCTGTGCCCTCGGCCAATAATGACTCACTTTAGGTTAGGTTTGCACGACATATAATTTGACGTTTTCGATCAGGTGGTGTGAAAAAGTATTTTTTTATTGTTGTTTCTAATTAATAATATCTTCAATAATAAAAATGGTACCATTTTAATTTGACCAAAAACAGTTCGGAAGTGAACTTCAGTACCTAAATGTAAAATATAGTGGGGTAAGTAAATAAGTGCATTACAATTCAGCAATATTACGATCAAAAATGAAACATAACCCTCGAAACGAACGAAATCACTGTCATGATGTTTCAGAGAGAATAATAACACACATTTGCAAATATAATTGACTACACTGTCATTATACTGAAATAATAATGAAAATCCGGTCCCAGACAAAAATATTAACTAAACCTTTATAGTTATTTCACTAATTTAGCTAATAATAATATCAACGCGGTTGAGTCATCCCTAACGTCTTAACTAACCACTAAAGGTTATAAATGTGACAGTATGGATGTTGGTTAAATAATCTAGCTTGATCGACTGACAAAAAAATGGGTGAAACATGGCACAGTGAGCGTCTTATCAGTCTTTATTACAATAAGTAATAATAATTTAATTCACCAAAAATAATTTACACACATATTACAAAAATTGAAAATTGACAATGTACAACTTAAGTTTTGTAATAAGTAGGTATTATTATCTCCGTGGTACGTTCCTTTAATTTTCGACTTTCAATCAGATGAATCCACTAGCAGATGCTAGTCTAAAGATAAATAATTTCGACCTTGACCTTCACTTTTCCTCGGATCGTCTTTAGTCCTCTATCTAAGTCTCGAGAGTCTCAAGTTTGCAGCAGCCGCGCCCGTGATCTGTCAGGTGGAAAACTAACTCGCTTCTACCGAGAATCTTCCCTATCTACAGATACATTAATAAATAAAGAGCAACTATTGTGATTTTGAAGGGAAATTGTTCATTTTGATAATAAAATGTTTGCCGCGTAATAATGTTAGGTTACTCAACGCACTTCTTTTTGTAAACTTAAATTATGTGCCACTGCTGGAAAGGACAATGACAGAAATAGGCTCAAATCATATAGCGTCCGACAGAATTTCTACAATAATCATAATTCATAATAAAAAACAGTAAGAATTATACATTATAAATCTAATCTGTAGAAGTACACCGTTAAAAAGTCATTTTAAATAGTTATTCCACTTTAACAATTTACCAACACAATTCCTAGATGCAATTTCACTATGAAATATTGCTATTACCAAAATAAAATAATATCGATACGAAATTGCACTTGAAAATCGATTATAACAATATCAATATTAAACTACCTACATTTATTACGTATTACCAAAACAAAATACTATCGATACATTACCAAAATAAAAATAATATCGATACGAAATTGCATTTGCAAATCGATTAAAATAATATCAATATTAAACTGCGTTCTAACTTGCACAGAGTTTATGAGAGTAAGAGATATTTTATTTCACTTTACATTTACAAATTTTTATTAAAACAATGTTAAAACCATATTATTACGACTACCTTGGCTGTTGAAACTGAACCTGAACCTGCATTACTCGTAATTATCTAGTATCAATGAAAAGAAACATAATTCATAACAATAAAAGTAGTAGTGTAATTGCATAGTTGGCGAAGAACCGCAGATTGCTGTGCACATACAATGACAATAAAGCGGTACCTTGATTGGGCTAGATATCTTACAAATATAACTCCTTCAGCCCAGTTTTTGGACGTTTTATTAATGAAATGATGATGTAGGTACTGTTTGATGAATAATACATTGTTAAAAAGTATAAATGTATTTTTTTCATATTTTCTAAAATAATTTTAGAAAATGTTTATTTTACAATAAAACATTATATGCGACGGTAATGTGCTAAATTTTTTTAATTCAATTAGTCATTTAATAGTTTATTTCATGTTATGCTTTAAATCTGGGTATTAAGTGGTCACCTTCAAAGAACTATAACTTTTTTTGGTGTACTTTTAATGGAAAACTAATTATACTATTAAAGTCTATAATTATTTTCCTTTTTTATGAAATATAGTTCATCTTTGTCGGTTCTAGCCGAGTCTTGTAGGAAACCCTGGCATTCTCCTTTCTCTGCCTTGAGCGATCTTTGGCACAAAATATTCATAACAATTGGCATACGTCCAACAGATGATGATGAATACCAAAATGATACAAATAACCTTGACCACATAGATTTAGGAAGACCAGAAGTATAGTGTCTGATCTATTACAAAAATGTATGAAAAGTACGAATTCTCATATAAGTTTTGGAGATATACCGGAAATCTCAATAATAAGATTACCTAGACGTTCAGCAATTGATTGACTTAAGAAGTGGATGAAAAAGAATCCGAAAGCTTAGCAATGGTCGTCCACAATCTCTTTTAACAGAAAGAAAATCTATTAAAGTATAAATATAAAGCATTCGTTAGAAGTTGGCGGGATTAAGTATAAATAAAACATTCCCAGAAGGCACGATATCAGAACTACTTGAAGCTGCTTTCACAAACACAGCTTTCCGTGCAGTTTTAGATTTCACAGTAAATGTTATTTTCCTTTAACTTCAGAAACATAGGTATATATACCCGAACAACTTCAGTGGAAGTTTTCGTGGGTACCGTGCATATCAGTACTGAATAAAGTTACTAATGGAGGTATTTAAGTCCTTTCACGTACAGACGCTTGGGGCACACCCCGCACACCCCGGAGGCATCGTGTGGCTGCCTAGTGAGGTGCTACAGGTGGGCCAAGCCAAAGACCCCTTTAAGTATATAGAGCCAAGTGGCCAACTTTACGAGTTCCACATAAATTTCAATTTTATCGTCAACGAGCGCACTGAAAACTAATGTGAAAAGCAAGCGCCCCTTGTTCGGCGCAGTCCACTGAACATTTATGAACATCCGCTGGCTATACCCACGACCATCACTCTTTATTAACGTTTAGGTACCAAAAAGAGCTAAAAATAGTACCTTTAATACTTTCAGTTATTTTAAAACTGAGTTAACTTGATTTAATATACGTTTTTATGGATCGCTGTGTTTTCATTTAAAATATAGCGCTAAGTGTTGTGTGTTGTCGCGCGACACAATCGTGTGACATTGTACCTATTAGTAGAACGGTGCTCTCTGATTGTTATCACGTCTCACACTTTATATTATTCAGGACAGATAATAACAAAATTGCTTCTGACACGAACTTAGCCGTACAGCGTTGATAAGGAGCGACCTGAGCTGAGCTACATTAATTGATGGTAGCCGTAGCCTGTACAAACTTGATGACACTTTATTCACAAATGTAAAAGAACAGATAGTAATTATCCGCGAAATTTATAATAGTTCTCGGAGCCCGTAGAGATTTCTAGAACAGTTAAGGTGACTGAGGTACCGGCTCGTAACAATGTTTTAATTTAAACCATAAAGGGTCCGCTGGCAGCCAGAGACGACTCGCAATTAACGCGATAAAGACATTTTGTATCCCTCGGATAGCAGACAAACAAACCCTTGCCTGCCTAAGTAAAATTAATACTGTAGAGGGCATTAACAACGTAGCGCGGGTGGCGCCCTCTCACGTTTTGCTTGCTCACTTTTAATTTGCTTTAAATTGCTCTACCCTTCAAAGACTTACTTTAAATTCCTAAAAAGTCATACATTACTGAATCGCGGCGGTGATTTCTAAGTACGCTGAGAGGATGGGTATAAATGACTTCATTAAATCCCGCCCCCTTTATATTGAGCATCTCTTAAGGCGCAGCCTCGCCCCACAAATTGAGTGTTTATCGCGCGTAACGCAGAACTGGCTTGTTCACGAGCCAATTTAAACCGTTCTCGAACACTCCCGCTTAACAAAGCCTTCTACAAAACAAGAAAATAAAAGCGCTGTAACGTTGGCTATATCGCGTAACACGCCAACAGAAGGGCGTGTTCATAAAAACAGCGTGAAAACGATCCTCTTTTATTGACTGATTATTGTCACGTAAAACAAAAGCCAATATCTGTGTATATTTATAGTGTAGAATCAATTTATGGTAAATAACGACTATAGGTCATGGCTGAGCGGTCGTCATGCCTAACAAATAGTGATGTTAGATACCGGCTACCGCTATGAACACGCGACAAGATGTGTGAAGGAAATGAAAGCTCGGGTAAGCTAATTGCGCGCAATCGGCTGCGAGTAATTGCTAATCTGTCGTGCCGACGACAGCCTCGGTTATCTTACACACACTTCACCGTATACGAGCGAACACGACCTTAACCACCCACTTACAGACACCACATCAAAGCAATTTATAATATAATTAAATAAATATAGCTTTAAGCAATCATATTTCGCCGGTTGGAATAATTTTCGAAGTGAAAACCTGATTCATTCAATAACGAGTTTCCGCGCTTCGTGGAATCGATTACACCTCTTGTAAATTGATTTATTTACTTGCTTAGTGCCGAGAAATGCCAAAACTTTAAATCCCACGAGTTGTTCCACGTGCGTTTTTTAGTCCTCAAGAAGTCACCACGATTTTTTGCTTTGCAGCGCCCATAGCAGCAGAGGTATGCACGCAGCTGCTAACTAGGTATATGCACTTAGCCACCAAGCTTTTTTTTATGCACGGGAAATCATCAAATGACTACAAGTAGTCATTTTTCTCCATGTTCCTCCTAATGGCCTTGGTGTTCCAGGGCCGCAGTGACTCTTGCGAACAAAATCTGCAACCCTGGCAGGCTCTGACGGGCCCGGTCTACTTTGCTAACATCTCTTTGAGGTGCACGTGGAACACAACATGCCGTCGACCCCCCCAGGGCGTCTTCTTCTGTTGCGGTGGCTGGAGCTGGAGGTTCGTCCCTCTCTCACGCGTTCCGCCTCTTCCTTCACCAGCATTATAGCTTCGCAGAAAGACGTGACGGCTTCCCATGCCTCCTCGCTCTGGACCATGGATTGGACCAGGGTCGGAAGCGAGAGGTCGCCGCCGCCGATCGCCTCGGCGAGGACACGGCGGTGCTCCGCCCAAGCAGGGCAGACCTCCACCATGTCCTCCGTGCGATCCTCACTGAGTTAATATCACTGTTGTTTCGAAAATTGGCGGCAGGACACGTCCGGATATTATTATCCGGACGTGTCCTGCCGCCAAGTGTGTAACTGCTTCAGACGGAAGGTGAGGACGCCGCCGCCGTGCCGCATCTCTAGCCACTCCTCAAAGAGGGGACTTACCGCCGCAATAGTGGCGTATCCAGCACTGGGTTGCGATAGTCGCTGTCTCCATACCGCCATGGTATCTTCCCGGAGATCCGTCCGCCACGCTGCAACTTGCCGCGGCAGCGGAGTTTCGCCCCGGCGTAACGTCTCCACGCGCAAGGCGTACACGTGTGCGAGGGCTCTCGCTACAACCTCTCACTATCATGCAAAGTTTCCATCACAGACTTTAAAAGACCACTTAAGATATGCCAGTAATGTCTACGTAGCAAAGAAAAAATCTTTATATTTTAAAATGAGAATGAAGTTGGTTCCATAACGTAAACGAATTATACTTTCTCGCCTTTATGATCGTAGGCGTCGCTCGTTCTAAGTTGCTAGATAATAGTAATAAAATCTCCTGACCCTCTGGATCTAATTCAACGCCTGGTATAAAAATTGCTCCACAATGCGACAGTGGAAAGGCTCCAGTTAAAGATGTCATTAAAGAAAAAGCCTGTCACTCCGGGGCTTTTACATTGCAGAAATCTTTTGTCGCAACACGAAATTATTCACCGCTTTGTAAAACTGCGAAGCTGATTCAAATTGAGCCATTCTTGCACTTCAAATATCATTATTTTTGTCCGCGATAATCTTTTTGAGTGTAAGTAAAATAGGACTACTAAGCTACTTACATTTTTTTACAAAACGATAATGTGCTTCGAGCTTGAGATTTAACAAGAATGTGATTTTTATTTTTTTCTTTTTTATTCGGCTCGAGGGTCTTTCACGTCGCGGCGTCGTTGTAAATACATGAAATATTTACTTTATACAGGATCGGAGTTTCAGTTCGCATAAGAGTAAAAATAAGTCAGTAAAAAGCCATGTTAAGTGTCAATATTAATCAGAGTGCAACTCAGTACATACATATAATTGGCAGGTGATTAATTCACGTCTGCGGTGCCATGTGCCGGGAGTGCGATGCTCGAGTTATTGCAGTTTTTGTAAATGTGTTGAACCACTCGCTCCAGTCAAACATAAATATGAAATAACTTACAAAGTGCCTCATAAATTGTTCAACATAAAAACTAACTTAAATTAAAATGTAAAAATTAAATATTTTAATTTTCTCGCTCCGTATCGCGTGTTGTTGCTCTGTTGTATGTACTTTTAAAGTGGATTGAAAAAGTTCTAAACTTTGTATTTTGTCCATGTTCACGATGGACGCTATATGACGCGATATGCTTCGTTTAAAGTTTACATTATGTTTGATTTTCAAATGGTATTAATTTTGGGTTAATTATGTCGTAACTTTTCTTTTTCTTTGTTAACGTTGGATAAAAACAAAGTAGGCCGCTAAAATGACGGAGAGCAAAGAGAGGGTAATTAAACCTCTTTACGAGCCCTCCTCATTTGTCCGCTCCGTGCCGGCCGACCGACCTCTCGCTCGGCTCCAATTTACTGGAATGAGCAACATAACATCTGTTTCTGCGTCCTTCAGTTTTTTAACTAGAAACGTGCCTTTGTGACATGCGTATATACTCTTGGATTTCCATTTAATGTAAGTGTTTTTCGAAAAGGTTTTTCCTCTTAGATTTTGACACTGAATTTTCGGAAATGCTTTTAAAATTCAAAGCTGATTCATTTATTATCCGCATCGAATTGGTAAGCTTAAAATTCGTTTCTCATGAAAATAACGAGTGCAACCATGGCGTGAACTCAAATTTTCCAGAGTGAAATAAAAATATACTTGGCACTTTTAAAATATCGTTAAATGTTCCACCAATACTTCGTGCGATTTAGAGATAGTTTCCGAAGTGTCAGTCTGGTAGATAAAGTTGGGCGAGCCAGTGGGGCGAGTAAGTGTTCACTTAGCATGCCTAACTGTGATAATTACGTCTCTAAGTCCCCGTCATACGCTTAGGGGTTATTGGGGAAGTTGCTTGTTAGGCCTGTGATACATAACCGTATAATGTGGGATGGTACAAGCGAGAAACGGCTGGCCACTGCTAACGTGGGAGCTTTATGTCTTTTATAATCTTAGGCCGCATTTCCACCTGCAAGCTACTCGCATGCACGTTTAATTACACTGCGCGAACGACCGAGTGGTTGATCACATTGTACCTCAGTAGTCCGCAATGTAAAGCCAGATACACGCGAGCTGGTTTCAGGTGATGCACATGGCCTTACACTAATGGCTGTATCCTAGCCGCACAACATGAAATGTAGGTACTATTTATTTGCGCATAAATTGTCGACTTGAACGAAAATGCAGTTACGTCTATGTATAGGACGAATTTGTAAGAGTTGCTCTGACTTGTATCAACCAAAACATGCGTCATCTTAATTTTGTCGATGTGTGGCTACCATAAAAGTGACGAGGTATGTCGAAAAATCCTTGCTATGACTGACCCGCACAGTCACGCTTTCATTGTATCGACGCTCATCCAAGTCAGCTCAATACAATACAACCGCTGTAGTGCCCGCCACCACGCCGCCTATGCATCGGTTACTACCCGTATTCCATGCAACAAAAGCTTTACATATAGATGCTTAGATATCCCCATAACGTGCTTCGAATACTACACTGTGGCGACAGGACTGGTATTCCCAGTTATTGCGACCATGGCATTCGTCCTTTGTTCATGATAATTTCGAGGGGAAGTTATTAGCAATGACGTCACAATTACATCGTTATTGTAATGGAGCTGCTGACCCTGCAAGAGTAATTTGTGAAATAGGGGAAAGCTTCTAGACTCTTCCCTTGGAATAAAATGACTTATAAATGCGACTGATGTGTTTTTGAAGCAGTTTCCTTATGTTTGGTTTAAGATATTTACTTGTTACGAAATCAACAGTGTTACGGAATATGGATAATACGTGACAGTGAGAACTAACATGTTGACCTGATTTCAGCACCTTTACAAACTTGAACTTAGAATTCACGACTTTATAGCTAATCTAAGTAGTGAGTACTCAATACTCAATACTCAATACTCAATACTCAATCTTTTATTGCATTCCACATGTAGGTATTTTTAGGTGGTAAACTTATAGTTAGATCATATGGACCCTGTCGGGCACAGCAAATAAGTGAATTAGGAGAGAGGAAGCATTAGCTAATCATAAAACGTTACATAACACACTACTATACTATAATTTATTAATTAGTCTTAATTTATTTATGACTTTATAAGTCTATCATTTAGGTATTCGTTTACCGAGTAATAGCTTTTATGTAGCAGAAATTGTTTAAGTTTTTTTATAAATAAATGAAGTTTGTCTTCCTTTTTTATTTGTGCGGGCAGTTTATTATATATTTTAATCGACATTACATAGGGGCTCGAAGAGTACATTTTTAATCGAGAACTTGGTAAGTTTAATCTAGATGGGTGTCTGAGTAAATAGCGTGTCTGGATGTCTTCACGTTTTGAATAAAATTCTTGACGTTTTCGTACAAATTTGCATGTTTCTAAAATGTATATACAGGGAAGTACTCGAGCAAACAATACACATAACAGGGCCTAAACCACCAACTCTTAAAGCAGTATTACTTTAATATTACTTCCAGTGGGAAAGAGACGGAGCTATACGTCCTGTATAGCTCCGTTTCTTTCCCACTGTAAGTAATGTTGAAGTAATACTGCTTTAAGAGTCGGTGGTTAGGCCCCAGAGCGAAATACAAAAGCTTACTAGAATATCGTTATGTGGTAAATTTAATTCAGTACCATAAAACACATCGGCACTATGTGTTGCACAATATATTACGAGATCCATTAATATCCGGAGGGGACGGTGAAGGAATACTAATCCAGTGAAAGCTTGGAAAGTAAATCGCGAGGCTCCGGCCGAATATCATCCCACTTAGTAGTGATGCGCGCAGTCCCACCACTATGAATAACTGTCGCTACACTAACTTGCTGAAAGCAACGTGACGTGCCCCCATTTCTTTCTGCACATATCCACAGCTATCTACCGTTCTTTTAAAGTTCAAAATTAGTTTTTATAATGTTCGAATATTATATGTCTGTAATAAATAAATAATGCGGACTGTGTAGCGTTATTCCGGTTTTGTGGAAGTTTCTATTGAAACTCTTACACAAAACCGTAATATTATAAATATACGAGTACCTTCTATTGACCAAAGATTTACGTCTTGAGTTATTTATAATAGCAACAGAACTTATTACCTATAATCTATGTTTTCTAACGAATGACAAAATATCGCAGTAAATTCGATATGTGTGCAAACGGAAATCATATATTCACAATCCCATTTCAATGTAGGACGATATTGGTTTTCTAGATTTTAGATTCATCCCGACGGAATGTTCACACAATATCCACAATATCTTACCGCAATGGCCTTTTGCTCCTGTTTCCGGAGACGAAATTAGAAAATAAGATTCCTCTCTGACATGAAATAAACAAAGAGCTGTGGAACACGGAGAATAATTTCCGGGCATCAGTGGCAGCCACTCAGAGCTGCAAATTACGTAGAAAAGTCTCCCACTCATGGCTCATGCTAGATATAATAACCGTGGCCATGACACCACGTAATGATCAGATGCCTACTCGGTAATGGTCCGCTTACGCCGTGTCATCCTTCCATTATTATGTTACTGATATCCTTTGTTCGTATGATGGCAGATTAATGTCTCTCGAGGTCGCTGCCTAACTTTACGCATGTAAGCCAAACGTATAAAGAACACAGTCGAACTAGCACACCATAACTTTAGCTTGTAGCTAGTTTTGTTGCCTTGGCTGGGGGCTTTAAATTCATTTGAAGCCACCACAGGTTAGTCCGGTTAAGCAGTTAATATCCCAAGTGTGTTAACTTGCTAGTGGTCATACCTAAAAAAAAAAAAAAAAAAAAAAAAAAAAAAAAAAAAAAAAAAAGCACACCATAACATAACGAGCGTGTTCACGCTCGCATTCGTGACATAATCGACACGTAGTTAGAAGTTAATAAACGAAAAATAATTTCATCACATCGCACGCGATTTTCATGTATACTCGCCGTGAAAATGTCGCTAGAATGCAAAGTCGAACAATTTCCAAAAAAATAACGTTGGCGACATAATTTATGAACGTATTCGTGCTTCTATAGAGATAGTGGGTCGTGTGAAGGAAAAACAGGTAAATTTACCCGTTTCCCTTTCCGTTTAGGTGTGTGGTGGAGGCGACGAGACGAAGTCACGTCGATACCACGCCCGCGCCGCGCTGGGCCAGGCGGCCCGCATCAAAATACAAGGCTTTAAAAATATTTGTATTCCCTTTCATATTGCGTTCACTTGAAAAAATATATAGTAGTGGCATTTGCGCGCAGTCTAGCACCGAGCACCCGCCGATTTCTACTCGCACAATATCAAAGCGGATTGTGAAAATAGTTTATTTTCGAGTCATGAGGTATTTATTTTTTGTGATACTCACAAATAATTGCAACTACCTACTCCTACTCAATCCTTTATTGTACACCAGCAAAGCGCAGATATTTCTGAACTACAAAATTAAAATTCATAAATTCTCGGCTGTTCAATGAAATATTTGCTTTATGAATGCTCTCGTGCTGCTTCATGTACCCCTGCAAGTATATGACCCCCTCACTAATGAACGAATGCTATAATGTAGCGAAATAAAAATGTTAAGGAATTCAAGTTTCCACTCCTAAGGAACTAGAGGAGGTAAGTTAGCGTTTAATAAAAGACGCACTCAATGAGAAGCAGGAGGGAAACGCGAGTGGATAAGAATTCAATTAAAGTACTAACCTAATGCTCAATTATATTATTTCAATGAAGCTTCACCGAAATGGGCACCCCGGAGATGGTAACATAAAATATGCACTCACCAGCTGCCTGTTTGTTAATCTGTTGAATTTCGGTGAGGTAGGGTATGAGTTTTATGATCTTTTTATCTTATTTTTCCAAAGTTGTTGATCACGAATTAATAACTTAAGGGAGGTACCTAACTAGCTACAAAATAAAAAATAAAACATTAAATTAAACATTAAAACATAACGATCACTTCTTGAACGGGTTAGATATGTACCTACTCTTCAATAAACATGAACATTAAATCTGTTAATCCAAACATCATTAATTAACAAATAGAGATATTGGACAAAGCCCATTGTCCACGCGGGTGTAACAAGTTAATTAAATCGAATCCGTCGCCAGTACCTACCCCGCGCGCACGCCGCCGACCCACGACCGCCCCGCGACGCGAGGCGACGACGCGCCGCGCCTTCAGCAGTACACATTGCCTCCACTGACAGTTTTCACGCCCGCTCTCAAAATACAGTAATTTGCCACAGCTCCTGCGAAGCCTAACATCCGACCCGCCGCCCAAGGAAATTAAATTTTAAAGCTATCCAAAAATATACCGGAGCAAGGTTTGCCCTGCGGCTACACGATATTATGCATGACACTCATAAAAGCTCGTATTTCTCATGATGATGTAATAATACAGGAAACTCATAAACAGGCTATTTTATTAATTCGCTTCCCTAAAAAAGCTGTTTATATAGCACGTAATAATACGTTCTATATAAACAGCTAAACCTGAAATATTTTGCGAAATTGCGCTACCCTTTTTATTATAATATTTGTCAATTCTTGCCTTATCTCAAATCAAATCAAATACGTTTATTTGTGTACACAGGTAAAAAAGGTGGAATATTTACAGGGTAATGGGTCTCTGTGTCCTGCCACAGTAGGTGGCATACAAACATTAATATTAAATTACATTAGCAGGTAGGTAAGTATATTATCTCGCGTTGGAAGTTGGCAAGCTACATGAGGCACAGGCCTTTCGTGACTACAACAGCTGGCTATCGAGTATATCGCAGACTACAGATGGTCGAGGCTTGTGCCAAAAAAGTTAGTTACGTCAACTTCCGTCTGAAGAAGTCGGCAAGTAGTCGACCACAAAACATTAGCTATTAGTTAGTTGTATTTGTATGGTAAAATTAGTCACGTTTAAGTTACATGAAAAATATCATAGCCAGTGTTTCTGATTGAAGAGTTTAACGGTCAGTTTTCACTATGGAAGATCGTTATTATGGAAAGTGATAAGTCCCGATGAATCAAAAACTCTACATTTCATTCGTCAACCCACAGCTAGTGCCTAATAACATTTTATTCCTGATTTATAAAAGCTTTAATACCACATGGAAACATAAAAAAGCCTAAAATGTCAAAATACAGTATGAAAATTCAACGGTCAAATACGAAACCGCAATCTTTTATTCCATCTACTAATACCTTCGTCAGCTAACACGTACCGTGTAACAAACGAACATCGCTAAAACTCAAATAAAACTCTCGTTATAATTCGGATGTTTAATATGCACGTGTAGCGCGGTAATGACAAAATGTTCGGCCGTAACTCCAAGTTCGTTCAACTGTAAAATGAGATCGCTGTTATTAAAACAAATAAACATAAGGTTGTTATTATTGCGCCGCGTCAGAGCAAAGTGACGTCGACGGGAACACAATACGTAGATGTCAAGTAAATACTACTCGTGCATAATGACGCCGTGAAACTTGCCTGATGCCGCCGGCAAACTGCCGACATGATGCCTTGTGTGCCAGACTTACACGTTGCACGCCGTCTAATAGATGAAATACATTTTAATGTGACCCCCGACTCACAGGTTTGTGCACTCAGCCGATATGAAACTCGGAAAATACGCTCTGGTAAAACTTGTGCAGATGTCGCTTGCAGCGCAGGCCAACGATAAACGACTCAAAACTGTATTGGATGTCTGCATTTAAGCACCTCAATACAAAAAAAAGTGTCATAAAGTGTGAAGTCCGACATAAACATTATAATATTTCCGTCTATCATCAATAGGAACGCAAACAATGTCAGTGTCTTTATTAAATTCAGGTAGGTGAGGAGAAGGGCCGCCGGCGACCAGTATACACCCGGCTTATTTCTATTACTAATATAATGGAACGGGGATAAACATGTAGCGCGCCGCCCGCGACGTTGTAACTGACATTATTGTAGCCTATATCTGTGCCTGCCACCGACTAAATTGGTAGATAAACTTTTTAATACGTTTCCAGAATTTTGATACGAAATTTTCAGGTGGCCTACTTAGTTTCAGCAGGCTACCTTTTAGGGAACTGGGTTATTTGTGCTTGAAATAGCACAGCTGTTCCGTGGTTTTTATCAGCGTCAATGCTACAAAATCTTCTGAACAACATAAATTCTACAGTTAAAATCTAGAAATAAACGAGGATGATACGATTGTTAGATATTATATTCAGCTCGCTCAACTTTTTTGTCATGTCATCATAATAATTCCGATCCTCGAATTTCATACAACAGTGATTTTATGTATCTATGAGTTTTAAATGATACGAGTCCAATGTGAAATTCTGGACGTGCAAATTTTCAATGATTAATAGTAATTATCTCGCCGTAAGTTACGGAGAGATAAATAATTACTCGCTTGAAATAATTTACGACAGTTGTAAGTATGTTTACTAGGGATGCAGCCAGACTACGAGGTAAAATTAATTTTATTAATATTCTGCAACCATAATCAGAATAATAAAGATGATCAACAGTAAACTTATCTTTTTGATGTGATACTGTTCAAAGCTCTGTTTAAAATGTACAACACATTGAATAATAAAAATTGGAGGGGGAGCTCGTGGCTAAATTATAACAGCCGCAGGGGAGATCGGCCCCTGCGCAAGGCAAAGCAAGGCTTTCCGAGGTTGGTCTGTGGATGGGTGACCATCTTAATATACCAAGACTCCTCCGTGCCTTGGAAAGCACGTTAAGCCGTTGGTCTCGGCATGTCATTTGGAAATCTTTGGCAGTCGTTACGGATTGTCAGAAGCCAGAAAATCTGACACCAGTCTTGCCAAGAAGTACCGTGTTACCCAGATAATGGTCTCTGGAGGTCTGGTAGGCATCCGCTCTACATAAAAATACTGGTATTCAGCTGAATCCGGTTTGACTGGCAGCCGACCCCAATATAGTTGGGAAAAGCAGATGATGATGATTGAATAATAAAAATTGTTCACTTAGGCCTCAATTGAGACAACCAAGCATATCCGGGGCGAAGTAGGCACTAACATTTAGGAGCTCGCTTCGCTCGGGTTTGCATCCTTCTCATTTCGTTCTCAAACTTTTCTGCATAAGTCGACAATGATAGTTTATGTCCACCACCCACGAAAATAGCGACCATGTTTGATTTAGAAATCCTGATTGAGTTTTACACGTTTTAATTAAATCCTCTAGCTGTGATTCAGCTCGTCGAATGTTGTAGCTATCTATTATTCCGTAATACGTCAGCGTAGCGAGCGTGGAACATGAACATGTATGCACTACCTGACGAGTATTGATTATTTTCAGAACTTGTGACGTGAGCATCGCGTAGTCAAACAAAATTGACAACATACGAGAGTTAGGAAGTGGTGACGGAACAACAGCTTAACAATGTTCATTTCATGTTTAGCTGCTATCAATCTTTATGTTCCGGCTCGTTTTATGAAATGTTCTCCGTGCCCTTCCTGGCTAGGACATTTATTAGGCCGTGGTTACTCAATGTCAGAATGCAAAGGTGAACGGTAGGATCTGTGTCCTGTATGTTTACGCCCTACGGCATTTCATACAAACGTTCAAGTCAAATGAATGGAACTTGGTATGCATACGTTAGATATCCAGGACACAGAACATTTGAGTGATTTTAAGTTTTCTATAGAAAGTGAAAAATCACTCTATCTACCAGTGAACTCTTTTTCGAAAATGTTCTCTCCTAACTATTTAGACCTGGATATCTAGCATATGCAAAGCAAGTTTCATTAAAATCTGTTCATTCATTTCGAAAAATAATGACTTGAAAGTTTGTATAAAATGCCGTAGGGCGTACACGGTGTAAACTGATAACATTTTCGTGCGTTAGTTGCTTCCATAAGGGTTGTCAAACATACGAAGATACCTAAGATAACATCAGACAGGTAAAAAATCGCAAGAATCAAATACTACGACCACAAACACTTCACAAAATATGCATGCAGTAAAAGATACACAGTCATTCCCAAAAATCCCCTGATAATACAATAGAATACTCTTTATGTATACCATATAAGTTACAGAAAATATAGATGAAGAAAACATTACAGAGTGACACAATAGGCGTCCTTATCGCCAAAAGCGATAATTAAATGACAAATGGATTTTGAAATCACATTAATATTTAATGACCGCGTCAAGGAAATATTCCGAAAACATTTAAGAGATGTTTAAATTAAACATTTATATGGCGTGGCATATTTTTTGCGGCGCTTTATTTTCCTCCTTAAACACAGAACCCTGAAAATTAAAAGAAATTTGAATAAGCGCCTACTTTTTCAGCGGGACTTTATTCAAGTTACGTCAAAGAAACAACTCTTTGGCAGCCTGCAGAGGCTGTACACCATTCATTATTTCTAGCCTCAAAGTCTTGGCGAAACTTTCAACACGAACACCCGAGTTTGCAAAGGAATAATATTTCTTATCACAAGTAATAATAAAATAAAGTAATTTCACGAAGGCAACATTTTATGTGTTTTTGGAGAGGCTCGGGAAAGGCTTTTGTAATTAATAATTAGGTAGCTTCGCAACCTTTACGTACATCTTTGTGTTTTTTTTTAATCCAAAGTGTTAAGCTCAAATTACAAAGCGAACCTTTTTAAGTATAACAAAGGTCCAATCGATGTTAAACTCATTATCACATTGTTTATTGAACCCAGATAGTTATAGCTCATACATACTATACATAGCTTAGCTATTTACTCGGCAGCGAATTCCTGGGAGAGCCACTAGTTCGTATTAAGTTGGATAAAGGCGACGTAATTTGTTAAAACATAAGTTACGTCGTATAGTCGTGTGTAATCATTGTTAGTTGGCGAATGTAGCGGCATGCGCGGCGGGAGCAGGGTGAAGAGGGAGAACGGCCTCTTGTGTCCCTCAATGAAGTCAAACTGTGTCATCCTCGACTGTGCCGACTGTCGAGTACGAGTACGTCGCAATTAAGAGACGCAAGCGCGCAAAACGATCTCCCTGTTATCTGACACGTAACTACTTCACAAAATTAAAGCTTGCGAGCGACACAGATTTGTTGCCTGTCGTCACAAAACCGCTGTGACGCGACTAACACACATAAGCGTATAATATAAACGAATAGGTACAGCTATACACTCTTATTATACCTCTTATAAAAATATTTTTGCTCTCTCATATTTTCTCGCCAATTACGGACCCAGGTAAAATGAAACAGTTTAAGCTTGTCTTTGGAAGCTACTTGAATTTTCGAGCTCGCTTCGCTCGCCCTGGCGACCTGCATTCTCCTATTTCAGTATCAACAGTGAAAACAAAACCTGACATATTATGTACTTATACGAGGCAAGGAGCGTTTTTAAACTCGCTTCGCTCGCTATTGCACCAAAGTATCATCTATTCTTATCTATTCAACTATTAAAAGTAAACCTAGAATTTCCAGGACAGGTATTGACATTTTTCGCTTTGCTCCCTCTTTAAATTAATACTCCTTAATAATATAATTCTTCCTTAAGGGGGCAAAACATTTATATTTTCTGTGTGGAACTATTCGTAGGTGGAACTCAGAAGAAAAACTGACCTGTTATTGTAAATGCTATGAATTATTTCTGACAAACGGGGATAGAACCTTTTAGGCATAGCTACTCAGCCGCCATTTTGATTTTTTTTTTCAAAATCACGGCGTACGATGAAACAAGTTTCAGTAGATATATGAATAGAAGACATTAAAAAAAAAAATTAAATAATCTAAAGTGTCACGTTGCTGAGATTGTTGGAGGTAAAGTCGTTATGTGTCAACAATGACTATTATTAAAAATGAATTAATTACGTGCTCACATGTGTTAGAATTCAAACCGAGCTTGATTTAACCATTTATTTAATAAAAAAAAAGGTGAAAATGAGATCACGTGAACACCACACTAACACAGATCGCAAAAAATAGTGTTTAATTAATAATATATAAATGTTAACCATCAAGCCGAGAACTATAATAAGAATACAATCTACTGCTTATAAGCACGTGACTAGTTAATTTTTAATGATTCAATACGCTTTACCTCCAAATATTTCGGCAAGGTGTTACTATTTGTTTTGTTCAGGTGTCCTCTATCCATATATACTTCTTCCAAGGTGCGCCGCGACTTTGAAAAAAAAATAGCGACTTAAAGATAAGCCAGCTCCTACACTGACCTGCGATATAAATAAAAGGTGATTTACAAAAACTTTCATTTTGTAGCTATTGTGTAGTAGCTGTACCGTCCTGTAATTTGAAACACTGGATCTGGCAACACTAATTCAGGCACATGTACACGGACACGGATAATACGTGCCACAAAATTCCTACAATTTTTGGACCCCTTGAGAAAACTATAGCTACGCCCGTGCTAGCACACACTGGAATGGCTTCAGCGGCGACCTAATTACTAGTCTGAATTCGTTATACACGTTTGCGTCAAAAGTCCAAAGACAAATTACTGCAATGAGAACAAAGTGTGCTCAATAAGTCCCGGTTTCTTTGTCTCGCCGTTGTCGACGATACTAGTTACACGACGGTGAAACAGAAGTTGTTATAAACAAAGAGTGAATTTTCGCCGTTCTGTGAGTGTGTCGGGTGGCCCAGCGAATCGTAGCATTGTTTTATACACCGCATAGCTTACGGCCTCGACCGCGTTTCGTGACGCGACTATAAATAAATGGTAAAAGGTTTTGACATGATATATGGTACCGCCAAATAAACCTCATTTAAACATAATTAAAATTCAGGTGTTGAAATAAGACGGAAATACTTTGAGGCGACATTTACTTTGTGGGAAAACTTTGTAAAATAAATGAATGGAGATTTGGTCACTGGCGGAGGTTCTATTAATATAAATAATGGGCTCTTTCTTTCAGTCCAAGTTAACTATTATGTTATTTTAAGCACAAAAGTCTGTGAATGTGGCCCGATATAATTTATGTACTTCTTAATTTTATTCTAAGAAATAAAGAAAGAAACCTTTTTCCTTATCCAGCGGGTTGGAAGAAATGTGTAGGTAGGATATTTAACGTGGAGCGTAGTGAGTGATGCTTACGTCGGTTTGTCGCGAAATTCAGCATAATCTTTAAGACTCTGCTTCACTGACAAAGACGTCGTTTCCGCTGCAGATTATACGCTCTTCTGTTTCACTAAGTACTGAGTAGGGATGGGTCTAAAATTAATAAGCTGCTAAATTAACACTGCTATATTTTTTTAGTGTCAACACCTGTTAAATAAATTCTGAAACAGTTGTTAAATCTAGCAGTCACAACTCACAAAAAAAACCAAAAGAATAGAAAAAGAAACAAAAATAAATAATATTAATAAACAAAAATTACGAATACTAATAAAAACAGACAAAAAAAGAAATTGTTGCAAATAAATTGATTCTTATTTTAGATACATACGCCAACAGAAAAAGTTGACAGTCCTAAGTTGTGAAAAGTATGAAGGAAATGAGAATTAATTATGTTAACAACCTGTCTGTGATTAAATTTAACAGTTGCTAAAAATAACTGCTAATTTAAAGTGTTAATTATTGTTAGCATTAGCATTTAGCAGTGTTATTATTTTTTAACACTTAAGCCCATCTCTAGTACTGAGCTGTACACAATCAGCGCGATATTTGCCAACCCTACCTTTTCTGCATTTACGGTAAGAATCCCAGTCGTTGAATTTGTGCAACTTTGGGATTAATTCTAAGTCCAAAATAAGGTACACTAAATCTTAGGGATTCATTACACACAGAATTGTAGGAGTAAATTGAAAGGAGGTCTTACTGAAATTATAACTAATTGAGAAGTATGGAAGAAGACATTTTGTGGCGACCCACGACGACCACGACGACACAAGATAATTGGGATAAGCCTAGGGAATGATGTCGGACTGAACACCAACATTACTACTGCTACATTTCTGTAGACAAAAAAAAATAAAACAATATTTTACGAACAAATAACTGCGGTTATTTTCCAAAGACATAATTCGAAGGTTAAATTGATGAAAATTGAATACAAAAGCAATTTTAAAAGCGCCTAGTTGATTGAAACTATGAAAATTGATAAATCAAATGAATTACTTTGATCTTTGAAGCAGAAACAATCTAAATGATATTGAACACGGCGGTGTTTGCGATGTTTTATTAGATTATATGAGATAGAAAACAGATTCTTATTTTTTAAATTCGATCACTTGTTTGGTTTAATCGAATTTATTGTACAATGGCTTTTTTGAGAAAAATAAGTTTATGACACTCAGCTTTTTATCAGTGACAGATATTTCGTACTTATCAGAGTTTAAAAAATAGGTAAACAAACTTATAATTTTATGATTTTATAACATTGATTTAGATTTAATCGATAAGGTATTTTACTACTAAAAAAAAACATTGAATGAAAACATTTGAAAGATGATACTAAAATGGGACGATTTGTGAAAAAAAAAAACAGGAAAACAGATAAGTTACATGCTTTTGAAGTTATGATTCTATAGGTACTTGTGATGCAAAACGTTATTCGTACTCGATACTGCATATCTACCATGGCGTAACTTGCGAGTGGCATCACACGGCATTAGTGCTGTCTCTGTTTATTATAGACTATAAAACGCTTTTAGATTTTAAAACAACTCCATAATGTTTGGGTTTTTTAAACATTATTTTTTCAATTCATCTTGTGTTTCTATTGATTTATATAATAAAAAAACAACAAATCATCATCTGCCTAGCCTTTTCCCAACTATATTGGGGTCGAATCCCAGTCAAACCGGATTCAGCTGAATACCAACCAAATACCCTTTTCAATTTATTTGCTAAGTTCTAGGTACTACACGTACATCGTTAAAAGTACAGGAAGTTGGCATCATGAAATTCAGGAAACCATTTTAAACTTAAAACATTGCACGGTTCAGTAATTGGGTTGCTGAGGTCAGCTGACAGGCGTTTCGTAGAATATTCTGCCTTCGGTTTCACTCAAACCTGACTTCGAAATAAGTTTTATATTTTTCAACATGTTTTCTTTTTTATTGTGTCAAACGAACTTATACAGAGAAATTCTAAGAAAATTTGTACCAAAATGTCTGTCTAATATTGTTTGTGTAATATTGGTATAGATTGGATTTTATTTGCAAAGCATTTAAGTAGGGTTGTAGCTGCGTAGGAAGTGTGTGAAGACGTCTAAATGGATAGTTTTTCAATTGAATAACATCACATAAGCAGAGGTGAACCTAAAGTACACCGACATTTCGTAAGATATTTTTTTAAATCAGTATTACACATAATACTTCCGTTACTGAGTGACTGACTGACAGACAACGCACAGCCGAAACTGCTGGTCGTAGGAAGCTGAAAGCTGAAGTTTGGCATGTAGGCTCCTCGGGGACTGTAGGGGAGCACTAAGATAGGATGATTTCCCACAATTCCTACGGGAATGGGAAAAACGGGGCAAAAGCTAGTTCTATATAACAGGGGCCAGCCTGCTACTGAGAAATTCCTGATGGAAAACTTCAATAACTAACATACACTATCACAAGAGTTCCACAAAGATCTAGAGGTAAAATATAACATGTTATGTAAGTCAGCCACACAACCTGTCACTACAAAGTCCGTTACGAACTCTTACCCGTCAACTCTATTCCAAGTTAGTTTTCAATTAGACCTTCAGTCCTAATTGAAACTTGACCCAGTAGGGGCGATAAGCGTGATAACATGTACCTACAACTTTATAAAACGTATGTATCTAAACCTAGATAGGTACATCTGTACCCATCACGAGAAAGAAAATATGAGAAAAGGTCCACTGCCATGAGATATGGGTCCCCAAATCGAATGTTGTAATTAACATCCATGAGAAAATATTGCTTATAACCTCCAAGTTTGACAGAGATAGCATTATTATTAGTAGGTCTAATTAGATGAGCCCCATGTTAATAATGCTGATCATCGATTTGACATAATTCCATTACTCGTACTTTACAACAACGACGAGGCACGCACAAGCAAGTTGATAGACGTACGAAACGCCCCGCGGGACCACAAAACCCTCAAAGGCTGCAAGTATCTATCGATTATTTCAGTTGTTAATCAACGTTGTAATTACCAGACGCTAAAGCGAATGAAACCATAATGATGATAATTAAACATGCAAGCGCGCAAAATTATTAATTGTACCGAGGCGGGCTGCCGACGCAGCTAACATTTATTATTCAAATGCTTTGGTTCAATCTCGAGTTCATCCAGCTTTTGGCGGAGGTCAAGGTCAAGCAGAACTACCAGCGTCTGGCTATAGTCATTTATCCTAACAAAGACAGGGGTATTAACTAGGTTTGAGTACAGAGTCCGTGTTCGCTGTCAACTGTACGGAGCGCGAGCGAGCGCCGAGTGGCCAGTCACAACATTACATCGAGTTGACGTCCCCTGCTAAATTTACTCGACGTGGAGTGACGTCTGAACAAGCTCTTGTACTTTTGAGTGCCAGCGTCCAAATCGATTGTGTTTGGCGAGAAAATAGGTAACTTTGTTTGTTTATAAATAATTAGACAATTAAGAGTGTGGTTAGAGAATTATCAGCATTTTTCATAGTCTCTTTCAGGTCTCATGATACCAATATACCAACCTGAATATTTCACAGCTGATTTTTACAGCGCTCAACTAGAAATATTCATCAAAGCACATTTACAATCTAATTAAAATGAAAATGTATTCAACGCAAATCTTATCGTCTTACATTTGCAATTTTCACCTCTCCGCTATCGATGAACTAATTTCACTAATTACAAATTTCCCATTTAGCTCGTATTCTCAATGAGAACGTACTTATACATAGATAAGGGAGGCTTTAGGTTAATTGCTTAAAGGGCTATTCGTAATAAAAGCGGCCCCTAATCGCGCTAATAAAGCGCAGGCACACACGAACAGCCCTGTTACAAGCCGGAAACACCGTAAAAGTGTCAAATCATTAACTGAAATTACTTTTCCGTTCGTACTCGCGGACCGTGGAAGGAATACGTGAAAACACAAAGCAACTTTAAAAATAAATCAACAACCTCTAATGACCTAAGCTATGGTTTGCATAACCTGTGTCAAGACATCTATAATTCTTAAACGACATTTGATTTCTTAGAAATATCGTCCGTTTATACTGGATAACTTTTTTTCCAGTGCGCAAACTTTGAGAACCACTTCTGCCCATGTAAATGAACAACAAAAAAAAAATTGAGTCTCCCATACAAATTGCGGTCAGTTGATGACAATTTTGTATGGGAAGTTCAAATTTTTTTTTAGGAATTGACTGGCTTTCTTGGGGAAAGTTGTTCATTTACATGGGCAGAAGTGGTTCTCAAAGTTTGCGCACTGGAAAAAAAGTTATCCAGTATAAACGGACGATATTTCTAAGAAATCAAGTGTCGTGTGTGTAAGTTTGCGCACTGGAAAAAAAATTACCCAGTATAAGGTGAATTTCCTCAAACCAACGTAATGGTTCATTCGAATTTCATTGTAAACAACGTCATAGAAAATTGTGGAATCAGATAAAATTAAATTTCGGACTTCGTGGACTGGAAAAATATTTTCAGGAATATGCATTTATGATGATAGTACCTGGCGGGTTTGTATCTACATCAATATCCATTAGGCTAGTCACTGTGCTGTCCGAATAATCGCATTAAAGCTAAATTGATGCGGTCGGCGACGACGTCCATGTATTGATCAAATTCAAAACACGCGAATGAGGGCACTGTGTAGTGCTGGCAGTATATGTCAACAGTGGAAAACCGGCGAGTTGCCATTTAAGTGTTTAAGTATTTAAGTGTTTAAGTATTTATTTATTTATTTATTTATTTATTTATTTATTTATTTATTTATTTATTTATTTATTTATTTATTTATTTATTTATTTATTTATTTATTTATTTATTTATTTATTTATTTATTTATTTATTTATTTATTTATTTATTTAAGGATTACCAACGAGAAGATCTTATTATCTATGATTTCAGATAGGTACGGGGAATGAAAACGTTTCCTTTTGCTTTAGATTTTAAACGCATCATGAATGTTTCCTTAAAGTGTTGACTGAGTTCAACTGTTTTCTATTTTTTTATTTATTTTTGCATAATATTCCTTTTTTATGTTTTTTTTTTTAATTAGCTTGCTATTAAACAGGTAAAACAGGCAGACGCCCAGTTAATTTAAAAGAGCCCAGTGGGGTACTTATGCTTTCAAAAGCTTGACAGAAACCGTAGGCGTAACATTACGTAGGTAAAAAAGAAAGAGTAATTTCCAGAAGATAAAAATAGGTATTCATAAAAGATCCGTCTGAAAGCTGGATTTAGTTTATTTACATACATTCACTTGTGGTTCCGTACCCTTGAATACAGGATGAGCATCAATTAAGCAGCCTCCTCGGCACGGTCCCGCTACGGTTATACGAGCTCGTACTATGTAGGACGTTACGTAAGTACCGCGGACCTACGAACCCACGCGAGCGACGCCGACCAACCATTATTATATTATTTATGGACTAAACAGTACAAAGTAGCGCAAAAATACCGGTTATTATACTTTTATGACTGGTGTTGAGCGTGCTTTAAATAAAAAAAGTTTAAGTACGAACATTTGTTTGTTCATGTTCGCGAAATATACAAACAATTACATATTATATGTCGCAGATAAAAAGCTGTTCAATAAGAGACGAGCAACAGTTAAATTGAAAAAAGTGGTAAAGTCGGTGTACGGCTCAGAGGTAGTTTAGCTAGTCATAAAAGTGGTCCTTCGAACAGTTAAACATAACATCCGGCTCGAAGGACCACTTTTATGTACAGCTCAGAGGTAGCTAGTTACTTACAGTTGGGTGTTGGATGTGAGTTGACGAAAACCACAGACTTCACAATAATTTAGTTTATTCGTAAAAGTTACACAAAAGTTCCGTTGGATGCTAATCCGCGGTTATAGCGATACGGTAGCTATTGGTCAGCTAAATAATTATAATTAAGTAAATTAAACAAGTAGCGAAAAGTAGGTCGCAGCGTCAGCAATTTGCCTGTACGTGAACCGTACAGTCGGCACGAGCTTTTCATTGCAGTACAACAAGATTGTCCAGTTTCGTTAGTGCCCTTATCATAGTAAAAGCTACTAACACAGTCAATCACATACAGCAGAGCAAATTTAAATAAAGAAATCTATTTATCTAGCCTATTTGGTCCCACTGCTGGGCAACGGCCTCCCTCTCCCTATTCCACACAACTTTGTCATTTCCTCTGTCGGGTCAGTCCTTTCGGTAGGAGTCGAGCTCGTCCCGTCATCTTCGCCTTGGCCTACCGCGATGTCTTTTGGCATTTAATGGGAGCCATTCGGTGTTTCTTTTTGCCCATTTCTCATCTGACATGCGGCAGACATGTCCAGCCTAGTCCCGCTTAAGCTTAGCGGCCTTCTGGGCAACGTCAATGATTTTAGTTTCGAAGCGCAGTGTTGTGTTCCTTACGCGGACCGAGAGATGGACCCCCAGGATACTACGCTCCATGTCTCGCTGGCAAACCTCGAGCTTGGACCTCTGCTGAAGTGTCGAAGACCAAGTTTGTGCACGATATGTGAGAATGGGGAGAATACACATTTCCATAATTCTCCGTTTGAGACGTAGTAGGAGATCTCATTTAGGAGATCTTTCATTGCCCAATAGCTCCACCAGACGCTTTCGGTGCGTCGAGCAACTTCTTTGTCTTGTCACGTCTGGAACTATTTGACCCAGATAGATATAGTCTTGGACATATGCAATATTGACATATAAATATTATTCTTTCTTTCTTTCTCTTTCAATATTCTCACCCTATATGTATAATCTTCTTTTGGTGCTGTTCTTCATGAGTTTGGTCTTTGACATGTTCATCCTAAGCTAAATCTCTGGTTGAATTTCAACGTTTGACTTCTCGCTTCCCCAAACAGGCACTCGAAACGGCATTTAAAAACTTAAAGAACTTCGTCGATTTTTTGGATTGGCATCTCCAATTAAAATGGATCTTATTAATTTCTTTTTGATTAATTATTTCTTTCGTCGCCTCCAATAAGTCCTATGAATATTTAAAACTCAATTGAAATATTATTGTGCCTTTGATTTCATTAACACTCATTTAAACGTTCTAAAAGAACAAAACGATTACTAAGAGAATTTAATTTCGTTCGTACGTGGAATACTTTTGAAAATGGGTTTTCCATTAATAGCAAATAAATGAGAAAATGTTGTTTGGACCGAGTATTTGCTAAGCGTTGGTAAATTCGAAATAAAATGTAAATAAATTGGTAAAGTGCGTGCAATAAACTGGATTTTAGGGACTTGTTAAATTTTAACAGCATTCAGAGGGTTAAGGCTCGTAAGTTGGAAGGCTTGGCGCCACAGCCCACTTTATGAGCGGGTATTCCCACGGTGACATTACCACCACCAAATCGAAACCTTCGCGTATTATTACCTTGTTTTTTGTACAATAACCGCGAAATCCCCATTTCGGTGAATGAGAATGTATGTAGTAGGATCAGCCAATGTTTTTTAAACGAGTCCTCATTAGCTTGTCGTGAAATAACCTTTGAAATTCATATTTTTCGAAATCGAAAGGGAGACATTTGGAGATATGAAATTGATCCGCTTTTGTTGGATATTACGATGGCCTCACTTTTATTTTATATTGTGATCACTTGTACAGCCTGACAAACAATCAGAAACTTCTCTGTAATGGACGTTTAATTATAATTATTCCTCGTAAAAATTAAAGAACGAACATTGATCGCAGCGGTGCGAAGTCCACTTGACGGACTTAATTAAAAGACGGCCGACACTTTTAATATTGTTCTAAAACATCAGAGACCAATTACTGCAGCCAAAAGTAATACGATTCATTTTGCATATTGAAATTTACGACAAGTATTATTCAAAGAACGAGCAGTATAATCCTGAGTCTTAGGAACTTTTAATGAAATATAGAAAAAGGAAGATTGTCGTAAATTTTGCCGCAAAGTTGGAGGCTAAGAAGGGATGGCGCTGGGATATTTGGAGGCCTACGACCGAGGACACCGGAGCTCGCTTGTCGCTGAATGAGTTGTGTGCAACGCTCCGCAGACAATACAACCTCATTTTAAATGATAATATTGTAGATTTTACCGTTTGGAAAACGTGGACGCAACCTCCTTGAACTCTACTCTACTCTTTTTATCGACAATCTGAAGTGGCAACTTGGAAAACTCTCTTCAGCTAATTTGTTACTAAAATAATTTTCCTGTTTTCTTTACTTAGTTCAGCGTTCATTAAAATTTTCAAGTAAATTAAGTGGTTCTTGTTCAGATTTGATACGTCCTTGGTAACTTTTTAAAGTAACAAAACGTTTGTGATGAAGCACAGCGGGCACCGGTGGCCGGGTGAATGACACGTCACTGCACTATTAATCACTCGAAGGTAAGCAGCTGGCACTCAGCTGACACTCTATCTACACTAATAATTTCGCGTTACACAATTCAGTGTTTATAATACCTGGGACTACGAACCTGTGATTTATCTACCAATTAATCTGACGTAGATGACTTCATGGCTATTCAAAAGATTGACGTAAAGTTATGTTTCTTTTGGAAAAATAGGAGCAAAACCTTATTTCATACAGGTGGGCCAAAAGAAATCACACTATTGCTCTATGCTCTTATTTTTGCAAATGGGGGCCAATGTCAAATCTGTTTTGACGTTTGTGGACTAGACAGATGTAGAATACAAGTGAACAAGCCATGGAGCAATACACTCCCCAAGAACGCGAAATAATCGTGTCTATTTTTTTGCGTCACAATTCGTCTGTGGTGTTGGCGTAGCGCGAATTCCGTCGCCGATTCCCCGGTCGTCCGACACCGACTGCGCAAACACTGCGCTGATTTGGCCACCAACCTTGAAGAGTATGGGACCACACGAGACGTTGCCAAGAGTGGCCGGCCGCACTTTCGAGAACGCCGCTGGTCATACGACAACAGTGGACCGTGCGCGCTATAGGCCCATTTTAACCGAGTTTTTTCTGCCGCAATTGGACGAATTAGGACTGGAGGACATGTGGTTAAAAAAATCTAAAGGTTCAAATAAACATAATCAAAAAACAGATTCGAAGTTTTTCATTTAGAAAAAAAAGGCTAATTATTTTTGAGGCTAATAACAACTTATTAGGCGACTAACTAATTAGTTACAAAAAATAATGACTTGGCGGCTAATATTAACAGTGGGATGTCATACGTATATGTGTTTTAATTGGTGTAAGAGCGAGCGAAGCGAGCTCGGGACTTGGGGCACCCCGACTCGGACAGGTTAGGTTAGAAGGGAATGGCGGGGTCAAGTGAGCGAGCGAAGCGAGCGAACAGACCCCGCCATCCCCTTCGTGGTTATTTTTTTTAAACCACCCAAAAATATTTATTTATTTATACTAGAATCACTGTCAATTTAAATTTAAACAGAGCTCACAACTCTATATAAAGCTGCTACTTTATATTTAAAATGCTACTTCACTGTAGCTGCCAACCTATTATTTTTGCTACCCATCTTAATTATTTTTAAAACCCTATAACAGGTTAGTTTGTCGCCGCGTTAAATACATGCCGAAAAAAAATGAGAGCCAAACAACATCGGATGACTTCTTTTGGCTCACCTTGTATGAAAGTGTATCTGAGTATATTTCTTCTGTCTTCTTTTCGACCTGAGTACTAAAAGACAATTCTAATTTTCTAAATGCCAATATGTCTCTGTTATCCCCGACATTTTATTTTGCATCCATCATATTCCTTCCCCTTTAGCGCTCCGTAAAAAAGTGTAGGTTCAGAACAAAAAATTAATTACTTTTGCGGCTTATAATAAATTACCAACGTGAAATTTGTATTATAATGTACGGTGGAAACGTTCCAGTGTGGCCACACGGCGCGCTGAATTCAAATAAAAAAGTTTTTATTTTTCTTTTCTTTTTTCTTTAAAAAAACGTTGCCCCACACTAGGAATTTCTCCTGTATCGTGGGTGCGTTTACAAACATACAATCTCGCATACACAAACAGCCAGACCCGGAACAGCTATCCGTAGGCCATACAAATATTTGTTCCGTGCGGTAATCGAACCCGCGACTCGCAGTGCTGCAGCCAATCGCTCGACCACTGCGCCAACCGTGTCGTCGTTTTGAAACATAAACAGTTGGAATGGAGTCGCACTGCCTGCGCCTGCGCCTGCCCGGATAATCTGAATCTAGAACAAACACCGACTACTGTTGAGCTGTCCGATCAGATGATCCAGATTTTTGTTTGCCCGACGTGATATGACTGCAAACGAATTACGTCGTCTTTGATCATTGACTCTGATATATTTAGAATTCGAAAAATTAATGCTTAAAATATATTTTCAGCGATAGAACGTGATTTATCAGTATCAAACGATGAAGTCGCTTAATGGAGATGAATTTCGGGGTATCTTTCACTTCATTTTGTTCATACCTTACGTTATAGGTACCTCTGGGTTGTCAAAATTTTGTCATCAAAAATTATGAGGATAATTTTCGTTATCAATGTCTGGCTATTATTCAGCAAAAATGTTATAAAGTCGTTTCGTTTAGTTTACTGTGAAGGGGTATAATAATGATCTGCTTTAAATGTATATCATTTTTTAAGACATTGATGTGGGCTACATCGTCAAACATTGAATAAATACTGAGAGAAGCATTTTCTGTTGAATACTTTAAAATATATCGGGTGAAATCTTACAAATTTAATAAAGTCAAAGAGTAAATCTTTGACTTTATTAAATTTGCAAGATTTCACCATTCCACCACCAAACATAGTTTTGAACACAAACTGAATTAACGGGAACGAAGGCCGCGATAAAAGGGAACTAAATGTTTATTATAAAGTTATAAATGAAGTCGAAGCTATTGTTAGTGAGGAGGAGGAGAGGGTGCGTATTACTTGTGTCGGCATCTGGAGGCGAGCCTGAGGGCTCCAGGGATCGGGTTTTCACAGTTCATTAGAGATTCGGAAGGCGACCCTGGCGCACGATAACATATCGCTGAATGAACTTTTATCCCCGATTGTTCGTATATTGCTAAAATAAATTGTTGCTAAATTGGTTCGTGCTCCAACATATTTTATTTTTAAAGCCATTTTGATATTACATAAAGTATAAAAGGATTTTCCCGTGTTCAAATTAAAATAACGCCCGCGCTTACAGAAACGTCGTACATTGTGCTTATAAATATATATATACACACTCAGAAAATTACAAAAATACTTTGTCACAGAATAATACGAGTTTGATTGATAACGTCGACGGTCTGGACATCGTTTCATTTGCCGATCCTTGTACATAAGCGGATTGGCATCAAGACTGTCACTAGACATACAAGGTTAAACAAAAAGAAAAGGAAAAGCAAACATTGTATAACACGTTTATGTACTCAAATCTGCGATGAAGCTGAACGTCGTAAGTACAAGAAGCCAGTATTCATATTCTTCGTGCCTGCTAAAAATAAACTGTCGCGCACGTAAATAGAAGAGCGAATTGAAATTCCAGTTCCATAAGATTATTTTGCCCGATTCTTATTCGGGAATTTTATGTATAAAGAAATTGGGAGATAGGAACCTTTAACAGTGCTGTGAGGAGGGACGTACGTAAGCTTTGAATGTAGGAAGATAATAAAATGTAAGACGAATATGGAAGGTGGGCTGGCGAGCGCGATGCGGTGTGCGGGAGGGGGGGCACGGATCGTTAGCGCCGCGTGCGTCCCTCCCTGACCAACACCACGGAATAGACAGGTACAGAAGGTCTGGCTCAGAAGTAGATGATCAAGTCACTGTTAACTTCATCTAGCCTGAGGACGTTCTTCCTTACATTTGAAGATTCGCAGTGTACCCCAACGATGACGTATCTACGGCTAATATGGCCATTTCACTATTTAGCTTATTAATTATGAGAGCTTTCTTGACAACTTTAGTTCTCTGTCGGATGTTCTATGGATTCTATCCTGCAGGGGGAATCAATTTTGCTTTCAGTCAAGTTATGGCGTAAACGCTCTCACGTGTCTACGTACAGCAATTGAATATACACTCGTGGTTGCCATTCACCTATGTTCTTTGACCGAAACCAAAATTGTTAATATGTCGCAGAAAATGTTTGCACATAAAAGATACACGGTAAACATTTCTAGTAGGTAGTCGAGGGAGCGTGATGAAATGCGCAAGTACTCAAGCGCCCCGCTGCAGAACACCCCGTCATTTTCGTCAAAAGTGTGGTACTCGTAACAGTGGGACAGATCCCTGCGCGTCCCCAGAGCGGAGGACATTCATTGGGATCCACACGTTGAAATAAGTAATAGTAGAGCACGACGCTGATTTTCAACAGTCACCAAAACGTGACAAATGGAAATCAATATCTTTCACTCGTTGTATGGAGCCGGCCTTCTGTAGATCGCTATCTATTCCGTGGCAGAGTCCACGCTTCTCTCTGATTTCATCATCCCCTGTTTCTTACCCACATTCCGTTTTGAATATGTGCCCATTATTGTAACATATGAAGGTACACAAAAGGCTTACGCCTTAGTTAAGCCTCTAGATTTTAATCAAGGTTTCGGAATGTGGAGAGCGGGGTAATTACGGATATGTGTATGTATTATACTAATGGAGTGAGCAGCTATTATGTAGATCAAATAATATGTGCCAATGTACATGTAGTACTTAGTGTTTTGTTCATCACACATCAAACACTATTGTGTCAGCACTATTGTGGACTGCAACAATTTCTGATTTCCTGATGAAACTTTGCCTTCATTTTTTATGTTTAAAAGGAGTTTCCCCAGCGTTTTTGCTGACAATAATAAATTTAATCATATTTTCATGATAACGGCGAACCCATGCTACAGTCGGCATCCATCACAAACGATAAAAGAGGAAGTTAAACCTCTGATCATTATTTGAAATGCTATCTCCCATTGTAAAGGATAGCCTTAAATTAAAGCGATCCCCGGCGGGACTTAATGCGGAGGTATCATTATCCTCCACAAAATGTTTTATAACAAAATCTTTAAGGTCGAAGTTCGGGATTTCCACCAATCTCGATACACTGATTCAGTTAATCTCGCGGTACAATGTTGTTTTTCACATTTTCGACGGTTGTGCAGCGAGTCACCGCTCGACGAGCAGAGCCTCAAAGGAAGCTCGTAATTAAGTTGACTCGAGTTCCTTCAGTACGACGGCAAGTAAACGATATTAGCCTTCGGAGCGGTTACATAGCCAAATATTTGACCGAATACACCCAACAACTGGTATCGGCACAAATAATCTTCGCTGTCGTCTACATATATTACGTATGAAGAGTGTTTTCGTAAAGTATTTACACATTCGCGATTTATGTAAGTAAAACTTGGATCATAATTTTCTATGTCATTGTAAACATTGTAGGAGAATTCTCGACGCGCAACGTTACGTAGCTAAGACGATCTAAACGCCACTTTTTATGCTAAGAAGGGGAAGCGGTCGGTAATCTGCGGTAAGTGCGGCAGGTGCTACGCGAGCGCTACGAGCTACGAGTGTGCTACGAGCTACGACGCTACGGTGCTACGTGCCCGTAGTACAATGAACCATTCCAACGTTGTGTGAGAAGATCTATTAGAATACAGTGACGACACACATTTGATAAATGAGATATTTATCTTGAACTTACTCTTAAGTGATTGAATTATAATCATAATGAAAATATGTAAATCCATTTCAGCCTTCTTATCTCGGTACAAAGAAAAGGTTAAATCTTTTTATTTGTAGAATTTATTTTTATGAACGTATATATTTAAAACTGTTTTATTAAATACTTAACTAACAATATACACTAGAAATAAAACTAAACACTCCTAACCAAGTTCACGCTAAAATATGGCGTCAAAAAAATCATCAGAATCGCTGTCGACTGGAAGTGTGCCCAAAAGACTGGCGGCACGCCACGTAGTACAGCAATGCTTATCCTTTGTCCAAGGTAAAAGCCACCCCTGGTTAATACGATTAAATCAAACACATATAGACAGTTACATAGCATATTAATATTAAAATAGCCGAAAATAAGTTAAGCTCAAGAAAAATATATCGTAGTAGAATACCAAAAATATATTTTATACCGAAACGCCTCATAAACGTAATTCTACTTATACTTCCAGAAGCTTTTCAGATGTTATTCAGCAATACATGGAGTAAAACGCTACATATAAGTAGTATTACAATATTTCGGAGGTATATTAAGGACTTCCAGGAAATACTCGTGTGAATGAAGACTTCATTATGAATATCGTTTTACTGAAAGCATTGAAGAACTTTTTTGAATATCAAAGAAAATATTACCTACCAGTTTATTACCATGGCGCTGAGCGCTGTTTACCGCTCTAGAAGTAGTTAAAAATACTAAAGGAAAAGGTGGTTTTCCTTTTCTTTAAGTATTTTTAACTGCAAAGCAATTCAGTTCCTGACTTCGAAACTGCATTTTTGTGTATCATAGTACGGTCAACTGCAACTCAGAAGTTACACTTGAACTTCTAAAACCAAAACTGCTACGAAATAAAGGCGCTACCGGAGTTAAATTGTTTATTTATTTGTTAATATGGCACTTCAACGGTTCATTCACTGGATTATAACAAAGAGAAATTAAATTCATGTCTAAATATTGTGATAATTTCCCATTTTCCAAGTCAAAGGACCTACTCGACTCAGTAGCCATTACTACGAAAAAATACGTTCGATTAATGTCTTCGTGTCGAATGTCTCGATGACTCGAGGTGGAATCGAGCTGAACAACGTGACTTGGAATACAGGCCTCAGGCATTTACAGAAGTGCACAGCACTGGCAGAAATATCAAAGATTCAAAGACATGTTATATATAAGCTAGTAGAAAATATGTATAAATGTACAAGCGGAGTAAAAAGGGGAAGGGGAATTTTTCGAATTTTTAGATGCCCTATGAGTTCTTCCCCTCCCCTTTTTTCTAATAAGTTTTGATGTAATTAATAAAGACTCATCATTATAATACTCATAAAAAGACAATACAAGATATCGTTATTAAACTGGTTATGCCAACGAATAATTGCGAAGACCGTAAGATTGTAGTAAATCTTAATTAAGAGCGTTTACGCGGTACGGCTTTTCATACAAACTTTCAAATCCTTATTCTTCAAAATGAATGAACCGATTTTAACGAAACTTGGTATGCATACGCTAGATATCCAGGTCTAAATAGTTATCAGAAAACATTTTTGAAAAAGATTTCAGAGGGCTCGAGAGAGCGATTTTAAGTTTTCTATAGAAAGTGAAAAATCACTATGTCCTTCCCCCTGAACTCTTTTTCAAAAATGTTTTTTGATAACTATTTAGACCTGGATATCTAGCGTATGCATACCAAGTTTCGTTAAAATCGGTTCATGCATTTTGAAGAATAAGGACTTGAAAGTTTGTATGAAATGACATACGGCGTACACGCTCTTAAGTTTTAAACTGTCTATTAATTGTGAACAGATTAATTTATTTTTGAATACAATAAATCCCATCCAGAGATAGTTTACAATAAATATTTGTCTTATTGAGAAGAGAGTTTACAATTTAGTAATAGTTATGTTATAGTAATACTCAGTCGGATCATGTAGCTCATTAATGTGTATGTTGTGACTACCTGTAATTGAGTGTGCATCATACGACAACGTATTGTGTAACAAATTTGTATTTTGCAGAAGTTTTATGTAGTGTATTTACTCGTTGGTAATTCATAAATAAATTAATCTTTGTACACACTATTGTAAGATAATAAAAATTATACCTTGCCTCAGACGTGCGGTGGGTCTTACCACAGAGAAGGAAATATCACAGTGTAGGAATAACCCCATCAATTCAGTGCTAAGCGTAGTGATTATAGCAGTGTTCCCGCAAGACCCTACATTATGCGTGTGTGTGTACGAGAGAGGTGTGAACGTATGAGGATGTGTGTGTGCATAATGAACGATTTCCACCTGAACGTGATATTTGACGAGCAGTGCGACACAATGGCGAGCGTTTACGACAGACTCGTGAGATAACAGCTCTGTTCAATGATCGTGTATGTTACAGAATTTTGAAGTTGATATTAAAAATGAAAGAGTTGTAAAATGACTATCTCTAAATACCATAAAATTGAGCCACTTTCTGCCTCTACATGTTTTTTCGCTTAGTTCTTTTAAACCTCGCAACGGAGTGCCATAAGATTTTCGCTTACAGAAAGAGCGATAAACGAGGACGATTTTTGTGTATATTGGCACATACAACGTGTAACAGAATAAACGCAATACCTTTTAACAGGTCATTCAACACCGAAATCGCAACAAAAAATCAGCTGTTCAGTACATTTTGTCGAGGTAAGCGCACATAAATGTATGGGAAAGTCGATTTTTTTTCTAGATTCCAGGGTTGGTCCCTTAGTAAAAGTTGTTCATAATGATGAGTTCAATGACCCCTTAAGAGGTATTGCGTTTATTCTGTTAAACAATGTATAAATAATTTAAACAATTTAAGTTTTGAATAAATTATTATTGATATAAATTAAAATATTTATATTGTCTCCGTCTCAGCCCTCAGACTATTTACAAAATTGAGGGTACAGGGCGGACCAAGGTTAATTTCAAACATAACACCCGTACTCCTTAATTATATCCGTAATTTAAATTTATCATCATCTTTCAAACAAAGAAAAGGGAAAACCGTAAAGCGACATAGCTTTAATAATAAATTCTAAATTGCGAATAACCTTTGTATGTGGGTGACTGTGACAACGAATAGTACATAGGGTGGGCTACCCGTCTCGCTGAACACTAACAATTGCCTTGTACGGGAAATATTTAATGATTAGAGCACGACCTGGGACTATTTGGGGCATATTATTACCTAAGCGACGATTTAATCGAGCCGACTGCGCCGTTCCATTGTGTGACAACGCCCAAATAATTTAGTCACACCATTACCGGTAATATGTATTCATTGTTCACAGCGGCCAACTGTTGTGCGACCGAAATCAATCATGCGGCTACCCACTAATGAGCCATTAAATATTCCTGTTTACACCGGAACAAAGGCTTAACTGATGATATATTATTACTAATCTACTTATGCGCACAAAGCCCACCTCCCTCAACTTTCCTAATCTATATTATTGCACGAAAACCTTAATAATGGATCGCATACGTCCCCAGACCTACAAAAATAAACTTTAGGAAACGATCACTTTTCATGACGTAAGGGATTTTCTGAAATACGAACTATAAATGGCTGAAAAGGGATGACATATTTTTTATGAAACGTTATTACGCTCGTGTAAAATACCTAAAAGAAAACGTAAGCGATTTTTTAACCATTCATCTAGAGTCCCCTTACAGTTATGTTCATGATTTGCCATTTGAACCTCAGGTCCAATGTAAATATCGTATTGCTCATAACTAGGGATAACAATTGCTATCCACGTAAAACAAGAAAAGACTTGCAGATAACAAACCATCTAATCTCCGCAACTCTGTATTTAGGTACACAAGTTTCTAGCCACGACTTACAAATATAAAATGAAAATCTTTCACAATACATTCTGAACAAATAACTTGAGCAAGTCTGAATAAAGGAAACAACGACACATCTACAAAGATTGTAAGAAACCTCGAGCCCTCCAACTTTACCCACAATATTGAAGATCCCTCGAACATTGCCGTCGGATAAAATATCTGTACAAATATTAATTTCTCTATGATAAAAAGGGTAGAGGAACAATGTATTCGGGGCGGGAAGCCGCGCTGAAAATCAATACAGTTGAATATGTGAAAAGAACATCTTTGAGGAAGCTGTATTATTTACGAACACATATTAAACGAGACCTAGTTTGTAACTTCCCAGTAGTTGTGCATTATCTATTCACTATGCGGGATCTAGGTTACATGCGGATCAAATAACACTATCATACGTTCAGAAAGGTACGTTAAGCTTTAAATCCAATTAGCAGATATACTGAAGCTCATTCACAAGCATGAATATCAGATAGTCTCATTGACAATATCCAAACAGCAGCTGTTTTGTGTCACAATAAAATAGCGTGGTAACTCAAGCTCTGGTAAGTCGTACATAAAAGAGAATCATGCACCTGTGACGGGTCGCGGCTCGTAAAGCCAGGAACTCGTTACTTGATCGACGTGAAGGAGAGGTAGTGTGTGTATGTGCTCGCACTTGATAGCTTTTGTAGGCAGACAAAAGATAGAACATTACCCTCCTTCTGAGACGACGTATAAAAAATACGGTACAAATTTGATAAAAATGGTACGGCAGTACTACATATACAGGATGTTCCAGAAGTGCGGTCATATTAAAAGGTAATGTTGGGGAGCTGATATATATTACATTAGGTAAGGAAAAAATAGAAAAAAGTGACTTTAAAAAAAACATCGACTAAAAAGTTCCGAACAAATGACTTTTACAGCAGTCTGCTACAATTGATGACATTTACTTTAGTTTAATCACAGATTTAATGTCACCAGCTGCATCAGACGGCTTGATTTTTTTTTAATTGGAGCTTTTTACTCGTTTTTTCGTGGTCGATTTAAAAATGTCACTTTTTGTGTATTTTCCCTAATCTAAATCAGCTACCCAACATCACCCTTAAATATGAACATGCACTTCTGGAACACCCTGTATACATAATTTTCTATAGCAAAACGTTGCCATGGACTTTTAATTTTACTCTAACAAAACTACCCTTGAATTTTTTCGAGTTTTGACGGGTTGATAACGCTTGGGTTGCATTACGAGTGCTTTTCGGTTACTACAATATTTAATTTACCCCACGTGAATTTACTTTAGTGCCAACTGAGCGTGACATCAAGCGTCCTTGTTGGTACAATACCCTATCATGTGACAAACTTATCTATTACATCACCTTTACATAAAAGTGTGTGGTTATACGTGTTCTTTTGAGAATGAATTCATAAAAACCGATTCTGTAACAAAGGAACAACAAAAAACATAATAATAATGGAACCAATTCAAAGAATTCATTTGTCCATTTATAATTGCGAATAAACTGATACGAATCATTATTGTGAAAAGATCGAATTCGAACCAAAGCTCCGGATTTTAGGAAAAGCTATAAATAGGAATCCTCGAAATAATTATGTGTAGGTAGTTTTACTTCTGATTCGGCAATCAGAAGTAAAATATCATATAACTGGGAATTGTGTTTGAGGAAAATACAAAGTATTAGCAGAACAATATTTTGAAGTGCTTCAAGTATATAGCAAGTATATATGAGGCTTGTTTGTAAAAAACAGAACCAAATACCAGAGGCGACTTATTCAAGTTGACTTAATTCTAAGCGATGTTTCAGAGAATGTTAGTATGTACTTATGACTATGAATAATTTTTACAACGGGAATGGGATTTGAGCCAAATTCCGACATCGCGATAAAATATACTGCTCCTTACATTTGGTCAATCAATATTTAAATGACAAATGTTCCTGTTTTTATTTTTGGTTTTCCATATTAAAAAATAGTCTCATTGAAAAATTGCCAAGTTAATTAAAAACAAAATGGTTTTCTCCGTTATTGCCATCAGAAAGTTTAAATACAAATTGACGTTTTCGTTTTCTTTGTAATTTTTTTACTATAGAGAAAATTTCTTCGTATTGTGTTTTCCTTCAGTTGAATACTAGATCGTATAGTCAAGAAGCATATACCAAAATTTCACATTCCTGTTCCAGGTACCTAGCCAGATACGCTAAAACGAAAAACGGCCTTATACTAAATGTATCGCCTAAACGCGGCCGTGAATATATAAAAACTTGCAGTAAGGCCACTGAACACAAAACACCTGTGACATCTTCCTACATACTTGTCCTACATTCGCTGACATGGTCATATATCATGAGCGACGTAAGAACGTGTTAACTTCTTAGGACGTAGTTTACCTCTGACCTCTGATACTCCCGTAAGCTACGGTCTTGTACGGTGACCAAAATACACACGAAAATTGTACTCGGTTTATTCCACGGAAATTACTTACAGTTGCAAACCAAAACATAAATAAGTTTACATAAATACTCGTACAGGTAGGTATAAAATCGTGTCAGGTTTACTGTTTTGCAATGTGTTTTAAAAACTCTAAAGCTATTTTTTTTTATTGGCGACCTTAAATAACTACAAACAGATTTGTTCGTATCAAAATGGAAATACACAAAGTAGAAAAACAAGCTAAATACTTAATCCTATTACGGCACACAAGTGCACATCTTGGACACAGCCGCCGCCTGTCCTATAAAGATACTTGTTGCCATTAGCCCGAGTGGACGAGGGACAGTGAAATGAAACACTCTTTAAATAAAAGATGACTCGTAAGAAGTATCAAGACGCCGCCAAACGGCGAGCCGGTAATGGGCGCCGCTCAAAGCCCCCACATTTAGTCAACTTTCCTCTGAATATTTAACTTCGGTTTCTTTATTTAGCAATAGATTATTCTTAATTATGCTATCTGACATTGACCTTCCAACGCCGATTCGGAATTTAGTAGGAACAAAGTGCTGAGACTGTTAAAAGCTTTGGGGTCAACCGCATATTAGGTCGCCCATAAACGGGAGAAGGGTTATGCTTTTGAAAATATTTGGAAGGGTCGTATCAACACTCCCTTAACGCCCGTTCGGAACACGGGGAGTAAAACAATTTTCGCGTTTATGGTCATCAGTAGTGCAGACTCAGCAAAAGCTTGAGATGCGACCCATCGCATATCTTTGACAATATGTACCAGACCAGGTTGAGTTAGGTAATATTCTCTCCGTCAAGAGACGAAGACGCGGGACGTCCCTTTGTCATTTGCATATCAATCAATACTTAGCTCATCATAAAAGGTATATCAAAGCTGAAGGCGGTTCATTCAGAAATCGATTCTTTACGCCTATCTTTGTGCTAGCAAAAAAATATGTTGTGGCACAAAAGAAAAATATATCAGCCAGACGCGACAAACGTGACTATGACAAATGATATCTTTAAATTGATGTCGTGACGTGGAAACGGCAGCTTTTATGTACAAGTAATAACAGGTATTATACAACATTTTCTCCCGAAACTAAAATAACAAAGTTTAGCGTGCTTCGTAAAATGTTGTACAGTGTTGCAATTTTGTTAATAATGCACCACGAATTCTCGCTGCGCAAAACTTTGCACAACTTACAAAATTCCAGCTAGCGTTAACTGAGTTACAAAAACTTGAAGAGTACTCGTATCATATAACAGTGATGGATGTAACATGGCGGGTGCAGGCTGCAGCGTGACGGCACGCGTCGGTCAGCGGGCGACGGAATATGTTGAATGTGCTAAAAGGAAGGCACGGCCATGACCGACTTGTGTGACCGATATCCGTGCTCCCCTGCGCCTGCCCTAGGGCTGCCATTAGCGCTGTGCGCGCCAACAAACACTACTCCGATTCTAGTACATCCGAGAAAATATTGAATTTAACGTTAATCATAAAACGTTTTAGGAACTTTGGTAGGTACAATTAAAACCCGGGTAACAGACGTCATATTAATTGATACTCGACTGTAATTCAAACAGCTAATAGAGAGGGCTGCTCTCATAGACCGCTACAATGAACAACAATGGGGATATTGTCATAACAATCACAATAACAGCCGACTTAATGACCTCACTGCGAAATTATTATAGTCCCGAGTGGTAAGTCGCAGTATAGGAGTCTCAGATTATATTAAACACCATGAACAATAGCAATAAAATGTGATAATAAGCAGAGGATCGTGAGGAAAGTTAATTTTCCTTTTAAAGTTCATAACTTCAGTATATTGCACTGGATAATGGAGCACTTCCATTACTATATTTTTATTATACCGTAATCGCCTGTGGACTACCATAGACTATGTTTATGGGTTCTAGTTACCGACTCCATTACGAGCTTCAATGGCCACGGATACAATATGCTCGTACAATAATAAAATATAAATAATTAAACACTAGCTACAGAAAAGTCTTGCACCACTCTAGCAATTTTAACTTGTAAAACAAAAGTATACATTAATCTTGGATGTAGGGTAAAACCGGGATAGACGCCACACTTTTTGAAATGATTTTATATTTCCCAGTACAACAATCAAAATATGTTATTTGCAAAACTGGCAAGTACTTTGGTCTTTTATCTACAAATTTATGAAAAGTAAAAAACATTATCTTTTATATTTCCAGAGTATAAGCGATTTTTGCGGACCTCTACATTTTGGGACATATATATGGGATAGTTGCCTAGTCCATATAAATCACGTTTAGTATAGACGAAAAAAACGAAAAAAACATGATCTCAATTTGCCTTCCCATGCAATCGCACAGAGACATGAGACACGGTCCACTTAGTGGTAGTTCGAAAGTCTTTCGATAGATAAATAATAAAGCACGCGATTCATCTGCAAAACTAGAGAAATTGCAATTGGGGCACCTATACCACTGGGGCATCTATCTCGGCTTTACCCTATTCATTTGTTTTGTGGCTTTTACTCAGGGAGGTTTAAAATATTAAAAATCCATCAACTCGGATCATCCATTTATCAATCTACGTATTACAGGATCAGTTTATCGGGATTTTTTTTCAAAATAACGGATCAAATTGACGCCAAATTCATGGCGTGGGGGTAATCTCCGTTAAAGCTTGATTTGATTGGAGATGTCAATGATTTATAAATTATGGAATTAGATACCTACTTAAATTTCCTTTCTGACAGTAAAAGGTACACTTAGGTATACTTAGAGCAACGCTTTTGATTAGTTTTTAGGTACTGTAACTGTATCTATTCTATTTCCTTCATTTGTTAAATTAAGGAAATAGATTAATCGATTGTCAACAGTTTTTCTAGTTTTATTCGCTTGCGGATTTTCAATAGTCGCGGAAGTTGATGTATCCAGCAACGCAACGCGTAGTTGTCACTAGCAATTTCAGAAGTCCGTCACAACTTGGATCCGGAGAGAATGAAAGTCATTTCGGAATGAATTTACCTTTTCGCTGGCATTTTTAGTTTCGTCAAACAATCGACTATTGAAAACCAGCCATATTTGAAGAACAAGCTTCAAAGAGCTGTCAACCTTGTTTCAGCGGATCGCAATTTGCAAAAGCACTGTTCCGAACAAACGGCACTACTTGCCTAAGTACAAACTTAGTTCACCTATTTGATATGGAGCTGTGTCATGCAACTGTAAATGGCGTTTACTTTAAGTTTAAACTTATCAAAAAAAAGTAGATTAAACATAGCTAGGTTTTAAATTGAGTCAAGGATTTTTATTACTTGGTTCTTTAATACCAAAAGAAAGGTATTTAATAAAGTAGTACTTATAAGTTCCAGGTATTAATAAAGTGAAGAAACCTTGACCTGGTATTCCCCGCTGCCACCCAAAGAGGCGCTGGCTGAATATTCCAAGAACAGAAAAATATGAGAGCTTATAGAGTGTCGTTGCGGACGTCGAATACCGGGAACACCTGCAGGGCGCGTGTCGATCCGCCAATGAATATACCCCTCACTTATTCTGTGCCTATTAAAAATTCGATACGAGAATATGTCGCAAGAATAGCTATGCCTTTCCCTGTCAATTACAAAATATTATCCACTATGACCCAACCACGATGGCAATATTCTTTGCAGATATGATCGCTTTTCACAATAGGCGAGTGAAAATAAAGAGGTGACTAACCATTCAGTATTCAGTAAAGATCAGATGGAATCATATTTTACGACGTTATATCAAAGAAGATATGATATCGAGGGACAGTACTCACGTAACTGATAATATATTTACGAGTTGCGATGTTGTGTCTAGTAATTCTTTTATCGTGGACCTGACATTGCCACGAGCCAGCGAAAAAAAAAACTAAGTACCTAATTGGGCAGTAGTCTGTGTATCTAAAGAATTATGTGGTGCGTGGCCTTCTCTTGGTGATTTTTACGATACATCGTCTAAGATATCTCGTAATCATTTTTATTCTGCTATTCATCTTTTATAATTAGTAATAGGTATTTTTTATTTTAAACAAAGGCGTGTTTTTAGTATTGCAATCATTTTTTTTTTATACAGGGTTATTTGTAAAACACCAAAAACCTTTCAGTGGGTGAAACTCTCATGATACTACTCATCATGATTATAAACATATTTTACTATGGGACCAACTCTGAAATATCAAAAATAAAACGGCTGTTTCATACAAAATGCAATATTCACCCGATGAAAATGTGTGAAACAGTAGATTTATTTTTAGATTTTTCAGGGTTGGTCTCGTAACAAAAGTGGTTTGTAATCATGATTACTTTCACCCACTGAAAGGTTGTTGGTGTTTACAAATAACCCTGTATATTAAAGCATCTAAAACAAACCACTCATAAAAACTCAATTTACAACACTGTCTAAAACTTAATGACGTCATTAATGGTTGAAAACTTTTGAGTGACTGCTGGTTATACTTCAGTTCTCTAATGAGTGCAACGGTGGCCAAAAAGTTGTGCCTTTATTTCGTTTATAACTAGAAAAGTTACCGCAGATGAGGAGCCTGCAGACGCACTGGTGCTAATTAATAGAGCCACGGCTGAAGTTGTGTTGATACTTGGTTTCCTTCTCCTAGCTATCACAGCACTAAAGCAGCTACTCCACCTAGCTAACATAGATACCAACAAAACGTTAACTGGTTATAATATAAACAACACGCTCCTGGAACTTTTGTGTAACGAATAAAGGTTTGAATAGAATCATTCAGTACAAAACCCAAACATAATTTAAACCTAAGCTAAGTACAGAGGTACCCCACAACTGACGACCAAAAGCATTATTAGAATTATTATTTTATTCAAACGACCATTACTAGGAGGCGAACTAAGCCAGTCAAGCAATTCATCCCCAGAAATAGTTATTACTTGAATAGTATATTTATGAATGTAATGCGTAAGTTACATTAGTACTGGTGCCCAAAATAAATCCCTATTGAAATGGCAACATAAAATATGTGGGACTCAATTATAGCGGTCTGTAGTTCGTGTTAGCTTTTGTTCTTTACATTATCACATTTATGAACTGGGGTAAAAGTAGCATATCAGTCGGGGTCAACCGCGCGTCACATTTTAATGACGAGAGCACGTGTACTTCATGCATTTGCATAATTTGTAAAGTTACTCAGTAATTTACCCTGGCCGACGATGGCTGGCAGCTTCACAGGCACTGAATACATTCCGCACTTTTTTCGTAATTCATTCGTGGTCTATGTAAGCGTGATGAAGCAGACTTATTTGTCGGCCATTTTTTCGCACAGATATGAAATACACGTAGCATTTTCATTTTATTTTAAAATCAATAAGCTTTTATTGCAAATACTTTTTCGCCGAATGCAGACAGCCGCACTTTCAAAGTGTATTATTGTTTCATGATTTCAAATAAGATTCTGTGAATTTGACGAAGCTTTTACGAAATGTTAATTAAAATGCCATGTAAAATAATACCCTACATGACTGAATTATTTTCCTGAACTATTCGAATCCAGCCCGTGTTCAAAAGAAATACTGATATTGTATGTTTTTCAAATTAAAAAATTTCTGATGGCTCTCGTCCATTGATAACATATTCGGGATGGTAAAAATTCCATATAAAATTTCTAGTGTGAGTTTACCGACCTTCCTGTACAAGAATTTAAGCTCCATCACTGGTTGACTTTGAAGTGCCATTAACCAAAACAGTGAATGCTTGGATAATGGCTTGCCCGAATACGGCGTTGCCCGAGAACCCCTCTTCCCAGAGACAGTGGGACGAGCCGCTCTGCAGGTTGGTACAGAATAACCTCTTAAATTTCTCGCGTCAACGCATCGGTGGCGCGAGGACGCGCGGGCGCGCGGGGAGCGACTGACGCAGCGACATTTCGAGCTGCGTCGGTCGCAGCTGCGCTAGGTCCTGGTGGCGGAATAGCGGAACAGGCTCTCACGCCCTACTGCCAGCCTCGTCACTATCGAGGCCATCCGGCCAGTGCTCGACCTCTGGCTCGGGAGAAGGCCCGGCTCCATGTCGTTGCGTGCGACACAGGTCCTCACAGGGCATGGCTGCTTCGGGAGGTTCCTGTGTCGCATAGGCAGGGAGCCGGACGCTCGGTGTTACCACTGCGTCGACTGTCGGGAGGACACGGCGCGGCATACGCTGGCAGAGTGTGCCACTTGGGAGGAGCCGCGCCGTGCCCTCGTCTCTGTGGTAGGCAGTGACCTCTCGTTGCCGGCTGTAGTCCGATCTATGGTCGGCGGCGAGGAGTCCTGGGACGCGGTGGTCTCCTTCTGCGAAACAGTCATCGCGCAGAAGGAGGCTGCGGAAAGGGAGAGGGAGATGTCGAGTGCTCTCCCGGCCCGCAGCAGGCGCACCTGGCGTCGGAGGAGGGCTACGCTGCTCTCCTTCTGCCCCCCTAACTGGGTCCAGGGGTGGCAAACTTGGGGACGTCTGTCGCCCCCCATTCATCCGGACCCGAGGTGGCGGCGCGTGGTGTTCCCGTGCGCCCCTCTGACGTCGCGGGGGGAGTTAAACACCTCACTCCCCCCGCTTACGAGATGTGGCCCGCGGAGGCGGGCCGACACGAGCCGGGGTTTACGGAAGTCGCGTACGTTCCCGCGATCCCCGGCATAGGTAGAAGATGGAACACCGGGGCGATTTTAGTCAGCATTACCGTCACCTAACATAGGCTAGCATAGGCATATGCTGAGTGACACTACCTTCCGGATCGCTACAGATCTGCGTCTGGGTGCTCCTAGCGGCGCTTCACATCGCTTCCGCATCCTTTCCTGCAGTAGAAGCGCGGGTCGGATAGCACGACACGCCAGCATTAATGACATCATCCGTCGGGCTCTTGTCACCGCCAGGGTGCCAGCCGTATTAGAACCGAATGGCTTGGCGCGAGACGATGGGAAGAGGCCAGATGGGATGACCATAATGCCTTGGAAGTTGGGTAGGTCTTTGGTGTGGGATGCAACATGTGTCGACACCCTTGTGGCATCCCATCTTCTTAGCACGGCGGGTTGTGCTGGGGCGGCTGATGCGGGTACAGAAAATCTCAAACGACGCAAATACATAATAAATACGTAAATACATAATAACTTATTGGGAATTATGTATTTGAGCCGTTTGGGGTTGAAACACTAGGGCCTTGGGGTCCGAGTGCTCATCGAGTTTTTCGTGAAATCAGCAAGCAGTTAGTCGACTCTTCACGTGACCAGAGGGCTGGCCTTTTCTTTGGCCAACGAATCAGCATTGCCATTCAACGTGGCAATGCGGCCAGTGTTCTGGGCACTTTTCCCGTTGACAGCGAGGTGGACGAATTTTTTGATGCCCTTTGAGTTCTTCCCCTCCCTCTTTTATTGATTAATAGTAGAAAAAAAAGTTCTCATTTGTTATCTGTTGGACTTTCAAACTATGTAGTGATGTTTTTTAGTAATATTTTTTTTAATATTATATTATGAGTATCGATTCAACGTGAAAAACTAATTAATTTATTGAGGAAACATGAACACTTTAAAACTAAAAGCTTCACTCTCCGTTATATTAGAAGAAGTAATCTTTCTTTCTTTGAATGATTTTGTTTAGTAATAGCAGAAAACTATTGAAAATCATGTTAATACTTTACTTTGTTTACTGTCCAGTATTGTGTTTGGTACAATCAGTTCCAGCAGTGAATTTATGAATCCTTGGGATTTATTTTGTAACATTAAATTCAGTAGATTCTCAGAAAAGTTACTGAATATTAGGTATCGGGAAACAATCAATTCCATTGAAGTTTATTCCTATATTTATGACTAACTTCTTCCTATAGTATCTATCTCGCATGGCTTCCGCGATTGAGTAGAAATTGTTATTGCATAGTGGTACAGCGAAATGATAGATATCGGTTATCGAAGCGTGAAGGAACTGTGAAAATACTGTTGGGATTTCCAACAAAGGGGTTATACAATCGAACGCTTTACGAATGTTTTTAAACCTTTGTTTGATTTTCGAATCGCAAACAAGCATATCTATTTCTTTTACAGATTGTACGGCTACATTACGAGTACATATGAGATTCGTGTTTACAATATCATAATTGGCAGACGGTAATTTAAGTTTTTTTAAGATCTTAGGAAAGTCAAACGTTAAGAAATCGTGATTTCAGAATCAAGTTATTTCGCAATTAAGTTGTAATCGTGTGCCATTATTAACTTTAATGTTGGGATCAAGGGCATTTTTCTAAAGTACAATGTTTAATGGAAAAAGTTTTAATGGGATTTCATTTGAACGAAACGCTTCTTACGGCAGTCAGTTATGGAATCGTTTCTTGTCTCTGCCGAGCCTCAGGAGCACAAACTTTGTTTATTTTTATCTGCTGGTAATAAACATTGATGGCTATATTATGTACCTACAGGTGTTTTTGATAGAGGTCATGTCATTTAACGAATGCAATATTTATGACATCAGTTCAATGTATCTGATGTTTATTAAGCGTAAATAAAACCAAAAAAAACGGCCAAGTGCGTCCCGTAGTGTAGGGTTCCGTAGTTGCACGTCACAATTGCCGACTTAGAAAGGTGCTTTTTGCTTCGAGCACCCTAAAAATATTTTTTTTAAAGATTTTATGTTATCACTTTGTTGGTGTGATTAATATGTATACCTATTCCAAATTCCAACTATCTAGTGCTAAGCGAGTCTGAGCTAAGCCGCGAACAGACAGACAGACAGACATGGCGAAACTATCAGGGTTCCTTGCTGACTACGGAACCCTAACAACTACCTCTCTTTGAATTAATTAATAACCGACCAACTTAACCTTGGTGTTACGTTAACATCTACCCTCAATTTTGGCCCATTCATAGAGGCTCAAGCGGCTGCCAAAAAGTTGGGAGTCCTAGCAAAGGTGCGACAGTATTTCACGCCGGAACAGCTGCTTAAACTTTATCAAGCGCAAGTTCGATCGTGTATGGAGTACTGTTCCCATCTTTGGGACTGATCTGCCAGATACCAGCTTGATGCCCTTGAGTCAATTGAGAAACGAGCCAGGAGGATCATCGGCAACGATAGGCTCGTCGAGTCGAAGCTCCAGTCTCGAACATCGACGCCGAGTTGCTGGCCTGTCGGTTTTCTATCGGTTGCATTTTGGGGAGTGTGCAACGGAATTGCATGGTTTGATTCCGCCAAGACCGTTCCATCATCGGACCACAAGACGTACGGCGATGCACCACCGGTACATGGTGAACATCCCACCCACACGCACAAAACGTTTTGGGAACACATTCATTGTTCGTACAACTAAGGAGTAGAATTCCCTGCCAGAGTCTGTGTTTCCTGATTGCTTCAACCTGGGAGTCTTTAAGTCAAGAGTGAATAGGTTACTTATAGGCAAGCGTGCTCCATCTTCGACCACATCATCGCTTACCATCAGGTAAGATAGTGGTCAAGCGCGTGCCTTTCAATAATAATAAAAAAATATAATAATAATAGTTTTCACACCACCTGATCGAAAACGTCAAATTATATGTCATGCTAACCTAACCTAAAGTGAGTCATTTTTGGCCGGTGGCACTGCCGGGCAACAATATGGTACTGCATTTCATTATAACCCGCTGGTCAATAATGTGATTTAAATTCCGAACCTCATTTGTCTGCTCAATTGGCGGTATTAGGTACTTACAACGCCTTCTGTCTCTGTCTCTCTCTTTCTGTTCCAGAAAGAGGAAAGATATTCTCGATACTCTTACTACTTAGGGATGATATTCTCGAATTTCTACAAAATCATAAGGATTGACCAGGGTCCAGGATTGAAGACAATATTATAAGAATAATTGGTTATGTACGGATTATTGTATAAAAGGATAAGAATAACACTTAAAATCCATTTATAGTCGATTTATTAATTTAAAAACTATTTTCTCGAGCATCTCCTATGACGTTCTAAATTCAAATTGCATACAGCCAAGCGTCCGAACCCATTCTACCAGCTGATATAAAGCTCTGTATAAAGCTTTGTGTACACATAAATTGTATTAGGTTGCTAACATTAGGCCTGCACATATTTACTTACCCACAGAGAAGTAAAAAAAAAAACGAAAATCGAGTTGGTCGTGGCCGCTATGTGGTAGGCATACCGAGTGGAACGCAAAAAAGGCGCGGATATTGCAAATCCGTATGGTATTAAAACTAACTTTTTTTAAGTAGATATACAGTATAGTTCTAAATACATATCTCTACTTAGTGTTTGTAAATTTAAAATATTTCGTTTTTCGTATTATGGCTTCTTATTTTCTCACAGGAGGTGTGAAAAGTAGAGTATCCTCCTCGGGGATAAAGGTGTCTTTGACTTGGGCTAGCTTGAATCCCTCGCTGCATTCAGGATTCTTGTATTAACTCCCTCGCTTCGCTCGTGAGTTAAACTCTAAACTCCCTCGCTACGCTCGGGAGTTAACTCCCGAATCCTTCATTGCGTTCGAGATTCAATATGACGCCCGTGACACAAGACACTGCTTTATCCCCTGGGTGCATAATCTACTATTATATTCTCTTTTGTGACTATAACATATTTAAACAACCGCACACTAAATTTACCTAAGGGAAAAGCCTGCGGGCGAAGCCATTCGATCAATTTGACTGAAACCATCTGGTAAATAAGTACAGGAGGAACATTGCAATAAGAACGTTATGCTTTCAGGATTTGCAAACTTTATAGATAAGCTGGCGTGTGGTAGGTACACCTTCACACCTTCACCTGGCCCACGACAAAGGCTTCAGGAACAACCTTCAATAGATACTGATTCCGTAAATACTTAGTTAGTATGAATACACATGATATTTGTACTTTACCAAAACTTTTTTGTTGAAAACGTGCTCCGAATTATCAGAACAGTTATTTGAAAAAGGAACCAAAGCTTACAAAAATAAACCTAATTATTTTATTAAAGTTTGGCGTTATTTTCGAAAGTGAAAAAATTGAACTCAAACAGCGGTAAAAGATATAATATCCACATTGAAAATCTAATACATCAAATAATTGGAAAATCGGATGAAGAAACGATTTGTGAGAATGAGGAAAATGTTATAATCTATACCTCCGACTGATGTTATTACGAGGTATTTCTTTTCGTGTTTTGCACGTACCTAACTTAGTAGGACCTAAGGCTAGACATAAGTGGGAAATATAAAGACCCTTACATACGTTGGCAAAAGAGCGACAGTTCGACGGCCCAACATAAATTAAGAAAGAATGGCCAAAGTCGTGACTGTAATGGCACATTGAACAGATTAAACGCCTATGAGACGTAAACGTTTCGATCTCGTGATCTCGCTCAATGGCTACTATTTTCCCGACCTTGTTAGATTCATATCAGTGCTAACTTTTGTAGATAACCATTTCTAAATTAGAGATAAAGGGAATGTTATTTAAATCTTATTAATTAAATTTTATTTCAAGGACTCATTACTCGAAATATTCTAAATTTCGATTTTCTTTCATTTTAATCATGTAAATGAATCTATGATGTAACACACTCGCTACTAAGAAATAATAGTAGATTATGCACCCAGGGGACAACGCAGGGCGCCGTATTGAATACCGATCGCAATGAAGGATTCAGGAGTTTAGAGTTTAACTCACGAGCGAAGCGAGAGAGTTAATACAAGAACCTTGATTGCAGCGAGGGATTCAAGCTAGACCAAGGCAAAGACACCTTTATCCCAGAGGAGGATATTCTACTTTTCACACCTACTGTGAGAAAATAAGAAGCCATAGCACTAAAACCAAAGTATTAATTACAAGCAATATGTAATGTGTAATATTTAGAACTACTTATACACATTTACAAAAAGTTAGTCAAATAGCATAAAGGATTTACAATATTCGCGCTTTTTTTGCGTTCCACTCGGTATAACAAGTGCCATGTCGATTATTGTTTTTTTTTTTACTGTTTGTGGTTTTATGTATGTGCCTATTGTTAGCAACCTTATGATTCTGTAGAAAATCGAGAATATCATCCATAAGTGAGAGAATCGAGAATATATTTCCTCTTTCTGAAACACCAGAGGGTTGTAAGTAGTATACTGCCAATTTAGGTGACAGGCGAGGTTCCATTTAAATCACATTATTGACCGGCGGGTTATAATGAAATCCAGTACAAAATTATGGCCCGGCTGTGCCCAAGGCAATGACTCACTTTAGGTTAAGTTTGCATGATTGTGCATGACAAATAATTTGACGTGGTGTAAAAAACGTTTTAATGACGATAGTTTCACGTAGGTATAACCCTTCTCAAGTCACGTTAAGTGTTTCTTAGAATATCAGAATCTTGTAAAAACTTTCAGTGAATAAAAAAAAGGTTGTCGCTGAAACATCGTAGAAGCGATGTTTATGTTACACGGCTGTTAAAACAATAAAAATATACCTTATACATAGTTAATACGTAACTTACCCTGAGGGCAGATCGCGGACTCCCTTTGTACCTGAAAATATGTTAAATAAGTTAGGTTTGTTTAGCTTTGATGAGGGTACACGAGACATTTTTGAACTGTCTTAAATTTACGGAAAGATATAGGAATTCAAAGCGTTTGGGGGATAATTGAAGTGACATTGCCTGAATTGTTTCAGCCCCGAGGGGTATGACAGGTTATTTTATATTGTAGGTACACGGGTTTATTTTAGCACTTGTTGGATTATGTACGATAATCTTCTTAAGGTTTACATAGCAACAAATGTAAGTTGAAATAACAAATGTATTTTGTTGTGTGAACAAATGTTTTACAACCCGTGGTGTGAAGATTCAAAAGATAACTCCTTTGAATCCTCATTCCACACGCGGTGACTAGATTTTCAAGCAGCTTCAACATTACGAGCTAACAGAAAGTTGCTAATAGTAAATTGAGCGCGTGCGACATTTTTCCACATTATCGTGGTTTGTTCCAAAAATGGAATTTTACTATCCACCGTTGATAGGTTACTCTCAAAAGTGCAGCCGATCAATATTGATTCCGCTTCCAAATTATTATTAGATAATTATTAAATATTATTAATTTAATTCGCGTAGGTACACCACACCAGGTAAACAAAGCTGCAATCTGACGCTCGCCTGCTAATAAAATACCCACGTACTGAAATAATTACACTAAATACTATTTAATGAATAAATGCAAATTACATTTTGGAACTTACACCATTCAGTTACTACCGTAAAGAAATGTAATAATGTTTGGTTTGGTTTGGATGTACTTAGGTAAATGTTTTACACGGTACTTTGTTATTTGTATAATTAAAACACTTGTGCTTAAAAGAGAAAATCTTGTTTCATTTAATTTAAAATCTTCCTTTAAATAAAATTATGGAATATTTCAGGCGGAACCTCCTGAATCAAACGAACGCTGTTTAGACAATGTTATTTCATGTTTTCGTAGCTACGTATGCATATTCTAATAAAAGAAATCTAAACACACACACACACCATATCACACACACACAGTCTAAACTGCTGATTCTAGATTTTCTAGAAGCACTTGCACAAGAGTGCCTTATGTTTCGAAAGTGAGCAACCAATGAAGAATTATTTGGAAATGGGGAGCATTTTCCAAAATCCTTCCTAAAAGTGTGTCTAAAATTGGGTGAACATAGTACGGTAGCTCATCATTTTTGATAGGAAAACCCATCGGACGCATGATTTTACCGAATGAATGAGCATCTGTAACAACAACCTACCTTGGTTGTTGTTACAGACGCTTAAATATTAATGAAGGATTTAAAAGTCAGCAACGCTAGCAAGAAACAACATTTAATAATGAATGTAATCATCAATCATACTGCGAAATGTTGAGAGAGTCAGTTACGAGTATCTAAAGCAAAATAGTCTACAATGAAACAGGGCCCCAAGTCTGCTATTTTTATAGATTCGTCATTCCAACACGATCCCATTGTCAATTTGCTATAAGTTCGTAATCTGCTAAATTCATAATGGTCGATCATTGGTCGGTCAATGGTCTCGTATTAGAATCGTGGTTCTAAATATTCAATGTCTTTGAAAAGCAATGACTGCACAATAACGTTCTAATGGTAGGTCACTGATCGAAGGAACTCAAAATTTTAGCAGATTACCGCATACGTCTGCCATTCATTTGTTATTATGTACAAGATTACCATTCTATGACATTTCTTTCAATGGAGTGTCAGTGGTTGACCATTGGAAAGTCATAATGACGCTTTTATATTAGTAGATTACCAAACTTGTCACAATCAACAATTATGAAATCAATGATAGAACATTCTGACACTATTTTAACAGCAGACTTGAGGCCCTGATACCTGTTAGTGGGTAGGAAATAGATATGAATGATTAACGCAAGAAGAATGAAGTCTACGTCGAGGTTCTCGCTTCACCAGTCTCTAACGTTTATGAATATTTCATTCACAATGACATGGTATTTTGTTAACGGTCTATCAGTGACCTCAGGCTCAACAAGCAATGGTTTTCTTACTTGACAAAAGACCTGCTAAATTAAATATAAGACTCCTTAACGAAAGCTAAAGAAGTAACTTTTCAAATACGATCTATCATTCAATGAATATCTACTGCGATACCAATAATAATTTTATACCTCATCAAACGAAATAAAGTTATTACTGGGCCGCTCTATTACAGCCGGCGCGATCAATAAAACGTAATAATTTTAACGATAGCAAACGTTTACTCAGACCACCAATTAAAATAATAATGATGTAAATAGGTACCTAATTACGTTTTCATGTAATCTCTCTCAATGTTATTATGATGGCCCAACTACATGTAAAAATGGTAAACTTTGCTTGTTAGTGTATACTGACTACTATATATTGAATATTTAGTACAGCAACACTGTTTTTAGATTTAAGTCACTTCCAACTGTCGCTTAATTTGTTCTTCTCTGTCTTTATGTCTCCAGCCCAATATCTGAGACCATCCACATTAATTTACATTTATTTGTTTAATCGTTTATCATTATCTTTCCTGATTGTGGTGTAGTGTAAACACACTGAAGTCTTCAAGAAGTATTTTATTTTAACCTTTGATAGAATCATAATATTATATTCAGATTCCTTAAAACTTATTAAACCTGCCTGCCTAGTCTTTTCCCAATATGTTGGGGTCGGCTTCCAGTCTAACCGAATGCAGTTGTGTAACAATATTTTACATGGAGTGTCTGCCTATCTGTCCGACTCACGCAACCCAGTAACTGGGTAACACGGGGCCCCTGGCAAGACTGGTGACACATTTTCTGGCTTCTGGTGACACACTTTCTGGCTTTCTGGCTTCAGTCGAACAACGGTTTTAACGTGCTTTCTGAGGCACGAAGGAGTCTCGGTATGAAATGGATGGTTAGGTCACCCCCCATACGCGGACTGAAATCGGTAAACTTTGCTTCAACACGAAGATGGATTCGTGCGACTATACTATTTTAGCCAAGAGGTTCTAAAGCCTTAAATATAATAGATGCATATTATTTAGAAGGGGTTGCCGTCTTTGTTAATGAAATAAATGAATAGAAATTGCACTTAAATTCGCACTCGAAAAGATTTTACGGAACAAGAAACAGCAGGATATGAATTTTCTTTGGCGGCCACTCAAAATATTCGTTTGACGCGAGGCAGCTGCCTCGTTCCGCGGAGCCGACCTCTTTCGTTTTGTTTTAATAATACTTGAATAAAATGAGACCCGGTCAGTTTTTATTTAGGAATATTTTTAACTTCTTAATAAAGTATTAAATCTATACATCTATTTCTACAGGATATTCCCTGTAGATATAGATGTATAGGTTGTGAAGTGCGTGGTCATATTAAAGGGTAGCTGATAGGTATACTTTAATGAAAAAATAGCAAATAAACAAAGCTTGAGGCTATGGCCTTAAGACAGTTTAAGGTGGACGTTCACACCTCAAGCTTTTAAAAAAAAGTATCAGATGTATTTTGACGTATCTTAGTTTTATTTTGTAATTTTTAGTTCATTAAAAGTTGGTCTTAAAAATATTTTTTACTTGAATTTTATTTTGTAAGTCAAATGAACCTAGACGCATACGCAACGAGCTGACATGCCAACGGCCTATTATAATTGAATACTGATAGATTTAAGTTTATTGTCGTTTAACTTGCCTAGCCAAGTCATTTGGAAACATAGGACACAAGGAACATGCGGCACCCCGACACGGATAGGTTAAGTCCAAATCAATGAATGAATGAACGAGCGAAGTTAGCTCCCGTCATGCCTACTAAGGGAAGAGCGTGGCAGCCCCAACACAAGTACTATTGTAACTTACAGGAGCTGCCACAATTCATGTATGCTCACAATGTTTTGAGATGAAATAAATATTTTTGTATTGTATGCCATTCATGTAAGGTTCCTTTGAACCCTGCAGCCAGAAATGCTGCCCAGCGCAGTGGGGCAACAACGTCGAGGTTTAATGTGGACATTTCATAAAAGGGCCAATTCTACGATAAGGCTACGACAGACATTTATTTTCGTAAAATTCAAATTCAATTAGCAGGTCAGTATCAGTATGTATGTTGGTCAAAATGCGATTCGCGGCCGCAGCAAGTACGTATTTACAGAACTGTAATCATTAAATCATCAATACAACTCTCTCAATTAGAACCGATACCAAATGTTATGATTTTATAAAATACTACACGGGGTGCCCTAAGCTCCCTGTGCCCTATGTTCCGCTACTTGGCTAGGCAAGCCATCAAACGATATTGAAGCAAGTCATTTGCCTAGCTATTCAATTAAATACCCGGGATGTCACTTAGCCCGCTGATTACTTTTCGTTATTCATGCGAAAGAAGTCTAACTTGAAGTTAATGATTGTTAGCACCTCTTAACAACACGTAGACTGATGAGAAAGATGTTTTAATAGCTAGAAATACTGAAATGCAAGGTAGGTAAATTCTAATCGTTTGAAAGAACGTCATGAGAGGTAACTCTGTCACAGCATAAACATAAAACTGACAATCGAACAAAGAAGAATCGCTTCCAAAAAGAAGAATTTACCAGACAGCAGTAGAAATAAAGATGTTCACGTTTGTGGTTTGTAAGCCAATCGACGATGCAACAGTTACGAGGCCCTAGACAATGTGCCATTCAATTAGCGAATGCGACTGTCGAAATGCCAAAATGTAGCAATTTGATCACGTGACATTTCGATAGCATCTGTCAATCCCATACATTTTTGACGTATTGACAATCGCCTTCGCCACGCTACCGCTGACAGAATGTCACTTGTCTAGAGCCCACGGTAGCGTGACAAAACAAAAGAGTAACGATTTACTCTCCAATACAAATATTCCGTATTGAATTGTCTCGGAAATAGGTAGCAAATAATAAAAACACTAATATGGGGCAGATGAGGTTTATGACTAATAGATTGATGACTCCACATGAGCCGGTCTAGGCAACCGAGACGTTAGCTTAACGACGCCGTCCGATCCCGCCCACGGTATTAGGTTTGTGCCTTAATCAACTTTCTTTTGTATATCACAAAATGAAGGAATGAACGCTATTTCGCGGTAACCGCTCTATCATTTTACTCGTGGATGCAGCGCTATTTGTACTGCCATTCTAGATAGTAATTTCTAGGTATTTTATCATCTTTAGCCACATCTACTCCAACTTATCATTTGCGATCTTGTTATGGTTTCTATTCAACTTGTTTCCCTTTTATTAGTTTTCTTTTACTCTCAACACAAAGGGGAAGGAACTTAGGAAGTTGATTCCTGGAAAAAACCATGCGTTATGACAATACAGCCAAATCTAAAATACGCGCGCTCACTAGGAACGAGTGAGTTGTCTCCAATCTTGACACGCCTATATCGCCTTTCGTTTGAGACTGGTAAGGTGCCGATGGCTTGGAAGCAAGCTAACGTGCAGCCCGTGCCCAAGAAGGGTAGTCGAGCTGACCCAGCTAATTATAGACCCATCTCAGTAACTTCTATACTCTGTAAGAGTATGGAACGCGTGCTGAATGGTAAGCTCCTGGCATACCTAGAAGCTAACGATATCCTTAGTGACCGACAATACGGCTTCCACCGAAATCGGTCCACTGGGGACCTTCTAGCGTATGCCATTCACATCTGAAGGAAAGCACTTGCGGTTTCTCTTGACATCTCGAAAGCCTTCGATAGGGTCTGGCACGAAAGCCTTATTGGTAAGCTTCCTTCCTTCGGTCTACCCGCCGGATTGTGTGATTGGATTGCAGACTTCCTGAGGGATCGGTCTATCCGAGTGGTCATAGATGGCTGCTCGTCTGGACTGCTGGATATTAATGCCGGGGTTCCTCAGGGGTCGTTGCTTTCGGCAACATTGTTTTTGCTGCATATTAATGATCTGCTAAAACCCGGTATCTTTGGGTATGCAGACGACAGTACTGTTGCTGAGAGATAAGTGTCTAACGCACGAGCTGGTGGGTCGCAGATCCGGTCTCTCCGGGAAGCTATGGTTGAGCGCTTGAACTCGTCCTTACAGGCTGTCTCAGAGTGGGGCGATGCCAATCTGGTCAAGTTCAATGCTGCTAAGACCCAGGCGTGTCTTTTTTCCGCTAAAAGGAGCCAATTCCACCCAGCTCCATCTTTCCGAGGTGTAATCGTGCCGATAACCGACCAACTTGATCTTCTTGGTGTTACGTTGACATCTACCCTCAATTTTGGCACATTTATAGAGGCAAAGGCTCAAGTGGCTGCCAAAAAGTTGAGAATTCTAGCAAAGGTGCGACGGTACTTCACGCCGGAACAGCTGCTCAAACTTTATCAAGCGCAAGTTCGATCGTGTATGGAGTACTGCTCGCATCTTTAGGACGGATCTGCCAGATACCAGCTTGATGCCCTTGAGTCAATTGAGAAACGAGCCAAGAGGATCATCGGCAATGATAGGCTCGTCGAGTCGAAGCTCCAAAGTCTCGAGCATCGACGCCGAGTTGCTAGCCTGTCGGTTTTCTATCGGTTGCATTTTGGAGAGTGTGCAACGGAATTGCATAGTTTGATTCCGCCTAGCCCGTTCCATCATCGGACCACAAGACGTACGGCGATGCGCCACCAGTACATGGTGGACATCCCACCCACACGCACAAAGCGTTTTGGGAATACATTCATTGTGCGTACCGCTAAGGAGTGGAATTCCCTGCCGGAGTCTGTGTTTCCTGATAGCTACAACATGGGAGTCTTTAAGTCAAGAGTGAATAGGTTACTTCTAGGCAAGCGTGCTCCATCTTCGACCACCCACATCGTCGCTTACCATCACGTGAGATAGTGGTCAAGCGCGTGCCTATCAATAATAAAAAAAAAACGAACTGAGGCCCTAGACAATGTGCCATTCAATTAGCGAATGCGACTATCGAAATGCCAAAATGTAGGAATTTGATCACGTGACATTTCGATAGCATCTGTCGCCTTCGCCACACTACCGCTAACTGAATGTCACTTGTCTAGAGCCCCAGCACAAGAACTTACAGCTTTAACTAAAGTTAACAATACCCCTCAATAGATTAGGTTCACGTTTAGGTCATTATCTATTATTGTCATGTCTTTGCCGTCGAACGACCCGGCCATTAATTTTCATGGTAATTTATTCCAAATAAAGACATTCCTTTGATATGAGTTTACGAGCCTAGCGCGACTTATAATTAAAACTTAATATTTCATACAAATATTTATACGGACTTTATAATATAATATTTACTTATGAACCTAATGAACGTTAAAAAACTTGATATGGCAGGTCTTCCAAGACGTCAACTCTCCAGAGGTGACGACTCATGATCACAGTTAATTAAACAATTTATTTCGTACATAACACAACTAATTACTTAAGGATAACTCGCAGAACGCTTATAAAGAGGCTCTGAAAGTGGAAGTGTCAGCCGTAAATTACGAGACAAGTTAGCAACATTATCTGTATGTGCGTCTCCCGAGGGAAGGCTTGTCACTCCGCAAGAGTACATGTAAATGAAAACAATGCATACGTAAACAGAGCGGGAATCTTCCTCAAACTTGGTAATATTATGTTCCCTTTCAATCAGAACTGAACTTGAAAAAGTTTGTACGGTCGGTACGCGTGTTCTTGTTTGTACATTGAACGCTAATCTTACCCTAGAAAAGCTGTCTTTTCTCTTTTTTGCTATGAATTTAAACTCAGTGTCGCTTTTTAAACACATTAAATTAAAATATTTAAAACAACGTACATAGTTGTAATAAGTCAACAGACAATATCGCCAGCACGGCAGCACCGCATTTAGTGCTGCGTACCCCTCCTACCTGTGAGATAGACAGGTAGGAGGGGTACGCAGCACTATAAATCTTTGTCCTCTCCTTTTATAAATCTTTGTCAATATTAGTTTATAATATTACTAAGTCTTTGCTAAAATCGAAGTTGCTTACCTTAGGCCGGTAAGCAGCCGGGCTTAAATCTGGCCGCCCCGAGCCGACAAGGCCCCTCAGTTCAAAATGTCAGCGATGTAACAATTTGTCGTCAACGCTAAAATGCGATAAGTTAGTTCAGAAAGATGAACGGAAGATAAAACCCGTATCCTTTTGAATAACTCGGAGTAAATTGGAAATCTTGATGACGTCACGGAGCTTAAGAACCGAAGCTCTGGATGTGTTGTTCGCTTAAGCTTCGCACTCGAATGAATCCGAAGTCAAATCTGAACGAATACAAGTTGTATTTTCCTGGACGTTTTTATTTATGACGAGATTACCGCCCGACACATTGCCACTGATTTTATTCCGATGTTTTGCTACTTTACATTCAAAAAACTTATAAGATTTTTGTAACTCAAAACATACAAATCTACTTGTACTGTGTGTCAGGTAAATTTTGCATATCACATTTGAAATAACAAGGTCAACATAAGTACCTAAACAGCCTACAGGACAGCAAAATTATGAAGTATAAGTCTAATATTTATTTTCATTCAAAAATAGTGAACGAATCGGTTATTTGATCTCGGTTAAAGCCTTAATATACGGATAAGGGCAGGAAGATGATGAGCGCCTTGATACAATTACTCCGTCTCCGCTTTACATCTAAAAACACGCGGTAAATAAACGCTGACGGACCGACAAACGCACCTAGTTACCTACATGTGAAACTTTTTCATGGATTAGTCTGGCATGTGGAGAAGCAAAAGCGATAGTTAGCTACTGAGAACAGCTGGCTTTGGCGATATTGCCTCGTTCCGCGCGAAACGTCCACTGGTTACAAAATACACTATGCTCCGACAAATCGATACCTGCCGCCTGCCATCAGAGCGACGTTATATTTGTACTATATGGATCCACAGTTCACTTTGTACGTACATATAACACTGCGTTTAATATCATTCAGGTACCGTACACGTGCAAAACTATTTCAGTTCTAGATCAAAAGCGACTGCAGTTACAGCGTGGGAGTTAAAAATAAAATATTATTTTCTATTTAGTAAAATGATAAAGCACGCGTGCATGAGCTTATGTAAAACAGATATGATGCTGTTGGAAGTGTAGTGTGGGTTTATAACATTATGTTTTCTCAAGATATTTTTAAAGGAAAATCCAGGACTCGAGCGACTGCGCCTGGTGGAAGGAAAGTCGTTAACAACAAGCTTTTGATCTTTTAAACGCACAACTTAAATTGATTTACTTTAAATTCTAAATTGTCTCGAATAAGACTGCGACCGACATGATGACAAAATGTTCCCAAAAACCCCCCTTCACTGCGTCTCTGTTTACAAAAAATGTAGAGAACAAACTCCGCTTCCATAAGTTACATCTCGTAATTACCAATTTCTCTAATATTCTTACAAGGCAGCTGCATTGTGTTGGCGTACTAAAAGTTACGAATTATGTTGCCCAAGACGTCAATTTCGCTTTATTTCTCTCGTGAAAACTCAGCGCGTTCTCATTTACATACACTTTGCTGACCCAACAACGATAAAACCCTTTTTATCGCAGTAAAAAGGATTTCTGAGGTTCTACAAAGAATTCTTTACTATTTAATAGAAATCGGAACATTTAACGGACCATTCACTGGATCCGTCATTTAAATTGGCGTTATTATTTGATCAGGACCAGATGGGACAAATCTTCAATCGTTTAATAAAATTATGTATCTTAAGCATTTTTAATCGATTTTGGCACAATTTGTAGGTAAATCGTGTCTGGTGAATTTATTGAGATAAACACGCTGTGTGGATTGATTTTGGTTTTTCATCTATCTTGAATGTGGACTCAGCAAAATACCTAAATATTGAAAGCAACAATAAGCTTGAACATTGTAATCTGAGGCGAGATTACAATGTTCAAGCTTATTGTTCATCATGTCAAGAAGTCAGTCTGACGCTAGGTATATACAACGTGTAGCAGAATAAACGCAACACCTCTTAGGTCAATGTACTCATCGTTATGAACAACTTTCACTTTGGCACTAACACCAATTTAAAATCGCTAAAAAATATCGACTTCCCCATTCATTGCAATAATAGATAAATAAATAATGATAAAAAAATATGTGCACATAACGCGACAAAATGTAGGTACTGAACAGCTGATTATTTTTCGCGATTTCGGGGTTGACTCCTTAAGAGGTATTGCGTTTATTCTGTTACACATTGTATGTGCTGCTGAAATCCTGAATATTTAACTACATATTAAACAGGTTTACATCCGTATACAACAAGGCAGCACCTATAGTTGTCTGGCATTTTACTGAACTAGACCTATTTGGCGCAGCCGCAGGGCACACAATGTTATTGTTTTTAAATTAAAGTTTCGTTTTATGTTATCTGTGTGTGCCAAATAAACTAGTTTCTTTCTTTCTTTCAAATCGTTTGAATGAAGCAGGTAGGTACCATTTATCTTTTTATTAGCTCTAGAATAAAAAAACAAAGTGATAGCGAAGTTCTGCATAATAATCGATTTAAATAAATTGATTAGTTATGCCGTGCGCCCCAGTTCAGAATAAATGTAATAAACATCATGAGCCCAGTTCTTTCTGCTCCACAACTTTGTTGGTACAATACAAAAGAAATACTGAACTTAAAAAAATATCAGCGAAAGTTCCCAAAGTGATTTGCATACTAAATATAAAGAAACACTGAAGATGGCGCTTCCACGATTGGAATCGAATCGCGTGAGAATAAACCACACGAGATGAATTTGTACCCTTTCGTAAAACTCGAGAAATTCTATAGAATCCGCGGTAAAATATGCACGTTCTAATAGATACCTATAAAAGCTAAGGTGATGTAACAAATGCACCTAGTTCTCGATTCGGATGGAGGCGATAAAAATTCGCTGATCATCGCAAAGGGGTCGGGCGAGCAAACGACGAGGCGCGCCAACCATTTATTTTCGATTGTTCTAAACCTAGCAAATATAGCCTCCTGTTACCCGTGTACGTATCCAAATTGTCAGGGGACATCTAAATTGTTTGATAACCTTGTTGTTGTTTATTTGGATTTTGTTTTACTTTTTATTATGAACTCAAATCACCGTTGAATCTTTTATTACGATTGACACAGGCGTTACGTAAAGATTCGGTCCTTTACCAAACTTAATTATTTGTCCAAACTACGTATTATTTTATGTTAAATTGGACCTTTCCAAACAAACTTCTTGAGACTTATCGAGGTTACGTAACAGTGCCTTTAGGAAAGGTACTTACGTGAGCGTCGTAGGTATCTCAAAAATTGTACGATTTCGAAATGTTGTGACATTTTAGTGACTCCTACGGCTTCTTTTTCCCTTTTAACATAAATGTGACTTAGCAGTAATGAAATAACTCACATAAAAAGTTATTTGTTTCAAAAAACACTCAAACTCATAACTCAAAACTCATATTTCCTTAACAAAGTAATAAACTACTGTCTCATCACTATGTTTCGTATACTTCTTATCATATAAAATCAGTGGAACATACTAACACAACAAAAACAATATAAATTATAATTATTGCAACTCGCATTACATATTTATTGAGTTGTTATTTAACAAGATAATTTAATGCAACACGTTTTATAATTAGATAAGAATCGCGTCATGCATTCCTCGGCGAGCTACTAAATAAAACGAGTGGCGCTTTGAATCAGGGACACTGTGGCAATCATCAATCAATATATATAAAATTCTTCCATTACTGGTGACTGAGTGACTGACTGAGTGACAGAGAGTGACTGACAGACAACGTACAGTCAAAACTACTGCCGCCGCCCGGAGGACACGGTGGAGCACACGGTGGCACTGCCGTGTCCTCGGCGATCGGCGGCGGTGGCCTCTCGCGTCCGGCCCTGGTTCAATCAATGGTCCGGAGCGAGGAGGCATGGGAAGACGTCACCTCCTTCTGCGAAGCAGTAATGCTAGTGTACTGCAGGCGCGGGCCAGCGGACGGCGAGCGTTGGGCGGCTCGCCGTCCGATCAAGCCAAGGCCGGGTCGAACGGCGCGTTGTGTTCCACGCGCGCCTTAAAGAGATGTCAGCATAGTAGGCGGGGCCCGTTAGGCCCTGGAAAGCAAAGGGCACCTAGGAGGAGCACGGATGGGTTTCAGTCAGTAAGAGTCAGACACTCCCTCCCACTCCACCCAGAGCAGAAGGAGTCATTTGATGATTTTCCATTCATAAAAAAAAGGTTCCTTGGTGTAAGTGTATGGGAGCACTAAGGGAGGATTTCCCGAAATTTTTACGGGAACGGGAAAAAACGAGATATGCGCGTACAACGAGCAAAAGCTAGTTGTATCATAAATCTAACGAGATGTCTCGGCGAAGAGACTCGCTATATCACCACCACGTTCCACAGCCGCTACTGACGCAAACAGTAAATTTCGCAGTAATATACCTAAGTACTCATTTTGGACCGCACTTTGAGATCGGTACCTACTTCTTTTGAACGACTCTCTTGATCTTGAACTGATAAATTCTACGCGTGTCAGTTAATAATATCTTCACAGGACGTTTCGAATTTGACAAAACTTCAAGTTCTCACATAAGTACAAAACACATTGCTCTTAAGAGCGACGTTGACACTTTTCACAGATTGGTCCCTAAAACAGTTTCTTTGTTTTTCAAAATCAAATCAGAGATTGTTCGTGGTTCCCAATATTTTATTGACCTAGGAACACTTTGTATATAGTAGGGACCAAAAGTCTAGAAGAAAATTGAGCTGCACGAAAAAAAAACTCTTAACCTAAAGTTTTCAAAAAATAAAAGGCCCGTTTTGACAGCAGGATACAACATCACTTTACTAGTAAGTATGAAAGAGACATGAAATAGATCTCTTTGTTGTATCCTGCTGTCAAAACGGGCCTTTAATTTTTGACAACTATAAGACACAAGATTGTCGTAGAAAAAACACCAAATTTCTGATGGAAACTAAAAATCAGTTTTTATAAATGTTATTTTTGACTTGAGAAGTTTCATTATAAATTCTCGGAGCATACTTCAGCACTTGTGGTCCACGTGAACCACAGCTTAGGAACAAATGCTTAGAAGATGCCAACTAGTCAGCCCTGTCCTGTCTCCAGCTAATCATTTCTCCACGACACAGCTTTTCTCGTGTTACTCCTGCCTTCGTGACGAGAGTAACATAGCCAGGTATAAAAGATGTATATTTGAACAAGAAAGCTTCGAGAGATTGTTTGTCTGATCCTGAACCTAAAACAATAAAAAGGGATACCTTTATCGAAGCTTTTAACCTTGACTTGCGTTTTTGTCTAGAATGTATTCAGTAAGCTTTTTCAGGGAGGGCTTGCGAAGATTCAGTCGTACGTGGGCTTTCAGAAGACAAGACAAGATACTATAAATAGAACGAGGTGAATAATCGCTGAAAAACCTTTGATCGGTACCTTTGATGAGCATTTTAAGTGAGCTTGTACTGGTACGGATTCTTTGAAGTTCAACCGTAGGTAAAAATGGCAACATACCCGTACATAGATTCCTGTATCTAATTGATATTTAATTGATCAATAAAATATCTATGACATCCGAACAAATAATAACCTTTCGAAATAATACCATACCACCACCACCATAACCTCCACAACCACCACCGTACTACCATTCCAATATACCATATTATACCGATGTACCATAATAGGTATACTAATCGTTATTTGATTCTATTTCTATATATCACTCTACATAGCAATAAATGAGTACCTACCAATATTTTGAATTAAATTTTGGTGAAAGTGTTAGAAATAAATATATCTTTCTATTAACGTATATTCCTTATTCAATCATATTTCCTTTTCGGGAAAATTCGGACATTAAACGATTATTAGATTATTACGGACGATTATTACGGTTACTTCCACTGGTTATTCACCTGACAACATAATACGATAACGTGTCTAAGTATAGACAAATGAATGAACCGTGTAAGGTTTGAATGTTTTGCAATGTATAGGCATGTCACAGCCAACAAGCTTAATCAGCCGTAGAACGGTGCCGTTTAATCAGCCAGCGGCCTAAAAACAACCAGCCAATGCGTCAAATACAACATTTAATGAAAGGGCTGTCAGATGCTTAGGCCGTTCATAGAATCAGGTAATTCTTTCTTTCTTTCTTAAGCCTATTCCGTCCCACTGCAGGGCAAAGGCCTCCCTTTCTTCCTTCCATTCTCCCCGGCTCTGGGCTAGTGTGACCAATACTGTCGATAGGCGTCAAGCTCGTGCTGCATAAGATTTGCCTTACCAAATGTCAAAGGCAGTGATTGTGACATAGTATTGAACGGGGAAAAACTTGAATTCGTCGATAAAACAGTTTTCCTGGGAATTACGCTTGACTCAAGGCTACAATGGGGTCCTCATTTAACATCTCTTGCAGGACGGCTAAGTTCAGCAGCATATGCTGTCAGGAAAATCCGCCAATTTACGGATGTAGATACCGCGAGACTGGTCTATTTTAGTTACTTTCACAGTATCATGTCTTACGGTATTCTACTATGGGGGCGGGCTGCAGACATCGAGTCTATTTTTATTCTGCAGAAAAGAGCCATTAAAGCCATATACAAACTCGGCCGGCGCGATTCTCTAAGGAAACTGTTAAAGAATATTAACATCATGACGGTACCTTGTCAATACATTTACGAAAACATCATGTATGTTAGAAATAATTTACATCTTTTTAGTAAAAGAGGCGACAGACATAATTATGGTACTCGAAATAGGGACCAATTAGTTCAACCAGGTTTCAGACTGGCTAAAGTAGCCTCATCTTTTATGGGGTACTGTTTAAAATGTTATATTAAAATACCTCCCCATATATTAGAACTAAATGAGACTAAATTTAAATCTTGTATTAAACGCACACTATGCAGGCAAGCATATTATAAGTTAGGGGAGTATATTGAAGATAAAAATGCTTGGCTCAATGCTGGTCCTGCTCCACAGCCACTAGGGCGCACAAAGTAATCTGTTAGCATTTGGAAATATTGTTGGACCGGATGAAGATTGTAAGAAAGCAATATTTTTTATTGTATACACTCAATTTATTTAGCATTGTATAATTTCATGCATTAACGGCACATGTGTGAGTACTATGTAGGTCCCTCAAATTTAAACTATAATGATCATTTTGGGTAGGTCTTTGACTTGAATGTACCCTGGCGATTGGGGATGTCATGCTCACTCAAAAGTCTGGCTGATGGTGGCGTATGCGTTGGATCATTTGGCTCCCTTAAAAATGGTCGAGCCGAATGGTGCTAGCGTATGCGTCATGTTCGTGAACGGGCGCCGTCAGCTGACACTGGTCATCTCTCGGCTGCCATGGTCTATTTTAATTATTTCTTTGAATTGTTTCTTTTTTACTCCGGTCTCTTTTATCCTGCACGTCTTTTACATCGTTCTCACATATATGTATAATTTCAATATGAATGATGTAACCATAATTTTGTAACAAAAACTTATTTTTAAAAGAGTGTCCGTGGAGTTTCTTGCACGTTCTTCTCCATAGAGATCTACGCTTTGGAACGTGCAAATAGCTTCATCTTTTTTTTTTTGACCGACTGACCTTGACAATTCAAAAGTGCCTGTAAATGGTCCAATTGAAATAAATGCTTTGACTTTGACTTTGACTTTGACGTCCCGCCATCTTCGCCTGGGTCTACCGCGATGCCGCCGGACATTTTCTGGGACCCATATTGTGATTGCTTTAGCCCATGAATCGTTTGACATGCGGCAGTTGTGTCCGGCCCAGTCCCATTTAAGCTTTGCTGCTTTTTGAGTGACGTCGGCGATTTGTGTTTTGGAGCGCAACACTATGTTTCTAATGCGGTCCGTTAATCTGACTACCAGTATGCTGCGCTCCATTGCTCGCTGGCAAACCTCAAGCTTGAACCTCTGCTGAGCTGTCAAAGACCAGGTTTGACTGCCATATAAGAATAGGGAGAATGCACATGTCCATCAATTTGCGTTTATGGCAAATTGGAAGGTCTCCTTTCATGAGTGCCTTCATCGACCAATAGCTCTTCCAGGCGTTTTCGGTGCGGCGAGCAATTTCTTTTTCTTGCTTCGCCTGGAAGGAGACTATTTACTAAATGCAATCTCCACACCTCCCTCCCACACACAGTTTATGTTGGGCGCTGTTGGTCATGAGTTTGGTCTTTGACATGTTCATCCGAAGTCCAATCTCGAGGCTTGCTTTATTTAGGTCACTCAGCATTTCGCCTAGTTCAGCTGCCGATGGTGAGAATAGGACGATGTCGTCGGCGAAGCGCTGGTTGGTCAACCTTTTTTCGCCGACGATAACGCCTTTATCTGCCCAGGGATTAGATTTTTAAAAACCTCTTCAAGGGTGGCAGTGAAAGCTTGGGGGACAGCGGGTCTCCTTGCTTGACACCTTTCAATAAGAAAGGATGGTCCGGTGTTGGTGATTTTTATAGCTGTAGTAGTACTATTCCTATTAATTGACTGACGAAAATATACTCGTATGAAAAATTACATTTTCAACACATTTGCTCAAAAAATGCATTTACGAAGCCTGTATGCATTGTTCGAAAGTTAAAAATTATGCACCACACAATGGAGCGTGCGGCAAAGTAGGTACTCTCACCTAAGTACATATTTTACCGCAAACTCCGTTGTATAGCGCCGTGCGTATTCTTTACGGTTTTTTTTTAATTTCCATAAAAAATAATAAGAATTCCACCAAGGAGTTTCACATCACGAGAATAAATAAGCTGAATGATCGAACCTCCTTGGAAGCGCTTTTGCTGTATACGTCTGTCTCATTTTAATATTATAGAGAAAATGAGAGAAGATAAATAAAAAAAATAAAGTATGTGGTTCTAATTTTCACCACGCACATGTGGCGCTCTTTGCAAATTCGCGCCATTTTCATATTAGAAACGTCAAAGATTGTTGCGACTTTCCGACTGATTTCTAGAGACAAAAAGTTTGTTTCATTACTTATTGTAATGTTTTCTCGCAAATGTGTCGAAAAACGTTGTATGACACACGTGCGGATTTGGTTTTTACAAACTCGTGACTATGGTAAGCCCTCGACTTCGTCTCGTGCTTACATTCGTCTACTCGTTTGTAAAAACCAACTTACCGCACTAATATCATAAATAACTATTAAGGAATTCTTTAATCAAGTAAAACACTTACAATTTTCTTTGAAACTTTCGTTCACGGATTCATCTTTGTCGTAGTCATATTGTAAAATTGGCCATTTCATGAAACAGTCACCTCAAACCTAACCTTGCCGACGTGGTCTGACTGTGCGGGGCTGATATTTCTGCCTGCACAGTTTAAAGGAACCCTTAGCTTCAATTGAGTTGGCTAGGCAAGTCATCAAAGAAACTAGTCATTTGACTAGCCGTTCAATTAAATGCTATGCTGATTATACGGCGCCGTTTAATAAAAAGGCTAGGCTACTAATTAAATGGCTGATAAAACTAGTTGGCTGCGACATATACATGATAATATCGAAAGCGAAGTGCTCCATACCTCCTAAATTAATTTTTGCGAGAAATTCACTTTTTTTATCGTTTTGAATTAAAAGGCGTTATTCGGATGTTTTAGTAAAATCTCAGTGTATTTTTAGTTGCATCTACTTGGAACAGCATTTTTAGAGTTCCGTACCCAAAGGGTAAAAACGAACAGACAAACGCACAGCGGAGGCTTAGTAATAGGGTCTCTATTACTAAGCCTCCGCTGTCCGTTTGTCTGTCTGTACGTTACGTCTGTCTGTCCGTTCGTCTGTCTGTCCGTCTGATTGTCTGTCACCAGGCTGTATCTCATGAACCGTAATAGCAAAACAGTTGAAATTTTCACAGATGATGTATTTCCGTTGCCGCTATAACAACAAATACTAAAATTTAAATAAAATAAATATTTAAGGGTGCCCTAGTCAGTCATTGTTTCATATGTACAAACGTAGTCTGGCGATAACTCTACTGATTGACGGAGTACGTTCATAATTTATCTCGGCATTATCCTAGGCCTGTATGGAAACAAAACAGAAAAAAAATATTGATATGCAAGTTGTTTGTGTCGAAATTTCCAAATTTTAACACAACTTTGGGCGTAAATAAATAACTTATGTTGTACGAAAATGACAAAATATTAACCATACAGGGATAGATTATTTCCTAAATTAAATATAAAAAATATTTTAAACAGATAAATTCAGTACTTTTTTCATAATAATTATCCTGACTACCAAATGTCTTTCAATAAATTTTACGAGCTCATTTTCGTTATAAATCATCTTATATGATATGGAACTGTAAATTTGTGTAAACACTAGCTTCATATTACTCATCACAGCGTTTATTTCTTCCTTTAAATGATTTTGGATGAGATATCATGCATTAAATGCTGACGTCACTCAAAAAGCAGCAAAGCTTAAATGGGACTGGGCCGGACACGTCAGCCGCATGTCAAACGATTCATGGGCTAAAGCAATCACAATATGGGTCCCAGAAAATGTCCGGCGGCATCGCGGTAGACCCAGGCGAAGATGGCGAGACGAGCTTGACGCCTATCGACAGGATTGGTCACACTAGCCCAGAGCCGGGAAGAATGGAAGGAAGAAAGGGAGGCCTTTGCCCTGCAGTGGGACGGAATAGGGTAAAGAAAGAAAGAATTACCTGTTAAAGTTATCTGGGGAATTAAATTGGCCGTTTGACAGCTTTTGTATAATAAAAATGTCAAACCGCCATATTTATTCTACAAATAAAATGTATCTGGCCTTTTAAAAGCTAGCCCTAAATGAATAAATATATAGTTTTTACTGGCACTTCGCCGTCGTTATGAGAGAATTCTGCAAAGTTTCACCCCCCTCCCCCCACTTATTGCCGCACCGCACTATCCGTTTCGCGTCTGACTTGTAAAACTACTTGACGAGCTCATCATCAGCAAACAATAAACTGTTGTACGCAAACAAACTCCTCAGAGCAACAGATTCCAACAACTACGAGTACATTGAACTACATTTAACTTTAAGATATAAAGGTTAAGGAAATTGATACTCTTCACCCCCCGTCCAAAACGTTTGATAAAGTAATATCGCAAGGAAGCCATAAAAAACCCATCCTTTGTGATCATAAAATACTGGGAATCTTCTAACAAATTAGTCGTTAAAATCTCATTCTCCTGTAAATATAATTTCTGGAGTGTGTCCCTGGATGTGGGGAGTATTTCGTAAATAATGGACTGGCGGGCAGTCAAGCAGAGTCGGGCTGACGCGAACACTGTACACGTTATTGGACGTCGAGTACACTAGTCTTCACCTTAATGGTAGGTCGCTGTTATTATTATGAAATTGTAACTGGGTCACGTCAACATCGTACTAATGCAATATTATTAAACAAAGTGGAAAGTTTTGTTGTTAGTTATTCACAGGAAACTGTTTATCGTAATAACTTGAGTCTATGTTATGGTAAATGTTACTACATCCCCACTACAAACTATTTCCAGGCAAACTAAGGAATATCGTTGTCGATTCAAAGGGAGAGCCCTATGCTGTATGCACAAATATACACAATAATGAAATTGAATATATTTATCATTATTGATGTTATACCTACGCATCGATAAGGTGTTGTGTACCTACCGAAGTGTGCATGAGAAGACACACGTTCCGAATTAATTAATAATGTACACTCTCTGCGTACGCAATCTATTTGCCGCCGACTACCCAAGATACGAGCATGTCTCAGTTTGGGAGTCGTCTCAAAATAAAATGCTTCTGTACATTCACTTCACAAACTGGATAGAATTTTTTGTTTCTGTTAAAGCTTTTGTACTTTTTGGAGAATAAATATTACTATTATTATTATTTATTATTATTTACTTCAATTAGAAGCTTGGAAACTAATTATGTTGCGTTTATGAAATCCTTCAACAGAAGTCCAACACTAATTTCCATTTAACCTACTTTATAGTAGATTATGCACCCAGGGGATAAAGCAGTGTCTTGTGTCACGGGCGTCATATTGAATCTCGAACGCAATGAAGGATTCGGGAGTTAACTCCCGAGCGTAGCGAGGGAGTTTAGAGTTTAACTCACGAGCGAAGCGAGGGAGTTAATACAAGAATCCTGAATGCAGCGAGGGATTCAAGCTAGCCCAAGTCAAAGACACCTTTATCCCCGAGGAGGATACTCTACTTTTCACACCTCCTGTGAGAAAATAAGAACACCACCTAACCTAATGACCGAACTCAGAACCTCATTGAGACAGCAATCCGGGCGTGAAAAGCGGACAAAATAAGAAACGCCGCCCTGCGCTCAGTAATACGAAAAACGAAATATTTTAAATTTACAAACACTAAATAGAGATATGTATTTAGAACTATACTGTATATCTACTTAAAAAAAGTTAGTTTTAATACCATACGGATTTGCAATATCCGCGCCTTTTTTGCGTTCCACTCGGTATGCCTACCACATAGCGGCCACGACCAACTCGATTTTCGTTTTTTTTTTTACTTCTCTGTGGGTAAGTAGATATGTGCAGGCCTAATGTTAGCAACCTAATACAATTTATGTGTACACAAAGCTTTATACAGAGCTTTATATCAGCTGGTAGAATGGGTTCGGACGCTTGGCTGTATGCAATTTGAATTTAGAACGTCATAGGAGATGCTCGAGAAAATAGTTTTTAAATTAATAAATCGACTATAAATGGATTTTAAGTGTTATTCTTATCCTTTTATACAATAATCCGTACATAACCAATTATTCTTATAATATTGTCTTCAATCCTGGACCCTGGTCAATCCTTATGATTTTGTAGAAATTCGAGAATATCATCCCTAAGTAGTAAGAGTATCGAGAATATCTTTCCTCTTTCTGGAACAGAAAGAGAGAGACAGAGACAGAAGGCGTTGTAAGTACCTAATACCGCCAATTGAGCAGACAAATGAGGTTCGGAATTTAAATCACATTATTGACCAGCGGGTTATAATGAAATCCAGTACCATATTGTTGCCCGGCAGTGCCACCGGCCAAAAATGACTCACTTTAGGTTAGGTTAGCATGACATATAATTTGACGTTTTCGATCAGGTGGTGTGAAAAGAAATATTCAAAACTTTCGGCCTGAATGGCGGACAAAGAAATGAAAGCGAACGCCGCGATTGTAAATAACTTTGAGTGTTAAAAGAAAAATAAGTTATAATAACATTGCAACCTTATGAAATAGCTCCCTGCGAGACTCTTGCGAGCACTCGGTTGTTTACTTAATTAATCTTCACGATCCCCTTTGGGTATACTAAAAGCAACTCTTTATGATTTTTTATTAAAGCAGAAGATAGTAAAAAGGGAGGGTGAACTTAGATATTACAAGGGATTTGAAGGGATTCTGTTTGTTATATTTATCTCTAAAATCTGTTCTGCTCTTTGTTTGCACGTGTTATGAGACCAACTATAATTACCTATAACACCTACATATCTCTCAGTTGCGATAGAACCAGTTCCCATATTAATGCGTGTAGGTACCTGCGTACTTGCTACGAATATATCAAGTTTAATTAATATTAATAGTGGCCCGTGCTAAGTAATATATAAGTAATGTACGTTACACCGCAGACGGGCATGTAACGTACGAACAAAGAGAAGTTGCATGAGCAAACAGAACACCAAACACGATAGCAGGGACGTTTTCATGGAAACAAAGGCTTGATTAGAACTGCGGATTCGAATCGTTGACCGTGTTGAGCCTTATTACTATCACGAAACTTTAACCACACAGTTACATCTACATATCTATATTTTGGCGATGATGAAGGTACGTCCTATGTGTACAGACAAGATTAATTAAGTCTGTACGGAAATATAAATAATTGCAGCATAAATTTTCGTGTAAAACGTCAGTCAAACAACAAAGTAACAAGGGTATGGGTGGCGACGGCGGCGCGGCGAGCTGCCAACTACAGTCACCCTAGTCCAGCAATTAGATTAGATAAGGCACCTCCGTACAAGAAACGTTTCAGGTGGAGTACACCCTTTGTAACGATAAGCCCATTTTATTGTCCGCGCTCGTCGCTGCCCGCTCGCCTTTATCTTTTTACTGTCGGCATTAGCAATATGCTCCACAAGTTACGGCTAAAACGAATACTGAAAGCTAACAATTATTTTTTACTGACTGATCGATATTACACGACGAGGTTCCATTTTATCACTTTGATTCAAAATAATCAGAGCTAGCATAAAGCTAGGAGCGGCTGTATCAAACGTAGTGGCGTGTAGGCGTAGCGTTCAAACAAAGAGTACGTGACTGTGGTGGTGCGAATGTTATCAATATTGCATCCGCGTGGAGCAGCCCGCTAATTGGACGTATTTGCTCTCCCCAAGTATTTAATAACATATATCCAATTAACAGTATTAATTGACGTGGGCGAGTAGTTCTGGGAATGGAAATCCAATCACAAATATTGTGCTGGTCGGAAAAGCAAAGCAGGCAGGTAATTCCAATTTATCTTTTTTTTATTACGTAGGTATCTGTTAATCGTTTAGTATCCTCATTAAAAAACATTAAATACGCTCTTGACATTAAAATTCACACGAAAATTTCACAGCCGTTGAAAGACCCCGAAGCGATTTTAACGAATAAAATTGGAGAAACAAGCCACATTAAAACATGTTAATTTATTCAAATATATTTATTCCATTATTTAAAAACAATTGACAAACGAATCTAAATATTAACGAATTTGTCAATTTGTCAGATTCATGGTGTTCTTGATAGGCAAGCAGATGGTCACCGCTGGTCGACGTTTCTTCAAAGTTTCCTAGCACTCATAGCGTAACACAAAGAGAACTTCGTCGGTCGTGAGTGTCGTGACAAGGGGAAGGGGGGTAGGTAAACCCATCGTGCTCTTTATATTTTCTTAAACCTCAAAGCCGTTTACTGCAAAGCCTCTCTATTCCGCTCGGCCGGTCGCACCCGAATTAGGTTAACTTTAGTTGTAGCCAGCCAGGTTTACTAACGCTGTCCGTTCGACTCCGCTTCGTTTATTTTGAAGCGTTTCTGACAGCAGACTTCACTTGAACCGTTCTGAAGCGCTCGAATTACCGACTTGTATGCTAATGTTGAAGCAACAAACATAATGAACAGTAAAACACCGCTGACGCTGCAAACTTGCTCCCGTCAGCAAACGTCAAATTCATGCAGCTAAATCCCAAGCATCTAAGAGATTTACAGATCTCATTCCCTTGTGTCAGCAGAACTTAACTGTAACTAGAGTTTATCTTCCTCTGATTTATTCCACTTCTCTGAATGTAAATATAAATTGTCTAAATTCCGTGTAAAGCTCGAAGCTGATAGCTAGTCCCTGCAGTCTCCAGTTATTCCGGGAGCTAGTCGTGAATGTTCCTCACGTTTGTTTTCCCACCCTCACAATGCACACATTTTTCATGCTCATTATCTCCACTTTGCACTGTATGAACAAAGTATGACAGCACATTCATTAGAAAGCCAGTCTTTTTCATTATCACGAGCTTTTAAATGTAGATTCTGGTTCAGAGATTCTTGGTATTTTATAATACGACTCACTGGCTGGAGGCGTTCTTATGTTTTAGATTTTTCTGTATATTTATGAATAACCTTTTGCGTAGTCATAACAATTCACACTAGTGACACAATACACAACGGTGCCTTCACAATAAAAATATTAAATCGCGTGGGCGAAACACGTTTACCGTTGAAACTGTTTCTGTTGTTTGAAAAACCAATATAGCACACGAAAAAAAACATTTTTATTTAAGCGATTTCTCTTGTCTCCTTTTCGTTTAAATATTAAAGACTCCGTGTTATTTTTATTACAGCATGTTTCATTTTCCGTATTTAATCAAACCTATTTACTTTACTCTCTTTGTGCATCACGTTATTAAAGTCGTCTTTCATCAAAAGGACTTCAAGGGTTTCCAATTATAGCGAGTGTTTGCGAACATTCATTGTTATCTTATCTCCGAGTTGTGAATCTTTCTCGTCGTGCGGAGGTGTGCTTGACTTGTGTCGCTACCTCTCTTCTCTCGCTTCTTACTCTCTCGTCTCTTTTAAATAATGTTAATCCTCCTTTATTAAGAAGATACAAATATATATTTATCTGACTCGCCGTTTTGCAATAACGAGGCTTTATATTCAAATGGATAAAAAAGATTCACTCCGCCTTAATATAGTTCAATTCGGTAAAGCTTTTAGACGAAACGAGGTAGAAGATTACAATGCGAAACAAAAGACTGGCTTTCGTTCTTTTAATTAATAAAAAGTTCATGAAACCATTTCTAATCTTTCACACATTATAAAAACATAATAATGTGTTAACTTTAATTTATAGCTTGTATGAAAGAAGGTAATGAAATTTAAAAATGTGAGCCGTTGTAAATAATGATAGTAAACATGTCATAACTATAATGATGCCGCCCAGACCTGTGGGCCCTAACTTTATGAGTTTCCTGCTCGAAGGGAACTGTGAGATAAGAGTAATGGCTGTAACGTTTTATAGTTTTAAATTACAGGTACCATGACGCGACGTGACAACGTTGAGTAATACCGAACACCTGAATAGAGTCGAATAGAACACTACGCGATACAGATAGCGCCATTACGGATATTAATTAAGCACGTTCAATACATAACTTCTATGTAAATTAACATGAAATATTCGTAACAATCATATAAATACATTATAAATAAAGGTTAAGATTGTACGTTGCTTCGTCATGCATTCAACAGGTACAGTTATATGGTAGACATTCACTTAAGAATGGATGCGCGTTTACGATATCTTATACGAGCGCGATAATGGAGGAGCTGGAGCGGCGGTGGAAGTCGCCGGGGCTCCAGGGCGAGCAGGCGGGAGGTGGCGAGCTGGTCCGGCAGCAGACAGACTTAGACAAATAAATAAAATCGGGTGAGCGCTACTTACGCGGGTGCGCACTGCGGGCGAGTAGCGGAGGTGTGTGGGGCCGCGTCACCGCGTGGCCGGGCTGCGGCAGACTGTTGCTCCCGGGCCCGCTTCACTTGTTACGTGCCTCCCGCCCGCCCTGCGCGGATGGTAGCCGCCCTCCGCGCGTCGCACCCTCAACCCCGTTTCGACAACCCCGCCCCGCATCCGCTCACCAATATCACGGTCCTTCACTTTGCAGCATCCTCACTCACTTTGATACGCACAAAAGTGAGCCTCTTCATCACTTTCTCTCGGATGCAGCCTTCGTCAGTCAGACACATGTCACGTCACTTGGAAGCAGTTCTTGTTCAAAGTCAAGTTTAACCTGAATCAGCATGACATTGTGCTTTCACCTCAGTATAATGAATGTTTAGTAATGAAGTACAAAGCTCGCGTAAAGCGTGTGCAGCCAAGGTTGTTTTTGTTTTCGTTTTCCTCATACCTACAACTGTGGATCCAGCGACGATTACAGTAAGTACCTACCTACTTTTAGTTCAACTATATTCAAAGGTTACAAAAACACACATTAGTGTTTCTTCGTGTGTATAAATAGTGTCATGACGGTGACAGCCACGACACTATCTAGAACGCAATTCAATATAATAGCTAAAGTAAGTAGGTACGAGTCACATTTTCCTTCATAACAACCCACACAATGTTTATATTTAGAAATATAAACAGGTTTAGGGGTCTTTGGACCATGTATTTTTCCGTCAATTTCTCTGCGGAAGCAATTTATCCACTTACTCTGCGTTTTCTCATGTGTGATGTGCCCTGATCCAAGTTGCAATGCGGCAGTCAGAGATCAGAAATCAGAAAAGGTTACCGATACAGTTTTAGCAGCGACGTAAAAACATAAAGATCCTGAGGGTATCGTATTCTTTTTATTAGCTAAATTCTATATAACTCAGTTGCCTACCAATAAAGAGACTTCATGGAGATATATTTTTAAGATTAACGTGAAAATAATTTATTTCTAAACTCAACTGCGATTTCGACGAAAATTCCTAGAAAAAGGGATTATACTCAAAGCCCGACGCTGAACGAAATTGATAAATCGCTCATCATGTACCTACCTACATGGTATGGGTAGCTCATATTATTTATTAAAGAGAAATGTTCGTGTGACCACCTTATTGAGTTTCTACATAAAGTTGAGGTGTACATACGTGGTACACAGCTATATGTTGGTTACAACGTTTAAGAAAGTTTATTTTAATTAATGAAGTCAAGAACGTTAATTAAGATACGAACAGAATCATACCTTGGAAGAAGTTTTGTGGAACACATAGCCTTGACCCATACCTACAGGAATCGTAGCGAATACAAAATAAAGTTGAGGGGTTAAAACAAGTACAGGTACAAGATTGAAGGCCCGTGTAAGTGGCTTCGCGGCGGTAACGCCCCGATCAAAGAGTATCGATAGGTCCATGCAGAAGCGACATCAATCGCGTCGCCGGTGACAGACTCGCGGTAATCCGCACAATTGAGCGACAAGCACGTCTTCTGCCCTCCCGGAGGTATATCATAGATTAAACTAATAATTAAACTAGGAAAGCCCTCTAACGGTACTGAAAGTGGTGCATCATTAATAAATTATTGTTACACGCCAGAATTAATGCCGGGTACATAAAGATAAAAGTTACTACTAGCGCCATCTAGTATCGAGTAGCAGAACTAGTGGAGTCAAGATCCTTCTAGACTTTTCTATGCTAGAACATTCTAGAGTTTTCGATGTCTGGTTGGTCCGGACCGGTATGTACTCGAACTTTCTAGATGTTTCTATACTAGAAGGTTCTGGAATTATCTGCCGACCTGTATAAAGCCCACATAGCCTGCGACCGAGTCAGTATTGAATTTGCGATACAAGCGACAACTTCGAGAGCGAACTTCGACTGCGAATTAAATTGATGAGTAGTGCAATTGTGATTTATAATTAGTGAGTTTAAAGTTGTAATTAGTGTTGATTAATTAAAGTGTCATTTTGGTTATTTAATCGGCTGTTTTTATTGTCACGAACCCTAAGCTCGTAACATTATGTAAAATCAACGAACAGTTAATTGGTACGCTGCGTAACAAGCGTAATGTTATGTTAGTACGCTTGTTTATTAGCAGTTTGCTGTCAAATCTCAACGCGAATGAAGTGGAAAATATCCCCTTAGATGTTTTGCTCACAGATCTCATGGATTAAGTATGTGATTGTAAGTAGTGATTTCAGTTAACTAAGGCACACTGCGTAAACCAGATTTAGGTACCTTTTTACTCAGAGTTATATGGTCACCGCCAGATAAATTTGCAATAACGATCATTGCCCTCTTGGTAGGTACCTGGACAATAAATTATGAATCGTTTTTCATTACTAGAAAAAGTCAAGGATCACAATAGATGTCGATTCAGGACACTTTTATATCTTTATTTCTGTTTTCGGAATTAATTATATCAATAAATCTCTTTCACTTTATTCAAATTTATCTGGCGTCGACCATAATTGCTAACACGACGTTAAATAACAAATATTCCAAATATAAAATGACCCCATGTTAAAACTAACCAGGAAATCAAAAATAACTGGCTTGTGCCAGTACCCTAAAGCAACCTGTAATGCAGAATATTCAAGGGCTAGTCGGGTATTAGCAAACGGTGAATGGCAGGCCTACCATTCACCATTTGTAGAATTGTGAAAAAGAACTGAAAAGAATTAAAAGTGTCGGAGTATAGAACAAGATATACTGTGAGCGACTCCGCTGCTGAATGTCGAAGTTTGAAATGTCGACGTATGTTAGTTCTAAAGTACAGGATCTCGATGTACGCCAGTTCGAAAGTTCACTGGAGCAAAGTATGCAAGGCCGACGTATCGTTAGTTAGAAAGCATACGAGTGCGATGTACGCCAGTTCGAAATTACCCTGTTACGAAATATGAAATGCCTCCGTACTGGGATACATACGCAAGATCAACAGTCATAATATCAACAGTTAAAACATCAACACCGTAAGACCAACGATTCAAAATCTCAACACTTCAGAATCTCAACAGCTTAGTAAGTCAACAGTTCAGAAGATCAAAGTTTAAAATCCCAACTTTGAAAGTACCTATTAGGTCAATACTAGCAAGTCGGAGCCCCGCTTCGCGGGGCTCAAGGGTTTGAAAAAAAATAACCACGAAGGGTATGGCGGGGTCAGTTCGCTCGCTTCGCTCGCTCACTAGACCCCGCCATCCCCTTCTAACCTAACCTGTCCGAGTCGGGGTGCCCCATGATGTTTACTTATAGTAAACCATGTATAACACTGGCGTACATCGCACTCGTATGCTTTCTAACTAACGATACGTCGGCCTTGCATACTTCGCTCCAGTGAACTTTCAAACTGGCGTACATCGAGATCCTGTACTTTAGAACTAACATACGTCGACATTTCAAACTTCGACATTCAGCAGCGGAGTGACTGTGAGCCTATCGTAGATAACATTAAAAGTACAAGATACCAGCTAGTATCCAATAAAAATACACTTCTGGACACATCTATTGGCCCACCTTAGAGTTTAGGTTTCGATGGCCCCTACCGAAATATGATTGCTAGATTGAACAAAAACTGTTGATGCAGTTTTAAACCTGATACATTTTACCATCTTTTTCGATCGTATTGTTTTAAATTTGAATTCAGAATACCATACTACATGGAGCTACGCCTAACAAGTCGGATATGCGCCTTGTTAAAGGCAATTGATTTTTGAATAAAAAACATGTTTTATCAAATAAAGGTTTAATTTAATAACGCATGTTGCCTCCTTAGGCATCTACCACAGCTCTCATACGATTAGGCATAGAGTTTATCAACCGCTCTATGAAATTTTGAGGGATCATCTCCCATTCCTCTTCTATGGCAGTTTTCAACTCCTGCATCGTCTGGGCAACTGGCTGACGAGCCCTAACACGTCTTTTTAGCTCGTCCCACATGTGCTCAATGGGGTTCATGTCTGGGCTTCTGGCTGGCCAGTCCATAACTGTGATGTTCACATCCCGAAGATATTCTCTGACGATGCCGGCCGCATGGGCTCTTGCATTATCATGCATAAAAAGGAAATTTGGGCCCACATAGTCCGCGTATGGTATCACGTGAGGTTCTAAGCACTCACGAATGTACCTTTCAGCATTTAATGTTGGCAGCCGTGGTCCTGTAACAACCTCAAGTTGAGTTTTGCCGCTCGCGGATATACCGCCCCAGACAGTCCATGAGCCACCGCCATAAGCAACCCTCTCTTCAAAGCAGCATTGTGCGAAACGCTCTCCCTTACGTCGATAGACCTTCTTCCTTCCATCATTGCCATGTAACACAATTTTAGACTCATCAGAAAAGAGTACACGGCTCCAATCTTGCTGTGTCCAATTTAAATGACTGCGTGCGAAATGAAGGCGCGCTGTTCGGTGGGCTCGCGTTAGTTTGGGCCCATTAGCTGGCTTGTGTGGTACCATATCGCGTTCTTTTAACCTTCTCCGAACAGTTCGAGCGCTCACAGATACTCCGTGGAAGTCGCGAAGTTGGTTTTGTATCTCAATGGAGGTAAGATGACGATTTCTCAAGCTGGTCGTCACGATGAATCGATCCTGCCTTTCAGTTGTGACCCGAGATCGTGGCCTTCCTTGGCGACGAACAAAGCCGCCAGTCTCTAGGTACCTCCGATAAACATTTCGGAGCGCAGATCGACTTAAATTAAGTTGAGCACTCACGTTTCTTTGGCTGTGTCCGGCCTGAATAAGTGCCACAGCTTGGGCGGCGACTTCAGGTGAAGTATCCATAGATTATTGATAGAACCTCACCTTAATGTTAAGAATAAGTAATGTTTGTTGCAAAACCAAAGATATCAATCACTTTTTCAAGAATTAAATCCAAGTAAACCAATAAAACCAAGTTTTCTTAGTATTCGATTGTTTGATATCAACAAACAGGCTCCAAATTGTCTTTTGTTTCTTTAAATTCTGTGTTCGAAATTCAAAAAAAGACTATTGAATGAAATTGTGAATGTGCCAGGTTCAAAACTGCATAAAAACTTTTTGCTCGACCTAATATAAAATTTTAGCTAGGACCAAACGAAACTGAAAATACAAGGTGGGCCAATAGATGTGTCCAGAAGTGTACTAGCTACGGGACCACATCGGTATTTCTCTCCAACAAAGTAACTAGTGGGCACTTAAGTACAAAAGTATTTCCAGTTTAATTCCCCGTCTAAGTACAAAACACAGCCTATTCGGAACCTTTTTCTGCCTAGCCTTTTCCCAACTATATTGGGGTCGGCTTCCAGTCAAACCGGATTCAGCTGAATACCAGTATTTTACGTGAAGCGGCTGCCTACCAGACCTCCACAACCCATTAACTGGGTAACACGGTACTTCTTAGTAAGACTGGTGTCAGGTTTTCTGGCTAATAACAATCCGTAACGACTGCCAAAGATCTACAAATGACAGCGGGACCAACGGCTTAACGTGCTTTCCGAGGCACGGAGGAGTCTCGGTATGTTAATATGGTCACCCATCCACAGACCCACCTCGGCAAGCGTTGCTTAACCTTGAAGATTGGGCCGCGCGGCTGTTATAAATTAGCCACGAGCTCCTTCATTCGGAACAGTACAGAAATAAAATATCAGTATTTTCGCCTACGAGCATTGCATTTCACACATTTTCACAGTAACATTGTGGGTGGGAGGATTATGCACCCTGTGATTTCCCTTCTACTCAATTTCAGAACAAAATAAACACCGGTTCTTTTATTAAATGGCTGGTAAACTGACAAATGCGTGGTAGTTAGCAGAATAAACTGGGAACATATTGACGTAAGAAGTTTTAATTAATTTCATGAGGATATTTACAAACCTGATAACAGTGTTTATATTGGATCTAAAAATAATGTAAGTAAAATCAATACCTAATATTTTGACTAGCAATTTTAATTTAAACTAAGAAAGCTTGTCAAGTAAGACCAGTAGCGTAACAAGAGGGGTGCGGCCGCCCCGGGTCGCGCCCGACCGTTCGTTGACTGTTTTTGTCACGGTCGGGTTACTCCTAAACGGGTGACGGAATGAAACCTGTCCGAGGTGGGGTGCATACATTTTCGAGCCCGTCGCTTTTGCATTCTGCGCTCTCTTAGTACTTCAGCTTTTCTGCTTGAATCAGCGAAATGTTCTCGATTAAAGTATGATTAAAGAAAAACAAACCTCGAAAGGTTGGGTGTAAATATTTTTGAGTTCGCTTCGCTCGCTATTATATTCTACCCTCGCGCTCTAATCTTGAGTTTACCTGCATCAGTCAGCAAACTTCATTCCTTTGGAGTATGAATAATAATATATAATCAAACCTAACCGAGGCGGGGGGCACTTTTTGTCGAGTTCACTTTGCCTGCTCTTAGCACACAAATTCTAATGATCTCATCAACCAGTACTTACGGAAAAATAGTCCCTATTGTCTTTAACAAACAGTGATGTAATAACATTACTGAAAAAAAATCTACGTCACAAATGGAGCACCACATTATCTGCACCGGGTGTCATCCACCTAGCTACACCACTGAGTAAGATATTGACCAATGTCCAAAGACTGGAAGAAGTGTTGGTGCCGGGTGCCGGTGCCGACATGGGCAGACAGTCAACATTGTTTTCATCGCTGGCAGAACCGAGATGAGGCTGGCCTGGATTGTGGGGACTGGGACAAGAAAGGAGAGGCCTATCCGGATCCGGCCAGTGGTCGAAGTTAAGCTGTGAACAAAGATGATTATGATAAAAGCTTGTTGGAGGCGAATTATAAAACTGCTTTGTAAGCCTTTACGACAGCCTTAACCGAAATGAGATCATGTTTTAAAGTACCATTAACCAAATCAAGATAAATCATTAATCACAAAACGGAAGTAAGCAAAAATCTTGTATTTTTCTAAATCCTTGAGCCAAACTTATGTTCTTAAGTGAAATATAAAACAATTTGTATAAAACGGTAGGGTACAGCCGTTGGCAGGGCGGGCGGCGCTCTCGGCACTCTCAAGGGCCTCGTACAACCCTAGTCTCAAAGATAGTTTTTTTCTATTTCTCCAAATGATAAGGTTCATTTAAAAATGTCAAGGGAACACTGGACTTTTCAATGGAAAGAATATATTTAAAAACACAGGTATAAACGAATTAATTTTATAATTTGTTAGTCACGAAATAAAATATTAAAAATCTCAATTTGAACAGCGATTTCTTAAATATTTTATTTTGACAAGACGAAACTGTTACAAGGCTTTTTTTTTTTTTTTGGATGGGAAATCATCAAATGACCCCTCCCGCTCTGGGTGGAGCGGCAGGGAGTGTCAGACTTCTACTGACTAAAACCCACCCATGCTCCTCTTAGTGCCTTTTACGTTCCAGGGCCGCGGTAACTCTTTCGAACAAATCCGCAACCCTGGTAGGCTCTGGCCCTAACGGGCCCCGACCCATGCTGACGACTGCTGGCTTGGCGCGCGTAGAACACAGCGCGCCGTCAACCCGGGCCTGTTCTGATCGGACGGCGAGCTACCCATTGCTCGCCGTCCACAGGCATCAGTCACTGCGCCATGCTCAGGAGCATCAGTTCCTGGGCGGCGCAGTGGCTGACGTTAAACTGTTACAAGCCTGCCATGTTTTAAGTTTAACCTAAAATAATATTCTATTATATTATATTTTATTATAAGTGTGACGTATTAATAAAGTACAAGCGGCGCATGCACGTCACGGCATTGCTTGCCCAACCGCCGGCCGGTGCGGACGTGTATGCGCTCCTTGGTGAAACGAGTGTGTGGCTTTGATTTACGAACCCAGCAGCAAACGAGGACACCACAGTGGCGACGAGCCGCAAGTAAGTGGTAAATTATGCTGCTATATGAAAAACGAGGGAGATGAACTCACGTGCACGAGAAAAAAAAAAAAAATGAAACACTAATAACAACCTCACGGTTTTATGGTGCTATCGATTAAGTGGTATATGTATCTATCTGTCCAAGTACTATTAAAACAAATGACTAGACATTACAAATAACAAATACAGTGTTATTTGTCTGATCGATCAATGATAGGTTATTATTATCATTGTCATGAAAAAAAGCAATGAATACTTTTCTAAAAATAATTTCTATCATAATTATTGTTATATTCTTGACTATATTTCTAAAATAAGTTAAAATTAAAATTTTAAAATAAGTACCTACTCGGTGGTAACAGTCTTCTTATATCTTGTGATGATAATTTCGACGAAGGTACCTATTAGTAGAAATTGTAATAAGAAATACCGTGTAAGTCCGCGTTAATGTAATTTATCCAGTGACATTATTTATTTAAATACCTACGTAGGTAAAAAGAATTTTCAGTGCAAAATAATAATTCCTCACTATTCATCGCGTTCTCTTAAATTAAATGATGTTTTAAGGTTGAGGTACCTAAAGCAAATGTCGTTAGTAATATAAAAGCAGATAAGTCAAATGCATGCAATCAATCAGCGCAATAGGTACATGTACTACTTATTGATATAGGTAGGTAATACAATATGCTATCATAACAAATGTACCAAAGTGTATTAGTGTATGTTGCCAAGGTGCAATAAGGTGCCAAGGAGCACAAAGTAGTATTTTTCCAAGGTGAATCAAGGTGCCAAGGAGCATTAAGGTGTAATTTTGCCAAGGGCATATATATCCATAAAAAATGCAAATTACATGGATCAATTGATTGATTCCTTTGTCGTTTTGAAGTTTTAGCAACATTAAATATCACTAAACTTAATGTAATAAATGTCACCAGCATAACCCATATCTACTTCGCGTAATAAAGATTTATATCACTTCAGTGGCGTAGCGTAGTGGGGGCGAGGGGTGACCCGCCCCGGGCGGCCCCTTTAAAACCTAAACAAGGGGGCGGCTGACACCCATGCTAAGCCACTGTGATACTCATTCTATTATTGTCCATTTACGCCGCATCTAGCTAAAAAAATTAAAAAAGAAAATAACAATAAAATTCAATTCAGGGACATAATAATGTGTAAATTAGACATATATTGTAGTTTATTCGTTATACAGTCATCGTGGTAAAATATATCTAGGACTTATCTAGGATTTTGCAGTGTGAGAACATGGTATACACATTTCAGATAATAATTTTGGAAAAAAAAGAAAAAAAAAAAAAAAAAGTTCGAGTGAACAGGCTCCTTCTGGGTAAGCTCGCTCCATCGTAGACTTTGTCTCTGTCATATCTGACATTGACTAGAGTCAAGAGCAAACCCATAACAAATACAAAAAAAAAAAAAGAAAGATTGGGTTACAGATTGCTAATAACAATATTATGAGGAAATTTAGGACCAGTAATCTGTATTTTACTGAAAGCATAAATAAAATACGAAACACCTTATCCAATGGCGCCAAGGGTGCAATACAAAGGCAAATCAATGGCGCCAAGGGTGCAATACAAAGGCAAATTGACATTGTTTCAGGTCGCTCAAAATGTCCAATTTACCACCGGCAGAACCCTTGCAATGCGAAGGTTGTTCCAAGAAAGAAAGAAAATGAGTTTATTTGGCACACACATATAAAACTCATAGTTTTATCTTAGTCTACTTATACATTGACATAATGTCGAGTAGCGTACTTACAGCCCATTAAAAATAAATCATACCTACGCACAAAAAAAAAAAAAAAAAAATGTTTTTTACTTGTTACCCACATTTACAATTATTTACGTTTTTTAACAATTCAATTGGGTTTGGACAAGGTATGAAAGATGTATTATTTTCATGGTTACTTTTATTATATTATTAACGACAACGACGACGACGACGTGTTTTAGCTGGGAAAAAGAAGTGGGGCAACAAACTCCCCAGCAACACATCTGTCTGTTACGTTTTAAGAACTTGAATTAAACAATAGTACGCAAAGTATTTTAAGACACAGGAACAAAAATAAATATGTACCCAATAACATGGAAATCATAAACTTAAATAGTATTTACAACATGTTAGCTAGCACACTCCATTATACGAGTACCATTAAAAAAAACGGGCAATGGTAAGATTTAGCGATTAGGTACTTGTCTAATAGTATACTAGCACAATTTATATTGAGAGAACCATAGTTTTATTAAAGGTTTACCTAAAGGAGCAAGGAGCTCGTGGCTAAATTATAACAGCCGCACGGGCCAATCTTCAAGGTAAAGCAACGCTTGTCGAGGTTGGTCTGTGGATCTTAACATACCGAGACTACTCCGTGCCTCGGAAAGCACGTTAAGCCATTGGGCCCGGCTGTCATTTGTAGACCTTTGGCAGTTACGTTACGAATTGTTGGAGGCCGGAAGGTCTGACACCGGTCTTGCCATGAAGTACCGTATTTCCTAGCCAGTTAATGAGTTGTGGAGGTCTGGTGGGCAGCCGCTCCACGTAGAATGCTGGTATTCGGCTGAATCCGGTTTGGCTGGGAGCCGACCCCAATGTAGTTGGGAATAGGAGTGTAACGAGCATATTGGTATTGGGTTAAGAGATTAGTAATATTCCATGAATTCACGTAGGTATCAGTAATCCGACGAACTAATATATGCTAATATTTAATACTCATATAATCCACAGATTACTAACATGTACAATAATCTTTATTCATAATCTGGGATTCCATTCACTTGACACGGATCGGTAGGATTAGACTCACTCAATCATTCTGACATTCGTGAAGTGATACGTATTAATAAGTATTAGTTAAATATTACTGATATAAATGTTAGTTAAAATATTATAATATTTCTAGACTAATATAGTCTTATTGGCCAATACTGATAAATATCGGTATTAACCCATCTTTAGTTGGGAAAGGGCTAAAACCAGTGATGACTTAAAAAGCCACGCAAGGGGTAAATAACTCACAGAGGGCCACGCAAAGAGTAAATAACTCACAAAGGGCCACGCAAAGAGTAAATAACTCACAAAAGGCCACGCAAAGAGTAAATAACTCACAAAGGGCCACGCAAAGAGTAAATAACACACAAAGGGCCACGCAAAGAGTAAATAACTCACAAAGGGCCATGCAAAGAGTAAATAACTCACAAAGGGCTACGCAAAGAGTAAATAACTCACAAAGGGCCACGCAAAGAGTAAATAACACACACAGGGCCACGTAAAGAGTACTTGCATCTTTATATTAGGGCTACGCAGTTGTGTGTTTCTGTTAATGATTTTCAGTAAAAAACCACGCAAAAGTAAGTCAATTTTATTAAAACCCAAAATGACTCATGCGTCATCCACACTTCCAAACTTCCTGATTGCGAAGATGATCAGACATAATTATCGACACTCGCAGGGAGAAATGGAAGAGGGCTCTTGAATTGAACACATTGCCTGTCATCATCGACAATCCTGCGAAGAAACGAGCTACTCTCTACTACGTTGGGGGAATAGCACTACAAACAAGAAGTTGACTATAATCTTCCGGGTAGATTATAGTCAACGTTCATGCTGAAGAAGGGGAAGGTGTCGATGTCTATGCATTAGCTCTAAAGAAATGAGACAGTTCCTTAAGTTCGAAACAAAGTCGGATTAACGAAATTTATATTTTCTAACAGAAAATAAAACAGGAGGAAGTAGAAACATTTTAACGATTTTATTAAGCTTGAGAAATCATGCCGGAAAAGGTCAATTTCATAATAAAGAGGAGTATATTATCGACCAAAACACTGAAAAGCGTCAAATGTAAAGTCGAATGTAGAATCGAATGTAAAGTCTAATGTAAAATCACGTACAATTTTACACGTAGAGTCAGAGGTTTTTACTTTCTTTGTTCAAATTAATGTGATTTCGATGACTATTATTGGTGCTTGGACTTGGTAATCATGAATACTAGCTTATCGCGGATCAAACCTAAAAAAATTGTTTCAATGAAACCATTTACAGCCACTGTCGGTCTGTCAAATGTGACATTAGAGTGACATGGAATAGCTCTGTAACATGAAAAGTTTTTAGACAATTAGGTACCGTAGAGATTAACAATAAGAAATCGTAACAAGACGCAATAGGTGCAATATATTGCGTAAAAGGCGGCATCTGTAGAAATTGCGAGACCGTTATTATTGATGTTTAGTGAAGTAGATACTAAAGTCGATTAGATGAGGTCCGTGAGATTTCTGTGTGGTATAAGGTAAAGCTCAATTAGATTGCACAGATTATAACGGAATTTTCATGAGTGAGTATGCATTTCAGAAATTTATTTTGTTTGATCGGATATCTTTCCTTTGAGTAATGTTGTGCGGGGAGCGCTGTGCACAAAGCCCCCATGACTGGATATTGTACTACACCCGAGGATGGGTGCTAGTCACGGATGGCAGTGTCGTGGAATCATGGCGCTACGGTATAAATGACTACGCCATTGGCTGCTGCATAAAACAACCAAGGGTGTAGTGTAAACAAAATCAATTTATGTATTAACTTTATAGATGTACTCTTTCTTTTTTTTTGAGTTTTTATTTTTCTATTAACTCACACACTGTTTTATTAATGGATCCAATATTTGTAAATATGTGAGTACCATGTACTTATTAAGAAAATGAAAAAGTTTACCTTTGCTGGTAATACTTTGATTTCTATAAGCAGTATACTCTAGGTGCATCAACCTCACATATATCAAAGTTAATGTGTGTATTCAAAATATTGTAAAACATTTATTTGAAAAGAGTAACTATGGAGTTTCTTGTCCGTTCTTCTCCATAAGAATCTACCTTTGCGAACGGACAGTAGAGTCACCTTATTTTGTATACATAGTATTTGGATGTAAATGATGACGTTCAAAAGAGCCGTTTGATGGCCTTATTGAAATGAACGTTTTGACTTAGACTTTTATAAAACACAGTTTGGAAAGCAAGTGAAGGAAAAAGGGAAAAGTATGGTATATACCTGGAAATAAGGGAAAAATTATTATCAAACAAATGATTCAGAGGATTAAAGTGATTCGATAGAAGCAAAAGAATAGATAAATAACTCTGTTAAATTGTATGATAAGTATTCAGTGGAAGATACATTTTACCTTGTTAGAAATTATAGAATGTGGAGAATTAATTAACTATTTGATAATTAAGTTAAAATAATGAATCAGTTATTATATTTGTTTGTTTAAATTTTTATGTAAAGGAAGAGGTGTGACGTATTAATAAAGTACAAGCGGCGCATGCACGTCACGGCATTGCTTGCCCAACCGCCGGCCGGTGCGGACGTGTATGCGCTCCTTGGTGAAACGAGTGTGTGGCTTTGATTTACGAACCCAGCAGCAAACGAGGACACCACAATAAGTACAACCTTATAGTCCGGTTAAGCAATTGATAGACCTTGCGTCTTAACTTGCTAGTGGTCATACCTAAAAAAAAAATAAAAAAAATAAGTACAACCTAGTCGGTTACACAAAGTAGGTAAGTATGTGTAGGAGATTGGCAAACACTAGGTTGGTGAAATGGGAAAACCAGACACATGTAAAAATACATGCTTAGTTGTACAGTAGGTAATTCAGTTCCAAAACGTTTTGGGAACACATTAATTGTGCGTAGGTACAGCTAAGGAGTGGAATTCCCTGCCAGAGTCTGAGTTTCCTGATAGCTACAGCTCAGGAGTCTTTTAGTCATGAGTGAACAGGTAACTTCTAGGCAAGCGTGCTCCATCTTCAACCACATCATCGCTAATTACCATCAGGTAAGATAAACGTCAAGCGCGTGCTTATCAATTATAAAAAATAAAAAAACTAAACTCATTTTACAGTGGATGTGTTCTGAATTCATTTACATAAACAAACATTACCAGTTCCTATAATACATATTTTGGTACAACATTAATAAACACACCGTTGTTGTGCTCTCCATAATTATGAAACATAACTTTAACGAAGCATCCTAATTAGTAAACCCGTATGGAGCTCATTAGGTAATGCGTGCACCAGTGCGCCGGTGATAAGTTGCAAGCCCCTTGTTTATGATTAGGCCTGAGCTAAATATAGTTCCAAACTATTCTGCACTAGCCACCGCGGTCATGCAAAATAATAGTATCTACTATACTCGTACCTACTACTTGTTTTTCTCTAAACTAGAAAATAATAAAAGATGCAATCGCAATAAACTAACAACTTATCTGACAATATTATGAATTATGTCTTGCATGTGACCTAAACAAAGCAAAGATAATACATATATAATAATCTAATTCTAGATCAATCGTATTAGGTACTGAGAGCCTATAGTTCGAGTTTTTATTGTATTCAGTAACTTGACAGTTCAAAGATTTTAATACATTTTAATTACCGTGATTATAAGAAAGGTTATTAAATTTAAAATAAAAGGTATGCCTAAATAAGCAGATTATTTGAAAAAAATCTTACAATAGAACTGTAAAGTTACTGAACACAAGTAAAAGTCGAACTATAGCACGAATGTTTATGACGTATAGAACAACGTGACGTAAAATTTTGCTATTATTATAATACTCGTTTTGCACATATTTATTTGAATTGTAGACCGATAATTATTTATTATAACGACATTCATATTTGCGTCATGACACAATTTATATCATACAAAAATACGTACCTAACTTGAATATAAAAAAAGTTAAGCTTGGCTTTTTTAAAAGCTTTGTAGCTTTTTATAATAAAAATACACTTACGTTAACGATACAGCTACTTTACCATACGTCAAATCATTCGTGCTAGGCCCTGTGATGGCCTGGAATTCGGTACAAAAATAAACAATATTTACTTTAATATCAATTCAATGCTATCCACTTTTAAGTCAAAACATGCGTCATTAGTGGCACGTCACTGTGACCTATTATTTTAATCAAACACAAATCTGCGCACAAAATATTTAACTATAAACATAATAATTATCTTAATCCATGCCATATTTTAAGCACATTGTGCCGAAAATAAATGTGAAATGTGGATAGAAATATCGCAGTTGGGATAAAATAAAACTTGTTATTTTTAAACAACGGGGTTTACTTTGTAGGAGGTCGAGTGGATACTGCGAAAAGAGGGCTATCCCGGACATAAGTGACAGATCTTCAGATAACAATATACAAATCTCATTTATTTTTCGCATTTCGCATTTGGTTTCATCCGGTTAGTTAAACACTACATGTTTAACTAACCGGATGAAACCAAATGCGAAATTGAGTAGAAAGTATCTATTTATATTCTTTAATGTTCAAATCTATTCATGAACTTATCCTTTAATTAAATCCTGTAATTTGGGTAAGTATTTAGAATAAATAAGGACGGGGTTTTTTATCCGTAATTAACTTAATCAATGCAATAGTTATAATTCTGAAAAAAAATGTGATTAAAATGCGTTTGAGAAACGAATCAACTATCTTGGATGCCGCAAAGAAAATTTATCAGGGGGCCTACCACAACCTCTTAAAACAATATTACTTTAATATTACTTTGCGTTCCGCTCTGTTGGATTTTCAACGCTCGGATCAGCGCCGAGAGTTGAAAATGCAACAACAGAAATTACAAAGTAATATTAAAATAATATTGTTTTAAGAGGTTGTGGTAGGCCTCCAGAAAAGAAGTCGATTGATAACATTGGAGGAGTAATAGTTATTTATGATATTAGTGCGGTAAGTTGGTTTTTACAAACGAGTAGACGAATGTAAGCACGAGACGAAGTCGAGGGCTTACCATAGTCACGAATTTGTAAAAACCAAATCCGCACGTGTGTCATACAACGTTTTTCGACACATTTGCGAGAAAACATTACAATAAGTAATGAAACAAACTTTTTGTCTCTAGAAATCAGTCGGAAAGTCGCAACAATCTTTGACGTTTCTAATATGAAAATGGCGCGAATTGGCAAAGGGCGCCACATGCGCGTGGTGAAAATTAGAACCACAGACTTTATTTTTTTTATTTATCTTCTCTCATTTTCTCTATAATATTAAAATGAGACAAACGTATACAGCAAAAGCGCTTCCAAGGAGGTTCGATCATTCAGCTTATTTATTCTCGTGATGTGAAACTCCTTGGTGGAATTCTTATTATTTTTTATGGAAATTAAAAAAAACCGTAAAAGAATACGCACGGCGCTATACAACGGAGTTTGCGGTAAAATATGTACTTCGGTGAGAGTACCTACTTTGCCGCACGCTCAATTGTGTGGTGGATAATTTTTAACTTTCGAACAATGCATACAGGCTTCGTAAATGCATTTTTTGAGCAAATGTGTTGAAAATATAATTTCCACCTAGAGGGAAATCTTTATCATGCAGGAAACAAAAAAGATCTAGGCCAATTAGGCACCAAGGGACATATACAACTGGGTTAAGCCCAGTGGCCAAGCACCACGGATTATACAGATGGGTCCTAAATTGTGAGCTACTTACCAGTAATAGGTACTTACGGCAAAATCGTTTGAACGCACGGAAATTTTTTGTTCTGCTTTCTACAAGGCGGTCGTATAGTAAACAACTCCTAATGAAACCTGAATAATCTAACATAATATTGTGTTCAGTTTGGCAAAGAATACACTCCCATAAAAGATATGATGTGTGGATTGTTCGTACCTATTCAAGATCAGATGTAGAACATTGACAGAAAGGAGAAGCCACAAGCTTAAAGGAAGTTATTTGTTATACAAGAGTGCAAAGTTGCTTTTTAACCGCGTGTTCAATTTTGATGACCGAGCAAGCGAAGGATTCTAAAATTGAATCACGAGCGCAGCGAGTGATTCAAAATTAGAATCCTGAGCGTTAGCGAGGGAATCAAAAGAGCACGAGGTGAAAAATCTTTGCACTCGAGTGCAACACGTAACTTTTCATTCCACTTCAGCGAGGAAATGACTAAATGCAAAAAAAAAAACGTTTACAATCACAAGATAGGTACACTTTTATTTCAGTTTAGGTATTAATTACTACATTATGACAGGTAAGTATTACAGAATAATCTTTAAATTATAACAAAATAATACTAAGGTATAATTAAGAAAATTTTAAAGTAACGTTGCTACAGTTATTTAAATTGAGTGTAATATTTTTGTTTGGTACTGTAATTTTGGTGTTAGTCACTTGTATACTGTTTTTCGGTAAAACTATCTGTCATACTTAATAGTTGTACTGATTCATCGGATTCCCTTGGCGTGAATGTTGGAGAGAGAGGGAGATGGTTAAGTGTTTCATAACGGCTTATTTTTGATGTAGAAGGGCCAGTCCAAGGATCCGATTGAGGCTCTTTCAGTGTAATGGCTACTACGATGCCTTCACATATTTTAGACTTATTTTGGATGGAATCCTCTATGTATCCCTCTACAACTGCATTGTACTTCCAGCCTCCGTGGCGCTTAAGGAACAGGAGATCAGCTCCGGAATCAGCCAAAAGTGTGGCTGAAGTTCGTCGGAAACAATGACCCGTGTAGAACAGGGGTTCTGGAAGTTCAAGAAATGTTGCTATTTCTCGTGGGATACTGCCAATTTTATTAGTACCCATAGGCTGTCTAACACTTTCCATTGCGACACTGTAGAAAAAATCGATTGATTGGAGTGTTAGGCGGGCGTAAGGCTTGATATTTCTCAACAATCGTTACGTATTCCTTGCGAATGACGAAGTTGCGGTCTCTTTTTGTCTTTGTATTAGGTAAATTAATTAATGGTAGGTAAGTCATCTGAATGTTTCTCAATGTTTTTGACATTAAGTTGTGTTAGTTCATTAGTTCGACATGCTCCGTTTATTCCAATAATAAGAACAACCTGTAACGTAAAGAGTATTGTAGTAGATAAATGAATAAAATTGATATGAACGCATAATTATGCCTATCAACATCTACTAAGTATACTATTTAATTGAGATTAATATAATTAAGTAGATACTGAATGTACAACTGACTTACTTTTGCCGCCAAATATACGGAATCGGGTGCTTCGTTAAGAAACTTTTCAATATCAGATACTGTGAAAACCTTCGATTTTTTTGGTTGATGACCAGATGAGGCTCTTTTTAAAAATGCCACTAATTTAGGATAGGTATCGATATGTATGTCTTTTTTCATCTTTATTGTTGCTTTTTGCATCGAATACGTACTCCATAGAGTGCTTGCTTTCTTGTTCTCGGATAATTCTATAAAATATGCCAGCAAAACGTTTTCTGAGAAAGTTTTGGCTCCTTTTGCTAGTCGCCACGTGTTGAACATATCGTACTGTTTTAAATACTTCTCGCGTGATTGTTGAGGGAGAAAGCTCATTTGCACATTATTAACAGTTTCAGTCAATTCTGTTGGCGTCAAACAAACTTCCTCGTCGCTAGAATCACTCATTTTAGTTTTTTCACTTGTTTCCAAGTTTCTTGTTTTTAATATAAGGTTTAACAATGACGTGAAAAAATGCCGCGTAAAGAACCGCGTACAAAGCAAATTGAAAAAAGAACACCAAGAAGGTTCCAAGTCTGAGTTTTTAACAAATTAAAAAAAAGTTGTATGATATATTCGGCACCATAGAGGTAGCAGTAAATAGGTTTAATGTTTTTTTTAATTCACAAACTAAGTGCACACGATGTTCTAAATTCAATTTACTTTATCCTCTAGAGAATAAAAACGGCTTTTCCACTCAGATATTGAAGATTAAAAATACTCTTTCCGAGATGGTGGGATGAAAAATAATTTACTCTTAAAATGGCCATGACCTGTGAGAAATTGGGCAACACAGTGATCCACCTCCAGCCAATGATACAAGTACAGAAGCGAGGCAACCCCATCAATATCCTGAACGCATTATTATATTGAACGCGAAGGACGCTATACGATTTCTGCGTATAATTGGCCCACGAGCTATCATATTTGCCCTAACCGACAGCGCCCTCCACTCTCGCTCAATATCGTCATCGTCTGTCATGCCCGCGGTCAAGAAATGTCGAAGGTATTTAAACTTGTATACCCGTGTGAGCAGAGTTCCTTTCAAATTGACTGGTGGTATAGTTTCCGGTCACCGCTCGCCGCCGGCACCAAAGACCATGACCTCACTCTTACACGCGTTATAGACCAAACCATAAAGCTTAGCCTTAGCCTTAAGTCTTCACAGATGGCCACCAACCTCCTAAGGCCACAAACCGCGCGCTCAGCAGAGCCATACCATCGGCGTATTGTTCAAACACATCCTATCAATGTAACAGCCGGCTCGCTCTCTACTGAGCGTCTCAATCAGCTCATTGATGTATAGATTGAAGAGCGTAGGTGAGGTCAGCCCCTCCTGCCTCACACCGCACTCCAATCTATACGGCTCCGACAAAGCCCCAGCCCATCGAACCTGATTGATCTGGCCTCCATACCAACACTTCAAAGTGCTTATCAGTTCAGAAGGAACTCCAGCTTTCTCCAGTTTACTCCAAAGAATACTATAGGAGACCACATCAAATGCTCTGGATACACGAATTAGCACGCGTATACAGGTGTTTTCCGGTCTGTGTAGTACCTGACAGCCCACTTTAGACAGGATGGCACTCTCAGTGGACAGCCCAGCTCGGAATCCGAACTGGTTGTCGTGCAGTTTTATGTGGTTATTTAGTTTTGTCTATCAAGCAGGCTATCAAACACTTTCGCTATCACCGTAGCCAGGGAAATAGGCCTATAGTTTTTTATATCTGCGATATCGCCTGTTTTATTTTTAGCTATAGGCACTATAATAGTTTTAGTCATCTGACTTGGCAAATACTCATGACTCACACAAAAGTTAAAGAACATCATCATTTTTGTCGATTTAAAAAGAAAAAAGAATTATACACAAAAATCAACTTCGTTATTGTAAAAACGTCGGAGTGCAATTGACACGCGTACTAGCTATGCTGTTTAATTTGTGTGTCATTCACTGTTATTTACCCAATTTTAATACGCCACTGGGTTCCGTGGTCATACCTTCGCAACTCAACCACCTGTGCTCCGATATTACAGCAAGGAAAATATTAACCTTTTTATGAAATATATCGCCAGTTCCTGTACCAGCCATGTGTCGACAATGTTTTTTTTTTAATTTTACCTATCCACGAAAAAAAAGTACAGTTAGTAGTAAGTTAATTTTGATTATTTTTGAATTATTATATTTTTTTTGGTTCCTTTTACTTTAGGTATTTAATTTGACATTTTATTATTAATTGTATCTCATTTTGACTATATTATGGTTATTATGATTTACTTACATAATTATGCTACTCGAAATAGGGACCAATTAGTTCAACCAGGTTTCAGACTGGCTAAAGTATCCTCATCTTTTATGGGGTACTGTTTAAAATGTTATAATAAAATACCTCTCCATATATTAGAACTAAATGAGACAAAATTTAAATCTTGCATTAAACGCACACTATGCAGGCAAGCATATTATAAGTTAGGGGAGTATATTGAAGATAAAAATGCTTGGCTCAGTGCTGGTCCTGCTCCACAGCCACTAGGGCACACAAAGTAATCTGTTAGCATTTGGAAATATTGTTGGACCGGATGAAGATTGTAAGAATGCAATATTTTTCATTGTATAGACTCAATTTATTTAGCATTGTATAATTTCATGCATTAACGGCACATTTGTGAGTACTATGTACCTTAAATTTAAACTATAATGATCATTTTGAGTAGGTCTTTGACTTGAATGTACCCTGGCGATTGGGAATGTCATGCTCACTCAAAAGTCTGTCTGATGGTGGCGCGTGCGTTGGATCATTTGGCTCCCTTAAAAATGGTTGAGCCGAATGGTGCTAGCGTATGCGTCATGTTCGTGAACGGGCGCCGTCAGCTGAGACTGGTCATCCCTTGGCTGCCATGGTTTATTTTAATTATTTCTTTGAACTGTTTCTTTTTACTCCGGACTCTTTTATCCTGCACGTCTTTTACATTGTTCTCACATAATTATGTATTATTTTAATATGAATGATGTAACCATAATTTTGTAATAAAATATTTTTTTTTTAAAAGAGTGTCCGTGGAGTTTCTTGCACGTTCTTCTCCATAGAGATCTACGCGTTGGAACGTGCAAATAGCTTCATCTTTTTGACCGACCGACCTTGACAATTCAAAAGTGCCTGTAAATGGTTTAATTGAAATAAATGCTTTGACTTTGACTTTGACTTTATTTAGGTACTTATTTTAAATTTCTACAATGTAGGTAGGTATTTGTTTAAAAAAAACCATTGATATTTTGTTTGCCTTTTGGCGGGACACAGCTCGGATCTTATTTATTATAACACCTTCTGTATGTGCCTGTGTTCACGAAATAAATGAATCTGAATCTGATAGGTACTTTCTTGGCCGTTTTTCAACTTTCCAAAAGGGCCCCGGATTCAGGTGTATGGATTCATAGGTAAGACAGCCGTGAACCTATGTAGTAAATGGTCGTGCATTCGAAACAGATAAAGCCCCTATTACTTATTCACAATAATTAGTTACACATAAATACACGACGATATTACGGGTGATAATTTGAAACACGAGTAGGTATTCCAGCAAAATAGTGAAATATGTGCCACACACAATGTGTGGTCACACAATGTGACCCACCACATTTACTGTAATATTCTTCTTCTCGAGTCGATGGTCAACTCCTCAGACTGTTTGGGCCCACTAGGTGACTCTGGCTACATTAACTACAATAATTTCTAAAAACTGGTACCAACCAGGCAGACGATACAGCTAACTTTGACAGCTTGATTTTAGTAGTGGTTGAGTGATTGATTTCCGTTTGTCAGTCGTTCCTAGACGAGGTATTTGTGCAAGTGAGCTTTGCGTGGCCCCGGGTAGACTTAGGAGCCGGAAGAGTTTTCTTCGTTGCATACTGACCATCCAAGACCATCAACTAAACGGAGAACTAAGATATGGGCAGAACAACACCAACAACCACCCGACTACTTGAAAACCCAGAAGCATCTGCCACCTCAGCGTGAACTGCAGCGGCTTAATATTATGGAAAGCACTCAATCGATTGCGCATCCGAGTAAGGCAGCAGCTAACAACTTGGCGAAATGGGGTGCCCTAATGTGAGTGCGGTGCCTGTGTTCGTGTGGCTCAAGTGCCCATACATACACCTTTACTATGAATTTATATTTTGACATTGTATTTTTTTTTTATTTTGTTTGTCTAGTGCAATTAATTTTGTACGCCATAAATGAAAACACATGTGCCTAGCCACCTCATATTAATTATAAGACCTTCATACTCATGTTTTCTACACTAATATTATAAAGAGGAAAGATGTTTGTTTGTTTGTTTGTTTGAAATGAATAGGCTCCGAAACTACTGGACCGATTTGAAAAATTCTTTTACCAGTAGAATCCTACATTATCGGTGATGAACATAGGTTATAGAATATTTTCAGAAAAGTTAGGAATCCGTATGAAAACTTCGATAATGTAACCCAAGGTGTGAGAAAAAATCCTTATATCGCGTACGCTGCGGAATCTATTGACAATAGAGCAAAGTGATGTACTACAGTTTTATAGAGGTCATCAATATCTACAAAAAAGTCCGCGATACCATATGTCTAACTATTATGGATAAGTCACCATGAGCGCTTTTTGTTCATATAATTCAAGCAAATCCCAAGGTGAAATAAAAAATGGTGATTTTAGTATCATGATATTAATCCTTATCCATTTAAATTTAGGTTTTATAATTAAGGTTGATTATATCCGTGTAAATTATACTTTAAATTATTCAAATCGGACCTTTCGTTCAAAAGTTACGACGGTAATAAACATGCTCGGAATAAGAAAAATGTTGCGGCTTGAGCGAACTGGGGAGAATCGTATCAATGCTTGGTCCGATGAAGTTGAAACACCACGGCATTTAAATGTTTTCGATAAAACAATAAGAATAACAAATGTTTGGATTTTTCGAAAATAAACTACATAGGTAAATAATAAGGAGTGAAGCATGAGTGATTAAGATTTTAGGGAGAGGACATAATTGCTTGCTTCAATTTACGTCGGAATGCTATGAACAAACTAAAAGCGGGATAATTGAAACAAATGTACCTAACAATTTTTGCATAATCAAACCCTGACGGGTTGAACGGGGTGAACAGTTGCGCTGAACCTGGGCTCGAGACAACACACACGTGAGATTCTGTCAACGGTGGCGTGGAGTACGCGATTGTCAATACGTCAAAAATGTATTTGACATTTCGACAGTCGCATTCGCTAATTAAATGGTACATCGTCGAGGACCTCCTGAGACCATAAAATAAGTAGAAATGGCTAAGTAATTAATTAAAATCGTTGTGTTTAATTTTCCAAAACTAACCTTTTATAGGGGGCGTTGAAGTTTGTGGAGTACCTACCAAATCCGCGCGGGCGAAGTGCTAGTACAAAATAAATATCTTATCTTATCTCATGACGGATTTAATTGAATGTCATCAATACTGCAATTAACGTAGCCACCTACTGTGCACGAACAACCTAAGGAGTTAATCGACTCGAACCGAAGAAGATATGTTTATGAATCGACTGCGGGTTTATCGTTTATACATAGAACCACATCATCGTCTTCATCTCTTTAGCGTGGCAGCCTTATCATGGACGACATTATTCATTGTGGGATGCTGTCGTATGGGGTAGCTGTTTGATGGCCAGAATCTTTCACCATATATGTTACTGGGTTAGTGTTTGTACAGATTTATCGATCTTTATTGATAAGCATGCCATATGACATTCTAACTTGACCTCTGACCTATTGGATTTTTTATGAACAAAAATATAGAACAAACTGCTACGCATTATAAATCACGGACGGAAGTATCGCTTCTCGCGTGACGATCCGGGCAAGTCAATGACTGATCCGATGGACAATGGGTCGTGGAAGTTTACTACATCTATATCTACCTACCTAAATAAATATAATGTTGTAAGAAATTACCGATACGTTGTTTTATTTGGAGATGCTGTACGATGCAACAAAAATTACATCTCCATAAATCTCGAATAACAGTAGCTCTCATTCATGAATTATTTTCACACTAACTAATGTGCCATAATATGTACAATTCCCGGTGATCACCCCGTTACCTCTTAGAAGACCATTCTTGAACCCCCTATGCAACGCCTGTTAGGGCACATCCCTGGGGAGACTGAAGGGGTCTCCCCCTAAGCCTTGCTGTGCACAACAGCACGTAATCACTGCGCCATTTTCCTTTCCTATGATCACTGGGTTGGCCTGAGCGCCCGCGACCCTGGAGACCCACCTGCCTTAAATGGAGCAAGCGAGATTTCGGCGTTTACGCGTCGAGGCGGTTGCCTCCCCTCCTTCTCCGAGCGGAATCAGCTGTCTCAAGATCCCGCTCGGCGGCCTCCTTCTGGACCATCACGGCCTCACAGAAAGCAGCTAATTCCCTCCAGTTTTCATTAGCTACCAGCATAACCCTCACTACAGCTGGCAGAGTCAGGTCTCGCCCAATCCTGGCGACAAGGTCCTGCCGCTCAGAGTGAGTACTTTGTCCGCAGGGCACTCCTCGAGAGCGTGCTGCGCAGAATCCAGGTCACCTCCACAATGGTGGCGATTTGCCGTGGCCTCTCGCCCAATCCTATTCAGGTACTCACCGAAGCACCTATTAGCTAGATATGGAGAAAAGATATTCATAATGGAACATAGCAATACATTTAGTATACGGAATTCAAGAAGAATAGATTTATAGGTGAATATATATATATGAATCTGTTCTTCTTGAATTCCGTATACTAAATGTCTCCTCAAACCTCGACGATGAGGAACGACGAACTCTATGTTTGAAGGACGAACTCTATGTTTGAGGAGACTGACAGAAACCAAAAATAAAAGAGACCAGTTTAGTAAATCGGTGTCAATATTTCTTGTTTTAAACTAAATTGAAGGTTTGTAAGCTGTTTCATAACTTTTAGGGTTTCGAACCTCTATATGGAAGAATCACTCGGTAGTCTGTCTATCGGTCTGTCTGTTTGTCTGTTCATCTGTCACAGTCAATTTTCTCCGAATCCAATAGGTACAATAATCTTCTGTGTCCCAAACTTTAACTTTAAAATTTGTAACTTAACTTAACTTTAAAGTTCTTAAACACGCCGGACGTGTAACAAAATAAATAAATTTTGAAAATAGGGTCACTTTTTGGGGGGTAAATAATTAGAAAAATAAAAGTCTTTCCATCTGTACCGTGTGACATATCAAAATATGATAATAAGGTTATAATGTTATTCAAGAAATCATATGAAAAAAGCATGGCGTGCACATGAGATTACACCAACACAACGTGATCTTGACGATGTGTTTGATCGGCGTCATCGGCGATTATCAAAATATGTTGGTAATACTTATTTAGTTTATATGGCCAAAATTAAATATTAAAAAGGTGACCTTTCTGAAGAAATGAGATGGGATGCATGAAGGAGCCTCCTCGTGTAGCGCAATTTGTTCCATCTGACACTCAACTGAACCGAGCGCTCGGCGCATCCTGGACAGTCTCACCTAACACCTTATAAGACTGGCCAATCCTTCCCTTGCGGTGGTAGGGCTAACACCCGCCTGGTTCGCGACCACCCTCCCACCGGAGTTCGGCGTCAAGCAGCCTGCTGTGTTTCGTTGACGCGTGGGAGTACCAGTGCCTCAAGGCATCTTCTGGGCACGCTCGCTTTCATCATGGACCTCATCTATCGCTTTCCATCAGGCGTGATCGAGGTCAAGAGCTAGCCCATTCATAAATAAGAATAAATAAGAAAGAAATAATGACTCATTTCACTTCCGAGCCATGTCTGCAAGCTATTCTTGAGGTTCATCACAAACGAATTTTGGAAGGCTTTACCGTGGAATTGGACCACATCCATACGGTTTGGCAATTTGTACAGAAAACTAAAAACTTGAGAGACGTCAAGGGACACGCGGATGGAACGAAGTTAAAAAAAAAAAAAAAAAATTAAAACATTTTTTTTTTTAAGTTATACGCACGGTTTACGACTATAGCAAAAAGTGTCGTTACAACTTTTGGTCTTAATTTTTTCCGTCTAGCCCCCTTTCGCAACGCGCGATAAGGAACTTCGTTCCAAAAAAAACATCGAAATATGGGAAGTTCTGGATTAATAACTGCAAGTGTCGTATTGATTTAACACGAAGTGTCGAAGATTATCCGAAAAATAAGTCACCGACATAGCTTTCAAGGTTGACAAACTTAACTGGCAGTGGGCCGGTCATGTTTATGGATGGGATGATAGCCGGTGGGGGCAGAGGACGATTAAGCCTTATTAGGGTTTGTTAGACCGAACTTGGTTTTGAATACTTTACCGTTCACCACAGCGAATGCAACAGAGGGCTTCTCTGTATACCCAGGTACGTATGTAATTGGCGTTTTTCGTTTATTGTGAGTATCGAGTACCTACTCACCTTGTTTTAGAACGCTTAAGAAGGTGACGGCCATAGACATCAAGTAAAGTAACTAAATTCCTATTTGCTTGAATAAAAATCTTAGCACACTTGACCGCTCATGGCTTTCCATCAGGCATCATAAGATTTAGAGCAGAGAAATTCCGTTACCTACACTAAGTAAGAGCGACACAAGACTACTAAATACACTACTCACAGGTGGCCCTCCCCTGAAAACAGTCGAGCCGGCGCGGCACCCGTGCTCCCACGTAAAATAACCATAGGCTGCTTGGCGCCGCACCGTCTGCCTGCAAATGTTGTTTTTAAAAGCTTTTATTTAACTTGACTTGTATGTATGTTTACAAATCTTGCAAGTTTAATTTGACCCACTTCCCGGTATCCGATTGAGGTGAAATTTTGCATGCTGGTCCAGAACCGATGACAATGCATGTTAATCATAAACGTGACCTGATGCTGCTGCCAGGATTGGCTCCGTACGAGAGATCTCCTCAGCCGTAAATGGCAGGGACACGAAATTTTGTATACGCATTCGTTTATGATAGGCAGTTGGTAGGCCCACCATGAAATAGATGCCACATCCAGGGGTAATAGTTTTCCCCGTTCCTTTTAAGATTTTCTGTTGAAGGACTCTCCGTTTTATAGATGGACTTTCGTATTGATCGATAACTATCGATTGGTGCTAAAAAATATAAAATAAAATAATGATAAAAAAACTTTTAAAAAAAGCTTTTATTTAAGTGCCCTAAAAAGATCAAAATAAAATTTTAAATCACATTAACCACATTCATTTATGACTTTACAGAATTTAAATTATAATAAAAGCTTGTCGCGATGCCTAGAAGAAATCTCTACATATTCAGTCAGATGAAATTTAAATTAAGAAACATTCCGACAGATCAACTAGGTACTGCAATAAATTTCAAACCCGATAAATCCTATGTGTGCAAAAAAGTTATATTCACGGCACTTTTATTTAATTACAAACATTATGAATTGCTTACAACTTTAGTAGGTGCCTACCTAATTATAAATTGAAATTATCGCGACAAGCTTTTATTATAATTGCAATTCTGTAAAGTCATAAATGAATGGTATTTATAACTAAAAATAAGTAGGTAGTACTTATTTTCAAATAAAACATGTAACTATGACTTCTACCGACTTACACAATCCTACAACTGAAACTCCATAGGTACTTCGTTTACGTCTACGAAAGTACTTTTGGCTCCGCCATAAAAGCAAATTCAGGCACGCTTGTGTTTGTGGCAATGTTAAGGGGATGTGAGCCGACTGCCGAGCCCCTCCGCAAAACAACTAGGTAGGTACCGTATTGCTCCTCCACGAGTATGGTAAACGCACAGCACATAACCAAAGAAATAGTTATTTGGTTATGCAAGGCTGCAGTTGTTTTTTGGCGCGAATACTTGTATTGAAACCTGAGCAAGCGAAGGAGCGAGTGGTTCAAATATAGAAATCATAAGCGTAGCGAGGGTTTCATAGGTATGAGACATAGAATAACTTTGCTTTGCTGCCCAGCGGTCAGCGCAACACACAACTTTTCACCTCACTACATAACAGCGAGGAAAATGCTAGGTGCAGGAAAAACAACACACTGTTTTGCTTGTGTTTGTCATTTGTGTACTATTACTATTTATGTAGGTAAATTATTTGGCAAATTTGCGGAAAATTGTTCAATTTCATTGGATTCCATTGTGAATGTTGGAGACAAAGACAGATTGGCAGCCGATTGGAAACGATTTTCTATCGTGCAGTCTTTGGAAATTGAATGACGAGTCCAAGGATCTGGGCAAGACTGTTTCAAAGTTACCAGGTACCTCCAACGATGCATATTTGACCCTTTTTTTTTCTTTTTAAGGATAGGAAATCGTCAAATGACCCCTTCCGCTCTGGGTGGAGCGGCAGGTAGTGTCAGACTTTTACTGACTAAAACCCACCCATATTCCTCCTAGTGCCTTTTGCGTTCCAGGGCTGCGGTAACTCTTTCGAACAAAATCCGCGACCCTGGCAGGCTCTGGCCCTAACGGGCCCCGTCTTATGCTGACTGCTGCTGATTCGGCACACGAGGAACACAGCGCGCCGTCGACCCGGGCCTGTTTTGATCGGATGGCGAGCTACCCATTGCTAGCCGTCCTCAGGCATCAGTCACTGCGCCATGCTCAGAAGCATCAGTTCCTGGGCGGCGCAGTGGCTGACGTTCAACAGGAGGGGGCGAAATGGGGCCACTATTAGCACTCCATTTCAGCCCCCTCCGGAGCCCTTTGTGAGGGCTCTACTGCGGCTGTTGCAGTAACAGCAGCTGCGGTGGAACCGGCGATGGCGGCAGTGGCGGCGGCCGCGGCGGAGACGGCGGTGGCGGAGGGCTTCCTCCTGCTTCCGGCTTTGGCGGGTGGAGCGCAGGCCCTGCCCCCAGCCCAGTGGTCGGCCGGCTTGCCAGCTGCCGCACATGCTACGCAGTGCGGCGCGGCGTTACAAGAGCCGGCCCTGTGACCGGGCTGACCCCATCGGAAGCAGAGACCGCTGCGGTTCACCTCCGAGGTGCACAGAGCTCCCATCTTGGCACCGGAAGCACCTCAGAGGTCTGGGTTCTAGCCGTTTGACCTGCGCAGAAACCCAACCCACCAAGAGCCTTCGGCCCTCCGAGATGATGCACGGCTGGCGCAGGAGCCTTCGCTGTCCGTGCAGCCGCCCCACCCTTCTTCTTCCTTCCCGGGTCCGGTTTTCCCGACAACGGCTTCGCGGGTGCCGGCCCGGACCCTTTGTCCTGGCCGGACGACCTGAGTTTGGCAGCCACGGCGGCCGCGTACGAGGCCGCCTTCTGCCAGCCTGAGGCCCTCTCACTCGCCGCCAGCGGGGGGTTTTTTATTAATTATGTTTTACAACAAAAACATAATTTATAAAAACCAAGTCTCGCAACTCAGTTCTTCTACCGTAAAAAGTTGTGAGATCCATGAAACACCAAGTCTTTTATGTTTTAGGTAAACAAATAGATTGACTTGGCAATCGCAATATACCTACAATCTAATTTAATGTAGGTAATAATTATGTATCACTTGTGAGATACATTTTTTTTTCATAGGTTCTCTATTTGTGTTCCCTAACCTTTTTATCCATAATCTGAAGTGTCATATTTTTTTGTCCTAATCATCATTGTACGAATGATAACTTTCCCGAACTTAATGTCACATAATATCACATGCCATACAATTAAAATCCCTAAATACATTATGCCCTAAATTTATTTGTCATAAATATTACAATGATATACAAACGTCTTAAAACCGTTTTCAATAAAAGTTATAAGTCCTAAATTCAAATTATATGTACCTGTAATGTTTATTTATCCTTATCGTTTTAATTAACTATAAATAAATAAGTAAAAAATAAATAAATAAAAATAATCCTAAAAATGTTTTTTCATCGCAGCTCCACTAGGGCAGCCGACGAAAAGAAACACAGACACGAACCAATCTGTGACCAAACAATTCACATTCAAAAAAAGCTGAACAGGTGTCAGGACACCATTCTCCTTTCCACGGCACCATATATTGCGCCGCAGCCTGGGTTGTCTTGGCTCGAGCACCGGTCAGTAATTTGAGCTCATATCGGTCACTTGGTAAGATCTTTGTGACCTTGTACGGGCCTCTCATCCCGGAGTCCAACTTTCTAGTGCTCTGTGAATACTTGATTACAAACACTAAATCATTTAATTTAAACCCCTTAGGAGATCCACGGTGTCTCTTAACACGAGAGTCTTGTTCGTCCTGATTCCTTTTCTCTGCGGCTCACTCGCGCGGCTCCTGCATATCTCACGCCTGCATAAGCCTCGCGATTTGGGTTAGCGTCCTCTACCGCCAAGTCTCGCACTAACGCACGGATTATAGGTGTAGTCGCCTCAGTACCAATTAACAGGTTTAAAGCGGATTATTTCGTGGTTTTATGTTTTGTAACATTTAAAACTAATTGAAGTTTCCATAACAAATCAGAACAACGAGTATTTTTATTATAGTCTCGAAGCGAATCATGTTCAAAACAGTGCGTAACGCTCCGCCTGGCCGTTTGCTTGATGCATCTCGGGTGTGATATAGTGGATATTGCAGCCCATTTCGGTAATCAAACTCACAAAACTAGATGCCTCAAACATACGAACACGATCGCAAACCACTAATTTTGGAACGCCAAACAGTGAGATCGCGTTATTAAACACGCGTTTTAATTCAATCCTCAACGTCTTGTCGACTCATTGGGTAAAGTAGACAAAATTTTGTGAACGAATCGATTTAGACTAGCACAAACTTGTAACCATTCGATTCTGGTAAAGGACCCAAAGCGTCGACATGTATAGTACTGAATGGAATGTCAGCTTTTTCCCGGGTTGTAATGGGGCTCGAGGTATACGTTTTTTGGAAATACAAGTAAGACAGTGGGAAACATATTTGCCCACAAAAGCATTAAGTCCGGGAAACCAAAAATGCTTAAGAATAAGACCCAATGTTTTCTCTACTTCGATGTGTTCATGGCCATCGTGATATATCCGTAGCAGGCTTAGCCTGTGGCCTTCGGGGATATAGCACAATAGGCGAGATTCTTCACCAGTAGGCGAGAAACGGTAATACAAGACATTATGTTGACAGACATAACGCCGCGGATCGAGATTACCCTCATTTAACCTTTGAATGAGCTCCTGGGTCTCATTATCTGCACTTTGTGCAATCTGAGCCCAGTTGCGAGGTCTGTCAACCTGACTTACATGCGCCACCAGTGGATTCCTGCTTAAATAGTTGGCATGTGACATAAGTGCGCCTTTTCGATACTCGATAGTGAAGTTAAAATCTTGTAGGTAAATCCACCAGCGTGCCACTCGAAGAAGCAAGTCTTTTTTGCGTTCGGTTGATTTCAGGGCATTGCAATCAGTTATGATTTTGAATTCTAACCCAATCAAATACTTAATGTCTGAAATGCTGCAATGGCCTGACGACAGCCAGCGTCTCCAATTCATAGGAGTGGTACCTACTTTCAGCGCCTTGTGTAACTCTACTAAAATAAGCCACCACTCATTTAGTGCCATCAATATGAACTTGCATTAGTACGGCCCCATATCCAGCACTGCTAGCATCAGTGTGGAGCTCCGTGGGTAGGCTAGGATCGAAAATAACAAGTATTGGCTCACTTGTTAGTCTCTTTAATAGATCTTGCCGAACAGTCTCCTGTTCGGGTCCCCATTGGAACTTTACGTCCTTTTTAGTGAAACGCGAGATGCTTGCTGTTTTCGTTGCGTAACCTTGTGATGTAACGTCGAAACCAAGAATTGCCGGACTTGTTTAACGTTGCTCGGGGCCGGGGTGTTTACCAAGGCTAAGTTTTTGCGCTGACTCGGCCTAACCTGACCATGTGATATAATGCGGCCTAGGTACTCTACCTCGGTGGTTAGAAACGAGCATTTTCGGATATTGACTGAGAAATCAGCTTCGGTGAGTGTTTGAAGCACTTCGTGTAATAATTTTATGCCATCGGCAAGGGTTTCACTCACAATTAAGGAGTATATCATCGACGTACACCTGGACATTCCCGGCCTCAATCAACTTCCGAAGAGTGCTGTTTATTATTCCCTGGTAAACGGTGGGGGAATTACATAAACCAAATGACATTTTCAAAAATTCAAAATGGCCTTCAGGAGTAACAAAAAAAAAATGATTCGGAATCTGATAAAAACCTGAGGCCATATCAAGACAGGAGAAATATTTAGAGGATCCTAGTCGATCGATATGGTCGTCTATGAGAGGGAGTGGATATCTGTCCTTAACAGTAATCCGATTGAGAGCACGAAAATCCACGCATAACCTATCAAAGCCATCTCTCTTTTTTACCAGTAAGATAGGACTGGCGTACTCAGATGCCGATTCTCTAATTATGTTTTTATCCAACAAATCTTGTATGATCTCTCTTACTTTAATCTTTTCTTGGTAGGAAAGACGATAGGGATGATAAACTATAGGAGTCTCGCTTGTCAAACTGATTTATGCATTTGTCCTGTTTTCACCGTAGTAGTAGCAGTGCCAGATATTAGAAACTCTGAGAACTCATTAATGACAACCATTAACGTAGCAAGTTCGTCCCCCTGAACGGGCGTATCTACTTTAATTCGCGTATCAGTTTGAGTGTGGTTTACTTGAAAAACTTCATTTGGGACATGGCTCAAGTACTGTTTGTGTTTTGTGCGAACGTAAACAATGTCGTTCCTGTTAAGAACATCCGTGCCGATAACAATTGGAGCATTCATGCATGAGGAAGGTATGACTACTAGGTCTACTTCGAGGGAAATGTGTTCCAACTCGATAGTGAGAGTCACGTATTCTCGAGAAACTATTTCGCTATCGCTCACCCCTTTAATAACACAAAAAGTGGACCTACGCGGACAGGAAAATAGTTTGGCGACGTCTGAAGAGATCAAATAAATATTAATCGCACCGCTATCTATCAGAACATCTACTGGAATACCTTGAACGACAGCAGTAGATACATTACTGCCACTAGAACTACCCGCGAGTTCCCTACAAAGGTTAACTTTTCTTTGATTATCGTTCCGTGCCTCTGAACGCTGTTTAGCAAAGCAGTCTACTTTCCTTATGCCCAAACTTCTTACAAAACGAGCATGTTGGTTTTGAAACACTTTCCGAAGATCTCTTCTCACTCGAAGAACGGCAACGTCACGCTTCTTCGAGTACGCATAATGTATAGAGTGTTTCTTTTACGTGTTAGTTTAACATTTTTAGTCAATATTTTAATATTGAAAAAAAAAAAAACATTTTGTTTTCAAATGGTACTATTTTTTTTAGCATGTATGGATGCTATACTATTGCGGTTTAACGGGAACGCCCTCTGTTAGTTAACATACTGTATATTACTAGCTTCTACCAGCTGCGGCTTCTTGATGTTTCTTGATTTGTATTAAATTTTTTACTCAGGAAACACCCACCCTACACCTACTTTACACCTAGGTGTAAGGTAGGTGTAGGACCTACCTTACACCTACCCTACACCTATCCTACACCTTCCCTACACCTACCCTACCTACATAATTATACCAGCCCAAAAATACTATGACATGTTTCTGTTCTCCTGGTACTTGATGTTTCTGGTCTCCTGGTACTTGTGAATCTGAAGTACTAAGGTAGCAGCGGCACTGAGTTTCCACTTCCTCCTCAGTCTCCATTAATCCATGCCACTTACCGGGATAAAAAGTAGCCTATTTTTTATTCCAGGATATGAACTACATGTGTGCCAAATTTCATCCAAATCCCTTCAGCCGTTTATGCCTGATTGTTACACAAACATACAAACATACAAACATACAAACTTTCACCTTTATAATGTTAGTAGGATTCAATTATAACTTCTGTAAACTGTGTGAACTTCTGGTTGTTGTTACACTTAGGTACATAATAATCTACTTGTATATCAATCTGTGGAAACTGTTTCTGGATTGTGTTGTACTAATAGGGTATTTTACACTATGTAAGGAAAAATATAAAAATGTTTGTTCATAATAGATTTCGAAAAAAGTAAACAAGAAACGTCGATATTTATTCATAAAATTGCAATTTTAATTTTATAATTCCATTTTAAAAATCGTCTTTTCTAATCTGTTTTTCAAATGTCTAAAACGCCATTCGCCATATTGGATCCCGCCGTGACGTCATTCCGATAGCAAACAATCTACTGAAAATAAGTTGTGCGCTGTTATTTTGATAAATTTACGAGTTATTAACACGTTTGTAGACTTCTAGCCTTTATTTCACTATGGAAGACGGTTTTGTGAAAGCAGAAAGTACAAATCTGCCAATGGTTAATACTTTAATGGTGGCGAAATTTTTTGCCTCCAATCCCGATTTCTGTTCTGCCGAGTTGAGAAATGTTAAAACAGCAATGTAAGTAACCATTGTATCAAGTTTTGTCTAATAATAAGTACAATAACAATACACAATACAATAAAACGGGTCCTTCATGTTACACTCCAACCTAACCTATATTTTGTCATCAGGTCGGGAAGGGAATCTTACGGAGACGACGCAATAGGCTATGTGCAGCTGAAGCGGGTTCAAAATACATGCGTGGTTAAGTGTACGGTATGCCCGGAACATAAAGTGCGTACCAAGCCCTATGCAGTGACACTTGTTGTAAACGAACAAGAAGAGACTGTGACTAGTGTCAAGTGCCACGATTGCCCATCTTCAGAAGGCGGCTGCAAGCACAGTGTTGCATTTTTAATGTGGTTACATCGTCGAACCGAAGCCCCGTCGTGTACTTCGGTTGAATGCTATTGGAGGAAATCGAATCTGGCTAAGGTTGGATCATCAATAAAAATTTTGTGTGCTAAAGAAATCTCAAAAAGAAAACCAAAGGAGATGGTTCAAGATAGCAGTGTCTTAAATGAATTTCTTTTAGAATGTAAAAAAAAAAAAATTGACAAATGCCAGTTTTTGAGGCATGAACCTGATTTTGACAGTAAAGCAACTTTATCACTGCATCATCTAATAATGAAATACAATGATGAAGACTGTGACATTTTTTTAACTAAAATTTCTCATCTTTTTGATCAAAAAACCATATCATCCCTGGAGAGTAGAACTAGAGATCAACATAAAAGTGGCTTGTGGCATGAACTAAGATATGGCAGAATCACAGCCTCAAAATGCTATGAAGTGAGCCAGTGCAAAACTGTGGATGGTGCTCTGGTTGCTATGGTTTTTGGTGCAAAAGTTCCTGAAACTCCAGCAATATCAAGAGGTAAAAAACTGGAGGATGAAGTCAGGATAGCAGTGGAAAAGAAAATGGGAATAAAGATAGCAAAATGTGGTCTATATATTTCTGAGGCATTCCCAATGGTTGCTGGCTCGCCTGATGGGATTAATAACAAGACTACTTTTGAAATTAAGTGTCCGTCTAGTGAAAAAACTACACAAAACTATATAGATAAGAATGGTTCAATATCAAAGAAATATTTTGCACAAGTTCAAATGCAGATGTATTGTGCTAAAGGAAACAAAAGCTATTTCTGTGTCGCTAGCAGTGATTTTAAGAAAAACAATCAGGTCACTATAATCCCTGTTGAATATGAACATGAATATGTCATGAAGTTATTAAATAGTGTAGTTGCTTTTTGGAAGAATAACATTTTTCCAATTTTATATAAAAGTGTTAAAGTCTGAAAATATACTTTTCAGGAATATACTTTATATGTGTAACTAATGGCAGCACTGGCTGTCAATGGAATCAGCTGCTCATAATTTATAATTTTTGTACTAAGATTTATTCTTTTATCATAAAATTCCTATTTCGGATCTACCTCTATCCAAGTTTAAAATGGTCGTCAAGAATACCTTAATTAAAAAGGCATATTACAATATTGAAGAGTACATATCAAAGATGCTTGGACAGGCGTTGCTCCAATCTCCATACAAATTTGATGTAAATTATTGTTGGCATTTAAAAGAGCAACCCTTTGAGTTTCTTGCTCGTTCTTCTCAAAAAGAAGTCTGCCTTGCGAATGAGCAGTAGTTTATAATTGACAATTTCAAGAGTAATATTTTGTTACCAATGAAATAAAAATACTTTGACTTTGAATATTTTTTTTATCTTTGTAGGTTTTTATAATACAAAATACATCCATTTTATAAAGATATAATGATTGTTTTATTAAATTAATTTTATACATTAAAAGTTCTGTTGAGTGCAGTAGACTCATAATAGTGATCCATCCTTGAAATGAACTGTCTTATGTTGACCAACATCGTCTTTATAAAGAACACCATGGAAATAATGAAACTATACTTATTACAATATACTTTGTATATCTTGAATGGTTAATGTGACTAATATGAAACATTTTTAAACTCAAAAGACACTTATAAATGAACACAGAATTTTGCATTCAGGCACAAGACACCAATGATAACTCATTATTTTCACGAATCTTATTACTTGGTCTTTCGCAGTCGTATTGTTTACTAACCGAGTGACGTCACGAGATGAAAAAGCATGGCGGCTAGCGTTTCCGCGCGAAAATTCAAAATCATAAATAAAAAACAGATTTTAGGGCGATTTTCGGTTTTAAAAAAAATTAACAAAATTTCTACTAGTTCATTACGATCTCAGGATTAATTTAAAACAGTTTTAAAAAAATGGTGTAATACCCTATTGTATACTTATGTTTGTTATTGCATCTGTTTGTTTCCCAAATAAAATAAAATCTCATTCTTGGTACGGGCAGGTTTGACATAAATAGCTAAAAACGATACCAAATTATCAATTGTTAAGTCGGCATTCGCGGCCGCTGCACGAACATGTGGGTCGGTAATACCACGTACTACGATCTGCACCATTACCTCATTACTCAGACCTTTAACAATACGCAATCGTAACAGCGAACGCCGGGCATGTTCTCCATAAGTCGAATATTTATCTGAAGTATAATTCATAACCTTAAACAAAATGTTGTCGTAGTCGAGTTTGCGACGGCACAACGGTTTAAATTCTTATTTAAAATTAGACCAGCAACGGTCATTGGTATTCCAATCACTAAGCCAGGTTTTTGCATCGCCTTTAAGGCAGTTAGACACTCGCGAAAGACATTCGTAATCGTTCCAATGGTTTGATACTTTAGCGCGCTCCACCTCTTCACACCACACACCTCAATGTCATGGATAGCGGGATCAAAATTGGATACGAAATAACCATGTGACTTTGCAGGATTTAACATGTTTAGTATCTCTGTTAATGTTTGTGTCGTTGAGGGTACACTGACATCTTGAGGAGTGCTGCGCCCAGCGGGCCGCGGTGGAGTTTGAGGTACGCTCGCGGAACTTTCCTCGATTGCATTCAAACGCGAAACGATCGTTTTCAATGCCTGTTTTACGGAGCTTTTCCGACTACGAGATCTTCGGTTCGATCGTTCACGCGACTTATGATGAGCTCGCGAACGTGAAACGCAGTGAGAATGAGAACGAGGCCAATCGCGAGAACGAGAACGGGAACGAGTTCGATCGCGGTAGCGAGAACGGTGCTGTTTACGTTTATGTATGCATTTCAGTGGGTAGTTCGATTCGGACGACACACTACGCGATCTTGATCGAGGCATTTTTCAAAACAACGATATGAGATGATTGTTTCTTAGTGTAAATCAAATGTAGTGGACCAGGGCGAATCCCACTTCTGATCTTAGGGACCAGGAGTGGTATTTAAATAAAAAAACAACTATCAAGTTGGCCTAACTTATATTCAAATAACAAACTAAATAATTAACACAAATAATCACGCACTATTTAATAGGAAACAATCAACTTCAACAAAACACAACAATCGAAGGCAATATGCACATAAAAAGGAAATGACCACCAAACAAAGACTTAGCTGTGATCCAAGACGAAATCCAACGACCTCTATGCGCGAGCGCTGACCGGTAAAAAGGGGCGCAGCTCTTTTTTTTTTTTTTAGGTATGACCACTAGCAAGTTAACACACTTGGGATATCAACTGCTTAACCCCGGACTAACCTGTGGTGGCCTCAAATGAATTTAACACCCCCAGCCAAGGCAACAAAACTAGCTACAAGCTAAAAACTACTGACCGCTCGCTAAGGGCATTCCCTGTGGAATACGACCTAGGCTTAGCGGCGTCAGTTAGGGACAGCAAGGGACAATCAGGCTGGGTCGTTTCATTAATTAGGGGTTATTAAAGCTAAAGGCTCAGCGGCGCGGGCTGGCTCGTTAGGCAAAAGTCGGGGAGAGATCGACGTGAAGTCGTTAATTCCGTACATACCACGGGGCGCCCGTGGCTTTTCGGAGAAATCTGGTTTGGATTACTTGCATCCTAGTGTAGATGCGCAGTTTACATTTAAGGGATAGCTTGCTGCGTGCATTCAGCATGGAGTGAAGCCTACCCAGAGCGAATGCAGCACGCGAACGTACCGCACTTATGTGCTCAGTAAAGGTGAGTCTATGGTCTAATATCACACCTAGATATTTGGCTCGCTTTTCCCAAGGGATCTGCTTACCAAACATGGTGATCGGACTCCGTGGTTTGGGAATGAATTTTGCCTGCGGTTTGTAGAACATGACCGCCTGGCTTTTGTCGGGATTAACCTCAAATCTCCAAAGTCGGAACCAAGCGCCTAGGTCGCTGGCCGCCTTTTGGAGATTTTTGGCTATTGCGTTTTCACTATTGCCGGAGCAATATATGGCCGTATCATCGGCTAAAAGAGCTAACTGCGTCTTATTATTTTTTGGGATGTCGCTTGTGAACAGCGTGAAAAATAGAGGGGAGAGCACGCCGCCTTGAGGGAAAGGGGAGCAGCTCGTTTGACAACCGCTTTTATAGGCGTTGGAGTGACGTCTCAGATGACAGCTGTACATAAACTAATACTAATACTAATACATATGACGGAATATCAGAATGGGCAGCGGAGCGGTCTTTGTGATAGTCATCCATCATGGGCGTGTTATAGAAGAAACGTTGAAATAATAGCACGTTTGTGATTCATAACAGTCCCTCGTTTCATTCGATTACATTTGTAAACAAAATATACGGTAAAACACAAGATGAAACTAGATTACGAGCCAATAGGTTAGCACGCGTGCACTTCGTACGCTGTCTGTCAAAAGAATGCCAGCGGTCACGGCGTAGACGCAAACTTGCTACCCTATTCGGGGTTACCCGCTCATATTTTATAAATCGCCATTTATATTCGACCAATTGAAATAAATCACCATTTTAATTTTGAATTTAACAATAATTACTATTCAACCAAATAACACAATCAGACTCTCATCTTAAATCTTGGATTTACTTTTAACTTATCTGCGCGCCGTCACGGCCGTCCTACATCTTCACACGTCCTCGTGTGTATTGCTCTCATCTTCACTATCGACGGTCAAACAGAAAGACACAATGATTAACATTATTCTCCACTCGGTCACCCTGACCCATATTTAAAGCAATACTTATAAGGCACCTAAATCTGATTATTTATCATTTTCAATACAAGTGATAACCAAATATCTCAGATAACACATCGAATCTTACATAGTACTCAGTGCCACCACAGCAAGTTAGTGCCAACCAAGCTGCTCGATGTCATACAGTTTGGTTCCAACCACCCGGGCAATGGAAGGTAATGATAAATCAAAACATGGCTTTTGCGAATAACAGAGTTTTCAGAAAAAGCGTTAGGTGGGTACGGTATTGAGACTATAGCGCTTTATTGTCCCATGGAGGTATTTACGCCACTATAGTCCCAACAACAATAACACTAAACAATCAAGTCTATTACTCAAATAGCGATAGCAAAATAATATCGCTTCATGAGCATTATATAAAGCATCGCTTAACCAGTCAACGTCAAAGCTATAGCGCTTAAACTACTAATACACTAAAGCGATAGCCAACACGACAATAACAGCCTCACTTTAGCGTAGAGCAATAAAACGACAAGTCAACTGTCAAATATCGATAGTCGTCAATCATGAGACCGTAACCCTCTGTGAGTCAGTCTCCACAGCATAAAAATGTTCACCCGTAAACAAACAGAAAAATGTTAACTAACTAGCACCTCACCTCCACAGCAATAACTAAACGAAAATGGCTCACCAGATTGTCGTGAATATCCCCACACACTTCTCCTGGACCTGGCCAGTTGCTGTGAAGTTGCTTGCCTCCGTTTTCGACTGGTTTTTCATTGTTCAGGTTGATGAGGGTAGTCGCATAAAACTCGACAAAAAGAAATCTTGACCTCGTAATTTTCCTTGAATTTTTCCTACGTTGAACCCATATAGGTTATCTACGACAGGCATGAAGGCACGAAGGTTTTCAGCGCCTTACTAAGGGTCAAAAATAAGCTGCACTGCACAATACTGCATCCTCGACGCAACATACCACCGTGATACCGCACTATGATCGGGCGTCAAACTTGGGTTTAACGGATCAAATTTCAGGGCACTTCACGGCACACATTGAGTTTTTAACGTCTGGATTAGCGTACGCGTTTCAAAAAGAACCGCAATTTTCACCATCACTGTCACTATGTGTTTTGCATTTCAAAACGTAACGCCTCGTATTTCACTAGTATTGTCACGAATTTCCTTGTGGGCCATGTGAATTACATCCCGCGCCTGATGACGGAATATCAGAATGGGCAGCGGAGCGGTCTTTGTGATAGTCATCCATCATGGGCGTGTTATAGAAGAAACGTTGAAATAATAGCACGTTTGTGATTCATAACAGTCCCTCGTTTCATTCGATTACATTTGTAAACAAAATATACGGTAAAACACAAGATGAAACTAGATTACGAGCCAATAGGTTAGCACGCGTGCACTTCGTACGCTGTCTGTCAAAAGAATGCCAGCGGTCACGGCGTAGACGCAAACTTGCTACCCTATTCGGGGTTACCCGCTCATATTTTATAAATCGCCATTTATATTCGACCAATTGAAATAAATCACCATTTTAATTTTGAATTTAACAATAATTACTATTCAACCAAATAACACAATCAGTCTCTCATCTTAAGGTGAATGGATGAATGCTCTCACTGCCATTTTGTCGCTAGATGGCGACACATCCACAATTTCGAACATTTTCAATTTTTACACTTAACATAGAAAGTTTTAATAGACAACTTTATTATAGGCTATACCTAGGGCATTAACTTGATTTTTTTAGATAATCACTATGCTTGTTAACTGCTACCATACAAAGATTACAGCAGAATAAAGATTTAGCCGCATGAATTTACTCTTTACACACACATGCAAAGTAAATAGTAGTAACTTTCGACCCTACTAGATGTCGTTTTATTCAAAAATGGTTGGAAATTAAAATGTCCAGAGGACCAAATTGTTATATTCCAATCTATTTCTTATTAATATAACCTTAGCAATGATTATCATCACGCTATACTTTCGGGAAGCTGAGCAGCTAAAAACCTTGACATAAATAAGGTCGGCTATTTGAAACAATTATCAACCGTACAAATAGACTGTCGGTTTAGAGACTGCCTTTCATTAGGCTTGGTGTGGGTTCAAATCTCAATAGTTGTATTTATTTTTGAATTATTTTTTATCTTTCTTTATCCTTACCAAACCTAATATTTTCAAATATTAATAATAATATAATTATTGGTCTATGCATATTTTTGTTTCTAGGCTCGATATCCTATCGGATTTGGTGGTAAAAAGGTATCCCTTTTCACCATAACAAATTATTCAGATAAATTATTTTGGGTAATAAACATTGCATGTTACGCTCTAACATCGCAATCAGTAAACATGGGCTCGGCGTACGACTATGCACCGAAACTCACACATCTGTGATCAGTGTCATCACAGTCGCAACCTACTGTTACCGATAGACAAGGATAGAGATAGGAGACGGCGCTGTCGTGCGAGCGAAATCGCGTTAGCTGCCGAATGTTGACGAATGTTTACGATTATGAATGACATGGCATGTGGTAGCGTTAGCAAATAAAATAAAAAACATTAATTATTTTGAGGTAGTTAAAAAAGAAATTAATATTGTTCGCTCGATCGCGCAAGGTTACTAAAGCTTTACTTCTGCCTTTGTTTTCGGACAATAACAAGCCACTTTTGTCTCCTTAATTCATCTTTAGGAAACCTGAATAAAAAAGAGCCTTAAGTATCACCATTATGCATTTATGTATAAATAAATAAAGAATATGGCTGCACATGACGTGCAGTTTGGGAGTTACGAGGAAGCCTTGAAATCATAACCGTTTGCTTTGCCACAGTCGCGTAATAAAGATAACTAAATATAGTGAAGTAGTGATTCTGCACCAACAATTAGGTACTAAAAACTAGACTTTGTCTTATAAAACATTTTTTTTTAAATAAGTACCTGTTGTGTAAAACATAACTGTTATCAATTATTAATAAAATTGACTTGAATTTAAATAATCATGGTTGGTAAAACAATAATAATAAAAAACTATTAATATGTTTGAAGAAATTTGTGTTGCTAACCTTACGCAACCTCGGTCTGGTACTAGTCGTCGCGCGTTGTTTACAAAATCTCTCAACAACTCGCGAATTGTGCGTATCGTGTCTCTCACGCATGTTTTTAATATCTATCTCGCTCTCACAAACATGGCGAAGCAAACGATAAAATATTTTTGTTATTTTCAACAAATTAACATTTTTGGCTGTATTTACGAGTGGTGTGTCTTATTTTTATTCCTAGTATTATTAAAACACTGTTGAGCTGCAAAGATTAAAGATTTTATTACAGATTTTTGGTTTCCTATGTTTAGGTAGGTACTACTTGATACAGAATGTCAAGTGAAGTCAATTTTTTTTCAAGTCTATGGAGTGAAGGTAGTTCAATTTACACGATAATTAGCAATAAGTACTACTAATTAATAACAATTTCCGAGATACTGATAAAAGCTAACATGTGGGTAGAACTAGGTAAGTATATTTATTCATAGTACCTACCTAAACAAAAAATCTCTAATAAAATTCTTTGCCTTAAAAATCTAGAAAAAATATAGGTATGTTTAGGTATCAAATAGGTACTAAATTTTTGTAAAGGCGAATTGAAATTTTTGAGCCTTTACGTGGAGATCCTAAATGTCGGCAGTCCATCCTGACATCAGAATGACTGCCCATTTTTTAAATTCATTTTCTCAGTTATTAATTAGGTACCAATTATTTAAACAAAGATATCAAATAGTAGCAAATAGGTATTAGATCTTAGTAATATTTTTAAGCTGATCGGTCATTTTGGCCAATCATTCTGAAGGTCACATCAATGATTTTCCGTGCGCGACTGAGTGCCAACTGAGTAGGACCGCTTGCTGTGACTAAGTCCCGTATCTAATGGTAATAAAGGTATATTGTACCTACACAGGTTGTTGTAATGTGACTGAACCTAAATAGTACCTAACGTGTAAATAAATTGTGACGTGTAGGTACTAAATAAATAAAAGATTATTTATGCAATTATTCGTCGCGATCTAAGAATGTTTTCTTTAGGTGATACAGTCGTAACATTCAGTGATTAGTGTGATTACTGGCGTTCTTTGGTGGAATGGTTTTAGATGGCAAAGCAAAGGGTTGTTATCAGCTTAGAATATCTTGGTATTAGTTGGTTAGAGTAGGTACCTACCTATGTAAGTACTCGTATGTGTCACCGGATAATTCCAAACATCGTAAGATTGTAATAAATGTTGTTTATGTTTTAGACTATAATCTATGATTATGTTGAGAACAGATAATGGATTGTGGAGGTCTGGTAGGCAGCCGCACCACGTAAAATACTGGTATTCAGCTGAATCCGGTTTGACTGGAAGCCAATCCCAGTAGGTATAGTTGGGAAAGGGCTAGGCAGATGATGTGTTGAGAAGAAATAATTTCGAATACACTGAATCACACCCAAATTCAATAGTTTCAATACTTGTCTTATCTAGAAGAAATTATAAGTAAGTAGGTACTTGTAAATATACAATCTTACGCGACTTATAATATTACAATCATGCGATACAAATGTAAAAAAATACATCATCTGTGAAAATGTCAACTGTGTAGCTATCACGGTCCGTGAAATACAGTCTGGTGACAGACAGAGACGGACAGACAGACATACGGACCGACAGACGGACGACCATTGCGTAGGTAGCTAGGAAAAAAATAGGTAAGTTTGCCTACGCTGATCACCTGATTTAGGTATAGGTACCCTAAGTATACCTACATGAACTTCTTTTCTCTGATTTGATTCAACCCAAACCAATGAATTAGTACTTAACCGTGTCAGAAAATGTTTTATCAGTACCTACTTACATACAGTGGAAAGATTTTTAAATCTTTAGGTAGGTAGGCACTATTTATTTAAAGTAGATAAGTAATACAATAATAACATTAGTATTGTATCTGTGTGAACCAAAGGCAGATCGCAGATAATTGTTTTCACTTTCTAGCATTATTTCTCATTCCCTAAAAAAAAACATTTCATCAATCATAAAATATAAAATCCGCGGGCAAACCCGCGCGCCGGCGCTAACTTGCTAGAAACACAATTTTGACACACAATCACGCATGGACTGGAATTTGGCAACACGCGTTGTTGCCAAATTGCGTCTTGAATGGCAACGTCGCATCGCCGCGTCCGTCACTCGATAACCTTGGCGCTTGTTCGAATTTTCGAACAGCGCCATCTACTTAAAATGTTCACCGCACGTAAACTCGTAACATAACAGCAATGAACTTTTTCTCGGTGGTTCTATAAATTTCTGTCAGATGGCGCGATTCAGGTCACTCACACATGTAAAGATTTTTCGTTTTTTATTGGGTCTAATTCTCATAGAAAGACTGTTTTTTTTCTAAAATTTGGGCGATAGGCGATCACAATACATTATAAAATCTCATTATACTTGCTTTATTCTGCAGAAACTGTTTATTTACGGAGATTACAGCTCCTGAAAAATGTATGGCGAGGTCTCTTTAGGGATCCCCCTTAAGAGCCTATACTACCTCAAATGGCTTAACATCATCCTCCATTATGTCGAAAATAATGCAGTATTAATTTTGAAATAAATATATGGTAAAGTTGAGGATTTATGTTAGGTACTATGTTAGTCAAAAACACGATTCCATAAAATTTTCTCGATAAAAAAAAAATCCAAAGTTACCTCTAAACCGAACAATAAACCGCTGTTATTCCAAAAATACTTAAAATTAGATCATGAAACTTTGCATACTAACTGAACTAACTATAACGCAGGTCTTATGTTATTTATTTTTTTAAATTACCATCATTTTCACCGTAACAAGAAATTACCTAAACTCTCGGCGTCTAGAAGTATGTTGCCCTGCCGCCCGACACCCCCGCTCAGTCTCGCTTCGGCTTTCGAACGGGACGGCTGTGTCGCTCGCGCGCAGAGCACACATTACGCAACACGACGACGTAAAATTAAAATACTGTAGTACTTAGGTTTATAGTGTTGGCGTAATGGGAAGTAACCGTAATAAAAATAAGAAGCAAAAGGTTTGGCGTAAAGAAACCGGTAAACATACTTACAGTATTAGTGATTACAAGATGTAGGTGGTACGCATACGACACGTTTGGTGTAGTGGCTAAGCAATTGGCTACTACATTGTGTAGTCGCAGGTGTTTCCGCATGTGAATATTTGTGTTTGTGAACGCACCGTCCGCGATTTAGGAGAAATCCAGGTGTCCAGTTTTGTAAAAAGATATAAGGTTCCCTAAATAGGTTTGCTTTTGTTTTATACAACAAATAGGTACCTATCTATGTAGTACCTAATTGTCTTTTTTATAATATGCCTCACTCCAGGATTTCTCCTGAATCGGAGTCGGTGCGATTACAAACACAAAACTTCACATTCACAAACGCGCAGACCCGACACAACTATCTGTGGGCCATAAAAATCGAACGGGGAATCGAACCCGTGACCCGTAGCGCCAGCAGCCAAGCGCTTAGAAAGTAATAAAAAAATATAAGTATATATTCGATAAGTACATAAGTACCTACCTAACTACAAGAAACAAAACTGTAACTTACTTATCCGATTGTAGTGCTACCTAAATTATGAACCTACCGTACCATGGTAGTTCAGCTAAATAATTAGGTACCTACCTATAATGTATCTTACCAGAAGACGTCGATTACACAATACTGAAGACGGATAGTGATAAAGAGAATATTCCGGTAAATCCGTGAGTATCTTCTACACTGATCTGTTATTTATTAGTACTTACACACTACACACGGCTACATAATTATCAAGCTATATATTTCCAGTATAAGCTGATCTCACATTGTATAGACATTCCATACAATGAGAGGTCAGCTTATACTGGAAGATTTTCCCCACCACTAAATGCCAAATCACCAAACTTGCACCAAATTTGCATTTCCATAATAAATGTAGGTAGGTAATTATTCTTTGTTGTTCATGTGGCAAGTCTGCTTTTATGGACGATTTCGTCTTCTTTTGTATGTTTTTAGGGTTCCACTTTATAAATGATATATAAAAATATGTAAGGTTTAGGAAAGTATTACTTGTCATGTGTGATTGTTACAGGACCCAAATACCCCCGAAAGGTGTAGAAATAAATAAAACACGAAGCCATAGCTTTAGAGATTTAAACGAATTAAAAATGAATGTTGTTCATTTTTGACTATGTTTTATTACTTTCCAAAAACCATACCTACGTACTTACCTAGATATATAGGTACATACCTACTTACATACCTACCTACATACATACTTACCTATCTATCCTACCTATACTTACGTATTTTATATTTATACAAACCTTGTCCTGAAAATCACAAACACAACAAAAAAAAACCGGCCAAGTGTGAGTCGGACTCGCGCACGGAGAGTTCCGTACCATTATCTATAAAAAACAAAACGGCAAAATAATCACGTTTGCTGCATGGGAACTTAAATATTTATTTTATTCTGTTTTTAGTATTTTGTTATAACGGCAACAGAAATACATCATCTGTGAAAATTATATTTGAGTTGATTAAATGAAAGGTAAATTGCGGTTTACGATTTATGACGTATTAAAAAAAAACTACTTACTAGATCTCGTTCAAACCAATTTTCGGTGGAAGTTTACATGGTAAAGTACCTACATCATATATTTTTTTAGTTTTATCATTCTCTTATTTCTTATTTAGTTTTATCACACACATTTTACCACTTTGCAAGTGTCTCTCGCGCAAACTATTCAATTTAGAAAAAAAATATATTAGAAACCTCAATATCATTTTTGAAGACCTTTGTAGATACCCCACACGTATGGATTTGATGAAAAAAAAATTTTGAATTTTAGTTCTAAGTATAACCTCCAAAATTTATTGTTTTTTTTTCTATTTTTGTGTGAAAATCTTAATGCGGTTAACAGAATACATCTACTAACCAAATTTCAACAGTATAGTTCTTATAGTTTCGGAAATAAATGAAAGAAAGAAAGAAAGAAAGAAAGAAAATTAGTTTATTTGGCACACACAGATACACACAATGTTGGTACAAACAAAAAATAAATTGAATTTTAAAAATGAAGTAGCATTGTGTGCCCCGCGGCTGCGCCAAATAGGTCCAGTTCAGCAAAATGCCAGACAACTAGGCGCTGCCTGACGCTGGTTTTCAACTGAACCTTACGTTGATGTGTACGGATGTAAACCAGTTTTGTAAGGTGTGTAATGGCTGTGACATACGGACAGACAGACAGACAGACATGAAGAATCCATAAGGGTTTTTTGCAATTTGGCTACGGAACCCTAAAAATAATTATCAAATTTGTTGCCGTCGGAAGATTAGAATTATGCGCATAGGTACATACATTTCGGTGATTCATTTTTAGGGTTCCGTAGGTACACAAAGGGTAAAAAAACGAGACCCTATAACTAAGACTCCGCTGTCCGTCTGTCTGTCACCAGGTTGTATCTCATGAACCGTAATAGCTAGACCGTTGAAAATTTCACAAATGATGTATTTCTGTTGCCGCTATAACAACAAATACTAAAAACAGAATAAAATAAATATTTAAGTAGGGCTCCCATACAACAAACGTGATTTTTTGTCATTTTTTATAGAATGGTACGGAACCCTTCGTGCACGAGTCCGACTCGCACTTGGCCGGTTTTTATATAGGATAATAACTAAGAAAGTAGTAATACAAGGCTAAAACTATATTATAAGATTTTAAACTAAAACTAAACTTACTACCAAGCCATGTACCTACCTACAGAACCCTTAGTGCAATGGTGACTCGCACTTGACTGGTTTTTGTAGCAATAGAATTTATGCAGCGGTTTAGAATCGGTTTGCAAAATTATAGGTATGTAGGTATAGCTAGATACTTGCATAGACTTACTACCTACATAATTACATGCGCAAACTGCTGTCACATAACATACCTACACACACGGCGAAAACTATAAAACGCAAACTTACTACTAAACCAATGGGCGGAACCCTCAGCGCAAAGTTGGCTCGCATTTGACTAGTATTTTGTAGCAGTAGTATAAGCTGATCTCGCATTGTATAGGCTTTCCGTACAATAAGAGATCAGCTTATACTGGAAATTTGCCGTTAGTAGGGACATTTAAATTAAATTTGCGATACATAATTTTTTGTTCATATAATGACAAGTTAAAAATTAAATTAGATTGATAATTTTATTACTTAGTACTCGTCCGATTATAGTGTAGTTTACTCTAACAAAATCGTCTCGATCTACAATGTCCGCGAGCGCCGCGTGACCGCGAGCACTGAGCAGAAGTGTGCGAGCGAGATAAAGAGCGCGGTGGCGCGCGGGGAAGTGGGGGCGAAATTCGAATTTGAGCTGAGGTTGTATAGGCTCTTAAATCTTGGATTTACTTTTAACTTATCTGCGCGCCGTCACATATAATAAAATCGTAGATTTGCCGTGTCTGTACATTGAATATTTTCGCATAAAAATAACTGAGAAATTTAAGGAAAAAGGTATAAAACGCAAATATGCCATTTTTGAAATTTTTGTCTGTTTGTCGGTTTATCTGTTTGTCTGTTTGTCCATATGTTTAAGTCAGCATCACGCAAAAACCACTGATTGGAATCGAAAGCTAAGTTCTTAAAACTACACTTCTGGACACATCTATTGGCCCACCTTAGAGTTTAGGTTTCGATGGCCCCTACCGAAATATGATTGCTAGATTGAACAAAAACTGTTGATGCAGTTTTAAACCTGATACATTTTACCATCTTTTTCGATCGTATTGTTTTAAATTTGAATTCAGAATACCATACGACATGGAGCTACGCCTAACAAGTCGGATATACGCCTTGTTAAAGGCAATTGATTTTTGAATAAAAAACATGTTTTATCAAATAAAGGTTTAATTTAATAACGCGTGTTGCCTCCATGGGCATCTACCACAGCTTACATACAATTAGGCATAGAGTTTATCAACCGCTCTATGAAATTTTGAGAAATGAAGTTTTGAGAAAATTTTCATCTCCCATTCCTCTTCTATGGCAGTTTTCAACTCCTGCATCGTCTGGGCAACTGGCTGACGAGCCCTAACACGTCTTTTTAGCTCGTCCCACATGTGCTCTATGGGGTTCATGTCTGGGCTTCTGGCTGGCCAGTCCATAACTGTGATGTTCACATCGCGAAGATATTCCCTGACGATGCCGGCCGCATGGGCTCTTGCATTATCATGCATAAAAAGGAAATTTGGGCCCACGTAGTCCGCGTATGGTATCACGTGAGGTTCTAAGCACTCACGAATGTACCTTTTAGCATTTAATGTTGGCAGCCGTGGTCCTGTAACAACCTCAAGTTGAGTTTTGCCGCTCGCGGATATACCGCCCCAGACAGTCCATGAGCCACCGCCATAAGCAACCCTCTCTTCAAAGCAGCATTGTGCGAAACGCTCTCCCTTACGTCGGTAGACCTTCTTCCTTCCATCATTGCCATGTAACACAATTTTAGACTCATCAGAAAAGAGTACACGGCTCCAATCTTGCTGTGTCCAATTTAAATGACTGCGTGCGAAATGAAGGCGCGCTGTTCGGTGGGCTCGCGTTAGTTTGGGCCCATTAGCTGGCTTGTGTGGTACCATATCGCGTTCTTTTAACCTTCTCCGAACAGTTCGAGCGCTCACAGATACTCACTGGAAGTCGCGAAGTTGGTTTTGTATCTCAATGGAGGTAAGGTGACGATTTCTCAAGCTGGTCGTCACGATGAATCGATCCTGCCTTTCAGTTGTGACCCGAGATCGTGGCCTTCCTTGGCGACGAACAAAGCCGCCAGTCTCTAGGTACCTCCGATAAACATTTCGGACCGCAGATCGACTTAAATTAAGTTGAGCACTCACGTTTCTTTGGCTGTGTCCGGCCTGAATAAGTGCCACAGCTTGGGCGGCGACTTCAGGTGAAGTAGGTATCCATAGATTATTGATAGAACCTCACCTTAATGTTAAGAATAAGTAATGTTTGTTGCAAAACCAAAGATATCAATCACTTTTTCAAGAATTAAATCCAAGTAAACCAATAAAACCAAGTTTTCTTAGTATTCGATTGTTTGATATCAACAAACAGGCTCCAAATTGTCTTTTGTTTCTTTAAATTCTGTGTTCGAAATTCAAAAAAAGACTATTGAACGAAATTGTGAATGTGCCAGCTTCAAAACTGCATAAAAACTTTTTGCTCGACCTAGTAGAGTAGAGTAGAGTAGGGACTCCGTTATCCGCACTTAGACTCTCATTCGGTCCGTTGTGCGTAGATGTCCTGGCTAAGTTAGCCAGCCTAGCTCCGCCCAGAAGCACAGAAGTTTCCTGGGAGCTTCACAGGCTTCGCGGAGCGACCTCACCGTTCCGAGGATTTGTTCACGTTGGGTAGCCACAGCCTCGCATTCCAGGATGACGTGGGCAGCTGATTCTTCGGCGTCAAAACAGCCCCTGCAGAGTGGGCTGTCCGTGGCGCCTATGTTATAGAGATGTTTGTTTAGGGGGCAATGGCCCGTAATTGTCCCTATTATTGTTCTAAGGTCGTTTCTGCTTAGGCTGAGTAGTCGTTTAGTTAATCGCGGGTTTAGACACGGCATTGCCATTTTTGACTGCCTGCAGTCTGTGGCCCGTGACCATTTGTTGTTGTGGAGTTCAGTTGATCTCTGGCGAATCCATGTACGAAACTGCGAGAAAGGTAGAGGAAGGAGTGGGTATGGGCCTAAAACTACCATCTCGGAACCTCTCTTCGCAAGTTCGTCTGCGGCATCATTGCCTAGGGATCCGCTGTGTCCCTTGATCCACTGGAGGGTGATCCTGTTAGACAGCGATATACTCTCCAGGGAGAGGTGACACTCGAAAATTAGTTTACTGTTGGTTTGTTTGTTCTCTAGGGCTTTAAGCACAGCCAGGCTATCAGATACGAATCTAATTGCGTAGCTGTGTATCCCTAGACGCTTTACGGCTGTTGCGGCTTGTGTTAGGGCGACACACTCGCATTGGAATATCGAGCTGTGTTCGCCTAGTGGTAAGTGAAAGTTAATGTTGAGGTCTAGGGAGTGTATGCCAGCCCCTGAACCCTGTGGAGTTTTTGAGCCGTCTGTGTAGACGCGTACTTCATTGACTCCTGACTGGTCCCTCTCTTCCTCTGTTGTTTGTATGCTATAGCTTTTGTTAAACATGAGTTTATTCGGTGTCCTATCACACGGGGCAGCGATGAGAGGTTGATACTCGATCGCCCGGTCCAGGATGCCAGCGTGAGGACTAGTATGGTTCTTGCCCCATATGCCTAAGTGCATAAGCCTGATGGCTGCTAGTGCTGCCTCCTGCTGTATGTACATGTCGAGGGGAGTTAGATGTAGGGCTATCTCCATTGCTGTAGTTGGGGTTGTCCTCATGCAGCCCGTGATAGCGGAACAGGCTAACCTTTGGAACCGCTGGAGCCTAGAGACGGTGGTCGAGAGTTCAGTCCTCGTCCACCAAACCAAGGCACCGTAGGTCAGCATTGGTCTGATCACAGCTGTGTAGAGCCACAGCGTGATCTTTGGAGAGAGCCCCCACGTTTTTCCTAGCATTTTTTTGCATTGGTAAAGTGTGATTGTGCTTTTGTTTAATTTGTAGTCAAGGTGCTTGTTCCAGAGTAATTTGCTATCAAGTATCACTCCTAAGTACTTGACTTCTTCTTTGAGTGTTAGTTCGGTGTTGAAGAGTTTAGGTAGTTTATGAGGTCCGAGGACTCTCTTGTTGGTAAACATTATTAGTTCTGTTTTAAGGGGGTTGACCGATAATTCGTGTTTTGCTCGACCTAATATAAAATTTTAGCTAGGACCAAACGAAACTGAATATACAAGGTGGGCCAATAGATGTGTCCAGAAGTGTATTAAGTGTTAACCCGAGTAACATTTAGTGTTTATTTCATCAAAATCGAAAGATATTGAATTTTTAATCTTAGTAAGGAACTTCATACAGCGCTAAGCGACCATAATTAGGCGCCATCTATTGAGAAAAATAAAATGCAGGTAAGCATGAAAATAACATCAAAACAAATTGTTGAGTTATTTGTGAAACTTTTAATAAGTAGTTAAATAAAAGTGAACATTTTAATACCATGACGTTAGGTACTTATTGTTACATATGGGCTCCTTATTTAACGTTTTCCTATGCCAATTTATATTTTGTTAGTTTACCAAATAGTCGATAGATGGCGTTGCACCGATGACGCGTTTTTCTGAATCGCGGTGTTAAGATTTTCCGTCAGATTATGACTCTCACACGATTTTTAGCATCATTGTTGTTCGCTAGAGTTTAACTTTCGTTCCACTTCTCGAGTCCAAATTCGTAAATTAAAAAAGTACCTATTCATATGACGTGTACTACGTTATCCAAGTTCATTCAATTTCGCTCATTTCTACATCAATCAACTATTTAACTTTTCTTTGGCATAATGTGACTGAATCCTTCAACTGTGCACGATTATTTAACATCATGTGCCTAGCCTTTTCCCAACTATATTGGGGTCGGCTCTTAGTCAAACCGAATTCAGCTGAATAACAGTATTTTACGTGGAGCGGCTGCCTACCAAACCTCCACAACCCATTAGCTGTGTAACACGGTACTTCTTGACAAGACTGGTGTCAGATTTTCTAGCTTCTGACAATCCATAACGACTGCCAAAGATTTCCAAATAACAGCCGGAACTAACGGCTTAACGTGCTTTCCGAGGCACGGAGGAGTCTCGGTATGTTAAGATAGTCACCCATCCACAGACCTTGACCTCGGCACGATTATTTAGCAAAACTTAAAAAATAAAACAAAACTTTGTTTTCATTTCCTAAAACCACAAGTTTCGCGAGTTTTTGAGTCCTTCATTATATGTTAAATTGTATTTAAACCTTATAATGGTTTTGGGCACATTTAACGTCTTTTTATAGTGATCGAAACAAAAAAATATGTATAACGATTTACTGGGTCGATTCATTCAGTAGGTACTAAAAATATCAACGCCTGCCTAGCCTTTCACCAATTATGCTGGGGTCGGTTTCCAGTCAAACTGGATTCAGCTGAATACCATTGTTTTAGGTACGTTAAGCGCTGCCTGAGTTGCGGATTATGTTCGAAAGAGTTACCGCGGCCCTGAAAGCAAAGGGCACTAGGAGGAGCACGGATGGGTTTTAGTCAGTATGAGTCTGACACTCCCTTCCGCTCCACCCAGAGCGGGAGAAGTCATTTGATGATTACCCATCCATAAAAAAGGTACGTAAACCGACTGCCTGTTTGACCTTCACGGTGTATGTATTCCCAGCGGAAAAGTGTCGTTTTTCTTAATTTCAGTTAAGCAGATATTTAGTGTATGACGTCGTGTAAATGTGTATGGTAAGTACGAATTTGTGCATCCAACCATTGGGGAGTTATTCAACAAAAACTGTTTCCGCTGGAACTACGTCATCCCAGCGGCACTTTTTTTTTCCTATGGACGTACAAGAAAAAAAATACATGCAATAATTAGTGTGTGACGAGAGGTAAATGTGTATGTTTAAAAAAAAAAAATTTGTGTGTCTTAAAACTGCGAAGATATTCAAGTTTCCGCTGCGCTGACGTTTGGCTATTTGTTGGAAATCATATAAATCGGTTTAGTGCAGAGTTGATTTTTTTTAGGCACGTTGCTATGAATTTGTGTATAATGTTTGTGAAAACAGATTTTGAAAAAAGCATACCGTTTAGGAGATATACAATACACGTAAAGGTGAAATATGGTTATTAGGTCCAAGTACTTAAAATAGGAACTTTAGAGCCTAACTTTTAACGTTTATTTGTATCTTGTAAGGGTCTACAACGTCTTGCCAAGTTTCATTTATGTGCGCTTAGTAATTAATGAGCAATGGCCTAATTTATTACGAATGGACCACTATATTTTGTGACGTCCGATTGTAGGACTTTTTAATAGAAAAGCAAAATAAAACATATTCCAATATTTAGTGTATTAATTTAACCATTCATATGTTAAATTTCAGCTCATTACGCTACATAATTAAAGAGATATAATGAAAATACCAGAACAATCGAATTACATAGATAAACCGACCAAGTTTGAATGGCTACAATAAAGCGGCCGTGCAGTACATAGAGCTAACGTTCTAGCATTTCCAGTGTTTTACCATTATTGGACTAGTACAGGTCGGCACACAATTCTTGACCTGGCTCGATATGTTTCGAAACGCTTTACTTGGCATCACTGTTACCGTTGCGTTTATATTATTTAGGTACATCGAAATTGAATTGTTCGATTTTAATTAAAACGTCATTCGAAATGTGTCGAGCCAGGTGCCAAGTTAACGCGAACGGGTAGTAGTAGTTATGTGTCTTCTTAGCGCGCTTTATCAGTCAACTCACAAATGTGCACCCAAGGACAACGTGCGTATGCGCTGTTTATTTTGCCGCAACGTAATATTATGTACCTATTGGACTCGGTTATTGACATAGTGTAAGTGACTGTGACATACTTATTGAGCCAGTAGTGAAAATCATTAAAAGATAAACTAGGTAAGTAGGTACTTCCTAATAAAATACCTCATGAAAATGTTATCTGTTGGAAGGTAGGTATATAGGTTCAAGTGACAACTGTATTATGTTACTTACATCTCGACGACGCCGAAAGCCTAAAAGTTGTCTATGTCTGCTATGTACAGATTCCAGTGCACACAGTGTTTATGATAGCTATGTAAATACCTATAGTTATTTGATGAAAGTTGGTTCAGCTGTTCAAAAGTTGCAGTCTCTTATTCGAACTTGTTTCGAATAATAATATGTGTAGGTACCTTTTATTTTCTAGGTAGGTACTTTGAAGTGTGAGACGAGAATTTCGTTTGTTCTTGTTTGCTTTTATTCAAACCACTATTAATAGGTATAATGCCGCAACAATATTACGTAGGTACCTACTTATTGTTAACCTGTCAGGCATCGCGAGCGCGAAACACAGAACAACAGTCAAGCCCCACCCGCATTTTTATATAATACAAGCTGTTGCCCGCGACTTCGTACGCGCATATCCCGTTTTTTTCCCGTTGGAATTCCCGTTCCCGTAGGTATTCACGTTCCCGTAAGAATATGCGCTAGAACGTAGGTAAGTAGGTCGGTACTGCACTACACTATAAACCTACCTTCAAATTGAGTCAATTACTTAGTACTGATCTGTGATTCTGTGATTGTAAGACATACTTATTTGTTGCTGTAAAAGCTCGAACGAGAAGACCAACTTCCGAAAATTTACTAGTAGGTACTTAATACCTAAGATTTACCTATACATAAGTATTTGAGCTTTTACAGTAGGCAACTTATTTCTTATTTATAAAATACAGATTCTTTATATCAATGTGTGGTGGCGTTGTTAGCGGCACAATAAATCTAACAATAATTTGATGTTATTATTACTTTGTTAATAACGTTTTTTTAATTTTAATAGTCAGTAACTAATAAATACTTTTAAGAGTACAAAGTTAATGCAGATGTTTCATTTTCTGCGAAACGATTGTGTACGCGCCTGTACGAATCTATTAAACACGAGAATGATACTATACTGGAAATTCTAGAACGTTAGCTCTATGTACTGCGCGGCCGCTTTTTTGTAGCCATTCAAACTTGGTCGGTTTATCCATGTAATTCGGTTGTTTTGGTATTTTTATTATATCTCTTTAATTATGTAGCGTAATGAGCTGAAATTTTACACATGAATAGTTGAATTAATACACTAAATATTGGAATATGATTTATTTTGCTTTTCCATTAAAAAGTCCTACAATCGGATGTCACAAAATATAGTGGTCCATTCGTAGTAAATTAGGCCATTGCTCATTAATTACTAAGCGCACATAAATGAAACTTGGCAAGACGTTGTAGACCCTTACAAGATACAAATAAACGTTAAAATTTAGGCTCTAAAGTTCCTATTTTAAGTACTTGGACCTAATAACCATATTTCACCCTTACGTGTATATCTCCTAAACGGTAGGTATGCTTTTTTCAAAATCTGTTTTCACAAACATTATACACAAATTCATAGCAACGTGCCTAAAAAAAATCAACTCTGCACTAAACCGATTTATATGATTTCCATCAAATAGCCAAACGTCAGCGCAGCGGAAACTTGAATATCTTCGCAGTTTTAAGACACACAAATTTCATTTTAACATACACATTTACCTCTCGTCACACACTAATTATTGCATGTATTTTTTTTCTTGTACGTCCTTAGGAAAAAAAAAGTGCCGCTGGGATGACGTAGTTCCAGCGGAAACAGTTTTTGTTGAATAACTCCCCAATGGTTGGATGCACAAATTCGTACTTACCATACACATTTACACGACGTCATACACGAAATATCTGCTTTACTGAAATTAAGAAAAACGACATTTTTCCGCTGGGAATACACACACACCTTCACGAACCTCTTGGCAAGACTGGTGTTAGATTTTCTAGCTTCTGGCAATCCGTAACGTCTGCCAAAGACCTACAAATGACAGCCGGACCAACGACTTAACATGTTATCCGAGGCACGAAGGAATCTCGGTATGTTAAAATGGTCAGCCATCTACAGGTCGACTTCGGCAAGCATTGCTTAACCTTAATATAAACCCTTGCGGCTGTTATTATTATAAGTCATGAGCAACAATTTTTCCGACACGAAGTCGCGGGCACAGCTAGTCTTGAAATAAAAATTTAACACCGTGACTACCACCACCCCACCAATGTACTAGTTTTGAATTTTGGGTTCTAATTCTATCTTGCAGGGTACTCATTTTCTATGTAGGTTTGAGCAAAGCGACAAGCTCCTGAAACTTGGAATCGACATTCAAAGTCGTGGCCGCACGAAAGTTATCATCGTTGATTCCTCGGTAAATACAAATGTTTCAGTTCTGTTTTTTTTTACGAAATGAACCACATTTAAGGGTACTAATTATTTGTATACTTAGAATAGCTGTAGCATGCCCCTTTTTTCTGCGCTCATGGTGGTCCTGCTGAAAGGAGCGTGACTACCGCAGGACCACCTTCAAAGTCGATTTTCTCGAAAACTACTAAGGTACCAATTTTGTTGTTCGAGAACCAATAAAATTGAGTACTAATTATTTGCAAAATATGGAAGCGATTGGAGTTCGTGGTCCTGCGGTAGTCACGCTCATAAAATTAATAACGTTATTACCGATGCTCGTTCTGTCTTCGGTTACGATAGCTGTAGCTGTTGCATTCTGTCACTAAGAGTAAGACATTCATATTATTGCGTGTAGTAGGTACTTCTACCCTACCTACAGGCATCTTGTTGCCATTGTTTTGTTCGGAGAATACTCCACATATCGTGTCCAATTTCCTAGAATGTTCAGTTTGAATAATTGAAGAATATTTTTTTATGAGTGTGGTATTAGCATGTGTTTAGTTAGCTTAGATTTATACTATCGCTAATTTTCAGTTAGGTCGTATTTATTGTAGGATGTATTTGTCAGCGTTATCAGTTGCGTTAGTGTAAATCGACCCTTAGTTCCTTTCAAAACACCTACCGACTAAATTACCTACATTATGTACCTAGTGTACTAATTGGTAATGCTTCAAAGTCGTAAATAATTTATCGCAGGATTCTAAAAATACCTACCTCGCAAGTTTCTAATACTTCATAAATAATTCAGTAGGTACCAATATAATTGAAGTTATTGAACATTATTGAGGTCAGTGCTATTATGCAAGTCGATTATCAGGAACCTCCAACAATCGTTAGCACTTCATGTTAGCCTGGTGGTCATGATTAAATAAAACAAAAATAATACGCCGTCGCATTCCATTTATTGCAAGAAAACATAAAACATTAAAAATTCATAAGGTGACAATAAAAATGTAAATAATTGATTGATTGATTGATTGAGAAAATACTAAATAGAGCAGTCGCGAATGCGAACAAGTATACAGTTCATATTTTCATTACAATGAATGCGACCTATCCTCTAAAATGAAAGAAAAATGAAAAATGAGAAAGGGCGCCACCTTTTTCTCTGATGGTGTTATTTTGTATCCTTCTACTAATGAAAAATGTTTCTTACTGCTCGATGAGTTTAGATCTGCTTATCTGAGATACAAATAATATCTATATCTTAATGTTAATTATCATCAAAAATATACGAAACTCCCCACAACTTCTTTTTGAACAGGGTTCACAATGCGCGCTTCTCTGTCGCGCCGTATTGACAGTATCCGATCTCTGGAGGTGGCGGCGGTGGTGGTTTATTTGATAAGACCTTTGGCCTTGTAAAGGTCGCGCATTAGTCCTTTTAGGTAGCGGATCTCGCGTTGTAAGTCGGAACACTTGTCGCTGAGTTTGGAGTTCCTCTCGCGCATCTGTTGTTCCTCATTGAGAAGGTCTTCGATCTCAGCCTTCTTCTTCTGGCGGTAACGCGTCGCAGCATTTTTGTTCTGCTCCTTCTTGCGAGAGCGACGGTCGTCGGAGGGGCGCGAGTACGGCTTGGGTCGGGATGACGTCGACCACTCGTCGTCGGTGCAGCACGAGCGCGGCGACGACGGAGGGGACGACTGCGGAGACACGCTGGCGCTGTCCCCCGAGTGCTGCGGCGACGCCAGCTGCGCGGCGCGGTGGCGGACCAGCTCCTCCACGTCCTCGTAGCCGCAGTCGTAGTGCGGCTCCAGCTCGGGCGCCGCCGCCGCCGCCCACTGCGCCTGCGCGGGCGCGAGGGGCGCGAGGGGCACAGCGGGCGCGAACGTGGCGCATTGTGCTTGTTGAGCGTAGCTTAGGAGCAATTGAGTCGCAGGTCCGGGGGGGCTCTGTGGCGGAGTGAGGTGAGTCAGCTCGACGGCGCCGTACACAGTCTCGAACTCCCGCAGAAGGTCCTCCGTGGGCTGCGGAGCAAAGATGGGCGCGATGGGCAGCGACACGGGAGGAAGCGGCTCTACGCGCTCCGGTACTTGCGAGATGTTCTCAAAAATGGGAAGCTCCGATTTCTCCTCTAGCCAATTGGAGAAGATATTCTCTGTAAAGAAAAGGAAACAATGATTAATTATTGAATTATTATTTCAATTAAAGATTATTAGAATATTGATAAAATGACCTCAATCATGTTACTACAGAATGCGAGATTATACTTAAATCATTTCAGACTTATTTTTATAATATTTTTTACTTTTATTAAATAAAAAGGAATAATCGATTAAGAGCACATAAATAATGTATAACTTTAACAATCATTAAGATAGGTTTGTTAGGAAAATTCCGTTGATGATTATAATGAACAAATTATGCAAGACAATAAATATTCAAGTCATAAGCGATGGTATTAGGACTACAACGTAGGCAAAGATGCAAAGTAGGTATCCACCCTGAACTAAATAAACATTGTCTCATGTTGCACGCAGGCGCCCGAACAAGTGATGAGCCATTGTTCGATCATTAATTACTCTATTTATACCTTATTAAATGTCCATTATTCAACAAAGGCATAATCATCAACCCACTTTAGGTCGTGGACCACAAAATTATCTACAGATACGTTTATTTATAGCAAGCTATCACCAAAGTCATCAGCAGGCGCATACGGTTTTGATAATGTTAATAAAATATAAAACATTATGTAGTTTCTTGTCGTGTGTTCTTAATAACTTAATAACAAGCTCTGTTAGATGTATTATTAAATTACTGATCAAAACATTTTAGTTAGTGAAGTAAACTGTGATTCATTTGATCTCCAAGAACTTTAATGAATTAAAATTGTTTGTTAGAAAATCAATTTCAACACAAAGCAGTACAGAATACAAAATGTAAAAGTAGACAAATATGTATCAAGAATTTAAGCGCAACGAACAGAGATGACCGTCGCCGCAGCGCAATCAACAATCAATTGGACGTAATTGTTCAGATTGGTGTCTCAGACCTTAAGAGGAGAAAAGAACATCAATTTAATGTTTTATCTATAGTATTTTCTTGTATGTATACTAGGCTATTATAGAATCGTTAAGTTAACGACAAATATCTAGCAAGCAGCTCGGTCGGATGCAACGCCCTGACCCCAGATAAACCTGCACAATCAGAGTTCGGTGACACCGCGCCCTCGATAGCAAATCCTAGATAAGTTCGCCACAGCGATGTCAACATTTAAAACTTGTTTGTGATCAAAACCGCTACCATTTGAGGAAAAGTAAGGAATATTCCATGTTAAAAAAATCTAAATAGTCGATTCGACCTTGTTATCATAAACTTGTCTCGAATCAGGCTTTTTTATAACTGTAGCAGAATAGTGATCTGTTTTTTACTCTGAACTCAATCAACGGTACTTTGTTTTGCAATTAATATTAGGCCTCTATCACACTAACACATGCGAGGCGTAACTTAGGCGTTTGTCGGAGTTCAGTTCAGAGAAATTTTCTTGCAACATTTCCTTTAACGTCCAACTGCATCAATTTTAATATAAAAACAAGCGGTGGAGGACGCGTATAACAAAAAGACAATGAAAATTAACCGGACCAAGGCAATCAAAGTAAAAAGTAAACTATATTTTGTCACGTTTACAATACGTGCCAAGATAACTATTTATCCTACATTCGAAAGGTGTATTGGTAGGTCATATCTGTATCAATGTGTAGGAATGGAAACAAGTGGTCAATAAGGCGTTTAATTATTGGGCGAGCGAGCAAGCGAGGCCGCCTTGTGCGCGAACTGGTTTATCAGTAAAACACGGTCCAAGTTATCAGCGAACAGCTATTCTAGAACGTAAACTATTTTTCGAGAACTTGCTAACAATTAATGATAAAAGGTGTCATATACAACACAAACAGTTGAATGATGCTGGGAAGCCAGTAAATAGTTCACATTACTTGTAGCTGAAATCTGAGCACGCTGTAAGTCGTTACTTGGACCGCAACCTAAGCATACTATGATATATTTTCTGCGTAGAGGGCCTTAAATTCCACCATGAATACCGATCTGATAAATGTTAATAAGCAGCTACCTGCTACCAACAAAATATATTGAAACTTGGAAGAAAAGTCAAGGAACTTTTTATTTAGAATAAGTATTACTACTGTTACATTCATATCTTCAAGTATATAATATTAGTGTCGCTAGCCAACATCATCAGCATTAATTTTTAATGATATCGGTATACGTCATACTCATAATGTTTCCGGCAAAGTGAAGCTTGAACTGTATCCATGTTGTTATACAAACAAACAAGTTTGTTGCGCAGTTGAGTTATCGCTCCAAATCGAATCGTTAATGTATCCAGTTGCTTAATTGAAGTAAACATTCGAGCTGAACGCTGTTCGTACATATTTACTACACAAAAACCAGTAGTAGTAGTTTCAGTGACATAAACATTAAAATACACAAAGAACAAAACAATAACTAGAGCATTAAGACCTTGAGTTCGCCTTTCCGCCAGAATGGCTCTGAATAACAAAACAAATAATATCAACTAAATATAAAAATAAGAAAAAAGCCATGACCACCTACCAACATACATATCTGCCAGAGCCATCACGAAGTCCAATTATGTTATAGAAACTGCTATTTTATTCCAAACAAGAATGTCCTTTAATGTCCTTACTGCTACAATACAGTTCTAACGATAAACGATTATATGGGCAGTGGTATTCTAAAACTGGAATCCTCGTGGTGTGAGCAATGGTCGTCGTTGAAGGTTTAAGGGCCAGAACCTGAGATCTAACGTCTTTTAACAAGCTTTTGTGAATTGAAAACTATCTCTTTATTCCAGATGCAACGATAGTGGCACTTCATTCTAACGGCGTCCAGACAGCGCATCGACGGTGGCAGACATAGGTTAAGACGAGAGCGCGAGCGCTCGAAATGTGCTTCTCGACTCGAATTTATTGTCACGGGTTACAAAACAAAGAACGATCACCAGCAAACGCGGCGCGGCGCAGGTTAGTACTGAGCGCGCGCGCACTTCGCCGCGACCACGGATCCCGCGCCTTTCCCCACTACTCTCGGCCAGCCAACATCATAATTATACAACGTCAACGTGCAATGCTGCGTTCACATTTTCACTTCGATGCCTGCATAATGAACATGCATATACAAGTATTAAATATAAATGTAGATACAAACAAAACTGCAACTTGATTCGATTGGATGAGAGACGCTTGATTTTTATTATCGTCGCAGTACATCTGTATAGTAGCAATAATATTGACTGTTATTTATTTTCCTGATTGCGTATTTACTTAGAATTATGATGACGAAACTTGTATGAAGGAAATCCAGTAACCAATAAAAACAATAATGATTAAGATAACAAAACACAGGTCTTATTTAAGCTGAACCAAAGTAAAATTGTAGCTGTGCTTTCATAATATCGCGTACATAATGTGGACAGTAGCCAACGTTATGTTTGTATGTGTAATTGATCGAGGCCTCGACGACGTGTCACAATCAGGAGTGCAACAACCTGCGCCCGTTGGCCCTTTCCATTTGGATTGGACTTTTTAACTGTTTGAATCACACGTGCTGAAATATTATGTATTTGTGCCTTTTTATTAGTGCTGCTCAGTTTTTTATTACATTACATTACATTACATTAAAATTGTATTTCAATGCTAAATAGGTTATTATAATGTAGAACTATAGAACTGCTATTTAAATTAATGGGTTTAAATGAAATAATTGAGGTTATATGCGTATCGAATGAATTACATTAACCGACCACAGTTAATTTTCATTTTAAAGCGATATAACTGAAACTATTGTTTACCCAATAACGAATTTCGTGCTTAATTTTAAAGATTGTTATTCATATACTTAATTGGCCTTGGCTGAGATGGGGGCCGAATATCCATTTAGCAAATAAACTATATTTCTTCTGCTACTTAGTTGTCAACATCCTCGCATTGTAGCTGTAAATTAAGTTTTGCGAGTGCCCATGGTAAATGTTTTAGCTAAATATTATATTCGATAACATTCACAGACAACACACTGAGTCAACAGGCTTTACAGTCAGCTTAGACTGCCACAAAGGGCTTTTGGATGGGAAATCATCAAATGACTGCTCCCGCTCTGGGTAGAGCGGAAGGGAGTGTCAGAGTCTGACACTCCCATCCGCTCTACCCTAAAACTACTGACTAAAACCCATCCGTGCTCCTCCTAGTGCCCTTTGCTTTCCAGGGCCGCGGTAACTCTTTCGATATTCATAATCCGCAACGCCACAAAAGGCTACGTTATACAATCAGACATGCTTAACCCTAGAGTGGGCGCGCTATTACCATTTTGTCGCCCTCGGAAAAAAAATACAAATATATTCTGAACTATGAACGTGTAATGGTCAAGCATCACAGTAGCTGCCTCTGCATCTCTCACCTTCATGTATTGGAATACAATCAGTGCGATAACGGCTGCAGAAATGAAGAGTTTTATACCTTCAGGTTGCGTCCGGCAGCAAGTGCTCAGCGCGAGCCCACACGCTAGATGTGAGAAGATTTTTCAATAAAAAATTGGCCTAATTATTGCAAAAAAAATTCTAGATTTTTTAACAATAAGTACCTTCAGGAAGAAAAGGGATATGCTCGGTATGCCCTTAAAATAAAAGAGCCTAAGTAGGGTGATGCACAAAGTTAATGTGCAACGGACATGGTATGTACTGTAAATGTATATCAATTTCGCTGGAAGTGTAAGAATATGGTATGGTATATTTCAGAGATCGTGAAAACATTTTTTATTTTTGTCTCATTCTTTATTTTTTACCTAAGCAGGTTTACTTTAAAATAATCGTTTAAATGAGCAAAGATAATTGAAGATCCATTTTTCTTGTTATTTTTTAAATGATTTGACTAATTATAGCTTTTTGTAATCGATTATGTATTATTTCAATGTTTTATAATCACTGGAAGTTTGTTCAACTCCTGGGGCCTAACCACCAACTCTTAAAGCAGTATTACTTCAATTTTACTTCCAGTGGGAAAGAGACGAAGCTATACGTCCTGTATAGCTCCGTCTCTTTCCCACTGGAAGTAATATCGAAGTAATACTGCTTTAAGAGTTGGTGGTTTAGGCCCTGAACTTAAATAAATGCAATTTATACTGAACGGCAAGATGCTCCCAAAACGCGCCCACTCAGGTTACAAAGCAAGGCGCGCCAACTCTAGGGTTAAGCTGTGTCACTATTATTCGGATTGGCTGCTATAACCAAAACAGTAAACTATCAGGCATACTAACTGCAAGCCACAATTTATCCTATTGGCTGCCATAGCTGAGCAGTTCAGTGCATTATCTGCTGTAATGACTAATTAGCAACTGTTGATAACGTCAACTAAAATCACGCAAACATTAAGTGATTAGTAGTGGTTAGAGGTGTGTCACATCTTGCTATCTAAGGGTATCATATTATACTTAAACTTAAGTTTGATTGCAGCCTTGAAATTATCGAACTTGCCTACATTAATTTAACTGTGGGCGAAATCACGCAAAGAAATAATGGTACAGTATAACAAGTATAATAATGGTATGGGCTTGTGCCACTTTGTTGTACTGATATCATGATATTTAAAATATTTTTTATTGATAGCTTATAGATACCTCAATTTTTTGTACGAAACCACTAAAAGTTACAATTTTATTTAACTCTATTACTACCTATGAGTTGCTGACACATAAATATTCCAAATCTCGTTTTTGATAGCCTACCTCAAACAAGATATTAGTTTCAATTATATTTACAACTGTCTAACACGTTATCAAATAATGGTGGAGTGTCAATGTTAATTTTGTGATACTCTAAATAAAGCTTGATACCATACCTAATTATAGAAACAAACATAATATAAGAGGTGATGATTTTGCAAAAAGAAACAAGTTGTGACATGTGCTGACAGTTAATTGCTCATTGACCTAATAAAAATGATTCCTCATTTTTTTAAATAATGCAGTTTACATACAGTCAGGTCTACCTTTTAACCATTTCCAAGGCCACACAAAAAGCTTTTAAATAAGGACATTGATATAGGAAAAAAAAACTTAACCCTTTTAAGGTATAATTCTTGTCCAACTTGAGACATACTTTTTCTTTCACAACATCAAATAAATTGGAGTAAAGCGATCGACTAGCAGAATGTGGATCAACCTCAATATCGACAGAAAACAGTCAAAGCTGTATAGTTTTGAACACATAAAATGCAATATTTATTTAACTTATTATTTTCTTAGACATTGGACTCGATAACGACCTTACATACAGCGCAGGATGACTTTACAAATAACACATGAAAACGATAAGAAGATTCTAGAACTACATTAACCAATCTTTTCCGAAAATGTTCTCGACTAACTATTTAGACCTGGATATCTAGCGTATGCATACCACGTTTTATTAAACTCAGTTCATTCAGTTCGAAAAATAAGGACTTGAAAGTTTGTATGGGAGTAAACGCTCTTAAAAATGTTATATTTTAGTCTTTGAGTCTAAGGGCTGATTTTTCAATAGTCAGATAGCGTGTATCTGGGGAATTACATTGGCGGTTTGACAGCTTTTGTATAGTAAATCTGTCGCACCGCCATTTTTATTCCTCAGTTAGAAGATAACTGACGATTGAAAAATCAGCCCTTAGTCTTTAGTCTTTGAAACTATGAAATTGCCAGTTGTTTTTAGGTTTCTTTAATCTATGGTAACTCCGGTAGGACTTGAAATTTTCAATCAAATAACCTTTAAGTATTTTTAAAACATGATTTTTTTTTGCAAAATATATTATTAATTTGTTCCCTTGGCTTTTGTTTGTTCTGTAATATTTTTGTATGGAATCTAAGATAATTCGTGCTATTTTTTAATATGAGTTTCAACGTGGAAACCGTGCGTTTCATACGGACGTTGACCACTCGGAGTTTTAAAAAAACCATAGTTTTAAGTGGCCATTTAATAAAACGGCAATTCCATAGGTAACGTAAGGAAACGTCCTAATAAACCACAAGAACGACGTCGCACCGATGCATCAATCCGTTAAATCCCTTTCCATAATGTCGTAAGGTTCTAAGCACAACTTCGCGATGGATGTTGAATAATATCATTAGCTTAAAAGGCATGAAATTTTGGCTGACTTTTAAACCGAAGTCCTTTTGAATTGATAGCGTTATTTTCTTCTTAGATACATTTTGCTCCTCTCAAGTCCTTTATTGATGGAACTCCAAGTTTAGTCTTTTGGAGGAACTCCGGAGGCGTGGCTAAGAAGTGTGTGTCTTCTTTCCTGTTAAGGAGTTGCAAATCACCCATGAAAGAATATAAATAAGTATTTACCTTGTTTACAGTTGTTGTCTAGCTGCTGCAGAAGATCGTTAGCGAGCTCGGCGCGGCTGGGCTTGATCTCCGGTGGGGACGGAGGGTACAGGCTCGTCGACACGTCGTCGTGAAGGTGGTAGTTGTCATATTCCGTCTTCGTTGCAGCGCTTGGGAAGGTTTTAAGCAGATCTGTGGACAAACAATCCCATGCTTAGAAAACAGTTGAAGGCTAACACATCCTTGGCACTTGTTCGACGTTTGTACCCACTGACCGTCAACAGTCAATTGTTATTGAAAGCTTTGAAAAAACTAATTACAGTTTATTAATATTGCGCAATTAAAATTCAGTTGTTTATTTTTAATTACTTTGACATCGATGGCAAAAGAACACTAAATAAAATTATTTTCATAAAAGTTTAGTCGTATTTTGTTTAAGTTTATGAAGTAAATCCACTCAATTCGTAAATATCATCACCCCTTTTCCTTATTTTGTTTATTCACATCATTTTACATAAATTTATTTTATTTACTTAATGCAGATTAAAATGTAGTTCTTACTTTGTAAAAGCGATAACTGGAATTCCCTACACAGGTCACACATTCCGTTACTTTTATAACAACACATTTTGCACAATTATTGTGATTCAGGCACTCAACAAACTGATTTTTATCCAAAATAATTAATTAAAATAATTAGAGCAATGCGAATGAACAAGTCGCAGAAGCTTCAAGGTAAGTAGCTTAGATAAGTAATGTACAAAATACAGCGTGAAGAGAGAAGACGTCAATATATATATGAACCATATCTGTCGCACGATATTACGTCAAAGTAACGCCCAGATGTCGTGATGCTTTAAATCTTAAGCGATAATGTCATAACAATAATTTCTGTTATTATAAAAACATCTTTACACTGTTCATTTTATGCTATATTTTTTAAGATTGCCCTGATATGACATTAGGGTCACGTTAGATTCATTCAGTTTCAAGCATTTTATTTCGATATTTTTTCCTTGATATTACATTATTTCAGCTTTAGGATAACTATTTGGGCTTTAGCTTTTTTATCAAAAAGAAAATACTGAAGATTCATTTGAAATTTGAAGATTTGGTTCTTCTGTTAGCTGACAGTTTGAGAGCTTTTGGGTAATCATTTTAAAACAGAGCGTTACCCCGGATTTCTGTATTAAGAATTCGAAGTTGAGACCTAGTCAAACTACTTTATCTCAAATTCAAATTCAAATTCAAATTATTTATTTCAAATAAACCATTCACAGGCACTTTTGAATTGTCAAGGTCGGTCAGTCAAAAAGATGAAGCTATTTGCACGTTCCAAAGCGTAGATCTCTATGGAGAAGAACGTGCAAGAAACTCCACGGACACTCTTTTAAATTATTTTTCTTTACAATTTTATGGTTACATCATTCCTGTTGAAATTAAACAAACATATATGTGAGAACGATGTAAAAAGAAATGCACGTTAAAGTATCCGGAGTAAAAAAATAAAAATCAACAACAATTAAAAAAAAAAAAAAAAAATAAACCGTGGCAGCCGAGAGATGACCAGTCCAAACTGACGGCGTCCGTTCACGAACATGACGCACGCGCTAGCACCATTCGGCTCAACCATATTTAAGGGAGCCAAATGACCCAACACATGCGCCACCATCAGGCAGACTTTTGAGTGAGCATGACACTCCCAACCGCCAGAGCAGTCAAGTCAATTAAAAAATAAATAAAAGTAGTATAAGGTTCACAGTACTCACACATGTGCCGTTAATTAAAGAATTTATACAATGCTAATTACATTGAGTCTATACAATGAAAATATAATGTTTTACAGTCTTCAACGGGTCCAACAATATTTATAAATGCCAAAAGATTAGTTTGTGCGGCCTAGTAACTGTGGAGCTGGACCGGCATTGAGCCAAGCATTATTATCTTCAATATAATCCCCCAACTTATAATATGCTTTCTTGCATAGTGTGCGTTTGATACAAGATTTAAATTTTGTTTCATTCAGTTCTAATATATTAGGAGGAATTTTATTATAACATTTTAAACAGTACCCCATGAAAGATGAGGCTACTTTAGCTAGTCTGAAACTTGGTTGAACTAGTTGATCCCTATTTCTAGTAATATAATTATGTCTGTCGCCTCGTCTACTAAAAAGATGGAGATTCTTTCTAACGTACATAATGTTTTCATATATATATTGACAGGGTACCGTCATGATGTTAATATCCTTAAACAGTTCCCTTAGAGAATCACGTCGGCGGAGATTGTATATCGCTCTTATAGCTCTTTTCTGCAGAATAAAAATAGACTCGATGTCTGCAGCCCGTCCCCATAGTAAAATACCATAAGACATGATACTATGAAAGTAACTAAAATATACTAATCTCGCGGTATCAACATCCGTAAATTGGCGGATTTTTCTAACAGCATATGCCGCTGAACTTAGCCGTCCTGCAAGAGATGTTAAATGAGGACCCCATTGTAGCCTAGAGTCAACCGTAATCCCCAGGAAAACTGTTCTATCGACGAATTCCAGTTTCTCCTTGTTCAACACTATGTCACAATCACTACTTTTGACATTTGGTAAGGAAAATCTTATGCACTTAGTTTTTTTCCCATTTAAAACTAAATTATTAGCAGTGAACCAATTTTGGACCTGCAGAAGGGCGTTATTTACGTCCTCAAGATTATTACTACGTCTATTTATCTTAAAAATCAAAGAAGTATCGTCGGCAAACAAGACCATGTTTAGTTGGTTTTGCAATAAATGGGGTAAATCATTGATATAAACTAGAAATAAGAAAGGACCTAAAATCGATCCCTGCGGGACGCCCATTTCCACGTTTAATCCCGACGAATTAACACCGTTTATTTGGACTAATTGCTTTCTATCATTCAAATAAGATTTTACTAAGTTTAACGCTGTTTTGCCTAGTCCGTAATGCTCGAGCTTCATGAGTAATGTTTCGTGATTTACACAATCAAACGCCTTAGATAGGTCGCAGAAGATGCCTATGGCGTCTTGTGCCTCTTCCCACGCATTAAAGATATGTTTTAGTAAGGTGACACCGGCGTCAGTTGTACAACGTCCTTTGGTAAAACCATACTGTTTATCGTGTAAGATGTTATTTGTGTTAAAATGATTAAGCATTTGATTAAGCATTACCTTTTCGAATACCTTGCTAAATACTGGCAATATGGACACCGGTCTATAGTTATTTGTGTCTTTACTGTCCCCGGATTTAAAAAGTGGTATAACTTTACTGTATTTCATCAGATCCGGAAATACTCCTTGATCCACACATAAATTAAATATTAAAGCTAAATACGGCGCTATAGTCTCAATAATTGAGGTACATACTTTGATAGATAATCCCCACAGGTCTTCTGTCAATTTAATCTTGATTTGTTTAAAAACCTTTAGTACTGTTATGGGGTTTATATGTTTAAACTCAAATTTAGTTGGGCAGGCTGACACGTTGGCCTGTAATAAATCAAAAGCCAGCGAAGGCGAGGAGTTTAAGGCTTCAGTTGTTTCAATAGGGATACTGGTAAAGAAATTTACAAATTCTTGAGCAACTTTCTTGTTCTCGCTAATAAGACCATGAGGAGTCTCCAATGTGTAATCAGTATTATGTCTTTTGTTCCGCTTTGTTTCATTATTAATAATCTTCCAAACCGTCTTTATTTTATTTTCTGATGCTTTAACCTTATTGCTAATATATAAGGCCTTAGCTGCCTTACAAGAAATTTTATAAATTTTTGAGTAGGTAGCAACATATTTATTAAAAGTTTCAGTCATAATAAATGGCTTAAGGCCATACAGCTCATAAAGTCTATCCCTACTTATTCTCAGTCCTTTAGTCGCCCAGTCACTAAATAAAAACTTAGGGCAAATAGTTTTAGTTCTCTTTTTAAAAGTATTATTAAACTCAGTTTGGACTACTGAAAACAATTCTGTATACAAAATATTACCATTATTCATTGTGAAGTCCCGATCACTTAACTTGGTAATTAAAGTGTTGTTAAATTTATTTAAATTACCGGATGTTATTGGTCTGGATTGTATTTGCACTTGTTGAATAGGTATAATGCACTCAAAAGATACGATTAGCCCGCTGTGATCTGAAGGGAGCTCATTTACAATGGCTTTTTCTAAATAGTTGCAGCAACAAAAAACATTATCTATACATGTAGCAGTAGCTGTAGTTATTCTAGTTGGTTCTATGAAAACATTTGACAAATTGAATGATTTAAAGAGATTTAATAATCTACTGCTATCTGAATTATTTTCTAAAATATTAATATTAAAGTCACCACAGATAATTACTAATTTATTACCAGTTGCAAGTTTTGCCAAGACATCTTCCATCACTGACTCAAATATAGAGTAGTTCAGATAATTAGGGGGTCTGTAAACGCACACTATGACATGCTTATCCAGCTCAACACAGGAGAGTTCAATGCTATGTTCAACTGACAGCTCAACTATGTCTCTACGAGTTTTAAATTTAATACAACTTTTGATTAAGATTAATGAACCCCCACGTAGCATTGATTTGCGGTTAAAACAACTTCCCACATTATAATTCTCATAATTAATGAGCATTTCAAAATCCCTTAGCCAATGCTCAGTAAAACAAATAATGTCAAACATTGTTTTTTCTAAAAATAATTCAATTTCGAGTTGTTTCGAAGCAAAACCTTGAATATTCTGATAAAATAATTTCAAGCATTTCAGCTTAGCTCCTTTATTATAATTAGCTGCGTGAGAGCTAGAAGATACCTGGTTGATCGTAGATGTGGCTATACTGTTATTGATATCCTCTGTTGTCTTACAAATTAGTTTAAAGTTACATCCGGAGTGAGCTCTAAGAGTCCCATGCCATCACCAGGCAATGAGACACATGGAACCTCCTTCGTACAATTATTGTAAATATGTATAGCATCAGTGCTACAGTTATTTAGTGTGTCCACCTGAACATTAGTATTATTACTAATAATTGTGGTGTTAATTATAGAACAAGACTTCGACATACTACTTATGTCTGAGTTTATATTATATGCTAATAGCTTAACTATATGGTGTCTAAATTTAATAGGTAGATACACTGTATTCCTAGTCGACTTTAATTTCTCAACAAAATTGTTGATATCCGCAAAAACAAGTTTGTCACTATAATGACTCACTAAGAAATGTACATGCTTATTAAGCATATGAATATAATTGTTTTGTTTATTTGACAATTTTTCAAAATATGGGAAAGCACACAATATAATTTTTTTACAATCTAACTTTAGCAACTTAGCGACACAGTCTGTTATATCATCTTTTTTAACATTTAAACTATTTCCTATAAACACAGTAATATTGGTATCTGGTTTATATACATTTCTAGTAACTAATTCCATTATATGCTTGTAGTTTGACCCAGGCATGCAATAATTCTGAGTAGAATAACTCAGGTTGTTATTTAGTAATTTTGCTAAACCTCTTCCTATACTATCAGAGAACATAACTGAATGAAAACAATCATGACTATTATTAAATGGAGTGCTAGCAATCTCAGGCTGGTCCATTTCAAACAAATTATGTGCAATACCAGTTGTCACACAGTCATGTGACAATCTCTCAGCCGGTGACGGGTCCTCCGTTGACTCAGGCTGGACAGTATCAAGGTTTGATACTGTCTGACATCTACACTGACACATCACCAACTCATTTGCAGCCAGTATGTGTTCTTTAATTTGGAATTGAGAGCTCACATATTTATTATACAAAGAACTAAGTGAGTCTTCAAGTACCTGAATTTCAGTTTGTAATCGATTTGTATCAATTTCATAGATTTTCTTGCTATCTTCTAATTTAATCTGGTAGTTATGTAATTTATTAACTAACTCAACACGTTCTTTCCTGAGTGGAATATTTTTGGAAAAGTTTTTATGCTGTTTCCTGTACTGATTACATCTTTTTATTATTCTATTAAGTTTAGCATATTTTTTTATTTTCTTATTACTAACTTTATAGCTATTACTCTGTTTTAACATGGAATCTTCAGTTAAGTCTATAGTAAGTATGGAATGTGGGTTACAATGAGAAGTTAATAATTCATTATATAAATGGTTAGTTTTCTTAACCTGAGTATGTTCCAATTCTCTCTGCAATTTGAAATTATGACTTTTAACATGAACTAATTCATCTTCTAAATCCCTAACTTTACATAGTGCCTCCTCATATAAGTTACTGCAGTTATTGAAACTGTCCGTGATCACCCGCAGTTGGTCGCGTTCACCAACAACATCTTCGTATTGTTGACTTAGGTCTACTAGCTCCCGTTTAAGGCATCTCTACTATAACCTACATTAAACCCCAGTTTCTGAAATGAAAATTCTAAATTAAATATTAATCTTCAATCGTAACGATGCTTATTGCCGTATCTATCTATGTATGCAGAACTTTAAAGATTATTTTATTGAATAAGTTGTGATTCGGATCGATGATCCAACTGATCTAAATAAGTTAAATCTTATTTATAAAAAAATGACCGTATGATAATGATTGATAACTAATCATATGGTTAATTTAGATGTTATTATAGAATCTGCTAATTAGTATTTAAAGCATGTGGTATTTTTTAATGGCCTGTTAATGTTAAATTTGATAAGCGAATAGAATTTTTATTTTGACATAGAATCTAAGATAGACATGTCGCAGCCAACTTGCTTAATGAGCTGTTTCATTAAAAGCCTAGCCTTTTCATTGAACTGCGCCATTTAATCGGCGACATAAGTGAAATGGGCAAGTCATTAAACGATATTGAACAAAAGATGTCACTTAGGTCGCTGAAAAATCGGCGCATTTAAATGAAAAGGCTAGGCCACCAATTAAATGGCTGACTAAGTGTGCTTCAAGCTGTAATCCTCATATTTGAAATCTTAATGAAAACGAATTTTGACAACGCAAAAAAATAGTCCTGAAATAGTCATAAATAGTCATACATATCAGATAAATAGTCGCATTATAGTTTCGGCGTTATAGCTATAGGTCAATGAGGATTATGGCTTGAACATCAAGCTGTAATCCTCATCTCTAGTGCAAGCAAACGGTAAAGTCTATCGAACTGGTTTAGGTTCCAAAAAATAGTCATGAAATAGTCATAACGATATGCCAAATCTCAAAAATAGTCAATAAAAGAATCCAGAGATATAAAGGTACCCTGATGAGGATTATGGCTTGAACATTTGAAAACTTCAAATTTCTCCGGAACGCCTGCGATTTTTGGTTTGAAGTTGGTGCCAAAAAATAGTCATGAAATAGTCCTATGAAGTGAAAATAAATTTGAGCTGATTTATTTTAAAAATAAAAAGTTTTTATTTTCCCTACATTTCTATGGATGTACAGTCGTGTACAAAATTTGTAACTTCATATAATATTATTCTGAAATATTCCGCTTTATATATTATAAATTACTTCCAATTAGTGTTTTACATGCCAGCTGTTATAATTAAAAAAAAAACAAACATTACAATTTGTATATATTATTTATTACAATCGAAGGCTTGCAAATATGTACAAAACTGTTTAAATCTCAGTACATGTATCACAGCAATTTGTTTTAATCACAATTATCACAGTTCAATATCTATTGGTGTTGGATTAGTCCATTCAGTTTGTTTCTAGAAAATTTCAATAGATGGCGCTGGTAGATTGAGTGCATTTTCTAAAATCACAAATTCAATAAACTAATCAGACACCTAGAATATCAACAACTTTTAATTACTTACATCGAATAAAAGCAAATACTAATTAAAGTGTAAACAATCATAATATCTGTCAGTCTTAAAAACTTACTACTACTAAAACAAGTTTTAATCATCTCGGTGGTGGCGCGATGGCGCGCGGCGATATTTCTGCGCCCACGAAATGTTAGCGATAAATAAATAAATACTATTTATTAAAACACAGGGGTGGTTATATGTATGTTCAGCTGGATTTTTTTTCTGTGAATGTATATTGTACACATTGTAGGTACATCGATTTTTAAATGACTTCGCAAGAAGGTCCTTAATTGGCCTGTATGTGTTTTTATTACTCACTTACCTGAAGACGGCGCGACCGATTTGTAAAATTCTTTATTTGTTTAACAGGGTATACTCCAGATCCTATGGTCCTATGGCACGGAAGTTGGGATGTGATGATGAAATCCTGGAGAAACCGAGGGAAGTCTGTAGGCAAACCCATACGATTTCGATATTTTTTAAAGTACCTAACTTGAGTATTTACTATTAGAAATGAACATTGGGTGAAGTGGATATAGATGTCGCCATACCGCGGCCTACCTTAACGCTGCTACTATTTGTAGCTGCGCTCCGTTATCCATACATCGCACGCATTGCATATTCGTCGGCCTGCGACCCACAACATTAGAGAGAGACACGCTATCTCGCTCGCACATGTTCCGTCTCCGTCAACAAGAGTGACATAGATCTCATCCATCGATTTCAAGTTAGTTATTTAACAAAGAGTTTATAATTGATAAATATATGTTTATTATTAGGTAATACTTAGTGTTTGTGTGACAAAAATAGTATTAGTTGTTAGTTCGTAATTATTTCATAATGTAATAATTTCTTATTTGAACTTTGTTTCATAACCTTAATATTGGTATACCACTATTGTGGTAGGTAGAATACAGAGAAACTTGTTCAGGCGCCCCACATCAAACTATCTTTCAATCTATTTTTTTTATCAATCTATCAAATTTCTTTAAAACGTTTTTAACTTTAAAGCATTAAAAATAAAGTTGAAAATCTATTAAAGAACTTTAACAGATTGTAGTAGCTTGTTGTGCTAGCATCTGTAACTAAACCTGTAACATCTATAGAACTTTTTTCACCAATAAATATATTTGTGTGTAGTACTCCATACAAGCTTTATAAATGTTGTACACGACTGTACATCCATAGAAATGTAGGGAAAATAAAAACTTTTTATTTTTAAAATAAATCAGCTCAAATTTATTTTCACTTCATAGGACTATTTCATGACTATTTTTTGGCACCAACTTCAAACCAAAAATCGCAGGCGTTCCGGAAAATTTGAAGTTTTCAAATGTTCAAGCCATAATCCTCATCAGGGTACCTTTATATCTCTGGATTCTTTTATTGACTATTTTTGAGATTTGGCATATCGTTATGACTATTTCATGACTATTTTTTGGAACCTAAACCAGTTCGATAGACTTTACCGTTTGCTTGCACTAGAGATGAGGATTACAGCTTGATGTTCAAGCCATAATCCTCATTGACCTATAGCTATAACGCCGAAACTATAATGCGACTATTTATCTGATATGTATGACTATTTATGACTATTTCAGGACTATTTTTTTGCGTTGTCAAAATTCGTTTTCATTAAGATTTCAAATATGAGGATTACAGCTTGAAGCACACCTGACTAAGCTAAGTTCTGCGACAGACATATCACTGAATTTACTGGGCGTGCAGTGCTAAAGGATAAAGGAAAGGATCTTGTGACGCTAGAATGAGTTTGTCTAGGGGCTGCTGTAAAGGTTTACCACCTTTGTGAATTTTGTCTGTAAGTAGATATTATTGATGAAACAAGATATCAGCATTTGTTCAAATTTTGGCCACTTCCAAATGATCCTTGAACAGCTATAGCTTGCTCATCTTAAATCTCAAATGAGCCGCCATTTGGACCGCTCATTTCAATGTGAGTATGCAATGCAACATATAATGTAATGTAACACAACAACTAGGCGAATTTGTATATTGTTACATGGCACGTAACGCTTCCACAATCTGTAATAAGCATGAGCAGGCTGATCGAGTGATCATATATACAATTGCGATCAAATCATTCATTTGTCAAAATATTAAAATGCTTAACAAGATTTAGCCTTAAGAATGTTCTCATAGTCAAGTTGGACATAACATTGTAAAAACCAACAGATAGTGATGGTTCTTATTAGTACATACAATAAATATTTGTGAGTGATCTCGCAACACATATCCCATGCGATTTCTCAAAATTTTGCAGGCCAGCAGACACCATCAGAAATTCAATTCGTCAAATAAAACGTCAATTAAAGCCTTTATTTAAATTATAATCGATGGTTTACTGAAATATTTTACAAGTTTATTTTTAGCAGAGAAATAAAATAAACAGTAAGTACTAAAATAACGGCGCCTTAAGTCAGTAATATTCCGTATGCAAGACAAACAACATGTTATAAAATTAAATGTCAAAACATATTTTCATTGGAAACAAGATAAATAATGGAAACTAGCAAACAGGCGATATGCAATTGAAAACATGAGCAGAGGCCAGTAACTCAAGACAAATATGTTTTTAGAAGATGCTTGATGACGTTATTCTTATCTCCAAACCACAGTCACTAACCAACCAAGTGATTATCAAGACACACCCACGCACTCGACATAGCAACCAGTAAAGTTCCTTTCTTTTCATAGTTAATAACTATTTGCAGATAGAGATATTGTATCTTGTTTTGTATTTTCAAGGATATCAAAGACAAATCAACATCTAGTATAAAATAATAATAATGTAGAAGACAATTGATTTAAGTCACTAGCCTACTGAAAATTAAGTAAACGTGACAGTTGGTTGGCTCGTTTTCTCGGGTAAGATGTTTACTTTTAATGTTATAATAATACCTTTACCTAGTATTAATAATTACTTATTGTTGCCATCTTGATGTTAAGATTCCTTTAGCAAATAAGATTATGTTATGTTAGGTTAGGCTCACTGATTAACTGATTGATCAATATGTCACTAACAGCGGAAAAATAACATTATATCGCACCTGTTTTCCTCGATGGGTAAGGCAGAGGAAAATGCCTTATCGCATCTGGCGAAAAGTGGGTAGGGGTAGGCAGGTGACACACACTCACGGTGATATTACACTCTCATTTCGCCGGATTTACTTACTGTATTAGGTTCTATTTAGTTAGGCCTTACCATTTATTGCCAGTTTTCAATAACACCTGGAGATTCATATACGTATTGGTTAAATAATATTAAAAATACTTCGGTTTCGTTTAAGCTTCATGTGGTAATTTTCGTGGTATGAGCATGTGATGCGCAGGACGTGTCGTGAGGAAAAAAAAGATGGATGGATGTGTGAAAGATGATTTGTCTCGCAAGGAGGTGGACTAGATATAGAGATGTGAGACATGATGCGCCAACCGAGAGGGCACAGTCATTATATTATTAATATAATGTCGTTCCTAAAACCAGGCTCAAGAAAATAAGTGGTTCATTTTAATGCAAATGAATACATTTTTATAATTTCCTAGCCACACTCAAGAACTAAGCATTTATAAATTAAAATTATTTATAAAACATAAACTATGCCAGAAAGCTTTGTACACAGTTAATGACTATCTTGAGGACAAAATGGCTTGGGATTGAGCTGTTTCAATGATGTACATGGCCGTGTTTATTTTTCCTTATATCCTTTGTACTTTTATACTTTACACATTGAAATTTTTAGGGTTTCGTACCCAAAGGGTAAAACGAGACCATATTACTAAGACTCCGCTGTCCGTCCGTCCGTCTGTCTGTCTCCAGGCTGTATCTCATGAATCGTGATAGTTAGACAGTTGAAATTTTCACAGATGATGTATTTCTGTTGCCGCTATAACAACAAATACTAAAAACAGAATAAAACAAATATTTAAGTGGGGTTTCCCTACAACAAACGTGTTTTTTTTGCCGTTTTTATAGATAATGGTACGGAACCCTCCGTACGCGAGTTCGACTCGCACTTGGCCGGTTTTTTTTTGTTCTCATTTTTATATACTTTATGACATGAATGTTTACTTTGTAAAGTATTATATTTTTTTATTCACTATTGTGAATATGAGTACTACATGGGTTATTATTTTCTTCTTTTTTTTCTCTTCTAGTATATTTTTTTTTATTTAACAATGTCTGGCAGTTTGAATACAATTGTATGGACTTTAAAAGAGACTTTGACCTCTGAGTTTGCTTCGGTGTTTCTTCTCAGGGTAGTAAGCTAGGAAGCACCGGCCTCATCTAGTTTAAAACGACCAAAAAGATTGACGTGTAAAAGTGTTATTTACAACATACTTACAAAATAAATATCATTTATCATATTACCCCACATAAATTGGAATAACGACCGTAGGATGACTAAAATTCGGTGTCGCCGTGTTATGGTAAATAGAGCGTTACATACACAAAATCGTTCTTTGGGACAGCATAAAGTACGTTTTTGACAGATGAAAAATACAACACGAAAAGGTCAACCCAAAAGAGTAGACACATCGTGATGGGACTACAATGTTCCGTTGCTGGGAATCATTCCTCTTCTTTGTGAGGGGGGAAGGGTGAGGGCGGTAATCGCACACTTTGGCTTAGTATGGGTTGGTTTCTTTTACCGTTTATGAAAGCAGTGGCCACAATAAAAATGCAACAAAGACTCTTTCGATGGAGCCAAGTAGTGGTGGCCGGGTGAGATAAAGCATAAGCAAAGATAGTAACCATGACTTTACTGATCTAGCGATATAAGTAGTTCCCAGTAAAACCAAACTTAAATCGTGCAACCATAAACGGATACTTTTTCTATCATCTGTCTGTTTAAAATCAGATTATCTTGCTTCCCCTAAAATCATTTCACAATGTTTAATATGATTGATGGTTAGACCAACAGTTGAGAACTAAAAAATCTCGTGGTATCGAGGCACGTCTTATTTATGCATCCGATCTCACAGCAAATTTAATATAACGCGAGCGGAGGCGCGTGTAGCCAGTAGGTACCTATTAATATCATATTTAGTGTGAGTGGAATATAATTATAATCATATTGACCTAACGCATTATCATTGTGCATGAGGTGAGTTCGTGGGGGTGCTGTCGCGTCAGGAATAAACCACATTAATTATAAGAGTTGTGTCAAACGGTCACGCGAGATAATTATGGATGCTGATAACAATGGCGCGAATTATGATAAGACAGCTATACTCCAGGATGTTACGTCGACTGCTCAAGGGAGATGTGTTCGATTATATAACAGTATAACTTCAATACGTGTACGTCAACCCGCCCACGTTGATCAGTTATAGAATTTTCTAGACCTGTGGATATACAGCGTTAGTGTCAAGTGGTCACGCGTCTTTTTATAATCATAGAGTTTAAACGGTTAGGTTACTGTTATTGAAAATACCCATTACACGACAACATTAAATAGAGTCCCCTTTCTCATTGCCATTTGTCTTTGGCCCGCTAGTGCCCTCTAACACCTGGAAATTATAATACAACATACCTCTCTGGAACACAAGCGAGATATTATATTCTGTGAATTCTTACAAAAAAGAAGTTCCTGTACTTGCGCCGTTAGTCAGTATCATGGCCGTAGCACTGCGTGCTATCTTAGCTTTTAGGTATATTTTTATAACCAATTAAGCAAATGTCCAAAAATGAACGTCCAGAAGTAATACTTTTCATAACATGCTTAAAATAAATTTTACTTGAACCAAATCTTGATAAGACCAATAACAGTTAATCAGTCAGTACAAAAATTCCATTTAATACAGTTAAACGCTGACGTCTTCACGCAATAAAATAGTTCAATAGATTACCGAGAGCATACATTATCTGGCAGTGCCAAATAAGGTCATCGATTAATAGCGCGAGTGCTGCTCTACACGTTTGAGTCTGAGCGAGTGAGCGCACCAGTTAGGTACGTGACACTGTTGTTTTCGATACAAACAATGTATTATGTAACCATCTGTATTCTCAGATCTATGTATTCCAGAGTCTGGTGGTTCTATCCCTGTGTGTACGGTTGAACTAGACGCCCATCACATTTAATTCAACTTTTATAGCACCGTAAACGTTTTAGGACGAAAAATTAGATTATAATCACTCATTAAGTTATTATTATTATTAGGTGTTAGGTATTATTATTTGATTTTTAACACCTACTTTTAATTTTCTAGATTCCTCCAGTTATTTTTTGTGAATATGTAAGTAGATAAAACTATCTGGCCATTTATATTTTGTTATTAAATTGATATGGCGAAACTTTGGTACCCAGTGCCAGATAAAAAAATACGGGCCCCCACGCGGTATGTTTCATTTATAGCTAACCTTTTTTCAGGCACAACTATATTATGGACCTTTAAATTACATTCCTGCCAAAAACGCCCATATTGCCTAGAATAAACTGTTAAAAACCTCAACTGTGATGACCACGTACCTACTACGTGATAATATTTTAGCGGTATTTATGGGAAAGGAAGAAAATAAGAATGTAAAAGGTTTTACATGTCGATATATCATTGTAGTCTGAAGTGGCTAGCTAGGCTAGCTAACTAGATATTAAACCAGCTTTTCAATTAGAATCTGGGACTTTTACGAAAATATCTGCATTAATTAAACTAATTAACATTATCATAATTATAGTTTTTAAGTTTTAGTCAATAAGTGTTTTTTTTGTGGAAGGTAAATAAACATATTTATTATTAATAATTTACTTTTGAGAAAATGAGCAGAAATATAATTAATTTTACAAAATTGTTTTAGTCCAGCACACTATGAGTACTCAGCGCTGGTACCACAATGCTGGTTGGTGAATTATTATAAGATTATAAGGAAAAGTACCAAAAAAACGTACTCAATGTACGCACTCGATAGCTATTCAGATCATGTGACACTCCGCGTGTCCGCACCGGACTTTACCCAATAAATTGTTTAAAAGTAATTCGTGAACGATAAAAAATGATAAAGCAATGTCGCAGCATCCGAGCTCCCGAGCGACCATCCCGTGCAGTAGGTGGGGCTTGATATATGTTAAATACAAGCTGCTTATTGGTTGATTTCCAATTTTCGGCTAATGATTACTTTGTAACTGGTTGGTACGATAAAACTAGGTAAGTACTTGCTTTTCATGATTCATCATGCGCTTTGAATCGACAGATGTAATGAACAGAATCGTAAAATTTGTATCAACGAAGCAGGTAGTCAAAAACATAAATTCGAACCCAAAAGAAAACTAAGCCAGGCTTGGCACAACTACTTCTGGCGATTCCTTGTCAGAAGGGCCAACTCTGGAAACCAGAATTTAAAAAAAAAAACACAAACTTACATTAAAATATTCCCCGACTCGGAAACAAACCTGTGATGGTACATTTTATGTGTTGTGTTCATCTGTGGTGTTCAGTAACCTACTGCAGCCGGTCGATTCTGTCGACAACTCACGGTGTACACCTAGGCGGAGTGAACGACAAGTGAGCTGTCATTCCATCTTATTTGTATGATTTGACAACTCACCCGTCGTGCGCCCCGCCCAAGTGTTCAATTCGACATATTTACAGAATCGCTTTGCTGTATCGCACTGCTGGTCTACTCAATTGCTCACTGACACCCTGTTATGTTACATTAAAATACCAAAACAATTGCTCAAACGCCTGAGAATTTCTTACAAGCAAGGTCCACTCTAGCCACATAAAATTACAGAAATAAACAGCATAAGACTGATTCTACTGAACATATCAGAAGTGAGTCGTTTCAAGATCTCTAAATAAGTTATAGACCAAAAATACTTTACTGTGCACCAAAATTGTATCTTGTAAGATACAATTTTATACATTTTATTTTTTGCTATATACAGCATTACTAGTTCTATGACATTCTGCATCAAATATAAATCGCAAGTAACTGCTATCATGCGACTGGCACACCACCTAGCTAGGGGCTTACGGTAACTAAAAAAATACCATACAAATAAAATTTTAACATACGCGCTTCTCCAAATCCGCAGCTTGGCTCAAAGTGATGAGTGACAGATTTAAGAACCAACTCTTCACCTAAATATATCGAAATCCATTGTATTCTATTTACCCAGATACACATTTAGCAATCCATGAACACTGAATGTTCAGCAGTCCTTCTGAAATTTTCTCAAATAATTATGAAGTTATAGATAAGTTTAGCTTTGGATGACGTATGATAGGTAAGTTCTACAAGCTATGTCGAAACGCATTTTTTATGATCGGCTCATTAATTACTACTCCCTTTTAATCTTCCGGCGCATCCTAGGCTCGGCTCATTAATTACTACTACTCCCTTTTAATCTTCCGGCGCATCCTAGGCAGTCAGTCACCCAGGCATCTTGCCGTCTGACAATGTCTTAATAGAGTTAAGTTTAACTAAATAATAAAGTTACGAGAACCAAAGCGAGGGAAGACAGTAACTGACAATCGATAGTCTACCATTTTTAATGCATATAAGTAATACAATGAACATAATGAAGGACATGCAACATAATGAAGATACAGTCCAGTCCAGTTGTTATTAAATCTGTCATGATCACATTTTTTTGTAGTGACATCAGGTGTAAAATAAATTAGCTGTGCATAAAACTAATATTTTCAGTTTGATTTTGATTGACCTATTATGAGGGTCAATAGACTACCTACTCAATACCTACCTAATATCGCAGCATGCATTGCAAGTCTAGAGCACAACATTTTAAAACAAGTTGATTTTTCAAATAACGATTCCATTTCTTTTTGTTTTTCTTAATAAATATTTTTTGGGACTTTATAAAACGATTCCCTTATATTCACGCATGATTCATCCTCTAAAGCGGTTAACGCAAGTGAGTAACTTGCGTTAATAAACAGCTTACTATCCTATTAATTATTGAGAAATTACTTATTTTATTATTGTAATTGATTCAATTAACTATCTTACGTCATCATGGTGACATAATAGGTACAATAGCAGAAAAGGCTTGAGTAGGGAAAATGCTATCCATGATTAATTACATTACCTACACAATTGTAACTCAATGCAACATGAAGGAAAGTGTTTTTGAACTATAATGCATCTTACTACCGCAAATTGAAGTCCTTAATACAGTGGTTTCGACAATTAATTATATGATATAAATCAACTAATTTAGTTGAAAACAGCATGCCCCATTTCTTTATGTTAAAACAACAAGATAAATGCCGTTTCATCAGTTTATTCTGTTTGCTTTATTTTTATAACACATCTATACTTAGCTATATAACGGACGCCTTGTTCAACAACAAGGCGTCCGTTATGTTTCGTGTGATAGAGCTACATCGTCGAGTACAATTTTGATTGATTAACATGTCAAGTGTTGCTACTCACTCAATTGTTTCCTACTAAATACTTGGCTAGATCTTTTTTACCAGTTGCTCTATTGTTTACATCTCTAGCTCTATTCTGTTACTTGCCATGTTTCTAATTATGGACAAACTCATCACAACTTTTTATTTCACAATGATATTTCTAATCATGTATTTTCCGTTAGCAGAAACTAAAACTACTCGTTTTTTGTTATTTTAATAGTCTGCGTCGTCGTCATCGAAACCAACCAGTTTTACATAGGTGTCCAACTCTTGCGAATACAGAGTGCCGTCGTACCTACCCAAGCCAAGGAATTGTTTTGCATCAGAGCAGGGAAATATACTAAAGTAAAAAGAGCTACTTCGAACGGGTTCGTTAAACTTCGATTGAGTTGGCGAGATCGCTTCGGCTAATTGTGAATTCTTTAACCGCTGCGGCCCCGACATGTGAAAATTCCCAAAAAAAAAAAAATCTTATGTAATAGCTAAATAAACATTAAATTCGCGATTAATTCGCGACACACCGGTGTGTCGCCGGGGCCGGAGCGGAGGAGTTTTGGCACGATGCCAAGAAGCGGCCTCACCGATATTACTGTATTTACCGAACTTGATTTCTGGATAATTAGGTACCGACCACGCAGGTTGGAGTAATTGCTTTGAAAGTTTATCCTAATAGCCGGTCCACACAAAACTTAAGTCTGCTTAGCATGTTTGGGCAGATAAATACTCGTGGAAATAAAACGTTGCACGTTAATTTAGAAGTTCGTTCGTCGAGAAGTCTGCAAATTTGAGTGCAGAGACTTAAATCTGCGTGTGTGGAACATCTATAAGACAGCGTCTACAATACGTACCATCTTCGTTGTTAAAGAGCTGTTCGATGTCGGCATCGAGCAGGATGATGCACTCTTCATTAGTAAGAAGGGAGCCGGCCGAAGCCAGCGACTGATCCCAAAAACTGGCATTCATTCTTGGAGCGATGCAAACTCTGAAAATGTTTAATTTCATAATATTAACAGAGATATCATAGCTGATCGGTATTCGGAATTAAATATTGCCCTTGGTAATAGACAAATACACCCCATTATTATACGACCTCATACCGTTGACCCAGGACCTGTGCTTTTCATCTGAAACGTTCAGCCTGGGCCTGATTGTTGGATTTTATCTTGTAGTTGAGTCGAAGTAAGTAGCTACAGTAGAAAAGAAGTGCTGTTAATTAAAATTTAACTTACCACAAAATCAAAAACAAGTGCTGGGAGATCAGAGTCCGATGAAAATGGTGGTTTTTGTTGTTGAAGGACGAAACTGTCCGGTGAGGGCGCCATGGCGGCACTGAAAAATAACAAATACACAAATTAGTACATAAATAAGTCATTGTTATCAGGATGTTTTTCAATCGAACACACAATTTTAGCTACATTAAGGAATTAAAAAAACACATAATATGTATTTCGATGTTTTTGGTATAGTTCGATAGAATCGAGAAAATGTGTTTTGTGTCAGTCAGCAGTCAGTATTAACATGGTATAAAGCTCTTTATACTATGGTATTAATTACTTTAGTCAGAATACTGAAGAATAAAATAATATCGAAATCCCATTTCCACACCAATGCCAGTAATCTTAACACATTCCCATGCAAAGTCTTATTTTAGTCGTATTGTTAGTGCTACCAGAAAGTAAAATACAAACACAAAGGAGTAGATATAGTGAAGACATTATAAAGATTGTTGTTACTATACTGATAAAATCAAGTGGATGATTAATTATACTTTCAAATCCTTTTTTCGTGGTTTAACACCTCAAATATCTTTGTAAGATACACTTGAATAAATGTTTCTGATATTTTTTGCTAAACAGGAATTTTGTTTTGCTTCTGCAAATACATTTTAATTCTGCCTACACTACCCCCATTGAAAAATGGCACGAGTTTATGTAGTATTCATGTAGGCATTCCCCCCTACGCATGCATTGTGGAGTAGGCATGGGCTAACTATATCCGGTCAAAGATTGGATATGTAGTATATCATTCCAAGTAAAGATATATATCCGATTAACATATCCATATCCATTTAATATATCCGGTAATGAATTAACTTAATGGAGCTAGATTATGTCTGGGTTAGGTAAGTAATTCCGACTTTTAAATTTTAAATAGATCCACGTTACGGCATGAAGCGAAAAGTAAGGTACTTATGTGTTATAATGATAATTATCTCGAAATTGGTTATGACTGATATATCCGCGAAATGGTAAATAATAACAGTTTTGTCGTAAAAAATGCAACCTAAACATTAAACAATAACAGAGAAACGATTTTAGGCGGGAACAGTTTACTCAACATTCGTGTCTTTCCGAAAATTAGCTCGGCGCACCGGAGCGAACTTGCGGAGCCATCATTCAGTTTGGTCAACTGTGGTCGGAGTGAGTCGGAGTTACTCGGATATAGGATATATTAATTTTTGTGAAAAGGAAGGAGTTGATATGTGTCCGCTTAAAGATATATAGCCGAAGATGTGTCCGGAGTTACCCATGCCTAGTGTGAAGTAGTAATACAGATTATTTGTCCTTATTGTCCTCTACATTGTAAGTTAACTTCTTATATTGAGCCAAGAGTACTACAATTATGTGGCATCATCTTGTTTTTGCGTGCGGTCATTTCAGTATTAATGTGGAACCATATTATTGTCCTGGTGAAGAGAAACATCGTGAGACTTGTTTTCGAAGACGTGTTGCGAATTAGAAGACCTGTGTGACATCTATCAATGTGGATTACAGCCTACTCCCTCCACAGAGAGGGGGTTCCTCCTGTCCCACCAGAGGAAACGTTATAGACTGATTATGATTGCTATATTATTCTCAGAAAGGCCATATTTTGATTCAAGCCCGTCACAGACGTAGCTATAATATATATTAATTCATCCACTTACGCGTCCCAGCCGCGCGAGCGATGCTCGCGAAACACGTCTACGCATTAAATTTCACTTTCTTTTTTACGACCGCGCGAGCCCTTGTTTTATAAAAAACTACTAAAGCTACATTCAAATAAAAAATACTTACGGAAAGCTTAAAGAACCCAGAATTTAATTTAATTAAAAGTAAATTGCTCAAATTAATAACAAAGGATGATAAAAAACTTTTTCACAAAAAAAAAACCGACTTCCAAAAAAAACACTACAAAGTACAAAATAACTTTAATTTCGGTAGTCGGTGTTTAGTTGCTTCTTAGTTATTTGACACCGACTTCCGAAATTAAAGTAAAGTAATTTCGAGTTTTACAATAAAAGTTTAAAAGAAACAATTATTTTTTTTTTTTTTTTTTTATTGGTGATGGGTTTGCTCTTGACTCTAGTCAATGTCAGAGATGACAGAGACAAAGTCTACGATGGAGCGAGCTTACCCAGAAGGAGCCTGTTCACTCTAACTTTGAAGAGATTAGGGTTGTAAGCATTTGGAAACACAGACGCAGGCAGAGAGTTCCACTCTTTTGCTGTGCGCATTATAAAAGACGTGTGGAAACGCTTAGTGCGAATTGGTGGAATAGCTACAAGGTAAGGATGGTAAGATGCAGTACGTCTGGATGTCCGATGGTAGAAGGGGGCCGGTGGGATGAGGTCGTGGAGTTCTTGGGTACACTCACGGAAGTACAATCTGTAGAAGACCGATAAGCAGGCAACCTTACGGCGATGAGCCAAGCTATGTAGTTTGGCATTCACCAGTTTTACGTCACCGATAAGTCTCTTAGCTCTGCGTTCTACCGAGTCAAGCGTGGCAAGCTGATACTTAGCTGAGCCATCCCAAAGATGGCTACAATACTCCATGCAGGATCGGACTTGTGCTTTGTAAAGGGTTAAAAGCTGTCCAGGCCTGAAGTATCGCTTCACTCTATTTAGGATGCCCAGCTTTTTGGCCGCAATTTGGGCTTTATACTCGATAGTGGCGCCGAAGTTGAGACTGGATGTCAACTCCATGCCTAGGAGCTCGAGCCGATCAGTCACAGGAACAGATGCACTCCGAAAAGTAGGAGCTCGGTCAAAACGACTCCTTTTTGCGGTAAAAAGACACGCCTGTGTTTTGGTAGCGTTAAAAGTGACCAGATTGTCATCACCCCACTGGGCGACAACGCTTAAGGTCAAATTTGTCCGCTCTACCATGGCCTCTCTCAAGGAACGGACTTCATCCCCGCCGGTTGTTGCGCTGGACAAATATCTCTCTGAAACCGTACTGTCATCTGCGTACCCAACAAGACCAGGCTGAAGTAGGTCATTGATGTGTAGCAGGAAAAGAGTTGCAGAGAGAACAGACCCCTGAGGAACTCCGGCATCAATAGCCATGAGGTCAGAGGAGCAGCCGTCAACGACTACTCGGATCGACCGTTCACTTAGGAAGTCTAATATCCAGCTACAAAAACCAGCTGGGATGCCATAAGCAGGAAGCTTGTTGAGTAGACCTGCATGCCAGACCCTGTCAAAAGCCTTCGAGATATCGAGCGATACGGCAAGTGCTTCGCCGTGTCTCTCGATGGCTTCGCCCCAGCAGTGCGTGACATACACAAGAAGATCGCCAGTTGACCGTCCCCGGCGAAAGCCATATTGACGGTCACTGAGGAGATCATTGTCTTCAAGGTAGGTCAGCAGCTTACTGTTCAGAACCCTTTCCATAACCTTGCATAGGATGGAGGTAATGGCGATCGGACGGTAATGTGCAGGGTCAGCACGATCTCCCTTTTTGGGCACCGGTTGCACATTCGCAAGCTTCCATGATTTCGGCACCGTTCTTTTTTCAAGAGAGAGGCGATACAGGCGTGTCAACACAGGAGACAGTTCAGGTGCACATTGCCTCAACACTCTCGCCGGAATGCCGTCAGGTCCGCTGGCCTTATTCACGTCTAGACTGCATAATACTCTTCTGACCTCTTTAATGTGAATTGCGATCTCCTGCATCGAAGAGTCACAGCGAGGTAAAGTTGGTGGTTGCTTGGAGCCAGCGTCCAGACGCGAGTTGCTTGGAGCCAGCGTCCAGACGCGAGTTGCTTGCAAAGAGAGTTGCAAATAAATTTGCTTTCTCTCTTGCAGAGTGAGCCAGCGAACCATCAGGTTTCAGCATTGGAGGCAAAGTGGGTCGACAGAAATTCGTTTCAACCGCTTTCGACAGGGACCAAAACTGCTTACTACCCGGAGGGTGCGATGCTAGTTTGGCCCCGATACGTCCGACATGGTCAAAACGTGCCCTACGTAAAACCCGCTTGCAGAACTTGGCGGCAGAATTGAAGGCTCTTTTCCTCGCGCGAACCCTACGTGCTTTAGCCTTTCGGTCGCGGGCCTTGATCCAGGCTTGGTAAGCAGACTCTTTATGGGCCTCAGCGTGGGCACATTCTGCATTATACCAAGGCCGGGACTTGTGACCGAGCGGGATGTCGGAGAATGGAATAAAATACTCCATCCCCTGCCGAATCACGTCCGCAATCACATCAGCACAGCACGAGGGGTCACTCGAGGAGAAGCAGCACACTTGCCGCCAAGGATAAGACGCAAAAAAGTGCCGCATCTCATCCCAATCTGCTGACTCGTATCGCCATACTCGTCTCGTGCCTCTAAGACTCTTATCTGGAGGAGAGCAGGTCAACACGGATTTCACCAGGCAGTGGTCAGACGTTCCCAGCGGGGCTGAGACCGATACTGAATGACTGCCCGGATCTGTTGTCAGCAGAAGGTCCAAGCAATTGGGTGTATGGCCGTCAACATCCGGTACCCGCGTTGCCACATTCACCAGCTGGGTTAGGTCTAGCGTTACAGCAAACTTGCGCGCCTCTAACCCGGCATGGTCAGTTTTCTGGTACGGGAACAACCACTCTTTATGGTGGGCGTTAAAGTCCCCCAGAAAAATGAGCTTCGCTGTTGGGTACCTTTGCTGGGCTACGTCCGTCAACTCCACGAGGGAATCAAACAGCGCTGTTGTCTCCCGGTCTCCACTGTGCGATCGGTATACGCCGATATATAGAAGTTTCTCCACGCCAATGTCCACAAGTAGCCATATGGCAGAAAACCCCGATTTCTCAAAGCAACGGAGACGACGACAACAAATATCATCGCGGACGTACACACAGACCCCAGCCTGCTTCTTGAACTTGTGTTCCAGAGAGTAGCCCGGGTAGTTGAGGTACGCCACGTCCGACGGAGTTGTTATCTTCGTCTCCGTCAGGAAAAACAGGTGCGGCTTCTCGGTCTCAAGATGGTGATGGACCGGATCGATATTGGAGTGCAACCCCCTGATGTTGGTGAGGTGCACTTTGAGTGGGAGGAAGTGCAACCGTTGTTTAACCTTTTTCCTTTTTGCTTTTGACATTTAAGTATTTTGAGTAGTTGGGGGAAAAGTTGAACTGTCGAGGCGCTGCTCAGTGAACCAAGTGGAACACTAGAGCTAAACCAACCTATGGGGAATTCATTTGGAGAATGCGGGGACGCCCGAACCCCCCCGGATATGGCCACCGGGTCCTCCCATCCAGTCGCCAGCTGGCACGGTGGAGCATACCGGGATTTTTCGCTAGTTGGCGGGGCAGCCTTTCAATTTTTTTCAATTATTTTATACTATAAAGTACACTAGCACTTCGTCCGCGTGGATTTAGTAGGTACTCCACAAACTTCATCGCCCCCTATAAAAGGTTAGTTTTGGAAAATTAAGCACAACGATTTTCATTAATTACTTAGCCATTTCTACTTATTCTATGGTCTCAGGAGGCCCTCGACAATGTACTATTTAATAAGCGAATGCGACTGTCCAAATGCCAAAATGCGTAACTGTTCACCCCGTTGGCCCGTTCAACCCGTCAGGGTTTGATTACGCAATTATTTTTTTTTTACTTTTTTTATTTTGTTCATAGCATTCCGACGTAAATTGAAGCAAGCAATTATGTCCTCCTCTAAAATCTTAATCACCCCTGCTTCACTCCTTATTATGTATGTAGTTTATTTTCGAAAAATCCAAACATTTGTTATTCTTATTGTTTTATCGAAAACATTTAAATGCCGTGGTTTTTCAACTTCATCGGACCAAGCATTGATACGATTCTCCCCAGTTCGCTCAAGACGCGACATTTTTCATACTCCGAGCATGTTTATTACCTTCGTAACTTTTGAACGAAAAGTTCGATTTGAATAACTTAAAATGTAATTTACTTTTTTAATCAACCTTAATTATCAAACGATTTAAATGGATAAGGATTAATATCATGATACTAAAATCACCATTTTTTATTTCACCATGGGATTTGCTTGAATAATATGAACAAAAAGCGGTCATGGTGACTTATCCATAATAGTTAGACATTATGGTATCGCGGACGTTTTTGTAGATATTGATGACCTCTATAAAACTGTAGTACATCACTTTGCTCTATTGTCAATAGATTCCGCAGCGTACGCGATATAAGGATTTTTTCTCACACCTTGGGTGGAGGAAAAGTGGAAAAGTTAGGGATCCGTATGAAAACTTCGATAATACATTTTTTGAAATTATTCTATAGCCTATGTCCATCACCGATAATGTAGGACTCTACTGGTGAAAGAATTTTTCAAATCGGTCCAGTAGTTTCGGAGCCTATTAATTTCAAACAAAGAAATCTTTCCTCTTTAAAATATTAGTGTAGATTATATACCCTTTGAAATGACACCAATATCTAAATATAAATATTAAATTTTCTGTGAATAAAAAATAAACAAAGCCAAGTACTCCCCAAGTAATCCCCAAAAGTGACCATAGTCCCCATGGACGGGTATGAATAACGAGCGAGCTCCCTTTAAAAAAACAAATACTACAAAAAAACTACTACAGCTACATTCAAATAAAATATACTTCCGGAAAGCTCAAAGAACCCATAATTTAATTTAATTAAAAGTAAATTGCTCATATTAATAATAAAGGATGAAAATAAAGCTTAATATTGAGAATATAAAAAAATATTATATTTATTTTTTTCGAGTTTTACAAGAAAAGTATAAAAGTTACTAAAAAAAATATTTTATACTGTATAGTACATTATATACCCTTTATAATGACACCAATATCTGAATATAAATATTAAGCTTTCTATGAATAAAAAATAAACAAAGCCTACAAAATATCTACTACAGCTACATTCAAATAAAATACAATTACGGAAAGCTCAAAGAACCCATAATTTAATTTAATGAAAAGTAAATTGCTCATATTAATAATAAAGAATGAAAATAAAGCTTAATGTTGAGGTTTGATCATCAAACGATAATCGCGTATTTTGTCAGCCAAATTATACGATGTAAACGTTCTGGAATTGTCGTAATGTTACAAATTTCGTAAAGGATATATCTTCACAATTCATCCACACACTCAACTGTTTACAAACAAAAATGGCGAACTGTCATTTTCGTTTTTTTTTTTCTAAATATTTGCCATTGTACAGAAAAAAATCACTCTCACGGATGACAAATTTCATAGCGCTCCATCTAGTAATTCTCTACTGTATTATTATCAGTCAAATTTAGCGCTGTACTCGTTTAAACTGAATGATGTTGTTTGGGGATTGTAGTCACCAAATACGTGTAAGGCAAGAATGTTAGTGGGAAGTACAATCCCCATAGGCGGCTAAGTGGATAGCTAGGCATATTACGATATATTTACCCGACTGCGTCAGAAGGAGGGTAATGTTTTTCGAGCGTATGTATGTATGTATGTACCTATGTATGTGTGTACCTATGTCTGTATGTACCTATGTATGTATGTATGTATGTATGCATGTATGTGTTTGATGTATGTCCATTTCTTTGGCACGACCTACAGCCCAGACGGCTGGACGGATTTTGACATATGAGGTGTTGTTGAATTTGTCAGAATTGTGGTAGTGAGTTAAGTACATTTTTTGTTTCATTTGCGGGCGCCATTTTGAAAACTTATATAGCCTATATATAAGTTTTCAAAATGGCGCCCGCAAATGAAACAAAAAATGTACTTAACTCACTAAAATGTAGGAAATAAAAAAAAATACTTTGTCAAAAAACCCAACCGCTAAAAACGACTAAAATGTTCCAAATAACTCTTTTTTCAAGCAGTCTGATGCAGTTCAATCACAGATCTGAGCCCACAAACTGCATCAGACTGCTTGAAAAGCGACTTGTTTGGAACTTTTTAGTCGTTTCTAGCGGTCGGGTTTTTTGAGTCATTTTTTTTACTATAGTAACCTTCGAGTGACCATAGGACCCAGCTATAATACTTATATTTTTTAGTTTTTATCTTTATATTAATATTAATATACTTAAATTATAGCTAAGGGAAGAGAAACGCGTAAAGCCCGTCACAGAGACGAGCTTTACGAGTTTCTTTTCCCTTGGACTTCGACCTAGATTTCTTGGCGTTTTTATACATATTCATGGCGTCATGACTACGGAAGTATGCGTGGCCCGGTACCGTGTTTTTTTGCTTACAGCAGCTTGTTTTTTACCGTTTGCTCGCATGAATAGTAGAATAGTACAACTGGAATGTTACTATAATTTATCTATGACTATCACGAAATGAACATGATGTAACATAATATATTGGCATCTATGACTATAGAGGACGTAACAACCCGATACTGTATCTAATCAAACATCTCATAAATAGTATGTACCTATCGATTGTATAGTGAATGAAAAGAAATGTTTTTTTAACCGACTTCAAAAAGAGGAGTTTATTTAAGTAATATTGTCGTATAAACAGCAGTGGGACAGTACGGGCCAGTAGTAGTAGTACCTAGTGGTTTTTTATTTGGAAGTTGGTTGTATTTTTTTTTTTTTAAGTTTTTTTTAATTACAGATAACTCTGATAAGGGGCAGAACACATACATATTAATATTGTGAATGTGTAATAGTAGGTACATGGCATCATTGGTTTTGTAAGCTTACAGCCATACACACTCCTATGTAATGCAATAGAAGTCATTGACGTCATTAATGATAGCGCATTTACTACTCGACCTAGTTCATTGATTCTTACGGCTTTGAAAATAAAGTTGGAAATAGTTTATATAACGGGCAATTTAAGATTCTTAAAGCTAGTAAGTTCCTCTCACGTACAGAATATTTCACCTTACTATGTCTCAATACTTTAGTTGATTGCATTGACTTTCAACATGAATAAGCCATGATTGCACAAAGTTTTGAAATGCTAGGTAGTAAAGTCAAATAAGTAGATAGTTACAACAACCAAATAATCTACACTAATATTATAAAGAGGAAAGATTTGAATTTTTGTATGTAACGAATAAACTCAAAAACTACTGGACCGATTTCAAAAATTCTTTTGCCGTTAGAAAGCTACATTATCTATCACTGAGTAACATAAGCTATACTTGGAGTATTTTCAAAAACTTAGGGATCCGTATGAAAACTTCCGATACATTATCGAAGTTTTCATACGGATCCCTAACTTTTTAACCCAAGGTGTGAAAAAAATATCAAAATAAATCATTATATCGCGTACGCTGCGGAAACTAATGACAATAGCGCAAAGTGATGTACCGTTACTACAGTTTTATAGAGGTCATCAATATCTACAAAAAAGTCCGCGAGACCATATGTCTAACTATTATGGTTAAGTCGCCATGACCGCTTTTTGTTCAAATTACAAATGTTTGTATTTTACGAAAATAAACTACATAGTAAGGGATGAAGGAGGGATGACAAAGTTTTTAGGGGAGGACATTATTGCTTGCTTCAATTTACGTCGGAATCAGTTCACACACCTTGGGTTACATTATCGAAGTTTTTATACGGATCCCTAACTTTTTTGAAAATATTATATAGCCTATGTGGATAATTTAGGATTCTACTGGTGAAAGAATTTTTCAAATCGGTCCAGTAGTTTCGGAGCCTATTCATTTCAAACAAACAAACAAATCTTTCCTCTTAATAATATTAGTGTAAATTTACGCGCGAAAATGTGTGATATAATTAAGTGTTTATTGTACTGTCCCATTGGTTCGGTAAACAAAAGCACTCAAGTCCAGAGTTTGACTTCTCATTTATTTCAGTTGCAAAACTTTATCTAGAACCTGATATCAATCTAAATAAGACAGTATCATTAAATTCTAATATAAAATAGTTATAAAGATGTTTGTTAACAATTCCAGGGCTAATTGTGCATCACCACAACACCAACTTTTGTTTGTGCAGGCAGACTTAAAACTTAGAATAATAAATATCTGCAGACTTACACCAAAGTCTGCACAGACAAATGTCGGTATGACAATTTTTTTTCATAGTTTATAGACAGACAACGAGACATAAGGCGGTGTTGTGTGGAGGCACTATAAATATCAGCTGAAAGAATTTCTTTCAGAAGAACAGATTACAAGTTATATACATATATTACTAGCTGACCCGCGCACATGCTATGGCAACTTAGAACAAAATTAAAATTCCATTTTTTTATTGAAAACAGCGCCATCTAGTTTTTGGTTAAGGGAAACAAATTGCAGTGTTGCTACGGTTATGACGACACGGTTGGCGCAGTGGTTGAGCGATTGTAAAAATATATATATTATTTTTTTGCTGGGAGTTACTTTATAACATTAATCAAGAAAAATAATATAATTTCATTATCTTCTTATACAAAAATAATAGAATATATAAATTAGTACATAATTAGGTTCTATTATGAGCTTTAATAGTGAAGAAGTTATATTTTGGTATTTAAACGTGCAAAAGTTTGTTTTTGAATGGCCACACTTGAATTGCAAATGGCTGCGTGAGAGTGTAAAGAACTACTCGTGCGCATTTATTTTCCTTTTGCAATAGAGTTTTTGTTGTTTCGCTAGTGCATCTACATGTTGAGTTAAGCTTTCGTTTCTCCATGTTGTTGAGCCGCGTTACAATTCGTTCGAACGTTCGTGTTGTGTTGTGTGTGTTGTTGTTGTAAACATCTGATGCAAAGATATCAATAATGTTTTCACTGGCAAAATAACCTTTTGGGATGTTAACGATTCAATGAAAGAAAAGGCTAATCGGCACTACCTTAATCATAAGGGACGAAAAAGGCGAACACAAAATTTTATTGTAAATGTGTGATGTTTTTTAAATAAAATGGTTTAATATTCAATTCTGTGGTTTTTTTTCCCTTTATGTAGTATGTATGTTTGTAGTATATAGCGGATACACTCATCTCTCTACCTAATATCATAAAGGATCGGACAGCAGCTATACACACCTACCAACCTATACATTTACTTATATAAATTAGTTCCCTTAACTAAAAACTAGATGGCGCTGAGTTCGACCACTTCCTAATATTAAAAAATAAGGTAGAGTTGCCTGTCTATAGCCAGTATACTATTGTAGTCTTTGCCCGCGCAACTTCGTCTGATTCACATTTTTCACTATCGTATCGTACACCTACCCTACATCTACTCTTAAAAAGAAAAAAAAGGGGGTATGAAAAATAGATTACAACCGATTCTCAGACCTACCGAATACACATGTAAAAATTTCACAAGAATCAGTCAAGCCATCGGAGGAGTATGGCAACTAACACTGTGACACGAGAAGTATATAATTATTAGATTATTTTTCTAGTTGTACATAAAATTAAGATTTACTTGATATAAATATATTTTCGCTTCAGCTAACAGAACACCAATTTATAAATAAAGATAAAAATATTAATGTCTGAAGATAAGCTTGATTATTTTGGCACATTATTTAAAACAAACACGTAATTATAATGTGTTACGATAATCAGGTCAATACAATTCATTAAAAAAATACTTCCCAGTTTTTTATTATTTTTGTATTATTTAGATTGACAGATTTTTTTTAACTATGTAAGAATTTGTTACCAAGTTTGAGTTTTTGCTTATCTAATATGCTGAATGTAGATAGAAATGTTACCCATACTATTATTCTTGCAATGTAATTCAATATAATTGGCCAACATTGAGCAATTCATTGTAACATCACAAACAAGTCAGTGACTCATCTACACGGCAAGCTTACTGACTATGTTGTTAATGGCTAAAAAAAATGTATGACTAGCAGAACCTGATACCATTTTCATTTCTCTTATTAAATGTGTTCCCGCGATTGCAAGCAGATGCACAGAATATGTGTATATTAATAAAAAAACAGACACAACATACTTTTGTGTTGTGAATGCATCAACATACATCAAAAATACATTTGTAACACACTTGGACATGGAGTTACATAGCACTGTGAGATTTAATTTCTTCTTCTATCATAAATCTATCAACCTGTCATTTGACATCAAATGATTATCAAGTGCTCGCTTAATAAAAAGTTGACATGAGTCAATACGTTGGGACATTACCACAAAATCATTGCTGAGTAATGCACTGACAAACGAACTTATGGCCTCTTTATGGTTAAAGAGATAACAATATATTATTTCATTATACAAGTACTTTACTATACTCGTAACCACTTACTAAAACAAAGGAAATCTGTTGTTTTAAAATTGATACTGTGCAATAAAATTGTTTCAAAACAAAGTAGCTGTTTTGAATATTAGATTTTTATCAATCAGACAGTTTTAAAACAAGGAAAAAGTCTAATTAATTGCTGTCTGAAATGGTCAAATTCATTAGATGATTGGCAAGAGTTAATAAGCTCAATGAAAACTGTTCATGACAATTTGGTCGCAATAATTTAATTGCCATTTGAGAAAAGGTGCAACATTACAATAAAATTGATAATTTGATTTTCATTCATAGTTGCTGCAAAATTGCTGATAACTGTAATGTGATGCTATAAACTGGTGACCCACTCGTGCGTGTACCACAAGCACACATGATGAGATGGTAAACCGATTGGCATTTTGTTTTATGGAATGTCGCAATGATAGATCTGCCGCGCAACTTTGGTCTTGGTGAAAGCGGACTCGACCAAAACTACGTCAATACTCAAGAGTGAAAAATTACATAGGTACTTACTTGGGTTATAAACAAACAAGTACATGAATGACTAGATATCAAAACACGAACTGCTGTACCCTTTGAAGTGTTAATTGCATGGAATTTGGAGAGTAGCGGGGCATGCAATATGGGAAAACCTCATTGTTAGTACCAAAATAAAAATAAAAAAAAATAACTTTTACTTACAACATTTTTAATTACGTGTGACGGCACACGCAGGTGTGCAAACTTTAGGTACTAGTAACCCATCGTGAACGCAATAATAGCACGGAAAAACAAATTAAACACGTCTACTAGTTTTGAGCCTTTGATGAGTAAGAGAAGGGGAGGGCCAGGGGGAGGAAAGCAAGCTAGCGGGAAACTAGCAAAGTTGCCAAGCAGAAAAATATATTTCTCAGACGGTAGCGCCCCCTAGATAGACGTTCCACTAAATGACGCAATACAAGCTTCATATTTCACAATCATGATCTAAGTACCTACAGAATATTATTTTATTTCAATTCAAAAATAAAGATTTGAATAATATTTAAAAAATTAAAATGTGTCTTCAGATTTGTAAAGAATTTGTTTTGTAATGTTAAGTTTATATTTTAATGCTACACTTTATTTGTCCGTGACTACCGCCCGCGCCGTCCGTGACGACCACCAACGCCAATCTCTTCCATATTTGGTAATTATTAATACTAAATTGCTACTAATTAGTACTCGAACCACAAAGTTGGTACCTAACTTAGTAGTTTTCTAGAAAATCGAGTTTGAAGGGGGGTCCGGCGGTAGTGACGCTCCCTTCAGCAGGACCACCACGAGTGCCGAAAACGGGGGCATGCTACAGCTATGCTAAGTATACAAATAATCGGTACCTTACATGTGTGATTTATTTCGTGAAAAAGCAGAACTGAAAGTTATTTACTTTAGTGCACACAAGTAATAGTTGATTTAGGTATTTACCCAGAAATCAACGATGATAACTTTCGCGCGCTCATTCAGTAGGAACACGATTTTGAATGTTGATTCTAAGTTTGAGGAGCTTGTCGCTTTCTTCAAACCTACATAGAAAATAAGTACCCACCAAAATAAAATTAGTAACAAAAATTCAAAATGAGTACCTACTCCAGTAGTTTACGAGATATACCATGCCATTGGTGGGGTAGCGGTAGTCACGGTGTTAAAGAACAATGAAAAAATTAGTATGAAGACTGGTGCGTTTTTTTTGGAGGCAGTCGATCAAATATAAAAAAAAAACGGTGCAGAATAACATTATGAATGAATTATTGTGTGGGGTCCTATATCAGTAACTCGGTAGTCTAGACTGAGTTATATTAGTTTTATGCAATACTCAATGCATCGCCTTTTTCTTTCTATCCATTTTATTAAACGTGCGCGCACATGAATCTAGCTGCGGAGCGACTGAGTCAGTGCGATCGACTACCGCCAAAAAAACAAAAGGCACCAGTTTTGTGTATGGCCTTTCATTTCATCTCCTCAAATTTAGGTAAGTATCAAAAATTAGTAGGTACCTACACAAGAAGATAAAGTGACCATTTCACCAGTTCATATTCCTAAGTGTTGTATTTTATGAGAAACTAGCACTTCGCCCGCGACTTCCTCCACGTGGATTTAGTAGGTAGGTACTCCACAGATTTCAACGCCCCTTTTACATTAGTTATGGAAAATTAAGCACAACGATTTTCATTAATTATCTAGCCATTTCTGCTTATTCTGTGGTCTCAGGAGGCCAAAATGTAGGTTTTTGATCACGTGATATTTCGATGGCATCTGTCAATCCCACTAATTTTTGACGTACCTAAGTATTGATGCGCAAGCGCACGCAACTGTTTATCCCGTTTAGCCTGGCAGGGTTTGGCAAAAATTATAACATCTGTTTCAATTATCCCACTTTTAGTTTACTCATAGCATTCCGATGTAAATTGAAGCAAGCAATAATGTCCTCCCCTAAAAACTGTAGGTATCACCCCTCCACCCCAAATCCAAACATTTGTTATTCTTATTTTTTATCGAAATCATTTATATGCTGTGTTTCAACTTCAGCGAACCAAGCAGATGATAAGATTCTCCCCAGTTTTTCTTACTTAGAGCATGTAAAACCGTTTCCTTTTGTTGTTTACGTTTTGGTGTACAATAAAATGTATAATAAATAAATAAATAACTTTAAAACGAAAGGTCCGATTTGAATAATTCAAAATGTAATTTACGCGGACATAATCATCCTTAATTATCAAACTTCCTATTTAAATAGATAAGGATTAATATCATGGTACCAAAATCACCGTTTTTGCATTGCACCCGGGGTATGATTGAACTTATCGAACAAAAAGCGGTCATGATGACAACTAATAGTTAGAAATATGGCATCGCGGACTGTTTTTGTAGATATTGATGTTCTCTATAAAACTGTAGTACAGTCCTTTGCTCTACTGTCAATAGTTTTCGCAGCTTACGCGATAAAAGGATATTTTTTCGTATTTTGTTCACACCTTGGATTACCTACATTATCGAAGTTTTCATATGGAATCCTACCATACGGATCCTTAACTTTTTTGAAAATTTTCTATAGCCTATGACCATCAGGAATAATGTAGGATTCTAATGGTGAAAGAATTGTTCAAAGCGGTCCAGGAGTTTCGCAGCCTATTCATTTCAAACAAATCAAAAAAAAAGAAAAGAAAGAAAAGAAAAGTAATGAAAGCTACCAGTCTACACTGAATCCTACTAATATTATAAAGGTGAATGTTTGTATGTTTGTGTAACAATCAGACAAAAACGGCTGAAGGGATTTGGATGAAATTTGGCACACATGTAGTTCATAACCTGGAATAAAAAATAGGCTACTTTTTATCCCGGTAAGTGGCGTGGATTAATGAAGACTGAGGAGGAAGTGGAAACTCAGAGCCGCTGCTACCTTAGTACTTCAGATTCACAAGTACCAGGAGATCAGAAACATCAAGTACCAGGAGACCAGAAACATGTCATAGTATTTTTGGGCTGCCCGGCTGGTATAATTATGTAGGTAGGGTAGGTGTAGGGTAGGTGTTAGGTAGGTGTAGGGTAGGTGTAGGGTAGGTGTAAGGTAGGTGTAAGGTAGGTGTAGGGTAGGTGTAAGGTAAATGTAAGGTAGGTGTAAGGTAGGTTTAGGGTAGGTGTACGGTAGGTGTAAGGTAGGTGTAGGGTAGGTGTAAGGTAGGTGTAGGGTAGGTGTTGGGTAGGTGTAGGGTGGGTGTTTCCTGAGTAAAAAATGTACAATACAAATCAGGAAACCTTGCTATTTCCGATATTAACGCGGGCGAAGCCGCAGCTGGTAGAAGCTAGTATTATATATAGAGGAAAGCCTCTATATATAATATTCAGTGTAGACTAGGTAGCTTTCATTACTTTACTATACTAATCTAAAAAATTATGTATATATTCTCATGGTGGTCCTTCTGAAGGCGATTTTCTTGAAAACTACTAAGGTAAGTACAAATTTTGTTGTTCGAGTCCTAATTAGTGCCAATTGAGTAAGTAGGTACTAATTATTTGCCAAATATGGAAGCGATTACCGTTGGTGGTCTGGCGGTATTCAATCAAGGACATCGCTACATCGTCAGTGTTGCAAGTATTGATAAACTCGAAACCAGCTGGACCAATTATTCAGCAATTTTTTTTTTCGTAAGTATATCCGTTGAAGTCTGAGGAAGATTCTTCTGAGTAAAAAAAAAAAAAATACAAACATCCGAATTGAGAACCTCCTCCTTTTTTAGAAGTCGGTTAAAAACCACATTTTACTTTATAAGGACACAGCGGATCACTAGGAAATGACGCGGCCGATGAGCTGGCTAGGAGGGGATCTGGTGCTGTGGTTGTTGGACCTGAACCCATAGTACCACTCCCTTTCACCCAGCTGCGGACGTGGCTACAAGAACATACCCACACACAAGCAGAACGCTGGTGGGCCTTGGCACCAGGCTGTAGGCAATCCAAGGAGGCTATGCCATCCCTAGACAGGAGAATTGGCAACCTCTTATTATTTTATTGGGCACGCCGAGAATTTTTCGAGAATAATATTGAATAAACTAAAATAGTAATTTATTATTTTAATGAAAAAGAAAGACACATTCTATGAAAATTTCATGCTGTAACATTCCAAATTCGACAAGTTGACTAGTGCTACAGTCAGAGAATCACAGAAGTTTGGTATGCACACTAGCCTGGAGCGTTGTCCGTTCTCACCTAAAAAAGAAATTTGAACTTAGTAATCCGTTATCATTAGATGCCACATTATGTAATACAAAAACAATGAATATAAGACGTAATAGTACCTTCATAAAGATCAGTGGCAAATTCAGCAGAGTTGCCAGAAAAATATATAGCTGGACAATTATAGATTATAAAAGGGTCTGTTTCTGTGCAAGGGGTGCATGGTATGGTGTCTGGACAAGTTGGAGCGATGTTTCTCCAGAGCAACGTTTTCTTCATTACTTCCAAAGTGTCATCTAGCTTACTGTATCTCATTATGTCTTTTATGGGTTCACCTGAGGTACCCAAACATGTGAAACCTTAAAGAAAACACACAGTATAAACCCACAATATTATATTGTGTGCAGTAACAAAAGGCTGTACAAAAAAAAAAATACACACCACCAATTTCACATTCATAAGGATTAGTGACCCGATTGAATGATTTGTATTCAATAGCTTTAGGGAATAAACCTGAAACACAGAACAAAGAATTACTAATCAATTCAATGACATTTTATAAAATTATCCTGTAAAAATTAACAAACAATAGTGGAAAGGTTTCTGTGGCAACATTATTCCAGTTGGGTCTTTGCTGCTGGGCATCAAGTCTAGGGGTGCAACAGCACTGACTGCAGCTGCTAAAGAGTCCATCAATTCCACTGCAGCAATAAATTCAGCCTCATTTACACCACTCTCATTTGTGTGACTTGCTAATACTCCACCTGAAAATTAAAAAATATATATTTGACTTATAAAAGGGTCGCAATTCAAAAAATCCCTCTTTTGCTTCTATTTTGAACAAAAGACTGCCTTACCAGCTACTATAACTCTGACAATTTTAGAAACTTCCTCCTGATATTTAGATGTGCCTGACAGTCCAGACAGCCATTCCATTAGCAGATGCATTGAGAACATGTGATCTGCTGTTCTTGATGTGTTTAATCCTGACATGAGGACTATATATCTGCAAAGTTATACAATACAAAAGACTGGACTTGCCTCCAGGATATAGTTGCCATATTTATGTTTCAACCTTTTTATATAGAGAAATTAAAGGTCTTCTAGTATACCTGTCTGCACTCAATGTTGGTAATGGTTTTTGAATACCACAGCCAGGCCAGGTCACATCTTTGACTGTGAATATTCCATCCTCATCCTCAGAACCTTAAAAAAATGGTATTACTTTACTGATTATTTAGCAACAAATTTAATTAAATTATTAATTAACTAATTAAAAAAGATACTTCCATAGAGTTGAATGATCTTTGAAGATCTCAACAAATACTGACTTAAATGCAGCTGTGATTAACAAACAAAAGATCATGTAAACAAATAGTAGGTAGTTAAAAATATAGATAATCCTACTAATATTATAAAGGTGAAAGTTTGTATGTTTGTGTAACAATCAGGCAAAAACGGCTGAAGGGATTTGGATGAAATTTGGCACACATGTAGTTCATATCCTGGAATAAAAAACAGGCTACTTTTTATCCCGGTAAGTGGCATGGATTAATGAAGACTGAGGAGGAAGTGGAAACTCAGAGCCGCTGCTGCCTTAGTACTTCAGATTCACAAGTACCAGGAGACCAGAAACATGTCATAGTATTTTTGGGCTGGTATAATTATGTAGGTAGGGTAGGTGTAGTGTAGGTGTAGGGAAGGTGTAGGGTAGGTGTAGGGTAGGTGTAAGGTAGGTGTAGGGTAGGTGTAAGGTAGGTGTAAGGTAGGTGTAAGGTAGGTGTAAGGAAGGTGTAGGGTAGGTGTAGGGTAGGTGTAGGGTAGGTGTAGGGTGGGTGTTTCCCGAGTACAAAAATTTTCAATTTCCGATATTCACTATCGGAAATAGCAAGGTTTCCTGATTTGTACTTATTTGAATTTACATATTTGTATCAATACTATGACATGTTTCAGGGGCTCGAGTCTGCTATTGCAATCGTGTCTCAATGACCGGTCATTGATAGAATATTTGACAACTTTGACAGTTTTTGTATGGGAAATGTGTCATAAATTTGACGTTATACGTCAAAAATCGATCATTGACCGGTCATTGAGACACAATTGCAATAGCAGACTCGACCCCCTGGTCTCCCGAAACAAGCCCTAAGACTGACTAAACAACAGTTGCATACAGTCACAGCCGTCACAACTGGCAACGGGTCTTTTAATAAACACCTCTATGTCATAGGAGTCACTGACAGCCCCCTCTGCAGAGCCTGCATGGAGGAGGATGAGACAGCAGTACACCTGCTTCTAAGCTGCCCGGTAGTCGCCGATTACAGGGCTAAGTACTTCGCAAACCCAGGTACCCTCTGTGACATAGTTAGTAACACCAAGGCGTTACTGGCCTTCCTTGGGGAGCTGGGGTGGATCGAATGAAACATTTGTCCCACCTGCACGCAAAATATGCACTTAGTCATGGAGTTGCGGAAACCAGCCCGATTTACAATACAATACATATCATGATTAACATACCTAACAAAGCACAAACCACACCCGTTACAACTCGATGGACATCAATACATTCACCAACCAGTTTAATTCTTTGCAACTCATCTTCCAACACTAAGCTATCTGTATTATGTACAAAATGGGTCCTGAAACAAATAACTTGTTAAGAAAAAAGTCTTTATTTCAAACAAGCATGTTTTAACCTCTTTTTATCTTACCTAGGAGCTTGAGGTATGATTTCCAATTGATCTGACAATTCTTTCAGGATACTAGGTTTTAAATCTTGAAACTTGAACAGTGTTCCAATTATAACGCAAGTTGTACCTTTATCACGAAGTTCACATAGTTTTAAAATCTTATGCCGATTCGACCACTTCTTCATGACTATAGGACTCAAGATGTTTCTAAAAGTATTGAGCCTAGCTGAATAAATGTGAGCATATTGTTTTGAAAAATCTCTCGCCACTTCTTGAAACCGTTTCGAACAATCCGTGTATTCCACATCTTGTCTTTCCAATTCACGAGGCTCAAAAACATTTGTTTTCATAGATGACCCAGATTCTGCTTTAAATAACATGATTCTTAGATTTCCTCCTATGGTTTTCTATAAGAATTTATCAAAATATTTTCCGTGTCGGCCGGCACTTCGCTGTTTCGACTCGTTAGTCGTTGACATTTATTTGACAGACAGGCATTGAGACAAGGAACTTCTACTACAACCTGGAATGTGCACAGGCTGTCGATACGCGGTCCGAGGGAGATAGCTTCGCGAGAGCCCTCTGTCCCTTTCATTAGGGTGACCAACCAATATTATGTAGGTTGAGACTAATATAATAGGATATAATATAATTTGATTTCATAAGTTAATAATAATTATGCTTTAAGGATGGATTAAAGTAAAACGCATTAAACTATGTTTTATTATATCCTGGGGCCTGAAATGAAGACTGCAAATAACGGAATAATTTTTGATATTTGAATGACTTGGAATGACATCAAGCCATTTTTTCTCCGTGATTCTTCTCCAGGCAGTCTGAAATTATATTTTTTAAATTTATTTCAAATATACGAAGTAACACACCTAAATCAGCGATTAATATGGGAAGTTGAAACTTTTTTGCCATTTCCCTACAATGTTCCTCGGGAAATGTGAAATTTCATGATCACGTCTTTTAAGTATTCGGTACACCATTCCATATAAAGTTTTATTATGCTTACGTTGAAGACTACCTCCTATTTATATGCTGCATTGTGTAAATAATCTTATAATTTCGTTCATTATGGGTGTGACATATTAATAAAGTACAAGCGGCGCATGCACGTCACGGCATTGCTTGCCCAACCGCCGGCCGGTGCGGACGTGTATGCGCTCCTTGGTGAAACGAGTGTTTGGCTTTGATTTACGAACCCAGCAGCAAACGAGGACACCACAGTGGCGACGAGCCTCAAGTAAGTGGTAAATTATGCTGCTATATGAAAAAGGAGGGAGATGAACTCACGTGCACGAAAAAAAAAAACATAAATAAAAAAAAAATGAAACACTAATAACAACCTCACGGTTTTACGGTGCTATCGATTAAGTGGTATATGTATCTATCTGTCCAAGTACTATTAAAACAAATGACTAGACATTACAAATAACAAATACAGTGTTATTTGTCTGATCGATCAATGATAGGTTATCATTGTCATGAAAAAAAGCAATGAATACTTTTCTGAAAATAATTTCTATCATAATTATTGTTATATTCTTGCCGTGGATATAAGTAAAATAAGTTAAAATTAAAATTTTAAAATAAGTACCTACTCGGTGGTAACAGTCTTCTTATATCTTGTGACGATAATTTCGACGTAGGTACCTATTAGTAGAAATTGTAATAAGAAATACCGTGTAAGTCCGCGTTAATGTAATTTATCCAGTGACATTATTTATTTAAATACCTACGTAGGTAATAAGAATTTTCAGTGCAAAATTATAATTCCTCACTATTCATCGCGTTCTCTTAAGTTAAATGATGTTTTAAGGTTGAGGTACCTAAAGCAAATGTCGTTAGTAATATTAAAGCAGATAAGTCAAATGCATGCAATCAATCAGCGCAATAGGTACATGTACTACTTATTGATATAGGTAGGTAATACAATATTATGCTATCATAACAAATGTACCAAAGTGTATTAGTGTATGTTGCCAAGGTGCAATAAGGTGCCAAGGAGCACAAAGTAGTATTTTTCCAAGGTGAATCAAGGTGCCAAGGAGCATTAAGGTGTAATTTTGCCAAGGGCATATATATCCATAAAAAATGCAAATTACATGGATCAATTGATTGATTCCTTTGTCGTTTTGAAGTTTTAGCAACATTAAATATCACTAAACCTAATGTAATAAATGTCACCGGCATAACCCATATCTACTTCGCGTAATAAAGATTTATATCACTCCAGTGGCGTAGTAGGGGCGAGGGGCGACCCACCCCGGGCGGCCCCTTTAAAACTTAAACAAGGGGGCGGCTGACACCCATGCTAAGCTACTGTAATACTCATTCTATTATTGTCCATTTACGCCGCATCTAGCTAAAAAAAAGAAAAAAAAAAGTAACAATAAAATACAATTCAGGGACATAATAATGTGTAAATTAGACATATATTGTAGTTTATTCGTTATACAGTCATCGTGGTAAAATATATCTAGGACTTATCTAGGATTTTGCAGTGTGAGAACATGGTATACACATTCAGATAGTAATTTTGGAAAAAAAAGAAAAAAAAAAAAAAAAAAAAGTTCGAGTGAACAGGCTCCTTCTGGGTAAGCTCGCTCCATCGTAGACTTTGTCTCTGTCATATCTGACATTGACTAGAGTCAAGAGCAAACCCATCACAAATACAAAAAAAAAAAAAAAAGATTGGGTTACAGATTGCTAATAACAATATTATGAGGAAATTTAGGACCAGTAATCTGTATTTTACTGAAAGCATAAATAAAATACGAAACACCTTATCCAATGGCGCCAAGGGTGCAATACAAAGGCAAATCAATGGCGCCAAGGGTGCAATACAAAGGCAAATTGACATTGTTTCAGGTCGCTCAAAATGTCCAATTTACCACCGGCAGAACCCTTGCAATGCGAAGGTTGTTCCAAGAAAGAAAGAAAATGAGTTTATTTGGCACACACATATAAAACTCATAGTTTTATCTTAGTCTACTTATACATTGACATAATGTCGAGTAGCGTATTTACAGCCCATTAAAAATATATCATACCTACCCAAATTTAAAAAAAATTTTACTGGTACCCACATTTACAATTATTTACGTTTTTTAACAATTCAATTGGGTTTGAACAAGGTATGAAAGATGTATTATTTTCATGGTTACTTTTATTATATTATTAACGATAATTACATCACAATATTGAAATTAAAATCAAAATCAAAAGTCATTTATTCAAATTAGGCTGAGAGCCAGCACTTTTTGAACGTCAAATTTTACATACATAAAGACAGTGCCCCAAAACGCCCACCCGTCACCACTTCCTAGTGTTTTAGCTGGGAAAAAGAAGTGGCGCAACAAACTCCCCAGCAACACATCTGTCTATTACGTTTTAAGAACTTGAATTAAACAATAGTACGCAAAGTATTTTAAGACACAGGAACAAAAATAAACATGTATCCAATAACATGGAAATCATAAACTTAAATAGTATTTACAACATGTTAGCTAGCACACTCCATTATACGAGTACCATTAAAAAAAACGGGCAATGGTAAGATTTAGCGATTAGGTACTTGTCTAATAGTATACTAGCACAATTTATATTGAGAGAATCATAAAGGAGCAAGGAGCTCGTGGCTAAATTATAACAGCCGCACGGGCCAATCTTCAAGGTAAAGCAACGCTTGTCGAGGTTGGTCTGTGGATCTTAACGTACCGAGACTACTCCGTGCCTCGGAAAGCACGTTAAGCCATTGGGCCCGGCTGTCATTTGTAGACCTTTGGCAGTTACGTTACGAATTCTTGGAGGCCGGAAGGTCTGACACCGGTCTTGCCATGAAGTACCGTATTACCTAGCCAGTTAATGAGTTGTGGAGGTCTGGTGGGCAGCCGCTCCACGTAGAATGCTGGTATTCGGCTGAATCCGGTTTGGCTGGGAGCCGACCCCAATGTAGTTGGGAATAGGAGTGTAACGAACATATTGGTATTAGTTAAGAGATTAGTAATATTCCATGGCTTCACGTGTCAGTAATCCGACGAACTAATATATGCTAATATTTAATATTCACATATTCCACAGATTACTAACATGTACAATAATCTTTATCATAATCTGGGATTCCATTCACTTGACACGGATCGGTGGGATTAGACTCACTCAATCATTCTGACATTCGTGAAGTGATACGTATTAATAAGTATTAGTTAAATATTACTGATATAGGGTAAATAACTCACAGAGGGCCACGCAAAGAGTAAATAACAAACAAAGGGCCACGCAAAGAGTAAATAACTCACAAAGGGCCATGCAAAGAGTAAATAACTCACAAAGGGCTACGCAAAGAGTAAATAACTCACAAAGGGCCACGCAAAGAGTAAATAACACATAAAGGGCCACGCAAAGAGTAAATAATACACAAAGGGCCACGTAAAGAGTACTTGCATCTTTATATTAGGGCTACGCAGTTGTGTGTTTCTGTTAATGATTTTCAGTAAAAAGCCACGCAAACGTAAGAGTCAATTTTATTAAAATCTAAAATGACTCATGCGTCATCCACACTTCCAAACTTCCTGATTGCGAAGATGATCAGACATAATTATCGACACTCGCAGGGAGAAATGGAAGAGGGCTCTTGAATTTAACACATTGCCTGTCATCATCGACAATCCTGCTAAGAAACGAGCTACTCTCTACTACGTTGGGGGAATAGCACTACGAACAAGAAGTTGACTATAATCTTCCGGGTAGATTATAGTCAACGTTCATGCTGAAGAAGGGGAAGGTGTCGATGTCTTTGAATTAGCTCTAAAGAAATGAGACAGTTCCTTAAGTTCGAAACAAAGTCGGATTAACGAAATTTATATTTTCTAACAGAAAAAGAAAACAGGAGGAAGTAGAAACATTTCAACGATTTTATTAAGCTTGAGAAATCATGCCGGAAAAGGTCAATTTCATAATAAAGAGGAGTATATTATCGACCAAAACACTGAAAAGCGTCAAATGTAAAGTTGAATGTAGAATCGAATGTAGTCTAATGTAAAATCACGTACAATTTTACACGTAGTCAGAGGTTTTTATTTTCTTTGTTCAAATTAATGTGATTTCGATGACTATTATTGGTGCTTGGACTTGGTAATCATGAATACTAGCTAATCGCGGATCAAACCTAAAACATTTGTTTCAATGAAACCATTTACAGCCACTGTCGGTCTGTCAAAGGTTTACCGACTGAACGACATTAGAGTGACATGGAGAAGCTCTGTAACATGAAAAGTTTTTAGACAATTACCGTAGAGATTAACGATAGCAAATCGTAACAAGACGCAATAGGTGCAATATATTGCGTAAAAGGCGGTATCTGTAGAAATTGCGAGACCGTTATTATTGATGTTTAGTGATGTAGATACTAAAGTCGATTAGATGAGGTCCGTGAGATTTCATTAGAGAGTTTTAAGCGCTGTGTGGTATAAGGTAAAGCTCAATTAGACTGCAAAGGATAACGATTTATTAGTAAACTAAGAGTGAAACTGGATTAATTAAAATCCTAAATTCAAAAGTTCATTTAAGAATTATCAAGGAGATGGACCTGGGTATACCTCGAATAAGGGCGCTTGACTCTAAGCGAATGTATAAATACCTTCATGATCGTGTGAGAAAGACCCCCGATCACTGCCTCGAGACTTAGATGACATAGTTGATGACAGTGATAATGAAACCAAGTCTGATGGCTTGTTTACTAAACTCTTGACCGCATCTCAATGAATAACATGAGGCGATGGGTCTCCAAGGAATCGTTGGTACAAATTCTGTCTGTGCACCAAGTACACAGCGCTTAATATGTTGTTGCACATATCGTGCTAGATATTTTCAAATTGTTGTTGCGATTCTGGTCTGTGTTGGTGCACAGATTATAACGGAATTTTCATGAGTGAGCATGCATTTCAGAAATTTATTTTGTTAGATCGGATATCTTTCCGTTGAGTAATGATGTGCGGGGAGCGCTGTGTACAAAGCCCCCATGACTGGATATTGTACTACACCCGAGGATGGGTGCTAGTCACGGATGGCAGTGTCGTGGAATCATGGCGCTACGGTATAAATGACTACGCCATTGGCTGCTGCATAGAACAACCAAGGGTGTAGTGTAGACAAAATCAAACTGGTCAATTTATGTATTAACCTTATAGATGTACTCTTTCTTTTTTTGAGTTTTTATTTTTCTATTAACTCACACACTGTTTTATTAATGGATCCAATATTTGTAAATATGTGAGTACCATGTACTTATTAAGAAAATGAAAAATTTACCTCTGCTGGTAATACTTTTATTTCTATAAGCAGTATACTCTAGGTGCATCAACCTCACATATACCTATCAAAGTTAATGTGTGTATTCAAAATATTGTAAAACATTTATTTGAAAAGAGTAACTATGGAGTTTCTTGTCCGTTCTTCTCCATAAGAATCTACCTTTGCGAACGGACAGTAGAGTCACCTTATTTTGTATACATAGTATTTGGATGTAAATGATGACGTTCAAAAGAGCCGTTTGATGGCCTTATTGAAATTAACGTTTTGACTTAGACTTTTATGAAACACAGTTTGGAAAGCAAGTGAAGGAAAAAGGGAAAAGTATGGTATATACCTGGAAATAGGGGAAAAATTATTATCAAACAGATGTTTCAGAGGATAAAAGTGATTCGATAGAAGCAAAAGAATAGATAAATAACTCTGTTAAATTGTATAATAAGTATTCAGTGGAAGATAAATTTTACCTTGTTAGAAATTATAGAATGTGGAGAATTAATGAACTATTTGATAATTAAGTTAAAATAATTAATCAGTTATTATATTTGTTTGTTTAAATTCTTATGTAAAGGAAGAGGTGTGACATATTAATAAAGTACAAGCGGCGCATGCACGTCACGGCATTGCTTGCCCAACCGCCGGCCGGTGCGGACGTGTATGCGCTCCTTGGTGAAACGAGTGTTTGGCTTTGATTTACGAACCCAGCAGCAAACGAGGACACCACAATGGGCACCCTACTTCAAGAATTGCAATATACTTACTTGAAGAAAGAAACACCGCATCCTGCATAGGATTCGCTTTTGCAACCGAACAGCTTTTGAATCGCACACTTTTTAACCATCTTTATTACATCCGAATAAAGAAATTGATTGTTTTACAACAAATAAATATGGCTGGTGGGTTACCAGTCTAACTTATATAATTATATATTCTACTAGCACTTCGCCCGCGACTTCGTCCGCGCGGATTTAGTAGGTACTCCACAAACTTCAACGCCCCCTATACCCCCTTATAAAGGTTAGTTTTGGAAAACTAAGCACAACGATTTTCATTAATTTACATTTATTACTTAGCCATTTCTACTTATTCTATGGTCTCAGGTTCAGCGCAACTGTTCACCCCGTTCACCCCGTCAGGAGTTGATTATGCAAAAATTGTTAGGTACATCTGTTTCAATAATCCCATTTTTAGTTTGTTCATAGCATCCCGACGTAAATTAAAGCAAGCAATAATGTCCTCCCCTAAAAACTTAATCACCTCTGCTTCACCCCTTATTATGTAGGTATGTAGTTTATTTGCGAAAAATCCAAACATTTGTTTTTCTTATTGTTTTATCGAAATCATTTTCAACTTCATCGGACCAAGCATTGATATGATTCTTCCCAGTTCGCTCAAGCCGTGACATTTTTCTTACTCCGAGCATGTTTATTACCGTCGTAACTTTTGAACGAAAGGTCCGATTTGAATAATTTAAAGTGTAATTTACACGGAAATAATCAACCTTAATTATCAAACCATTTAAATGGATAAGGATTGATAACATGATACCGAAATCACCTTTTTTCAAATCACCAAAGATTTGCTTGAATAATTTGAACAAAAAGCGGTCATGGTGACTTAACCATAATAGTTAGACATATGGTATCGCGGACTTTTTTGTAGACATTGATGACTTCTATAAAACTGTAATACATCACTTTGCTCTATTGTCAATAGATTCCGCAGCGTACGCGATATAAGGATTTTTTCTCACACCTTGGGTTACATTATCGAAGTTTTCATACGGATCCCTAACTTTTTTGAAAATATTCTATAGCCTATGTCCATCATCGATAATGTACAATTCTACTGAAGAAAGAATTTTTCAAATCGGTCCAGTAGTTTCGGAGCCTATTCATTTCAAACAAACAAACAAACAAACAAATCTTTCCTCTTTATAATATTAGTATAGACTAATAATCTTTTCTTTTTTAATTACATTTCAATACTTTTAGCATTAAAACAAAATAAGAATTTAAAAAAGGGCAATTAAAACACAACTAACATTTATTTACACTTTTTACTAAATAATTTAATCAAAACAAATTATCGAACCAAACTTAAGACAAATCAACAAATTAAAATTTACAGTAAAACAAAAACGGCTCACGTGTTCACAAACAAACGCAATGTACACTATTGTCAGGTCTTGACTCCACGAGGGCTGGCGAGCAAAAAGGGCTGTCCATCGGTTGCGCGCCTGTTTTATAGTCTTGCGGCTTCTAGTGAGGCACGAGGTAGGGGAAGTGCTAACAATACAGTATCTAAATTATTGCTAAAAAATGTTCTCATTCTAACAGATAACTTAAAAATATTAGAAATATATCAGAACGAAAGTTAATGTTTTTTTAATAAGACACGACAATATTATTTTTTCCTACCATTCCTACTAAATTCGGGAATAATCCTCCTGGCAACACTTTAGAAAGGGATACAGGGCTCTCCAAGCGCTTTCTCCCTCGGACCGGATTTCTCTTTGACCAAGTGATTGTCTGTAATAGAACTTAACTTTATAAACATAAGGTTTATTTTTATATTGGTGTCAAATTGACAATGCTCATTCCAGGTTGTAGTAGAAGTTCCTTGCATTGAGATAGGTTAAAGGCGAAAGCGAAAGATACAGGTACCTAAACGTTTTGAAGAGAAACCAGAGATAAAGAATATTTTGACAGACAGTCAGTGACAGTGTTGCCATAAAATTACTGATATTACTGATACAGTTGTATTTCGGACAACTGACTGCATGACCGGCTAAATCATAGACTAATATAATTGGCTAAATCACAGAATATGGGCATCTTCTGGCGCAAATAAAAAAAAGTATTCTCTAGTATTGTAATTTTTTGTCAAAAATGGCGGGAGTTCAAAAAGTTAGATTGAATCATTTGAATACGAACATTAAAAATGCTTTGATTATCGGCATAGTTATTGCAAAGAATAGTCCTCGAACTATAGGATCCAAGAAGAAAAATGGTGAATCAAAAGGAGTTACATCCTTCACAGTTAGAGACTCTGATGTGGACACGATCAATGTTGATGTTTGGGGCTCCGAATACTTTGTCCTAACTTTTTACGAAAGATTTTTAGTAGGAGATGTTGGTAAGGATCTTTCGTGTATCAAACTAATCATCAATATTTAAATAATAATTTTCTGTCTACTTACGAAATTAATTTCACAGTTGAAATTACGTCTCCAAAAATTTGCGTTAAAACCGGTGATAACGAAACTTACAGACCCCAAGTGAGTTTATTTCCTATTGTAACTTGATTTTCATTCATTTTTTTATTCTGAGTGTAATGCTTTCTAAGACTGATGAGATAAAGCATTTTACAAGTGTTTTTATTTAATCTGCCTGAACTACCCACTCCTGGGCATGGCCTGGTTTTATTTTTAATGTCAACTGTTTCTTTCGGAAGGTTACTTCTCCGTTCTATTTAGTCCTCAACGAAGGTATGTCAGACGTAAGCATCCACAGTGGTGAAGAATTTTCCCTCTACTTACCACTCCTCCACATACCTACCAAACAATCCTCCGGATATTACGGGCTTGCTGAAGTATTGAAACTGCCAGGTGTGTTCCCTACTATCTACTTCTGATTGAACAAAGTCCATTATTTCTATACTTATATTTATGTATATGTTACGGCTAATAGCCGAAGTGCGGTTTTTTAAACCACACAGAAATAGGAACTTTAAAGTGTTTTGAGGTTAGGTCAGAACTAGTTGTAGCCGGGTTGCACCTAGTTGTAGCCGGCTAAAACTAGGTGTAGCCGCACATCGGCTATTAGCCGTAACATATACACTTCAAAATGACCATCATCATGGAATAAACTGACGAATAATCTAAGTAGGTGGGTTACTGTTCATATTATTTGTTTGTCTTTCCAGATGAGAGTAACAACGTATATGTCGATTTGCTGATAGTTGTGAAAACAGTAAAACCTGCGAAAACTATAAAAACTAGAGCTGGTATGCTATTTTTTCTTTTAAAACCATCTATTGAAACATATAAATTTTTAGACTGATGGTTGTTTTCACTTCCATAGGTGTGGACATGTCTGTTCGCGGCGTGGAGATCATGGACAACACTACGCCTGCTGCCATCACCTTGGACATTTTCGACCTCGACACCATCCAAAGGTTTTCATTACTTATTTACTTATTCATCATCTGCCTGCATGGCCTTTTCCCGACTATACAGGGGTCGGCTCCCAGTCAACCAGATTCAGCTGAATACTTACCAGTATTTTATGTGGAGAAGCTGCCTACCAGACCTCCACTACCCATTAACTGGGTTACGCGGTACCTCTTGGCAAGACTGGTGTCAGATGTACCAGGACTTTTATAGCTACTTGGGTATCCATTTCTCACTATACCTACGGCACGGTTAAAAGCTGATCTGATGAGTGGTGACTATAACAAACAGATGTGTTTTTTTAATAAATATTAGAAGGCTAGTCTTAAAACGTTTTATCCATGCTAAATATCTTTTTCCTCCTTGTAGAGCGGGAGAATGGCGTCCATTAGAAAGCGTGCTGTTCATAGCAGATGCTCGAGTATCCTGGCGAGCTCGCGCGGTTAGCGTGCAAGTATGTGCGAAAACTGTGATCACACACCAACCGCATACAGCAGACGCCGAGGCCCTTAGGCTGCATATACGTAACCAAGCAACAGCGCGTGAGTCACAGCTCCAAATATAGCCATTATCTGAGACAGTCTGAGTCGCTAAATGATGAACATCAAAATAGAAGCAATAATTTTCGGGTGTTTATCGCTGTGATAAGCTCGGCACACCTTTTTAGCAAACAATGTTGCAATATTTATTCAATATTTCTCATAGCATGATTCTGTAGTAAACAAATTAATATTGCATCATTTATTTTGACAAAATTCTAAAATTAGTTCTGCCATTCACTGATAATCTTGCTACTATCTACCTACCTACTTACAAAAATAAGTTAAGTGAGTGAGTTTGCATATTTTACCGTATTATTTTACTGTTAAACCATTTTTTTTATAGCTTAGCTCTATGAACTCTCCTATTGTTTTTCGGTGTAGTAATCCTGTAGGTAGCTACATACATTTCGTGGATCCTGTCCCACACAGGTGGAGGCGAGGCAGCAGCATGGGCGGCATGGAGCGCCGAAGGGTCCTGCGCGGCGTCCGTGGCGCAGGTGCGCGACCGACTCGCAGGCGGCGCGCCGTTCTGTGCCTCACTCCATGTACTGCTAACGCATCTCGATTTGGACGAACTCGACACTTTGTATGCATTTTACACGTATTCGTCTACTCAACTAATTAAATGTGACAATTTTGAACGTTTGATGCTTTGCAGGGACAAAAGTACTGAAGATAACATCCGGGTGCGCTTCGCTGACCACTCTGGAGAGTTGACTGCTCGACTTCCCGTTAACGTTCTGGAAGACATGTTGAGATATTCTGTAAATAGCGCAATTATTAATATTTTATAAATGACTAGCTGTTGCCCGCGACTTCGTTCGCGTGTATGTATTGTAAAATGAAGATGATCAATAAGATATACGAACAGTCAATATCTATCATTGCTTGCCTCCTTGTATGGGAAAACATCAAATGACTCCTTTCGCTCGGGGCGGAATGGAAGGAAGTGTCAGACTCTTAATGACTAAAACCCATCTGTGTTCCTCCTAATGCCCTTTGCGTTCCAGGGCCGCGGTGACTCTTTCGAACAAATTCCACAAACCTGGCAGGCACTGGCCCTAGCAGGCCTCGTCTTTTATGCTGACATCTATTTGTGATGGGCGTAGAACACAACGCGCCGTCGAGTATCACCTCTTCTGTTCAAGTAATTTTTCGTAAGAAACGTTGTAATGATAATGCTTCTCTCATTTCATCGAAACTATTCATAGCAGACCTAGAAGATGTCGTTAAAAATGTGGGTATAGATTGGGACTATAGAGGTATTAACGTCAATTTTCTGCCTAACTGTCTCGCTTAAGATTTGCCGATGACTTTGTGGTTTTCACTGAGAACTTCGATGACCCCCAGAAAATGCTTCAAAATCTTTAAGATGCTTCTTTTAAGTTGGGTCTTAAGATGCATATGACCAAGACGAAGTTTAGGGCAAACACCTACAGCGATTCAAATCTGGAAATGAATTGTTGGAGATGATTAACCGATATGTTTATCTTGGCCATATCCTTTCAATAGGCAAAGAAAATCAACAAACGGAGGTATCGAGAGGAACACACCTTGGATGGGCCGCTTTTGTCAAAATGGACGACATTCTGAAGCCTGCCTAAATTCCGCAATGTCTGAATTCCCGCCTGTGTATTTTTCCCACCATGACTTACTTCTTACATGGACGCTCACGCAGGAGGCTGTGTACAGACTGGTAGTTGCACAGAGAGCCACGGAGCGTTCCATGCATGTCGTCGAGATCCGAAGACGTACGAAGGTTTTCAACATCGGAAAACGAATTGTAGAACTAAAGTGGAGCTGGGCAGGACACTTGGCAAGGCGCGGTGATGATAGGTGGAGTAAGGCAGTGACTGAGTGGCGTCCGAGGACTCAAAGAAAAAGTATTGGTTGGCCGGCGGCGAGATGGGCGGACGATATTGTTGCCATCGTGGGTAGAAACTAGATGAGGCTGGCACAGGAACGTGGGGATTGGCACACGAAAAGAGAGGCCTATTCTCAGCAGTGAGAATTGGACTGTGGATAATGATGATGATACACGATGTTGATGAAACTTGCTAAGGTTGTTAACACGCGATAAAGCTACATAAAGTTGTCCATGGGAAAACCAACCAGAAGAGAAATCAACCCCCGCAGAGGACACGGCGAAGCATGCGGTGATGGTCTGGCCTGCTTGGGCGGAGCACCGCCGTGTCCTCGTCAAGGCGATCAGCGACGGCGACCTCTCGCTACCGGCTCTGGTTCACTCCATAGTCCAGAGCGCGGAGGCGTGGGAAGCCGTCACCTCCTTTTGCAAAACCGTAATGCTTGTAAAGGAAGGGGCGGGCCGCGTGAGGGAGAGGCAAACGTCACGCCTTAGCCCCGAAACAGAACAAGACGCCCCGGGCGTCAGGAGTCGCAGGGCCGGAGGGCCGGGTTTGCGGAGGTGGTGGAGGCCGCGCTTCGCGATGTGGCCTTGAAGAGGAAGCTTTCCTCAAAGAACAAGGCCATAAGCGAGGCGATGGCCTCCATTCTGGCGGCAGCGGAGGCTAACCGAGGTGGGCCTCCGCGGGACGAGATGTCCAAGCTGCGGGTGGAGGTCGCTCGCTTGGCTGCCGCCACGGAGCGTCTCCAGAAGGAAAACCAGGGGCTCCGCGCAGACCTGGCCAGGCTCCGGGGAGCCGGCCCACAGGGGGCGCCTCAAAGGGGGCGCAGAGAGGACAGCTGTCCCGTGCCGCAGGAGAGCCAGGTGCTGGACCTGGTGCGGCAGGAGATGGCTGCCTTCCAGGCGCGGTTCTCCGTCCTGGAGGGCATCGTCCTGCGCCCCCCGCTAGCGAGTGCGGCGAGTGGGAAGGCCCCCCCAGGCCGGAAAAAGGCGGGGACATATGCGGCCGCCGTGGCTGCCACACCGGGGTCGTCCGGCCAGGACAAAGGGTCCGGGCCGGCACCCGCGAAGCCGGTGTCGGGAAAACCGGACCCGGCCCTGGGAAGGAAGAGGAAGGGTGGGGTGGCTGCACGGACGGCGAAGGCTCCTGCGCCAGCCGTGCAGCAGCTGCCCCCGGCTTCCTCGCCTTCTGAACCTCCCCCGGCTCAAGCCGAATGGCAAGTGGCCGGGGAGAAGAAGAAGGCGGGAAAGGCAGCCAGGGCGGCAAAGAGGCGGGAGAGAAGGCGGCGGCAGAGAGCGCGAGGCGTCGCGGCTGCGCTCCGCGCCCCGAAGACCGCGGCTGTAGTGATAACGCTGCAGCCGGACGCGGTGAAGAGGGGCGTGACGTATGCCAACACGCTCACCAAAGCCAAGGAGGCCTTTTTTTTTTTTTTTTTTTTTTCGGTATGACCACTAGCAAGTTAACACGCAAGGGCTAGCAACTGCTTAACCGGACTAACCTGTGGTGGCCTCAAAATAATTTAAGGCCCCCAGCCAAGGCAACAAATCTAGCTACAAGCTAAACTACTGACCGCTCGCTAAGGGCATTCCCTGTGGAATACGACCTCGGCTTAGCGGCGTCAGTTTGGGACAGCAAGGGACAATCAGGCTGGGTCGTTTTATTATTTAGGGGTTATTAAAGCTAAGGGCTCAGCGGCGCGGGCTGGCTCGTTTGCAAAAGTCGGGGAGGGTTTTGAATGGGGCGTCGCGACGGACCTCGGCGGCGAGGTCGGAATACGGAACGCGGTCTGTGTTTGTTTTTTCTAAGAGTGCTGGTTTCCCTACAGCTTTCCTGAATCGTTGTGATCTCGTCATCTGACTCGACGAGTGTATGCCGAGGACGGCGAATCTTGCTAATACGAGAGGGAGTGTATTGTGAGGCCTTTGAAATCAAAGGGTTGCTGTGTTTCTCAGCTGATTCAATAAAACGCTTTGTAAGACGTTTCATGAATTGTTTTATTGTCGGGATTTTGAGGTCGACATGAAGTCGTTCATTCCTAATAAACCACGAGCCAAGGAGGCCATCAACCTCGGTGAGCTTAGGCATCGTCGGGGGTCTCCTGCTCAGGGTCACCATGACCGGGGCCAGGATGCTGGAGATCCCTGGAGTAGACAGCGGTCCGGCCGCGGACGCTCTAGCCGAAAGGCTTAGGGCGTCCTTGGGCGCGGATGACGTCCGAGTGTCCAGGCCCACGAAGTGCATAGACATGCACATTTTGGGCCTGGACGACTCCGTCACGGAGGGGGAGGTGTTGGCCGCCGTCGTCAGGACGGGGGGGTGCTCTACAGAGGAGGTGAAGGTAGGCACCATCCGTCCTGACAACACGGGCATGCATGAACCGTAGTGGTGAGCTGCCCCGTGTCGGCGGCCAAGAAAGTTTCGGAGGGCCGAAGGCTCTTGGTGGGCTGGGTCTCCGCGCAGGTGAAACTGCTGGAGCCCAGACCTCTGAGGTGCTTCCGTTGCCAGGTTGGCAACCACGTCGGAGCACTCTGCACCTCGGAGGTGGACCGCAGTGACCACTGCTTCCGCTGTGGTCAGCCCGGTCACAGGGCCGGCTCGTGCGACGCCGCGCCGCACTGCTTCGCATGTGCGGCAGCTGGCAAGCCGGCCGATCACTGGGCTGGGGGCAAAGCCTGCGGTCCACCCGCCAGGGCCGGGTCGAGGAGAAAACCCTCCTCCACCGCCGCCGCCGCCGCCGTCGCTTCCGCCGCAGCCGCCTCCACCGTCGCCGCCGCTGCCACTGCTCGGGAGGGGGCCGAAATGGAGTGCCAGTAATGGCCCCATTTCGCCTCCTCCAGATGAACGTTAGTCGCTGCGCCTCTCAGGAACTGACGCTCCTGAGCAAGGCGGACAGCGAGCAATGGGCAGCTCGCTGTCCGATCAGGTCAGGCCAGAGTCGACGGAAAGAGCAGTCAGCAACGGAGACGGGGCCCGCCAGGGCCAGAGCCTGCCAGGGTTGCGGAATATGTTCGAAAGAGTTACCGCGGCCCTGGGAAGAAAGGCACTAGGAGGACTAAAGGGTGGCTTTTAGTCAGTAAAAGTCTGACACTCCCTGCCGCTCCACTCAGAGCGGGAGGGGTAATTTGATGATTTCCCATCCAAGGAGTCGCAGGGCGATCCTCGGCCACCGTAGGCACGGGCCTGCGGACAGCGAGCGTTGGGTGGCTCGCTGCCCGATAACAACCAGGTCCGGGTCGACGAAGCGTTGTGTTCCATGCGCGCCTCAAAGAGATGTCAGCAAAGTAGACGGGGCCCGTTAGGGCCAGAGCCTGCTAGGGTTGCGGAATTTGTTCGAAAGAGTCACCGCGACCCTTGCACGCAAAGGTCATAAGGAGGAACACAGATGGGTTTTAGTCAGTAAGAGTCTGACACTCCCTTCCAGTCTACCCAGAGCGGAAGAAGTCATTTAAATAAAAACCCCGCAACGGATAGTACTCCGTTGTGCGGTGTCCTGGCTAAGTTTGCCGGCCTAGCTCCGACCAAGTGTACAGAAGCAACCAGGGTGCTTTACAGGTTGAGTGGAGAGGCTTAACCGTTCAAAAAAAAATTAAAATAACGTCAGTGGAGTAATCAGACCAAATCTTTTTTTTATGTTATGCATCAAATGCATAACGGTAAGTTTTGTATCAAAAGAATCACTGTTTATGACATTTTAAAAGTACCATTAGTAACTAAAAAATATATTTTGGTGTAATTCTCATGCTTTTGATAGTAAGTACTTTTTCGGTCAACAGATGGCATTACGGGTATCTGAATTATGTAGATAATAAGTTGATTTCTTCTAGATTGCCACATCATCCCTTATTTTATCCCCATGGGGGTTGAAATTATCAAAATCCTATTTAAGCGGACGTCTTTATCATAGTAGCTATGCGTATCTTTAATTGCAGTTCAATCAGTCGAAAATCTAAGAAGATTTATACAAACTTTTATCCCCTATTTTATCCCCTTAGGGGTGGAATTTATCAAAATCCTTTCTTAGGGGATGCCTACGTCATAGTAGGTTTATGCATGCAAAGTCTCAGCCCGATCGGTTTAAAATTGACAAACTTTCATCCCCTTAGGGGTAGAATTGATCAAAATCCTTTCTTAGCGGATGCCTAACGGCCGCTTTCTATAATATATCTCAATCCCAATCTTGATCCCGATCCTTGTCTGTAACCAATCAACGACCGATTTTGTGTCCTTCACCACACAATCCTCACCTTTGATTGGTTACAGACAAGGATCGGGATCAAGATTGGGATTGAGATATATTATAGAAAGCGGCCGTTAGTCATAACATCTACCTGCATGCCAAATTTCAGCCCGATCCGTCCAGTGGTTTGGGCTGTGCGTTGAAAGATCACTATAGTCAGTCACCTTTGAGTTATATATTTAGATTAAATCTCTTAGTTTCAGGCTACTTTAGCCCATAGAGTTAATATATACCTACTTCACAGAATCTATACTAAAATATAATAAATATACTATTATATGGATAATTCCTTTTGTATACTAATTATGATAGCCACATGCCCACATTCATGGGGAAGACTAAATGCTATAGGTACGGGAATATAATATTCATATCACAGTTTGTATAAAGCCCAGTAGAGAAGCAAGAAATAGAAATTAATTGACCTGGGTGACCACCCTCATGGTCTGATGACCAGATTTTTCCTTAATCCAAGATGGAAAATCATACAAGAGTCATAGGTACAAAAAATTATAAATAATGTTCCGAATATATTTTGTAGATTGAGCAGTTGAAGGCAATGCCAGCCGAGAACCGAGGCGCTGTCCGCTGGGCTGTTCTCTTGGAGCAATGCGCCGTGAAACTTGCAGCCTCGCCACCACGCCTCATTGTCCTGACTCTAAGACGAGCCACGCAGGCTGATCCAATACCACTCTATTAAATTTTTTGAGCATTTTGTTACATAAATACATTAATTTTTGTTTCCATACCTAAAAGTTTCTAATAAAGAATGATTATTATATAAGACTTGATCTAGTAGGTACCCAATATATATCTAACTAGTTGAACAGTCTAATGAATATGATAGATATATTTAAACAGATTCGTTTCCTCATATAATGCCAATCAACAATACCTACCTACCTTATCTATCCAATATTCAAAACAAAAGATGCAACATTGTTAAAAATTAACTGATTGTTTTTAAGACCACATTAGCATATATATCGCCGAGGTAACCCCGTAAGTTTATCGATCTAACAAAGGCTATCTTAAGTGAACATAGTCTATGTTCCCTTATTGAGTTGAATTTACCTACAATCATGGAAAAGCCGGAAAAAATTGAACTTGTATACGAATACAAAAAGCGTAGGAAAGAATTCGGGAAACAAACTCTGTTTGAAGATCATGGCCCGGAGATGACAGTGAGCATTCCCAATAATCCTGCGTTTTATCCTGACTACATTCTTCGAAATCCGGTGAACGTTGCCATCCAGAATACAGGCACTATGTCTGAACACTGGGTAAATTCTGTCAGGTAAGCCCGTAAGCTAACATGCTGTTTGTGTGCGCTAAGAGAATATCCCATAGAATGACTTGACGCTCTCTTATTTTTTCTGTAATGATAGGTAGGTTTTGAACCCGTCGAAAGGTTAAAATTCAAATAATTATATTACTGGTTTGGTGTCCGACCTCATGACCTTACCTATCAGCACCCTGCTCATGCTATTAAGTACTGGCTTCCACTTATCATGTATTGTAAGGTCAAGCAAAAGTAAAGATACATTTTTACTTGAATCATTAATTATCAATTTAGAGCTGAATACACAAGTTCTGGCGTGAGCCACGTTGAAGGTGGATGGCCTAAAGACATCAACATGAATGACCCTGAAGCAACGCAGAGATACCGACGCAAAATCGAGAAGGATGACGCCTACATTCATGCTGTTATGCATTTAGGCCACGTGAGTGCTAACGACCAACACTACAATATTTAAGATTGATACTATACTGCTAAAAAACATTGTGTTTTTTCCACAGAGTATGGAACACAATATACTCCAAAATAATGCAGTAGATATGTACGAGACCTACTGTACGGAACTGCCGACGATTCCACCGGTAGAGAATAGCGGTTGCCACACTGTCAATGTGTACCGTGAACCAGAAGGAAGGCGACCAATACGGTCACTGTCATGGCAAGCAGATGGAGGGGCAAAACTAGCAGTAGCCCATGCAGATATTGAGCTAACAAGGAACTCAAGAAACCCACAGTATTCCTATATTTGGGACATTGGTACTTACGAATGGCCTGCCTGTTTTCTGTTTGGTAAAATGAGTACATAACAATAGGTCTTTATCGTTATTGCAGAGAATGCGAATGCACCTGAGCTGGTAATAAAACCTCCACAGCCGTTATTGGACCTTATTTACAATCCTCGTGATCCGCATCTTATAATCGGAGGAATGATGAATGGACAGGTAAGTAATGAATTTGGTCGCATTAAGCAGGATCAAAGGGAAGAGGGCATATAATACTTACTACTGACTGCCAATGATGATGAGCCTAGATCTCTTGAAAAGTCCCTTTGTAAATATTATGCTTTAAGGTTGGTTGGTGGGATACAAGAAAAGGTGGCAATCCGGCTGGTGTCTGTCCACCACATGTAGCACATCGCGACATCGCTCGAAATGTCCTCTTCATAAATTCCAAAATTGGGGCAGAATTTTTCTCTGCTTCCCCTGATGGTGTTGTTAAATGGTGAGAGGTTTATTCTTCAATTTATTTCAACGTGAAATGCATGCAGAGGTTTACATAAAATCAAAAATATTTATAATTTCAGGTGGGATACCCGAAACATGAGCGAGCCTACCGATTTCATGATTATAGATATCGTGAAAGCGGTAACTGATACACAGTGTATTGATAACGCTATTGGAATTTCAGCACTTGAATATGAGCCCACGATACCGACAAGGTAAAGTAAATTATGACGATAGATAAATAACAAGATTACATTACATCACACCGGAATTCAGCGAAAGGATAGGCAGAGGGCAGAGAGAGATATATATAACTGATAGGCGAAATGGGGTCTGGACACCCATCCAACATGTTAGAGAAGGCGAGGCTATTGTCATCAACTGGGCAGGAATACGGACTCCTTGCTGTTACAGGGTATTTCGTAAAACATAAATGATAAACCAACACTCAGTTCACTTAAGGATCGACCCATACCGCCAAAGGTTCGACACCAGTAAAACGAGGCAATGAGATCATGAGGAATCTATAAAATAATCAATGATTATCTCAATTTTACAGGTTCATGGTGGGAACAGAAACTGGATTAGTAATTGGTGGTAACAGAAAAGGGAAAAATTCTGTAGAAAAACTTCCAACAAAGGTTAGTTTCAAGCAAGTAGGTCTCCCACATTAGGTTTTTTTATACTTATTGGCATTTTGATTTTCGATCATCTTTAAGTACGAAGCCCACCTTGGTCCTGTGTACGCGCTGCAAAGAAACCCGACGTTTGTCAAAAACTTCCTCACGGTGGGGGACTGGACTGCTCGAGTTTGGAGCGAAGACTGTCGAGAATCTGCAATTTTATGGACTTATTCGCATCGCACGAAACTGACAGATGGTGCATGGAATCCGATCAGGTACGATCTCTTCAACTTACAACTAGCTTCAACTTTCTGACTAACAGACCAACTCATTGACAATTCAAAAATGGCAATGCCTGTGGTTTCGTTCAAATACTTTGGCTTTTTCATTCTACTAATAACATCCTGCATCCTTTTGAAGGGGCGTAAATAAATAGCCTTATTTTTCATTTATGACAGCCTAAGATGCTTTTTTTTTTTTTTTTCTAGGATGGGAAATCATCAAATGACCCCTCCCGCTCTGGGTGGAGCGGCAGGGAGTGTCAGACTTTTACTGACTAAAACCCACCCTTTAGTCCTCCTAGTGCCTTTCTTCCCAGGGCCGCGGTAACTCTTTCGAACAAATCCGCAACCCTGGTAGGCTCTGGCCCTAACGGGCCCCGACCCATGCTGACGACTGCTGGCTTGGCGCGCGTAGAACACAGCGCGCCGTCAACTCAGCCTAAGATGCTGGCTAATCCATGAAAGCATCTATAAGGTCGCAGACTGAGAAGCAATCACTACCCAATTTAGTATCTAATCAGCTAAATCCGTTACTAATTCATTAAAATTACCTATTTTGTGGTTGATTTTCAGGTTTTCACTGATGCTGGTGACACAATGGGATGGCTGCCTATCTTGTTGGGACTTGTTACGAAGAAGAAGCGCTCCGTTAGTCACAGCGCAGCTTTGTGATGAGCCCTTACTCCGTCTGCGCCCTCATGAAGGAGTAAGATATATATGTATAAGTTAATAGTAAGTTAGTTAGTAATCACTAAAAACATGTTCTAATTCAGATATGTAATAGATGTTGCATTTGCATATCAAGAGCGCGCGACAACCATTGCAATTTAAACCTTGTGTCAATGTGTGACAAGTGAACATTAGTCGCTCATGACTTACGCAGTGTACCTACATATATGTAAATTGGTAGGTACCTTAGTGGTTTTCGAGAAAATCGACTTTGAAGGTGGTCCTGCGGTGGTCACTCTCCTTTCAGCAGGACCACCATGAGCGCAGAAAAAGGGGGCACGCTACCGCTATTCTAAGTATGCAAATAATTAGTACCCTTAAATGTTGGTACATTTCGTAAAAAAAAAACAGAACTGAAACATTTTTTGGAGGAGCTTGTCGCTTTCCTCGAACCTACATAGAAAATTAGTACCCTGCTAGATAGAATTAGTACCCAAAATTCAAAGTTAGTGCTCTAGTAGTTTACGAGATATACCATGACATTGGTGGGGTGGCGGTAGTCACGGTGTTAGTGTAAACACTGCCATCAGCTAGCCAGCCGGGGATGCCCCGAAGAGCCTACAAGCCAGCCAATAGCCACGTCACTACTCCACATGCCATAGTTGCCGGCCAATCCAGCCATGCCACGTCATCTAGCCAAGTCCAGAGTGGGGTAGTGGCAAGCCAGCCTATTCATTTCAAGATTTCCTTATTAAAAACTCAGTAATTTGTGCTCAAATTTATCCAAAAATTAGTACTCCTTATGAAGTCATAGTGGCCAAAAATTCATATTCTTAAGTGTTGTATTTTAAGATAAATCAGCTTTCATTGCTTTTCCATACTAAATCTCCGCATATAACCCGACTAATTTAAGTTGTTCATCAAAATATACCTTGTCGTTTTATGACATGCAAATGATATTTAGCTTTAAAGTGAGAAATAATTAATTTACCTGACGATTGAGTTCACTCATAAATTCTGTTTCAGGGTCTACTAGTAGCCTGCGGCAGTAGTAAAGGAACGGTATACTTAGCTGAACTATCGGAAAATCTCGGCACAGCAGACAAGAATGACAAACAACTTTTAACTCACGTAAGTAGGTACTACAAATTTATTTCACAAGTCCTTGCAACAAATTGATTCGGACGCGGGATGTAGATGCTTATCTTTCAATTCACTCCTCACACGTACAATCACGTTGAAAATTGACATGTACCTATTACCTATTATAGATATTATAGAACGCTAAGAAATAGATTCCTTATTTTGTTGCTTCAGGTTTTGGATCGTGAAAACAAAAGAGAGCGAATTTTAGAGGCTCGAATGAGAGAGATAAGATTGAAAATGCGACAAGGGGGCAACCAAGGTGAACCGGCCGTTGAGAGTGACCCTACTGCCAACGACAGAGACCTAGAGGAGGCTACCGCAGAGTATATGCAGACTATCAATGAACTTCAGGCTCAACAGAAAACCGAGAGTTAGGTTTATAAGCAATCAAAGTGATTTTGATCATAGCAATGCTTGTGAATAGTATTGTTTGAATAAAAACATCAAATCTCGAAACACAGTTTATTTCGAAATGAACTTAATTTTTAGATACGCAAACTTGACAGTCATTAAAAGTAAGTAACTTTTCCGACATTTTGAAGCTACTTACTATTTTTGGAACTTACAATTAATTCTTTTCTTTCTGTAAAAACAGTATTACAAAATTATAGTTTATCACATATTATTATTTTTACTCAGGTATTAGTAACTCCTTGGATTGCGAAAAAAATAAACAATGAAACTTAAATTCTAGTTGATCAATTGCATAGACATATAACTCAATGATCAATATTGTCAATATTTATTGGTTAACCGGTCAAGCTCCTGACATGTCAAACTTCAAAATCATAATTATAGTAGGTATACTGATGGTATACTGTAGTATATCTACCTTGCAATAATAGTTTTAAAACGCGTAGATCGGGCGACACACCGGGTGTGACGGCGGAGCTTGACCGGTAAATAATTTTTAACATGAACAGAAACACTCGTCTGTTTAGTGTTTAAAAAATGTTCCTTTCATTTAAATACACTTTATTAAAATAGAGACTACCACCTGGAACAAGTGGATTTCTTTTCAGTATTCTTAGCCTTTAATTTTTTCATTATTACTAAAATTGCTTTTTTTACTTATTTAGAAATCGTTTTGTACCCCATGAAGTATAAATTATTTGTTCTTACGCCAATCTTTATTTTAATACACATAATATGACGCGAAGTACTCTGATATGCAGAGGTATGTACCCTATTTGTAGAAGTTAAGATGTTTTCTGGTTCTTAATGAACGCAACGAAGGACCAGCGATGTTCGATGTTGGCACCGACGCCGCTGGTGGTCCGTTCGAATACATCCGTGTGTTTCTGCAAAACATGGTGTATAGTTGCTTGAGAGACATGCGAGAAGATAGCGCGGACGTACGATACCACGTAGTCGAGGCTGGCTCCTTGTGGATGTACCTGAAAAAAATAGAGTTAATCTATACTAACATAGTAAAGAGTTTGTTCGTTCGTTCTAATCTCTGGATTACCAGTGGGATTTGGAAAATTATTTTTGTGATAGCCACATTTATAACAGGTTATCCCTACTAATATTATAAATGCCTTCCGCATAACTCTCTCTGTCTGTCTGTTACGCTTTCACGCTAAAACGGATGATCGGATATCGTCATGAAATTTGGCAGAGGCCCAGGGTATATAACCCTGGGATATGGAGAAGGACATAGGCTACGAGAACTTTTTTACGCGATAACCGACATCCACATAGGCGGAGTCGCTGGCAAAAGCTAGCAGGCTATACGGGAACGGGAAAAACGGGATATGCGCGTACGAAGTCGCGGGTAAAAGCTATATTAAAATTAATTTGGTCAAAGTGAACGGCTAAAAACACGTTAATCGCACCACCACAAGTGCAGGACTTATACAGAAATTAATTGCTAAGATCAAGAGAACAGCGGTTTTACTTTATCAGGGTTATCAATCATGGAAAACTGATTAACAACATAGCTAGACAAGACAAACAACGAAAACATAGGTATATCTTACTTGTAAGAAAGCAGACATGACTCCAATCAGCTTGGCTTCTCCGCAGCCCGCCTCGACGGCGTCCTTGATGTGCACGGCCGAGTCCAGGTCCTCGGGCAGCGGCGGCGGCGGAGGCGGCTTCACGATCGGCGACGGCAAAGGAGGCTACAAATAAAAAAGGCGATCTGCTATCATGCTACCTAGCTGCATAGTTTTACAATACGAAGGCCACAAAACTTTTTGTTTGCAAACCCATGAGCAGGCAACGTTTTTCTACCAGATCATTTTGATGATATAGGTAAATAATTTAGTATTTAGTACTAAATTATTTAACTGTAACTTAACTCCTTAATTTGCCTTAGGCTCAAAAAATTTTGGAAATGCCGAATTAACTTACGTTTTTGTCAATGGCTCCCTGTAAAGCCTGTCGCGCGATAAACTGTGCCTTAAACTTCTCCATTTCTTTCATAGCGTCGGACTTAATAACGTCAACTTCGTTTTTATAAGCTTCCAGTTGAAATTGAAGGCTTTCATTCTCACGCTGAAACAATACAAAAAAAGTTATTAAGGCGCAGCAGCTGTGATCAGCAAAAACTGAAAAATTGTTGGTTTCCTAACGAAATTTTAGCCAAATCTGTTTAGTTTCAAGCTGCAGAAAAAATATAATGTTAATTTTGACTATATTTCAAAGAACACTGTTGTTTCCGAAACATGTTTAAAAATAAAATCCTCGATGGAAATTATCGTCAAAGGTACCTCCAACTTTGACCTTACAAAAAAAATCCCGTATTTACTAGCCTACTTATGCCGGTAAAATTTATACCAAATAATTAATCGAATCTTAACGCAAAACTTTGTTGTTTTAGATTTTTAATAGCTCATCTTAGTTTTGAGTAAATCGATAAAATGCTTCATATTTGGCAAGAAATTGCAAGCATTGTATCGTCGCGCTTCTCTTTCTTTTCTATGCAGTCCGAGAGTGACCGAGTTTCTGCTGTTGTCAGCGTCTTAATACAGCAACCCTCAGGCTAGGTTAAGCATTGTTCTTTGCAAGGTGGCTGATATCAGCTGGATGACAGTTGCCAAAAAATAGAGATGGCGTGCGATTGGAGAGGTCTATGTCCAGCTGTAGACTGCTGTAGGTTAATGATGTTGAAGACATAAGAACAAAACTAAAATGTTAATAGAGTAACTTACTTTCAGCTGTTGAATCTCTTCATTGTTATCCGCCCGATTGAAACCATTGAAATCTCCTTCGTCGTTAAACTTCTCATAGAATTCTTCTTTCAATGAATTAAACTCCTGAAACATTTATATTTGCTTAGTAAACAATTTTATTATACTATGTGGTGGATACTCAAATTCGTGTTTAGAAAATATACTCCCAAATACTTCACATTCTGTCTTCTGTTTACCTGTTACTGCTGTCTTCTCGGTCACGGGAACTCATACTTACTGACATCAAGTGTTAAAATTATAATATACTTATACTTAAGGTTTACTACTACAGTGAAGCAGTGTTATCACGAACATGTGAAAATATTTACTAACAAGACTTTCCTTTGCTTCCTAACAAAACAAAAATTGCTGTATTAGTTAGTACCTGTGTCATTTTCTGCCATGTCTCAATATTCTTTCTCTGAGGTTTTGTGAAGTGATCCCATACGCGTTGATGAGACGATGCGGCAAACACTTTCGCCACCTGTTCGACTGAGGTTCACAAAAATTATGTTAAGCGATCCGACTTTGGTCTCGCGACCAAAACATACCGTCGTATTTTCTCGATCGACCGGTCATCCCAGGCTCTCATACTGTGGTCTATTACGCCGCAGTCGTACGCAGCGTTATACGTCTACCTATCACGCGCGAGGGTCACGAGCCAGTCCACACGGTCGCACACGCTGCACCTCGCGTTACACAGATGTGACACGATATGATACTGTGCCATTGCACAGAAGTACCCACTTGTTTTGACAATTTATTTTTAACCAGTTACTTAACAAATGAATTTAATTGATTAGTACAAACATTCAAAAGTTAAAATTAAATTGTCATGACAATAACTTACAAAAGCACCCATGTTTTCAGCAATGGTACTGTTGTTTTTGATTCATACTTATGGCTGGAAGTCGTCTGGTGAACCGGGGCAATCCATTTGTTGACTACTGACTGAGTATTAAGATTGTAAGAGACCATTTTGAGAAAATATCACCCTTGAAGTTGCAGAAATGTTTGAGCTTTATCTTCAAAAGCATTTTTTCATCATTCAATGTGCTCCAAATTAGCATAATTAATGCTTTATTTAAACTCTGTTTCAAAACCATTAAATTGAAATGTAAACAAATAGGTCACAGTCTGTAACTGCTGTGAACAAACCTTTTACAAATTGAGTGTTTTTGATTTAATATAAATATTACAACCTAAATTTTGTCCAAATGAAACAAACATCATAGGAAAAAGTGCAATGTTCAAAATAATGACGAAAGTGGTACTCCTTTAGTAAGTGATTGCATAAAAATTTTAACAGAAACATAGTTTACACTTTCATTTAAAACTTTTGAAACAGATTATAGTTTCTACTGAATGTTTTCATAATTGAAATGAAAACATTATGACCATCTTACCTTTAAATTTTAAAGAAATATCAAAAAATGATGAACTAGAGACATAATTATCACACATTCTCCGGATATGGTGATTAAGAAATTGTAGATACTATGTCTAAACAAACTTACGTTGCTCTATCACATTAGCAATGTGATTCTTCACTCTTTCCTTGCAATCAAGTAACTCTTCTTCTGCTTGCATTTTCTCATTGAACAATCTGCGAATATGTGCGTTTGTTGCTTGTATCATTGAATAAAATTGATTTGCATTCTTTTTTGTACATTCTCCACGCTCTAACCAAGCAAGCAATGTCTGTAATAAGTAACAATTTTTATTTTATTAGTGATATGATACATAAATCAAGTATAATTTTTTAAGTTTTCAATGAATAACTTACTGGTAGAGTACTTGAGAAATGTTCTTCATTTTTTAGTTTTTCTGCTAATTGCATCATGGATGCATTAGAATATGGTTGTGCTCTAGATGGTGATGGTGTCCTCCTACGTGAATCCCCATAGGAAGGCATGTTGCGGTTTACAATTTCATTTTGAGCATTTAAATGCTGCATATGTTGTTGTTGAACCCGCAAAGCTTGTCTTTGTCTCCGTTCAAAATCGTTCTGGTCATCTCGACTCTAGAAAAAGATTCATGATTTTATTGGATATAACAAAATTTTGAGACATTCATTCAAGTAAATTTTTATTTAGTACATACCAATGCATAGTCTACATGTAACCAGCCAGAAGTAGAGTGTGAATTTTCATCATCATCATCCTCTACCATGTCATCTTTTTCTTTTATGTTGATGAGTTTAATACAATAACCAGATATCATCATAGCCTGATCCACACACTCCTCTCTATCAAAACGAATGTGACAAAAGTTTTTCTTTGACAATCTCAATGTATGGATCCTACCATAGGTCTCGAAAATTTCTCTCACAATGCTTTCTCTGATTTTGTCTGGTAATCCTCCCACAAAGATTGTTCGACATCCAGGAGGTTTAGACCTACGTGGAGGTTGTGGTGTGCCAGAATCGGGAGGAATAAGCCTGGCATGCTTAAACACAATTTCCTTTTTGGGTTGCGCATTAGACATATCTCCACCCATATTAGGGTACATTCCCATCATGGTTGGGTCCATCATCATACCACCCATCATACTCATGTCAATGGCAGGTGGAGCAGCAGGTGCCATCGCCTGACCACCCATAGCTGACATATCCATAGCTGCTTGTGGGACCATGTCCATGCTTGCTCCTGGTATCATTTCCATTCCTGCAGTTGGCATGTTAGGTATCATGCCCCCACCCATCATAGCCCCTGGTATCATCATGTTGGGGTACATTCCACCAGCCATCATCATGTTAGCTACAATAAAATTTAGGTTGGACATTATACAATGATTATGATGCTAATGGTAATTAGATGATACACAGAAACAAAAAGTAAGTACCTTGTGGGTACATATTGGCCATCATCATCGGACTCATAACATTACCCAAGTTATCATTGGATTTTCCAGAATCTTGAGATTTGCTGTTATCACGCCTGCGACCGACATTGTCGATCCTTAGGGGCGACCTAGACCTATCGTTTCTGTTGTTACCTAGAAATGAGTCAATATTTAACATGGTCAAATTCGTTCTCATCGCTGTTGGTAATCTCGCAGGACAAAATGTCAATTGCTGCAGAATTGTCGATCACTACATAACAATTGTATATATATCGCAGCCAACTAGCTAAATCAGCCGTTTCATTAAAAGTCTAGCCTTTTCATTGAACTGTGGCGTTTAATCAGCGACGTAAGTGACATGGGCAAATCATTAAACGATATTGAACAAAAGATGTCACTTAGGTCGCTGAAACATCGGCATATTTAAATGAAAAGGCTAGGCAACCAATTAAATAGCGGATTAAGCTGCGACATATACAACATTATAATAAATGTATAAATAAATTACAATTTCTCGATCACTATATTATTACAACTGTACAATATTGTATTTCACAACTCTTTACGAACCTTGCATGATTCCTTTGTCTGTTGAATCAAAAAATCAGTCGAGAAGTCTCATCAAAGAATAAAATAACAGGTCTTATTCACCACGATTACTATCAGACGGTTTGTTAGTGGACAATCCTTGTTGTGTTGTGCACCAAGTTGCAAGTTGTAATTGAAATAATGGTACAATATCCTCTTTTTTTACTCAATTAGAATGTTCATCAGCAAAATCATAAGCTTGAACTCATATTTTTAATACACGAGCTTGAAATTAGCTTGAGCTTGCTTTTGCTTGGGGCTTGCTGCTTGCAGTGTTGCCAACTGCTACCTTCCTTTAGTCAGCAGCTAGACAGTTTGCAAAAAGTTGCTAGATTTCCCAATTTCCCATATATACCTTTCTATCTCAATGAGATTGCCAGATATTTTAACCCAAAAAAGTTGCTAAAATGCTAAGTAGCTGATCGCTACTTAGTACTGGTGGGAAGGAAAATAACAATATGTGATCAAATTATAATCACGTTTTACACATTGCGTTAAACACAAGATTAAAAAAAAATCAGTAAGTATAATTATTGAGATAAACGTAAAATTAATGTAATAATAACAATGCCAATAATCAATTAATATAACTGAAGAGAAAGATGTCGATGGCTGAGGTTCATTATCTGTCTTTTTTTGTTGGAGTAATTTTCTTCTAGAACCCATTTTCTTGTACTTATTTATTTTGGCAAAACGCAAAATTGATCACTTTTCAAAAGCATTCATGTCATTTAAACATTTACCAGTATATACCAGTGTACCATTTTAGAATTACCAGTACCCAGAATTGAGTTGTTCCGACACAGTTGCCTATACATGGCACCATTAATTTCCCTTCAGAAAATAGTTGACTTACCCTATCGTAAATTTTGCATTTTCCTACAATACTGGCTAATACAAGAAAATTTTTACAGCGTCAAAGAATTCCTAAAAAATGCTTTTCGGATTCCTACCATTTTAGAATTGCATTGTGAGCTTTCATTCTATGGTCTTTCGTGTTTTGTTTTATAAATTTGATATCCGTTGTTTTACTTTTATTGTTTTCCTTTTTAAATTTTACTTCGCACATATAGTCTGTCAAGAAAGTCATGAAAAGAATGTTTTGGGAACTACTATTTTAGCCATTATGATTTTAGCCAATACTGGCAACACTGAATAATTGTCAAACTGAGTACCTGAACTGTCACTTCGTGGCTTTGTGGTTGATATTCTATGATTTTTAGTGGTATTTCGAGTTTTTTTAAGTGTGTGACCGTTTCGAGATAAAATGAATCGAAATGTTTATAAAAGCGGTGCGAGACAAATTATATTTAAAGTGTTTCAAGAGTGTATGGCCGAATTTCAGCTGGGACGAGTAAAGACGATGTTTATGGTCGAACAGCAAAGTTAACCGGTACGTTAATATATTTAAATGTTGAACACAGTATAGGAAATTATAATCTCTTGACAATCTTCTGTTTTTAAGTAAAATTTGTCTTTTTTAATCATTGTTTATATTTCGTTGAAGTTATGATTTTATTTACGATTTATTATACTACCACTTAACGGTGTTGATGCTTTTGTGTTACTTTTAAGAGATGTTTAAGGTATTTGTTATTTAACATGTCTTTATTGATTTCAGGTGTTTCTGAAAGCACAATTCGACGCATAGTTGACGAATAAATTAATGCACTATATCACTCTATTACAACAAAACAAGGTATAGTATTTTTTTCTTTGTATTACATTATTATTACCTATCTTTTTAAGTTAAAATTGAAATTCAAAAGTTTTTTTTCCAGGCTCCTACATCTGTATCAAGAATTGATGAAATCAAGTTATGGCTACTGGAAAATAACATTCCAATTGATGAAACTTTGCGAAAACCATCTCTATTGATGCTGGTAAAAAAACATAAGTTCCGGAACCAATATATTATATTGATGAACTTTTATCAGAACATGGACATGCAGTGGTAAGACTGCCTCCTTACCATTGTGATTTAAAGCCAATAGAGTTAGTGTGGGCAATAGTAAAAAGGTGAATTGCACAAAAAAAAATTGTGGTCAAAATGTTGCGAAGTTGACTGAAGAAGCATTTAACTCAGTAACTCCACAAGAATGGAAAAACTGTGTTGACAATGTCATCAAAATCGAAGATGAATATTTTGCCCGTGGATGAACTCTATCATGATATAGACAGATTTGTCAGAAGAGTATGAATTTAATTATACAGGAGTTTCAGGCAACATTTCGGGAGTTGAATACCTCGACAGTGATTATTTGGATTCTGAATAATAAAAAATATCTTATAAATGCTTATGTTTTTTGTGCAGCTAGAATATTGATATCAGCTCAATTAAGCTGATATCGATATTCTACCAGGGTCATGTTGAGACGGTAGCGCTGCAGCGCAGAGAGACGAACCATCGAACTTTGTGGTAGATAAATTTTAATAGCTGAAAAGGCGAAAACAAGGGTTGGTCAAAATAAATATTCTTATACACACACATAATTGTATTATATTCAATATTTTATTATTAACACAATTATAAAAAATCAGGCAATAAACATCACAAACAAACTATAGAATACATAACAATTAGAATGTCATTTGAATGGAAATCAGTTGAAAGAGGAATGTTTTTCACCACTACCAATGATTGCCAAAACTCTTTTTTTCCTCCTTAAGTTTCGGAAATAAGATAGATGGGTGTCAGATAATCCACATGGCAATAAAGGGACAATAATAATAAATCCGTAATTAATTACTATTTTATAAAAAAAAGTATCAAAACCTTTCAATCGAAATTTATAGGGATACCATGTAAATGATGGTGGCGTCCTCCTTTTTTTCATGACTTTTTTGACAGACTTGTACCTACCTAATTTATTTAGCATGGTTATGTTGTTTTATTAGTTTTTTTTAAATAATATTGATGATGTGTGTAAAAAAAATTCATTACGAACTTTGTGTTGTGTAAAACAAAATTTTATGTGTACCTAAATATTTGCATGCTATCATATTATGGCGAAATGTGTCTTGCACCAAAAACATATTATAATAATATGTAACATCCTTTTACCACATTTTTTGCAAATAAAAAAAACTTCCTTACTAAAAAGTTGATAGAAAAAGTAGCTAAAAAATTTAGCTACAAGTTTTATTAAATAGTACACTCCTACCACCTATCTGTGAAATGGCGAAAATTGGAACTACGGCCGTCATGTTGAAATGTCATTCGATTGTCAGTGTATACTACTTGTTTTGTCGTGATATTGCTGGATTTATAAAGTTACATAAGCCGAAAGCTATTAAAAGTGATGCTCGAAACATTATTCTAAAGGTTAAAACCTTTTTTAAAGAAGAAGCTCGGGCGGGGTCTCCGATTATTCCATTTAATCAAATATACAAACGAATTTCGACAGCGACAGGTTAGTGTTGTCAACTTTCTTGTTATAAATTACCCGATACTTAACTAATTATTTAAGTCCACGAAATATTCGTTTCTATTCTTGCTGCAGGTTAGCATAACGGTAACGTATGTACATCTAATAGGTAACCTGCTAAGTGAGTGAGCAAACTAACCTGCCAGATTTCAAATTTCTACTAACATTTATTTTATTATCTTAAATTTCAGGTGTGAGTCAAGGACTAATTTCAAAAATAGTTTAGGAAGGGCACGCAGTAGAAGAAACTGGTACAAATATTCGGACACCAGGCAAGGAGAGAAAACGTAAAAGTGGATTTGTGCATGTTGATGATTTTGACATGGGAGTTATACGGAGGAAAGTACATGAATTTTATACTGCTAAAAAAGAGGTCCCTAGTGTTAAAAAGCTTCTAGAGGTCTTAAAGACAGAAATAAATTACACAGGACAGCGAGAGAGTCTGCGAAAGCTGCTTCACAAGGTAGGATTTCGTTTTAAAAAATCTCAACCCTATCTGAAGGTTCTTATGGAGCGTAATGAAATATCCGCTTGTAGAGCTAAGTACTTGCATGCAGTGGATAAAAATAATAAATCTCCCCAGCCCCGGCCCATAATTTATTTAGATGAGACCTATATTCACTCTTCGCATACATCGGGTAAATGTTGGGAAGGAGAGGGTGAAGACGAAGTATTGAACCCTATATCGAAAGGGCAAAGATATATTATTGTTCATGCGGGAACAGATACTGGATTTGTTACAAACACAAAAAGTGGTGATTATCATGACGAGATGAAAAGTACCAACTTTATAAAATGGGTTATTAAAAAACTTGTGCCTAATTTACGAGAGCCATCCATAATAGTGATGGATAATGCTCCTTATCACCGTATTTGTGTGAATAAAGTCCCAAATAGGAATTCCTTAAAAATTATATGCAAGAGAATTTGACTAAACCTCAGCTTTTAGAAATAATTAAGAGAAACAAGCCTGAACCTGTATATGAGATTGAAAAATTTTAGAAGACAATAGACACAAATGCTTATATTTACCACCTTATCACTGATCTCAATCCCATTGAACTCATATGGAGCACAATGAAAAGAAAAGTTGCTGATGTAAATATTGAGCACAAAAATGTTGAAATTCCCCGCCTAGTTAGAGAAGCTTTTGACGCTATTACAGTTCATGAGTGGGCACAGCATTGTGTGCATTGGGCAGTGATAGGCTGGAACACGCATGTGGCCGACGCGCACAGGGAGGCTAAGCAAAAATTTAAGCAATGTGTGTGGTATGGAAAGCCTGTTTCTGGGCTGGTTTACAATGAGATGTGTGAGGCTAGAAAAGTCTTTAAGGCGCGTTTAAAGTGGTGTCAAAACCATGAAGACCAAATTAAAATGGACATATTAACCTCGCATCACTCTAGAAACGATTTTCGTGGTTTCTGGAAGTGTACCAATAAATTGCAAAATAGACCACAAAATCCTGTGAGCGTCGGCGGAGTAAGTGAACCTGAAGAGATTGCTAATCTTTTTAAGCAGCATTTTTTTTTTTTGTAAAGTCTCCTTTGGGGCCCTCAGGTGCGGTGCTTGATGTTGAGTCTGGATTGAAGATAGGGATACAATTTAAATCTAAGGAAGTTACTCAGACTATAAAATTGATGTCTAGAGGTAAATCCCCTGGCCATGACGGGCTCAGTATCGAGCATCTGCTTTATGCCGGTCCACACTTGGCTAGAGTTCTTACAATGCTGTATAGCTTTTGTATGAGCCATAGTTACTTGCCTAGTGAGATGATGCGAACAGTAGTAGTGCCCATTGTTAAAAATAAGACTGGCGACCTCGCGGACCGCAGCAACTATAGGCCCATCTCACTAGCTACTATATTGTCAAAGGTGTTTGACAGCATGCTTAATACACAACTAAATAAAGCTATAAATATTCATGACAACCAGTTCGGGTTTCGTCGTGGTTTATCAACGGAAAGTGCAGTGTTGTGTCTTAAGCATGCTGTCACATACTATACGCAGCGTGGGACGCCCATTTATGCTAGCTTCCTCGACTTATCCAGGGCTTTTGATCTGGTTGCTTATGACGTACTGTGGAGAAAGATGGAAAGGGATGATAAGTTACCAACGGAGCTCATAAGCATTTTTAAATTTTGGTATGGCAACCAGATCAATAATGTACGGTGGGCTGGAACTTTTTCCAGACCGTTCAGGTTGGAGTGCGGGGTGAGGCAGGAGGGTTGAGCTCTCCCACGCTTTTCAACTTGTATATAAATGAGCTGATTGGCGAGCTCAGCAGCACCAGAGTGGGTTGCTATATAGATGGTATTTGTGTAAATAATATTAGCTATGCAGACGATAATATCGTCGTCACTCAGAAGCACCATATCGTCACGATATGGTGCTTCTGAGTGCGTCAATCTGTGGTCTCAGAAAGTTGGTCGCCAAATGTGAAGAGTATGCCAGCACGCATGGTTTGCTGTACAACTCCAATAAATCGGAGATCATGATCTTTGAGGCAGGGGGTGGTTCGGGTTATGTACCACCGGTTTTACTCAATGGGACTCCACTGCAAAGAGTATTTAAATTTAAATATCTTGGTCATATATTGACCCCTGACCTCAACGACGGACTCGATATTGAGCGAGAGTGGAGGGCGTTGTCTGTAAGGGTGAACATGCTGGCTCACAGGTTTGCACGCTGCTCACTTAAGGTTAAACTTACTCTGTTTCGGGCTTATTGCACAACGTTTTACACGTGTAGCCTGTGGGCTAGATATACCCAACGGTCATACAACGCCCTTCGTGTCCAATTCAACAACGCTTTCAGGGTATTGTTGGGGCTGCCCCGTTTTTGTAGTGCATCGGGAATGTTCGCGGACGCACATATAAATTGCTTTTACGCAACGATGCGTATGAGGTGTGCATCTCTGGTGCGCAGGGTGCGGGCCAGCTCCAACAATATCCTGAAAATGATCGCAAGCAGACTCGATTGCAGGTATCTCAATCACTGCAGTGCCATCTCTCATGGGATGAAATAAATTATAAATTAAGTTGTACTAACCCTTAGTTGATAAGTTTATTATTGTACTAACCAATGGGCCATTGTTGTCTAATTGATTAAATAAATTAAATTAAATTGTAAACACGTTCGCAGGTTAGAAGGAGAATACTTAAAACATGATTTGTATTTAGATAATCCTTTTATTATAGAAGTGGTAAGTGACACTGAAACCGAAAGCGATAGTGATAATCATGATAGTGGTACGGAAATAAGCGAAGTATGGCCTCACAACCAGGATGAAGTATAGTAGTAAGTGTAAGTGTATGCAGGTTCATCTAAAGATCACAATTACTGTAAACCTGGTTTTCAATAAATCATTATAAAGCAATTTTTTTTTTAGTACACTACACTAGTTATATAGGTACCACTGTTAATTATAATTAGTCAAATCTGGTGTTAGGGATTAGGTACGGTCATAATCTCTTGCAAGGTACCTACTTAACTTCACATTAAATGAAAGTTGTATCCCCCGTGGAACATTTTATCTACTGAATTTCCACTTCATTGGATTACTTTTTAGATAAAGTCATTGTTTATTGCTGAGAGACTAAACTGTTAGCGTACCTACGTAACTGTAAATTATCAAATTCTTTTTATTTATTTTATTATTTTTACATAGGTATCATTGTTTTTAATTTGTAAAAACTGTAATTCTTATTAAACGATAATGTCTAATGTGAAATTTTCTTCTTGAAAACTTACTCAATTTGGGCACCTTATATTGCCGGTCGCGCGGTATTTACGTACCGCGCTACTGCGCCACCACTGTACGCTAGCCTGCAAGCATCGACTACACCACCGCACACGACGCGCGTGCAGCGGACACTGCCCAAAGAGTATTCTGAGGTCAAAGAGTAAAGTAAGTGCAGTTCTCGTCAAATAACTTTGCCCCTCTGAAGTTAGCCATTTGCAAATGTTAGCGTCTGTATTTTATATTATACCTTTTTATTATCTGGCAACATTTCATTTTTGCAACTTGTCAGAATTCAGTTTTTATTAACTGGCAACACCGTACCGCTCTTATTGGTCCGTGGTTTCAATTGGCGCACATCGAACCAATCAGAGCGAGTCACGCGTTGTGGCGGGGGGTTTTAGTTGTTAGGAGAATAATTTCTGGGATACGGCGGCATTCGATCGTCGAGCGGCCTCCAGTGAACATCAAGAGAAATTGTGTACGTGTTTAATTGGTGTTAATTTAAGGTAATAATGTATTTACCCTTTATGCTATTTTAACTGTGAAGTGTTTAATATTGTAAAGTGTTTTGATATTATGAAGTAAATGTGTTTTCTGTACTGTCTATGGAGTCTTTCTTTTACATTTCAGAAGTAGGATGAGCGGATTTTAACTCGTAAAAAAAAAAAAAAAAAGTTTTTTTTGAAATACGAGAAGTTTAAACCCATCCGTTAATCCCGCCCACGCTTATTAGTTTTTTTTCCTTTCCTTTTGTTCACACCCTTAGCATACATAGTAAAGGAAAAGCTCCATAAAGTGTGTTAATGTGATAAAATTCGACGACAGTCACGTAAGTACCATTTTATTCTTTTGGTAATTCAAAAGATCTTGACAAGACACTCTATCATGTTTAAGATACCTAATTCAAGAAACTGCTATGCTGTGTTTTACTTACGAAGTTGATAAATACCCTGTAAAAAGCATACATCCCATTTTGCCAGGGCAACACTTTGGAAATGAGATGTAAACATTTTTAATTTTTAGGTTATGTTTAAAATCGTCATGTGGTGTTTGTTGCATCTTGCCGAGGCACTCATACGGAGATGTAACGGTCTATTTTAAGCAGGCACCCCATTTTGCCAGGGCAACTCCCTGGATATGGGATGCATACTTACCACCTAATAAATCTTGTATAACGGTTTGTTGCATTTTGCCGGGGCATATCTACGGATATGTAACGGATAATTTTGAGCATGTATTCCATATTGCCAGGACAACTCTCTGGATATGCGGTACATGCTTTTCTTATACACACAATACAATTATTGATTTGTGTTTTATTTCGTTGGGCATATTATATATTGCCAGGATACTCCCGTGGATATGTAATGTGTTTTAGAACATGTATTTCATTTTGCCAGGGCTACACTCTGGAAATGCGATGCTTGTTTGGCGCAATTAATATTTTACTTTGATTAATCTACTTACCACCCTAAGAATAGCATTTAACTGAAGTTAAGTACATTAATTAACACTAAGTAAACTTAATCACAATTACAGATGATGGATTCATCGCCCGCGGGCAGTGGTAATGGACGTCGCTGCAATAACGAGGATGAGCCGATAAGGTTGGACCGTAACGAGGTCCCACGGCGGACTCCGCAGCGACGCCAAGTTCATCAAAGCGAGGGAGCGGAAGGGAGTCTGGATATCAGGCAAGTCCGCAAACGCTTAATAAGTGATTCTGATAATGAGAGTGAGGGAGCGGAAGGGAGTCTGGTCAGAGACAGGCAAAGCCGCAAGCACTCTCTTTTAAAGCCAAACTATAATAAAAACGTTAATAACCGGCGATCAAGAAGCAACAGCAGCGAACGCAATCGTAGCAGGGACCGACCTTATAACCTTCGTAGAAGGGACCGATATCGCGAAGATTCTGTTGATAAAGGACGTGATAGAACTCGACTTCGTGTTGATTCAAGTAATTATTATCGTAGTAGGAAACGATTTCGTGACAACTCATCTGATGATGAAATCCGGGTCACGAGGGTAGGACGACGTCGTCATCGTAGCAGTAGCAGTGATAGCTATGACACTCCTATTAGACGCTTATTGAAACGAAGACGAACTCGTTCTCCCTCACGTCGTAGAAAACGTGAATTGACGGAAGTTGAGATGCCTGATGCCACTCATAGCATCTTAAATAAATTCCTGAATGTCCTCAACAATGTGAAGGGGCAATCGACCTCTAAGCTTTCTTTAACAAACGTGATTCCAGAATTCGATCCTTTATCTACCGAACAAACCATAGTAACGTGGTTAACTAAAGTCGAGGAAGCCGCGGAGATTTATAATTGGGATGAACGCGAAACAATTCATTTTGCTCTACCGAAACTCGTTGGACTTGCTCAGACATGGTATAAAGGCCTGAGCACGATGCTTTACTCGTGGACAGAATGGAAAAGGAAGCTTATTGAGTCTTTCCCTTGTAGGTACGACTATGCGGAACTACTAACACAGATGTTGGCCAAGCGTGTGCGTTACGGCGAATCCCTTGAACAATATTACTACGTAAAGATAAATCTTTTGAACCGATGTGGTATCGCAGGTCGAAAAGCAGTCGATTGCTTACTACACGGCGTAGATGATAGGGCGGTACGTATAGGAGCACAAGCGGCTAGGTTTAGAGGACCTGAAGATGTGCTTAGATATTTTAAAACTGTTAAGCCTGGCACTAGTAGGGAAACCGCGGATAGGTCCGGGCAAGATAAAAGGAACTCTTTGTCAAATAATAGTCGGAACAAATCTGACGCGAATAAGAGGTCCACTTTTGTCATTAAATGCCACAATTGTAATGAAGAAGGACACAAGAGTTTTAAATGCAATAAACCCCTAACGAAATGCACTCTGTGTAACCGCGAAGGCCATTTAGATTTGTATTGTAGATCTAAGGGGCCTGCTATCCAAAACACTGAACGTCCTAGTAGTGAAGTTAAGGGTGAAAAGCAGGTTGCTCTAGTAGACTATTCAGATGATACTAATCAGAAGTATGTCCTCGAGATATTTGTAAATGGTCAGCCGATCAATTGTCAAGTAGACTTAGGGAGCCAGTGTACCTTGGTTAGGGAATCGGAAGCGAAGCGTTTGAAGCTGAATACAAGCTTGGATAGATTACCAGTCTTGCGAGGTATAGGTGGCTTTCACATAGAACCACTGGGCAAATGTAATGCCGATGTAACTGTCCAGGGGATAAAAGAGAATATAGAGATTCTCATTGTTGAAGACTCCGCTTTGAAATACCCAGCCCTCTTGGGTCATACCTTTACGGAGAAACCTGGTATTACTATAATAAAGACCCCTAACGAAGTAGTGTTCGAACAGGATTCCCATCAAAGGATATCACTCGTGACTCGGGGTGACGTAGTAATTGCTCCTAATCAATTAGCTATGATACCTGTGAAGTCACGAACTAGTCTTACTGGCTTCGTGTATGTGAACGGCTCCGTTAGGGGTACCACAGGTAAAGAACACTATTTACTCCCGGGCGGGTATAAATTACATGGTGGTTTTGGTAACTTGCTGCTACAAAACGTCTCCGGTAGTTCTGTCTGTCTAAAACAGGGGTCTTTACTGACGCGTGCTATCCCCATCATTAACGAACAAAATGTATACTCAGTAACTTTCGATGATAAATCTCTGAATGAGTCTGTACAGTGCGGTAACATCATCACCTCGGAGCAGAAACTCGAGCTCCAAAGGTTATTATCGAAATTCAAAGAGTGTTTTTCGTCTGGTCTTAAAGATCTTGGTTTCACGACTGCAACAGAGATGGTCATAGAGCTTAATGACGCAGAGCCAGTGGTATACAGGCCATATCGCATGTCCTACGGCGAAAGAGCGCTGGTAAGAGATATGGTTCAGGAGTTGATGGATGCGGGCATTGTAACAGAATCCACTTCGCCATATGCGAGTCCGATCGTGCTGGTCAAAAAAAAAACCGGAGAAAAACGCTTGTGCGTAGATTATAGAGCCTTAAATAAACGCACAAAAAAGGATCATTATCCCTTACCTCTAATAGATGACCAGCTCGATCGGCTGGCAGGTAATAAACTATTCATATCATTAGATCTAGCTTCCGGTTATTACCAAATTCCGATTGAAAAGAATTCGCAAGATAAAACCGCATTTGTGACGCCCGATGGCCAGTTTCAGTATACACGAATGCCTTTTGGACTGGTAAATGCACCATCTGTTTTCCAAAGAACGATCAATAAGATCCTCTCTGAAGCGAAAATTAAGTACGCTCTCATCTATATGGATGATATTTTGATCCCAGCACGGTCTTTTGACGAAGGTCTTTGTAGGCTTGAAGAAGTACTTTCCCTTTTAAATCGCGGTGGTCTTACTCTCAAGCTATCCAAATGCAACTTTTTCATGGATAGCATCGAATTTTTGGGTTTCCAAATTAATGCTGATGGTATTAAACCCGGCGAAAGGAAAACCGAAGCCGTTTCGAAGTTCCGTACACCCAAAAGCCAACGTGAACTACAGCAATTCATCGGCTTGGCAAGCTTCTTTAGGAGGTTTGTTAAGGGATTTGCTACAATCGCAAAGCCTTTAACAGACCTCCTTCAAAAACATACCACCTGGAAGTGGGGGCCTGAACAAGTGAATGCGTTTGAAACAATTAAGTCAACCTTAGTACAGAGGCCCTTACTCGCTCTTTATGACCCAACACGCGAAACCGAGTTACATACGGACGCCAGTAAGCACGGGATAGGAGGAATTTTATTGCAGAAAGATGATGCTGGCCATTTGAGGCCAATCTCATATTTTAGCAGGAAAACTTCTCCCGATGAACAAAAGCTCCATTCATTTGAGTTGGAGACGCTGGCCGTCGTATCCTCACTCAACAGATTCCGTGTCTATCTGATAGGTGTTCCATTTAAAATACTGACAGATTGTAACGCGCTGCGAACGACTCTATCAAAAAGAGACCTTATACCTCGCATAGCGCGTTGGTGGGTTCAATTTCAAGAATTTAACTGCGAAATTGAATATCGCCCTGGGTGTCGTATGTCCCATGCGGATGCACTAAGTAGGAATCCGGTAGGGGAAGCTAAGGACGATTTGCATGTCTTAGACGTACTTACAGTAGGTACGGATGATTGGATAGCTACAGTACAAAGTAATGATGACGAAATAGCACGTATTAGAGACATTTTGAATGACCCTAAATCGGACCAGGTGCTAGATGTTATAAAAAATTATAAACTGAAAAATGGCAAAGTTTATCGAATTGTAGGCAAGGAAGAAAATGATTTAAGGTGGGTGGTACCGAAGGGAGTAAGGTGGCAGATAGCCAAAATAAACCACGATGACCTAGGCCACTTCGGCTTTGACAAGACCTTTGCGCGAATTCAGCAAATCTATTGGTTCCCTAAAATGCGCCGGTTTATAAAAAAATATATCAAGTCTTGTTTAGAGTGTGCACGGAGCAAGGACCATACAGGGAAAGTTCAAGGCGAACTACATCCGATTCCTAAAATTGAAACTCCATTTCATACAATTCACGCGGACCATCTAGGACCATTTGTGAAGAGCAAAAAAGGCAACTGCTACCTATTGGTAATTGTGGATGGGTTCACAAAATACATTAATATAAAACCAGTCAGGAATACTAAAAGTTCTACCTCAATTAAAGCCCTTAAAGAGCATATTAGTTACTTTGGGGCACCGTCTAGACTGATAACCGATAGAGGGACTTCTTTTACCAGTAACGGCTTTCGCGCATTTATCCAATCCATGGGTATCAAGCACATACTTAATGCTGTGGCTACACCTCGAGCAAACGGACAATGCGAACGTTACAATCGGACAATCTTAAGTGCACTCACCTCTAAAACGGAAAATAAAGACGATAGGAACTGGGATGATTATATTCTGGATGTACAGATCGGTTTGAATACTACTGTCCACAAGACGACTGGCAAAAGCCCTTCGGAACTACTTCTTGGTTTTAACATACGTAGTTGCTCCGAAAATGCTCTAAGCGATATTATAGACGATGTTAGAGAATCTTCCACAGATGATTTGGACCAGGTACGATCCAAAGCAGGTACACGCATTGCCGAACAACAGGCTAAAGACAAAATCCGATATGATACTAGACATAAAAGCGCTTACAAATATAACTCGGGCGATTTAGTTAGCATAAAGCGAGAGGTGCCAAGTGATGGCAAATCGAAAAAACTAGCGGCAAAGTTTCAGGGTCCGTACCGAATTTTGAAAGTACTGCCTAACGATAGGTTTTTAATAGAAGATACGCCGTTAACCCGCAATCATGGCCAACGTCGATATGAAAATGTAATAGCGATAGATAGAATTAAGCCGTGGCTCGCTTTCGATAGGAATTATAGCTCTACAGAGTCTGAGTCTGAAGATAATGCTAATCAGGACTGTAATAAACTTACCAATTAGTTCCTTATACTAACGAGAGCACATCTAGATTGGAATAGATTGATTTATGAAATATAATAATTCATGTAATATTTAATAAAGTATGTACAACGCTTAAGGGGGATCCCTAAAGAGACCTCGCCATACATTTTTCAGTAGCTGTAATCTCCGTAAATAAACAGTTTCTGCAGAATAAAGCAAGTATAATGAGATTTTATAATGTATTGTGATCGCCTATCGCCCAAATTTTAGAAAAAAAACAGTCTTTCTATGAGAATTAGACCCAATAAAAAACGAAAAATCTTTACATGTGTGAGTGACCTGAATCGCGCCATCTGACAGAAATTTATAGAACCACCGAGAAAAAGTTCATTGCTGTTGTGTTACGAGTTTACGTGCGGTGAACATTTTAAGTAGATGGCGCTGTTCGAAAATTCGAACAAGCGCCAAGGTTATCGAGTGACGGACGCGGCGATGCGACGTTGCCATTCAAGACGCAATTTGGCAACAACGCGTGTTGCCAAATTGTTCCAGTCCATGCGTGATTGTGTGTCAAAATTGTGTTTCTAGCAAGTTAGCGCCGGCGCGCGGGTTTGCCCGCGGATTTTATATTTTATGATTGATGAAATGTTTTTTTTAGGGAATGAGAAATAATGCTAGAAAGTGAAAACAATTATCTGCGATCTGCCTTTGGTTCACACAGATACAATACTAATGTTATTATTGTATTACTTATCTACTTTAAATAAATAGTGCCTACCTACCTAAAGATTTAAAAATCTTTCCACTGTATGTAAGTAGGTACTGATAAAACATTTTCTGACACGGTTAAGTACTAATTCATTGGTTAATTTGGGTTGAATCAAATCAGAGAAAAGAAGTTCATGTAGGTATACTTAGGGTACCTATACCTAAATCAGGCGATCAGCGTAGGCAAACTTACCTATTTTTTTCCTAGCTACCTACGCAATGGTCGTCCGTCTGTCGGTCCGTATGTCTGTCTGTCCGTCTCTGTCTGTCACCAGACTGTATTTCACGGACCGTGATAGCTACACAGTTGACATTTTCACAGATGATGTATTTTTTTGCATTTGTATCGCATGATTGTAATATTATAAGTCGCGTAAGATTGTATATTTACAAGTACCTACTTACTTATAATTTCTTCTAGATAAGACAAGTATTGTAAACTATTGAATTTGGGTGTGATTCAGTGTATTCGAAATTATTTCTTCTCAACACATCATCTGCCTAGCCCTTTCCCAACTATACCTACTGGGGTTGGCTTCCAGTCAAACCGGATTCAGCTGAATACCAGTATTTTACGTGGTGCGGCTGCCTACCAGACCTCCACAATCCATTATCTGTTCTCAACATAATCATAGATTATAGTCTAAAACATAAACAACATTTATTACAATCTTACGATGTTTGGAATTATCCGGTGACACATACGAGTACTTACATAGGTAGGTACCTACTCTAACCAACTAATACCAAGATATTCTAAGCTGATAACAACCCTTTGCTTTGCCATCTAAAACCATTCCACCAAAGAACGCCAGTAATTACACTAATCACTGAATGTTACGACTGTATCACCTAAAGAAAACATTCTTAGATCGCGACGAATAATTGCATAAATAATCTTTTATTTATTTAGTACCTACACGTCACAATTTATTTACACGTTAGGTACTATTTAGGTTCAGTCACATTACAACAACCTGTGTAGGTACAATATACCTTTATTACCATTAGATACGGGACTTAGTCACAGCAAGCGGTCCTACTCAACTAAGTGATTGCCCGTAATTGGCACTCAGTCGCGCACGGAAAATCATTGATGTGACCTTCAGAATGATTGGCCAAAATGACTGATCAGCTTAAAAATATTACTAAGATCTAATACCTATTTGCTACTATTTGATACCTTTGTTTAAATAATTGGTACCTTATTAATAACTGAGAAAATGAATTTAAAAAATGGGCAGTCATTCTGATGTCAGGATGGACTGCCGACATTTAGGATCTCCACGTAAAGGCTCAAAAATTTCAATTCGCCTTTACAAAAATTTAGTACCTATTTGATACCTAAACATACCTATATTTTTTCTAGATTTTTAAGGCAAAGAATTTTATTAGAGATTTTTTGTTTAGGTAGGTACTATGAATAAATATACTTACCTAGTTCTACCCACATGTTAGCTTTTATCAGTATCTCGGAAATTGTTATTAATTAGTAGTACTTATTACTAATTATCGTGTAAATTGAACTACCTTCACTGCATAGACTTGAAAAAAAATTGACTTCACTTGACTTTCTGTATCAAGTAGTACCTACCTAAACATAGGAAACCAAAAATCTGTACCTAATAAAATCTTTAATCTTTGCAGCTCAACAGTGTTTTAATAATACTAGGAATAAAAATAAGACACACCACTCGTAAATACAGCCAAAAATGTTAATTTGTTGAAAATAACAAAAATATTTTATCGTTTGCTTCGCCATGTTTGTGAGAGCGAGATAGATATTAAAAACATGCGTGAGAGACACGATACGCACAATTCGCGAGTTGTTGAGAGATTTTGTAAACAACGCGCGCGACGACTAGTATCAGAACGAGGTTACGTAAGGTTAGCAACACAAATTTCTTCAAACATATTAATAGTTTTTTATTATTATTGTTTTACCAACCATGATTATTTAAATTCAAGTCAATTTTATTAATAATTGATAACAGTTATGTTTTACGCAACAGGTACTTATTTAAAAAAAAATATTTTATAAGACAAAGTCTAGTTTTTAGTACCTAATTGTTAGTGCAGAATCACTACTTCACTATATTTAGTTATCTTTATTACGCGACTGTGGCAAAGCAAACGGTTATGATTTCAAGGCTTCCTCGTAACTCCCAAACTGCACGTCATGTGCAGCCATATTCTTTATTTATTTATACATAAATGCATAATGGTGATACTTAAGGCTCTTTTTTATTCAGGTTTCCTAAAGATGAATTAAGGAGACAAAAGTGGCTTGTTATTGTCCGAAAACAAAGGCAGAAGTAAAGCTTTAGTAACCTTGCGCGATCGAGCGAACAATATTTCTTTTTTTAAGTACCTCAAAATAATTAATGTTTTTTATTTTATTTGCTAACGCTACCACATGCCATGTCATTCATAATCGTAAACATTCGTCAACATTCGGCAGCTAACGCGATTTCGCTCGCACGACAGCGCCGTCTCCTATCTCTATCCTTGTCTATCGGTAACAGTAGGTTGCGACTGTGATGACACTGATCACAGATGTGTGAGTTTCGGTGCATAGTCGTACGCCGAGCCCATGTTTACTGATTGCGATGTTAGAGCGTAACATGCAATGTTTATTACCCAAAATAATTTATCTGAATACCTAATTTGTTATGGTGAAAAGGGATACCTTTTCACCACCAAATCCGATAGGATATCGAGCCTAGAAACAAAAATATGCATAGACCAATAATTATATTATTATTAATATTTGAAAATATTAGGTTTGGTAAGGATAAAGAAAGATGAAAAATAATTCAAAAATAAATACAACTATTGAGATTTGAACCCACACCAAGCCTAATGAAAGGCAGTCTCTAAACCGACAGTCTATTTGTACGGTTGATAAATGTTTCAAATAGCCGACCTTATTTATGTCAAGGTTTTTAGCTGCTCAGCTTCCCGAAAGTATAGCGTGATGATAATCATTGCTAAGGTTATATTAATAAGAAATAGATTGGAATATAACAATTTGGTCCTCTGGACATTTTAATTTCCAACCATTTTTGAATAAAACGACATCTAGTAGGGTCGAAAGTTACTACTATTTACTTTGCATGTGTGTGTTAAGAGTAAATTCATGCGGCTAAATCTTTATTCTGCTGTAATCTTTGTATGGTAGCAGTTAACAAGCATAGTGATTATCTAAAAAAAATCAAGGTAATGCCCTAGGTGTCGCCTATAATAAAGTTGTCTATTAAAACTTTCTATGTTAGGTGTAAAAATTGAAAATGTTCGAAATTGTAGATGTGTCGCCATCTAGCGACAAAATGGCAGTGAGAGCATTCATCCATTCACCTTAATGTAATGTTTATAATAATATTGTTAGAATGTTATTAATATCATGTTAATATTATGTAACGTTTATATAATAATAAGTCTAACTTAGCTATAATAAGCTTACCATGAAAATAACTGTTCGTTAATTTCATAGTTTGATTTGAGATGAATTCCCGGTGGTTAAATATAAAGCTGTCCAACTAGGTTATCAAATTGAAATTGTTTTTAGATTATGTAGTTAAATCTGATGGATTTTACATATATATTAAGATTATATTATTGGTACAAATTATTATTATAAGATGTTATCATAATTTATGATTGTAAAACTTTATAGATTCCAAGGTTAATAATGTATGCTCATGTACTAGACTTTGTCGTACATTAAATTAATTTAACTTGTAACTTAAAATAGAGTTCTGCATGTAAATGTTACTTTTCTTTTCTTTTTATTTTTTATTTTTTTTTTTTTTTTTGGTCGCGAAGGGACTCGCTTTTCGCAGGATGGCCGAGCTGTTAGCGTCTGTATTTTATATTATACCTTTTTATTATCTGGCAACATTTCATTTTTGCAACTTGTCAGAATTCAGTTTTTATTAACTGGCAACACCGTACCGCTCTTATTGGTCCGTGGTTTCAATTGGCGCACATCGAACCAATCAGAGCGAGTCACGCGTTGTGGCGGGGGGTTTTAGTTGTTAGGAGAATAATTTCTGGGATACGGCGGCATTCGATCGTCGAGCGGCCTCCAGTGAACATCAAGAGAAATTGTGTACGTGTTTAATTGGTGTTAATTTAAGGTAATAATGTATTTACCCTTTATGCTATTTTAACTGTGAAGTGTTTAATATTGTAAAGTGTTTTGATATTATGAAGTAAATGTGTTTTCTGTACTGTCTATGGAGTCTTTCTTTTACACAAAGATCGCGCAGGTGCAGTCACGTAGACGGGAGCAAGCGGGACGCAAGCATGCATCGAACGTAAACGAGCGACTGAGACATAAAATCGCGCCCCGCCCCCATGTCTCTTGCGCATGCGCAGTTCACAGTTGCAGTGTGTTCGTAATTTGGACTACTACGCAGCCACTCGACACAACTTCAGAGGGGCAAAGTGATTTGACGAGAACTGTAAAGGGGACTGAGGCACCCGCGCCATACGCATGGTATTTACGTGCCGCGCGATCGGGGTCCTAGGGCTCCGCAGTCGAGCGAGCTCGCTCACGATTGGTTGAGCATTACTTCGGAACTAGTGGCGTCCTCACAACCAGTCTAACCCAAATGTATATATAGGCTAGGTAATTTTGGTAATAAAGACAGTCTGTGATTTACTATACTAACGCTATTTTATTTACCACTACCCTTGGTAAACTAGATAGGAGTATCTACTTTTTTTGTTTCTATTTTAGTTACATGCTCCTCGCACATCGTTAAGGTGGAAGGTGGAAGCACCAAGGTAGCCCGCGAAATTCAAATTTTCTTACGTTTTTTGCAATTTGCAGGTCAGTGTCAGGTTGAATCTTGTTGTTGTTGTTCTGCGTGTGCGCGGCTACGTTGCGTGTGCGCGGCTACGTGCATGTGCGCGGCTACGCATTGAGCTGTGCGTTTCCGGTATGGACTGGCCTCTCATTGTACGGAAATCCTGTACAGTGCGGGGTTGGGTTGTGCTGGGGATGTGTGCTTTGCTTGGTGTATGGCCGTGTATACTTAGAATCTGTTGGTATCCCGTGTCCCCGGCTCGTCTGCGATCTGCTCGTGCCGGTGTGACTGATCCTTGAGAGTTAATACATAGTTGGTAGTTTTAAGGTTGGTGTTCATAAAGGTACCTATTTGTTTATATTAACAGGCGCTTCTCGCCATCAAACTAATAAGTTTGGCGAGTAAAATTGTGAAGATAATCCTGTAACTGTCTTTGAGAAAAATAATTTAAAAAAAATATATAATCAGTAAAATACTCTCTAAATACTCTTTTAGTTAGAATTGACGTCAAATATATAATCATAACATTTGGCATCAATTCTAAGTCTAACTGAGAGAGTTGTATTGATGATTAGACATTCTCAGTTCAATCCGCATTCCAGTCCTCATCATTACTCTTTATGGTTTTATATCCGTATCCGGATTCCGGCTAGTTGTTGGACACAACACTTCTTTGCTTGATGTTTCAAATAGAACCACAGACTATTTCAGAAATGTTTATCTATTTGCATTGGCCCCGCTTCCACACCATCCGGCTAAAGATCCTTTTAACCTTCGATTATATAATCTAAGCTTTTAACACTGGGTAGATTCTGGCTCCTGTCAGTTTAGAACACGAAATGAGTCAGTAGGGGTGTGGGGTTAGGTCATAGACATATAAATATTAAGGTATGGCGCATCGAAAAGTGTTCCAAGCCTTCATCCACATAAACATTAATAAGTAAATTGTATAAATGGAGTAACCATCTAATATTATAATTTACTTATTAATTCCATAATATCTGACAGTCAATCCGTCAATGACCATTCAATCAATGACAGACTGACTGACAGTTTGACACTGACAGACAATAGCAACAACAAAACAAACAAATCCATCAGTGAGACCGCGAAACATTGTTTTGAAATTTAATTTATTTCCAAAACTCAAAATGTTTGTACTAGCAGAAATGAAGGATGTGATCAGAATTACTCCAGAACATTTTCATCAAAGTTTAACAGAATCCATTACAACATTGCTCAATAGAAAGCTAGCTAATAAAGTAAGCATGATTCTAACCTCACAAGTTTTGCAAGTAAAGAACCAGTATTTCAAGCTGTCAACAGGCTCGGGCACCACGTCCTATCATGCAGGCGAAGTGCATAGCGCGGCACACAAACATCAACGACATTATCCGACGCGCTCTTGTTGTCGTCGGCGTTCCAGCCGTACTAGAACCCAGTGGCCTGGCACGCGAAGATGGCAAGCGACTGGACGGTATGTCTTTATTTCCATGGAAGATGGGTAGGCCTTTAGTGTGGGATGCTACTTGTGTCGATACTCTTGCGCCATCCCATCTTCCTAGCTCGTCGTGCTGTGCTGATGCTGCCGCTGCGGCTGCTGAGAACCTCAAACGGCGGAAATACAATAACCTAGTTGGCAATTATATTTTCGAGCCGTTTGGGGTTGAAACTCTTGGACTGTGGGGTCCGAGTGCTCATTCGTTATTTAAAGATCTTTGTAAACGCTTAGTTGACACTTCGTGTGACCCAAGGGCTGGTTTTTACTTCGGACAGAGGATAAGCATTGCCATACAACGTGGAAATGCTGCCAGTCTTTTGGGCTCACTTCCATACGACAGTGATGTGGATGAATTTTTTGATGCCATATTTTAGTTAGTTTTCTTTTTTGTGTTTTATTTTAAGTGTGGTTACAGATTGAGTATCCAAATTAAAATTTGTGTGAAAAGTTATTATTTTTTGTAGTAGTAAACTGGTCAAATTTTATGCTAAACATGCATTGTTTTTTTTAAATATTTCAGGTAGTATTGAATGTAGGATTATGCATAGCTTTATTTGACATCATAGACATTGGACATTCATATATATTTCCTGGGGATGGTTCTTCTCATACAGAAGTTAAGTTTAGATATATTATCTTCCGGCCTGTTGTTGAAGAAATACTTATTGGTAAGATAAAGAATTGTAGCCGGGAAGGTGTACATGGTATGTTAGTTTATCTTCATAATAGTACCTACTCCTGAAACAGATTCTTTAGTTAAATTACCACTGATAAGCCATAGGCTGATAAATTGCAATTCTTTGCTTTGTAGCTTAGCTTGTCGAGTTTATTCAACGACTCCAGCCCCGACATGTGAAAATTCCCAAATAAAAATTCGCGATTAATTCGGCGCACACCGGTGTGTTGCCAATGCTTGAGCGGTTAATTTGATACTATACTTAAATTCTAATTTGGTTAAACATCTTTTATGTTTCAGTGACTCTAGGATTCTTTGATGACATTTTAATACCTGTGAATGCTCTGCAGCATCCATCTAGATTTGATGAAACTGATCAAGCTTGGGTATGGGAGTACCCAAAAGAAGATGGAGAAAAACATGATTTATTTATGGATTCTGGTAATTCTTTAATGAACCTTATTTTGATATTTAGTACTAATATAATGTTTTTTGGGTTCCGTACCCGAAGTGTAAAACGGGACCCTATTACTAAGATTTCACTGTTTGTCCATCCGTCCGTCTGTCACCAGGCTGTATCTCATGCACCGTGATAGCTAGACTGTTCAAATTTTCACAGATGATATATTTCTGTTGCCGCTATAACAACAAATACTAAAAACAGAATTCGATAAATAATTAAGTGGGGCTTCCATACAACAATCGTGTATTATTTGCCGTTTTTTTATAAATAATGGTACAGAACCCTCCATGCATGAGTCCGACTTGCACTTGGCCGGTTTTTCTTATCAAAACTCAGACTACATTGTTGTCTAGGTATATGCTTGTAAAACACTTAAAGAAAAAAAAAACATCCTGTATAACACCATCCGAAAGTGTCGCTAATAAGGATCCAATTTTGAGAAGTAATAAATAACACATGGCAAACTAAAAGAAAGAGCTCATTTCAAAGTCCAATAATGCAGTTTTAGTTTTCATCTAAATTGGGCTTGAAAACCCGTTCAGTATTTTTCGATATTCCTCATTCCATCGTTTCAGATTTGGTCATCCACGAACAGGCACACTTTAAAAATTCTTATTATTCCTGTATAGATGTTCTAGATGTAGCAGTTAAGAAAGCAACTCAATTAAATCTTTTATTTTTGTTATAACAGGGGAATCAATTAGGTTTCGCATCACAAGTGAAGCCTTTGAAGAAAGTTTACCTACGGGACCTCCCGGAACAGAATGTACAACACAGATGGTAGCACCTTACAAGATAGTTGGCGGTATCAATGAGCCTGGACTAGGGTTGTTAACATGGTGGGAGGCTCCAGAACAAGATGATGGGGATGAGAATGAGGAACAAGAAAATGATGAATAATATAAGCATGGGACCGTTCAAGTATTACGTAAGCACGAAAGAGAAGGGGGCTTTGCTTTGCTTATTTTTGATGACATGGGGGTAGGGGGGGTCTGAATGGTGATTACGTCAGCAACATTTATTTTCCTCATAGGGTAAGGAAGTACCTTGCTATGACCAATGTTTATGTAAGCATAGGAGGGGGGGGGGAGTAGAAGCTTTCCTTACTATAGCCGACAAAGGGGTGGGGGGGGGATAATGACTAAATTCTGGTAACGTAATACTTGAACGGCCCCCCTATTACAAAAGCATGATTGATGTTTTATTTTTGAAACACACGCGTGACATAATATACATACACAACGACATGTTGATATGGATATCAGGGCTCGGAACCGGTTTAGAAATACCGGTTAATATTGTTCAAAAAACCGTTATAATTCCGTTCATCGATTAACCGGTTAATTACAAAAACGGTTTCAACACAACCTTAATAATTTTGGTTACCGGTTAATGCAGAGAATAGAATTTGAAAACTCACGGTAACCTGAATAAACCGGTTTTACTCAGACGCAAGCCTGCCGCTGCCGTTTGTCACATTCTCGCGCGCTTACTTTTGTGCGTGTTTGTTTTCTTTCGTCGTTTGCCGAATCGCCGCAGATACAAATGTCGTGCGGCCGCTATTTAATTCGTGTTTTATATAACATAGACATTATACTAACATTAACCATGGGAAGAAAGAAGAAGAATAATAGTTATTTATGATATTTTGTGCAGTAAGTTGGTTTTAACAAACGAGTAGACGAATGTAAGCCCGAGACGAAGTCAAGGGTTTATCATAGTCACGAGTTTGTAAAAACCAATTTCTGCACGTTTGTCATACAACGTTTTTCAATACATTTGCGAGAGAAAAGTACAATAGGTAATGAAACCATCTTTTTTATAGATATCAGTCGGAAAGTCGCAACAATCTTTGACGTTTCTAATTTAATATGAAAATGGTGCGAATTTGCAAACAATTGCGTGGTGAAAATTAGAAGTACACCTTTCATTTATTTATTTTTATTATTCTTCTCTCATTTTTTCTTTAGTATTAAAGTGAGACAAACGTATTGAGCAAAAGCGCTTCTAATGAGGTTCGATCATTCAGCTTATTTATTCTAGGATTGTGAAACTCCTTGGTGATATTATTATTTATTTTATATGGAAATTAAAAAGCTGTAAAGTATACCTAAGTACATATTTTACCGCACATTCCATTGCTTAGTGTGTAAATTTTAACTTTCAAACAATGTATACAGGCTTCGTAAATGCATTTTTTATTAATTATTATTAAAAGCTTTTATTTAACTTGACTTGTATGTATGTTTACAAATCTTGCAAGTTTAATTTGACCCACTTCTCGTTATCCGATTGAGCTGAAATTTTGCACGCTGGTCTAGAACCGATGACAATGCATGTTAATCATAAACGTGACCTGATGATGCTGCAACTATGGAACTCCTCAATATTCAACTGCTGGGACTTAAAATTTTGAATACGCATTCGTTTATGATAGGCAGTTGGTAGGCCCACCTTGAAATAGATGCCACGTCCAGGGTTGTCTTCGAACTATGGAACTCCTCAATATTCAATTGCTGGGACTTGAAATTTTGTATACGCATTCGTTTATGATAGGCAGTTGGTAGGCCCACATGAAATAGATGCCACATCCAGGGGTAATAGTTTTCCCCGTTCCTTAAGTTTTTCTGTTGAAGGACTCTCCGTTTTATAGATGGACTTTCGTATTGATCGATAACTATCGATTGACACTAAAAATATAAAATAAAATAATGATAAAAAAACCTTTTAAAAAAGCTTTTATTTAAGTGCCCTAAAAGATCAAAATAATATTTTAAATCACATTAACCACATTCATTTATGACTTTACAAAATTGAAATTATAATAAAAGCTTGTCGCGATGCCTAGAAGAAATCTCTACATATTCAGTCAGATGAAATTTAAATTAAGAAACATTCTGACAGATCAACTAGGTACTGCAATAAATTTCAAACCCGATAAATCCTATGTGTGCTAATAAGTTATTCAAGGTTAAAGTTCCACATTTTAAGCATTCACGGCACTTTTATTCAACTGTCGGGAGGACACGGCGCGGCATACGCTGGCAGAGTGTGCCGCCTGGGAGGAGCCGCGCCGTGCCCTCGTCTCTGTGGTAGGCAGTGACCTCTCGCTGCCGGCTGTAGTCCGTTCTATGGTCGGCGGTAAGGAGTCCTGGGACGCGGTGGTCTCCTTCTGCGAAACTGTCATCGCGCAGAAGGAGGCTGCGGAAAGGGAGAGGGAGATGTCGAGTGCTCACCCGGCCCGCAGCAGGCGCACCGGGCGTCGGAGGAGGGCATACGCTGCCCTCCTTCTGCCCCCCTAACTGGGTCCAGGGGCGGCGGACTTGGGGATGTCCGTTGCCCCCCATTCATCCGGACCCGAGGTGGCGGCGCGTGGTTCCCGTGCGCCCCTCTGACGTCGCGGGGGGAGTTAAACACCTCACTCCCCCCGCTTACGAGATGTGGCCCGCAGAGGCGGGCCGGCACCAGCCGGGGATTACGGAAGTCGCATACGTTCCCGCGATCCCCGGCGTAGGTGGAAGATGGAACACCGGGGAGGTTTTAGTCAGTAAGAGTCTGACAGACCCCTCCGCCGACATCCACGAGGATTTCCCCCCGTAAAAAAAAAAAAAAAAAAAGGTGGGCCCTCCGGTGGACGAGATGTCCAACCTGCGGGCGGAGGTCGCCCGCTTGGCTGCCGCCACGGAGCGCCTCCAGAGGGAGAATGCGGGGCTCCGAGCAGACCTGGCCAGGCTACAGGGAGCCGGCTCACAGGGGGCGCCACAAGGGGGGCGCAGGGGGGATGGCCAGCCCGTGCCGCAGGAGGGCCGAGTGCTGGACCTGGTGCGGCAGGAGATGGCTGCCTTCCAGGCGCGGTTCTCCGTCCTGGAGGGCATTGCCCTGCGCCCCCCGCTGGCGGCGAGCGCGGCGAAGGCCCCAGGCCGCAATAAAGCGGACTCATACGCGGCCGCTGTGGCTGCCAAACCGGGGTCGTCCGGCCAGGACAAAGGGTCCGGGCCGGCACCCGCGAAGCCGGTGTCGGGAAAACCGGACCCGGCCCCGGGAAGGAAGAGGAAGGGTGGGGGGTGGCTGCACCGACGGCGAAGGCTCCTGCGCCAGCCGTGCAGCAGCCCCCCCCGGCTTCCTCGCCTTCTGAACCTCCCCCGGCTCAAGCCGAATGGCAAAGAGGCGGGAGAGAAGGCGGCGGCAGAGAGCGCGAGGCGTCGCGGCTGCGCTCCGCACCCCGAATACCGCGGCTGTAGTAATAACGCTGCAGCCGGACGCGGTGAAGAGGGGCGTGACGTATGCCAACACGCTCACCAAGGCCAAGGAGGCCATCAACCTCGGTGAGCTTGGCATCGTCGGGGGTCTCCGGCTCAGGGTCACCATGACCGGGGCCAGGATGCTGGAGATCCCTGGAGCAGACAGCGGTCCAGCCGCGGACGCTCTAGCCGAAAGGCTTAGGGCGTCCTTGGGCGCGGATGACGTCCGAGTGTCTAGGCCCACGAAGTGCATAGACATGCGCATTTTGGGCCTGGACGACTCCGTCACGGAGGGGGAGGTGTTGGCCGCCGTCGTCGGGACGGGGGGGTGCTCTACAGAGGAGGTGAAGGTGGGCACCATCCGTCCTGACAACACGGGCATGCGAACCGTAGTGGTGAGCTGCCCCGTGTCGGCGGCCAAGAAAGTCTCGGAGGGCCGAAGGCTCTTGGTGGGCTGGGTCTCCGCGCAGGTGAAACTGCTGGAGCCTAGACCTCTGAGGTGCTTCCGTTGCCAGGTTGGCAACCACGTCGGAGCACTCTGCACCTCGGAGGTGGACCGCAGTGACCACTGCTTCCGCTGTGGTCAGCCCGGTCACAGGGCCGGCTCGTGCGACGCCGCGCCGCACTGCTTCGCATGTGCGGCAGCTGGCAAGCCGGCCGATCACTGGGCTGGGGGCAAAGCCTGCGGTCCACCCGCCAGGGCCGGGTCGAGGAGAAAACCCTCCTCCACCGCCGCCGCCGTCGCTTCCGCCGCAGCCGCCGCCACCGTCGCCACCGCTGCCACTGCTCGGGAGGGGGCCGAAATGGAGTGCCAGTAATGGCCCCATTTCGCCTCCTCCAGACGAACGTTAGTCGCTGCGCCTCTCAGGAACTGACGCTCCTGAGCAAGGCGCAGTGACTGACGCCTGCGGACAGCGAGCAATGGGTAGCTCGCTGTCCGATCAGGTCAGGCCAGAGTCGACGGCGAGTTTCACTCCGAACGCGCCGTCAGCAACGAGCAGTCAGCAACGGAGACGGGGCCCGCCAGGGCCAGAGCCTGCCAGGGTTGCGGAATAGAGTTACCGCGGCCCTGGGAAGAAAGGCACTAGGAGGACTAAGGGTGGGTTTTAGTCAGTAAAAGTCTGACACTCCCTGCCGCTCCACCCAGAGCGGGTGGGGTCATTTGATGATTTCCCATCCTCTAAAAAAAAAAAAAAAATATGGCATTGCGACGTATGATAGCGCGCCGAGGATGCCCAGTGCAACTGTGGTGCGATAACGGGACGAACTTTCACGGCGCCGAGAAGGAGCTACGAACCGATGGCGGAAGATGGCTTCGCAGTTACAGCAGAAGCCTTGAGAAAGATGATCGACTGGTGATTCATCCCACCAGGTGCACCTTTCATGGGAGGCGCCTGGGAACCCATGGTGAGATCCGTGAAGACAGCACTCGCCACCACTTTGAACGAGCGATTCCCGAGCGAAGAAGTGCTCCACAGCATCTAAGCCGAACACACCGTGAACAGCCGTCCACTCCACGTGTCTGTGAACCTTGAAGTTCCTGAAGCCTTGACACCCAATCACTTTATTTTGGGAGGTCCAGGTTACATCGCGGCACCAGGAGAATTCAATGACAGCGACCTGCATCTACGAGCCAGTTGGCGCGCGGCTCAGAGACTCGTCGATATACTTTGAGCCAGATGGCTTAAAGAACACCTTCCAGAACTACAAAACCGCAGAGAGCCGCACACCAAAGGCAATAACCAATGTCGGCCATCTAGTACTCATCGTAGACGGCAACCTCTCATGGAACATGTGGAACAGAGGACGCATCTGTGCTACTTTCCCCGGCCCAGATGGAGTTGTGCGCACGGTGGACGAGAGCACGAAAGGAGGAACACTGCGACGTCCAGTGAAGAAGATAGTAGTGCTACCCATCGGGAGCGGCGATCCTGCACCGTCTTCTGCAATTGCGACGTCAGCGGCGGACGTTGAACGGCGGGAGGAATGTGCAGGACAGCCCTATCATCATTGCAATGATCAATCATGAACAATTATTAGTGTAAATAATAACCTGTAGTTATAAGTTTGAATATTGTGAATCTTTGTTGTAGCTGCCTTGCTGCTACTTCCAACCATGTGATTGTATTAAAGACCTAGAACATTTTGAGCATTCAGTTCAGTGCAGATCATCACGTTATTATGTAAATCAGTGAATAGTTTCAAGTGAACAAGAGTTTTATTGCACAAAGTGAGTGTCCTCCAACCCAGCACACATACAGTAGTAGTATCAAACTCCAAACAATATTGAAGAGTTCCACTGTCTATCTCTGAAAATATTCATCAGATCCTAATGATAACCTTCCTTGAAAAATATGCGTTTGAATAACGAAAACCCCATCCAATTCGGATCAGTAGTGTTCGAGAAAATCGCGGACAAACAAGGTACACACATAGGTACGGGTCGAATACAGGACCTCCTTTTTTGAATTTCGTTAATCAGTACAGTCTATTGTTACTGCACCTGAATCAACTACATTTCTGTAACGCTTCTTTAATGATATCAAAGACCGAGAATCTTCATTATCTAGAACACAAGGTAGATTGTACAAAGTTGATTTCATAGTACGAATACGAATTAAATGTTATGTTTAACTTGCACTGTTTTTTTACCTACCATTCTCTGCATTAGAATCAGAAATTGTATCCTCTTCAGCTTCTGTAAAAAATGGTTGACTATCCGATAAGTATTTCATTTGATAATAATATTTTTTTTTTACGTAAGTCAATCACAATGTACACCTTATATAACAACGCAATTCATGAAATTCAAGTGTTTTGTTACACACACGTCTCACAGAACGTACTCCGCCAGCAACGTGGTCGAATACAATAAGTTTTTGAGTGCGTATTCGTTGCCGTAGAGCGAGAGCGTTGTTATTGTAGGTGTAAGAGAGATGGTGTCGTAGGTAGAACTTGTTTATACCGTCGAAACTCAAATTAACCGGTTAATTTCGCTCAACAGAATCGGAATTTGTGAAAAAACGGTTTTTCCATTAACCGGTTAAAATATCGGTAACCGAAACCTAAACCGCAATCGTTTCTGGTTCGAGGTCAATGACCAAAACCGGTTTGGAAAATTAACCGGTTTCCGAGCCCTGATGGATATAAACATCAACATTAACCTACTATCAACATCGAAAATTCGAAATACCGTCAACGACATCATGAGCGTGACTACCGCAGGACCACGAACCCCAATCGCTTCCATATTTTGCAATTAATTAGTACTCAATTGGTACTCGAACAACAAAATTGGGTGTGTATTCCCAGCGGAAAAGTGTCGTTTTTCTTAATTTCAGTTAAGCAGGTATTTAGTGTATGACGTCGTGTAAATGTGTATGGTAAGTACGAATTTGTGCATTCAACCATTGGGGAGTTATTCAACAAAAACTGTTTCCGCTGGAACTACGTCATCCCAGCGGCACTTTTTTTTCCTATAGACGTACAAGAAAAAAAATACATGCAATAATTAGTGTGTGACGAGAGGTAAATGTGTATGTTTAAATGAAATTTGTGTGTCTTAAAACTGCGAAGATATTCAAGTTTCCGCTGCGCTGACGTTTGGCTATTTAATGGAAATCATATAAATCGGTTTAGTGCAGAGTTGATTTTTTTTACGCACGTTGCTATGAATTTGTGTATAATGTTTGTGAAAACAGATTTTGAATAAAGCGTACCGTTTAGGAGATATACACGTAAAGGTGAAATATGATTATTAGGTCCAAGTACTTAAAATAGGAACTTTAGAGCCTAACTTTTAACGTTTATTTGTATCTTGTAAGGGTCTACAACGTCTTGCCAAGTTTCATTTATGTGCGCTTAGTAATTAATGAGCAATGGGATAATTTACTACGAATGGACCACTATATTTTGAGACATCCGATTGTAGGACTTTTTAATGGAAAAGCAAAATAAAACATATTCCAATATATAGTGTATTAATTCAACTATTCATATGTAAAATTTCAACTCATTACGCTACATAATTAAAGAGATATAATAAAAATACCAGAACAACCGAATTACATGCATAAACCGACCAAGTTTCAAAAAAGCGGCCGTGCAGTACATAGAGCTAACGTTCTAGAATTTCCAGTGTTTTACCATTATTGGACTAGTACAGGTCGGGACACAATTCTCGACCTGGTTCGATATGTTTCGAAACGCTTTACTTGGCATCACTGTTACCGTTGCGTTTATATTATTTAGGTACATCGAAATTGAATTGTTCAATTTTAATTAAAACGTCATTCGAAATGTGTCGAGCCAGGTGCCAAGTTAACGCGTACGGGTAGTAGTTATGTCTTCTTAGCGCGCTTTATCAGTCAACTCACAAATGTGCACCCAAGGACAACGTGCGTATGCGCTGTTTATTTTGCCGCAACATAATATGTACCTATTGGACTCGGTTATTGACATAGTGTAAGTGACTGTGTCATACTTATTGAGCCAGTAGTGAGAATGATTAAAAGATAAACAAGGTAAGTACTTCCTAATAAAATACCTCATGAAAATGTTATCTGTTGGAAGGTAGGTATATAGGTTCAAGTGACAACTGTATTTTGTTACTTACATCTCGACGACGCCGAAAGCCTAAAAGTTGTCTATATCTGCTATGTACAGATTCCAGTGCATACAGTGTTTATGACAGCCATGTAAATACCTATAGTTATTTGATGAAAGTTGGTTCAGCTGTTCAAAAGTTGCAGTCTCTTATTCGAACTTGTTTCGAATAATAATATGTGTAGGTAGGTAACTTTTATTTTCTAGGTAGGTACTTTGAAGTGTGCGACGAGAATTTCGTTTGTTCTTGTTTGCATTTATTCAAACCACAATTAATAGGTATAATCCCGCAATAATATTACGTAGGTACCTACTTATTGTTAACCTGTCAGGCATCGCGAGCGCGAAACACAACAACAGTCAAGCCCCACCCGCATTTTTATATAATACAAGGTGTTGCCCGCGACTTCGTACGCGTATATCCCGTTTTTTCCCGTTGGAATTCCCGTTCCCGTAGGTATTCACGTTCCCGTAAGAATATGCGCTAGAACGTAGGTAAGTAGGACGGTACTGCACTACTCTATAAACCTACCTTCAAATTGAGTCAATTACTTAGTACTGATCTGTGATTGTAAGACATACTTATTTGTTGCTGTAAAAGCTCGAACGAGAAGACCAACTTCCGAAAATTTACTAGTAGGTACTTAATACCTAAGATTTACCTATACATAAATAAGTATTTGAGGTTTTACAGTGACAGCGTATTTCTTATTTATAAAAGACAGATTCTTTATATCAATGTGTGGTGGCGTTGTTAGCGGCACAATAAATCTAACAATAATTTGATTTTATTTGATGTTATTATTACTTTGTTAATAATGTTTATTAATTTTAATAGTCAGTAACTAATAAATACTTTTAAGAGTACAAAGTTAATGCAGTTGTTTTATTTTCTGAGAAACGATTGTGTACGCGCCTGTACGAATCTATTAAACACGATAACGATACTATACTGGAAATTCTAGAACGTTAGCTCTATGTACTGCACGACCACTTTTTTGTAGCCATTCAAACTTGGTCTTGACTTGGTTGGTGTAGTAATTCGGTTGTTCTGGTATTTTTTATTATATCTCTTTAATTATGTAGCGTAATGAGCTGAAATTTTACATATGAATAGTTGAATTAATACACTAAATATTGGAATATGTTTTATTTTGCTTTTCCATTAAAAAGTCCTACAATCGGATGTCTCAAAATATAGTGGTCCATTCGTAGTAAATTATCCCATTGCTCATTAATTACTAAGCGCACATAAATGAAACTTGGCAAGACGTTGTAGACCCTTACAAGATACAAATAAACGTTAAAAGTTAAGCTCTAAGGTTCCTATTTTAAGTACTTGGACCTAATAATCATATTTCACCTTTACATGTATATCTCCTAAACGGTATGCTTTTTTCAAAATCTGTTTTCACAAACATTATACACAAATTCATAGCAACGTGCGTAAAAAAAATCAACTCTGCACTAAACCGATTTATATGATTTCCATCAAATAGCCAAACGTCAGCGCAGCGGAAACTTGAATATCTTCGAAGTTTTAAGACACAAAAATTTCATTTAAACATACACATTTACCTCTCGTCACACACTAATTATTGCATGTATTTTTTTTCTTGTACGTCTATAGGAAAAAAAAGTGCCGCTGGGATGACGTAGTTCCAGCGGAAACAGTTTTTGTTGAATAACTCCCCAATGGTTGAATGCACAAATTCGTACTTACCATACACATTTACACGACGTCATACACTAAATATCTGCTTAACTGAAATTAAGAAAAACGACACTTTTCCGCTGGGAATACACACACCAAAATTGGTCCCTTAGTTTTGTTTCTTACTTAGTTTACTTTACTTAGTTCTGTTTTCGAGAAAATCGACTTTGAAGGTGGTCCTGCGGTAGTCACGCTCCTTTCAACAAGACCACCATGAGCGCAGAAAAAGGGGGCATGCAACAGCTATTCTAAGTATACAAATAATTAGTACCCTTAAATATGGTTCATTTCGTAAAAAAAAACAGAACAAACATTTGTATTTACCGAGGAATCAACGATGATAACTTTCGTGCGGGCGTTCAGCAGGACCACGACTTTGAATATCGATTCCAAGTTTCAGGAGCTTGTCGCTTTCCTCAAACCTACATAGAAAATTAGTACCCTGCAAGATAGAATTAGTATACAAAATTCAAAACTAGTACTCCAGTAGTTTACGAGATATACCATGACATTGGTGGGGTGGCGGTAGTCACGGTGTTAAATTTTCATTTCTAGATTTCCCTATTAAAAACTATAATTTTTCCCCTTTATCCAAAAATTAGTACTCCTAAAGAAGTCATAGTGACCAAAATTTCACATTCCTAATCAGCTTTCATTACTTTTCCATACTAAATCTCTGCGTATAACCCGACCAAATTAAGTTGTCAATGGTTTTTTTTATTATTATTTTATTTATTAGTCATTGTTTTTCTTAATATTTACCAAGGTACACAGTTTGTATAAAAATTATACATATTGAATTGTTGTTATTACTATTCCGACATCAATAAATTTATGTGCACGAATGTACATCTCAAATCAATACAATCAACAAACCAAACCATTTATTTACAAGTTCAGGTACATAAAGAAAACCAAAGTGTATACGCAACAAATATATTTTTTTAACGTTTTTTTTATGCTCAATCAGAAAATACAACAATATAATATTAATATGATAATACATTTGATTATTTTTAGGTATATAATAAATTACACTTATGATATAAATGTTAATTTAGATATTCTTATTTATCACTACAACAAGGGCAAACAATAACAGCCGGACATCACAAATATTTATGCGCACATTTACGATGTACAGTCTAAAATGAATCTTAAATTAAATGAGTGAATCAAGAAGATTCAATAAGAAACTATTTGTTCATGTTGTTATCACTATACAATGTGACAGGTTCAAGTCTTCTACATCATTTTAATATAAGAATAGTTTTTAAAATGCCTTTGGAGGTGAGGTGATGACTTGATTTGGCAAAGGAAAACCACCTACAGTAAAATTATTTAAGGCAAAATCACAGGGTATAGTGAGTTATTTTATCGGCAAATTCAGCCGATGAAATCCGCTTGCCTAGCCTTTTCCCAACTATATTGGGGTCGTTTTCTGTCCGAACCGGCTGCAGCTGAGTAACAGTATCGTGACAATGCAATATTAGTACTATAATATTTTCATTTCCTATTTGTTGGTACTCACTCACGAACACTGTCTCACTATGACTTAATTAAAATCGACATATTTTTAGTCTTTCAAATTACATCATTATAGGTACAACGTGTTCCTTTTGATATGCCATAACTTTAAGGTTTTCTATATTATGTAAAAGTAATAAAAAAGTCCTAGAACAAGTGTTCCAAAATACATAGTTTCGAAGATAACATCAATCGTTAATTCATTCACATAATAATACACACGTGAACGATGATAATTAATCAGTTACATTGAAAAGTACGAGTACCTAAATCATTTATATTTCAAAAGCGACGTTGTCATTTTTCGCGTAAGGGTGTTTTACATAAATAATCGTGACTTTGTCGAATTAATCTGCATGAAAAATTAAAACGAAAAAATAAATCACCTTTGTACCTCTATTTTTCTGTTTTCTTCTTGTTCTTGTTTACTTTTTTTTTTTAAATGTGTGTACATAAATTGTTAAATAAATAAAATTAATGAATTGAAGAATAATTCATGTACCAGGTGATTCTTTTTGCATGGCCTCATTGATACCCTAGAATTATGGGATGTCAAAAGGAACACGTTGTTTAAAAAAAACTTGCATTACTGAGTGACTGAAAGACAACGCACACCCGAAAGAAGCTAATGGTCGTAGATTGCTGAACTTTGGCATGTAGGTTTCTTGAGGAGTGTAGGGGAGCACTAGGAGATGATATCCCGAAATTCCTACGGGAACGGGAAAAATCCGGGATATGCGCGTACGAAGTCGATGGCAAAAGCTAGTTACATGATATTTCTCATTATCTTTGGCGTGGCAAGTCTATTGAAAACTTTGAGGAACTAAATGTATTAAAAAAAAACCCTCTTCATACATATAGTTAAGATTTTGGTAGCTACAAAAACAAAATAATTTCGGAATGGCCAGTTCAAAAGCAACAAGTAAAACTACATTCTGTTAAATACGTTTAACTTAGACACTGAGAATATTAATTAGTACATAGATAGATAGGCAATGCTTAAAACTAAACACGTTTGAATTTATGTTGTTGAGATCATAATGTAGAAACCATGTGTAATTATTACTAAAAATGTAGATACCTAAATATGAACTAAATAACTACAAGTCTACGTGATCACAAAAATTAAACCTACAACGCAACTACGTTACAACGCTGAATCTGTTTAACTATTTTGAAAACAGCAAAAAACAATAAATAAGTTAATTTTTGGTCAACTTCAGCACCAGAAAAGTTTCTACCAATATTAAAATAAAGCAAATAGTGTTGCAATGTAATAAATTAATTGTATAAAGTATTGTAAATTCAGTATAGTCGGCAATAGCATGAAAAGTTATTTCTATATTTAAAGTTTTAAGATTTATGATATAAAACCTTTTAGGACAGTTACTGATATACTTAAGTTATGTTTCAATAAGTACCGTAAGCTTATTAATATGTATAATGTATATGTCGCAGCCAATTAACTTAATCAGGCGTTTAATTGGTTGCTTAGCCTTTTCATTTAAATGTGCCGATTTTTTAGCGACTTAAGTGACATCTTTTGTTCAATATCGTTTAATGACTTGCCCATGTCACTTACCTATGTCGCTGATTAAACGGCACAGTTCAATGAAAAGGCTAGACTTTTAATGAAACGGCAGATTCAGCTAGATGGCTGCGACATATATGAATTAGATTCCAAACTGAGAAATTCCTATAAGTATATGCATTTTCATTGTCAATGTGTGTCAAACAGAGTACTAAGCAAATGGAGTGATAGAGTGAAATAATTAAATCTTATGTAGTAACATTGCCAATGTCAAATGGCAAACGATAGCTTTGTTTGCGTTGATAGTCGTTTTAACGAGCTATTCAAACTGAAGCGAATGCCCCGTAGGATGTAGGATGCAGAACGTAACTGCGAGCGTCGTTTGTATATTAGCGCCAGTTGGACCATCATACAAGTAAGTTGCTACAATCAGTGCGAGCGAATTTTGTCCCGCATAACGCGCGTGATTCCTTTCAGTTTGAACAGATCTTTAATTAAAGAATACTCCATTTGCTTACGACTTCGTGGTGTCAGTAAATCGCCTGATTACTTGAAAGTGTAAAGGAACGGTGAGTTAGTAAAGTGGTGGGCGTTATTGACGTGTGATATGAGTCTTCCATCCAGTAGATGTCGTCCGTATTGCACGGCTTCGTGCTCGTCTTTAGCCAGACCGCAGTTTATGAGCCAGCGGACTAGACAGGAGCCACGGAAAACGCCTCTGTATGTGCGCATACGCCATCTGAGATAGTAAAATAATAAAAAAGATGAATTAAGAATTGAAAAAAAAGATGTTGCAAAATTTTTTAGAGATATTATTTATGACTCCGTAAACAGTAGGTAGGACCGGTTGTTGTGGCGAAACTTGGGGGAGGCCTATGTCCAGCAGTGGACGTCTTTCGGCTGATATGATGATGATGATGATGTAACAGTAGGTACATCGGCAAGGCCTGTCTTAGTTCTTCCTCTTTTTGCTGCCTTTTGTTCATGCTTCACTGACACTAACGTCTAGACTAGATAGTCACCAAATAATAAAAGATGTAATAATCTTTACTCATTCAACAAAATTACTAGGCCGATTCTCTTTTCAACTTCAGCCATTTTGTTGCGGTGCCCCAATACGGTAACATACATACCTGGTATCCTTAGCAATAGCTTCCCTGCAGCGTTCAAGATGATGCGTGATGAACTGATCACAAACGTGTTTCGTCTCAAAGCTTAGATCTTCTATGGACGGCAAAATTACCGTGTCTCCACCATACCTAAATTGGAAAGAACATATTTTTATGAATATTCGTACTTTTTTTATTACTAATGCGCGGCTTCCCCCGCGATAAAAGTTTTTCATGGGTTTTATTTTTGCACAGAACCCTTATTACATCTGCTATCTGCCAGAGCAAAGTCCCGTCAAAATCGGTCCAGCAGGTTCGGAGGTTAACCGAAACAAACAGACACATTTAGTGAAAAGCTGTTATTTTGAATTAAACTAACTTAAATTTTATTTAGTTGTCTAAAGTTTAAATTATTTTTTGGTTAGATATAGTTTTAGTTCGAAAATTTCTGTCAGTAACTTTCATATTTTTATTCCTTACCATTTGCTCTTCAAGAATCGGACCGCGGGTATCAGTATCTCTTCAGGGTCAAGTCCGAACAGTATAAACATGACCAGTGCTTGTCCGTAATTAGCCACTATGTCGAGGAACTCAATCTCCACGAACACTCCGCTTTCATCCTTCAGCATCATGCGCCAAGTCGTGTAGGTTATGCCCTGGAATATCATAGAAATATGTTTATTTAGCTGTTGGTACAACAATAAAGACAAATAAAAAAACCTGCCAAGTGCGATTCGGACTCGCGCACGAAGGGTTCCGTACCATTATCTATAAAAAAAAACGGCAAAAAAATCATGTCTGCTGTATGGGAACCCTTAAATATTAATTTTATTTATTTAAAAAATGAATAATATAACTCAATATTCTGTGCCTATTTCAAGCGTCTACCTGTCGCCGTTATCAATATCGAGCAAAAACGTGCAAAAAAAACACGTTTGTTGTATGGGAGCCCTTTAAATATTTGTTTTAATTAAATTAATTATTTTTAAAGTGAATATATATAACTAAATGTTCTGTGAATATTTCAAGTCTACCTGTTGCCGTTATCAATATCGAGCAACAAGTAAAAAAATCACGTTTGTTTTATGGGAGCCCCCTAAAATATTTATGTTATTCTGTTTCTAGTGTATAAGGTGCTATAAAAATATCTGCCAACCTCTTGTGGCGTCATTGTACCCATTATTATGAACAACTTTTACTATAGGATCAAACCTGAAATCGCGAAAAAAAAATCAGCTGGTCCCTATATTTATTTTCGTCTAACTCGTCAAACTGTAGGGACCAGCTGATTTTTTTTTTCGCCATTTCAGGTTGGGTCCCATAGTAAAAGTTGTTCATAATTATGAGTACAATGACCCCTCAAGAGGTTGGCAGATAATTTTATAGCACCTTATATGTTGTTATAGCGGCAACAGAAATACATCATCTGTGAAAATTTTAACTGTCTAACTGTCACGGTTCATGAGATACAGCCTGGTGACAGACGGACGGACAGCGGAGTCTTAGTAATAGGGTCCCGTTTTACACTTTGGGTACAGAACCCTAATAAATGGTTTTTAATTTTTTTCTTACTAGGTTAACATAATAAAAAAATATGTTGCCCTGTCCGGCACCGGCGACACACCGGTGTGTCGCGAATTAATCGCGAATTTAATGTTTATTTACCTATTACATAAGATTTACTTTATATTAGGGAATTTTCACATGTTGGGCCTGAGCGGTTAAGACTTTTACTTAACACGCTCATGTTTAAATCTTACCAAATCACGGCCACCATGCTCATTATGCTCAACGGTTGGCGCAGTGGCTGAGCGATTGACTGCGGCGCTGTGTCGTGTCGCGGGTTCGATTCCCGCGCGGAATAAATATTTGTATAGCCTATAGATAGTTGTCCGGGTCTGGCTGTTTGTGTATGTGAGTTTATATGTTTGAAAACGCACCCACGATACAGGAGAAATTCCTAGTGTGGGGCAACGTTTAAAAAAATATTGTGTCACCCATACTCATTGGATTTCCCTGACCTTCACCAAGTCGTCGATTTTACGTACACACGCGGCCGCTCGCTCCAGCTCGCTCAGATGTATACTCACAATATACATGCTGAGACTGTACACGATGATGAGCACGGTGTGCTTGAGCAGCTGTCCGCCACGACCGCGCGACTGCTCGGGCGGCAGGAGGCCCAGCGCGCCGGCCGCTCGCTCAGATAATAATATACTCACAATAAACATGCTGAGACTGTACACGATGATGAGCACGGTGTGCTTGAGCAGCTGTCCGCCACGACCGCGCGACTGCTCGGGCGGCAGGAGGCCCAGCGCACCGGCCGCTCGCTCAGATAATAATATACTCACAATAAACATGCTGAGACTGTACACGATGATGAGCACGGTGTGCTTGAGCAGCTGTCCGCCACGACCGCGCGACTGCTCGGGCGGCAGGAGGCCCAGCGCGCCGGCCGCTCGCTCAGATAATAATATACTCACAATAAACATGCTGAGACTGTACACGATGATGAGCACGGTGTGCTTGAGCAGCTGTCCGCCACGACCGCGCGACTGCTCGGGCGGCAGGAGGCCCAGCGCGCCGGCCGCTCGCTCAGATAATAATATACTCACAATAAACATGCTGAGACTGTACACGATGATGAGCACGGTGTGCTTGAGCAGCTGTCCGCCACGACCGCGCGACTGCTCGGGCGGCAGGAGGCCCAGCGCGCCGGCCGCTCGCTCAGATAATAATATACTCACAATAAACATGCTGAGACTGTACACGATGATGAGCACGGTGTGCTTGAGCAGCTGTCCGCCACGACCGCGCGACTGCTCGGGCGGCAGGAGGCCCAGCGCGCCGGCCGCTCGCTCAGATAATAATATACTCACAATAAACATGCTGAGACTGTACACGATGATGAGCACGGTGTGCTTGAGCAGCTGTCCGCCACGACCGCGCGACTGCTCGGGCGGCAGGAGGCCCAGCGCGCCGGCCGCTCGCTCAGATAATAATATACTCACAATAAACATGCTGAGACTGTACACGATGATGAGCACGGTGTGCTTGAGCAGCTGTCCGCCACGACCGCGCGACTGCTCGGGCGGCAGGAGGCCCAGCGCGCCGGCCGCTCGCTCCAGCTCGCTCAGGTACTGGCACGTCCCGGGGACAGTACAGCGGTGCTTCTGAGATGGTGGGCAAGCACAGTCCCTGGTGAACATGAAGAATAAAGTGATAACTACTGTTATGCGCCAGAATTAATGCCGGGTACATAACGTTACTACTAGCGCCATCTAGTATCGATTAGCAGAACTAGTAGGGTCAAGATCCTATTAGACATTTCGATGCTAGAACATTCTAGAGTTTTCGATATCTGGTTAGTTGGGACCGGTATGTACTCGAACTTTCTAGATGTTTCTATACTAGAAGGTTCTAGAATTATCTACCGACCTATATAAGGCCCGCATAGCCAGCGACCGGGGCAGTATTGAATTTGCGATACAAGCGATAACTTCGAGAGCGAACTTCGACTGCGAATTAAAGTGATCAGTAGTGCAATTGTGATTTATAATTAGTGAGTTTAAAGTTGTAATTAGTGTTGATTAATTAAAGTGTCATTTTGTTTATTTAATTGGCTGTTTTTATTGTCACGAACCCTAAGCGCGTAACACTACTATCATTTTGCTTTTCTTCTATCGACTTCTCGATGGCTCGTATCATGATTATTTGTATACGTCGAAAACAATGTATATCCTTTATTTTAGGCCGAAAATTTTGTGTAGGTACAAGAGATCGCACAGAGCTATCTCTTGTTTTTTTAATATTTGCCCTGCGTGTGCTGTGTCATGCAATTAAGAATAGGTACAGTAAATACATATCTAGGTGGCTCATGCGTCGTCCTTAAACAAAGCGATCATCACGCGATTACACAATCGTCGCGTTCATATGTACGGCAAACCTGATAATGTCGTCGCGCCGAAAGAGGGCCTTCCGGTTCTGCCGAAGAAATTATTCTCAAAACTCAAAGCATTTATTTCAATTAGAATATTTACAGGAACTTGGTAATTTGGCTAAAATATTTGTAATCTTTAGAATTTATTTTAGGTACATACATAGTTGAGTAAATACGTATGTAGGTATCAGCAAGATTTTACCTAATTTTATTTTACTTGAGCACAAAATATCATTATGCTGATCTTCGAGTAACTTAGAAAATGATAAGAACGCAACCACTTACTTGACATCGGCGATATCTTCAATATCGTGGGAGGGGCTCAGTCCGTTCTCACAGTTAGGGTCGTCTGAACAACAGCCAGGCTGCTTGTTGGGCGATGGCGTTGTTGCTATGGTTCCGTAACATCCTAAATTTGATAAAGACATAATGATCACTTACAGTGATAAGCTCTGAATTGAGGTCAGCTTGGTAACCCAACTAAATAGTTCTACCAAGTTAAGTTATCCCCAACTTAATGAACAATTTTGAAAGTGCTACCAAATTATGTTGTTGTTTTTGTTTGTTAGATCTGTGTCTCCAAAGGGCTTGAGATATACCAGACTAAACATAAATGATGTGACATTAGACACACAGATAATTAAGAAAAAAGGTTGAGGGCAATCTTTTAGAGCAAAGTACTTTATTTTATTAAACTGCAGAATATAACCTAGTGTAGGTAAAAATTAAAACCTGAGTAGAATCAAATACTTAGTGGTGATTTTGGTATCATAATATTAATCGTTATCCATTTAAATGTTTTGATATTTAAAGTTGATTATGTAAGTACATGTAAATTACACTTTTAATTATGCAAATTGGAGCTTTCGTTTAAAAGTTACAGTTACGTTTATAAAAGCGAAAGGTCAACTGATTTTATTCATAAAATTTCAGAAACTACTGTATCTATGGAGATGAAATTTGGCACGGAGGTAGATTATAAATAGGAGATGTCAGTTAAGAAAGGATTTTAGGAAATTCCCCCATAAAGGGGTGAAAGAGGGGGTGGAATTTGTATGAAAAAAGTTATTCATTGGGCGAATTTACTTGAAACTTGGTGCGAATACTGGCCTGGCCTAAGTAAATTAAAAAGGTTATATTATATATTTAGTTAGTTTATATACCCATATTTAGTTTTTCAGAACTACCCTCGGAATACGATTTATGGGGTTTTTAAAGTTTGTATGGAAGAATCTTAGTTTTCAGGTTTATACACTTGAAACTTGGTACAAATACTGACCTAATAAAAGAAAAATAAATAATGAAATCATTAGGTTTTGAAAACTACCTCCTTCCTTCCATCTAAGTATGGAAGGATCTTAAAAATGCGTAAAGGAGTGATGAAGTTTTTAAAGGATGATGTAGCGGCATTCATGCCGCCACAAAAATCAACGTAGCAGAATCAACATCACAACAAATGAGACTCGCAGCGCCATCTATCTCAACAGCTGCGAACTAACTACAAAAATCCTAAATCGCGATATCAAAGTTTACCGTGCGATTAGAACACATGCAAAGCCCGAATATCAACTCTCGGGCAGTTGCCCACCAGACAAACCAACCGTCTGGTCGGAGGATCCTCTCTTTCCAGTGGAGGTATGTGGGACTTTACTCTCTGTTCCGCTACTTCCAAACTGGTGACCCTCGACATTGAACGTCAGCGCAGCCTTCGTGCAGCTACTTCATCATGACGTCATCATCACTTCTCCTCATCGTGACCTCAAGCTCTCGAGCAGCGAGTCATACAGCCAGCCAGTACCCTCGGCTTCTACGGGTATCCTGACCACCAGCATGCAGCAGACGCGCATTCCTGGTCAGCATCCTCAGCCTCTATCATCAACGTCATCAGCGACCTTGGCAAGCACATGCATTTTCGGCCAGTCACATGAAGAGCCTTGAAAAAAACCTCTCCTGGTCGACGCCAGCAGTCACGTCAGCACGTCGCACAGCTCCGACCCACCTTGGCAAGCACACTGCACCTTCGGCCAGTTACATGAAGAGCCTTGAAGAACCTCTCCTGGTCGACGCCAGCAGTCACGCCAGCAGCAGCATCGGGGCACCGCAGACAGTTCCGACTCACCGTGAACTCTGCGACGCAGACAGTTCCGACTCACCGAGAACTCTGCGACTTCCGGTTCCGACTCACTGGAACCAACCTTCCACTGGCCTGGCAAGCATCTCAAGATGTATGGACGACTCATCCACTATCGACCTCCGGTCTCCGGAGGGGAGTGATGTAGCGGCATTCATGCCGCCACAAAAATCAACGTAGCAGAATCAACATCACAACAAATGAGACTCGCAGCGCCATCTATCTCGACAGCTGCGAACTAACTACAAAAATCCTAAATCGCGATATCAAAGTTTACCGTGCGATTAGAACACATGCAAAGCCCGAATATCAACTCTCGGGCAGTTGCCCACCAGACAAACCAACCGTCTGGTCGGAGGATCCGCCCTTTTCAACAGAGGTAAGCGAGACTTTACTCTCTGTTCCGCTACCTTCCAAAATGACATTATTGCTTACTTCAATTTACTTGGAAATTGGTATGAACAATCGAAAAGTGGTATCATTGAAGCGGATCTAACGATTTTTTCATAATCGATCCCCCACGGGTTGAAGGACACAACATTTGTGCTGATCCTGAGACCACAAGATCAGCAGCAAAAATTGTTAGCTTATTAACGATTATAAATTGTTTTGATTAATTTTCAAAAACTACCCGTTAGTAAGTCTATCCCCCTTAACGGGGCGTTGAAGTTTCTGGAGTACCTACTAAATCCGCGCGGACAAAGTCGCGGGCGAAGCGCTAGTTTGTAAATATTTTGAATAAAATGGTTTGAACTAAAAAAGAAAGAAAAATGATTTTTACGCCAATCATGACACATACCATTAAAAAAACCAAGTAAAAACAACAACTATGACAGTGTTATTAACTGCACCCGTTCAAAGCCTTGAGCGGGTTGCTAATAATAAATAATAATAAAAATAATACATATCATATTTACCAGTCCCATTTCCATTAGCTGCAATAGTTTGTGTCTGTGAAGGAGCTTCGGCGTTATCGATAAGACTCGTAGACTCTTCGCGAGGAATTGAGGAGGTGGCGATGTCGGCAGAGAGCGATGCGAACTGTGCACTGCGCCTTCTGAACCTTATGTACAGGGTCAGGCAACCCGTGGTCACTGTAACAATATAAACAAATTAATGAATGAACTAAATAATCAGACAAATATAAAGATGGTACAAACTAAACTAATGGTGCATGTAGGTAGAAAGAGGGCAGCTGGTATGGGTAATCCAGTACGAATTATCGTCGACCAATAAAGATCCAAGCTAATCGGCGCAGTTTTTTACGAGTTTGGCAAATAGTATGACACAGTTGCAAGCTCTTGCAGACTAGCTAGCTGCTTTCTATGTGCATGCACGTGCACCCTTTTTTAATGATGGGAGATCATCAACCGACTCCTTCCGCTCTGGGCGGAGCGGAAGGGAGTGTCAGACTCTTACTGACTAAAACTTTTTTACAAAAAAATTAAGGCTCTGGACCTAACGGGCCCCGTCTACTTTGCTGACATTTGTTTGAGACGCGCGTGGAACACAACGCGCCGTCGACCCGGGCCTGGTTCTGATCGGACAGCGAGCCACCCAACGCTCGGCGTCCGCAGGCCCGCGCCTACAGTGAGCGGGAGTCGCCCAGCGACACCCGACGGCGACGCCCGGAGCGTCTTCTTCTGTTGCGGCGGCTGGTGCGTGAGGTTTCACTCTCCCTCACTTGGCCCGCCTCCTCCTTCGAGCGCATGCACCCTAAGGCGTTAAAGGTTTGAATTGTTTAACTCTCAAATTAGGTACTTAAGTTTTTGTCATTCGTAACAATTAAAATACTTACATTTTAAAAACTTTATAACAAATTATTGGGAAAAATGTGAAAGTTAGTAAAATGTATGCAAATAAATAACATTATAAAATAATCGCAAAAGAAATCAAGTTTTTCTTTTACGATAATATACAATCTGGGGGCACGGTAGTGCCCCCGCCAAGACGAGCCAAGCGAAGCGCAAGGGCACTACCTACCTTTTCTCGAAGTGTTTCGTCGTTTTTTTGAACCCTCATAGAGTTGGTTTCCGATGTACCAGATAGTTCATACTCTCAGGATATGATGTCAATAATAGACTAATTAAACATATCTCAATTGAATAGCTCTAATACTTTAGATTTTATTGATATCTAAAATAAACCGATTTCGTTACTGACACACTCACTGATACACTGATGATCATCAAAATGTTTGGCTACTTCCTGAAGTGCTAGAAAGCTGAAATTTGGTATGTTATCTAAGTTTAGTATACAACCAAGAAAAATATTCATAAACTTATAACTTTCGCCCCCCATCTTCTAAAATGGGGGGGTGGAAGTTTGTATGAGACTTCAAAATGTTAGGGTACTTCCTGTAGTGCTAGAAAGCCGAAATTTGGTATGTAAACAAAATTCAGTTTACAAAAAAACACTACCGTGCCCCCAGACATACATTTTTACTGATATGTAGAATTTGTGAAGTTAGGGTCGGTAGAGTTAGGCCGTGTAGATTCAGAAGCTTGGCTCTACATGAGATCTGATATCTTTTTCACAGCGCAAACCTTATGTGGTCGTCTTGGCAACATTTTACATGAAATGTTTTTGGTAGGATGTACCTAATTATGCAAATCGGAAATAGCATAGTTACACATCAGTCATCAGTACAAAAGAAACGAAACAAACGGAAAATACGAGTATAAATGATGTGCAGACAGCAAGAGATAATATGAAAGAAAGAAAGAAAATTAGTTTATTTGGCACACAACCAATCATATTGTGCGTGTTTTGGACTGTACACTGACTAGACACTTTTTTCAACTGTACCTTTGTATTAATCAATCAATCTGCCTAGCCTTTTCCCAACATGTTGGGAGTCGAATTCCAGTCTATCCGGTCCGGATGTAGCTGAATACCAGTATTTTACATGGAGCGACGGCTTATCTGACCTCCACAACAAAGTAACTGGGTAATACGATATCTTTGGCAAGAACGTTATTAAATTTTCTGGCTTCTGACTACCCCTAACGACTGTCAAAGATGTTCAAATGACAGTCGAGACAACGGCATAACGTGCTTTCCGAGGCACGGACAAAGCTCGGTATGTAATGAATGGGTCACCCATCCACGGGCCGACCTAGGCAAGTGTAGATTAACCTCGAAGTTCGACCTGTGCGGCTGTTATTATTTAGCCACGAGCTCCTCGGCAGCTGTAGATACCTTTGTATAAAACAAATAAAAAAAAATCATAAAGTAGAGCATATAACATACCAGTAATACAGAAGACAAGCAGACACAGTCGTATCGCGTCAGTAGCCTTGCAGTCGAGATCGCCGTTACCTTTAGTAGCCAGTAGCACTACTACCATCACAATAGGAGCTCCCCAGGCAACGAACCCTAGTACCGGCCATAGTGTCACCACGAAACATGGTCCGCGACTCTGCAACAAAGATATCTATTGTTATTGCTGAATATAGAGCCGTATATCGATGTATTTAAGTCAAAATTGTTCCGTTGTGAAACGTATTTACGCCTTTTGTCCGTCCCATAGCTCTCTTGCAAAGGCTGATTGGCATTTTTGCGGCTCTTTTTCTGTCCAAGAGCTTTAAAGACCTATGTTATGATGAGCGAGAAGTATACGTTATTAAAAAGCTAATTCTTGGCCGCGCCAGCGTTGGTATTTTTCCACCGTCAGAGACCAAAGTACATTTTGTTACTACTTGCTTACACAATATAATCTAGGTTCCGTACCACCTAGGCCATGCCATTACTCTTCAGATCTATACAAAACCACTGAACCTAGAAGACCCTTACCGGGTACTGTAAGAACAGAATTTTACCTGTAACATCAGTAATCCGACAGAGAGCATAGAGGTCCACAGCAAGCAGGAGTACATGCTGAATATCCTGAGCGCTTGTTGTACGATCGCATGCCAAGATGGCATGTAGCCATTGAGAGGCCCGCCCCACACCACACTTATAGCCAGGAGCAACTGAAAGTTAATCCAACATGTATACGGAAACCATAATTTAAATAGTTGAGGTGTAATTCACCCTATGTTGTCCTATTGCAGGGGTGGGGTATATTTTTTTAAACATTGTAGCATATTTTGAGATAGGACTAGGACCCTTTTTGGCCTCGCATAGGCGTTTTTATGTTGTTAGCTTTTAAACCTTCGTTTTTATTGTAGGTACTTATTATTTTATTTCATTGTTTGGGTAGTTAGAATACCTGATAAACATATTTGTTTCTTTTTTCTTTCTTTCAAACTCAGAAATATCTATACAATTCAAGAAAAAACGGAAAACGGGAATATTGTATGAAGAAAACCGATGCATAATAAACGTATGCTCTATTTTTACAATAGGATCGTTGTGTCTTAATATCGTTACACCTCCACTCCACTCCTATTTATCTAAAGGAACGATTCAAGTTTCTATGCGACTCTCACACGATATTTCTTAGGTCATCAGATAACTTGAGGCTAAAAATGCCAATGCATTCCACTACATTTTTATTAGATAAGTGTTTTACAGTCCAGGCCGCTCGTCTATGGAATGCATTGCCAGTGTCAATTAAACGCGCAAAATCGCTACCTGTTTTTAAAAGACTTGTTAAGGAACACTACTTGTCACTGATTCCTTTCTCGTTATTATTTTAATAATTGTCACATATATTTTCTTACTTATATGTAGAAGCTCGTGGCTAAATTATAACACCCGCACGGACCAATCTTCAAGATTAAGCAACGCTTGCCGAGGTTGGTCTGTGGATGGGTGACCATATTAACATACCGAGACTCCTCCGTGCCTCGGAAAGCACGATAAGCCGTTGGTCCCGGCTGTCATTTGTAGATCTTTGGCAGTCGTTACGGATTGTCAGAAGCCAGAAAATCTGACACCAGTCTTGCCAAGAAGTACCGTGTTACCCAGTTAATGGGTTGTGGAGGTCTGGTAGGCAGCCGCTCCACGTAAAATACTGGTATTCAGCTGAATCCGGTTTGACTGGGAGCCGACCCCAATTTGGTTGGGAAAAGGCTAGGCAGATGATGATGTATATTAAATGATTAAATATGTATGTATTTGTGTATCTATTTTAGTATATTGTATTGCTTTATTTCTGTTTGTTGTTTGTTAACTTTATAATTGCACCAAGGGCAACCCCATTTCGTGTCCAGGCTATCTCTATCCATTCCAGGTTGCCTGGAAGAGATCGTGGAATGCGGATAAGCCCGCCAACTGCATGTTTTTATTTTAATATATAAATAAATAAATATACATGGACATCTTTGCAGTTCATAACACAGTGAACCACACAGTAAAACACATGTTTTTGTTACGGCTATTCGGGGTTTTAAGCTGTTATTATTGCAATTTGGCGCATTTTATAGCCGTTATAACCAGCTTCTAAATAAACTCCGTATGATTTATAATATATAAAGACGTGGTTTTTTTCCATTACCTGCGAGACAATTAAGCACAGAGTCAGTCTATGCGGCATACGTTTGTACTTCTTAGTGACTATGAACACGAAGAGAATCCAAATCGACGCCACTAAAGATACAATAGACAAGTCAAAGCCAAACTTCTTCAGTTGATCGGCATAGTCCTTGTTTATGGCTATCATCTGCGCCGACATAAACATCATGGGAGCTGACAGGAATGTGCAGATTACCATGGAGGATGCCATCTGAAATAAGATTATTATGTGAGCAATTAAAATAATTAAGGAGCTCATGGTTAAATAATACAAGCCGCACGGGTCGATCTTCGAGGTTAAGCAACGCTTGCCGAGGTTCGTCTGTAGATGGGTGACCATCTTAACATACCGTGCCTCGGAAAGCATGTTAATCCCTTGATTCCGGTTATCATTTGAAGATCTTCGGCACGATAATAACAGAATTTAATAGACTGACCGTCTAAAATCTACGTGTGCTGATACCGTTTATAAATTTTGTGATTAGACAAGCCAATTGTCACGCGATCGACCTGTAAAATGTGTTACACATGGTCAAGCGTAATCCTACTAATATTTGAAATGTTCTAGTCTGTACAGGGTGTTCCAGAAGTGCGTGGTCATAACTATTTAAGGATGATGTTGGGTAGCTGATATACATTAAAGAAAAAAATATCAAAACATAAAAAAATAACTAAAAAAAGCGACTAAAAAGATCCGAAAAAAGACTTTTCAAGCAGTCTGATACAGTTGGCGACATCAAATCTGTAATTGAACCTAAGTTAAATGCCACAAACTGTTACAAACTGCTTCTTTCAATTCTTCGGAACTATTAAGTCATCTGTTCACATTTTTATTTCCTTAATGTGTAGGATATTAGGTACCCAACATTACCCTTAAATATGACCACGCACTTCTGGAACACCCTGTATAAGTCACGCACATAGGGGAAAGGGTTATGGACAAAACTTGGCACACGGGTAGACCATAACCTGGATTAGGAGTTTAGGACAGGATACAATATATGCGGGTAGTATGTTGACTTGCCATGATAAAACACTTAAAGCGTTAATCAAAAAGCAGTTCTAAATAAAAGATCCTCTTACCAAATCGATCTCCAACTGATACAAGTTGGAGAAGACGAACACTGCGGGCGCGGTCGGTATGGTTCCGTACAGGAAGGCGTAAGTGGAAAGCGACAGCGTTTCCGATTCGTTGGCGCCCGCGTCAAGGGCGCTCACGCTTTCCCTCATCACTACCGGCAGGACGATTCTGTAATAAATAGACATTTTGTAGCATGTTTTGAAGATCTAATTAATTTATGTTTTTTTCTGGACTGTCAGACGCAAATAGAAGCCCCTGATCCAAATCAAACTTAGCCCACAGCTATAGATCGCTCGTTGAATTTTAACAACTATAAACATAAATAAAAGTGTACCTGGTCTTGGTCTTAATTAGCATATTAAGCTCTAAGAACAATCTGTCTCAGACAGAAAGGACGCGCGAAGCTTTACAAAATATTAACGACCGCGTACGTCGCGCGCACCTGTTTGGTTTGGGGAAGCCTAAGCTACCTAATAAACCCAAGTGATCCTCGTTTTTACTACCTTAATCTAGGTGAACCTAACTGAATGTCTAAAAATTATAAATCACTGTTTGATTTTCACTTCTCGGTGCTAAGGTTGGCATTGTTCATTCAACTTCATGCTTTTATTTAGGCATTTATTTTGTTCTCACCTAAAATTAGTAAAAAAATAAATACAACGCAAATAAGCTAAGCTTATCCACTACTTTATTTATGACTTTTCTTTATTCAACACCCTTGTATTGAATAAATAATTATTATTTATTCAGTTATGCATGCTTAGCTGTGTCATCTACTTCATTTGCAATGCATGTGCCTCAACAATATGAGAACTAGTTTTTTTTTAATATAAATTCCATTGTCGTCTTTTAGATTATGTTTTATCTAATTAATTGATTTTTATCTGACTGTACGTATGTATAAGGCGGAAAATGGCGCTTGGGCTTATTTGACTGCGATAAGTGGACTGCTGAGTTGATTGAGTATTTTATCTAAATAGTTTATTGAAAAATTAAAAGCATCAAGTTTGAAGTCATAAAAATAGTCCTCCTGAAACCATGTAGGTCATGGCACCCAATCTCTGTGGAGACTATACATCATCAAGGATCATATTATGTAATTAAAATGGTATTAGTGTAACTAACACCATATTCTTTTCTTTTCTTCCAAGCTAAAGTTATTCAATAGATCTAAGTGGTCAAATTACATTTTGATTGATGGAACCACTTATAGGTTTATAAATAAGAAAAAGTATGTAGAACATAAATAACTTGTTGCTGAAATGCTATCAGTATGAATAAGCCGAAAGGGTTATCTATCACATATCAGGGGCAGGATAAATTGGTAATTGGGCACTGAGCAATATATTATAGTTACCATTATACCGTATCATGCAGATTAAATGTACAACAGATAAAAAGATAACTTACAACTTAACCATGATGAGCACACATGGCAGTAACAGGGCTGGTCCCCTCAGCCTGTGTATCTGACCAACCATGCGGAGTCCCAGCAAGAATAATGCAGTTGCTGCAAAAGATTGGCCAAACACCTGCAAAAATTTATGACTGTTAACAAAATGTATAGTGAAAATAAATAACATGGCCTTGTATTAAAAGGTAAAAGCTGTTATATATTCAAGTTCATTGACAGCTGTTATAAAATAAAAGCAATGTCAAATTACCTCCAAAAGGCCTTCTATGTAAATAGAAAGTTGGTGTTTGAATGCAGCATTACCAAAAATACCCAAAACAGTCATCACCACAACTGGGTTGAAGGCGATGCCCTTTGCTATCTGCTTCAGCAATTTTATACTACATACACACCACTTTGATTGACCTTCAATAGTTATAACTGGGGTCTGATCATTTTGTTTGTAAATCTCCATCAACACAAAGGCAATTGGGTTCAAAATTGCCAGTGAGATTGGAGCCATCAGATATAAATACAGAGCATATTCCGGGTGCGTTTTTTGATACAGTGCATTTACTGAAAAAAAAAATCAATATAATCAGCATCTACTTAAATCAAATGTGCGTGTGCTAAGACGTCACTGCAAGTTGTTGAATGAGTTATAAAAAAAACAGTGTGAAAGTTTGTTCTATTTTAAGGTTTTTGAAGTCATTGCCATTGATTATTTTAATATAATCAGGTGTGTCCACTTAAAACTTGTTTTATCTTAATTGTTATAATGTAGCCTTGACTCTTTTATCAATAAGATATGAAAAGCTATTCAAATGGCAAACTGTGATTTTAAAAACTAGACTGTTACTGCCTTTTCATGATAATGCAAATAACTTAAATATGATTGGGGTTTAATAGCTGAATAGAAAAGACAAGCCAGATTCGTCAAAGGAGGACTGTGTAAACTTTTTAAAAATAAAACTTGTAGCAACTGGTTAGAACCTTCCATTGAAATCGAGCAGGCAAGGCAAACCATTTCCATATTATCAGGAAGCAAAAATACTTACTGATAGGATATCCCAAAGCAAAGTCATTACTCTGTGTACAGAATATAGCAAATATTCCTGCTCTTCCTAGATTCAGTGGTTTGGATACCAGTATGGTAACTATCATAACTCCAAAGAATACCAAACCCTTAGCAAGGAGTATTGCAAGTAGGAATGTCCAGTTGACTGTACTGAAGTCTAGTTGGGCCAGTGACAGAAATATAAGGGATGGTAGGGCAAATGTGCCCACAAATGTGGCAATGCCTTTTGATTCTGTAGCCGAGACGACATTGAGACGGCCTGCTATGTACCTAAAATTATAAAATGTTAAATATTATTTATTAAAAAAAGATTTCCTACTTGAGTTTCATCCCAGTGCTTTTCTTTACACCACCCTGAGATATTTAAATTATATTAGAAAGCTTTATGCAGTGTTGGCCTGGCAGATGGACAGTATAGATAGACTGCAAAAAAAAGTTTACTGTATGACAGATTGAACCAAGATGTTTCAAATGATTGATTGACATTCTTGTGTTCTGTTGTATACATTCAATTTAAATATGATAATGTTGTGTAATAATTCTTTACTAATAAAATTTACTTATGATTCACATGCATGATAAAAACGCTATAATACACAAATGGAATATATGCATTCAGAGATTATGCATAATAATACCACAGTTCACAGAATTACCACACCAACAGGAACACAAACAGTATTTTTGTGGTCACGCAAGTTGTGCTGAGCACAGGTTTCAGCTGTCACTAGCAGTCAAAATAATCACAGGCCATCAATTTTTATGAAACAATGATGACACTCAGTGACTTTTTTGGTTGATATGGAAAGTTTCAACAATGCAAACCTCTAGCAGTGCCCATCAAGGTGACTTGGTGCTTTGTGGCATGCAACAAATATTTTTTGTAAATATTTGTGGAAAAATTCAATAATAAATACATTACAGATTATGAATGAACTAAAAAGATAAGTACCTAATTAATATTAATTTTAATTTGTATTTGTACAAAATGTATTTGTAAGTGTACTAATTAAGTAATTTAAATTAATATTTGTATGCCACCTACTGTGGCAGGACACTGAGACCCATTACTTACCTTGTAATTGTTCACTGTTTTCACGTGTAATTGACTTGAAAATTGAAAAAGGTTTTGTTTTCGACCGCAGTCTTAAGCTAAACTGGACCAAAAAAAAATGCAAATATACTTAAATAAATCTTACCCGCATAGAATGATAGTAAAGCACTGGAACAATGCTGGATATAAATTATCAGTCGCATCCTCAAATTCAACAAGTACGACTTGTTCCATGTTTGTGTGCCTTCAACAATGACAAATTTAAAAGACTTGTGTAATATTAATCAACGTTTGAGAGTTTAGCAACAGATTTATTCGATGGGATCATTATTTAACTTCGCAGAACTGTTTTGGTGCAGGGACTAGATAATTCCACTTCTAAAATTCAACACATTGATTGACAGACATTCTGTGTCGTGTCGTCTTCGTCGGCAAATCGTCGCAAACAACCTAATTGGTCTGTGGTCTCAAACAAATCTCAAAATTATCACAATCAATCAACAAAATGCAATGACATGATAGGACGTTGACGTCCTCTCCTCTGTGGATAATGGGGTGCGTTCAAAGAGTATAATAATAATATCGGTAAAGGGAGACGGCGAAAGAACAATAGTGAAATCGTAGCTCTGAATTTAATTTGTGAGTCGTGACTTATTATGAAAGTAGTTCCATTATTTTTCTACGTTTTTTTCAAACTATCACATTAGTTGGTTAGGGCCGGATAAAAAGATAAATTCAAATGAAAAGTTATTTGACTTTTTATTGACGGCGGCTTGACGTGTAGTGTTGCCATTTCGGCTGAAGGGATTTAGATGTTTGGCTTGGCACACATGTAGTTCATATCCAGGGGGTCGATTCTGCTATTGCAATCCAATGACCGGTCAATGATCGATTTTTGACGTATAACGTCAAACTTTTGACACATTTCCCATACAAAAACTGTCAAAGTTGTCAAATATTCGATCACTGACCGGTCATTGAGACACGATTGCAATAGCAGAATCGACCCCCTGGAATGAGACATGGGCTACTTTTTATCCCGGTAATGGCATGGATTAATGGAGAATTGGGAACTGCAGAGGAAGTGGAAATTCAGAGCCGCTGCTGCCTTAGTACTACAGATTCACAAGTACCAGGAGACCAGAAACATTGCAAAGTATTGCCGGGGCTGGAATTATAAGCGTGGAATTATAATTATAAGGGTAGGTGTAGGGTAGGTGTGGGGTAGGTGTAGGGTAGGTGTGCGGTAGGTGTAGGGTAGGTGTGGGGTAGGTGTAGGGTTGGTGTGGGGTAGGTGTAGGGTAGGTGTGCGGTAGGTGTAGGGTAGGTGTGGGGTAGGTGTAGGGTTGGTGTGAGGTAGGTGTAGGGTAGGTGTAGGGTAGGTGTAGGGTAGGTGTAGGGTAGGTGTAGGGTAGGTGTAGGGTAGGTGTAGGGTAGGTGTAGGGTAGGTGTAGGGTAGGTGTAGGGTAGGTGTAGGGTAGGTGTGGGGTAGGTGTAGGGTAGGTGTAGGCTAGGTGTAGGGTAGGTGTAGGGTAGGTGTAGGGTAGGTGTAGGGTAGGTGTAGGGTAGGTGTAGGGTAGGTGTAGGGTAGGTGTAGGGTAGGTGTGGGGTAGGTGTAGGGTAGGTGTGGGGTAGGTGTAGGGTAGGTGTAATGTAGGTGTAGGGTAGGTGTAGGGTAGGTGTAGGGTAGGTGTAGGGTAAGTTTAGGGTAGGTGTAGGGTATGCGCAGGGTAGGTGTAGGGTAGGTGTAGGGTAGGTGTAGGGTAGGTGTAGGGTGTAGGGTAGGTGTAGGGTAGGTGTAGGGTAGGTGTAGGGTAGGTGTAGGGTAGGTGTTGGGTAGGTGTAGGGTAGGTGTAGGGTAGGGTAGGGTAGGTGTAGGAAGGCTCAGCTCTGCCGCGTTCGCCGTCAGAAAAGTTAGGCAATATACTGACGTTGACACAGCTCGGTTAGTCTATTTTAGTTATTTCCATAGCTTTATGTCCTATGGTATTCTATTGTGGGGAAAAGCTGCTGATATACAAAATATATTTGTTTTGCAAAAACGTGCTGTGCGAGCAATATATCAGCTAGGGTCAAGAGTTTCATTAAGAGAACTTTTTAAAGATATTGGAATTCTCACGGTAGCATCTCAATTCATTTTTGCAAACATTTTATAAATTAGGCAAAATATACACTTATACACTAAAACGAGCGACATCCACAACTTTAACATCAGAAACAAGCACAAGCTACATGCTCCTTCCCGCCGACTTCGTAAGGTCCACGACTCATTTGTGGGGCTCGGTATTCGCTTTTACAATAAACTTCCACTTTCTTTTCTTGACCTGCCTTTTAACTCATTTAAAGCTAAAGTTAAATCTAACCTTTGTTCAAAGGCATACTATTCTATTAATGACTATTTAGACGATAAGAATAGTTGGTCGCAGTGTTGAACGCAAGACAATGTAATTTTATCATGTTCTTTCTCTATTAGTTAGCTTATGACAGGTTATATGAGTTCATAAAATTATTTTTTTTTTATATACATTTTTTTTTTCTATATTAGACTGAATGTCAATCTGTCTTTTACTGATTGACTTAATTTACTTATTGACTTATTCTATTCATTACAATGTTTAAAAATTATTGGTATAACACGTGTGGTTCGAGGCACAGTTCAATCGCAAAATTCTACCATTGCCCGTTTTTTTAATGGTACTCGTATAATGGAGTGTGCTAGCTAACATGTTGTAAATACTTAATATTTAATTTTATGATTTCCATGTTGTTGGATAAATATTTATTTTTTTGTTCGTGTCTTAAAATACTTTGCGTACTATTGTTTAATTGAAGTTCTTAAAACGTAACAGACAGATGTGTTGCTGGGGAGTTTGTTGCGCCACTTCTTCTTCCCAGCTAAAACACTAGGAAGTGGTGACGGGTGGGCGTTTTGGGGGACTGTCTTGATGAAAAAATTTGACGTTCAAAAAGTGCTGGCTCTCAGCCTAATTTGAATAAATGACTTTTGATTTTGATTGATTTTTGATTTTTTGATTTTGGTGTAGGGTAGGTGTAGGGTAGGTGTAGGGTAGGTGTAGGGTAGGTGTAGGGTAGGTGTAGGGTAGGTGTAGGGTAGGTGTAGGGTAGGTGTAGGGTAGGTGTAGGGTAGGTGTAGGGTAGGTGTAGGGTAGGTGTAGGGTAGGTGTGGGGTAGGTGTAGGGTAGGTGTAGGGTAGGTGTAGGGTAGGTGTAGGGTAGGTGTAGGGTAGGTGTAGGGTAGGTGTAGGGTAGGTGTAGGGTAGGTGTAGGGTAGGTGTAGGGTAGGTGTAGGGTAGGTGTAGGGTAGGTGTAGGGTAGGTGTAGGGTAGGTGTAGGGTAGGTGTAGTTAGAATACAAATAAAAAAACCTCTCTATTTCCGATATTTTCACGCGGGCGAAGCCGCTGGTAGAAGCTAGTTTATAATATTAGTATGAGAGTATGATAATCAGTTTTAGTTTGTTATTGTAATTAAACGGAGTAAATGAATTAACAATACTGTTTATTTCTAAGTGGAAGTGTTTATATCTATATATACTATCCTGTGGTGAATTCAAATGAATTTAATAAGGGCCCCAGCCGGGACTGAAACTATTTATACACTTAATAGTGGCTCGCTAAAGGCCTGGTGCCTAAGGCGCCCCTGGGCAACAACGCGAGGCCTGTCCAGCCCTTACACCATCGCACCGTGAGGACCAATATAGAGTGTCCATGGAGTTTCTTGTACGTTCTTCTCCATAGAGATCTACGCTTTGGAGCGTGCAAATAGCTTCATGTTTTTGAATGACTGACTTTGACAATTCAAAATTACCTGTGAATGGTTTATTTGAAATAAATGCTTTGACTTTGACTTTTTAGCGTACGCCTTCGGCTTAGCGGCGTCATTACGGGGGGGGGGGGGGGCAGCAAGGGCCAGGCTGGGTCATATAATTATTATTTAGGAGATTTATAGCAAATGGCTTAGCGACGCGGGCTGGCTCGTTAAGCAAAGGTCAGGTAGGGTTTTGATAGGGGCGGTCACGATGGGCCTCGGCGGCGAGGCGAAATATGGTACGCGGTCTATTTCTGTGGATAAGGATCACGATAGATGTCAATTCAGGACAGCTTTATGTCATTATTTCTGTTTTTTAAACTAAATGTGTCAATAAATGTAGGTGGGTCAATGACCGTTATTCTTTGTTTATCTTGCGCATACTATAGTAGTCCGGCGAACTTTATTATTATTAATTGAGGCCGCCGCGGTCCGCTTGTTTGCAAATCAGGAGCCCTACCATGGCGTGTCAAAGCGTGAGTAGTTCGAGCGAGAAGGAGGGATAGAGCTATATAGGGTGTATAGCTCCATCCCTCCTTCTCGCTCGAACGACAGGGCCGCAGATATGGTCTGCTCCATGCCAAATCCGAACGTGTACGGTTGGGCCGTACAATACTATGGCTAGTCAGTAGTCGTGTTCGGAACGCCAAGAAGGACGGCGGCGCCGCGCCTGCGCATGCGCTCATTTTAGATACCTACATCATGGAGTACATCGTTTCCAAACTCGATCTTTTGTTTATTGAAGCTCCACCCCAAGGAACTTACGTGCAGCAACTAGCGTGCCCGGCTATGGCGTTCCCTTACAATATAAAAAATACAATTCAGCAAATCGCATCGCTATTGTCCCTACAGTATCATAGTGGGCCGCACATTCGTGGATTGGATAGTTGACAACACCAATCAGAAATACTGAAATACTTTTACAAGCTGTGAAAATGCGATTGCCCCATTTTGTACCTTAATGCAAAACATAAGTAGGTAACTAGCTTTTGCCCGCTACTTCGTACCCGCATATCCCATTTTTCCCGTTCCCGTAGGAATTTCCAGTTCCTGTGTAGCCTTCCTCGTGAATGTGGCTATCATATTATACAAAAAGAATTTTCCAAATCCGACTGGTAGTTCCAGTGAGATTAGCGCGTTCAAACAAACATAGAATAGATTATGGACAATAAAGATTAGTTTAGATGTATGTAAGCAACCTGTGAAATCAGATTGTTTGCTCATGTCGCGGGCCGCAGTTTGACGACCATTGGTGTAGAACAATATATATTAAAGTACTTTGTGACAAAGTAAAATTTGGTATACCCAACCAAGGGGACCACTGTTGGTGGTTGGTTCCAACCATTTAGAATCAGCCGACAACATGATGACATCTCACATGCCAAAAACCTGGACCAACCGGGCAATCCTTTCCTGAGGAAAGTTATATAATGTCAGCTATACGGCAACATTGCCCTGCCCATAGAGGAAAGTTTCCTCTATGGGCAGGGTAATGTTGCCGTCTCGAACATAATGCCACGTTTGGAAATGCCACAGATCTAGTAATAAATTTCACTTTATACATTGAATGTTGGTGTTGTAATGGAAAGTTGACAAAGTCCCACTGCGTGGCGCTCTTTGATCATGTTTTTTTATTCTATATAATTTTTCATTCAGAAAGGCCTGATATCAAAGCCGTTTAGTTTTTTTTAACAGTAGTCTATTTTATTTATATATCAGATTACTACTGTACTAACTACCTACGTCCACTTGATTTCCTGGCGATTAAAGGCCCAATAGGTGTGTAATATCGTTCGATAATATCGAATGCGCTTTTGTGTCCCGAACTCCCGATTCCTTCAAATCACAAGACGGAGAAACGCAAGCGTCCTACCTACTTCTATTGCACTGTTATCGTAGTAGTGAGTAACTTCGTGGCCCGCATAGTACCAAATGAACTGAAAACAAAATATTGTTGAACGTCTAAGGTTCTCTTGTGAAAACAACGTTTCAGGTTACTTTTTGTTGCTATCATGATTTTAAGTTGCCAGCATGAAAAAGATTGGTTCTTTATGGTAAAGTTGGGAAAATTCCGTCCGTTTCCGGTCGGCGGCCATTATCGAGTGATCGAGTTGTTCGTTCGCCGGGTCTGAGAAAGGTCGCTAGTGAATGAAAAATTTTTAATAAACCCAAATTCTCTCTATTCGAGAGGTCAGTATTAGTTTGTGTTTAAAAAATCCGAGATTCCTATTATTATTTCAATATAATTCTGTTCAAGCGTGATTGTCATAATCTTGTTCCAGATACCTACTCAAGCGATCAGCACCTTATAAGACCACAGGAAAGACTCGCAACGCATCAGGATGCAGTACAACGGATTCCACAACCAGCATCCGATGTAAGCACCTGGCATGATTTTCTATTTTTCACCTTTCTTTGGGTTTTCTCACATTATCGATCGTGTACTTCACGGGCGGCCATTTTGTGAAGTGCATTCATTCTGCTCAGCTGATATTGAACGCAACCCACATAGAAAATCAATACAAGCGTATTCTGGAAATATGCCTAGAAGTTCACACATTTTGCCTATTTTTTGGTATCCTTAGTATTCCACGTTTTTAATTATATTGAAGTTTCATCCATCTGTACAATAGTACGATTGCCACTTTCCTGTGCCGTTTCTAAATTCTAAGTACTCTTACTTCATAAAACGTTGAGCAGTTGAAAAAATCTTACATGAGGCGTTGTTGGAGAGGATTTAAATTGCGGAAATGATTTGAATTTGAAACATTGAACATGTTTACAAGCTAATTTTGACTGATCTAGGTTCCTGAACTTCTTTAATCATTTTTGGCCAGATTTTGCAATGGCCATTCCATCTGATTATCTAAAATTATTCAAGGTTAACCTGCTTCAGATTTAATTTCACCCGTTTCAAACGCATACACTAAGATCACTAAGTTTTGGAACATATTTTGCCATAATTTTAAACATTTTACTCTTTTCAAATTTCGGAATTATATCGCACAGACAACCAAAATGTGGACAAATCTTACAATGTTTACTGATTTATTGTATATATTTCAAGTCTTCTTTTCATTGCAAAATACAGACATAGAAATGGTACTTTCACCTATGGGTGGGGCAGGATGACATGGATAAAAATTATAATCTTCATAAGCAAGAAAGTGGCCACTTTGGTATCAGCTGATTCAGTAAAAAAAGAGGAATAAATCTTTGTGCTGTAATGCAACACACATTATGCATAGCTTTATTTGAGGGAGAGTTAGGTGTTGGTTGCAACATTTATGACACTGATGTGGGAGGGCTTTGTTATTGTCAGCAGTAATCTGTCTCAAGCTATAAGTATGATACAACACAATATTAGTAATAGATGTTTAAATAAATGATAATTATGTCAGTATTAGCCTACAGGTAACACTGGCCTGGTGAGCAAGAGGTTGTGAGTGATGCCGAACCTGTACAACTCACATCATACCTCTTCTATCAGAAGCATATTTATTTTTGTTTGGTTTATTACAGAAATGGGTTCTTTACAGCCTACTTTCAAATACATTTTATGAAATAAAAATTCAAGATGCTTCTTACCTACATGGTAAGAACCATCTTGAATGTATTCCTGATTATAATTTGTTAGACGAGACAGATTTACTAGGAAGGTAAGGTATTATTACAGTTTGGTGTCTTGTTTTGGATGGGAGGTAATTAAAAAGTTAATAGTTGCATATTTTTTTTATGATGAGTTTGACCTATCAGTGGTGTATAGTAGAGCCTCTTTCATTTGGGAATATGGATGTCGCAGCCTATTAGCTTAATCAGCCGTTTCATTGGTTGCCTAGCCTTTTCTAAATATGCCGATTTTTCAGCAACCTAAATCTTTTGTTCAATATTGTTTGATGACTTGACCGTGTGACTTATGTCGCTGATTAAACGGCACAGTTCAATAAAAAGGCTAGACTTTTAATGAAACTGCGGATTCAGCTAGTCGGCTGTGACATAGATAAAATAAAATTGTGTTTAGATAACCAGAATAAAGCTACATAAAACATTGGCCTGAACTGAATATACAGTTAATTACAGGTAAGTTTTTCAGATAAGACTGCAGACTTAATGAATACATAATACTGTTATCATAAATAAAGGATTAATAAAATCTAGGTTTTATTTAAAAAAAAAAAAACAATTTTCTGCAACCCAATTTGTAATTTAGAATTTAACAAAAATATATTTTCGAAAAAATAATCTACTTCTAATTAGTTGTTCCATCTGGTTGATGGAACAACTAATTTAGTCCCAAAAAAATTTCGAAGTGTCTGCGAGAACCCAGAAATACTACTCTGCTACTGTACCAACAGTGTTGGGGATCATCAAAGTGGGTTATTATTGCAAGGAGATGTCCCTGTAATCGATGGATTCTTTCAACCATTTTTGTAGTATTGATGTATGGATGTTGTGAGGCTGAAGTAGCAGCGACACGGTAAGTAGTAGGTAACATCTGTTTGGAAAAGCATTGTCATCTGATCAGGGAGTTTCTGGGTTTTTACTGCAGGGCTCTACTGTATTCTCTTTTTGTTAGTAATGTGCTTGTATTCATAAAATTAAATTTTGTATCTTCTATTTGGAAGTTTGTAAAAGCCTCATGTTCATGGTGAACATCTAATAAATGAAAAATATCTTACCTTGACTGACAATTATTTTTTTCTAACATGTGCGTGAGTACTTGCATATAAGCTGTTTTAATCTTTCAAGCATTATCGAAGTGATCACTATAATAAGCATCATCAGTTGGATGTCACAATCTTTAATTATAACATATGTATTTAATCACTTTCAGTTTCAGGCCTCGACCAGACCGGAATGAACAATTCGGCAAAATACCATTTTTTAATGGAATGGATTTTGGGGGACCTAAAAACTTTGGACCTAGGAACATGGGAAACAAACCCAATTTTCGGCCCAGAAATGACTTCAATGGAATGAGGAATGATTTCAAAAATGAGAATGGTGGAAACCAAGGCGATTTTGGAGGACCGAAAGATTTCAACAAAATGAAAAACAACTACAATAACCAAACTATGAAGAAAAATGATTATGAAGGTGATAAAGCAGCAGGTGGAAATATGCAGTTCTATGGAGCCAATGGAAAAGCTGATTTTGGTGGACCCAAGCAAGGTTTTCCCAAAAATAATTTTGGTCCCAAAAATTTTAATAACCAGAATGGACCACAAAACTTTGGACCAAAGAAAGTTTTCAATCCCAACAATATGCAACAAGCTGTTTTTGACGGCAAGCAAAGGGGAAAGAAAACTAAACATCCTGGAGACAGTTTGGTTAAGCCTATGTGGGATTTATCACAACTTGAGCCAATCCAAAAAGATTTCTACAAGCCACATGCTAATGTAGAAGGTCGTTCTGATGAAGATGTGCAGAAGTTCCGAGTCTCTAAGGAAATAACTGTCAGTGGCAACAATATTCCACGCCCTAATCAAATATTTGATGAAGGCAATTTCCCAGATCACATAATGAGTACCATCAAGGAGCAAGGTTGGGCCGAGCCTACTGGCATACAAGCCCAGGGATGGCCAATTGCGTTGTCTGGCCGTGATATGGTAGGTATTGCATCAACTGGATCTGGTAAAACCCTTGCATACATGTTGCCTGCTGCTGTTCACATTGTAAATCAACAGCGCATCCAGCGTGGTGATGGCCCTATTGCTCTTATTCTTGCTCCTACCAGGGAGTTGGCTCAGCAAATTCAATCTGTTGCTCAGAGTTACAGTGCACGTGGCTGTATTAGGAATACCTGCTTATTTGGAGGCTCCCCAAAAGGACCTCAAGCTAGAGACTTGGAAAGGGGTGTTGAGATAGTTATTGCTACCCCTGGGCGATTGATTGATTTCTTGGAACGTGGCACAACTAACTTACGCCGCTGCACCTATTTGGTTCTGGATGAAGCTGATAGAATGTTAGACATGGGCTTCGAACCCCAAATTCGTAAGATCATTGAACAAATTCGCCCAGATCGCCAAGTGCTGATGTGGTCTGCTACATGGCCCAAGGAGATTCAAGCTCTTGCTGAAGATTTCCTTAATGATTATGTCAAAGTAAACATTGGTTCATTAAATCTGTCTGCTAACAATAACATCAAACAAATAATTGAAGTTTGTGAAGAGCATGAAAAAGAGATAAAGTTGACTAACTTGCTGAAAGAGATTTCTCAAGAGAGAGATAACAAAGTCATTGTTTTCGTGGAGACGAAGAAAAAGGTACAATTTGCTAACCATTAAATACCTTCATCTTAAATCATAAAGATTATAAGTTCAGTAAGACAATAATGATTCCAGGTGGACGATATTGCTCGTGCTGTACGTCGCAAGGGACACAATGCTCTTGCTATACATGGCGACAAGTCGCAAATTGAGCGCGATGCAGTGTTAACGGAATTCAGAAACGGCGCGACGAGCATCCTCATTGCCACAGATGTTGCAGCACGCGGCCTTGACGTCGAGGACGTCAAGTTTGTCATCAACTTTGATTATCCTAATTCTTCTGAGGATTACATTCATAGAATTGGTTAGTTATTTTCTATACATATTTACTAGTCTTAATTTAAAATAGACAAAGGCAAACTTTGGTTGGTTAAATTTAATCTTGACGCGGCGTTGTACAAGTAAAGCTGTGCATTATACAGTTGACACAAAAGTGTAGTATAAATTACATGAAAAACACCAGTATATGCTAATTTACTCGAAAACTTACAAAGCTGATACATCGTTAATTGATTATAGGTCGTACCGGGCGTTGCCAACAGTCAGGTACAGCTTACACCTACTTCACATCTGGAGACGCCCGCCAAGCTCGCGGCTTACTTGCTGTGCTTCGGGAAACTGGCCAGAATCCGCCAGCAAAATTGAGCGATATGGCTCGCAGTAACAACAATAACTCCAGTAAGTTTAACAAATTCTAACAAATAAAAAAATTACCTTAAACGAAAAAAGTTTTTAACAGGTAACAATGTAACTTTACAGGTCGCAATCGCTGGCAACAACGCAAAGAAAACAACAGTGGTGCTAGCTCACCGCGGCAACAACAGAATAATCAGTGGAACAACAAGATGGCCAATTCAAACCCAGAAGACGGCCAAAACTCGTACCAAAACCGTGGTGGAAACCCACAAGCTCCTCGATTCTCAAACCAAAACCAAGGAAACCAGGGTTATAGGCAAAACAGCTATCAAAAGCAAGTGCCCTTCCCCAGCCCCAATGTATTTGAATCTATGGGCAACTACCAGGGTGGTTACAATAATGGATATCAAAATGGATACAATGGACAGAATGGATATGCCCAACGCCCATACAACAGTAAGTAGATACAGCAAACTCATAATACCTGTAGAAAAAACGTGTATTGAACTATACTAACAGATCTTTTTTATAAATCCTAGGTTGGTTCACACATGCAAGCATTCGAATGATAGACTGCAGGTTATTTCATTTTAACAATTTTATCTGTTTTAGATATGCGCAATGGCGGACAGCAGTACCGCAATAACAATGCTGGTAACAAGGCCAATGGCACCGGCTCATCATACGGATCTCCACCACCACACTTTGCTACACCACAGCACTACCCCCAGATGCACCCACATCATCAAGAGATGCTAGGTTTGTAATATTCTGGATTTCCCTCGATTTCTGGATAACTTTTCTGAAAACCATTTGAAGTTGAGTAGTTCTCAAAACATTTTAGTCTGAAAACCGGTCAATACTTGGCATGAAAGTAGGTTTTGACATATTAATGTTGCCTTGAATCTAAATGAGATCTTGTTTAAAAAAGTCATCTATTTGTGTTCTACCTAAATGTTATGTATGTGGTCTTCAATCGATTTTTTATAAACAGGTGGTAAATTCTACGGCGGTGGCGTTGGAGGCGGTGGTCCCTGCGGCTACCAAGCTGCAGTGGGTGTAGGCGGGCCCTACGCGCACCTGCCGCCCGGCCCTTTGCTATACGCGGCTCCAGTACAGCAGTAATAAGTATTTGACGACACACCGCCTCTAAGCTCTACCTAAAAAACAACCGGTTTTAAGTCGAATGCCAGGCGATAGCATTATCGATTTAATAGTTATATTGATGTTCAGCATAGATTTCCCTTTAAGCTCTCTCTGGTACTCGAGCTATAATTATAATATCAGATAATCCTTACGTCTAAGCGGGGTGTTGATTCTTTCGATGTCAATAATATGTTATTAATTTCATCTTTTTTTGTTAGATCTGAATGAAGGCTTACAAAATTATTTTTACTTACTAAATGTGTGGACAATATATCCTTACATAGGTATGTTTAAAATTGCATTGTCAACTAGATTACCTTAGATCATAAATATTTTGTCTATACAATGATGAAACTTTTGTGAATTCTCTTTCAGATCCATTTGAATTAATGTTAATAATGTGTGTTAGGTTTATAAGATTATTCTCTGTTGGTAGTGTTAGTTATATCAAACATAAGAAAGCAGTTAACATGCATATTTGAGCAGTTGTGATATCCTCAAAATGTAAAACTGAATACTTACCACAGAATATTTATAAAGAGCAATGATGCCACCAACAGAGAATTTAAATTTTTCCAAAATATGATTGTGTAGTGGAACATTATTATGAAAAAAAAATTGTCAGTTCCACTTTTAGATTTTAATCATAGAGTAGTTGGTGTGGGTACCCACTCGTGTAATCCCGGGTGCCTTTCGTTTTCTTTAAAGTGTCTGTCTTACGAAATGCACGAAACATATAGAAGATGAATAAAAAATTTAGGGGGAGGTTTTAATATGACAGAAATTTATCTGAAATATTTTGTATAAATTATTTTAATATTAACAATTGAATCCTGTGGAGAATGGGACAATTTAGTATTCGCGTTATGAAAATGCTTTTGATATACTTCATAGTAACAATCTGTATTGCCAGATAAAATTGTGAATATTTTTCTTATGTAAAGAGATGTCAATGACATTCCAGTCACTGATTTCATGTTATTTTTTTATTAAAGATTAGATCTTTATAATCTTGAATATTATGCCTAGGGATACTAATTAGTCAGCGTCAATTTGATCTAAGACAAAGTTGGGCTTTGAATAAAAAACTCATTTTACCATTCACAAAAATGTAGAAGTGTGTATATAACATGCATTTAACTTAGAAAGATTAGTATTTTGTGCATGATAAATAATCAACCACAATGTTTAATTTCATAGCAAAATAAGTGATTTGTTCTTATTTTTGATTATTTTTATGTCATCATTTCAGATAAGTCGTCTAGTTACTTACTGGATTTCTTTGTACGTACACGGGTTCTAAAGGCTATTAATAAGAAAGTCAATAGGTACAAATACTGAAAGTTAAACATATGTATTGTATAGACGCCCGTTACTGTCCAAAGATTTGGAAAAATCTGTGATATTTCATTATATAACCTGTCGTTGCGTTGGTCAATTGTAATGCATAAGAACACTTCCAAGTCTGGAATGTGTTTCCTAGACAAAAATATATTTTTTGACTATTTGAACGAATTTCACGAGAATGTTTGTGACAACAAAGCTTGCAAGTCGTTCACAAATATATAATAATTATAATAGGTGTAAGATTTAATAATTTATTGTTATTCAATTTAGTTTTCCGTTAACCGTTAGGTGACGAAAATGAACCAGTTCAATGGGACGTAAAAGTTATTATCTATAGTAAGAACCCCGTATTATGAAACATCCCAGAAATACGATGTAATAGCAACGGGTCTAATAAACGGATAAAAGAGGGGTGAACAACGTGTTTGTGAGTTTCGCATTCGTGACTTTGTGTACATTATAAGAGAAGACTGCCATGAAAGGATGTGTATGTGCGTAATTTCGTCTCAAAGATGATATCTTAATGCTAGCTGGCCAGGGAAGTCGTCGTTAGATTTTTTTTTTCTATTTATTAATCAGATTATGTCTGAGGTAGGTCACTGGTGGCGGTAGGACGGCCATGCTAGTTATGCGTGCGTAAATTAGATTGGCCATCGTGTGTCGTGTCCGGAATGGTCGCGGATCGCAGGTAGCTCCTGTATTATTATGTACAAAGTACTGCACCCACCTCTACTAAACAACTGTGATAATAACACTAAGTAGCGTAGCAGGCGATTTATATAGGGATGACATCATATCTGACATATTGTATTGTGATGACAAAATGTTTTCTCTAAACAAGACTGATTATTTCTTATTAATAAATATTTTATACATGTTCCACTTTGACTGAATGAATTAAGATGTCTGGTAGTACTGTTTTCTCAAAAATTGAGTACTCACTATGTTGGATATGTGTCACAATGCCTTTCTATGCGGGTCACCTGAATTGATAAAATTTAATGTTCTTCGTTCATTGATTTCTATTTTTCTTTATTGTGATGGAAAATGTTGTTGACAAATTATGTGGCAGCGGCAGTATAAGCACTAACTGTAGAGTATATTATTTGTTGTTAATTTGCAAAATTTTATTGATCCAACAGATATCTCATAGGCAATCGTACTTTTATGCTTTACTATTTAAGGATTTAGTTTCGAAAAGAGTTGGTGAAAAATATACATAGATTTTTAAGTATGTGGCAATGCAGATCTTCATAAATATTGATTATATTATCACAAGCGACATATTTATCCAATTTATAAAATATATATCCTTATATAAAACTGTCCCAAAGGGAAGTCTTCTGAATGTTTCTAAGAAGTGCATTTCTTCTATGTAATACAGTATTAAATTCAGAATAATAAATGTATGATTATTAAATATATGTTTTTAATTACCTAATTCATTAAACTCACATTTCATTGTTCACCACACAACAACACGAAGAAGCCAATGCTAGAAGTGAAATTGTCAACACATTCCATACAAAGCAAAGGTTGTTCCCTCGTATCGTGTGCGTGTGCTTCCTTGAAAACAAAGTGGGCCTCACACCTTACGCACGTTCCTGAAATTGGCATGTTCAAGATCAGGGATTTTTTGATAGCACAAAGTATTTGAAGATGAGCGTGACTGCAGGACAACGAACTCCAATCGCTTCCATATTTTGCAGATAATTAGTAGGTACTCTTTTGGTACCCGAACAACAAAATGGTACCTTAGTAGTTTTCGAGAAAATCGACTTTGGAAGGTGGTCCTGCGGTAGTCACGCTCGTTCCAGCAGGACCACCATGAGCTCAGAAAAAGGAAAACTAGTAGTCCAGTAGTTTACGAGATATACCATGACATTGGTCGGGTGGCGGCGGTAGTCACGGTGTTCAATTTTCATTTCTAGATTTCCCTATTAAAAACTCTGTAATTTCTCTCCAAATTTATACAAAAATTAGTACTCCTAAAGAAGTCATAGTAACCAAAATTTCTCATTCCCTGAGTGTTGTATTGAGAAATCAGCTTTTATTACTTTTCCATACTAAATCTCCGCGTATAACCCGACCAAATTAAATTATCAATGGTTTGTTGATTGTATTGATTCGAGATGTACACTCGTGCACATAAATTTATTGATGTCGGAATAGTAATAACAACAAGTTATTAATAAGTTCAATATCTATAATATTTGTACAATACAAACTGTGTACCTTGGTAAATATTAAGAAAAAGCAATGACCAATGTAATTTAAAAAAAGAAATCATTGACAACTTAATTTGGTCGGGTTATACGCGGAGATGTAGTATGGAAAAGTAATGAAAGCTGATTTTTCTTAAAATAATAATAATAATAATAATAAATTTATTTTCACTAAATTTACAGCTTCTACAATTAATCTTACATAGGGGTCTCCTTTTAAGTATGAGAAATACCTGTGCTAGGAGGCCCCGCTCTTCTAAAACTAATACAATAGCATGTAGGAGTGTGCTTATATGAAATTTTACAATGTGGTAACTTATTATTATTAACTTACTAATAGATGAAAAAGAAAAAGGTAAAACAAACAAAAACCATTAACTTAAAAACATGTGCGTGTCTGATTGTGTGTGGGTGTTGGGTGGGTGTGTGTTGTGTAAAGATGTTTGTGTATGGAGGTATGTTTGTGTGTGCGTCACTTATCGCCAGATTATCACACGATAGTTTGTAATAGGGTTTCAACTTCATCATAGCTTTTACCCTTTAGCCAATCTATCAGAGATTTTTTACAATCCCGATAAGTCATAGGGAAAATATTTAAAATTTTATTTAATTTGTTGTAGATGGAAGCGGATTGCCTGATGTACTGTCTTTTTGCGTATGTCGATTTAACTGTGACTTCTGGTGCAACAAGATATTTCCTTCTTTTTTTGTCGAGGCTAGGATCATAAGGGAGAGTTTTATGGAGTTAAGGTTAAGGTAAGGTAAGGTTATTAAAATACAACACTAGGAATGTGAAATTTTGGTCACTATGACTTCTTTAGGAGTACTAATTTTTGTATAAATTTGGGGAGAAATTACAGAGATAGGGAAATCTTGAAATGAAAATTTAACACCGTGGCTACCGCCACCCCACCAATGTAAACTACTGGAGTACTAGTTTTGAATTTTGTATACTAATTCTATCTTGCAGGGTAGGTACTAATTTTCTATGTAGGTTTGAGGAAAGCGACAAGCTCCTGAAACTTGGAATTGACATTCAAAGTCATGGTCCTGCTGAACGCCCGCACGAAAGATATCATCGTTGATTCCTCGGTAAATACAAATGTTTCAGTTCTGTTTTTTTTTTACGAAATGAACCACATTTAAGGGTACTAATTATTTGTATTCATAGAATAGCTGTAGCATGCCTCCTTTTTCTGCGCTCATGGTGGTCCTGCTGAAACGAGCGTGACTACCTTCAAAGTCAATTTTTTCGAAAACTAGGTACTAAGGTACCAATTTTGTTGTTCGAGTACCAATTGAGTACTAATTATTTGCAAAATATGGAAGCAATTGGAGTTCTTGGTCCTGCGGTAGTCACGCTCATTGTCGCTTTCCACGAACCTACATACAGTTCTCGTCAAATAACTTTGCCCCTCTGAAGTTAGCCATTTGCAAAGATCGCGCAGGTTCAGTCACGTACACGGGAGCAAGCGGGACGCAAGCATGCGTCGAACGTAAATGAGCGACTGAGACATAAAATCGCGCCCCGCCCCCATGTCTCTTACGCATGCGCAGTTGCAGTGTGTTCGTAATTTTGACTACTACGCAGCCACTCGACACAACTTCAGAGGGGCAAAGTTATTTGACGAGAACTGTACTAAAAGGCGTGTATAAGCGGCGAGACGCCCCGTCGCACGCCAAATAAAAAATGTACAAGTACATAGTGTATGCACGCGGGGTGTGTTGCGGGGGACAGTACAGTTGAGTGGGTTTGCTTCGATGTTTAGTATGCACTATACCTACACAATTACTACTAAATGCAATAATTTTTAAAAAATACTTATTCATTAAATATTTTCCGTGTTCCAGGTGGCTCCTCAATTCAGATGTTTTGATTGAGGAGCCACTTTTACATTGATTTAACTTTGGATATATATATTCTACAAATTTCAGAATTTGGGCTACAAAATTATTGGCTTTACTACTAAATAAGGTGGTGAGTTTAAAGTGGCTCCTCAATCCAAACGGACATAATTCATTGATGTCGGAATCTAAGTTTTTAGTAATAACGTCAGTTCAATATCTATATTTTTATACAAACTGTGTACCTAGGAAAATATTAGGAAAAAACAATGACCTGTATATAATATTTAAAATACTGTTACGCGCCAGAATGAATGCCGGGTACATAACGTTAAAAGTTACTACTAGCGCCATCTAGTATCCAGTAGCAGAACTAGTAGAGTCAAGATCCTTCTAGACTTTTCTATGCTAGAACATTCTAGAGTTTTCGATGTCTGGTTGGTCCGGACCGGTATGTACTCGAACTTTCTAGATGTTTCTATACTAGAAGGATCTGGAATTATCTGCCGACCTAATAAGGCCCGCATAGCCTGCGACCGAGTCAGTGACTTGACTCCGACTGAGCTGCAGACACCGACACGCGGCTCAGTCCCACAATAAGACTCCACAACACTACATACACCCGGCGCGCGCTGTGTGCTATTTTAATATAGGCATAGCGTGCGTCGTACCTCATACATGCACGACTCTACAATCACATACCTTACGCGATGAACGTGCGGCGTGGACGCACGTTTCACTCGCTAACATGAGCGGCGTTTCACAACACAATGCCGCTCACACACACAACGTCCCCCTGGACTGGAGCGTGACGGGCTCGATCTGGAAGCGTGACAGACAGGGGTCTACATCCTCAGCAGAGAGCGCCCCCTAAAGTCGACTCCTACGTCGCTGGTCGTCTCTCGCCGAGCTTCCTCCGGGTAACTGGAGGTCTCACCTGGCGGGGACAGACTGCCGTAGGGTCGTGAAGATACGGCACTGCGAGGCGGTGCCGTGGGCGCTCCTGCTGTATACAATTAGGGCAGCTACACACAGGCGGGCGACGTCTTTTTCAAGACGCGCCTGCCGAAAACTCCGAGCCTATATGGCACCCAAATGACGTGCCCGTTGTTACGGGCACGCACGACCCGACGCCGCGGGATCAAAGGCTCAGCCTATGCCTGCCGCCGCGCACCCTTGCGGGTTCTCCGCGACTACCCATGAGACCGAGTCAGTATTAAATTTGCGATACAAGCGACAACTTCAAACGCGAACTTCGACTGCGAATTAAAGTGATCAGTAGTGCAATTGTGATTTATAATTAGTGAGTTTAAATTTGTAATTAGTGTTGATTAATTAAAGTGTAATTTTGGTTATTTTATCGGCTGTTTTTATTGTCATGTTATTGTCACAACCCTAAGCTCGTAACATTACTATTCCGCATCCATAAATTTCCTCCTGAACAGCTCAATACCATTGAAAACTTTATTTGGTCGAATAGCTGTAGCCCTTTTTGGGGCTCATGGTGGCCTACCGAAGGGAGCGTGAGGAGCACTTTCAAAGTCGATTTTCTCGAAAACTACTAAAGTACTTACCAATTTTGTTGTTGGAGTACTAATTAATACCAATTGAGTACTAATTATTTACCAAATTACTGAAGCGATTAGCGTTCGTGGTCCTGCGGTAGTCACGGACATCTTGACCAGTGACAGACATGAGTAACGTCAATCGTCATCGTCCGTTTTGGCGCGAAAATTTAAACTGTTAGTTTAAAATTGCAATTTTGGCTATAAATTAAAGTGTTTACATTTTGTTTTTGTGGTGTGTCTGGTGTCTATTCTAGATAAAGAGAGATAATTCCTCTTACTAATGAAAGCAAAAATTAAAATATATCTTGTTCCATAATTAAGTCGCCTGTGTCAAAAACTTGTCAAAAAATGTATCAGCCTGAAACTTGATGAGTGATGATGACACACACAAGATGAATAAAAGAGTCAAATTACACAATCTGTACTAATATTATATAGCTGAAGAGTTTGTTTGTTTGAACGCGCTAATCTCAGGAACTACTGGACCGATTTAAAAAATTCTATTACCATTGGATATGTACAGCCGGTCGATTCTGTCGACATCTCACGGTGTTCACCTTGGCGGAGTGAACGACGATAAAGCTGTCATTCCAGCTTATTTGTATGGTTTGACAACTCACCTGTCGTGCGTCCCGCCCAAGTGTTCACTTCGACATGTTTACAGAATCGCACTGCAGTTCTCGTCAAATAGCTTTGCCGCTCTGAAGTTGTGTCAAGTGGGTGCGTAGTAGTCAAAATTACGAACACACTGCAACTGCGCATGCGTAAGAGACATGGGGGCGGGGCGCGATTTTATGTCTCAGTCTTACGTTTACGTTCGATGCATGCTTGCGTCCCGCTTACTCCCGTGTACGTGACTGCACCTGCGCGATTTTTGCAAATTGCTAACTTCAGAACGGCAAAGTTATTTGACGAAAACTGTAGGTACGTGATCCCTTAGTGCTGTAGGCTATATATGTACCACGGGCGAAACCGGGGCAGACCGTTTAGTGATAATATCAATCATAGTTGCTGATTGATATTTTCACTAGCGGTCCGCCCCGGTTCCCGATCAGAACGACAGTGTGTATGATTTAATTACACTGCCATCTATCGAAAGTTTCAACGAACCAGGAAACAAATATTGTAACTCTACTGCCAAGCGGTTTGAGTACTTAATATTTCCGTTCGTCGGACTGTTTAGACGAAATCATCTTCTTTGATCTTAGAAGTGGTCACTAGATGGCGCAACTTCTAACTTCGTTGAAGTCAGTAATGCTGGATTTTGGGTTGAATGGCTGATTGTAATAATTTTAAGTGATTGTTTTTTTAGGAAATTTGCAATCAAACGTACAATTGTATAGTTGTGATGGTGTGTATATATTAATCGATAAAGGGAATAAGTGAAAACATTCGAAATAACTGGACGTCGATTAATTTTGGTGTTTGTGGTGAAAACTGTAACAAATCTAATAATCGAGGTCATAATTTTGCAATGGCTGAAATACTAATGGTAAGTATAGTGTTACTATCTGTATTCTGGTACTTTCGGTGAATTTAAAACCAAACGATTGAAACCTCCGCTTACTGGAAGTTAATTCAGCAATTCTTTATTTCCTATCCTACATAACCCAACTTTTATTCATAGTAGGTACCTACTGTAGACTAGACGACCTTGAATCTAATCTTGTCAAGTCAATGTCGTTTGTTTATCAATAATTCCGTCTAGAATTTGACGTGTTTCTCTCAATTTCGTGATCATGATATTATAATTCAGTTTAGTTCTTCGCTGTGCTCATTGCTAACGTGTAGTAAGGTACTTACTTATTAAATAGGTACTTATACCTGCAGTAGGTTATTTTTATCCAAAATTGATTATGAAATGATTTTGGCAGAATTAGTTATCTAAGTAGATACGTAGATTTTTGTATTATCAAGGACCCATTTACATAGGTTAGGTATTTTTTTTTAACTGATCTAAAAAAAAAAAATTGCGAGTTATCCACTAGCAGTGCTAATGGCTAGCACGTTGTACCTACTAACAGTTAGCTGCAAGCTTGCAACTGTGGTAATTGTTGCAAAATAATAGTTTTATTATTTTGCGGTGCACTATGACCTAATTTAGCTACCTACCTATCTTAATGTGTTTTATAGAATCGGGCCCGCGGCTTCTCATGTAACGTAGGTAATGTATGATACCTAGATACCTATTAAAACAAAATGTAGGTAGGTATCTTATCTCCTCATGGGCGTACCTAGCATTTGCTTAGGGGTGGGGAAAAGTAACAAATCTCGTTACGTAGGTACCTATCTGGGTAGTAGGAATTTCAGTGGCAAACTATTCCCGTCAGTGGGCCGGACCCTAATGTCATTAATGTCAAATTATAAGATTAATCAAAATGAGCGAAGCAAGCTCAAAAATTCCAAATTCCTATGATATATCTTGGGAATTTAAAGTTTTAGGTTTTCTTTGGGCCTTTCATACGACGACCTCAGACCAACAAAAAAAGGTAGACGGCGCACTGCGAATATCAAAGATGAAGCCATCTTTTTATCTATGTGTGTCTCGAAGGGTTGCCATTTTTTATTATTTTTCCCTATAACTTGGGAAATAATATTTTATGGGTAAGCTAATATTGTGCAAGTCAGCACAAGTAAGATATTGTTGAGTATGGTATTGTAACTTGTTTTTTAGAAAGATCTATACCTAAAAAACATTTTTTTATATCACACATACCTACATTCAATTATGTAAACTAGTTAAGTTTTAAAAGGTTGTCGAAGCGTAACAAGCTAAGTCATTATGTAAATTGTTTTAAAATAAAATAGGTAATTACATTTTTAATCAACTTTAATAAATTGAAAAAGACCACCATCACAAAATCACTGACTAAAGAAAAAGTAGGTAATATCAAGATAAAACATATCAAACGAAACAATAACGTGTAAATGTTATGTTTAACATGCTTACAAAATAAATATTATTTATCATGAACAAATAGTCTTTTTCAGCACATTTGCTCAAAAAAATGCATTTACGAAGATTGTATATATTATTCGAAAGTTAAATATGACGCACCACGCACCACCAGTTAAATATGACACGGGGCAGCTCACCACTACGGTTCGCATGCCCGTGTTGTCAGGACGGATGGTGCCCGCCTTCACCTCCTCTGCAGAGCACCCCCCCCGTCCTGACGACGGCGGCCAACACCTCCTCCTCCGTGACGGAGTCGTCCAGACCCAAGATGCGCATATCTATGCACTTCGTGGGTCTGGACACTCGGACGTCATCCGCGCCCAGGGACGCCCTAAGCCTTTCGGCTAGAGCGTCCGCGGCCGGACCGCTGCCTGCTCCAGGGATCTCGAGCATCCTGGCCCCGGTCATGGTGACCCTGAGCCGGAGACCCCCGACGATGCCAAGCTCACCGAGGTTGATGGCCTCCTTGGCCTTGGTGAGCGTGTTGGCATACGTCACGCCCCTCTTGACCGCGTCCGGCTGCAGCGTTAAAACTACAGCCGCGGTCTTCGGGGCGCGGAGCGCAGCCGCGACGCCTCGCGCTCGCTGCCGCCGCCTTCTCTCCCGCCTCTTTGCCGCCCTGGCTGCCTTACCCGCCTTCTTCTTCTCCCCGGCCACTTGCCATTCGGCTTGAGCCGGGGGAGGTTCAGAAGGCGAGGAAGCCGGGGGGAGCTGCTGCACGGCTGGCGCAGGAGCCTTCGCCGTCCGCGCAGCCGCCCCACCCTTCCTCTTCCTTCCCGGGGCCGGGTCCGGTTTTCCCGACACCGGCTTCGCGGGTGCCGGCCCGGACCCTTTGTCCTGGCCGGACGACCCCGGTGTGGCAGCCACGGCGGCCGCGTACGACGCCGCCTTCCGGCCTGGAGCCTTCCCACTCGCCGCTAACGGGGGGCGCAGGACGTTGAATAGCGCCTTACGTATCCTTTACAGTTTTTTTTTAATTTTCTTATAGGAGTATAAAATTAAGTACGAGAATAAAATATTAAGCTGAATGATTGAACCTACTTGGAAGCGCTTTTGCTCAATACATTTGTCTCAATTTAATACTAAAGAGAAAATGAGACGAAAGATGTAGTTCCATTTGCAAATTCGCGCTATACTACAAACGTCAAAGATTGTTGCGACTTTCTGACTATCTAAAAACTAAAAGTTTTTTTCATTACCTATTGTACTGTTTTCTCGCAAATGTGTTGAAAAACTTCAAATCTAAAATATTTTATATATTAAAAAAAAGAAAATAGGAATTTAACTCGAAGAAAGAAATCATATATATTTGAATGGGAAAATATTAAATCGTATTATGGCAACCCTCACACTTAATGTCACTGCTTTCGTTTGTTGACGTTTTTGTTCCAAGTAACCTAAAATTCATAGTTAATTTATAATAAAAACGATGTTATTTCAAGTACTTACAAGTGAAAAGTGATTCCGTGAGACTTTTTATGTGATTTGCTATTGTTTTTACAAATTTTTACTAAACAGGAAGGCATAATTATATTTTTCTATTAATGTTTTCTAGACGACGGCTCGTGAAGTACTAAGAGCGATGAGCATGGTTTTAGTGTAGGTGTGTGGGTGAGCTTGTGTATTTACTTGAAGGAGCACGGTTTTGTGGCTTCACTTTTGATGTTCGCGGTGCGCTGTCTACCTTTTTTTGTTGGTCTGAGACGACGACGCAGAAAAGCGATAATGATACAGGCGATACAGGAGCCAGCGAAGCAAGGTGGAAAAAGTTTACATAATTACAATATAGGTACTTACACTAGATACGTGTTGACCGCGTCTCCGTCCTCGTCAAATTCGTAAAATAGCACAAAATGACAATTTCAGCGGTTCTCATTTTATTGCGAAGAACCCTAATTCTTTTTCCAAAATAGTGAGTTAGTAGCATTACCTATAGTTACTCTTTGAAATATGAGATAGGTAGGTACCTCTCTATCTGACAGTGAAAGTCCCGTCAAGATCGGTCCAGTCGATTCGGAGATAAGCCAGAACCAGAACCCACAGACAGAAAGACAGACAATCTTTTAAAAATTGGATTATTTCCGGTTCTCAGTCTATACCAGTTTCGCCAAAAGGTAATGTGTTCATCTTTATCTGGAATTTGGCAGTCAGATATAATTTTATTATTATCATTAGTACAGTACAACTATTTTTTAATGTCCCTCGGCAATCAGCATTTCCGAATATAAAGAATGCTAATTTCCATGTCCATCAATTATTATTAGATTTATCGTTTACCTGTTTACCTATAATAATTTGATTAAGTGTTAAATAGTTCACACGGAAATCAAAACAAAACAACAATAAAGTACCTACTTAGTTCTGAAATCAATAAGCAACATAACGTTACTTAACGCTTTTGAAACTATCTAATAAATAAAATTCTCGTGTCTTAGTTGCCAATGTTGCCATACTCCCCCGAAACGGCTTGACCGATTCTTATGAAATTCTTGTGTTACTAACATATTCAGTAGGTCTGAGAATAGAACGGGTAGGAATAGGAAGCCAGTTGACGGGAGCTAAACCGCGGGGGACAGCTAGTCATCAATTCATCATAATATAAAAATCTCGTGACGGTGATTGTGGTCGCACTCCTCCGAAACGGCTCGACCGATTTTTATGAATTTTGTTTATGTATATTTGGTAGTTATGAGAATAGTTCTTAATAGTTATTTATGATATTAGTGCGGTAAGTTGGTTTTTACAAACGAATATACGAATACCATAGTCACGAGTTTGTAAAAACTGATTTCTGCACGTATGTCATACAACGTTTTTCAATACATTTGCGAGAAAACAATTATAGTTAATGAAACAAACTTTTTGTTTTTAGTCAGTCGGAAAGTCGCAACAATCTTTGACGTTTCTAATATGAAAATGGCGCGAATTTGCAAACGGCGCCACAATCGCGAGGTGAAAATTAGAACTACATCTTTCATTTGTTTATTTGTATTATTCTTCTCTCATTTTCTCTTTAGTATTAAAGTGAGATAAACGTATTGAGCAAAAACGCTTTCAAGGAGGTTCGATCATTCATCTTATTTATTTTATTTTTAAACCGTAAAAAATAATTAATTGTACTTACATATTTTAACCACTCGGGCCCAACATGTGAAAATTCCCTAATATAAAGTAAATCTTATGTATATGTAAATAAACATTAAATTCGCGACACACCGGTGTGTCGCCGGGGCCGGACAGACTACTATGTACTTAGGTGAGAGTACCTATTTTACCGCACATTCCATTGTGTTAGGTTTCGTACAATGTATACCTACAGCTTTCGTAAATGCATTTTTTGAGCAAATGTGTCGAAACTAGTAGTATATTTCATACGTACGAAGCGCGGGCAAAAGCTATATAACCGGCCAAGTGGGAGTCGGACTCGCGCACGGAGGGTTTCGTACCATTATCTATAAAAAACGGTAAAAAATCACGTTTGTTGTATGGGAGCCCCACTTTAATATTTATTTTATTCTGTTTTAAGTATTTGTTGTTATAACGGCAACAGAAATAGGTACGTCATCTGTGAAAATTATATTTCAGTTGATTGAATGAAAGGTAAATTGCGGTTTACGATTTACGACGTATTAAAAAAAACTACTTACTAGATCTCGTTCAAACCAATTTTCGGTGGAAGTTTACATGGTTGTGTACATCATATTTTTTTTAGTTTTATTATTCTCTTATTTTAGAAGTTACAGGGGGGGGACACTTTTTACCACTTTGAAAGTGTCTCTCGCGCAACTATTCAGTTCAGAAAAAAATATATTAGCAACCTCAATATCATTTTTGAAGACCTATCCATAGATACCCCACACGTATAGGTTTGATAAAAAAATATTTTTGAGTTTCAGTTCTAAGGCCCGTATTAATAAACGTTACTCAGCCCGCGAGATCGCACTTGATATCGGAATGTTGAGATCCTGATCGTATTAATAAACGTGATTATTGACGTTCCTAAGTTGCGGATTAGGTTTACGTCATCAACCGAGTGATGGACTGATTAATAAACGAAACTCGACCCTTAAGTATACGACGAGCGCGGGCACTACAGGCTTATATTTTTTTAAATTTCATATTTTTTGATGCTATATTTTCAAAACTTCGGTCAATGTGACGTCATCGTTCACGAGATCAAGCCATCAAGTACAACTAGGTGAGATGCTGATCTTGGTTACTGAGATACTGTATTTATGTGTCTATTAATTAGCAATAATCTTGAGATGCTGATGACGTCATAATGGCGTATCAAATGATAATAACGCACTTGAGTATGTTGTTGAGGGCCGATTATTAATACGGGCCTAAGTATGGGAAACCCCCAAAATTTATTGTTTTTCTATGAAAATGTTAATGCGGTTCACAGAATACATCTACTTACCAAGTTTCAACGGTATAGTTCTTATAGTTTCGGAAAAAAGTGGCTGTGACATACGGACGGACAGACAGACATGACGATTGACGAATCCATAAGGGTTCCGTTTTTTGCCATTTGGCTACGGAACCCTAACAAGGACTGTTGCAAAACAATGCATTACGGACCAATCATTGATGGTATAGGGAGATCCACAATGAAGGAAAATGTTTGCAGAACACTGTGTAAACAAGTGTATCATTGTTTATATTTTGTTGCGCACCTGAAATAGTCGACATACTACCTATTTAAAGCCTGCGGCATGTAACATTTTTCACGTGTGATTTTAATTAACTTGCTGAGAGCGACCTAGAGCGCGCCAATCACATGTTTCTCAAGTAACCTTAGGAATTGTAATCGCCTACCTATGCTTCGATTTTCACACGTTTTAAAAACCTAAGTTTTCCGGGGTTGTAGGTTGTAATTACAAATGAAATGATTGTTGCCGACACCTAAACCTATTAAACCTATTCAAATTAATATGATCAACTAAAGAAATACCTAAACAGTGGACTTGTTCAATCGTTTTACTTTACAAAAAGGAAACCCTTAATCAATATCAAATTATAGACCAATCAGCCTCACGACGTGCCTCTATTAAGTGTTTGCAACGAATCTACGTCGACGTCTTACTAAAGATCTTAGACGAACACAAGCTAGTAGAACAGGCAGGTTTTGTGTAGGGGTTTTCGACAACAGATCAGGGGGTCGATTCTGCTATTGCAATCGTGTCTCAATGACCGGTCAATGATAGATTTTTGACGTATAACGTCAAACTTTTGACACATTTCCCATACAAAAACTGTCAAAGTTGTCAAATATTCGATCACTGACCGGTCATTGAGACACGATTGCAATAGCAGAATCGAGCCCCTGATCCACACTTTGAAACTTGTCATTGAACCTTACAACGAATACGACCTACCTCTCTAATATGCTTTATAGATTACAGTAAAGCAGTTGACTCTATATTCCACAGTTCAATTTGGCGTGCAAATTATATTGAAGGAAATAAATAACAAAAGTAACGCTAGAATAAAATCAATATATGATATGGTCCAGCCTTTGAAATTGGAAGAGGAGTAGAGCAGGGTGATCCCATATCTCCAAATCTCTTCATTGCTGTACTCGAAGAAATCTTTAGCACTTGACTGGGAAAATTGAGGCATAAACAGATATAGCAATCGTCTCTCGCACTTACGATTCGCAGATGACATGATACTACTTTCGAAGGAGCCAAAAGAAATTGAATACATGATAGAGTCACTCAGCAAAGAGAGCAGAAAAGTAGGTCTAGAAATTAAACAGGAGAAAACTAAAAGTTGGAAGACACCGAAGTCCACAGCCACGACATCCTTTTAGCCATTCTCTCCTATATTATGGTCTCTCTCGAAGCACTGGAGTGGTTCACCTCCTATCTTCAGTGACGTCAGCAGTCAGTTCGCGTTGTGGACTCATCTCTCTGGCGTAATTTGGAAACTGGCGTTCCTCAAGGCGCTATTCTTTCTCGTCTTTGGTTTTCTATGTTTATAAATCTAATTACAAACGAACTTCAATCTGCGTATCATCTCTATGCAGATGACCTGCAGTTGTACCATCAAGAGAGGGTTGACCTGACGCTATCAACAAAGTAAACAGGGACTTGATAGCCATAAAAACTTGGTCGGATTTGGTGTTGCTGTAAACCCCGATAAGTGTCAGCCGATTATCATTGGAAACTGCTTTGCCACCTGTTCTGTTCGACAGTACCCTAAACTGGTGTACTCAAGTCGCTAGTGTCAGTCAGAAGGTTACTGGAACGCTTCGGACCCTGTACCGTTTGAAAAACTTTTTATCACCAAATAAACACTCGTGCAGACCATAATTTTTCCCATCATCGATTATGGTGACGTGTGCTACTATAACCTGAATGCAGATCTCTTCAACATACTGGACCACCTTCTAAATTACTGCATTCGATTTGTTTTCAATCTGCGCAAATATGATCATGTCTCTGCGCATAGGTCGCTTTTAAAGTGGTTGCCCCGTTGGGCACGTGTCGCCTACCTACATTTTGTATTTAAGGCCAGGTTATCCGGAAAAACGTTGTTTTGCATTGTGTAAAATTGTGTTTTATTCGTAAACAACACGGATTTAAATTTTGAAAAAAATATATTACATATTTCACACTTCGATCTAGATATTACGGCCGTGCGATACACGATTACTTGCACTTTACTGCATCCAATTAAATCGCAAAGACAAGTCAAAATCAAGATGTAATTATCATTTCATTTGAGTTATATAAGGTTTTGAGTAATAAAACTTATACCACAATAAAGGTCGTAAAAAATGTGATAAAAATCGGCCGTCATAATGTGAAATATGAAAATACGTATCCCACTAATTCCAAAATCAAGTGATTTTGTCTTTTCATGCGCGCGCCCCGTGTCATTTAGTCCCGAGCGGAACGTGTTGGAGGTCGGACGTGTGCCAATTTTTGCGATCCCGCCACCCCCGCTAAGTTCTGTTACTGGCTAAGCCTAAATTGATTACCGCTCGAGCACTGCCGGCACACCGGTGTGCCGCGAATTTAATGTTTATGTTTATTTACGTAAGATTATTTTTTTATTTTGGAATTTTCACGTGTCGAGCGGTTAAATAATAATACTTGTATACAATTTAGTGTTCAAACAGTTGTAATATAGTTAGTTTTTATTTGATATAGCTATAACTTTGTAAAAAAAAATGGGGGAATAAAAGTTGTCATCAACGGCTCTTCGTTGCAGCGGTGACTACTTATTTTTATAAACTTTGGCTGAATAAACAAAAAGGTATATAGGTATATATATAATTTACTTTACTAACTAGGTAAGTACCGACACGGAACAGATAAATTTACACACCGCGAACATGTAAACAGTTTAATTTAAACCTTATTTCAATACGCATAAAGACGTGCGCTTTAGTGGTTTAGTTTTCGCGCGAAATAGATTTACCAACCGCATCAAGTATGTAAAACAATTGAATTTGAACCCTATTTCAGAGTGCATAAAGCCACCTCGCGCGCACATGATACAATGATTTACTGTTTTCAAATGTCAAATAGGTAGTTCACCCCGCTACGTTAGTCTTGATGGTTTCGGAGAGTTTGTATAAGTCTTATAATATTTGTTATTTATTAGAAATGTCCGTTTTCACTTATCTTACTCCTAAACAAATGCCAAAATAATAGCTCGTATTTCCTACATGAGAGTTGAATATCGGTGCAATAATGTTTTGGTGTTCATGTAGAGAAGAAATATAAGTGTAGTTATACGCTAGGTGGGTACCTACTCACAGCCACCACAACACAACAAATAATAATATTTATGGTGTCTGCAACGTTTGTGTAGGTCTCGTCTATGCCAACCAATACGCGCAGCGCACTCGTGAGTCGCGTGCCATAGTGTAAAAGTGTTACAGTATGACCATTTCCTATGAAAATATTGTTACGCGCCAGAATTAATGCCGGGTACATAAAGATAAAAGTTACTACTAGCGCCATCTAGTATCGAGTAGCAGAACTAGTAGAGTCAAGATCCTTCTAGACTTTTCTATGCTAGAACATTCTAGAGTTTTCGATGTCTGGTTGGTCCGGACCGGTATGTACTCGAACTTTCTAGATGTTTCTATACTGGAAGGTTCTGGAATTATCTGCCGACCTATATAAGGCCCGCATAGCCTATGACCGAGTCAGTATTGAATTTGCGATACAAGCGACAACTTCGAGAGCGAACTTCGACTGCGAATTAAAGTGATCAGTAGTGCAATTGTGATTTATAATTAGTAAGTTTGAGTTGTAATTAGTGTTGATTAATTAAAGTGTCATTTTGGTTATTTTATCGGCTGTTTTTATTGTCACGAACCCTAAGCTCGTAACAATATTATAATAACATACTTTTGGTAATGTTTGGGCTACCGGACCAGCTCATTTATGCGCTGTACACTAGAGTCCATCCTCTTACTAATTACTAACAATGTATCAAGTTATGACAAGACATACAAAAAACTATGTGGTCAGTTTGGATAGTTTTTCCAATCCAATGCGTAACTTTATCGGTGTTTATTGGCAAGAGGAAAAATGTATAGAAATTATGAATTACATACACTAAACTTGACTATTGTATTGTATATTATTAACCGACTTCCAAAAAATAAGAGGTTCTCAATTCGACTGTTTTTTTTGTTGTATGTTTGCTCAGCGATATTTTCGCCAATTGTCAACCGATTTTGATGATTCTATTTTTTTGGAAGTGTATCTTCCCGGACTGATCACATTTCAATTTGGTGAAGATCTGATGAAGAACTTCGGAGATAGGTAACGGAACTCTTCATTCCCGTAGGAATTCCCGTTCCCGTATAGCCGTACAGCCTTCCCCATGAATGTAACTATCATAAATTCATAATCATAATACAAAAAAGAATTTCTCGCACCGCGTCGCACGCAGTCACGCACGCTCGACGCGTTCTCGTTTGGTGGCCACGTCTCGCGCACCGCCCGTTCGATTTAATAATATTGTTGAATTATTTTAATTTTACATTATCTCCTAAACGGTGAGTTCAAATAACATGCTGTAAAAGACAAAGTTTATCTTCATAAAATTATCTTGATGATATGAAGTAAGTTTCGCTAGTAAGGATTAATATGCCTGCCTAATATTAATGCTGAAAAACCACCTTAAATTTTAAAAAAAAATATTTGATATAAAATGCCTTAGTGTGGCTTATTTATAAGAGATAGATATAGGTGTAACGTCGGACTTTTTTTTAGATCGAATGAAAAACAATATCTTTGTAGTACATGGTACTTACGTATAATTAGCTATTACCACAGCGTACCTAGCGCACTTCCACTTTATAATATTATTTAGTATAGATTTGAATAAAATAGTAAGTATCTCATTATCATTATTGTAACACCATAAAAATACACAAAGAAATTAAACACACACCCCCACATAAGTACATACCTACGTAATTATTACAATTCTATCCTATTTATTTAAAACGGTTTGCTATCTATGTTTCTGTGTATGTACGTCTGTGTGCCTGTGTATCTGTCTTTGGCACTGTAGCTCCGTTATCTTTATTGAACAGGGATATTTTGTAAGTTTTTAAAATTTTACTTGTTAATTACCAACAAATCAAAATCAAAATTTGCGTTACAGGTCAATAGAGCATGCGGAAGGGCGTGACTTGTCTCCAAAATAATACTCATTTATTGGGGTTACCCCCGACGGGAAATGTTCAATAACGGCATTTAGAAAAGGGAAATGCTGCTATTGAAGAAAATAAAATACATATATTTAAATTCGATAGAATAAAACATACCAGAGTTATAAACAAAAAAAGTAATTGGTATTACCAAGTGCAGGGTCAACTTCACATAACAGAAAGGAACCAATGCATTTTTGGAATATGGTCCGGTGAAAACTAGTAGTAGAAAATATTTCAAGAGATGACGAATTTTGGCGGGTGCATATGGAGAAAAAAAATATAGATTTTTATTTGAAATGTATATTACCAGAGATTGTGGATCCGCGCCAAAATCGCGGTATGCCAATACGAGACATAATATTGAAAGAAAACAAATAAAATGTTAATGATAAACCTGTGCACCCAGGTCCAAGCAAATCCAAGGACCATATTTCGTGTCAATCTACTCAGCTAGGTCCATGCAAACCGAGACAGCTACAGTTCAACGAATTTTAGCCAGTTGCATTGGTAACTTTTATTATGTTAACTATTTGATTAAAAAATATAAAAACGTTTTTGTTTTTTTTTTAATAGCATCTAGGCAAATTCCAAACCATTTAAACTTCTAAGCTTTCTTGAATTATAATATTCAAGAATTGTAACATAATTTTCCTAAAGTAAGTGTGCCTACCTACTACTTGATTTTTACGAAGGTATCGCACCAAAGTCAAATAGCGCGCGATGCGTAGTTTTGTATCGTACTCGAATTCATAATTTTCGTGTCAGTCAGATTTTAAATCCACCATATACTCTAAAATCAATAAGTATTCTTACTGATTTTTAATAATTAGTAATTGGATTCAAGTTTGTACAATACGTACTTAATCCATCTATAACCTTAAAAAATACTTAATAGAAAAATTTAACAAAATAAACTTATACTAATCAATTCAAGTTGATCTACTGCATTACTTTATCCTGTGACGGAACTTAGTACCTACCCGAGTCTGTGAACTCATGAGCGAGCGGTGCGCTTGGTGCGCGCGTCTCCCGCGCATCGTAACTTATTACGTATTGCTACTCCTTGCGGGGCCTGGGGTAAGCGTTAGATGCCTACGCGCTCAAGTTAGGAGGCTCGCCTTAAACTTTTTGAAGCGGCATCGTGCCTTACGCCTCGCCTGCGCCGCGTCTTCACCACGCCTTTTCTGTATAATTCAGGGCTTATACAACACTTGCATTAATAACTCAAATGTTTGTGTTGAAATAAATGATAATCGCTTTTTATTGTATTGCACCTACCACTATTCTCTGCATCACCCAAAGGTTGACTGGTAGAGAATGTTTATGGCATTAAGTCCACCTCTGTACATTTGTGTGCGTATAGTGTTAAATAAATAAAAGTAATGACAAATAGTCAAACTGTACCGCTAAAGTCAGATTCAATAGAAATTGAAGACTACACTTACTTGGGACATTTAATATACCTATTTAATATACCTTTCTACATCGTTCTCACATACATAAATGAATAATTTCAACGAGAACAATGTAACCACAACTTTGTTATAATTAATTGATTTAAAAGAGTATCCATGAAGTTTCTTGCACATTCTTCTCCATAGAGATCTACGCTTTGGAACGTGCAAATAGCTTCACCTCTTTGATCGACCGACCTTGACAATTCAAAAGTGCCTGTAAATGGTATAATTGAAACAAATGCTTTTACTTGTTTTTAAGGTATGCATGCAACGATAAATAAGTAGACCGAAAAATCAAAATAACATGGAACAAGTACTGGGCAATGAAAGAGGTATTCAAGAGTAGTCTCCCAGTCACACTGAAAACTAAAGCCATGTTTATACTCTGTCTCACTTGAGCTTAAACATGGCCGCTTTCAACAAAACAGCCTCACAAGGTTAGTTTGCCAAAATAGCATGGAAAAGAGTCTCTTGGGCTTAAAACTAAGCGATAAAGTGAAAAATAAAGACGTCAAGAATATTGTTACGAGCTTAGGGTTCGTGACAATTAAAACAGCCGATAAAATAACCAAAATGACACTTTAATTAATCAACACTAATTACAACTTTAAACTCACTAATTATAAATCACAATTGCACTACTGATCACTTTAATTCGCAGTCGAAGTTCGCTCTCGAAGTTGTCGCTTGTATCGCAAATTCAATACTGACTCGGTCGGAGGCTATGCGGGCCTTATATAGGTCGGCAGATAATTCCAGAACCTTCTAGTATAGAAACATCTAGAAAGTTCGAGTACATACCGGTCCGGACCAACCAGACATAGAAAACTCTAGAATGTTCTAGCATCGAAATGTCTAGAAGGATCTTGACTCTACTAGTTCTGCTACTCGATACTAGATGGCGCTAGTAGTAACTTTCATCGTCATGTACCCGGCATTAATTCTGGCGCGTAACAATATTACCAAAGTAAAGGACAGCAAATACCATAATGAGTTATGATGAGATGAGTTAAGATGAGAGACCGAAAATGGAAATGGGCTGGGAATGTCCAAATATTTCCATACAAATGGCCCAAAATTGTCACGAATTGTTACGCTATATTCAAGAAAAGACGAAAAGGAAGCTCATTCAAAAGATGGAGTGATAACATAGTTGCCATGGCTTGAATTACCTGAAACAGACTGGCAAGAGATAGAGCGAAATGCATGAAATGGAGGAGACTTTCACCGCCAGAGCGGGCCTTACAATAAACTTAGTTATATTACGCAAAATACTAACAACCAATAATTTGTAATGTAAAAGGACATTGACCACCAACAGTACCGCTTTAAAGAAGAAGAGTATGACCTTAAAAATATACGCATAAATTATAAAATATTTTTTTAACCTCTCTTAGTTCATTTGGTAGAAATCGTATGTGGGGTTTAATATTTGTATTTAATTAGTCATTCATTGGATTTTATTGCATACTTTTTTAAATGGCGTATATTTGTCATAGCAATGTGGCCAATTTAAAAAAACCACCCCATAATCGGTTTTAACGGACAGACTACGAGTTTCAAAAATAATTTGAACTGTAACATTTTTCCTCCTTATTAATATTTCTATTATTTATGTGAACAATGAAAATAGTGTATTTTTAATTAACATCTTTAAATAGTATTACTTTACTAGTTGAATCTTTCTTGAGTTGACAAATCAGTTACCATCAGGGGTGATTTAGATTAGCTGTTGATAACATTTTCACGGCCAATGTGAAAGGTGAACTGTCAATAGTGTCACCTACTGTCAATTTGTCTAACAAACTAGGGATGGGCAAGTGAAAAAAATATATCGATATTTATTGTATCGTTTAACATTTTTAAACACTGTCGGTAAATTATTATCGAGTCATCCAGATCGTCAGTTTTGGCATAATTATTCATAAATAGTAAACAAATATTTTAAAAAACTGTTTTCTTTTTAATTTCTGCATGTGCGTATTTTTAGTTTTCCTTCTTTTTTGTAATTGATTTGTTGAAAAAAATCCGACATTTGTTAATTACCTGTTAACTTCAGGGTCAACACTGGATGGCATAATAGTATTAGATAGTATTTTTGTGCACGCAGCCAATAGTCTTACTGTTATTATAATGCATTTCATATAGATTCCGGCGGGATTTTTTTAAAGTTGACGATGCGCGAGGAGCCTGCATGCAAGGAGTATCTTGTAACATTAAACTCGAAACCAGAGTTTAGTTAAAAATATATCGAAATTGATACGATTCGATACTTTAAAATAAATATCGATATATCGCGATTAAAAATATCGACGAAAAATATCGATGATTGGATGAAAAAATAACTAAAGGTATTTAAATATCGATATTTTTTGCTCATTCCTACTGTCAATATGTCTATCAATCAAAGCATCTTGTCGGCACTCGGCAGCGAATTTTTGGTTTATTTGATAGTAGTTGAGTTTGTTGTGCTAATAAGTAACCTATCATTGTGAACTATTATTTAATCTGTGTCATTGTGTTGAGACCGTGTCCAGTCGAGTCTTCAGAAGCACTTTTGAAGACCATTGTGATCTGTACTGTGAAAATCGAACAGTACGATTATTTGGGATCATTAATTGGTTTCTTGAAACTGTGCTCTGTAGTCTTATCTGAATTCAAATCATATTGTTGTAAAGACCTGTTTTTTTGGTGAAAAGTTTGTTACAAAACTAACCTCAAAACTGAACAGAAAATCAAAAAAACCCCACAAAATAAATGGATAATTTTTATTTCCTTTGAAAGTACGACATCACCCCTCTTTTATATCCAATTTATGCTATCATACAAAATGTTTTGATGCGCAACCACGGCCAGAAGAAAACTGAGCAATCTCTTTTGTTTAAGGAATAAATAAAGCTATTATTATATTATTTCCTAATTTATAAAAGATCGATATTTATATGGTTTCTTTTCTATCCAGGAACAAAGACATGGGCAGATGGCGAGCAAGGGCGTCAGCAACTAGGTTAAGGCGTCATACGCACATAGCCAGGCCGTTATTGCGGAACGAGGTAAGTAAGAAACACAGCCTTTTATGGTAGCGTAACTCGCTTGTCTTTCGAAGAATGCGTGGTAAACACTGATTCATTCTGTTACGGTATGTAAATTCTATGGGATGCGTCATTTTTGTTTTGGCGCTTTGGATCCTTTTTACCAACGTTTCCCCAACGTGTCACGCAAAGAAAGTGGCACAATTTTGTGTTACTTCTTTTGTTTAATTTGGTGTGTAAAATACAATAATGTCGCGTGATCTAAATTAAAACATTGTCGATCGTTTGTTCTTGTTATTATTCGAAAGTCGCAGCTAAACATAGCTAAAATAAAAACGGAAAATAAAAACGGACAGTATTGTAAAGTGAAACCACCGGGTAGTCGTTGTTACAAACTTACAAGTAACCTTCACCAGTCAGTAGACATGTTTACAAACAAACGAAACGTGACCGCGCCTGCGTGAATGCCATGTCTCGTCCGCGTCATATGCAATCATTGTGAAACTACCCTAGCAGAAAATGTTGTTTACCTGTGAACATCTGATGTCCAGACTTCCGGACTACCTATCCATAGATACTTTTGCAATTAATAGGCACTCTAAAAAAAGAAAGGAGTTCGCAAGTTTCAGATGAAAAGTTTTTGGGTTAGACTTCTTTAAATACTCACTAGCAGTACTGGAATCAAAAATGTAATATTTAATGGCCAGGCTAATCATCGTTCAAAATACAGTTCATGATAGTTTACGGTAGGGACGTCAATATTGTTGTTGTTTGTGACTTGTTTGTGAGACGTTCATACATAAAGTCATTCATATGGATTCTTATAAGCTCAACTGTTCAGTCAGACTTTACCGCCCACGCTACTTTCATTGATCCGTTTCCAAGAAAAACATATTTGGAAATTGAATAACCTGTAAATATTAATGGAACAAACTCATAAATGACTGTAGGTAAGTAACCTTTTTTCAGTGTACTCGTAGTTAATTTTAGATCTACACATTTTATCTTGTAGGTAGAGTAAAACATCAACAAGCTAAGTAAACATTCAATAAGAATACGTTTGTGTTTTTTTAGCTCGCCTTCTTTCACAGAACGGTAGTTTATTTAGAGAACTTTCTAAGTTACATAACGGTTATATTTCGCGTTTGTTTTGAAACAGAACTGTGTCGTAACGGTCTGGGATCCTGTTTACAAACAACATCACAATAACAAGCCCCTTGCTCGCACCTGGCGTTCCACCGCCTTTTTCCGAAACGAAGCCACGTAAACTCACTTTTATAATTAACAACTTGAGACTTTCCCCTGGCGAACCATAGCCGTGAAACGTGAAAACAGAATTTCGAAAAAAAGGCTGTTGAGTAATAATTGTAATTAATCATGTGTTTTGTGGATATTACATATTTTGAAATTGAAACTGTCTAGCGAAAAAGTAAAATAGTGTCTTTGTGGAAGTCTAGCATTCAGAAAGCAAACTCGAGCACTGTAAAAACTTTGACCTGAAAATGTTTCCTTATTTTTATATCTTACATACACATATACTAGTTATTAGAGAGACTGGCAGCAAATTATCAGCCACTTTAAAAGGGTACTCACTTACTCAGTCATGATTGTAAACACGAGAAGAGCAAATAAACAAGGAACAACCGCAACCGTCTAGATTGTGAGTGTGACATCCGCAACAGAAGCGGAATGCGACCGCATTGCGCAACTTGTTTTGACGGCGGCGCGGCGGTGCCGGCGCGGGCGCAGCGAAACCTTCATTGCTTCATACAGATTACAGATACTGCTTGCTTTCCAGTCAAGTGTCAAGTGAGACAGGTCCGTGTACCAGCTTTTTGTCGGCGCGTTCAGTCGACTCGCACAGTAAACGATGAAAGAGACCGACACATTCTGAATTTTGATCTTCTGCAAAGCGATGTCGTCCGAAAAAGCTGATTTGTTCTTCGTATAATTTAAAATAATGATCTTCGTTTCTAATTAACTCTCAGTCAGTAAACATAAATAAAGCTAAAAGCGATATTAACCATCATTGTTGCCAATGTTTTGGTATAAACTTAAAAATAATCTAAATCACTGCTGCTTCATTCGCATGATATTATAAGCATTGTAGTCGGGCTACAATCAAACTGAACAAATTCCAGTGCCATGTAACTCTTTCCGGGATAATATACATCTAAATACTAGATGCAATTCAGTAAATCAGTCCGTTGTCGTTTACTGTATAATTTTCCTGTTGTTTTTGTCACTTTATTCGGTTTTACAAGATCTAACGTCAATTACACTGACGAACATTGGACTTCCGTAGATCATTAATGCGAAATCATAGGTTTTAGGATATTTGGTACTTACGTCAATGTATTATAGTGCAATAAATAATCTAATCACTTTTAATGTTGTTTGGGAAAATGCATTTTTGTTATTTGTGCTTGTAACTTGTAACCTACAAATATCGATGAATAATACATAAGTTGCAGTGAGGTACGTACGTAAAGTATAGGTAAGTTATGTTCTTGTTGAAGTGGACGTATAAGCAGCTGGTTGGATCCGGCTGCGCGGAGTCTGCGCGCGCGCACTCGTGTCGACAGCCTTGCTGGAGGCGGTGTTTTTGCAAAACTATTGCAACAACAACGAGGCTACGATTGACTCTCTCTTTCTTGTCCTGTTGCGAATAAGCGCTTGCTATTTAAACGCTATTGAAAGCAAGTTGTTGGCATTATTAAATTACTGTGAAGCATTTCATAGCAGTATGTTGAAGCTGTCAAGTCGTGAAGAGTTATCTATAATGTGTATCGGAACATAATTATGCAATTATGTATCAACATGAAACTCATGTCAAACAAGAGAATCAAAGATGATCATAGGCTGGTAAACTGATCTTAAAATGTGATCACTGCAATACAATCTAAATCTCAATTAGACCGTTATGTCCCACTGCTCGGCACTGATATACAATATTGATAGGTATATTTTGGTCAACATTTTCATCATTAAATTAATTGCCTCACCTATTTTAAAAGTTCCAATGTAACAATTATTTTTAACATCACTGACAAAAACGTACCGACAGCCAGACAAAAAAAAATCATCGCAAAACATGTCTTGCTTCTTTATAATAAACAGAAACAGTAAAATCAAGGTAAACATTTGTACGTGTTCGCGAATATAATCAAAACGCTGACATTGAGTTCACATGTCGGTTAATATTATACCTGTTAGTTAATTACATACAATTATGTATGCATTAGCATTAAGCATGTGTCAATCAAATTTTGTTCAGAAAGCTGTATAGTTTGCATGAGTAATTACTACATGTATAGGATGTATTACCTACTGTGTAATTATCAATAAAAAAAACTGCAATGTCATGTTGTCCGTGGCGCCCGTCGCCTTTAGCGTAAATAAAGAACGTTTCTTCTAAAATGACTCGGCGGCGTTGTATGTATGCCTCCTAATTTATAATTTGCAGGCCGCGTCACCCACCATACCGTATTCAGATACTAATGGACTTTCCTGGTTGATGTCATCTTATCATGTTTGAAGTCGGCAGAATTTTGAGTCATATATCTTGTAAGGAAATGACTCTTGTTGTTTTGTTTGTGTTTGGCATGTCTTGTGGTGCATAACATGTGTTTTTGCGTAATCCATGGTTCCATTATCGTGGTAACGTACGATATACCACGATATTATTCTCATCATTATTAAAGTCATAGATATTTGATACTGGTCGCTCCTATCTCGAAGAAGTATCTATGAGAGAGCCTAGCACGAATGTTTGACGTATAATAACGTTACAATATTGTTAACGTAATATAAGTGAATTTGAATACAGAAAAATACAATCCCATAGTATTTTGATTTAATTTTATGCGACATAGGTACACAATTTGTACCATACAAAAATACGAATATAAGTACCTATCCAATTCAAATAAATATTATGTGAGAAACGAGTATTAAGCATAAAAGTAAAATTCACTCACATTAACGATACTGTTACGTTACCATACGTCAAACATTCGTGTTAGCCCCTCAGTCAATCGTGAGTACTTACCTACTTTAACACCAAATCTTCTGGTGAAAATGATCCTTTGGTCTCATGCAACTTTTAACCCTTTCTTTTGGTGGCCCTTATTTAAATGTATTATAATAAAATAATGCATCGATCTGTAAGGAAACACACATTATTCCGTCAGTAATACCTACTCGTATCATTGCTATGAAATCCGCCCACAATAAAAAAATCACCAAAAGTATACATCAGGAAAAACGATTTCCTTTGATTTTTTTTTACAGCTCTCGAAATCCCCACTTGCGTGGTATATTAATTTCCTTCTTTGTTATATCATTGAGCTTGGCCCACTGTTATTCTCGACGACTTTCCTCTTTTCATATCAGCCTGTTCCCGTTAACGTTTCTTAATCAAAGTACCTACTTTTGCTGTTCATTGCTAACTGTTACTTAACTATCGGGTTTCATAATTCATTGATTCATTGTGACATTTCCTTATTCCTACTCTTCCTTTTGTTGTGTTGTGGTTATCTATATTTTAGTATTGAAACTTACCTACAGTATTTACCTACGCAGTTTTGTGTTTGAAATGTCACATTGACATTAATATTTTTATTTCAATTTTTCTTTCTTCAGTGGTAGGTATTTATAATGTTTTTGTAAGTATCTGTGTGCTGTTTTGTTCGGTGCATATTTCGTGTGTTTGTTGAGCGTTGGTGCAGTGTTTCGTTTGACACGGACGACCACGGCAAGGTCGCCGCTCGTGCTAGCTCCACCTGCACTGTCACTCACCGCTCCGCTCTCCGCGCTTTGTTTCTCCTACCGCCGCCGCGCCGCCACCGCCGTTTGTAACATCAATTTACGTAACATTGAAATGTGCACAGCTGTTGAAAACAAAACATTCAACGTTTTTAAATAATACGCTGTTGACTTAAGATTCATTTTATTATCTTATTACTCAAGTAACAAATAAGTTTCTGAAACCATCTAATTGTTTACAGTCGCTTGTTTATGCTCAACACGACCTTTACGAATACTTTTTGTTGACAGTTGTTTTATTTTTGTTCGTCCGTTGACACAGCATTATGCTTTATTATCAAGTTAAAGCCATCGTACAATAAATAGCCGGTTATTATAGGTATTCTTTGGTACGGGTTTAGGTAGAACGTCAAACTATTTTCAGACGGCCCGTTATGCCTGTTGCAATAAAACCGTCGTGTGATCGTGTTGTGTTCGTGTAACACGAGATCCACAGAGGCTACATAACTCAAGACCACCACAACTTGTGACAATAAAGTCAACCTACACCGGGCTCTTTCGAAATTGTGTCACAGTTGCTGGTGGGGCTTCTCAGCACGCAGCCGCCGAGTGCTCCACTACGCCTCGCCCGCCGCCGCCGCTCACAACTGGGCTAAGGTCGCGACTGTGCATTTTTCATGTTAGGTACCTGTATACGAGTACACGACATTGTTACATTCCAAATCCATTCATATGCCGACAGAACGGGTTTTGTACTTAAACATCCAGTTTAGAGAGTTGTCACACGTAATTAGTATTACGTAACTCATAGAGCTGTTTTCGAAATGGGTGTTTTTAGGATTCCGTACCCAAAGGGTACCTGGACCCTATTACTAAGACTCCGCTGTCCGTCTGTCTGTCTGTCTGTCACCAGGCTGTATCTCATTCATGAACCGTGATAGCTAGCTATCACGGTTCATGAATGAGATACAGCATTCATGTTCAGAAATACATCATCTGTGTACATTTTAACTGTCTAGACAGTTAAAATGTACACAGATGATGTATTTCTGTTGCCGTTGCCGCTATAGGTACTTAACAACAAATAAAGAAGAAGAATAAAATAAATAAGTATGTACAAACGTGATTTTTTTGCCGTTTTGTAGGGTTCCGTATGTGTTCATATTGTTCCAAATATGATTTCAAAATCGATTGTAAAAGCGCCAGGGTAGCCCGCGAAATTCAAATTTTCTTACGTTTTTTTGCAATTTGCAGGTCAGTATCAGTTGTATGTTGGTCATAATATGATTCGCGGCCGTAGCAAGTAACACAGCCAAATTCTAGCAAAATAACACAGCTAAATTCTACTAATTAAGTCAGTTAACCCATTAACCGGTTAAGTAGTATGATGGATCAATTTAATAAAACTGGAAATGTTTCAATGTTGAACGTTTTATCTCGTCATTCAATTTGTAAATGGATGTTGAAATACAAACGTACGAGTTGATTAAATATTAAATGTTTGATTCAGGATAACATGTTTGTATTACGTCCGCCGAGGAATGTGAATGATTTAGGGCAGAGGTAAAAAACTAAATAAAGCTACATCTAAAAACGCTTTCATATTAGAATGCGCTGCGATGCGGCTGCGCTGAGCTGCGACTGCGTTACGAACTAGGTCAGCGAGTAAAACAAGCCACATTTGATACGGGCTCGTGTTGTGGTGCTCATCCCACTGGCGCCGACGCCACCGCCCGCGCCGTGCTGTGCTACCTACCACTACGAGATATGGGGCAACTTTGTAAATGGAACACCAAATACGATGCTTGTTTTAGCTACCTATCTTTGATGATGAATTGATGATGTATTGAAATATCGATAGAGATTTCAAACTTAATTTTCGGTTACATTTCGGGAATCTTAACATAAGTAACAATTCGCTCAGTGAATCTAAATAGAATCGGCTTTAATTAGCTGGAAGAGGCTCGTGTAGTCGTATCCCGGTTGATTACCCGGGTGTAATGAGTGGGCTCGGGGCCCGGCGGCGGCGGGCGCGCCGCTCCTCCCGCGTGAATCATGCCGTGCCTTGCGGTCGCCAGTAGACGCAGCCGGAATGTAGGTCACCTGCTCGCGATGGTTTGTTTGGGTCGGTGGCTCCCCTAAATTAGAATGTGTTAATAATACGACAACCTTTGCTTGCAGCGTCTCGCACGTCACGTTTTACATCACTCTATTTTAGTCAGCAGTTATACATTATCAGCAAGCAGTGCCGTCTCGATGACACTAAATACTCTCTCGCCCACTCTTCTACGCAGAGCACACTCGATCATTGCTTTCTAAAGTTTCTATACTTAAATCGTTTCTAATGACTATTAAATACCAATTATTATTGCAATGTAAAACTATATTTTGTATGCAGTCACTACGGCAATAATTTATTTATATCTAGTAGGAAAAATGCATAATCTGTTGCACGTTGATTTTCCTGCTAAATCATCAACAGGAAAATAAATATTATTACGGTAAGAAACTGGCGATTTCCAGTAAGATAATAAGGAAAGACGGTTCTTGTAAGTAAGCATAAGGCGAAGTTTTGTTTGTATAAGGTAGTATGAGTGCGGATTGCTCGCCAACTTGCGAAGGTGAGTATTCTCGGAATGTTTTCTATTTCTTCGATAACGTCATGGCAGAGAGCCACTCGCTGACATGCCGCAATCATTTGTCGATTTTCCATTTCCCCGAGGTAGTAGGTAGTTATGCAAGCTGCATGTTGGCGCCGTAATATTGCTGCATCCGCTGGCCTGCTTGCTGGTAAATAGGTCAGTGGCCCACGCCGCCGCAGCGCTCGTTTGTTTGGGTCCCCTTTATTGATCAGCTCCTCGGGGCCCAAGCTGTGCGCACGCAGACACCCCAGCTTGTGCTTAAACTTGCCAATGCAGTCCTACTCGCTTTACTCCAATGCTAAACTTACGTAATACGTAGGTACAGTACATAATAAGTAGGTACAGCATTGAAGGAAAGTACGAAATTCCGTCGTTATTGTACCTTTATCAGGTCTAATATTTGTAAAATTGAATTTCACTGAACAACCATATACTTAGCAATTCTCACAATCCAAAAACAAAAAACAAGTTACATTGATGAATTGATAAGGACGTATCAGGGCGGAACCGACACGGGGAGGTCAGAGAGGAGGCAGACAGTCAGACACACACACCCCCGCTATAATCTTTATGTTGGGTTGACATGACAACGACACATTGCGACGCGGCGACGGGCTCGCCAGACGGGGCTCCGCGAGGGTACACCAATTATGTAATACCCATTCTTCAAGCAGGAAGATACAAGTATCCAAGCAAAGTATAAAGAAAACATCGCCAAATTGATTGAGGTAACATAATCCTCCAATAATAGGAAGAGAGAGAATTTCAAAAGCTTAAGGAAAAATAAATAAAATAAGGTAAAGTTACAGTCGAAAACCCTTTGAGCTTTGAAACATGATGTAGGTAGTCTTGTTATCATGATCCTATCTATGTTGAAGAAAAACCACACGCGCGTCGAAATACCCAAGCCACAGTTAAAACCACGTGGGGATTTTTTAATTAGCATGCGTACGAAAATACAACAGATTAAGGATCTTATTAGCACAAAAGTGTCCAGTAATTAATCATAATCATCAATTAGTGTCACTGAACTATTCCATGACATGATAAAAATAGATCGCATGGAAAAATAAGACTGTAAAAAAATTAAGCTAGCTAGCTAGTTATCTTTAGAACTTTTAAATTAAGGTTAATTGAAAAGTTGTAAAGATACATAACTAGCTACCTACCTTGTATTCATTTTTTACAGTCTTATTTTTGTGAATCATTATTGAATTCAAGAAAAAAAAATTGAGCTTACTAAGGTGTGACTAAAACAATTCGTAGCACCCTCGTAGCAAGTGCTACGAAAATGAACGAGAATTACGAATCAAATTCTTTTTTTTTATTAACCGACTTCTAAAAAAAGAGGAGGTTCTCAATTCGGATGTTTTTTTTTATTTTTTTTTTATTGTTTGTTCGGGCATAACTCCGTCGCTTGCCAACCGATTTGAAAAATTCTTTTTTTTGTTGGAAAGGGTATAGGTACTTCCCAAATGGTCCCATTGACATTTTATCAAAATCGGTCCAGTAGTTTGGTTATTAAATCCAAATAGCTGGAAAAAATATGTGGAAAAATCATCCATGTATACGAAATTGCGTATTTTTGCTTTCCTGTGGTGTTGTTAGGTGTGGAGTACCACTAAAAAGTAAAAATTAAAAAACTTTTTCACTTCGACTTCCAAAAAACACTACAAAGTGCAAAATATCTTTAATTTCGGAAGTCGGTGTTTTTGGTTGCTTCTTCGTTATTTGACACCGACTTCCGAAATTAAAGTTATTTTGCACTTTGTAGTGTTTTTTGAAAGTCGTTTTCTTTTTTCGAATACGTTTATGATATCCGATTCCCAGTTACATACATCAAACAACTGTAGGTGCTGTAGCGTCACCACGTGGTTTTCAATGTAATGAAAATTATTGTAAGGGCTACAACAACTATAATAGGCTTGCTGTTTGTAAAAAAACATTTTTACAAGCAAAAAAATACAACCGACTTCCAACCAAAAAACACTACAAAGTATAAAATAACTATAATTTTGGAAGGCGGTGTTTTTGGTTGTATCTTCGTTTTTTGACACCGACTTCCGAAATTATAGTCAATCAATACATGGTGTAAAACGGTCGCTGCCTGTCTGTCCCTATGTATGCCTACGCAACGGATTTTGATGCGGTTTTTTTAATAGATGGAGTGATTCAAGAGGAAGCTTTATATGTATAATACATGCATAATATAGTAGAGAAACACTGATAATTTTAGAAGTTTCTAATGTGATATCGTAAATAAACACATTTTTTGCGTTTACATTGCAAACGCTGGCTGAACCCTACGAGATAAATCAAAATAATGTACCTACTACAGTATTGTAAACCTTAAAAAGGTCTACAAAAAATTCCGCGATTGTAAATGTCTATCTCTTAGGGATAACCCATAATAACCATTTTTAGGGTTCCGTAGCCAAATGACAAAAAACGGAACCCTTATAGATTCGTCGTGTCGGGTCAGAGCCCATTCGTCCCCTAAGATTCGCACCCTGTGCCCACTCGTCCCCTGGAACTTTTGAGGGGCCCATTCGTCCCCTGAAGAATATTTATTTTTATTCATTCTTCTAATATAAGTACATCATTCATCATAGGTCTTTTTTCAATGATCTGTTATGATTTAATAAATTAATTCCGTTAATAAACTGTTCACAAGTGTACTATGTTAACCGTTTCTTATGTAAAATATAGCTAATTTTATCTCAGGGGACCAATAGGCACCTGAATAGGTGCCGAATCTTTAACTTATATTGTATATATATTAGAGGGGACGAATGGGTACCTTAAAAATAATATTTTTTATTAAAATATTAATTGGTCCCCTACCAGGAGACCAATGGGCACCTATATAGGGGCCGAATCTACAACTTTTATGCTGGGGGACGAATTTTAGGGGACGAATGGGCTCTGACCCGTCGTGTCTGTCTGTCTGTCCGTCCGTCCGTGTGTCACAACCACTTTTTCCGAAACCATAAGAACTATACTGTTGAAACTTGGTGAGTAGATGTATTCTGTGAACCGCATTAAGATATTCAGACAAAAATAGAAAAAAAAACAATACATTTTGGGGGTTCCCCATACTTAAAACTGAAACTCAAATTTTTTTATGGATACATAGGTCCTCAAAAATGATATTGAGGTTTCTAATATCATTTTTTTCTTAACTGAATAGTTTGCGCGAGAGACACTTTCAAAATGGTAAAAAGTGTGTGTGTCTCTGTAACTTCTAAAATAAGAGAATGATAAAACTAAAAAAAAAAGATGTACATAACCATGTAAACTTCCACCGAAAATTGGTTTGAACGAGATCTAGTGAGAAGTTTTTTTTTAATACGTCATAAATCGGAAACCGCAATTTACCTTTTACTTGCTGCTACGGAACCATTCATGGGCGAGTCCGACTCGCACTTGGCCGCTTTTTTAGAGATAATGGTACGGAACCCTCCGTGCGCGAGTCCGACTCGCACTTGGCCGGTTTTTATCCTTTAATGCTTATTTACGATGCGATTTTAAGCAATACAGCATTAATCCTTTTCCAATTAAGTACCTTGAATACATTGTGCATTTAAAGATCAAAATTAAAAGTCGAGCTTTAAGCAAACAAAATAATATTAACTTACATCAAATGAACACCACCATTTGAGAATAAAGTTGAACTGCTAAAATATTCGTTTGGACAACAAAGAAGCATAGGTACACATAATATAATGATAAATAACGAAAATATATTAAAATATTCACTTTTCTCTTTTTCCTCAAATAACTCAACAATGTTATTATAAGAGTGTATTCGTTAGTCTTCTTATCCTAGATAGGTTCGTTATCTTTGGTAGCACTTTGGTACGGAACTCTTCAGCACTGACTCGCAAGTCGAACCTTCCAGTTCAGTACTGCTACGCAAGAACCAGAATTATTCAAGACCGACACCAAAAAACCGGCCAAGTGCGAGTCGGACTCGCGTACGGAGGGTTCCGTACGCGACCATAAAAAACGGCAAAAAAATCACGCTTGTTGTATGAGAGCTAAATATTTATTTTATTCAGTTTTTAGTATTTGTTGTAATAGCGGCAACAGAAATACATCATCTGTGAAAATTTCAACTGTCCAGCTGTCACGGTTCATGAGATACAGCCTGGTGACAGACAGACAGACAGACGGACAGCGGAGTCTTAGGTACTAGTAGTCTTACTAGGGTCCCGTTTTTACCCTTTGGGTACGGAAGTCGGAAGTAGTCGGAACCCTTAATGAACCTGAACAAATCAGAGATTTTTACGAATTTGGACTCGAGACCCTATCAGAGACTTGAAAGAGTTTTATTGAGACCGAACGTTAAATCCCTGCAGTTAAAAATCGTGTGACAGTCATAATCTGACGGAAAATCTTAACACCGCGATTCAGAAAAACGCGTCATTAGTGCAACGCCATCTATTGACCATGTAGTAAACTGACAAAATGTTTGTCAGCTTTTTTTTTAAGGATGGGAAATCATCAAATGTCCCCTTCCGCTCTGGGTGGAGCGGGAGGGAGTGTCAGATTCTTACTGACTAAAACCCATCCATGCTCCTCCTAGTGCCTTTTGCGTTCCAGGGCCACGGTAAATCTTTCGAATTAAATCCGCAACCCTGGCAGGCTCTGGCCCTAGCGGGCTCCGCGGCACATTAATTTTTTGGTGATTGCGCTTACACGTGTTTATACAACGCGCCGTCTACTCGAGCCTGTTCTGATCGGACGGCGATCTATCCATTGCTCGCCGTCCGCAGACATCAGTTATTCCATATTCTGCGCCATGCTCTCCTGAGCATGGCGCAGTGACTGATGTCTACGGACGGCATCAGTTCCAGAGCGGCGCAGTGGCTGACTTTCACCTGGAGAAGGCAAAAGGGGGCTTATTTTCATGCTTACGTGCATTTTATTTTTTCTCAATAGATGGCGCTCAGGAGTCAGTCAGCGCAACGCTTAGCGCTGTATGAAGTTATAAGTTACTCGGGCTAACACTTAATATTTTTAAGAAATTAGTTTTCGAATCCAATGAGTTATTTTAGCGTGATGCTGCCACAAACATAGAGAAACAGACAAAAATTTCAAAAATGACATTTTTGCGTTTTATATCTTTTTTCTAACATTTGTTAGCCATTTTTATGCAAAAATATTCAATGTACAGACACGGCAAGTCTACGATTTTATTAAATATGTATAGATATAGATTTAAAATGCAGGGATATAGCGGTTGCGGCGGCGGTACCGGCCGAGGTTGCTAGTTATTTTATAGGTACTTTGTAGTGTTTTAAGTCGGTTGTATTTTTTTATAAAAAAGTTTTTTATTTTTCACGTTTTAGTGGTAAGCTAACGAGTTAACTAAACCCAACGCAAAAAGAATCATCAAAATCGGTTCATAAACAATAAAGTTATGCCCGAATAGATAACCCCAAAACCATGGTTGACTTGTACACATCTGCGTACCCCTTCACAGCGTACCGGTGTGATGTTATGTTATGAACTGGTGTAAACAATAAACAGACACGCGATTTCTGCAATCCCAGCAGGTTTGCTATTACTTTTTGAAGAGTTCCGTTACCTATCTCCGAAGTTCTTCATCAGATCTTCACCAAATTGAAAAGAGTGTCTTCTAAACAAAAAATAATCATCAAAATCGGTTGACAATTGGTGAAAATATCGATGAAAAAACACAAAAAAAAGTCAGTCGAATTGAGAACCTCCTCCTTTTTTGGAAGTCGGTTAAAAAAGGAACTTGCACCAAGCAAAGTCCGTGAAAAATTAACAATTATTTTAATTTATATTTCGACGTTTGATTGTATAAAGCATGAAAGTGGTCTGCCTTTTTACTGAGGGCAAAAATTGGCTATCTACTTACGATATGTCTGTAGAAAACCATTTCGTAGTTTCGACATCTCCAGACAAGTCTGGCGATATCCCGTGAATTTTCATCTACGGTATATTTATCGTATTGTGAATACATGGGGCGTTGTGATCCGTGTCATAGTATAAGCCTGCGAGAAGCCTAGCTGACCTGCCCGGCAAGTAGGCCATGGCTGTTGGCGTTAGGTCGGCGGCGCCACTCGTGATTGCACTCGTAATTCCGCACTAGGTATAGCAAAATACTCCACCAATGTTGAAAATATACCAATAACATAAATATAAGTAATATTTAATGGCTGTTGCCTTAAGTATTGTAATTTGTAAAAAAAAACTCACAAAAAAGACTCTAATCATTAGTGCTGTTTTGTTTACTTGGAACTTAACACTGGAAACCAATGATTGTTTAAGTTTTAGGTACTAACAAGTCCTATAAAAAGTTTGTTTTTTGGATTGGTTACTTATTTCTCGTATGTTTGTGTATTAAAAAGTGGTTAAAATACACGATAATTTATACTGATAATGTACTGTACTAAAGAATGTTAAGTCTAACTAGGGTCTAAAACATTTCAATAATTAGGCTAAAAAAAATAGAACAAATACCTACATATATTTAACTAACAAATAATAAAATTAAGTATGGAAGTAGCCGTCCACGTGGCGTCATCCTTCACCCACGTGGTTCGATGGATCGATGGTTCTGTAGTAGCCTTGTACCTTACCTTGTACACATAACAATACCTATTACTTATTCTAGTTCCTGAATTACATGTTCAGCTTATTTATTTTCATTAATTAATTAAACATTGGTATTTTTTTAAAACTTTTATGTGTCTATGAAAGCATTCGATGAGTTCTGACGTTTAAAGTGAAACGGATGAAAAGGCAGTATAAACAAAGATATAGCCATGCTTTTCGGTAGAATAAGTTTCATGGTCGTATCCTTGTTGAATTTAAATAACAAAAAATTGCAGATCATAATATCGTCTGGCAAGTTTCGCCCCGCGCCTGCGCCAGCGTACCCGTGTTTCCGCGCCACCCCCATTCTAGAGTTCGATCGCGTTACGTAGACGGTACGTGAAACGTAATCGTAAGTAGGTCGCTGGCTGACGGTGCGCGCGCAGGCTCCGCGGCCCCTCGTGCCCCCCGCCCCCGCGCACTACGACGTCACTATTGATCGCGCGCGTGGCGCCGTAAGTGACGTAGAGCCTGGCGCGTCCGATAGTACACCCTCCCCCTGTCAACCCCCGCCGCCGAACCTCCCCACTTACCAACTTGCCACCCCCTGACGCTGACGCTGGCGCCCACCCCACTTCTACTGCATACTACAATTACGATGTCATGCACCTATTTTAGTACCACAATAAACGCAATTTTATTTAAACTTGACGATTCTTTGATAAGCGTTTTAGAAAGGAGGAAAATAATGTTGCCTACTTGTGTCATCATTGTTCAACCTGGCAATGGGATTTGTAAGTCTCTTACGGTATTGTAGTGCCGCCGAAACGTTAACTTTGAAAGTTACTCATTTCATGAGCTGCATACCGTGACTTGTTATTGTGAAAATACTACCTAGTAACATCTATCAGATTATATCGACTTGTTATTGTAGTACTTTAGCTACCTGGAAATGATAAAATAGCATCAGTTCGAAGTGCGATTTCTAGTTATTTTTAGTTTGCACAATCGAATGACGTCAGCGTACTAAGGTTCATAGAAGTGCTCTATGACTTCACTGAGGAACGATTTTATTTTACTTGTTTTCCCGTATGACACTTCTTAGCGATAACATAGTAACATTTAGATAAGTGTTCAAACCAGATAAGGTAATTAAAGTTCCTGTTTGTTTACTTTCACGTGGCACAATCAATGTACTGTTGTGGGGTTTCCACACTCAGTAGAAAACGTTTTGCGAACATTGTTGTGTCGATATGTCCATCCGCAATGTTAGTCCACGTGCCACAGTACCTATTGTGTTGTTTTCTTTTCTTTACTAATTTTAGGTGTGATAAAATAATATCAAAAGGACCCAGCCACTACTTGCAAGCTCACTGGGCGCAGGTAAAAAACAAGCAATACGTTAATACCCGACTACGGCGAAGCAAAAAGGAGGGTTATGATTTTTTTTGTTTCAATCTTTGCAATTATTTAGTACCTACAAAAAGTACAATCAAATGGTGTGTATGCACTCCGTTATTTATCATTTATGCTCACACACAGAGCCATACGAAATGTAACCAACACGTGTCTGAAACAGTTACAGACACGTGTTTTTACTATTTCAAACGCGTTCAAAAGATGAATGAATTCATAACGGGACCTGCGAGTATGCGTCGTATATCGATTTGAAACTGTGGCCTGCATTATGTCAGGCAGGAACAATACAAACCGCATAGCCGGCTAATCTTAGATTTCACGTGAGTACTAGGAGCTCAGAGCACAATAGAGTTAGCCTGTGTGTGTACACAATTTGCATGTGCGTAACAGCCGGCATAGGCGCGCCCTACATAACGCCCTTCACTTTACAACAGAATGCATTTAGCATTTTTTACGTAACACTGCACTTATAGTGCTGCAAGGAAATCGTTTTAATCCTCTTACTTAGACACTTTGTTCTATAATCACATTAATCACATACCTTGTTCAACATAACTAGGTTTCTAGAATTATGTCACCATGTTGTGTAATGTTTTGAAACGTGAACGCAAGTAGGTTTATCATCTTAAAATAGAGCCTTTGCATCGCTGATACCTTATCAATCTTAATTTAAATCAAAGCAAGTACGTAGGTATTCTATAAATACAACACACTTAAAATGTCCGGTTATGTAGGAGGTTAGAGATAAGGACAGACAATAACGTAGGAAACCTATTGTGTTGCATAGAACTAGAGCTAAGCTGTAGCCAACCACAGGCGACCTAGTGCGTTGGCGCCACTTGTAACCATATACATAGGTCAACAGTCAACACATACTCTGTGGCGCAAACCTTGTTGTACTTGGGTAATAGAGACCGTAAGTCCACTTTGTCTATGCCTAGTACGATCATGATGCTATCACAAACGAACTCGTAAAAAGATGATGTTTGGCTATTTCCATCGTATGACGAAAGGTGTACTACGTCATAGCTGAAACGTGCGAGATAAAGTAACAAACAAAACAGTAATGAAAAAGATCCTGGAATTGTTTTATAGTGTTGGGTATGTCCATCACGAAAATAACAAGCAAAATTATACAAATAGTCCAGTCAAATTAGCTCTGAACCTTGCAAAAATTCCTAACTCTGATTTTTTTCTTGAATCGTGTATTTGACCTTAGCTCTTCTAATAGTAACAAAAAATTAAACATTTTCCAGAACCGGATCACGGTAAAAAAAACAAAAACGCGTTTATTTTAATAAAAACTCGGAAAAAAATATTAACTCGAAAATGTTAGTTACAATATGTCGAGAATAGGTAAAGCTAATTCTTTTCTTCAAAATTAAACATTTTCAACCCCGGGATTTTCGAAAAATTAAAAAAATTAAATTTTTTGAATTGTACTTCAAGCAAAAATATTAACTCCGATTTTTTTTCATAAAATTATTTAATTAAATACCTTAGTACTCTAGGCAACAAAATTAAACAATTTCTGTTAACGGAAGATATTAATACCTGTTTTTTTGAAATAGCGGCTGAGGCAAAAATGTAACTCAAATAAATTTAGGTTAACTTTAATTTATGGACCATGTCTTACTTAATTACAAGAAAATTAAACACATCCAAGCAAATCGTTACGATTTTTTAAACAATTAAAGATTGATATTATCTTCCTAATGCGGCCCTGTAGTTTCAAACCCATTTGTCAGATTGGACCGCATTGAGCACATTTTATCACAATATATGTTCAGTCAGAATTTAAATAACTCTATAAAAAATCATCTTGTTCTACAAAATGTGTATCGAAAAGATGTTACCTACCTACCTATTGTGTTTTGTTTAGAGTCATAAGTTTATGGATTGCAGACGAGTCTTTCCAGGTGACATCTAATGTCAGATATGAGTGTTTTGTTTAACATGATCAACTTCTATGAACAAGACTTCTAAATTAACTGCAGTCATACGTATAAACAGACATTTTGTTGACCGTCTTCCGTCTTTCTGTATTATTAGGAAACGCAGCCTTATCCTGAGCTGCTATTAGAATTAATGCATTAAAATTGCACTTTGTTGCTAATGCACAAAAAACGGTCAACTTGGAATAATGACCATATTTGGAATGAGTTTTATGAAAACATACCTTTAATCCCGTTGTCCCCGTATGCCATATCCCCGTCACGGGGACAGCGGGACGTGATTAAATTTATTTCCCGTTGTACCATTGTGTTTGTGTATAACGTACATTCGGCTAACGGGGAAAACGGGAAGTAAATCATATTTCTGGGTGGTTTAAAAAAAATAACCACGAAGGTGATGGCGGAGTCTGTTCGCTCGCTTCGCTTGCTCACTTGACCTCGCCATCCCCTTCTAACCTAACCTGTCCGAGTTGGGGTGCCCCAAATCCCGAGCTCGCTTCGCTCGCTCTTGCACCAACATAATTTGCAAAGTAATTTTAATTATTTTATTAAATTCTCTTTGCACCCTTTAACGGAGATATGGCCTACGGGGACAACGGGAATATACTAAAACATATATTCCCGTTGAATATACTAAAACATGTATTACCTATATGAAAAGAATTCATAGACTTACTAGACGATCTGATGAATACATACTTGTCAAGGTGGCGGATATTATAAAAACAAACAGTTTAATACCGCTCAAGCACTGTCAGCACACCGCGTCAGTGTACCGCGAGATTTTCACGATTTTAATATTTATTATTACTATTACGTAAGATTTATTACATAATTTGGAATTTTCACATGTCAGTGCTTAAACGGTTAAGCGTCATATAGTATCGGCAGAAGATTTTTTTTTTAAGGATTGGTAATCATCAAATGACTTCTTCCGCTCTGGATGGAGCGGAAGGGAGTGTCAGACTCTTACTGGTTAAAACCCATTCGTATTCCTTCTATTGCCCTTTGCGTTCCAGGGCCGCTGTAATTCTTTCGAACAAATTCCGTAACCCTGGCAGGCTCTGGCCCTAGCGGGCCCCGTCGTCTTTGCTGACAGCTCTTGCCGACGCGCTTGGAACACAACGCGCAGTCGACTCAGGCCTGTTCTGATCGTATGATGAGCTACCCATTGCTCGCCTGCTATTGATGCCTGCGGACGGCGGTCCGCAGGCTTTCTACGTGGTTGCACACTTGGCAGAGGAAGCACCTCAGAGGTCTGGGTTCCAGCAGTTTGACCTGCGCAGAAACCCAACCCACCAGGAGCCATCGGCCCTCCGATATTATCTTAGCCACCGACACAGGGCAGCTTACCACAACGGTTCGCATGCCCGTGTGGTCAGGACGTATGGTGCTTGCCTACACCTCCTCAGAGAAACCCCCCGTCCTGACAACGGCGGCCACCACCTTCTCCTCCATGACAGAGTCATCCAGGCTCAGAATGCGCATGTCCATGCACTTCACGGGCCTTGACACTCGGCCATCGTCCGCATTTGACACCTCCTGTAAGCCAGCGTCGTGGAGCCCGGCCAGGTCTGCTCGGAGCTTCGCGTTCTCATTTTGGAGAAGCTCCGTGGCGGCCACCAAGCGGGTGACCTCCGCCCGCAGCTTGGACATTTCGTCCAACGGAGGCCCACCACAATTAGCCTCAGTCGCCAGAGTGGAAACCAACGCCACACTTATGGCCTTGTTTTAGAGGCCTGCGTCCTCTTCAAGGCCACATTGCGGACCGCAGCCTCCACGACCTCCGCAAACCTGATCTTACGCTCCTTATCGGAACCGCCAGCGGTATCCGGCTCACCGCCGGAAGAAGCCGAAGGGATAGCCCTTCGACCGGTCGCTCCTGGGTGGCGCCCCTCCCTGGCAAGCTTAGCGGCTCGCTGGGCTGTCTCCTGGGAGGCGAGCACCATCCACTTGCTTCCTTCTCGGCCTTTGCCTCGCCTACTGGTGGGGATTTTTCGGGCCAGAGGCCAACTCTTTGTTGGAGGACGAACCCTGGTCATCCTCTAGTCTGGGCCGCCTACGGAAGAGCCCGGAGTTCTCCGCAGCAGCCCCCACTCCCTAATGACGAGAGCTCGCTGAGCTGATGCCAGATGCAGAGTATTGCAGAGTCGTCAGAGTCTAACCCCGCACCTGCACGACGCTCAAACGACTTCCAAAACTGGGCGCCTAGACCAGTGCCATATGCTGCGGCAGGTTATACAGAAGACCGAAGAGTATAATCTGCCCCTTTGCCTAGCGTTTGTGGACTACGAGAAAGCCTTCTATTCGATCGAGGCTTGGGCTGTGCTGCAGTCTCTCCAACGGTGCCAGATCGACTGTCGTTACATCGAGGTGCCTAAGTGTTTGTACGAAAACGCCACCATGTCAGTACGACTTCAGGATCAGACTTCGAAACCTATCCTCCAGCAGCGGGGTGTGAGGCAGGGAGACGTCATCTCTCCGAAACTGTTCACGGCCGCAATGGAGGATGTCTTCAAGGTTTTGGACTGGAGAAGGCTAGGCATTAATGTCAATGGCGAGTACATCACTCACCTTCGATTTGCCGACGTTATAGTCGTCATGGCTAAGACCATGGAGGACCTCAGTACAATGCTCGATGACATCAGTAGAGCTTCCGAAAGAGTGGGTCTTAAAATGAACATGGACAAAACCAAGGTCATGCTATATGTAGCACCCACTTCTATCAAGATCGGAGGCTCTACACTCGAAGTTGTTGACGAGTACGTCTACCTGGGACAAACGGTCCAATTAGGTAGGGCTAACTTCGAGAAAGGGGTCAACCGTCGAATCCGGTTGGGCGGCGTTCGGGAAGTTGCATGATATCTTCTCGTCTCACATACCACAGTGTCTCAAGACGAAAGTCTATGACAAGTGCCTGTTGCCAGTGATGACTTATGGAACTGAAACGAGAGTAGAGAGAGTAGTTTGTGAAACTGTGCATAACAAAGTATCAAAATGTGTTTTTTTATTATTTCATCACAATAATTATGAATTCTTATACAATAATAAACCTCGTTTGACCCTCGTTTGTAATCTCGTTCTAGTTTTTTTAATAATTTCAGGTAAGTTTGTAACAGTTTCATAAACTACTAATAAAACATCAATGCAGCTCTTTCGTCTTTGCTGAAATAAGACGATTTTGTGAAAAATACCAATTTGCTGCAATCATTTCAAGATATATAAAAAAATGGGTTAGTTGCACCATTTCTAACTCAAGAATGATCTTTTTTTATTTTCCTTCACCCTGAATAGCAGAATAAATATTTTTAAAAATTGGAAGAATTCACGAAATCCAAGTTACGAGCAAAATTCATTTTCTCATGTATTTTGTACTCTGACTGATTCTGACACATGAAAGAAACAAAACACGTATGAGCCAATTCTAATAGTTGAACTTAACTGAGTGCGGCAAAAAAATGCCACTTTATTAACAATTAAAGATATAGATAATAAATAACGTCTGATTTGTTTAATTTTGATAAATTATGGTTTGTGTTTGTACATTTTCCATTATTAAACAACTTTCAGGAGAGTTACATTTTTGCCTGAAAACTTATATGACAATTTCTTATATCTCGGAACCCCGAGGTAGTATTGTTTTAATTTTCTAAATATAAATAAACATGTTAATTAAAATCCATTTAGCATAATTTTCGTCAAGTTAATATTTTTGCTTGAAGTACAAAGTCAAAAAATAACATTTTTTAAAAAAAAGTATAGTTCCGTGGATGAAAAACGTTTAATTTTCTTACCTACTTGTACAGCTCAAACAGTTCTACAAATGTCCCAAACTAACATGCCAGTTAATATTTTTTCCCAACGAGTTATTATGAAATTAAATGTTTTGCTAAAAAAAACGAACATCCGGGGGTTAACTTTTCGCGGGATACATTTAAACATACTTCTCTGCTTATACTCTACACATTAATGGCAAAAAAACGGAGTTAAGAATTAATGCTAAGTTTGCCTTATTTTCGGCGTAATTTGACCGGACTAAAAAGTTTTGGTTTTATTCCGTTTTCGAGAACTCTCTAAAAAAACGAAGCTTTTTTGCGTGTGCCAGTTCTCGAAGGTTACTTACTACCTATTTATTTTATCTGTGGTATAGGACAACACTTATATTTTCCAGAGTGTCGTAGAGGTACTTAGAGCAGGAAAGCTGACACTAATTGCAAATTGTTTATAGTTTCCTTATTTGTTGACCTATGGCTGCTGGTATGTGGGTGAGTAAAACAAACTCGTGATGCCAAATGATAGGGGTTCCTCCTTATTTACCCTAAATGTAGAAAAAGAGTCAGTATGATATTTTAGTCATGCAGGTAAAAAGTTCAGAAAGGTGTCCCCATTTCAGAACTGTTACGAAGGCTAATTTCTTTTACCTGTTTTCCTGGTAGCGTCATGGTTGTTGTTTTCGATATAGGTTGTAGGTAACGCTTGTGTCTAATCGCCTGAAATAATCACATTAACCTACATGGTTCTCGTATGATTTGACCAGTACAATTTGTATGGACTTCAAAAGAGACTAACACCTTTGAGTTTGTTTCGGTGTTTCTTCTCAGGGTAGTCAGCTAGGAAACACCGGCCTCATCTAGCTTAAAATGACCAAAAAATATTGACGTGTAAAGGTGTTATGTTTGACCTACTTACAAAATAAATATCATTTATCATAATCAAATTTTACAACATCCAGGTTAGTAAAAGGGGTGATTTATTTTTAGCCCGGTACTGAGGCCGTACTTCCCATATTTTTTTTTAAATAAGCAACATTATCCTATCAGAAAATGTCCTGACCTTTAATTGGCATACCTGTACAATTATGTTGCAGGGTTGCAGTAACTTTACCTATAAATCCGTCTTATTTCAGATGGAATCCGAACCTAACTCTGTTGGCGTCACAATCTTTGACGTACGTAGTAAACCTCAGCAATAAAAAACGTGACGTTATATTCTTAAAATCATTGTTATAATTAAACGAAACAAGTTAAATTTGAACGAAAACCCATTAAAACATTACGTGAGTGAAGGGTTGCGCAATGTTTTCATTAGAGCCTGAAACTGAAAAGGTACATCCGCCCACTTGGCTCGCCTCGCATGACGCGGGAAATTGCGCACTTTGTACGCTTGTATAACCTCTATGATTGCACCTAAGGCTATTTTAATAATGACGTCAGTAATCCGCTAAATCGTCCCGCGGCAAGGGTACGAAATGACCGTGTGTTTGCTCAACAATACAACACAAACAATAAAAACATTGAACAACGTTGTAATGATGTTCTTGGCTTCATATTACCTGCTATGTTTTCAGTCACTATAAATAACTTTATTGGTGTTTGGTAACTGCGCAGTTTGTCTGTAAGCTCCAAGTTTGCGGTAGATCATACATAGTATGCATAGTAGGTAAAGTTTGCTGCACTATCATTAAACGTGATATTGCCCCGCTAGCCTGCAGCACGAGGCCGTGGGTGGCGCTGAACTTTACACCCACTGCTCTACTCCCACGGCAGCCTTAGAACTTTAAATTCAATTCCGTCGCAGGAAAAAAGTCTTGCAATAAACTTGTCTCCGGTCCGGATATTTATTTCACAGCTTTCTGCTCCAGATTTAATCCGTTTCGTTGTAATTGTCTGTTTTCCATGAAGGAAGAAACAGGAATGCATCATTTGTTGTAATAAAATTTTATCTATTATCTAGATAGTTAGATATAAAATTTATTAAAATAGAAACCTAGCAACTTTGATTTCGCTCGTATGATATAACATTGCATCAGTTCGATTTGGGTCACGCTGCAGCGGAAAGGCCGAAGGTCGTGGTGCAGTGCAGCTGCGGGTGTGGGCGTGCTGAGGGTTGAGGAGCCGGCGACCGGGGGGCGCACAGCCTTACATAACCCTGTACCTACGTACCTCACTTGCCGAGTTCCGTTAATACCGAAGGTTGCTGCGCATAAGGTCGTCCGTCTGGGTCACAAGTTCACGACGCGCGCCGTATTACGGCTATATTTTCTAGGTAATAGTACAAACTTCTAGCTCTTCTACTGCCTTTTATATCGGTGGCTATTTTTAACTTTCAAAGAAAGTAACTTAGTTTTTGCGCTGAGTTATAAGTAGGAAACAACAATCAGCGCTATAAAAAAATCTTATTTCTCTGGTCTTTGGAAACTATTCCGATATTCTTTACACTCTTAATATTTTGACGAAAATGTAGCTATTGACTACAAGCCCATCAAGCCTGAAAAGTGTTTGTGTACGTGTAGTAATAGTAACCGTTATCTGTTCCTCGTATCTACGTTGTGGGTTGACTATCGGTTGTTTTCAGAGTGTATTTTATCAACTTATCGCAATACTTATGCTAGATTTCATTCGAGTACGTTTGGCACTTAGCGTCCCCAAACTTCGAACTCAACGGATCGTGAAGTGATGGATAGAATACATACGAATACTGTGCGCTCTGACCACCACCTGAAATCTCTCGACCTTCAACCACTGAAAGAAGGATTGTACGTACATAATTTATAAGAGCTGCTAACACTGACTAGCATTCGAACAACGACTACGCGCCTAAATTGCATCTAACCGAAGCCAACGCGGCTCCTACGCAGAGCCTACGTTGCTACGACGCGGTGCCACGCTTGAAGCTGCTGCTACACAGTCGCAGGGTCTACGTTGCTGCGACGTGGACCCACACTACGCTGCTACGACGTTTTCTTACGCTCTACACTGCTGTCATGCAGATCCTTTCACTGTTACGAACGACGCGGTCCTCGATTGCAGCGACGCGAACCTTCGGTGCTGCTAAGCAGAGCCTACACTGCCACTGCTCGGGACTGCACTACTTCGTCGCGGGTCTACGCCACTGCTACGCAGCGCCGACGCTTCGACGGTGCCTGGGCGTTGCGTAGCAGTAGCGTAGAGCGCGAAGTCTACGACGCCGACGCGGTCCCACACTACTTCTACGAAGAGCCAACGCTGCTACGAGGCGTCAATATGGCATTTCAAACACCTACACTGGAGAAACGCAACTAAAAGCTGTTCCGACGAAATTGTACCTTAACATCCCACAACTTACTTTCTAAGACGAAACAGAAAAACGGCTTCGCTTATTAAATTAACAAAATATGTACTATACATTTTTGAAACCTACGGTTAACTAAATCCTTGTTGTTGTTTTTGTTACTTATTTGTACCTTCTCGTTATATCACTAACAAAAGTTGTCCAAGGGCAAATACTAATTTCCTGTACATTGGCATTTCCAAACATGTAACGATATATTTTTATGAGATAAGTAAAAATTTCAACACTTATGTCCTTATGTATCGTTGTTTATTAAATATTTAGCTGTGATTGTTTATCTTTGTTCTCATCATGTACCCGCTGTAGCACACCTACTATCTAATCATTATCTTAGAGGGAATTTAGTTTCACATATTTTGATATGCAATAAAATTTATTTTTATTACATATGTGTTGTCCTTTAATAATTATTATCAGTGTATTGATACCATCTTATAGATGTGCAAGGAATAAGTACTTGTATAAGTAAGGTATTTCTGAAATGGTTGTGGTTGTAGGATTTCCCCGCTGCGCTGTGCGTCATCGGTGTATCGCTCTGTACACAGAATAATGTAGGTACTTTGTAGTTACCGCACTATTTATAGCTAAAGTTCCTTGACTAGGTTTTTACTCGTTTTAAAATATTAAAACGAGTAAAAACCTAGTCAAGGAAACGATTGGTATTGTATGTACTATACATATAACTTAGTTCAGTGAGCTTTGTGTTTGTATATTAAGTGTTGTAGTAAGTTTAGTGATCACGAAGTCTAAAACTTTGAAAATAAATATAAAAACTTGGTTGGCGCCGGCGCTACAAACGCCGCAGTCGATGACAAATCTGAAATCAGATAGAAAAACGATGTTTCATCGTCTTGTAGAAACCAGATAGCTCATCTTAGCGAAAACTCAAGTGTTTTGTTGTTATACATACATAACGAATGCATGACTAATCTTTATTGTTGATGTTTTTAATGAATCATGGGTTCAAGAAAATAAGTGCAGTTTTAAATTATGACTTAACCTGTGATTTTGTGGTTGGTTAGGAATTTCTCTAACATAATATATGTATACACTAGCACTTCGCCCACGACTTCGGCCACGCGGATTTAGTAGGTACTCCACAAACTTCAACGCCCCATATAGGTACCTCTATAAATAATAATATAAAAAGGTTAGTTTTGGAAAATTAAGCACAACGATTTTCATTAATTACTTAGCCATTTCGACTTATTCTATGGTCTCAGGAGGCCCTCGACAATGTACCATTTAATTAGCGAATGCGACTGTCGAAATGCCAAAATGTAGGAATTAGATCACGTGATATTTCGATAGCATCTGTCAATCCCATACATTTTTGACGTATTGACAATCGCCTTCGCCACGCTACCGTTGACAGAATCTCACTTGTCTCGACCCCAGGTTCAGCGCAACTGTTCACCCCGTTCACCCCGTCAGGGGTTGATTATGCAAAAATTGTTAGGTACATCCGGTACATCTGTTTCAATTATCCTACTTTTAGTTTGTTCATAGCATTCCGACGTAAATTGAAGCAAGCAATGATGTCCTCCCCTAAAAACTTAATCATCCCTGCTTCACCCCTTATTATGTTTGTAGTTTATTTTCAAAAAAATCAAACATTTGTTATTCTTATTGTTTTCGTGTTTCAACTTTATCGGACCAAGCATTGATACGATTCTCCCAGTTCGCTCAAGCCGCGACATTTTTCTTACTCCGAGCATGTTTATTACCGTCGTAACTTTTGAACGAAAAGTCCGATTTGAATAATTTAAAGTGTAATTTAAACGGACATAATCAACCATAATTATCAAACCATTTAAATGGATAAGGATTAATATCATGATACTAAAATCACCATTCTTTTTTTTTTGCTTGAATAATATGAAATAAAAACGGTCATGGTGACATCCATAATAGTTAGACATAATGGTATCGCGGACTTTTTTGTAGATATTGATGACCTCTATAAAACTGTAGTAAATTACGCTCTATTGTCAATAGACTCCGCAGCGTACGCGATGTAAGGACTTTTTCTCACACCTTGGGTTACATTATATCGAAGTTTTCATACGGATCCGTAACTTTTTTGAAAATATTCTATAGCCTATGTCCATCACCGATAATGTACGATTCTACTGGTGAAAGATTTTTTCAAATCGGTCCAGTATTTTCGGAGCCTATTCATTTCAAACAAACAAACAAATCTTTCCTCTTTATAATATTATTATAGTGTAGATTATATTATTATAAAGAATAATAATATTATTATTATCTCTTTATTTATTTTTCTGTACATACAAATTTACATTTTTAATTTTTCTTACAAAAAACACACAAAAAAACACATTTAAAAATATAAAAAAATAGTAGTCCGCCGGTGTGGGGAGCGGGGTCCGAGCTACCGGTGGTTAAGGCTCCAGAGAAAGGAACCTCCTCACTATACGAGCCGTATCGAGGAGTACTGCCTTCTGTATCAGGCCCTTTACCCAACTGCGTAACGCCAGCTTCGTCGACAGGTGGTCGTCGAAGCTTTTGGCTATCAAGCCATTGGCCGTATATATATATATATTATTATTATAAGTGTAGATATTAGTGTAGATAGGTAATTTTGATCACTGGAGTAACGGACTTATTCGAATTACATCATCATCCCAACATTTTTCAGCCAAATGAATAACAAGGTTAAAACGAAAATAAATAAAAGCTAACATAATAAGTAAAAAACCGCAACTGGTTTACCTGTTTTGTTTATGATAGAAGCTGCTACTTACGTCAATAAACCATGCTTATCTACATTTAAGTAGTGCAAAAACAACACATGCCCCTGATACTTTTGTTCTTTTTTCACCGAAATATTCTCAAACCAGTGTCGTCTGGTACCTGCGCGATTTTTTGGTTGCTGAATGGATCATAGAAAATTATAAATAATTATGAAGACCTCGGATACCTCCCATACTAATTTTGATCAGCTGATGACTGACTGACTGTATATTACAAATCCTTATTTTGGGGAATTGACTATGACTTCTTTGAAGAAAGTTGTTCAGAAATAGGTTTCACTTTCCAACAAATTCACACAAACTTACAGATTGGGGAGAATAATACTGATTTCAGTCTGTAATTTAGAAAATTATTGTAACCTTTGATTGTATTTGTAAGCTCCCTGAAGTTGAATCGCAGAGCAGAAGACTGGGTTGAATTATGTCTTGTTAGTAAAACGATTGTTAGATAACTGAATTTGTCTTTCATAAATACTCTCACTTGTTATCTAGAAAGTTTTGTAAAATCACATCAAAAGCCTTACGTACGTACTTACGGTTAAAACTCTTTTTATAAACATAGTTATCTTTAAAGTACGCATGTACATTATCTACTGATATCCAATTTGAAAAAGTTTAAGTTTAGTGCTGACTCACCCAAACTAGGTATTTTTTCCTAGAACGATTTAATGATATTGCAATTAAATAAACGTTTTTCCTGTATCTATGATCACTGAAATTGTCGTTGCCGAAAATTGAAATTGCTTTATCAAATACATGGGATGACTAACACTAATAGGTCCTTGCAAAAAATATGCCCATTAGCATGCATAAATACGTGTTGTTTATTTATTTTGTACCTGTGTGTGTAAGTATATTTGTTTGAATAAGTGGAATCATGATTCAAAACTACAGATTATACACTTCACCTAAGCACAGACTAAAGCCGTAATAGCGACATCTGTTTAATATTATGCATATGTCATGTGTGTATTCTAATAATTTATGATAAATACCACAGACAAATACACACAATGTTACATAGAGCTCAGTGGGAAAATGATTTCCATTCACATAGTGTACTCGGTACGGATTCCACAATAGTGTAGGGCGCATGAATTGGGCTCAGAACTGACGCAATTTGTTTTGCCAACGTCACTTAGTCACTACTTTATAAAGTATTTCGCAAGAAATGGTGCCGCGTCCCCGTTTCAGTTTGTAAACAAACATCGCTACGGTTCCGCAGGTTCGTAACGCGTCTAATAATTTCTGTGCTCATTCAATAATAATATTCCATCAGTGAGTGACAATAAATGCAGCAGTTTTTAATTGACTTACGAAATTATGACTGTGGAACCTTTGTTAGTGCTCAATATGTTCCAGAGCTCGGTAAGTTATAAATTGTTATTTAATTTATAAATGGTTTAAATGAAATGTAGGTACCTAACTGACTGTACCTAAATACATTTAAATGGCTGTTTGTTTACGTGTTTCACGGCTTGTTTTTATTAGGGTCATACACTTTTTATTTTGATGATAATTAACGGTTAAGTACCCCAATATCAACAAGATCCCTTTACGTAGAAGAAATGTAGAGCATTCTGCATTACACGGAGATTAAAATAATAACTGTGTACAACCTACATCACATCACATCTAGATTTTGCACAAAAAATAACTGATTTGATTCTGTGAGTCACAGTGGTCATACAGTTATTGTCTATTAGAAAATAGTACAGTGTATTGTCTATAGTCTATGATGTAAACATTTATTATTCTACGAGCAGCTACGCCCGCTTGCCAAGTATTTTCATGGGTTTTTTTTTTTGCACAGAACCGTAATCTTATAACATCAGCTATCTGCCAGTGAAAGTCCCGTCAAAATTGGCCCAGCCGTTTAAGAGATTAGATTAAAAATACGTTTGTAGTTTCATATGAATGAAGCAAAAAACTGTTATTTAGAAATTACAAACAGTCACTTCAATTTTATTTATTTGTAAAGATTTCTTAATTTTACATACAACAGGATGTTTTATCGAAGCCAATCTCTATCGGCGATTGTATTCAACTATCTGTCTTAAACAATGCGCTTGCACATGCCTACACGTTCATAGTACTTATGAGTACTACGAGTAGTATCCACTTTTAACGGTAGTTACTATTCAAATATCGGGAACTAAGTTCTTCTGTATGAGTACAATGTTGTGGTGCATTCCAGGTTTATAAGCGTTGAGGAAAATGTGGTTTCTGAACTTCGTAGCGTCTGTCGATAGCTACAGGTTTCAACATAAAGGCTGAAATCTGATTTCGTAGCATTTATTTTTTGGAAACAGTTCCAAAGGGATAAAATAATCACAATTATTAGGTGTCTATAGAGGCTTTTGCATGGACAGTGTATTTTTGTGAAAGCCTTAGTTGGTTGACCAAGCTAGCTACTCAAGCTAAATAGGGCTTTTTATTTGAGAATTATGCCTAGCTACAGGTTTCATTATCTAATGCCTACTTATCTGATACTATACTAATGTAACAAAGCTGAAGAGTTTGTTTGTTTGTTTGAACATGCTAATAATCTCTGGAACTACCTACAAGGCAAATTTGAAAAAAATATTTTCGTATGTATATAGCCACATTCATGAGGAAGGCGGCAAGCTATACGGGAACGGGAATAGATGGGATATGCGCGTACGAAGTCGCGGGCAAAAGTTAATAATAAATAAATCAAACGGTTTCGTAAAACTTGTTCGATAGGTATACTTATCTTAGGCTCACTTTAGCAAACCAGAGTTATCTTTGAACTCACAGATAGTTGCTATCATAAGTAACATAATAATCGCTCCAGATTAGCATATCCCCCGATCTCCCCATTCCTATTGCATCGATAGCTTTTGATCGCATACTATATAATATTATTTTGAAGGGCGCTCAGAAACTTTTATTTAGTTTTTATTTCACTGGGAAAGTTTAATTTTAAATCAAATTAGTAACGTCTGGTTGATAATGTTTGATTATAGACTAAAATATCAGTAGAGGAGAAAATGTTATATTTAAAGTACGTTTATAATGATAACTTTGTTTATATGGTTGTATATTCTATGGGGTTTTTCACAGTCATTAGCTTTGTTTTTTCCTCCATAGTAGTTTTATGCCAATATAAACCTGAATACAGAATTATCCTTCTCATATACATTTTCATAACATAAATACCGCATAGTAGCATTATGTGTATGTATACCATAACAAAAACGCTGAAAAATACTTTGGTTTTACTAAAGTTAGTGGTGGTACATACGTAGTTAAGTAAATTAAATGATCGAGTTTCATTAACAAACCCATTTAGGTACGTCTATAGTATGTTTTGAGTTATCATAAGCTAGCTATGAATTCGTTTGGTATCACAAAATTGGAAATACCATAGTGTAAACTGACGATAAAACAGATTTTCCTTGTATTATAATAATTCTTTGACAAAAAAGGTTCATGACACTTACTTATAACTTAACGTGGTACGTTTATCAGAATTTGAGCCAAGTTGCAGGTATCACAAGCCAACTTGGCTCAAATTCTGATATGTATCAATTAGGGAAAAAAACTTTTTCACAAAAAAAAGAAACCGACTTCCAAAAAACACTACAAAGTTCAAAATAACATTAATTTCGGAAGTCGGTGTTTTTGGTTGCTTCTTCGTTATTTGACACCGACTTCCGAAATTAAAGTTATTTTGAACTTTGTAGTGTTTTTTGGAAGTCGGTTTCTTTTTTTTGTGAAAAAGTTTTTTATTTTTCACTTTTTAGTGGTAGTCACTGGAAAGTCACAGGAAAGCAAAAATACGCAATTTCGTATTCATGGATGATTTTTCCACATATTTTTTCCAGCTATTTGGTTTTAATAACCAAACTACGGAACCGATTTTGATAAAATTTCAATGGGACCATTTGGGAAGTATACCCTTTCCAACAAAAAAAGAATTTTTCAAATCGGTTGGCAAGCGACGGAGTTACGCCCGAACAAACATAAAAAAAAAAACAAACATTCGAATTGAGAACCTCCTCCTTTTTTTGGAAGTCGGTTAAAAAGGAAATTGTCATGTTAAAATTTTCGCTATAATTGATGTTAATTATGTTATTGTTACATAATAAACTGTGAAAAGTTAGGTATAGCGTTGATTTAAACGAATAATAAAAACCGACTTCCAAAAAAACTACAAAGTTCAAAATAACTTTAATTTCGGAAGTCGGTGTTTTCGGTTGCTTCTTCGTTATTTGACACCGACTTCCGAAATTAAAGTTATTTTGAACTTTGTAGTTTTTTTGGAAGTCGGTTTCTTTTTTTTTTTGAAAAAGTTTTTTATTTTTCACTTTTTAGTGGTACCCCACACCTAACAACACCACTGGAAAGTCACAGGAAAGCAAAAATATGCAATTTCGTATACATGGATAATTTTTCCACATATTTTTTCCAGCTATTTGGATTTAATAACCAAACTACTGATCCGATTTTGATAAAATTTCAATGGGACCATTTGGGAAATATACCCTTTCCAACAAAAAAAGAATTTTTCAATTCGGTTGGCAAGTGACAGAGTTATGCCCGAACAAACATAAAAAAAAAAAAAAAAAAAAAAAAAAATACAAACATCCGAATTGAGAACCTCCTCCTTTTTTAGAAGTCGGTTAAAAAGAAACACATTAATGTGCTTCTCGCCCGAAATTTCAAATTATACAGACGTCTGGAGTCTAGACAAAACTTTTAGATTATACATCTATAGTATTGTCTAGACAGGCCATGACCCTTTTAATATCTGAGTACTTGAACGCTGAGGTAGACGAATTTCATGAGCATAGGTACTACGAACTTACTGGGTGCGACTTATAGCTGGTGCTAGTGACCCCCTAGCCCCCTACACACAATTACAACTTATTATATTAATTATTTACCTCTCTGCTACCACCAGATTCGTACAACGTCTAATTATGTGGTATAATTATCATTTAATTAATTCAATTTCGGCTACAGACAGGCACATAAAACATTGAACTCTGAAACTTGGAGTTCATGTTGATTTTGATCCCAAATGAATGACTTCTTTAAACAAATCTCCTGTCTGCCAGAAGTTGGCCCCTGTTGCTTGGCTGGGGAGCTAGAATTTGTGAGTGATTGATAAAATCTTACAGGATAGCACGATAAATAAACGTCCTCCATTGAATCCTACTTGGTACATAAACATAACACAACACAAGAAGGTACATTGTTCACAACAACCTGAACGCTGAGAATAGGTATGTCTGGTACCAAGGTGAAACTGACTGTCCAAAGTTAAACGTCGTGAGACGGTTCTCAATATTCAGTCATCCATCAAAAACGTATTCTTGAGCAATTACTTACGAAATAATAATGTACCTAAGTATTTCATTCTATTCATAACAATTGATAATAATCTTATCGTTTATTTTCGTCATTGTTACATTACCAATTAATTCACCGATTAATTTTCTATTAAATGATGTGATAAAATTGTAAATTGTGGATTAATTTGTATACCTATAATTCAGATTATTTCTTATTTTATTCTAGTTTCCCAAAACTAATCTTTATCTGGATTAAAATCAGTAGGGATACCTACTATAGTAATAATTTTTGATAGGAACCAAACGCAGTCAAGAGAATCAAAGAGAAGAATGTTCATTTAAATTATACTACTGCACAAACTAAACTATTATAATACCTAATTGATGATTTTGTTGCTAATGGCAAACCGAGCAAACAAACATGTTTTTATTTTAATTTTGTTGTACAAGCTAATTAGACTATTGGTAAACAACATCATCATGAAATCAGTAATGATGATTCTCAGCAATTATTTCGTGTTTCCGTCTCAGAATAACATGTAATTGTGCAATTGGCGTTATCTGTTTTCTGTTCGTGTAAACACCGTCTACCTATAGTGTATGTTGAACTCTTGTCCAGTCACATTGCCATGGCGCGATTACGCGATGTTTTGGATCTCGTGAAGGACACGGACATCAGAATACTGTCTTTTGTGTGCCTTTATTACTGAAAAACAGATGCAATGACGACCCACTCGACCTTGTTTGTTTACTCATTTTCATAATGTAAGAAAATACACTACCGCTCAAAAGTATTTGGCCACCTACATTGGAAGGCCAAAGCTTTTTGAGGCTGTCATTAGAAACATAGTTGAAAACATAAGTCTAAAATTTAAAGACAATAATGTTGTTGTTTTATGTTTAAGGAATCCCTTTTTTATATTATAAATGCGAAAGTAACTCTGTCTGTCTGTTACGCTAAAACGGCTTAACGGATCATCATGAAATTTGGCAGATATTAAAGCCTGAGATATGGAGAAGAACATAGGCTTTTTACGCGATAACCGCCATCCATGCGGGCGGAGCCGTGGGCCAAAGCTAGTTGCTAATAAATACTATGAAGACGATTAATTTTTCAAACTATTACAAAATATATTTTTCTTTGTGGCAAATACTTTGAGTAGTAGTGTACACTGTGCCACATTAACATAAAAGGTTTGATGTGAACATTTCGTATACATTAAGAAGACGTGAACATGATAAATCGATATCGTTCATGCTTGGCGGCGCAGGCGCAGAGGTTTCATTCTGGACCGAAATCTTTTTAAATTCATGTTCAGCAATATCTCTCGTCACTGTTTTAACAATTTTATTTAAATTAGACACTGATGAATGATTTAAAATGCGGTCAATGTGACATTCATGTTGCATCTCAGTGTCGCTGTCAGTGACTAGTTTAAATAAAATTGTAAAAAATGTGTTTGTATTTTGTTGTTTTCGTAGAAAACATGTTTTATTTATTTATTAGCACTTCGCCCTCGACTTCGACCGCGCGGATTTAGTAGGTACCTACTCCACAAACTTCAACGCCCCCTATACCCCCTTATAAAGATTAGTTTTGGAAAATTAAGCACAACGATTTTCATTTATTACTTACCTAGCCATTTAGACAATGTACCATTTGCGACTGTCGAAATGCCAAAATGTAGGAATTTGATCACGTGACATTTCGATAGCATTCTGTCAATCCCATACATTTTTGACGTATCGACAATCGCCTACGCCACGCCACAGTTGACAGAATCTCACTTGTCTCGAACCCAGGTTCAACGCAACTGTTTACCCCGTTCAGCCCATCAGGGGTTGATTATGCAAAAAATGTTAGGTACCTACACCTGTTTCAATTGTTCATAGCAATCCGACGTAAATTGAAGCAAGCAATAATGTCCTCCCCTAAAAACTAAATCACCCCTGCTTCACCCCTTAAAATGTATGTAGTTTATTTTAGAAAAATCCAAACATTTGTTATTCTTATTGTTTTCGTGTGTCAACTTCATCGGACCAAGCATTAATATGATTCTCCCCAGTTCGCTCAAGCAAGCCGCGACTTTCTTACTTCGAGCATGTTTATTACCGTCGTAACTTTTGTACGAAAGGTCCGATTTAAATAATTTAAAGTGTAATTTACACGGACATAATCAACCTTAATTATCAAACCATTTAAATGGATAAGGATAAATATCATGATACCGAAATCACCACTTTTTCATATCACCAGGGATTTGCTTGAATAATTTGAACAAGAAGCAGTCATGGTGACTTAACCATAATAGTTAGACATATGGTATTGTGGATTTTTTTGTAGATATTGATGACCTCTATAAAACTGTAGTACATCACTTTGCTCTATTGTCAATAGATTTTGCAGCGTACGCGATATCAGGATTTTTTCACACCTTGGGTTACATTATCGAAGTTTTCATACGGATCCCTAACTTTTTTGAAAATATTCTATAGCCTATGTCTATCACGGATAATGTAGTATTCTATCGGAGAATTGTTCAAATCGGTCCAGTAGTTTCGGAGCCTATTCATTTCAAACAAACAAACAAATCTTTCCTTTTTATAATATTATTATTATATTAGTTTAGATAATGTCCAGTCTTTGCTATAAACATGCAAACACATATTCACGTGCGTCTGCGGATGAACACCAAGTTCTTAAAAAATCATGAGCACCTTTAAATGTTTGAATGAACCGAATCAACATTTAAATGCTTCTTACTTGAGAGGTTGGTTTTCAATACGCAATTTATCGGCCGCGAAATTGCCAAAATACCTAATAAAATACTAATGAGTTTAATAAAACATTTAACTGGTTTTGATAAACGATCACAGATCCGTGTCGTGATCGTCACACTAACGATTTGGTGTCTGATAATAAATTTAAATAAATTAAGTTGCACCAAACGAAAGTGTTGTGGTAATACATAATAGCATGCGCCGCTTCCGGGGCTGTGGCTGCGAGGTGCGCGCGGCGGCGGCGGCGCGCGGCGCGGGCGCACCACGCGTGGGAACCGTGTAGGCTCCACGGAGTTCCCACGTCCCATTGTCTCTGATCGGCTCACGGCCCAACCTTTGACACATCAGACATCATATTCGACCTAAAAACCTGCAGACAGGTAAAGTAGTTACACCCCTGTTATTGTTATAAAGTACACGGTCATGATATAGCGCTATGATGAAACTTTTAATATTACCTAAGAAGGTACATCTATTTCGACACGCACAAATTTAGCTTATTGTAAGATTTTAATATATAATCTCGATCACGTTTTGTTGTTTATGAGACGAATACCTATATAATATTTCCGATAAGATAAAAGGATAGCAAGCAAGGTAGGTACACGAAAAAGTACCTTATGCTTCTGCAGCTTTAGTTTTAAAATGTTATCGTGTGCTGTGTTATGTAATTATTGTTTTAATGTGTGTAGCGAAGACAATACGGTTTGCGTGGACGGCGCCAAGGTCGGGGTCGTTGAACCTATTGACGTGTTTCAGCAAGAGGCGCCGGGCGACGCGCCGCGGCCCCCGGCGCCCGCACTTTGAAATAAACTGTCGATAATACAACACCCTGCGATAACTAGATTACTTACCACGATAACTTTACAGTTTTTACAACGAAACATTTTTAAAATAGTAAGTAAGTAGGTAAGTACTTACCTACTCTCAAACCATGAAAACCTAAATAATAAGTACCTATAAGTACCATAAGTCCATAAGATGCTTGCTTGTTTTTTTGGAGGTTTCGATTTTTTTTTGGTAAATACCTGCCAGCCATGCCATTTATTTTGATGATTTGGTATTACTTTCGACAAATAAACTCTACTTACCTGTTTTGATAGTTTCATGAATATCAATCAGATAATAAGCCTTGTTTATGCAAATATTCTTACCCAACACAAGTAACATAATGCGATGAAATGATCATGCCTTTTTATTTTTGAGTATGTTGGCGCCTCATAATTAAGCGTGTGTATTGTGATAGTTGTTAAATGGCGGCGCACAAAAGCGCGGACTATCAATATTTGTATATCTATCATATCAGTGACGTCTTTCACCCGGCGCGGGCGGCGGCGCGCGGTTGCGACGCGCCATGTTTGTTCAACCGGCCTCACTAATACTCGCGTAGTTTTGTGGCCTCATCGCTCTCATTGTGTTCGCCGTCAATCAAAATATCATTTATTGAAACGACCGGCTTTACTCAACACGGCCATTGCCACTAGTTGACAAAGTTTGTTTGTAACGCCCCCTTGTACTGGATGTGGATCTATAGTTTCTAGTTGCTTTATCGGGGTTTTTGTTTTTAAGGCGCTGTGAGCAGCTAAAACTGAAAAATTGCTGGTTTCCTAACGAAATTTTAGCCAAATCTGATTAGTTTCAAGCTGCAGAAAAAATATATGTTGAATTTAACTATATTTCCAAGAACCCTGTTGTTTCTGTTACATGTTTAAAAATAAAATCCTCGATAGAAATGATCGTCAAAATTACTTACCTCTAACTTTGATTTTAAAAAAAAAAACCCGTATTTCTAGCCTAATTATGCCGGTAAAATTTATAACAAATAATGAATCGAATGTTAATGCAAAACGTTGTTGATATTGAGATTATTATATCTCAACTTAGTTTTGAGTAAATCAATAAAATGCTTCATATTTGGCAATAAATTGCAAGCATTGTGTCGTCGCGCTTCTCTTTCTTTTCTATACAGTCTGAGAGTGACCGAGTTTTTGCTATGATAGCGCCTTAATGATTGTCTACTTTTTAACTGGATTGACCGAAGTGTTCCCCTGTCTATGTAACTTAATATCCAATTCTGGATGTAGTGATGACATTCAATCCGCCTTTATGTCCCGCTTTGCAAGCCACGTACATTTAGTCACCGACAAACTTCAGGGAAAACTCTACCACCACGTTGACCAAAAAATCGAAATCATATTCAATTAAACATAATTATAAACTTACTACCTACGTGGCGTAGCATTTCAGGCTGAAATGCCATGAGATGTTGTGTTCATTGTTAAATAAGAATTTCACATCCTGCTGCCAAAAGTATACTATTACTGCTGACAAAAGTATACATTGGCTTTGCGTGGACGTGAAAATCATAAATATCTCAGTGGGAACGTAAACACCGAAGTACCTGCGTGTACCCACGTCGGCCCTGAGCTTACCAGCCACACTGCTCACCAACTATGACAAGTGGCGCAATGTTCCCCAGTTCTCGCCATTACATACACCGTCAGATTTAGTTACTATCGCGTGGGTTTTCTCACGTCGTTTCCTTTCATAGTTTCATAGTGGGTGATAATAAATTAAAAACGTGTAGGTACGTAAATACTGTTACGTGTACGATATACGTTTGCATCAACGTAATTCCTTATATCATTTAATGTTCTGAAATAAACACGTAGAATCTTCGAATCCTACTGAATGGACCGTTCATCTGTTGTGTTTCTCTGAAAAGTACTTCTAAAGCAAAACGCAGGAATTCGAGCTTTCATGACGCATATTTTCTGCAGTCAGACTCTGCCATAATACATATTGATATTTCTTTTCGTATGAAAATTCAGGGAAACATGCAGTCATTGTATTGTCGGTATGGCCCCCGTTGTAGCCCGGTCGGTATGCTCTCGAGTTTATCTGAAAACAGTATTATTTTATTTTATTTATATTAATTAAAAAACGCAAGACACACAAGACCTTTCTATCATGAAAAATACTTATTAATTTACACATTAGTAGGAGACAAAATGTCAGTCATAGCGCTCTTGATATGTAAATCACTGCAGTTTTCCTAGTAGATGTCAATAAAATCATTACTTACTTAATTGAAAAAAAAATTAAAACGACGAATTGTTGTAGCTTTGGTGAGCTATAAAAATATCACGTTCGGTAACAAAAAGTTGAATCAGAACACGTTCTTAGTAGATCGTATACCTACACGCATATTTGCGCAGACCTTGAAGCAACTCACCATGCCATACCGGTGACTGACCGTCGGCTGGCCGGTTACTGACACCCATCGCAAAAACTCCACGCCAAATAGCATGGATAATAAAATAACGTACATGTGAAAACAACACACTTGGAGTGGTGCTTAGACCCTTGGACCTTGCCTTCCGTGATAGCTGGCTGACACGTGATGAAAAGCGATAATGTGATCGACGATGGAGGCGCTTGCCTAGAAGTAACAGGTTTCTTCTGACCTGTTCACTCTTGACTAAAGACAAAAGTTGTAGACATCAGGAAACACACCCGGCAGGGAATTCCACTCCTGCTGTACGCACAATGAAAGTGTCCAAAACGTTTTGTGCGAATGGAAGTAATGAAATTGTATAGGTCAATCAAAGTCCTCGCAACATTTTAATTATACTTATGTAGGTATATCTAATACTCTAAAATCGGAAATTTTAGAGTTAAAGTTTCCCTTGCTGATCTAGTATCGAACGAGCAAGGCACCGGATGTTATCAACTGACTGCAACAAAACAACTTGTTTTTAGAAATGAAAACCACAATTTGATTATTATTTTGTTTTTATAGGCACTTACTTATTTTTGTTCGTCTGTTTCCGTACCTACACCATATTAGGATCGAGGCGAAAGCACGTCCTGTAGAGATAAAATCCGAAGTTGGTATTATACTTATTTATCAGGGCGCCACACTCTTCTGAAAAGCAGTTGACTACCTATTACTCATTTATGGAGTTGTTGTTTACCTGTTGCCCTAAAACGGTGAGCTCATTTCACTGTTGACAAAATTTCATAAGTACCTAAACGGAAAAAATATTAACATAAAAATTCAAGCTCTATTTTGAAAACACGTACCTACTACGTGTTTTTGTTTTTTCTAATATTATTGCTAATCTAAAACAACATCAATCAGCTGAATGCATCACAGGCAGGAAGTCGTATAAGTAACAAAGATCGCATCATCGTCCCGTTTGTTCTATTCCATGGGTTCTAATCAGGATATTATTATCTCGTAACGTTTCTAGCTAACAGAGATAAACAAAATCAATAATTTATAGTATGTAAATGTTTTGTCCAAATTATTGTAATCGCATTGTTTTGGTGTGTATTTGTGTATGTGGTTGCAGGCCGCGGTCGGGTATTTCCGGTGTATATGCTGTGTGATGTGTTTGTGTCAGAGCGGAGTCCAGCGGAATATTCTTGGAGCTGTTTGCCCCGACTCGCGAGCGATGCTGCCCCGTGTTTACTGTTTACAATCATTGTACCCTGCACACTGCACACGCACATTATTTACTTTGTGGTGAACTGTAAATAACAAACTGTTTCATGATTCGCCTTTCATTACATTTCATTGTGCTCCATTGTCAAGAGATGTTTCGTGTCATCTTTAATGTTATGCTATCAGGACTGTTATGTTATTTCATAACAAGCTATCAAAATATCACGTTGTCTGTTTAAAAAATTATGACCTCTAGATATAAAACAGTTTGAGCGTGAGTAAAATCGTGTGCTATGTTTACAAACACGACCTTCTGATAAATAGGTTATCAAGTGCTCACGTTGAATTTCTGTTTTATTAACCGGATGAATGAATAAGTCGGGAAAGGATCAGAATATCTTGGGTGCGTTTTTGCGAGAATGACGATATTGTTTACTGCGAGCGGAATTCGAAGAATGAAACACTAGTATACTCTGGCGTGTTCTATTATTAGTGGATGATGAGCTGCGTGATGGATGGATGACGCGGCCTCGCCGACGAAGGCGCGGGCGCCGCGTCGCTGCAGCTTGGCGCGGTGCCGCGCCGGCGCACCCCGCTCGTCGCCGCGCGCTTGTGACTTCTACATCACGAGACCCAGGCCGCCATATACTACAGGTTACTTACGTTAGGTGCATGTTGGACACATCTGTATTTAATACGTATACAACAATTATGTTACACATGCCTTATCAACCACGAGTTGACGTACCTACCTACGTTTCGCGTACCAGTGATGTAATTTTGTTCTGATCGCATGATACAAACTGAATGAACGCTATTTTTATTACAAAACCGTCAGATTATGATGATTTTAATCAAACTTTTCGATCAGAAAGTAAGTTCTTCTAGACTGGAGCCATAACATCAGCCAAGATGTTGAGGCGATCACGGTAGGAGGGGTTCACATCGGCGTCGGGTCGACGATCAAGTATCTAGAACTCGTTCTCGACAGCCGATGGAACTTTGTCGAGCACTTCCGACGTTTGGCTACCAGACTGGGGTGGGCCGGGGCTGCCTTCAAGCGGCTTCTGCCCAAGGTGGTCCAAACACCTCCTACCGGAGGCTTTATGCGGGGATCGTGCGGTCCATGGCCCTTTATGGGGCACCAGTGTGGGCTCTGGAGCTAAAAATGCGTCCAGCCCGACAGCTGAACGCGTCCCAAAGGGTCATAGCCATCCGGATCCGACTGGCCCGGGGATACCGCACGGTCTCAGGCAAGGCGGCGAACCTCCTTGCCGGATTGCCGCCGTGGGATCTAGAGGCCAGATCCCTCACGCACGTCTACGCGTGTCGCCGCACGTGAAGGCGCTACGCTACGCCGCGCCGGGACGAAACTCCGCTGCCGCGGCAAATGGCAGCGTGGTGGACGGAGCTCCGGCAAGATACCATGGTGGTATGGAGTCAGCGACTGTCGCAATCCAGTGCAGGGCACGCCACAATTGAGGCGATAGTGCCCCTCTTTGAGGAGTGGCTTGAGAGGCGCCACGGCGTCCTCACCTTCCGCCTGACGCAGGTACTCACCGCACACGGTTGTTTCGGGTGGTACCTGTTTCGGATTCGGCGGGAGGAACCGTCCGGGTGTTTTCACTGTGAGGATCGCCCGGAGGACACGGTGGAGAATACGGTGGAGGTCTGCCCTGCTTGGGCGGAGCACCGCCGAGTCCTCGTCGAGGCGATCGGCGGCGGCGACCTCTCGCGTCCGGCCCTGGTTCAATCCATGGTCCGGAGCGAGGAGGCATGGGAAGCCGTCTGACCCTCCTTCTTCGAAGCAATAGTGCTAGTGAAGGAGGAGGCAGGCCGCGTGAAGGAGAGACAACCCTCACGCCCCAGCTGCCGCAACATAGGGAGACGCACCGGGCGTCGGGAGTCGCAGGGCGATTTCCAGCCACCGTAGGCGCGGGCCTGCGGACGGCGACGGTGACTCGCCGTCCGATCAAAGCCAGGCCCGGGTCGACGGCGCGTTGTGTCCCACGCGCGCCTCAAAGAGATATCAGTAAGGAGAAGGGGCTCGTTAGGGCCAGAGCCTGCTATGTTGCGGATTTTGTTCGAAAGAGTTACCGCGGCCCTGGAAAGCAAAAGGCACTACGAGGAGCACGGATGGTTTTTAGTCGGGACACTCCGTCCCGCTCCACTCAGAGCGGCAGGAGTCATTTTGATGATTTCCCTTTCCCATCCAAAAAAAAAGATGCAGAGGCGGAAGTCAAATAGGCACATTATTGATTTGCTGAAAACTTAATTCCTGACTATTCATTTTGTTTCATAAATAAATAAACGGACCAACGCGAACGTTTACAAATTGTTTGTAGGTACTACATCTACTGTAATATATGATACGTGCACGCGCCACGCACACGAGCCCTGGCCCGTCTGACTGCTGCTCTATAAATTGTCACGACAAACAAAATTACGTTAGCAGATTTTTTAGGTTACTGGCGTCACAATTTTTTTGTCAGAGGACTGACAGAACAATAAAGATATTATTTATAATAGGGTCAGGTTAAAAACAGAGCGCGTGAGTTGTGAATGTGACAAGGCGACTGATTTGGTCGCGCGGGGCTGCGCCTACGCAGCCAGTGATTCATTCGTTTGGCCGCGCAACGGTAAACATTACCCTAATTACTGTACACTAGTGCAATGCGAACCGACCTAGCTGTAACCGAGGAATGTAAACGTGATCAGCTGCGTAACGATGACATAATATGTACCTGCACACACACAGGATGAGCCGCCAAAATTATGCGTTACGTTGGCCCAGTAGGGTGTCGAACAAACTAGTGAGATCTAGGTACTTCAGTAAGCTAATTAGTCACTTCTTTGATGTGTACATATTCATAATATTATGAATAACATTATAATTAAATATTTTAATTAAGTACTATGCCAGATAAACAAACATAATTGGCATATATATTAGAATATTATCATAAAACTCAATGTATCTATGTCCATATATGTACTGTGGGTGAACCTTAAATAAATAAATAACACAGTTAGAAGCCCCTATTAAATAATTTGAGGTTCACTGATTGTACGACCCCCCAAATGAAGAGCACAACAAAAAAATGGCCCCTAGTGCCCGGCAGCGCGTCTACCCTTGACTCCGGTAGCGGTCAAGGTTATGACGATGCAAGGGGTGCTAAGAATCCCCGGAGTGGATACGGCTACCGTAAAAAACACCGACGACTGGACCTGGCAACATTAAACACGATAACACTCCGGACCGACGAGAAGATCACCGAACTTGAGGAGGAATTGAGCAGGTTGCGATGGAGTGTTGTGGGATTGTCTGAAGTCCGAATAGAGGGGGAGGACACGACAATTCTCAAATCCGGCAACCTGTTCTATTTCCGGGAGGGTGACCAGAAGTCCCAGGGTAGTGTCGGGTTTTTCGTCCACAGGTCCCTCGTGTCCAATGTGGTGAGGATCGAGAGTGTGTCGACCAGGGTGGCGTACCTTATACTCAGAATATCGTCAAGATATTCGTTGAAGGTCATACAGGTTTACGCCCCAACCTCAACACACCCCGACGACGAAATAGAGACCATGTATGAGGATATATCCAGAGACATGCATGGTCATAAAACTCATTTCACCGTGGTCATGGGGGACTTCAACGCGAAACTGGGCAAACGTGACGGTGACGAGCTGCGAGTGGGGCAATTTGGATATGGACGTCGGAACCACCGGGGACACCTACTTGCCAGTTTTATGGAGAAGGAGGGCCTCTATATGATGAACTCCTTCTTCAGAAAACGTGAGCACAGGAAGTGGACCTGGCAGAGCCCCGACGGTGCAACTAAAAATGAGATTGACTTCATCATGTCGACGAAGAAGCAGATATTCAATGATGTCTCTGTGATCAACGCGGTGAAAACCGGAAGTGATCACCGCATGGTAAGAGGCACATTGAATCTAAATATCAAGCTGGAAAGGTCTCGACTGTTGAAGTCTACGCTCCGTCCAGCACAGATCCAGATCCAAAACTCCGAAAGCTTTCAGCTCGAACTTCAAAATCGTTTCGAGTGCCTAGGGAGCTCCGTGGACGAATACAACGATGGGTTCGTGGAAACTGTTCATACGGTCGGGTCTAAGTTCTTCAAGACTCGCCGTACAGATAAGACCAAGAGGCTCTCTGATCCGACTCTCAAGCTCATGAAGGAGAGGCGGGAGATGATTCTGCAGTCTTCAGACGATGCGTGCAAAACTGCAAATACCGGCAGCTCAATAGACGGATCTCCAAGTCCTTGAAAAGCGACCTCCGCCGCTTTAATACTGAAAAGATTAAAGACGCGATAGAGCGGAATAAGGGCTCCAAGGTCTTTGCAAGAGATTTGTCTATTGGGCAGAGCCAGCTCACAAAACTGAAGACCGACGATGGCAGAACCATATCCGCCAAATCGGAGCTTCTGAGGGAGATCGAGACATTCTATGGACAGTTATACACGTCAATGACCAAACCCGCAGCAAATCTAGCGAACGACCCAAGAGCTAGATTGACCCGGCATTATACCGAAGACATCCCGGACGTCAGCCTGTATGAGATTAAGATGGCTCTGAAGCAGCTTAAAAACAACAAGGCGTCGGGTGAGGACGGAATCACGGCCGAACTCCTGAAGGCGGGTGGAAAACCAGTCCTTAAAGCCCTTCAGAAACTGTTCGATTCCGTCATACTCGAGGGGAAAACGCCACAAGCTTGGAGCAGAGGTGTGGTGGTACTCTTCTTTAAAAAGGGCGACAATGCCCTGCTTAAGAATTACAGGCCCATCTCACTTCTGAGCCATGTCTACAAGCTGTTTTCCAGAGTCATCACAAACCGTCTCGCACGCAGGTTTGACGACTTCCAGCCTCCCGAACAAGCCGGATTCCGGAAAGGCTTCAGCACCGTAGACCACATACACACGCTGCGGCAGGTTATACAGAAGACCGAAGAGTATAATCTGCCCCTCTGCTTAGCGTTTGTGGACTACGAGAAAGCCTTCGATTCGATCGAGACTTGGGCTGTGCTGCAGTCTCTCCAACGGTGCCAGATCGACTATCGGTACATCGAGGTGCTGAAGTGTTTGTATGAAAACGCCACCATGTCAGTCCGACTTCAGGATCAGACATCAGAACCTATCCTCCTGCAGCGGGGTGTGAGGCAGGGAGACGTAATTTCTCCGAAACTGTTCACAGCCGCAATGGAGGACGTCTTCAAGGTTTTGGACTGGAAAAGGCTAGGCATTAATGTCAATGGCAAGTACATCACTCATCTTCGATTTGCCGACGATATAGTCGTCATGGCTGAGACCACGGAGGACCTCAGTACAATGCTCGATGACCTCAGTAGAGCTTCCGAAAGAGTGGGTCTTAAAATGAACATGGACAAAACCAAGGTCATGGTAAATACCCATGTAGCACCCACTCCTATCAAGATTGGAGGCTCTTCACTCGAAGTTGTTGATGAGTACGTCTACCTGGGACAAACGATCCAGCTAGGTAGGGCTAACTTCGAGAAGGAAGTCAACCGTCGAATCCGACTCGGATGGGCGGCGTTCGGGAAGTTGCGCGGTATCTTCTCGTCTCACATACCACAGTGTCTCAAGACGAAAGTCTATGACCAGTGCGTGTTGCCAGTGATGACCTATGGACTCGAAACGTGGTCGCTCACAATGGGCCTCATCAGAAGGCTTAAAGTCACCCAAAGGGCAATGGAGAGGGCAATGCTCGGACTTTCCTTGCGTGATCGAATCAGGAATGATGATATCCGCAAGAGAACCAAGGTTACCGACATAGCCCGAAGGATCGCCAAATTGAAGTGGCAGTGGGCAGGGCACATTGCTCGCAGAACAGATGGTCGATGGGGCCGAAAAGTTTTGGAGTGGCGACCGCGTACCGGAAGACGCAGTCTTCCGGTAGAAGACGCAGCGTTGGAAGGCCTCCCACAAGGTGGACCAATGACCTGGTGAGGGTCGCGGGACTCGCGGGTAACCGATGGATGCGAGACGCACAGGACCGGTGGCTGTGGCGACACTTGGGGGAGGCCTATGTCCAGCAGTGGACGTCTTTCGGCTGATACGATGATGATGATGATGATGATGATGATTGTACGAGCATCGCCACATGACATTAATTGTTTTTGTTTTTAGTGATTTTATTACATCCCGTGTGATTCGTCCATCTACCGGCTACATCTCAGTGTACGTACACTGATCGTCAGATTAGTTGGAGATTGAAATCGTTATTTATTTAATGCTTTGTAAAAACCAACATAAACTAAATGAGGTTATTGTGTATTATTGGTACCTGCGCAGATATCTAACCGTTAATGATATAAAGTGTCATTTCCGTAAGTGATGTCCAGCTTATATGCCTATATGGTTTACCCAGTTATTAGCATTCCTTACTAATGGAGACGTGGGCAAAGTCTATTGAATAGTCATATAAAACGGTTTCTGCGTAGGTTGTGTGCACTTGAAGTCTTGAACAAACAAAGAAGGTTAACTTTCCATCTTTTTGTTACAGCATTCAAGGTCTGTGATGCTTACAGAACAAACAAGTGCATAATAGGAAATACAAAATATAAATAGCCTTACACACTAGACAAAAACGCTATGCCTTTTATGTCGAGTATTTTGCGCCGATGCGGTATATGCGGATGCGTGCGCTACGGCCTTGTGCACTATTTAGAATCATGCAACGCAAACGCAGTAATAAACGTAATGATTTCTATGATATCGTCAGCAGTCTGTAAACATTAGCTGTTTATGCAAGCTGCAATCCTTGAAGAAAGTGTTATTTTGATAAAATAAAGAAAGAACACAAAGATCAACATAAAACGAGTGTATTTTCCTCCACTAAAATGAATTAGTGGGGCAGAACAAACTCCAAAAATGTGGCCTGTCACGGCTGTCACTCTGTCCCACAATTGGGGCGGCTAGTGGGGCAAATAGTATAATTCAAATGTTGGAACTCCATATTTATTATTCTGCTTGAGTAGGTAACAGGCAGGGGCCCTGGCATGTAACCATATAATGCAACAAAAAATAACATCAAATTTCCATGATTTCTCGGAATCCTTGACATGTGGGCTTATCGTCTTCTCAGCTATTACTAATTATTAAGCATAATACATTAACATTATTTTGTTAGTGTACTAACATGTTACATCACATCACAGCTGATAGAAAATATTTCTAAATATATATACAAGTACATACCATACCTACTTCTAAATATGCAATGCGCCGACATTAGGTAATCGCTCCATTACGTGTGCACAGGCATTGGCATTGTCATTAATAAGCACACATGAAGGATTACTCATACGCACGTCAATCCGAACAATTGATGTCGTAATCATAACTCTCCTTTTTAATACAATAAAAATGAAGGAATGTTATTATCAGCCAACCAATCACTATAAAACTTCCTAATAACAGTGTTAAAACTAATAGAATGCATAACAATTTGCGAAGTACGCAGGTAATGAATGATACAATGACGCAGTCATCGACAAACCTTGTTTAAAACATTGTAGCGGCATTCATGCCGCCACAAAAATCAACGTAGCAGAATCAACATCACAACAAATGAGACTCGCAGCGCCATCTATCTCGACAGCTGCGAACTAACTGACAAAATCCTAAATCGCGATATCAGAGTTTACCGTGCGATTAGAACATATGCAAAGCCCGAATATCAACTCTCGGGCAGTTGCCCACCAGACACAAACAACCGTCTGGTCGGAGGATCCTCCCTTTTCAATGGAGGTTTGCGGGACTTTACTCTCTGTTCCACTACCTCCAAACTGGTGACTCTCGACATTGGACGTCAGCGCAGCCTTCGTGCAGCTACCTCCATCATGACGTCATCATCATCATCACTTCTCCTCATCTTGACCTCAAGCTCTCGAGCAAGCGAGTCATACAGCCAGCCAGTACCCTCGGCTTCTACGGGTATCCTGACCACCAGCATGCAGCGGACGCGCATTCCTGGTCAGCATCCTCAGCCTCTATCATCAACCTCTTCAGCGACCTTGGCAAGCACACTACACTTTCGGCCAGTCACATGAAGAGCCTTGAAAAACCTCTCCTGGTCGACGCCAGCAGTCACGTCAGCACGTCGCACAGCTCCGACCCGCCATGGCAAGCACACTGCACCTTCGGCCAGTCACATGAAGAGCCTTGAAGAACCTCTCCTGGTCGACGCCAGCAGTCACGCCAGCAGCAGCATCGGGGCACCGCAGACAGTTCTGACTCACCGTGAACTCTGCGACGCAGACAGTTCCGACTCACCGAGAACTCTGCGACTTCCGGTTCCGACTCACTGGAACCAACCTTCCACTGGCCTGGCAAGCATCTCAAGATGTATGGACGACTCATCCACTATCGACCTCCGGTCTCCGGAGGGGAGTGATGTAGCGGCATTCATGCCGCCACAAAAATCAACGTAGCAGAATCAACATCACAACAAATGAGACTCGCAGCGCCATCTATCTCGACAGCTGCGAACTAACTGACAAAATCCTAAATCGCGATATCAGAGTTTACCGTGCGATTAGAACATATGCAAAGCCCGAATATCAACTCTCGGGCAGTTGCCCACCAGACACAAACAACCGTCTGGTCGGAGGATCCTCCCTTTTCAATGGAGGTTTGCGGGACTTTACTCTCTGTTCCACTACCTCCAAAACATTAATTCATCAGGCGTTACCCGCGCGGCCACGTTACAACAAACAAGCAACGTTCACCTTGTTTACTGTTGAGACGAGTTACCGGAAATGCTCGGCTGGCTGTTTTGCACAAATTGCTTCAGTCGTTTTGGCAATATTCCTGTAAATATTTCGTCATTCGCAGCGTTAGTAGCGCGCAGCGTGCGTAGCGTCCTTGCGCCGGCAGGTGAGATGGGTGGATAGTAATGGCTGCTGCATTCTACATCTTATAGATAATGTGCTGTTAGCTACATCGGTTTATATCTGCGTGCTCTTGGGTTTTGCTTGTTTGCGTTTATTTCTGCGTGCGCTTCGGTGTCGAGTCCGCTTTTAGCCGCGCAGACGCCGCCGCCGCCGCCGTGTCGATGCATCGCGCCAACAATACCACGACTTACTTTCTTATAATCTTTTTTCAAATTCCATTCCGATTGATACAACAAGACTTCTTTGATTCTGCTTATGCGTAGATAGATACCAAAATCTTCCAGGCACTGTGCCAGCGCGGTCATTGATCACAGTTAGGGTTTGATGCTTGCTACATTAATGTCCATGGAATCGCTTAGTTTGGGGATGAAAGAGCTGAACGTCATTTGATTTCTGAGAGGAGTATTTTTAAGCGCCTTTGTTGCATTTTGTGCGTCCCTGTAATGGTGGTGGGCGCCGTTTCAATGAAAATATATAAATAAAACAAGTAGACGCTGCCCTGTACCCCCATGACCCTGACCATCGTCCCGACGTGCTCGACATTGCTCTTCTAAAGAATGTTAGCCTTTTTTTTATGGTTGGGAAATCATCAAATGACTTCTCCCGCTCTGGGCAGAGCGGAAGGGAGTGTCAGACTCTTACTGACTAAAACCCGTCCGTGCTCCTCCTAGTGCCCTTGCTTTCCAGGGCCGCGGTAACTCTTTCGAACATAGTCCGCAACTCTGGCAGCCTCTGGCCCTAACGGGCCCCTACTGCTATGCTGACATCTCTTTGAGCCGCGCGTGGAACACAACGCGCCGTCGACCCGGGAAGAATGTTAGCCTACGGCTGCATTCAGTGGAGGCAGTGAACGAGCTTAACTCGGACCACCGGCCCGTTATCCTGGAGCTTGCTCCCAGATCGGGACCCATGGACCCCTCCCAACCCCCGCCTTCCCAAGTGATCACTGACTGGAGAAAAGTAAGCGAAAAGCTGAAAATCACCACGTCGCCTCACTTGGACAAGATCCCTGACGTAATCGAGTCTCGGCGGCCGTGGTCGGCTCTCTCACGGATCACGTGCAATCCGTCCTGAGTGAATGCTCAAAGGAGGTCCCGGCGATGAGTGATCACCGCTGGATACTCCCGGACGAGGTACGTGCTCTCTTGACCGCGAAGAAAGCGGCCGTCCTTGCCTATACATCCTTTCCCTGCCACAGTAACAAATTTCACATGCGCTACTTACAGCGTAAAGTAAGTCGCACCATTGCTGAACTGCGTAACAGTCAATGGGATACGATGCTTGGCGACCTCACACCCAACCACCTGGCATTCTGGGAACTCCAGAGGAAGTTACGCGCCTCTGAAGTTTCAACTATGCCTCCCCTCAGTCGCCCCAATAACACCATCGCCTTCGAGGACGATGAAAAAGCTGAATCGGCCGACAGCCTAGAGTCCCAATGCTTCCCCAGTACCTACCCGGTTGACCCAGCCCACCTCGCTAAGGTGGACGCTGAGGTCGAGCGTAGGACCTCGGGATCCCTCCCGTCGAGACCGTCTCGTGCTCATCATACGAGACTATTCGTCGAATCGCACTCTTCTGTATCGTATCGAAGGTGCGCTTTCCTCCCCCCCTATTCGAGCCGGTGTCCCTCAAGGAGGCGTGCTCTCCCCTCTATTTTTCACGCTGTTCACTAGCGACATTCCCAAAAGTAAGATATAAGATAAATCGTGTGAATTATGTTGAATTAGACGTTGTTTACATAAATTATAGTTTTCATTTAGACAACAACATCTTGCACCTATTCCAAATAATTATTGATGAGTGATACATTTTTGTCCAGATTTTATCGAAGGTCGTCACAAATCAGCTTTGTGGCGATAAACATTTAAACAACTCTGCCGATTGTATTGTATCACAGATAAAACCTGAAAACAGATTCCGAAAGTTCGGGGGGCGAAACATGGCATCATCGAATAAGAAGTTATTAGAATAAAGCGTGCTGGGGAGTTGATTGAATGTCTCCCTTCACTTCCACGTGCAATTGTTGTACTTCGTCATCGTGCTTGATTTCATTTTATACTACGATAATGGAAAATTTCATTCCTTTTCCGTGCTCACCATTATTTTTTCTTGTAGCTGATAAGCGGTTAATGTAGTAAGTTCAGTATAGCGTATAGTATAAACCACGTGTAAGCGCGTCGGACGCACCATTTTATATAGCTTTATTTATCTACACGTACAATAGCCAAGGAACACGGAGACGTTATGTAACAGAAGATTAGGTTTACGGCCTTTCAGAGCTGTGAATAATCGATAAAGTATACACGATGGCATGTACGTGCAAATATCTTGCACTCTTATCGCCATACACGTGCTTCCACTTTACTATGCTACAATACTACTTGCACTATTGTGAGAGCGACGTAGCTGTTAGTAATTTGCTTGACAGCCGATAACACGTTTCCTATATTTGATTTATGTGATTGTGGCATATTGGGAATATTGTTTGATCAATTATCCCACTCGTGCCGACTGCCCGCATGCTCTCTATTGCACCGCCAGGGAGAAGCGTGGGAGTCAACACAACGCTCTGAAACATTTCTCATAGGGTTCCTTATACTGTATGTAGTTAATGCCGCCAATATTCGTTTTACTATGTATCAAACTTAATTGCTTCGTTTCTCTTGTAATGATCCAACGTTCATTCATATAATATCGAGTGAAAATGCTACGTTCGTTAGTACACTTAGAGAGGGACGCCGACATACAAATTCACATTTTTAAATATAAATGTGTTAAGATACGGCCGGATATGTACTGTGAGGCTGGGTTCACCCAAGGTGAGCAGACGGCGAGGCGGCGGGCGAGACGCTAACCGACCTCTACGCTCGAGTTACTAAATTAAATCATGTCTTTTATGGAAATTCAATACTGTCTGGCTAACACAATGGACATAAAGAACGGTATTACTAAAGATGTATTGTACTAGAACGCAAATCTTTATAAATCCAGTCTAAGACGAATGAGGTTCGCAAGAAAAGGTTCCGTACCATTGCATTTGTTTAATTGCTTCGGTTGAGAAAAATATAGGTAATAAGTACGGCCACAGAGCTTTTGCGATTTGAGCGAACTGGGCAGAATCTTAATGCTTGGTCCGATGATGTTGAAACAAGACAAATCCGCGTGGACGAAGTCGCAGGCAAAATGGTATTTGGTGTAAAAATAATGAATTTATAATGTCAATTATGCAACCAGTAGAATGTAGGAGAATGGAGGAAAAAATAAAAATACTGTAGGTACCTACCTCCTTATTAAGGTAAGGTCAAATACTCGTTTATTCTGCGAACTTAGTCCGGAGTTTGAAACCCACATCCTTGTCTGCACGGAACAAAGAAATATCAGTGCTCCGGTTAATCGCTGATAGTTATTATTCGTCATTATATCAATTTCTTGCTACATACAGCCATAAGAATTGAGTCTTGCATGCGAATTGTATTAATCCATGTGTCCAATTTCCTATAAGTATTACTGTGTGAAAATAACATTCAGTTTCGGAAAGGAGACGGAACCGCTTTCATATAATCTTGGGCCTATGTATAAGGATGAGAGTGGTGTCAATCAATAGATTATATATATAATATATTATCAACCAATCTCTGGAAATTCTGCAGATTTTGGCAATCTGAGAGCAGAGATAGATATATAGATTTAGTATAATATTGCGCCTACATTACAGCATGAAACGGAATAATGCCCGAAAAAAAGTTTTTACTAAAAACATGGGTACACTGGCCGGTATCATCAACCTATCTTTTTTAAATATCCTTGGCAGGAGGTATATAATGTCGTGTCATAAATAAGTTCTGTCATTATGATTTGTCAGTGTTCATGTGTTCATCAACAATAATTAGGTAACTGTTTGACATAAAACAATCAACCTTTCTAAAGAATACGTCATTATTGACAACAACATTGTTGCAGGTTATTCGTGACCTAAACTGTTTTTTAGATAACTCGTTTACTCGTCTTCTAGACAGATCACATTTAGTTCAATTCTATTTTGTTTTTGCTATTTGTTAAGCGGCAATAGAAATACGCAATCTTGTGAAAATTTAAACTGTATGCCTATTACGGTTCATGAGATAGGTAGTCCGCTGACGCACAGGCTATGTAATAGAGTTCCGTCGGTTACCTTTTTAATACGGAACCGTAATAAAAACGTGTTGCTACTACCCCAAGTAACTTGGGACAAAGCAAGGGCAGGAAGAAAATGAATGGATTTGGCCCATCCTGGCATGATTTAGGGAATATTTTAGATTTAATATAATAAAAAAACGAGAACGAAAAAAAACGAGGATGTTGTGATCATGACAAATAAAAACTAAACGTGTCCGACATAGGCAAGAAGGATAAATCCATGATCAAAAATTCAAATGCGACAGATAACGTCAAGGTGCATTTCATAAACATAAAGGAGACGGAAACTAATGGGCCCAAATGTAAAGAGTTGAGATATGGTTTAAAAAAAATAGTTATTATTTTCTATTTCAAAATATAAAAAAATTGCACAATTCACAACCGACGGAACTCTATTACATAACCTGTGCGTCAGCAGACTGCCTATCTCATGAACCGTAATAGGCAGACAGTTTAAATTTTCACAGAGTGTGTATTTCTATTGCCGCTTAACAAATAGCAAAAACAAAATAGAATTGAACTAAATGTGATCTGTAGATTGTTCTAGTGACTTGTCTCTACTTTAAATTAAACATCCTGAGTTGCCTGTCCATTTCCAAAATTCAAAACGAAGGCCCCAAATCTATTGTTTACATATTATTTATATGTAAACAATAGATTTGGGGCCTTTGGGGTATCATGTATCATCGAATCTAGAAAATAAAAAATTATATCACTGAGATAACACCCTTACACAATAAGGTATGTTGAATTCATTATCGTTTTTCATGTTTATAAACTGTGATAATAGTAGGTTATGCAACGGTCATATAAAAGGGGTAATTGGGGGGGCGGCACACGAGGCGAAGCCGAGTGTTATACATAAAATAGTATCACACGAGTGTTTTAATACCTAATTATATGCCGTTACATACACTATTTTATCTTCACTCATACAGTTGAAATAAAATAAGTGGAAAAATAGTTTATTCCAAACTCACAGCCACGTGGTATGGCGGATAGTCTCATTCCGTAAATCCGTATTCAGACTGCGCAGCGCGCGCATCCATAGAGACAATGATACTATTTTTCTACATTAAGGTGAAAGCTGGCTGTGGCTCATTGACTTAAGGTGGCAGGTTCAGGGTAGCCCACGAAATACAAATTGATTGACAAATGTTATGATTTCATGAAACACTACATTTGATATCAATTCTAACTGAAGGAGATGTATTTAATTGATGATTTTAATGATTATAATTCTATATTTTATTCATAAAATCTTGGTACTTACGCCTTTTCATATTGTTTTCCCGACTTTTCTGGTAATAATTGGTTTGAAAAGTCCTGTGCTGCATTAGAAATATCTGGTGGTGTGTTATCAAAGTTTGTGACACTCATTTTTGTAAACAACAAAGTAATATTTTTTTTAAAAATGGCGGGACACGACGTGATTTCGAATAACAAGTTTTTTTGAAGTGAAATAGTAGTTTATGCAACGACCATATAAAAGGGGCTATTAAAACACGAGTGTGGGTTTATCACACGAGGCGTAGCCGAGTGTGATAATATCATCACACGAGTGTTTTAATACGTAATTATATGCCGTTGCATACACTATTTTCTTGATATGATCTTCACTCATATAGTGGAAAAATAGTTTATTCCAATATGGCGGATATTCTCATTGCGTATTCGAATGACTGCACAGCGCGCTCATCCATAGACAAAGATAAAAGCTGCCCGCGCCAAAAATTAAAAAGAAAAAGTGTGCTATAAAAATTAAAAGTTATTTTATCTACACTCACAACGTAATGTTCCAAATATGAGTTCAAAAACGATGACGAATGAATGCATTAACACGTACTTTTTTTTCGTGAATAGGTGAAATTAAAAAAAAAAACCATTACAGTTCAACATTTTCCTTCGATTTTTAAACAACTGCATCATAAAATAACTTTTTAATTTTTATAGCACACTTTTTCTTTTTAAGTTTTGGCGCGGGCTCATTGACGAGCCAGCTTTTATCTTTGTCTTTGGATGCGCGCGCTGTGCTGTCATTCGAATACGCAATGAGAATATCTGCCATCTTGGAATAAACTATTTTTCCACTTATTTTATTTCAACTGTATGAGTGAAGATAAAATAGTGTATGCAACGGCATATAATCAGGTATTAAAACACTCGTGTTTTAATAACCCCTTTTATATGGTCGTTGCATAAACTACTATTATGATGCAGTTGTTTAAAAATCGAAGGAAAATGTTGAACTGTAATGGTTTTTTTTTTAAAATTTTACCTATCCACGAAAAAAAAGTACGTGTTTATGCATTCGTTTTTGAACTCATATTTGGAACATTACGTTGTGAGTGTAGATAAACTTCTTTAGCGGCGTTGTGTACTTTTTGGGATGAGTAAAAAATGTTAAACTCGCGTCAAGACACGTGACCTGATCGAAAATTCGTAAGACGGATAATATAATATGTAATATAAATTGTCATGTTTGTGTACGATAGCGCAATAAATGAATATTGTATTTAACCACAATTGTGATAGTACTTTTATACTGAGAAATAAAGCAATTCGTGCAAAATTATTCCCTAACCATTCCAAAATATTCAAAAATGCACAACTTTAATGGTCAAGTTTTCACTTCTGCCGGCAGTCCCGGAGTGCAAACCGTTGTTTTTTTTTTAATTTTACGTACCCACGGAAAAAGAAGTTAGTAAGTGTTTATACAATCGATTTTGAAATCATATTTAGAACATTACGTTGAGTCTACATAAACCAGTTTATGGTTCAGAGCGATTATCTTATATCAATATTTCTACTTATCTATACTAATACTAATATACTAATCTATATAATCTATATCTATATAATATTATAAAGAGGTAAAATTTGTAAGTTTGCAAGTTTGTATGTAGGGGGTAATCTCTGGAACTAATGATCCAATTCTAAAATTTTTTCACTGTTAGAAAGCTACATTATTCCTGAGTGCTATAGGCTATAAATTACTTTTATAACATGTATATTTTATTTTATTTTACAGTTTTAGGAAAACTTACAGCTAAACATTTTCACACATGAGAGAGTAACAAAAATAAGGCCAATTATAAGTTTTCACAGATAAAAGAGAGCTTATAAACAAAAATATGTGAGAGGGTAAACAGTTTAAGTAAAAACAGTAACTAAATAAAAAATAATAAAAAATATAAAAAAATAAATAAATAAACATATGTAAAACAAAAATACAATTGAATTGAGAAACTCCTCCTCATTTTTTTGAAGTCGGTTAAACATGTAACTCAAACAGCGCAGATTTTAATTAATAAGTTAGTTTACGCTATCAAAAAAGAAGTTACAAAGAGTCCTTTTTAATTTTAAAATGCTAGTATTGAAAACATCGATGTCGACGTCCCGGTTGACCGCATTATATGTATGACTCGCTCTTATCAAGTATGAGTTTCGTCTATAAATCGTTCCTACCACAGGAGTATGCAATAGATAGTGATTGCGCCGAAAAGTTGAAGGAATCCGCAGTCCAACTCTGCTCAGCAATTCGGGAAGCTCGGTTGAACCATTAGCGATTCTAAATAAAAACGCCAAGTCTGCAATTTTTCTGCGTTCAGAAAGAGGAAGTAGATGGAACCTCTTGCAGCGTAGGAGATAAGTGGGAGAATAAGTTTTAGACCGGAATTGAATATACCTCAAAAATTTTCTTTGTATGCCTTCCAATCGATTGATATATACGTTGTAATTGGGATTCCAAACTTGAGAGGCATACTCGAGATGACTACGAACGAAAGTACAGTAGAGAATTTAAATGGTTTTAATGCTCCTGAACTCAGACGAGAGTCTTAAAATGAAACCAAAAAAAAATATTAACCGAGCTATCACAACTTTTGTCTAGCAAGTCGGAAAGACGGACAAAGGATACTTATTTTTTTGTAGGTTAGGTGTAGGGTAGGTGTAGGGTAGGTGTAGGGTAGGGTAGGTGTATGGTAGATGTAGGGTAGGTAGCCAGTTGACGGGAGCGAAGCCGCGGGGGACAGCTAGTTCATTCATATATTGGTAGTATAATTTATTTTTCTTCCAACCTTATATGAATAATAAATAACACAAAGACATTCGAATGACCAATGTTATGTATGAGTCAATGATCTGGATTTATCTACAAGGAAAAATCTTTAATTTTTAATGACTTCACCATAATAAACAAAAACGTTTTATGGCGAGGGGAAAAATAGCAAGGACTGGCTTTAGATTCGATTCGAAGCTTTCCTTATTTATATTAAACAAATCTGCGCTCAAACGACACCGAACGCCATTGAAATATTATTTGATTGACAGTAGTCTTCCGAATCCTGGGCGCCGCGCCGCCGCGCGCCGCGCCGGATGCGTTATAATCATTACTGAATGTGCTTTACCAAAACTTTACCCTCCTTCTGGGACAGGCGGGTAAAAGGTCTTCATTTCTGCTGGCAGGAATTCTGGCCCAGGAGTATCCGGGACCTGCACCATATAGGAAATCTTAGGGGAACTGTCAACACGGTTATTTTCCTTAATGATAACCGAAAGTATACTGTTCTGTTACAGGGATAAACTGTGAGCGAAACGTTAGGGCAGTGTCCAATAAAAGGGAACGAATAAAAGTTCGCTGGTGACGGAGCGGCCTCACCAGCGAGCGATCCTCTTTGGTTTCACCCAGACGAAACAATTCTACTTTCCGCTACAACAACTCGTGATGTACTGTGGCTGCCCTAATCGCGCCCGCCCTCGCCCTAATCACCGCGTGTTCACTATAGACGAGGCCTATCGGCGGTCGTTCTCTCGCCTCGTACTCTCGTGACTTGTCTGGGACGCCGCGGCAGGGGAAGGACTAAATTAAAGTATTTAGCGAGCCGCCGCCGCCGCCGAGGAGGGTTGGCTGGGTAAGGGCGGTGCGTCGCGGCTGTGACCGAGACGGCTGGGTGAATGTACGCTACGTCGCGACGCCACACTATAATACGCTCCCTACGCAGTGTAGGGAGCTACATACACTATACTTATATTGTGCACACTTAATGTTTATGTCACAGCCAACTAGCTGAATCCGCCGTTTTATTAAAATTCTAGCATTTTCATTGAACTGTGCCGTTTAATCAGCGACATAGTGACATGGTCAAGTCATTAAACGATATTGAACAAAAGATGTCACTTAGGTCGCATAAAAATGAAAAGGCTAGGCCACCAATTAAACGGCTGATTAAGCTAATTGGCTGCGACATACGATGAACAGATTGGACCGTCTGAATTGTTTTTTCCTTAAATCAATTTGTTAACAGCAAAAAAATCATAGTAAGCAAGTATCAATGGATTAACAAATAGTGTCCTGTAACGTCTGAAGCACAATACTCAATCGTGGGTTATCTTATTGAAAATTTAAAATACACACATTATTCCCAAACCTTTTCCCTAAAAGCAAAAGAAACCCATATTCTATACTTGACTATAAGATTACCAGATGACAAAAGATCTAAGCAAAGAGGCTTTACGTCATAGGAAGATCATTCTATTTTTATGCCGTCTGTGTCCGACCGACCGTTAGATGAGACCAGTCCATAACACTAATCTCAGATTACTCATCTGTAGTAGGTACTCAACTCGGTACAATTACATGTAAATTCAAAAGCTATATGACATAGTTCCAAACAGTTTCCTAGTACACATACACAAGTTGCCTTATCTTTTAAATGTTGGGAATGAATGGGGCCTAATTGTTGCTATAAACCGTTCCGTAACCATGTTCGTGCGTTGCTTAATATGTGCATGTGCACCGTAGCAGGAAGGCCCGAAGGCAGTGTTGCCAACCCTAACGTTCAAGTCTATAGAAAATTTAGAGAAAATCAAACCTGAGTGAAAAACTTTTAATAACTTCACACTAAATAATATCACAACAAATTCTTAGTCGGTGAACAAATCCGAGTGACAATATTCTACTAATTTTAGGCAAAGTTCGCATTCGCATCTTAGTCGCAAGTAGTCAAAAATGTAGAGGAATAAGAGGTGGTTTTGACAGGTTGCGACTGAGTGAGATTTGAATGCAAAAGTTACTTAAAAATTTGTAGAATTAGACCTCTAATTGACAGTTTCAGTTCATCGTCTAAGTTACCAAAAAATATTTAGCTACCGCCTAATTAAGCCAAAATTATTCAAGTACCTATCGTGACTGCCAATGTTATAAAAATCAGGTGATTTGTATTGTCTAGCTAGGAATTTTAAATCAATTTATTACTCATTAAATCAGGACATAATTACAATCATCAAATAATCACATTAATAAGGATAGTTGCAACACTGCAGGAACATGCTGTTAGGTCGTGAATGGGCGCGGACAATAGGATCCGCGAGCTTGCGCCGGCGCGGCGCTGCCTCCGCCCGGCCACGGTGACTCACGGACAGTCACGGACCACCCACGCCTTGCAATTGCAATACCGACGCGCTAGTATTTCCCTCAAGCATAGCCTCAAGTCAGCGTGTCTTTGACGAAACAATAGATTTAGTAGGTATATTCTGCACTAGTACTGTACTTCCTTGATTAATAAAGCTAAATGTGAAGCTTTTGCTAAGATTTTAACAAGACACGATACACTACATAATTACACGTGGTTTTTTAGGGCCCATCAGCAAAATTTTTATCAAAAGACGGCCTCCTACAGTTTTTGGCTTTTACAGAGAAAAGATTTAAAATTAACTTTTCAATGAAAGTTTCGATTTTGACGCGCAAGCAACGTTACTACCTACTCGACATCCCACAAGATAAACAACGTACCATACAAACAAACCCGGAAATCTGAATCACGTCTTTGTTCTTTCAATCTTACTAACTACTACCTACCTACCTACGAAGAAGAAGAGAGTCGTTTTTTTTTTGTGAAAGATTTTTATTTAGAAGTCTGTTAAGGACGCGATTCCAAATGGGTACCTAGTCAAATCATTACTTTTTAACACAAAAGTATGTTTATTAAATAAAATGCTTTGCATTCTTAAAATGTTTTTCCCATGAATTGTTGATAGGTGTACAAGGTACGATTCTGAACTATAAATATAATTTTAGATAGGTACATTTCCTCAATAAATGTACCGAAGTAAAGAAAATCACTTCGGTACATTTATTGAGAAACTGTTATACTACTACTACTACTACCCATTTGGAAACGCGTCCTTAAGATACGTAGGTACCTAGTTATGTGTAGGGAATGCAATCTCGTACGAGATTTCCGCCTAGCGAGATCTCGCGAGACTCAAAACCCAGTCTCGCGAGATCTCGCAAATTACGGGATCTCGCGAGATTGGGAGAATCGCAATTAAAACATATACAAATGCTTGTTTTAAGAACTAGTAATTGACATGATATGTAATTAAATAGAAACTGCGTTGCTTAGTTATAAAAATAATGTAAGTTTTATTTTAAAAATCAACAGAGTACTTATTATTTTGTCTCTAACTCTAATAACATTTGTTTATGTCTATAATTATTATACCTACTGTAGCTAATCAGTTCAAATTCTTACAATATTGGTAACAAAACAATAATTATCTATATTTAGTCTTTTGTAAATTATTACTTTAGTTTCAATAATTAAGAGTAATAGAAACATTACTTATGGTAAATAAATACAACAAAACAAAAACTTAACTTCACAACTTCTTAAATAAATGTTGTGAGATCGTATTAATCAAATAAAAGAAGTTTAAAGTAGAAGTCAGATGAAGTTATCAAGGTACGGAAAGGCAAGTTAGTTTGTCTGAAAATGGCTTCTCAAAAAACACATCATGTCGAGAGTATCATCTGACAGACGACTTCTGATTTTGCATGCCAAATACCCTGCTGCTGAAAAAGCTCGTTCTGCCTCAACACTTGTGGGAACCACAGTTGAGAGGCAGTTATGTACGAAGTTTAAAAGTTCCCCTCTTACTCCACCAGCTTCGTACAAATTCATTTCTTTTTTTATTAAAATGTCTAAAGTATTTGTTGTAGAATTTGTTGAGCGAGCAGTGGGCTGTTTCAGTGCTTTCAGCGATTTTTGCAGCTTTTCATGAAGTGTGATATTTTTTTCCGCGGAGACGGCAGAAAGAGGCATTGTAGTGTCTTCAATATCGAAGCCTTCATCGTCGTCACGCTGCATTTGTCGATCTCGTTATCTCGCGAGATCTCGTACGAAATTTGACGAGATACAATCTCGTAAAATATGGCCGGGATCTCGCGAGATCGGGATCTCGGCGAGACGAGATTGCATTCCCTAGTTATGTGCAATTTCATATTATAATAGAATATTTTTTCATAGATTATTTTGAAAATGTAGTCCAAAATATACTTCTGCGACTAATCTTCAAAACATTGCGTTCAGATGAAAATCTTTTAGAATAGCTTTTACCAGCTAAAGTGTAAGTGGATAAGAGTAGTGCCGGGAATGGAATGCGTGGAATGCAACTTTGTCTCGCGAACGGTGCAACGGCTGTCGGCGGAGTGCAACTTCGGCAAACGACCGGCGAACCGTGGCCAAGGTGCGCCTGCGCCATGTGTTGGCTCCGCGACTTGAGAGTTGAGACCACCGAACTTACCCTTGCAGACCGCGTCAAGCAAGCTGCGGGAATGCAAACAGCATTCCCGCCAGTTGATTCATCCCGGCCTGTCCTATAGCAGAGATAATAACATCATTTCTATATGATCTTTATTCTAAATGCACCGCTTAGTAGAACAGCAAAAATTACGTGCTGTTATTTAATTAACACTGCTTTGTAAAGTCGAACGAAAGTAGATTATTGTATCTAACGTTACAGATGCATGCAGGACTTGTGAGAGGACATGCCATCATTTGCCTTGTGATATTGCCCAAAACGAAAAAAAGTTAATTGGGTAACAGAGATTAGATTGCTTATTAATGTTAGGCAAATCATCGCCCTACAACAAAAAAGAAGCTGATTGTTCACCAGTCGATGACATAATATGGTGAAATAGTGAGTTTCAGGTGTAAATTAGGGTACAACTACAAATCAACAATCATCATGAATTGAAGAAATTATTTATTTCGGTATTTTTTAATTCTGAAATAAACAAATTCGTTGCGTAACAGTATCCATTGCGTAACAAATTGTGGTACATGCTTAGAACCCAGTGGGTCATGGACCTCCAAATATGATGCGCAGTTAACGATTTTTCTTTGTTTCAAGGCTGTGCTGGTTTAATTCCGCCTTCCGTAATGATATTTGACAGAGTCTACGTGAGAACGAACTCGTACTATTTTCTCACCCGGGTGAAAAGCACGTCACAGATTAACGAAAATGTTATTGTAAAGTAAGACCAAATGTTTTGTGCAAACTAATATTTTATTAATCAAAGTATTTTCTAGATTGCATACTTTGTTTAATTGACAATTATCAACTAAATAACTTTATAGTAATACATTTATAATAATTTATATCGACAGGAAGGCTTTGTAGAATTAGGATCTGAATCGTTAACTTTATACCGTTATGAAACTGGAAAAGCTAAACCAAATATAATCTTTAAGAAGTAATTTTCCCTATAGTTATAAAATATATATGTATAATAATAACCACGACTCACGAGCGTCCACGAACCCCCAGTAGGTATTTAATTTATGTCTTAAAATACTTTTTAAAGTTTTCAACTAATCCCCATTATTAACTTTGCAAGCCAACATTTTCCCGGAAAATTTGTTAGAGATCAAGATTCAAGATTCATTTCCATTCGATGTGTAGCAGCTTTTGCCATTTGCTTCTGGGTTCAACGGCCAGACAGTTCGGATCGTTGATTTTTTCGCTTGAGTGCTTGTCTGTATTCACCAATTCTGAGGTACATTCTTATATTTGCTAAAATATATACTTTGGGAATCGCTTTCGTGTTGTTATTCGCGTGAAATATAAAACTATAGCTGCATAGTGAAGATTCCTTGCTTGCAATTTTCAAACTCAACGGTCACCGGCAGGCTAGCCGGTTGAGTAAAGTTGAATGTATCGGTAGACATCTCATCCTTCGTGGAATTTGTACCCACACATTCTAACGCAGAACTGCACATTACGAAGCCGCCCTCGCCGCGACCGATGCCGCGCCGCGCCGCCGCCGCTTTTGTACCTACTTGTTTTTTTTTAAAGTCGCCATACTTTTCCAAGAAGGGTCGAAATCTGTAATAAAAAAAGGTGTTCTTGCACCTATTGTGATTTATTTTGTATGAGTTTTTGTTGCATTTACACAGGTAAGTACCTACCTACATATTGGCATTTTCAACTTTTCAAGAATCGAATTCGGCTAAGTAACAGTTTAAAGAAATGGTTCAATAATATGTATAAAAATAAGTAGGTAGGTAGGTATTAATTATTGTTTTGGAAGGGCTAAACGTTTTTGTACGTACATGTGTTTTTGTGTGGCGTTACAAAAGTAAAATAATACCTATTAAAACGACCGATAAAGTAGCAAGGAAATGAATTGATCCAAATATATCTGTAATTCTGTACCTACCTAATTTTGTTACCAGTAGGTAAGCGGATTTTCTATTATTGATTGACAAATTAGTAAAATGATTAGGAATTATACAATAATCGCTTGTTAAAGGGACTACAAAATATTAAAACATGCTCAAATATAGAGAAAAACAAATCGTAGTAAGCAAGCGTGGCCTGTTTGTTGTATTTGTTGAGCACGTGGTCGCCCGCCACCGCCCGCCGCCATCTTGCAGCGCACGCTTTTGGCGCGAAAGTTGTGCTTCCTCTGGATTATTTCATGCTGCGTATCACAGACTATCCCTGTTATTTTAATATTACCTACACTTTTATAGATTTTGTGTATACCTAACCTAATTTATATATATATAGGTACCTACTTATATGATAATAAAATTTATATGGATGATTGATGACAATCGATTTGGCATTTTTGTTGATCAACGTAACCTTCCGTGGAAAGAAGCACCTTAATATTAAAGCATGTGCTTTATGAATTAGATTATAGAATCAAGGCTAAGGTTACAAGGTAAATAGGTATTCAATCTAAAGAACTCTGTTTATTTCCTTAAACGGATGTATTGGCGCCAAAATGCGGCGTGTTACTTCCACATTAATGGCTGTGGCTGCCGTTCATTGCGCCCGCTTGGGTGTATTGCCCCGTTGCCCGCTACTCACCATGCGCATCCTGCCTACTACGTTTGCTGCGTCCTGCTCGCACTTATTTCTTGTGTTCATACACAAAAGAGATGCCCACTTCACGTGCAGCAATTTTTGTGCCACAGAAGGACGTGACTTGAGATCAATGCACTTTCCGAGGACAGCGAGCCCGTTTTTATTAATCGTTAATGTTGGGCTACTCTCGACGTAATAGGGATCTTAGGAGGTGGCCCTAAGAGTTAATTTGGCCGTAGCAAGAACTGGGAACTAGAGGTCGATGTCTAGACGCGCGGGAAGTGATTAAAGTATGTGGAATTGTGAGTGGAAGGCATTTCGCTCGTATAGGGCTAGCAATGTCTTCTGTAGAGTAGGGTGCGTTTTGGAAAGATGGCTCTTATTAACCGGATATTTTTTTAACTCTGGATACAAGAAAGTGGTCGTTTGATTTAATTTTAACGTTAAAATGATCATTCCAGTGATAGAAAAGAAGACGATAGAAGATTTCGGATAATGTTTAACATTGCAAAATTGTCAACCCTGTACAATGATGTGTGTGTGGAGCCGCCTGGACGCTGCGCTGGCGAGGCTTCTTTTATCACGCTTTTTGCCTTGCACTTTACATAGATTTGCCAGTTTATAAGGCTTAGTTATTTTTAACTCAGACGGACTCATACCAGTGCTCTGACTAGATTTATTTTTAGTCTATCCTACGCAAAGGACCAAATAATGTTAATAATCTGTGTTTATACGTTTGCTACTGAAATAATGCTCATGTAAATGTATAAAAGCTGCCACATTATTATTATCGTTTATTTAAATGTTAAATTAAGTACCTACTTAAATAAAAAATAGTTTATTGATTATAGACTTGTAATGACTGTTAGTAACCGACTTTTTTCCAAATTAAAACAATACTCATACGTACTGGGTAAAAATACAAACATCCGAATTGAGAACCTCCTCCTTTTTTCGAAGTCGGTTAAAAATAACTGTTGATGACGGAGTCGGTAAATCCCATATTGTTTTTGTGTAGATACCTAATGCCACATTGCGATATGATATCTATTGCTCGGCGCCTGCTAGTGCTAACGTCTTTTGATAATAAGGAAAAAGACGAGCAACAATGATTCACACTCATATAAAAATACTGCACGGACACCTACTATTATAGTTTCCTTAATAATATTATCTATTCACTTGTTCTTTAAGGGATTTTAAGTTCTTCAACTCTCTCAACAGCAACATCATATTTTATTTTTATTATGCAACTCCATGTCATCCATGTTAATGGGAATCAACTTCCCAAAGGTTTACCTTTGGGAAGTTTAAGATTCTCATTATATACTTAAGTACTATTGAGAACATTAATACTTACGAGTACCTACTGCCAAGTCTAGTCTACAAAGTTAAAATTCCTAATAGAATTGTTTCATTCATTACCTTATTCAGATTTGACATAAGTAATGTAAGTCATATAATTGTTTGCTGTACATAAGTATTTACAAAAATACAAGGGCAACTTATTGTCGTTTCTTGATAACCTCTTATTCGTAGAAAAAGAAGATAAAATGACCATTTTATGTGAATGATAATTATATTTTTTTCAATCATTGATTGCGCCACACAAAACTTCATTTAATTCTTAGTGATGGACAAAGATGATAAATAGTACTTACCTATTACATAATTCGATACACTAGTTGGTGGTAAATCGATATTTTCGCCTTCTCTTAAAAAATGTACCTACAAGAAAACAGTCAACATTAATCAGTTAAAAAAAACAACCTGCGATTAACTTATTAAAATATAATTAAAAGCATAAGCGGCAAGTCTATTTTTAAGCAGGCTTGCACAAATAACGTGTAAACATGTTCGTGTTTTGGAAGTGCATGATGTGATAAACAGAATGTTATCTCGACACAAATTCTTGTACTTTGACCCGCTCTACTATCGGTGACCGCAACTAAATTGTTTGTTATGCGTTAATTGTTTTCCAATGAGACAACACATGCTCTGTCCATTATTTTATCGATATTGTCCGCGGGTGGGACCGGGGCCGGGACGCACTGCATGCCATGTCGATGACTGTAATAAATAATGCACGTTATAAGTGCATTATAACGAATTCATTCATCGACAATCGCGTGCCCTCAATTTTATCTTCAGTGTCACGTCATTATTAGATTTCTATATTGCAGTAAAAAAATAAACATACGTTCAGATGCATGCATGTCAGTTGGTATATTAGTACAACAGTAGAACAGGAAAGAAGCCTTTTAAAAATAGTAAAGGAAGCTTCATATAGAACTCGGGCATCAGATTACACAACTTTATCGGCGTGTTCCAAAAAAACAAACACACAGCAGTGGAATAACAACAAATTATTTTTGTACCATTTAACTTGTTTGTGTAAAGCTTTATTAATAAACAACTAGGTACCTACCTTATTGTTATTACCTATATACATTACTAAACTTGTCCAAGCAAATATGTACTACATTAATTAACCCGATTGCTGCTATAGTCTTTATTTTTCTCTTGACAAAGCCCTAATATTTAATCAATACATGTTCGTAGAGAGGATTGCCTAATTTAATAATAACATTAATATGTTTAGTGTACTTACCGCATTAGTTAGTGCTAGGTAAAATAAAGAGTACTTATATTGCGAGTTCACCTCACCCGCGGGGCCGTAAATTGAAGGTTATCAGGAAAATAAACGGACCTTGAATAAATTCATCGGTCATCGAACTTATCACGCCCGTGTGTCGCCAAAATAATTAATTAAAATTCTGTGAAACTGAAGCGACGCCAAGTACGCAAGTGATTGGATTGTACTTAACGTAGACAGGTACCTACGTATTATTATGTCATGTTGGGCAAACATACATAATATGTTGTTATTGTATCACGTGCCTAATTATAATTAGGTATCTCTATAATTTTAGTAATGTATCTAGTCTGTATTTAATAAGTAGTAGTAAGTATCTGGCGCGCCTAGTATAGTATGTGTTAGTCAGTACGACTGTAGCTGTACGTACAAAGTAGCTGATTTTTATTGAAATTAAAAATAATTTTAAGTTAATAATTCCTTCGTACCCATACAAATTTCAGTTAAGCTTGAGATACCTAGGAAGAAACCTAAACGTATACGTAACGCCTGTTTTATTTAATTAATCTTAATGCGAAAAAGTCTAATGTTTGATTAAAGAACGTAGCGTGTGTTATCTTCACATAAGTGTATATTATTTATGCCATATGACCGTTGAAGATTTAAATATTTAATATGCGAGGGGCACTCGAGCAGGTGGTTCGAGAGCGGCGGATATTACTTCCAATGGAGGGTCAAAGGACCACTCAAGGCCGCAGCCACGACATTTCGGAACGTCGATAACCTTCGCTAGGCGCCTTCGCACCGCGAATATTGCCATAATATCATACAAGATACATATAACAATACACTACGGGTTTATCCGTGTACAAAGTCAAACACTAAATACAGTTACCGCTCTAACTTTCAATTTATTAGGGTTTCACGCGAAAGTTTTAAAGCATATTGTTGCAATCATTAGATTTTAGACCTGCTCATAAATAACAAAATAATAGTAAGTACATGCATCAGGCTTACATGTGTAAGATTTAGTATTTTATTCGAGGGCAATGACATTCAGTTACACGTAAGTACGTGCTGCAGTTGCATACAATGCTTACAAATAACATATTATTATTATTGGAATACCTAAATAACCGGCAACAGTGTTGTGCGACCTTGTCATACTTGCACGTGTTTTCAATAATAGAAAAGATATTGCCATGGAAGTATGTCGGGTGTGGACTAAGGCAGAAGAGATTGGAAATGCTTGGCTACAGTATAGGTTATCTATCTACTGTCGATTTTCAAAGGATAATGTACGATTGAGAAAGTATCTTAGCAGATTGCCCCGATTGATGATAGGAACAAAAAATGGAACAGCGAGGAAATACGAAATCTAACACGTGGTCATTGTCTGACTGTAAATAATAGTAAAAATAAATATTATTGATAGGTTTGCATTTGGTCGCTATTTCACCTGGTGGGGGCTGGTGGCAAGCGATAATTTGGTCGACAATGGAACACACTTGCTTAGAAGTCGCCTTTACTCTTGACTTAAAGACGAGCCCCAGTTATAGCTTTTTCATGACCTGTTTTCCTAGGCTAGTGCATAAAATGCAAATTCAAATACTTACATAATAATATATTGTTGACAATCAAATGTTTTGTTTTGTAATTATTTATTATTCAGGTGATAATAAACCTTATCTGCGCATGATTTCGCGCACGTTATCAATCCTTATCCTATATTGATATCGATACACCTACGCCGAAATTGCTAGAGGTGTGAACGGAGTGAATCGTAGTTGCCCCTCTTTTATCATTTGAATTGTACGTTATCAGTTTGTTATTTTACCTGAGCGCCATACTTACATATTTAATGAATCCTGAGTGATCCTGAGCATCATCACGGTCACCTGTAAGTGATTATACTTACCTACCGATAGTAATAAGTATATAGGTAAATAACATGGATTATTTCGTTTATTCATTTTTGAATCTTATTTACTTATTACATTTTTAAATATTTCATAAATGATAGACATAAAATATAAAATAGCCCACCGGTTTCGGGAACAAGGTCCAACCTACAGGTCAGGTGTCCAGAGAGAGAAACCTAACAATGCGAGCCGTGTCCAGAAGTACCTACTGCTTTAAATAAAAAGCCTCGACCTCCACACTTTCGCGGGACATTCAGCCGGTCGATTCTGTCAACATGTCGAAGTGAAGGATTGGGTGAAGCAATCACAAAGTGGGCTTTCATTCCATCTTGATTATATGGATTGACAGCCCACTTCGTGATCACTTCTACATGTTTACAGAATCGCACTGCAGTCTCATTACTGACGACCGTGGGTGATCAGGGTGATGCATTCGATGTGCAGTATGCAGTGTACGGACCCGCTTATCCAGGGCGTCAAGTTCCGTTTGGAAAGGCTGTCGAAAACCTTCAGGCGGCCAAAGAAGCGCTCCCTCAACTCAACGAATGCTTCATGTCAGTAACATTGATGCCTAACGCTTCCGACATACCCAAATACTTGTAAGTTTCAGTTGGAGAGAGGGATCTCAGGTTTATGGAATCTGAGAGTTGAGATCGCACGGATTCACATGGATTATTATTATTACGACACACATGTAAATGCATTATGGTAACCGATATCGATAAATAAACTGAATCCAGGGCGGGAAGTCTCAACATAGTTACCGATCACCTACCGACTGAATACGGCCGATAACTCCTCAAGTACACTGTCAATCTTGAACGCAATCCATAGATTAGTTCATTGATTTTGATCGTGGATTGAGTTCAAGGTTGACTGTGTACGGGGCGGCCTTAGGACTTGACGACTGAATTCGGTCCAGATTCGAAAAAAAATACTGTTCAACTCAAATTAACATTTCTAATTTATAGAGAAGCTGTGTGTGTTTTTTTCTGCCCCCATAAGCCGTATACGTACCGTATCTTATAAAAACAGTGCCAGGTGGTGGGTTCAATGTTCGATGCAGCTTTTATTTTGTTTTGGAACGTAGCTTCGTCGGGGCCCGGCAGGGGTTGCAACTGCGCGCGACAGACTGCTATGCTACCCAGAAACGAAAAAAGGCATAGTTTGATGCACCTGGCGATGCTTTAGGTACATCCATTTGACTTGAATCGTAAACATAAGTTCGAAAACTAAGTAAACTTACAATGATACTGTTTGTATCGCGTCGACAGACTTGTTTATTGAGAACACCTGCTATAATACAATATCACTTGTCATTTTTATTTACATTTACGTTGTATGTACGTCAATAGGTACAAAAACATTAAATACACGTATGTACAACGTCAGTATTTTTTCTTCTGCACACGTTGTCCCCTAAAAATGGCTGAAATTGAATGTAAACAACATAATTCAAAAATTGTACCTACTTATTTTTAATTAGTTTATACTAGCGAATGCATACTTCCTAATATTATGTAAGTAGTTAGTGTCAAAAATCACTAAAAGTATCTACCTACGAAAAGTATTAGATGGTTTGGCTGTATAAGTAGGTAAAGAAAGAAAGGCTCTGCTTGCCCTTAAGAAAACATAGAATAGAATAAGGTTTCCGTCCATTGAAAATTCAGCCTTATATAGAAAAAACTCGCAAAAAAAGTTATGGGCTTGGCCATTGTATGACTGACGCATTATTTGTAGCAAATTGTTGTAAGTGTGTATTACATGAATGCAGGGATGGTTATCGAATGCACATGTGTGTGTGCCAGCACGAGCTTCGTGCACGTGTGCTACCAACATCTGCTGCGGCCCACTCAACCCATAGGTATATAATGCATTGAATCAAGAAAAAACCGGCCAAGTGCGAGTCGGACTCGCGCACGAAGGGTTCCGTACCATTAAGTATTATCTATAAAAAACGGCAAAAAAATCAGGTTTGTTGCATTGAGCCCCACTTAAATATTTATTTTATTCTGTTTTTAGTATTTGTTGTTATAGCGGCAACATAAATACATCCAGACAGACAGACAGACAGACGGACGGACGGACGGACAGACAGACAGACGGACAGACAGACAGACAGACGCACGGACAGCGGAGTCTTAGTAATAGGGTCCCGTTTTTACCCTTTGGGTACGGAACCCTAAAAACACCTTTCTTATTACCTACCCTGAAGATTTTTCGACTAGCCATGTATTTTAGTAGCATTATCCAGATGCTTTTAAAGACGGGTCAGATAAGATGTGAATATTTGACGCACCCTCATACATAAGCTCACAGAGAGTTTTACGAATACTAACCGGTACTGGATCTGTATCTCGAATAAGTACATGCTTACGTCTATTTCCGTAAAAGTTTATTAATATTTTATAAGTATAGTGTAGCATAACATGGATAGTCTAGCATGCACTTACTTAGAATCCTCTTGACAAGAATAACGAAGGCCTAAAATAATCTATTTCACATAGTGAAATAATGTAAGTGTGCATATTTATGTTGTTAATCACTAGCCTAGAAAATGCCTAAAGTACTAACTTAAGTCCACCTTTGTCAACCTTTGTATTGTACTGCACATTTGTGTGCGTAAATTATTAAATAAATACAATACATTAACATAAAGCTGGGGTTCTTTCACAACCTTGCAAAAAAGGCTTTCCACGAAAACTTCGCTCCAAGTCTCGGACCAGGCAATAAAATATTAAGGTTCTCAAAAGCATAACAAAATAACAACACGCACTGGCGCATTGCTTTCAAATTGATACATAAACTACCCGCATGCGCCCGCGCAGGAACAATTTACGGTATAACGGGCGGCTGTTCAAAACTTCTAACAGACAGTCCATCTTCATTTATTTGTAACACCTTGTATTTTTTTGCGTTTTTTTTATGTGCAAGAACCTAGTCTTTGTCATTTATACAAAGTGAGTACCTAGGCATTAAAACTAAGTAACTATTAGGTACACCATTTTTAGATAATTAGGAGCTTTTATGGTCAGGAGGCTATTATTTTGTGTTTTGTTCCAGATTTTAGATCCAAGTTTAATCAATCGCTTGAGTTTGCTAATCCTACTCTTCATAAAACTTAGACGAGAATTAAATATAATATTTTTTTACCAAGCGATGAATGAAACGGACGACTTGGTACTGTGACGGTTAGAAAATCCCACGTGGACGCAGATTATGCATAGCATGGCTTGCATGCGATGCATCTGACGCTAGTCGGTGCTGCATTCTGCTTGATGCTATTGATTTGTTCCCACTTCCCGCTCTCGACATACACCCCGTGAAGTTTTCCGACGACTCGAAGAATCTTGCTTCGAATCTTCCCCGCTCACCCTACTAGAACTTTAGAAAAATAGTCACGTGCGTGCGGCGTGTGCCTTGACGAATTATTATTTTTAGTGTTGGAATCAACTTCAGAACTAAAACAATATTCCTCTGAAAAAACTAATCAATTAATATTCCTTATTTATTATTATGATTTAACAGAACTTCAGCTGCATAGCCTAACTTAAAAAAAATAAATAAATAAAATGATTTTATTATTTTTTTAAGTTAGGCTGTGCATTAGTATTCTTCTTCATTAGCTTTGAAACTTCCTCCAAGTGCAGAATTGTTGAAGGATGGTATTCGTGTGTAGGAGGCGAGTGAGGGTGTCATGCCACGCTTGGTCCTTCCCTCCACGCATAGATTGAACTCGGAGGGTAGTGGGTTGGGTATGGGGTCTCACAACTCCACCAAGCCGCGCGCGCCGCGCGCCGCCGCCGCCACCGCGCCCCACTCCCCCCCATACATACCCACCGACCGATGCGATTATTCTGTCTAGCGAGAGAGAGACGTAAGTCAAACTCAATGCTCCCGCTCGCGTCAGGTCGCTTCGTTGCATTCCAGCCAGTATAAATTGTCAGTCCACAACGCGCCGTTTGACCGAACGGACGTACGAGCGCGAATAACATCGGAAAATTATCGTTGTTTATTTATCTTGATTGCATATCTCATAAATTTATTTGTTTTTAAAAATCTTCTGAACTGTATTTCTGCCCACTATTTTTTGCTAAAGAACAATAACGAACCTACATGAACTGTGATCGTGTTTTTGACCGTTTCAAACAATAACAAAACGGTAGAAAACTACAAGTGTGAGACAAGTCGAAATGAGCGGATTGACTACCAGAGTTAAAAGAGGATCGAGGGGTAGTGCAACTCTTCTCGAAGCAGCTAACAGGATTTTGCGGTTACTTGGCGTTAGCTCCACGAAGCGCGGGAAACAGCCCTCGCCCAAATCTAAGGTAAGGTCAATGACTGTCTGTAGCCCGTGTTTATGTGTACTGTACCCTCATGTCAGGCTGTTAAGTCTGTTTATAATATTTTAAATAGCGTTTGACTCAAGTTGAATTAGTTGTAGTGAAACTGTTTACTTTTTATGTAGCAAATAGTAATGTGAAACTTATTTTTTATTATTATTATAAAAAACTCGACGGATTAAAATGATTATGTAAGTAGATAAGTAATGTTAATGAAATAATTAAAAAAAATATGGCATAACATGTTTATTTACCAAAAATAAGCAAGTATTTTTCTTTATTAGTTACCAGTACAAATTATTTAGTCAGTAGTAGAGCCAGTAGAGCGACGTGGCAATGTCTTACATTACAATCTATCAAATACCTACGTTAGTAAACTTTCGCTGTGCAAAGTGGTGATTGTTATTGCACACTTTCGCCCTGTTTTTGTGTGTGTCATTGGATGGCTCCGTGCCCCGTTGTGAACGGCGAGTGTGATACAAACACACCGTTCGGCGGGCGCGGCAAGGCGGCCAAGCACTTGTTTGTTCACGCGTCGGCGGCGTGACCAGCTTGTTTACCACTGCGAACTCCTCACGATCCCCACGCTCAGCGGACCGCTACGGCTGCAATCACACAACGTTCTGTCGTAAACACAACTTATCCTACACGCAGTTCAGTCAGTTAGGTACCGTTGCCGGCTGCCGCGCAATATGCATGATTTGCACGACCTTTACAATAACGTGCTGGTGATTTGCTCAGTGCTCACGTGTATTGGCCAAAATTTACATCAGAAAGTGTCTGCACAAAATGGTAGGTACCTACTTAAGGTGATGATTTTCAACGATGATAAACCTTGGATAAATTACGTTAAGTATATGTAGGTAGGTACTCGTACATAAAGACAATAACATAATCGAGGTACTTACTTAAACAAAATTAAGAACGCCTAATAACAATAATAATTACGCAACTACCTGCCAAATTGACATAAGAACGAATTTTTCCCAAAAGATAAATTATCAAAATATTTAGTTACTCCTCGCCCTTTACCCATTTACTGTTATCTAGATAAAATTGACACGTCGACGCCATCTGCATCACCGCGAGAATGTTTGTTCATACGTCACCGTGATGTGGCGTAATAGGTACTTACTCCGCGGAGGAGGTTGTGTACACCCACATTCTTTCCCGATAATTTATGTAGGGTTTGTGCCATTGTGCTTTGTGGAAAAACATTGATTTCAATGGAAAGTAAACAAATTAAAGGGTTTCCTTTAATTTGTTTTATTTTCCATTAAATAACTTGACACTGATTGTCAAGTTATTTAATGCCAAAAATATGTGCTACGTAGTTATAACTTTAATATGTGCTACTTACGTAGTTATAACTTTAAATTGGCATTAAATAACTTGTACTTAATAATAATAATAATGCTTCTTGGTCAAATACTTACCTACAACAAGGGTACCTTCTACAAAAATGTACATTTTTGTATCCCCAAAAATTTTATACTTATGAGTTTTTGTTTACGAACGTAAACGTAGGTGGACTCATATTTTATAATATTAATTAGAGGTCGTTGTGAGCGCGATGACTCCGAGCCGACGAAGGATGTCGCTTGTTGTTGAATGTTCTCCAACAAAGGTTGTTTACACTTCGTGATTCATGATCACGCACTCTGAATTCTCATTCATCTTTCACTTTTTCTATAATGTGAGTACAGTTTCAATATAAAATAGCTTATCCGTTAGGTTGTTATTGTTGATAACTGTTAATCAACCGACAGCGTGCTGACTAAACATTAGTTAACTCTAAAACGGATGTAGATTGTAGGCGGGGTAAACATATAATGCACTACATCCGTCTGAACTTGATACCTACGATGTTTATGCACATTCTATGTCATTCATTATTTTTCCATATAGAAACAGACGTATTTTTTAAATCACAATACAGGAAGTGCAGTACCTATTTGTCCGTACAAATGTCGAGCATTACATAAGTCGAGTATGTTGCAATGATTGTGTTGCGGAAGGTTCGTTGGAGGGGATCTAGGTCGGTATGAAGTCGGTGTTAGTGGACGGTGGAATCCGCTGCTGTGGGAATGCGAGTGTAAGTACCGTTGCGACGGTGGTCTACACCGCCGCACGCCGCACGCCCCAGCGCGGCAGCGCCTCGGCCGGGCGGCCGTGGAATGCGAGACCCATTTGCGGCGCTTACAGCCAAACCAAACTTAATTATTGTTACTGACTCATTCCTTCCTATACAAACTTCAAAGAACCATCCAGCTGTGATAGTGCAGATTCCATTATGTCCCGTTCATTTTGATTTTATCATCAATACATTGTAGGTAAGTTGTTTTCTTTCGATAAAAGCGTAGGTAAATAAACTAGGTACTTACCTATATCTTAAATAATTTATCTTATTGTGCTATGATGATGACTGAAACTTGCCATCCGTGATCAAAGCGTGCAACGTACTGGAGCCGATCTGGAGATTAATTTAGACTCCTAGGTGTTTTAGGTCTAGGTTTGTATACTTACATAATTATAATTCTGCCCCCTTTTAGTATTTCCGTCGTCATATCTAGCCTCGGGGACTGTTTATCTCTTAACTGACACACGCAATTAGCTGTGACCTAGTGGTAGGTACCTAATCATAGTTTGTATCTCTTCGCCTCCCGCAACACCCTACTATTGGTTTTTTCCACTAGTAAATTACCGCCTCTGAAATAAATGCCGCCCCACACAGGATCCACAAGAACTTTCACTGAAAGTGTCGAGAGACGGTTTCGTAAATAAGTACCAAAAGAATGTCTTAACCTAAAAAAAACTCGAACGTACCTACAGTGAAAATTGAAGAATGGATATTCCCGCAAAGTAACGGTATAATTATAGTTACTTTCATTTGCTTTTCATTAAGTTTGTTTTTGGCTAATATACCGTTAAACACGAACTCGCGGTATTCTGCAGCGTTGTTAGAAAGAGACCGAATTGCAAATGCAACTATCTCTGTCTTCACTCACGTTGAATGGAAGCGTCATTTTTTGTCCGCCGACGGCTGGCCCCGTAAAAAATGAACAAAAACTCAAGCTACGAACGAACTCGAAAAATTGGATCATCGAACTGTAGACGGGGCCAGTGAACGTGGCAGCCGGTACATTTTGAATAGCTATATCCTCAATGTTAACTTACATTTTACTACCGCTCAAGCACTGACATGTGAAAATTCCAAATTATGTAATATATCTTACATACGTAATAGTAATAATAAACATTAAAATCGCGAAAATCTCGCGGCACACCGGTGTGCCGGCAATGCTCGAGGGTTAAGAGCTTTTCCGGTCAGTATTTTCTGAAACCTTGGAAAATATTCAATATACATAAGTAGAACACTGGTACCTATGTTCCCAAAATAATATTGAAAACAAAAAAGGTGCCGATTTTATAATGAGGTTGTAAGTGTGAAAACCTGCATGTGTGCAATAAAAACATTGTTTATTTTGAGATTTTGACGTTCCATTGACAAACTGTTGTAAACAGGTAAACACATCCCAAATACGATGATTTTTCCAAATTGTACATCACCTAGTTAGGAGCATTGTTTACGTATTTAGCGGTCACCTAAATTTAAAGAAGCCGGCACTGCAGACGCCGCGTTGCCCCCTGGCCCCCACCGCGCGTGACGTAGCCACCATCGCCGCCGCGGCCGCTGTCGCTGCTGCCAGCCGATAAACAAGTGCACGCTTTCGAAGCGCGACGACGTCGCATTTCTCTCACAACGTTCCACTAGACAGAGTCTGTGATCTCGTACAGTTCCGTAAATAAGTCTTAATGTTAATTTATTCAGTGGGTGTTTTCATTATTCCAGATCAACGGTCGAGCGTCTAGTGAGTTACGGGCCCCAATTGCTGCGGCCGAGACCATAGTGGAGTCGCCAATCAAGATGCAAGCAGCGCCTGCGCCTGCGCCCGCTCCGGCCGCGGCGGCACCCGCGGCTGCCGCGCCTGCTGCGCCCGCCTCTTCGCCGGCGGCCAGCCAGGCACAAAAGCCCACCAAACGAACTGCTAAAGACTATATTTTTGGCAAATTAATCGGCGAGGGATGTTACAGCACCGTGTTTCTTGCAAAGGATATTCACAGTGGAAAGGAATATGCAAGTACGTATAATACACATAATTTTTTTACTCTTTTATTTAAAAATCTACAAACGTTAAGATATTGAATCACAGTTTGATTGCGTGATCTTTGAAGATTCATAAAATAATCTGTTCATTTTCTTTTTCACAGTTAAAGTTTGTGAAAAACTTCACATCATCCGAAAAAAGAAAAGAGAGTACATTAAACGCGAAAAAGATGCTTTGAACATGTTGTTCAATGTAGCTCACGGTTTTGTGAAACTTTACTGCACGTTTCAAGACGAAGAAAGGCTATATTTTGTCCTGTCCTTTGCAAAAAATGGTGAATTGCTGTCTTACATTAATCAAGTTGGCTCTTTTGAGCTAAATGTAGCAAAATTTTATGCGGCCGAATTATTGATGGCCTTAGAGAAAATGCACGCCAAGGGAATAATTCACCGTGATTTAAAACCGGAAAATATATTATTAGATGAAAATATGCACCTGCAAATCGCTGATTTCGGAACGGCTAAAATCCTTGAACCTGAAGAGATTTGTGCCTCACCGAATAATGCAGATAATGATGCGCAAAATGAAAGATCTAGAAAAATTAGCTTCGTTGGAACACCGCAATATGTTAGTCCAGAATTATTACACGACTGCGTAGACACACGTGCCTCAGACCTATGGGCGTTGGGATGCATCATTTACCAAATGATTTCGGGCTTGCCTCCATTCCGCGCAGCCACAGAGTTTCTCACGTTCCAAAAAATTCTCAAGATGGATTTCGAGTTCCCAGAAGGTTTTCCTGCTGACGCAAAAGATCTCGTGGAAAAGCTCTTGGTACTAGACCACACCAAAAGACTCGGGGCTAATGATAAGGAAGAAATCTATGATAGCATTCGCAATCATTCCTTCTTCGCTGGAATGGACTGGGACAGTGTGTGGGAGCAGACGCCACCAACTATCAGCCCATATCTACCCGGAGGTTCATTTGAAGAGAAATACAATGTACCCGATCATCTTGAACCAGGACTGGGCAATAAGCAACTCGTGAGACTGTGGGAATTCGACTTATCTACCTCTAAAGGTAATTAGTCTTATGATTGTTCAGTTATGATCTTAGTTTGTTCCTAGCCTTTCGTAATCAAGTTTTCAACGATATTTTGGTTTCAATTTCGAAATACTAGGTAGTTACCTACTCATTATGAAATCATAATGTTAATCTTGTCAAAATTACATCGTAAGGGATATAGAGCTATTTCTAAAAATATAAGAAGTCTAAATAGATGTAAGTAGGTTGAGTATGTAGCCGATGTGGACAATTACAAAGTCTCGGGCGAGTGCAGTGAAGCGACGAGTAAGAGGCAACTGATGCGTCCATGACCTGAATTCTTGGCAAATTTATACGCTTCTCGTTTCATAACTAAACCGAGTCCAATCACGTTTTATTTTGTGAGTATTTTCCAAATAAGCAGTGTCTTTTTTTTAGAAAAAAGCATTATGCAAACATCGAGATTTATTTTATTTAAACATGGTTAGCGCATCGTAATCTGATCCTTGCACTCGCTGCACGAGTAGCCACTACGTCATCGCATTCACTGCCATACACATTCAGAACGGACGTCCTGAGTCAGTGTATGGTTTATGGTTTTATAGTTGGCATGACGTCAACCTTCCGGCACGTCGCCGTCGTCCCGGAGTGCCACATTCTCAACCGCTTATGCCATGACATGAATGACTCGCTCGTTACGCCCTACGTGTTTTATTAATGTTGACCTTATAATCAGCTGTGTAGCTACTCGCTTTACGATTCACTGGGAACTGAATTTCAATTATTTTGAAAGATATTATACATAGAAAGTCTTGGATTTTCTAACATGTGATTGAATTTAGCATTTTTCTTTTAGGAATCTTAAACATCAGCCCCGAAGAAAAACGTCGTCGTCTCGAAGTTCAATCCCGGGAGAGCAAGTGGCATCAGTTCGTCGATGGAGAGCTCATTTTAAAGCAAGGCCTGGTAGACAAACGGAAGGGCCTGTTCCCACGACGCCGCATGTTGCTTCTCACTACAGGACCGCGCCTATTTTACGTCGATCCAGCCAACATGGTGCTCAAGGGAGAGATCCCTTGGTCACCCGAGTTGCGGGTCGAAGCCAAAAACTTCAGAATATTTTTAGTGCACACGGTGAGTTTATTTAATTTTTACACACGTTAGAAAAAAGATAAAAAAAACTGAATAGGTATTCAAAACCCCTGAATGAGAAATAAACTATAACTGAATCTGTTTTTTTGTTACAGCCAAACCGTACATATTATTTGGAAGACCCCGATTCATATGCTTTGGAGTGGGCAAGCGTAATCGACGAAGTACGAATCGGTACATATGGACGGGACACGACTTAAGCGACGGCGCGGCCGCAGCTCCGAGTCGCGCCCGCGCCGCCGCCGCGGCCCCGGGCCCCGCGCCCGCTCTCGTACCTCACACGCCGAGTTTACACTTCTAGGTTACTTCTAGCCTTGATTAGAGCATGGCAAATTCCAAGCCGAAAGCTTTCGCGTCGATGATCGACCTCGTGCGTGTCCTAAGTTCCGCATCGGGCTGCTCGCGGCGGCCCGCGGGCGCGCCACATATGTTCCCAGCGCCCGGACTGGCCGCGCCACATATGTTCCCAGCGCCCGGACTGGCCGCGCCACATATGTTCCCAGCGCCCGGACTGGCCGCGCCGGACACGCTGCGCCCGCGCCGCCGTGCAGCCCGGCCGGTGACGAGACGACGAATATCGACCCTGCTCGATCACTGTGGATACTGAATGACTGATTCCTATTAATAATAATATCCCGACTATCTTAAATTATTCTAATTTAAGTTCCTTATTTAATTGTGGAATACCGACGATGATGTGTAAATATGTCTTAAATTATTATTGCGATTGCTTAGTAATAGTTAATTGTGGGGCGATGTAACTTTTATTGGATACAGGCCTCTTGTAAGAATGGACTTGTTATTCACCACCTGCGTGTTCACGAAGCCCATTCCGGTTGGTAACTAGGCAATTTATAGCTAAATTTAATATTTATTTTGTTTAAGTAATTATTTACCAACGGAATGTGACTCCTGTACAGTTATAACTTATAACCATAGAAAATTATGATTGGTATGTTTCTATATTTCTACTTCAACTGTGTTTATCCGTGACAGTTGGATAAAAGATAAGCATTAACAAATTTGTATATTTAAACGGAATTAGCAATTGTCACACACTGGTTGCTGTAGGAATAGAAGCATCTAGACGTAAGAAGGGTAGCTTCTTCACTAAATAAATTGAGAGTTTTGGTGAAAACCGATCCGATGGTGATTGGCTGCCTTACTTTCACAAGTTGGGTTGAGTATAGTATGGGAATACTCTTGAGATAGCGATGGACACAATACATTGTTAAGGAGTTTCATTGCTTTTTACTGTGCAAATTACTTGTGCTCTTTAATTCTAACATAGCAAAGGTATATGGATAATGCCACCAAAGGTGACAATTACTGCTACTTCATTGCTTGGTAATTAAATTGTCTAAAACATATTCTTTATAAGCAGTCGAATTAGTACATTGGTATTGCTTAATGGATAGTGACTAGTGCAAATTTGTTTTTTTGATATTTTGTGTTGTTTTATGAACAGTGATTTTATGGCCATAGCCAATATTCAATGTCATGGCACTTTGAGTTCTAAAATTGTATTTAAATTGTATTGGTGACTTATCATTTAATAATTTTATAATAGCAGGTATATAAAATGCCTAAAACTTGCCTGTAATATTTATAACTAGGGCTTAATGGGATTTAATCCATAGTTCAATACAAAACCCTCATTTAGCAAAATGTAGAAGAATAAGATTTCACTAAGTAGCATGAAGGACTGTTTTATTCATTTCATAGCGTATTATGGGCAATGAGAAACAATATTATAAATTGGTCAGCATAAATTGGACTTTTCCATGACATTGTTATGAATAATTAAAATTAAAACCTGCATTTAAAATTTAATAACTGTTAACTATTGTAATTATATTTTACAACATTTGTATTGCATAAATTCCATAAAGTAACAAAATAAGAAATTGAAAATAAATTGAAGTTGATTTTTCATGATTTTTATTTTTCTTCCGACTACCCTGTATTAACGCCACAAAAATGAACGTAGCAGAATCAACAACAAAGACTACAATAGTATGATCAACAAATGAGACTCGCAGCGCCATCTATCTCGACAGCTGCGAACTAACTTGACAAAAATACTAAATTGCGATATCAGTTTACCATGCGATTCGAACAGATACAACAGCCCGAATATCATGTAATGGGTGTTCAAAGAAGCGCACACTTTAGTTCTGTTTTAAAAAAAATGTATTTCGACAAAGACAAGCCGCTCACAACCGCCTAGTCACGCTCGCTCCAAGAAAGGGGTCCCGACCTCCGCTCAGTCCCGCAGCCAACCGCAAGTCAACTCACATCCCCTTTTTATTTATTGTAAAATATTCGTAACACTTACTTAAATTGACACACTTATTACAATAATCATAAGATTAAAAGCATAAGGTTTTATAAAGTAAACTTTTACAATTGAATAGGATTTACAGTAATATTTCCAAATTAATAAATGAATGCTCAGAGAAAAGAACAAGTTAATAATATTTTAAAATGACCACAACATTATAGTGTCTCTACAAAGTGATAGATGGCGCTATTAAGTCTGTTAGATAGATTGCATCAGTAGATCTCAATGGCTGCTGTTATACTAGTTGCATTCAATGCCGGTAGATGGCGTTAGCCGTTTATTCTTGACGACGAGGCGTGTAGAGTGAAGCTTCCTGGGCTACGGCTGTACAGCTGGCGACTAGGTGTTACACTCGGCCATCCTGCTATTGTCGTGGTCCCCCACGGCGTTGGGCACCAGCTCCTTCAGCAGAAGTAGAGGCACCAGAGTCCATTTTTGGCGGTACCTGGAAATAAACAGCCCACAGTATATTTTGATAAACATATTAAATGATGAAATGTGTTCTTTCTTTATGACACATTTAGTTCTTATTAAATTAGCATTTAGTTATTCACATAGATTTATTTGAGACCTCACATGGGGCACAGCGAAATACAATCAGATGTAACAGCAAGTGTAACTGGACACATAATCACACAGATTTATCTACAGTATCACTCAGTAGAACAGGGCAGATATTCACACAGACCTATCTGCTGTATCACACAGTATAGCGGGAAAGATGTTCACATATAACTTTCTGTCATATCACACAGTATAGCAGGATAGATATTCACACAGACTTTTCTGGCATGTCACACAGTATACCAGGATAGGTATTCACACAGACCTATCTGCTGTATCACACAGTATAGTGGGATAGGTATTCACAGACCTATCTGCTGTATCACACAGTACAGCGGGACAGATATACACACAGACTATCTGTACCTATCACACAGATTAGCAATTATAATTTGTTTAGGTATCAATTAGATTCTGTTCTACAATGAGTAGGTACACTAAACTGTTTCAAATTTAAAGTTGTTGTGTTCTGTGGTTAGGGCAATATTTTTAATAGCTACTTATTGAATCCATATGGTGTTGCATGTTTAAATTGGAATAATACAACTATTTCTAATATAAAGTAGGTATTTAATTTAAAATTAAAAAAAAAAAAAAAAAAAAAAAAAAAAAAAAAAAAAAAAAAAAAAAAAAAAAAAAAAAAAAAAATGTTATTATGAATATTACAAGACACACAACAACTATATCTAGTGCAAACAAATGGTATTTTACTTAACTTTCCAATAAATCTATTAAATCATCCCTATCTATTTCATGATCAGTATCTGTAGAGCTGTCTGGCACTGATGACTTATATGGGCGTAGTGAATCACCAGCAACTACTGCACTGAACTTTTTATATCCTTTGACCCCTTGAATGCTATTTATTGTATATCGGTCAATAGTATGGTCTATTTTAGTGATCTTGTACGGTCCCGTAAACACACTCCCTAACTTTTTAGTGACCCCAACTGTATGATCACGAGATAAACCTCCTTTCCACAAAACCAATTCACCTATATTATATTTCCTACATTTCTTATGCCTCTTATCATACCGACTCTTCATAATTGCCATATTATTATCAATGCGCAGCTTTGCATTGCATCTACGTTCAAGTAACTGCTTTTGTGGGTCAATGTTTGTACTAACGCTTGCAGGGTACGCAGGTAATAAGGCATTGTCATGCGAAAACATAAGACTAAAGGGGGAGAATCCTGTAACAGCATGAGGACTGTTATTTATACCCCAGACTACATCCGAAAGTTTTTCATCCCATGTGCATTCACTTTCAGCGGTGGTGTTTAGGCCGTTTACAATGGTTCTGTTTACTCTTTCGACCTGACCGTTTGATCGTGGACAAGCTATTGCATTTAATACATGCTTGAACTGTTTTTGTATAGAAAACTCTTTAAAATACCGACTGGTGAAAGCGACGCCTCTATCTGTAACAATTCTATGAGGATTGCCAAAAGTAGATATTATTTCCTTTAAGTTCTGAATAGTTTCTATAGAACCAGTGCCTTTAACAGCTCGAGCAAATACAAATTTCGTAAAAGAATCAATCATTACAAGTATGTAGGAGTAACCACGGCGTGTTTTCAAAAATGGGCCCAAATGATCGATATGTAAAGTATGCATTGGTATTGCTACTTTCTCAATGGGATGCAGCTCGCCCTCTACTTTCCCATAATTTCCCTTAGCATAGGCACAGTGTAAGCAGGCATTTACATATTTTCGTATAAACCGGGTCATACCAGAGAACCAAAACTTTGATTTTATTGTCTTTTCGCACTTTTCGAAACCTATGTGCCCAACTTGGTCGTGGTATTTTTGTAACAATGACCACTTTGACAGTTTAGGTATTACGAATCGATCGCCGTGTAAAGTTTTTCTAAACAGACATCCGTTAACAATGGTATAATTTTTATTTATATCCGGATTATTCGTGCCCGCATTAATCTGTCGTATAATACTTTGTACCGTATCGTCTTGCAACTGTAGCGTGAGGCACCAGTCAGCTTCATCAATGCGAAGTATATGAACGCTTTCAACCGGGTTGCGACTGAGCGCGTCAACGTGTTGCATACGGTGGCCAGGGCGATATTCGATTTCAATATCGAAATCCTGGATCGTTAGCCACCATCGGGCTATACGCGGTATCAAATCTTTTTTTGTCAGTGTGGTTCTTAGTGCTGCACAATCGGTAATCACCTTAACTGGGATACCTGTTACGTAAATACGGAAGCGTTTTAGAGATTCAACCACGGCGAGAGTTTCCAGCTCATAACTATGATAGTGCATTTCCTCCTTACTAGTAACGCGACTAAGGCCTAGCGCGCACTGCCTTGCGTTTTTTAAACGCACAATCTGTGAAGTATGGAGTGTCATAGAAGTGCGCGCACTGCGGTGAAAAAAAGGCATGCGGTGGAGTCACCGTTGTCCTCTCGCTGCAAATTTGCGGTGAATCTACCGCAAATATTTTTGTATCCTATAGAGATCTATGAAGCGCCGCGCACTGCGGTGAAATAAACGCAGTGATGCCTACTTCATAGCTAGATCTGGCTATTTTTCGGTGTCAGGCGCTACTATTTAATAAAACTTGTAGCTAAATTTTTTAACTACATTTCCAGAAACTTTTTAAATGACATTGAATGTTTTTGAAAAGGGATAAAGGTTGCTATACTTAATTGCGTTATGCCAAAATAAATACTTAAGAAAATGGGTAGGTACCTACCTACTGTAGGAAAATACTCCAACTCAAAGATCAATAATGAACCTCAGCCATCGACATCTTCCTCTTCAGTTACATTAATTGATTAACGGCATTGTTATTATTAGATTAATTTTAATTACCTGCTATGTTTATCTTAAAAATAATTGTAAGTACCTACTGATTTTTTTACTGCAAAACGTGATTATAATTTGACCACATATTGTTACCTCCCTTTCTACTATGTAGTAAGTACTAAGTAGCGATCAGCTACTTTTAGCAACTTTTTTGGGTCAAAAAATTTGGCTATTTAGCAATTTTTTACAAACTGTCTAGCTACTGACTAAAGGTAGCAGTTGGCGCAAACTGTCTAACTACTGACTAAAGGTAGCAGTTGGCAACATTGGCACTGAGACACACTCAGTTTTTTTTTATTTTTTTATAAAACGTTGCCCCACACTAGGGATTTCTCCTGTATCGTGGGTGCGTTTACAAACATACAAAGTGACATAGACAAACAGCCAGACCCGGAACAACTATCTGTAGGCCATACAAATATTTGTTCCGTGCGGGAATCGAACCCGCGACACGCAGCGCAGCAGCCGATCGCTCAACAACACACAGACCAAATAGGTTGTGCAGTTGCTGTTGGTACGTGGCACAGATACCTATGACCTGGTGTTTCACCGGTGCAAATATTGACATTGAACTTTCAATTAATGCAATCGGAGTCAGACCAGCAATATGGAAGAAACATGTACCTGAATATTCGGACAGAGTATTCAAGACAAGGATATGGGAGGAAGTTTATGATATTGTTATTTATAATTGGAGCGACTTAACTTTATCAGAAAGAAAACCATGAGTATGTTTAACAATTCGTTTTTAATTTCTTAGGTTAAAATCTTTTATAATAACAATAGGTATTCGAGCTATTATCTAAAATATAAAAATCTTGTGTTACGGTGTTTGTGTTCGTACCTACTCTTTCGAAACGGCTCGTCCGATTTTTATGAAATAATGTGTGTTTGGTAGGTATGAGAATAGTTCGTAAAGTCACGGTAAAAATATCTACAGTAGGTACCTATTCTATCTTCATGCAAACGGTCGGAACGCGAGTCATATCTACAGTTCGCGTCAAATAACTGTGCCCCTCTGAAGTTAGCCATTTGCAAAGATCGCGCAGGTGCAATCACGTAGACGGGAGCAAGTGGGACGCAAGCATGCATTAAACGTAAACGAGCGACTGAGACATAAAATCGCGCCGCCATAATCCCCACCCCACGCATGCACAGTTGTAGTTTGTTCGTAATTTTGACTACTACCAAAGACTACAATAGTATACTGACTACTACGCAGCCACTCGTAGCCAACCTCAGAGGGGCACAGTTATTTGACGCGAACTGAACGCGCCTCGAGTTCAGGGTGAACTCAGGACACAACCAGTTGCGAATGCGCCGCAGTGGCGAACGAACGGTGTGATGATTTTGTAAGCAGTAAGCGTGCGACTTGTGATTATGTTATTGAAATAAGTACTTACCCACAAGTTCTTACTTAATATGACAAAGAGAAATTATAGATAATGTGCTTTTTTTGGTTGCTTGAATTCTTCAATAACGCACCCGGAATAACATTTTAGATTGCCTCTAAACTCCGAAAGTTTTTAAATACCTAATAGTACCTATGTAATGGGTTTTTTTTTAATAGGTAGGTATTTCGGTTTTTTCACCGAGTGAAATACTTGGATTACTAAATAAATAAGCAGAACGGGTGAAAAAAGTGACACGAGTAAACTACCTACCTAAGTACCCGCTCGGGTTAAAAAAGAACTAATAAGTACTTAGGTAGTTTCCTAGGTTAGGCTATGATCTACTTACTTGTGTACTCAGCTACTTACATATATTATTGAATTAGACGAAATATCATTGTGAAATGATTACCTATGAGACTAATAAAAATGGTAGGTAAGTACCTACCTAGTAAGATTTTGTAGTAGGTAGATAGAGGTTTTGATTGCTGTAGGTAGCGATGAGATGGTTGGTTTGCAGCGTTTCGACATAATTACTGTGGTAAAGTATAAGTACATATTTCATACCGCGCTAGCATACATGCGGGTGAAGCCGCGGGCGGCAGTTAGTGTAGATATAATCAAGGTTAACCTAACTTAAAGTACCTAAACAAAATAATTAGGTGTATGAGTGTGTATCAGTTTATTTGTACTTAGCTGTTTTTTTTTGTTTTACTCAGATTTGAGATAAGTATGTATAAAGTAATTTTAGAGACGAATCTATGTTTTTTTTTACCTTTTGTTAGGTAACCTTTATTTAAACTACAAGCTGCTGCCCTTCGGCTTCGCCTGTATGTGTGTTCTTAGCGGTGTGAAATAACATGATTATATACTAAACTTTACGACCTATTCTCATACCTATCAAATACACATAAAAAGAACCTCCTTCTTTTTATGAAGTCGGTTAAAATATAATATAAATCGATCGAGCCGTTTCGGAGGAGTATGAACACAAACACCGATTACATTTAACCACAACCTATTTAAATTTTATCATACTGCCATGCAACTGAACCTCTTGCTGAATTAAAATAGTTGGCAAAATAATCCCTATTTTGAATGTTGTTCATGCTAGATCGCGTAGATGTAGCTCGCAGGCTCCTTAACTGAGTCCCATAAAGTTTATCACGAAATCTGATCCCATCGTGTTTGCGTACGTAATTATGCAATACGCAGCAGGCTTTTATACCTAATTCGTTCACAAAAACTGATTTTCACGTCTAGGGCTCGGTGTAGGTAATATTCGCCATTTATTGGTCAGAATCCTAAATGTACATTCCACGACATTTCATATTGCTCGTGTTAGTCTATAATTGAAAACTTTTTGTGTTTCTGATAAATTTCGCCGTGGATAAGGCCGTATAATATGCTCAAAGAGAGCGAAGGCTTCATCGCCTACAAATACATGGCATCTCTTTGTCTTCGCTATCGTTAGGCAATTTAGTATAAATGGATGATTTTTCCACATATTTTTCAAACTATTTGGATTTAAAAACCAATCAGCTGAACGGATTTTGATAAAATTTCAATTGTATTAATCGAAAAGTAGGATATCCTTTCACATCAAACAATATTTTTTAAATCGGGTCATATATTATGACGGAGATATGAGGTAACAAACACAAAAAAACACGCCCGAAATGAGAACCTCCTTTTTTGAAGTCGGTTAAAAACGTGCGTTTGTTTCACCGCAGTGCGCGGCCCCGTGAATGCGTTTATTCTACCGCACGGTAGAAAAAACGCAACGCGTTCCACCGCAAGGCAGTGCGCGCAAGGCCTAAGGCCTTGCGCGCACTGCCTTGCGGTGGAACGCGGTGCGTTTTTTCTACCGTGCGGTAGAATAAACGCATTCACGGGGCCGCGCACTGCGGTGAAACAAACGCACGTTTTTAACCGACTTCAAAAAAGGAGGTACCTATGTTTTTTTTTGTGTTTTCTACCTCATATCTCCGTCATAATATATGAACCGATTTAAAAAATATTGTTTTATGTGGAAGGATATCCTACTTTTCGATTAATACAATTGAAATTTTATCAAAATCAGTTCAGCTGTTTGGTTTTTAAATCCAAATAGTTGGAAAAATATGTGGAAAAATCATCCATTGATACGAAATTGCGTATTCTGCTTTCCTGTGACTTAAAGATGGGTTAATACCGACATTTTTCAGTATTAGCTAATATGAATATATTAGTCTAGCAATGTTATAATATCTTTAACTAATATTTAATTATTATTACTAATCTCTTAACTAATAGTAATATATTCGTCACATTTGAGACGGTCAGGTCTTGGCCGTGAGCAACTTAATATATTATTAAGAAAGAAAAGACTTTAATTAAGAATTCATTGGGACTTAATTACTGAAAATGTGTCGTTCAAGCATAGCTAAAGAGGAGGTGTTTATTACTCAAAACGGAGGATCAAACTTGGTTTCAGTGCAAGAGTATCACTTGTTAAATATTAGCATAGTGATGTTTATCAATGCACTCTCACTAAGAGTTGCCGCATTAGGCATTTTTGCCAATGTGAAGTATACAAGAAATGCAATAGTTATACAAGACAGGATCAGGGATGGATCAGAAACGATTTTTTGACTCAAAGTCTAATGATATCAATTCGAAGACCAAGTCCGCCGGAGACTCAATAGTGCTACGAATAAGAAGATATCTACAGATAAAGTGAGCAGTGATCACTGTGTAAAATGTGCAGTGATTCAGTGAAAATTCCACATGTACCTACTTAAACTTTATTCCATACGGCCAGGGGAGTAGTAGGTCTAGAATATTCAGGTACATGTTTGTTCCCTGGACTGACTCCATTGCAATACTTAAAAGTTAAATGTCTAAAACTACGATCGACGCTCGCGCCGCCATCACCGGTGAAACGCCAGCTAACGACATATCTGTGTCGCGTACCAACAGCAATGGCGTGTGTAGTCGCAGCGGAAAAATGTTGATTTTCTTAGTTGTAGTGCCATTCAAACTTGGTCGATTTATCCATGTAATTTAATTATGTAGTTATGAGTAGTAATGTGAGCTGAAAATTTATATGTGAATAGTTGCATTAATACACTAAATATTGGAATTGTTTTATTTTGCTTTTCTCTTAAAAAGTTTTACAATTGGATGTCATAAAATATAGTGATACATTCGTAAATTATGCCATAGCTCATTAATTACTAAGCGCACATAAATGAAACTTGGCAAGACATTGTAGACCCTTACAAGATACAAATAAACGTTAAAAGTTAGGCTCTAAAGTTCTTATTTTAAGAACTTGGACCTAATAACCATATTACCTTTACGTGTATATCTCCTAAACGGTATGCTTTTTTCAAAATTTGTTTTCACAAACATCATACACAAATTTATAGCCACGTGCGATACCGATTTATATGATTTTCATCAAATAGCCAAACGTCAGCGCAGCGGAAACTTGAATATCTTCGCAGTTTTAAGACACACATTTAAACATACACATTTACCTCTCGTCACACACTAATTATTGCATGTATTTCTTTTCTTGTACGTCCATAGGAAAAAAAAAGTGCCACTGGGATGACGTATTTCCAGCGGAAACAGTTTTTGTTGAATAACTCCCCAATGGTTGGATGCACAAATTTGTACTTACCATACACATTTCCACGACGTCATACACTAAATATCTGCTAAACTGAAATTAAGAATATCGTCATTTTTCCGCTGGGACTACGCACATCATTCACGAGGCCGCGCCACCGAGCACTGTGGTGAAAAAAACGCACGTTTTGTCATTCGAACTCCAGCTGTGGTGCTCACACGTCATCGTTATGGACTACCATACAAGAGTCACTATCTGCGTATATTTATTATTGCGTAAAAAAAGGGTACCCAAACGGTATTGGGTACATCCCTTGACGGCCTTAAGACCTATGAAGGGTTTCTTTTTCATAAGATATAACGATCTACGTTCGTATCCAAAAAAGTTTTTCGGGTATTACAGAATGAGCATATCATCTTTTGATAATTTGTTAACAATTGTTGGTGCTCAAATTTACCACAAAGATACAAATTGGAGAAAGGCAATTTCTATAGAAGAGAGGCTCTCAATCTGTTTAAGGTAAGTTCTTCTATTTTTGTTCTTGTATAATCTATTCTTGCTCTTGTATAATGAACCCCAATTAATTTTATTACTATGGAAAAAAATATTTAATTTTTTTTTCTAAAACTCGCGAAACAAACACTACGCTCATCGCGTATATAATTAAAATACATTTTTTGTAGATAATTAGGAGCAGGAGAATATATGTTTCTGCTGGGCTGCCTATCGAAATTTGGCCACAAGTACATACCTACACATATATTTTGGCGAAGAAGGCAAAAACATATTTTCTTGTTGCTAATTATTTTAATTATATATGCGACCAGCGGTGTTTGTGTCGCGGGATCTTTGGCCAACTAGCTTAATCAGACGTTTCATTAGAAGCCTAGCCTTTTCATTGAACTGCGCCGTTTAAACAGCGACATGGCCAAGTCATGTAACGATATTGAACAAAAGTTGTTACATTAGGTCGCTGAAAAATCAGCGCATTTAAATGAAAAGGCTAGGCAGCCAATCATACGGCTGATTAAGCTAATTGGCTGCGACATATACCTATATTAACTAATTTAAAAGTTATGAAAAAAATAATAATTAACCATCGACGTAAAAAAACTTCAAAAAATTAAATGTGTTGGCTTAACTTTAATTCACTTAGTTAATGTTTTGATCGGGGGCCGCTATATAATTATAATAAAAACAGAATACCTACAAATAAAAAGATGTTTACGTTTTTAATTAGTGGTATTAGTTTTTTTAGGTGTGTTAAAGTTAAAGGGCCAATTAACACATTATTTTTTTACTTTTTTTGAGGGTTTGTACGGTTTAGGCGCATTAGGGCTAATTCTCATTTTGGCAACCGACTCGCTAATGGCACAATATAAATATGGACAGTAGGGAAACTGCATACAAACGCTCGAAACGGCACACTCACACAAACAAGCACACCGACTCCTAAGGTAACTTCGCGGGACTCGCAGTAGCAAGTGCCGCGTCAAGACGAGTGGTCACGTTTAACTTTTTATTTTTGAAAATGCCAGGAAAGTATTGCGTAGTAGAGCTATTGTATTTTAAACTTCCTGCTGATATTGAAAGGTAAGAATGATTTCTAGTTATTGTTATTTAATCGTTATCGAATTACGTATAAGTCTGTGTGATCGATCATAATGAATTCGTGAACTTACTTCTAAATCATGAATGCGGCGGTTTTGAGGGTATTTAAAGCTGATAGTGCAATAGTGATAGTGGTAACAAAAAGTACATCCAAGATGGCGACTGCAATAGGTATTCTATATCAATATTTTCGTCATGGGTGTCGTTTTCATGGTTTTCGAGGGTGTTGAAGCCGATAAAATGTGAATCCAAGATGGCGGATACAATAGGTATCAATTTTTTCGTCACGGGTATCATTTTCATGGTTTTCGAGGGTGTTGAAGCCGATAGTGCTGTCCAAATGTGAATCCAAGATGGCGGCTGCAAAAGGTACCTATCAATTTTTTCGTCATGGGTGTGTGTATTTTTTTATGTAAGTAATGGGTTTTTTAATTACTAGATATCACACGCATTTTCGGATTGAAACGCGGTACGGTTGGTAGCCGCTCATGAGCCCAGCCCGCGCGCCACCTGCACTGCGGCGTCTACCGCGCGCCCACTCCGACGAGCGCCCGAAACCTTTTCGTCCAACCGCGGCTCGCGTACGCTCCCGCTAAAACTTGTAAAAGGTTCCGCCGTAATGACAAAGTTAAAGATCTTTAGTTCTACAAGTTGTTGTGTGTTAATATTGAATTGATTTCCGTGTTTAAACTATCGTCTTTTGCTGAGGTTAACCGACGCCATGAGATTACCTATTTAAATTATGTTTATAAGCTATTTATTCAAATTCGATTGATTGATCACTACAGAACAAAAATGTAAAAAAAAATATATCAAAAACATTAAAAGTGACAACCCTATTTCTACAATGGAGCGTAGGTAATTATGTTCTCAACTAGGCTTAGTTTCCCTACTGTCCATATTTATACTGTGCTAATGGACTACTTCTCATTATATCCACTTCTCATTTTGGCTACTTCTCAATTGGGCTACTTCTCACTTGGGCTACTTCTCACTTGAGCTACTTCTCACTTGGGCTACTTCTCACTTGGGCTACTTCTCACTTGGGCTACTTCTCATTAGGGCTATTACTCATTAGAGCTACTTCTCAAAATTTGGGAATGTTTATTGAAATAAGTACTGTTTTTATGTATATACATGTTTATTCATTCTTAAGAGATCAATTACATTATTTTAAGAATAAATCAACATTAATTGAACCAATGTATTAGGTAAGTATACAATATTATAAGTATTACTTCTTGTAATTACTTTAGTCTGGTTTGAAATTAACATTTATTTATTTATAACATACACAAATCAATAGTTAAAGGATAGGTAAACATTACTAGGTATCACTTCTTTTAAAACCCCTCAAAAGCGTTGTTAGTGCGGTGGCGTTGTCCAGAGCAACTAAGAAGCGCAGGGTTCATTCTTGGATACCACTGTTTTGCTAAGTATTTTAAAAACGTTTCAAACAATGGTAACAACCATTCATTTTCAATAATCTCTGTTAGTTTTTGGAAACCCTCTGGAGAGAAGAATAATAAACAACAATAATTGAGACAATTCACCGTTTTACGATCAATCAAAAAATAAAATTAAGGCACCCACATTTTCGATAACATAAATTACTTAGTACCCACATTTTAATCCTAGTCAAGAATGTAACTTTTTATTTTTTAATAATGCATTAATAATGACAATTATTACTCTCGAGTATCTAGAACTAATGAATTATTAAAAACAATGATTTCCTGGTGCATATACTTTATTATCTATAACTTATTTTTATTGTGGACGTAAAGATCGATGGCAGTATTGTGCCTTTACTAGAAAATCGGGGTAGGAAATAACAGATGGCGCGACGTGTACTACGCGGCGTCATATTGATTTGTGTATGTTATAAATAAATAAATGTTAATTTCAAACCAGACTAAAGTAATTACAAGAAGTAATACTTATAATATTGTATTCTTACCTATTACATTGGTTCAATTAGTGTTGATTTATTCTTAAAATAATGTAATTGATCTCTTAATAATGAATAAACATGTTTATATACATAAAAACAGCACTTATTTCAATAAACATTCCCAAATTTTGAGAAGTAGCCCTAATGAGTAATAGCCCTAATGAGAAGTAGCCCAAGTGAGAAGTAGCCCAAGTGAGAAGTAGCCCAAGTGAGAAGTAGCCCAAGTGAGAAATAGTCCAAGTGAGAAGTAGCCAAAGTGAGAAGTGACCATAATGAGAAGTAGTCCATTAGCAAGTCGGTTGCCAAAATGAGAATTAGCCCTAATGCGCCTAAACCGTTTGTACGTCGGGGATATGTGATTTTTTAAAGTCTGCGTTGTTTTTTTATATTTGAATTTTGTTTTATTGAATAAAACAATCTAGACATTATCATTTCGTATTTATTGGCTCATTATTAACTAGAATGTGCACGTAAAATATTTGACAATAATCAATGACTCAATAATTATTAATTCAAGTTAGAATTTTAAACCGATTAATTATTTAGGTCTAAACACTAAAAATTTTTCCATATTATCATTTTCATGTGTCACATAATTATGTAGTAATGGTGTTGATGTATCGGAGTTTACTTGATTCAGATGACTTGACCAGTTTTCACTTGCAGTCTGATTCTCTGGTCGTTGAGATGTCGCATATGGGGAAGTAGTGAGAGACGTGGCACGGTAATTAACGTCATGTAGTGAAGATGTCACACCTGATGGCTGAGACGTAGCATATTGAGGAGTTATATTCTGAGGCGAATATTGAACATCGTTCACTGAAAGCGGGTGGATAGGTGTCAGGTATTCTGGTGATTGAACCGGGCTGTAAAGACGTGAAGCCTCAGACGCAGCGTCATTGTCATGTACTGAAGATTGTGATGGAGACGGTGACGATGACAAATCATAGCGTGCAGATCTCACTTGACGGAGTGGATTCCCTCGAGGTGCTGGAGAAGGTGATGGCGAACGTACAGACGTACGAAAACTGTTTATTTGTGGCGAGCAGTTGTAGCGTTTAGCTTTGTTTAAAATATTTAAGATTTCAATTTTAGCAAAATGTTTTTGATCTTCATTCAGTTTTTTTAACATAGGGACCAACATTTCCGTGAAGCTAATATCTTCATCATAGGTTCGTTTTTCACGTAGAATCTCCAATATTTGATCATCTCTTTGTTGATCTATGTTTTTCGCTAATTTACGTGCATATTTTCTGTTATCTTGCTCAATAATTTCACTGTTACTATCATCAACTTCGTCTATTAAATCCTGTGATGTAACATTGCCAGAAGTGTTTCTTTCTGAAGGCAGGGAAGCTAAAAACGACAGTGCTTTAAAGTGGATATACGGTCTCCTTTTTTTGGATGCTTGTCCAGATACGGTCTTTTTTTGAGCAGCAACCTCTTTACTATAATTGTCTTTCAAATGTCGCCATTTTTTCTGTACCTCGGCACCTGAAATTAAAAATTACATTTACAAATTGTTAATTCTTATATATTATAAGAATTAATAATTTGTAAACCGACTAATTCAATACACCTTCATTTGGTAGGCTTTAAAAATAATTATGTTATTATGTTTGTATTTACAAGATATCGACTTCGTTATTGATTGATATGAAGCCACTTGTGTAACATTAACTTTCATTGGTTACAGATATTTGGCATCGGGAAATACTTTCTATTCGCTCTATTATGAATACCTTATAGGCGCAACTACCATTCGAGAAATAGTGGAAGAAACCTGTGAAAAACTGTGGTTGTGTCTTCAACCAATATACATGCAAGAACCTGACATAAATACTTGGGCGGATATTGCCAAATTGTATTACAGACGCTCAAATTTTCCTCACTGCCTCGGAGCTATCGATGGGAAACATGTTAGATGTGAAAAGCCTGAAATGGCTGGTTCTCAGTATTATAATTACAAAAAGTATCACTCATTGGTGTTGATGGGTATAGCCGACGCAAATTACTCTTTTGTTGTTATCGATATTGGAGGATATGGAAGCAGCAGTGACTCCAGTATTTTCAAAGCTTCTAATTTTGGAAAAAAACTTGAACGAAACCAAATTGATCTTCCACCGGCCCGACCATTACCTAACGATAGCGAAGACAAAGAGATGCCATATGTATTTGTAGGTGATGAAGCCTTCGCTCTCTCTGAGCATATAATGCGGCCTTATCCACGGCGAAATTTAACAACAACACAAAAAGTTTTTAATTATAGACTCACACGAGCAAGAAGGTTCGTGGAATGTACATTTGGGATTCTGACCAATAAATGGCGAATATTACACCGAGCCCTAGACGTGAAAATCAGTTTTTGTGAACGGATAATAAAAGCCTGCTGCGTATTGCATAATTACGTACGCAAACACGATGGGATCAGATTTCGTGATAAACTTTATGGGACTCAGTTAAGGAGCCTGCGAGCTACATCTACGCGATCTAGCATGAACAACATTGAAAATAGGGACTATTTTGCCAACTATTTTAATTCAGCAAGAGGTTCAGTTGCATGGCAGTATAATAAAATTTAAATAGGTTTTGGTTAAATGTAATCGGTGTTTGTGTTCATACTCCTCCGAAACGGCTCGATCGATTTATATTATTTTTAACCGACTTCATAAAAAGGAGGAGGTTCTTTTTATGTGTATTTGGTAGGTATGAGAATAGGTCGTAAAGTATAGTATATATGTCGCAGCCAATTAGCTTAATCAGCCGTTTAATTGGTTGCCTAGCCTTTTCATTTAAATGTGCCAATTTTTCAGCGACCTAACTAACATCTTTTTTCAATATGGTTTAATGACTTGCCCATGTCACTTATGTCGCTGATTAAACGGCACAATTCAATGAAAAGGCTAGACTTTTAATGAAACGGCGGATTCAGCTAGTTGGCTGCGACATACCTATTATATATTATGTTATTTACACACCGTTAAGAACAACATACAGGGGAAACCGCGGGCAGCAGCTTGTAGTTTAAATAAAGGTTTCCTAACAAAAGGTAAAAAAAAACATAGATTCGTCTCTAACATTAGGTACCTATACACACTTAAGTATCTCAAGTCTGAGTAAAACAAAAAAAAAGCAGCTAAGTACAAATAAACTGATACACACTAATACACCTAATTATTTTGTTTACTTTAAGTTAGGTAAACCTTGATTAAGTATATCTACACTAACTGCCGCCCGCGGCTTCGCCCGCATGTATGCTAGCTCGGTCTACATAGTATAAAACAAAGTCCCTGTCGCTTTATTTAGAGGTTTCTAATGTGATGTCGTAAATAAACACATTTTTTTGCGCTTACATTGCAAACGCTGGCTGAACCCCTCGAGATAAATCAAAATAATGTACTACAGTACAGTTCTCGTCAAATAACTTTGCCCCTCTGAAGTTGGCTACGAGTGGCTGCGTAGTAGTCAAAATTACGAACAAACTGCAACTGCGCATGCGCAAGAGACATGGGGGCGGGGATTATGGCGGCACGATTTTATGTCTCAGTTGCTCGTTTACGTTCGATGCATGCTTGCGTCCCGCTTGCTCCCGTCTACGTGACTGCACCTGCGCGAACTTTGCAAATGGCTAACTTCAGAGGGGCAAAGTTATTTGACGAGAACTGTATTGTACACCTTAAAAAGGTCAACAAAAAAGTCCGCGATGGTATATGTCAATCTCTTAAGGATAACCAACAATAACCATTCCTTTACATTTTACGGGAAAAAATGGCTTATTTACGAAACTGTGATTTTTAGCAATACAGCAAGTACCTTATCCAATCAAGTACCTTAAATACATTATCCATTTAATATAGATCAATATGGCCCTTTACAGCATTTAATTTAAAGGAATATTTTCGAAGATATTAGGTACCTACAGATTTGAAATGCAGGGACATAGCGGTGCGGCGCGCGGCGGTACGGCCCGACCGGCGGCGCGCGGCGCGTTTTATTGTCTAATGACAAAAAAGCTTCTGTAGTAGGTAGGTATATTTAGTATCAGCATTGCACATTTGCACCCGTGCGAAGCCGGGGCGGGTCGCTAGTGAAATGTACTTTACCACAGTAATACCTATGTCGAAACGCTGCAAACCAACCATCTCATCGCTACCTACAGCAATCAAAACCTCTATCTACCTACTATAAAATCTTACTAGGTAGGTACCTACCATTTTTATTAGTCTCATAATCATTTCACAATTATATTTCGTCTAATTCAATAACATATGTAAGTAGCTAAGTAGGTACCTACACAAGTAAGTAGATCATAGCCTAGCCTTGGAAACTACCTACTTATTAGTTTTTTTTTAGGCCTAGCGCGCACTGCCTTGCGTTTTTTAAACGCACAATCTGTGAAGTATGGAGTGCCATAGAAGTGCGCGCACTGCGGTGAAAAAAAGGCATGCGGTGGAGTCACCGTTGTCCTCTCGCTGCAAATTTGCGGTGAATCTACCGCAAATATTTTTATATCCTATAGAGATCTATGAAGCGCCGCGCACTGCGGTGAAATAAACGCAGTGATGCCTACTTCATAGCTAGATCTGGCTATTTTTCGGTGTCAGGCGCTACTATTTAATAAAACTTGTAGCCAAATTTTTTAGCTACATTTCTAGAAACTTTTTAAATGACATTGAATGTTTTTGAAAAGTGATAAATGTTGCTATACTTAATTGCGTTTTGCCAAAATAAATACTTAAGATAATGGGTACCTACCTATTGTAGGAAAATACTCCAACTCAAAGATCAATAATGAACCTCAGCCATCGACATCTTCCTCTTCAGTTACATTAATTGATTAACGGCATTGTTATTATTAGATTAATTTTAATTACCTGCTACGTTTATCTTAAAAATAATTATAAGTACTGATTTTTTTACTTCTGTGTTTGACTTAATATATGCAAAACGTGATTATTTGACCACATATTGTTACCTCCCTTTCTACTATGTAGTAAGTACTAAGTAGCGATCAGCTACTTTTAGCAACTTTTTTGGGTCAAAAAATTTGGCTATTTAGTATTTTTTTACAAACTGTCTAGCTACTGACTAAAGGTAGCAGTTGGCAACATTGGCACTGAGACACACTCAGTTTTTTTTTATTTTTTTATAAAACGTTGCCCCACTTACAAACATACAAAGTGACATACACAAACAGCCAGACCCGGAACAACTATCTGTAGGCCATACAAATATTTGTTCCGTGCGGGAATCGAAACCGCGACACGCAGCGCAGCAGCCGATCGCTCAACAACACACAGACCAAATAGGTTGTGCAGTTGCTGTTGGTACGTGGCACAGATACCTATGTCGTTACCTGGTGTTTCACCGGTGCAAATATTGACATTGAACTTTCAATTAATGCAATCGGAGTCAGACCAGCAATATGGAAGAAACATGTACCTGAATATTCGGACAGAGTATTCAAGACAAGGATATGGGAGGAAGTTTATGATATTGTTATTTATAATTGGAGCGACTTAACTTTATCAGAAAGAAAACCATGAGTAGGTATGTTTAACAATTCGTTTTTAATTTCTTAGGTTAAAATCTTTTATAATAACAATAGGTATTCGAGCTATAATCTAAAATATAAAAATCTTGTGTTACGGTGTTTGTGTTCGTACCTACTCTTTCGAAACGGCTCGTCCGATTTTTATGAAATGATGTGTGTTTGGTAGGTATGAGAATAGTTCGTAAAGTCACGGTAAAAATATCTACAGTAGGTACCTATTCTATCTTCATACAAACGGTCGGAACGCGAGTCATACCTACAGTTCGCGTCAAATAACTGTGCCCCTCTGAAGTTAGCCATTTGCAAAGATCGCGCAGGTGCATTCACGTAGACGGGAGCAAGTGGGACGCAAGCATGCATCAAACGTAAACGAGCGACTGAGACATAAAATCGCGCCGCCATAATCCCCACCCCACGCATGCACAGTTGTAGTTTGTTCGTAATTTTGACTACTACCAAAGACTACAATAGTATACTGACTACTACGCAGCCACTAGCCACTCGTAGCCAACCCCAGAGGGGCACAGTTATTTGACGCGAACTGAACGCGCCTCGAGTTCAGGGTGAACTCAGGACACAACCAGTTGCGAATGCGCCGCAGTGGCGAACGAACGGTGTGATGATTTTGTAAGCAGTAAGCGTGAGACTTGTGATTATGTTATTGAAATAAGTACTTACCTACAAGTTCTTACTTAATATGCTAAAGATAAATTATAGATAATGTGCTTTTTTTGGTTGCCTGAATTCTTCAATAACGCACCCGGAATAACATTTTAGATTGCCTCTAAACTCCGAAAGTTTTTAAATACCTAATAGTACCTACGTAATGGGTTTTTTTTAATAGGTAGGTATTTCGCTTTTTTCACCGAGTGAAATACTTGGATTAATAAATAAATAAGCAGAACGGGTGAAAAAAGTGACACGAGTAAACTACCTACCTAAGTACCCGCTCGGGTTAAAAAAGAACTAATAAGTACTTAGGTAGTTTCCTAGGCTAGGCTATGATCTACTTACTTGTGTACTCAGCTACTTACATATATTATTGAATTAGACGAAATATCATTGTGAAATGATTACCTATGAGACTAATAAAAATGGTAGGTAAGTACCTACCTAGTAAGATTTTGTAGTAGGTAGATAGAGGTTTTGATTGCTGTAGGTAGCGATGAGATGGTTGGTTTGCAGCGTTTCGACATATTACTGTGGTAAAGTATAAGTACATATTTCATACCGCGCTAGCATACATGCGGGCGAAGCCGCGGGCGGCAGTTAGTGTAGATATAATCAAGGTTAACCTAACTTAAAGTACCTAAACAAAATAATTAGGTGTATTAGTGTGTATCAGTTTATTTGTACTTAACTGTTTTTTTTGTTTTACTCAGATTTGAGATAGGTACCTATGTATAAAGTAATTTTAGAGACGAATCTATGTTTTTTTTTACCTTTTGTTAGGTAACCTTTATTTAAACTACAAGCTGCTGCCCTTCGGCGTCGCCTGTATGTGTGTTCTTAGCGGTGTGAAATAACATGATTAAGTATATACCTACTAAACTTTACGACCTATTCTCATACCTATCAAATACACATAAAAAGAACCTCCTTCTTTTTATGAAGTCGGTTAAAATATAATATAAATCGATCGAGCCGTTTCGGAGGAGTATGAACACAAACACCGATTACATTTAACCACAACCTATTTAAATTTTATCATACTGCCATGCAACTGAACCTCTTGCTGAATTAAAATAGTTGGCAAAATAATCCCTATTTTGAATGTTGTTCATGCTAGATCGCGTAGATGTAGCTCGCAGGCTCCCATAAAGTTTATCACGAAATCTGATCCCATCGTGTTTGCGTACGTAATTATGCAATACGCAGCAGGCTTTTATACCTAATTCGTTCACAAAAACTGATTTTCACGTCTAGGGCTCGGTGTAGGTAATATTCGCCATTTATTGGTCAGAATCCCAAATGTACATTCCACGACATTTCATCTTGCTCGTGTGAGTCTATAATTGAAAACTTTTTGTGTTTCTGATAAATTTCGCCGTGGATAAGGCCGTATAATATGCTCAAAGAGAGCGAAGGCTTCATCGCCTACAAATACATGGCATCTCTTTGTCTTCGCTATCGTTAGGCAATTTAGTATAAATGGATGATTTTTCCACATATTTTTCAAACTATTTGGATTTAAAAACCAAACAGCTGAACGGATTTTGATAAAATTTCAATTGTATTAATCGAAAAGTAGGATATCCTTCCACATCAAACAATATTTTTTTAAATCGGATCATATATTATGACGGAGATATGAGGTAACAAACACAAAAAAAACACGCCCGAAATGAGAACCTCCTTTCTTGAAGTCGGTTAAAAACGTGCGTTTGTTTCACCGCAGTGCGCGGCCCCGTGAATGCGTTTATTCTACCGCACGGTAGAAAAAACGCAACGCGTTCCACCGCAAGGCAGTGCGCGCAAGGCCTTAACCCGAGCGGGTACCTACTTAGGTAGGTACTTTACTCGTGTCACTTTTTTCACCCGTTCTACTTAGGTACCTATTTATTTATTATTCTAAGTATTTCACTTGGTGAAAAAAGCGAAATACCTACCTATTAAAAAAAAGAAACCCATTACGTAGGTAGGTACTATTAGGTAGGTATTTAAAAAATATTTTATAGTCTTAACTTTCGGAGTTTAGAGGCAATTTAAAATGTTATTCCGGGTGCGTTATTAAAGAATTCAAGCAACCAAAAAAAGCACATCTATAATAATTTCTCTTTGTCATATTAAGTATCTACTTAAGAACTTGTAGGTAAGTACTTATTTCAATAACATAAGATAATCACAAGTCGCACGCTTACCTACGGCTTACAAAATCATCACACCGTTCGTTCGCCACTGCGGCGCATTCGCAACTGGTTGTGTCCTGAGTTCACCCTGAACTCGAGGCGGGTAGGTATGACTCGCGTTCCGACCGTTTATCAAGATAGAATAGGTACCTACCTACTGTAGATATTTTTACCGTTTGTATCAAGATAGAATAGGTACCTACCTACTGTAGATATTTTTACCGTGACTTTACGAACTATTCTCATACCTACCAAACACACATCATTTCATAAAAATCGGACGAGCCGTTTCGAAAGAGTAGGTACGAACACAAACACCGTAACACGAGATTTTTATATTTTAGATTATAGCTCGAATACCTATTATTGTTATTATAAAAGATTTGTTAAGTAATAATAATATAACCTAAGAAATTAAAAACGAACTGTTAAACTTACTTATGGTTTTCTTTTCTGCTAAAGTTAAGTCGCTCCAATTATAAATAACAATATCATATACTTCCTCCCACATCCTTGTCTTGATTACTCGGTCCGAATATTCAGGAACATGTTTGTTCCATATTGCTGGTCTGACTCCGATTGCGTTAATTAAAAGTTCAATGTCAATATTTGCGCTCGACACTCGCGCCGCCAGCAACGGGGAAACACCAGGTAACGACATATCTGTGCCACGTACCAACAGCAACTGCACCGACCAAATGACCAAAACAAGCAACTGAGTGTCTCAGTGCCGATGTTACTAACCTTTAGTCAGTAGCTAGACAGTTTGCAAAAAATTGCTAGATAGCCAGATTTTTGACCCAAAAAAGTTGCTAAAAGTAGCTGATCGCTACTTAGTACTTACTACATAGTAGAAAGGGAAGTAACAATATGTGGTCAAATTATAATCACGTTTTGCATATTAAGTCAAACACAGGAGTAAAAAAATCAGTAGGTAAGTATTTATAATTATTTTAATTTTTGAGATAAACGTAACAGGTAATTAAAATTAATGTAATAATAACAATGCCGTTAATCAATTAATGTAACTGAAGAGCAACATTTATCACTTTTCAAAAACATTCAATGTCATTTAAAAAGTTTTTAGAAATTGTAGCTAAAAAATTTAGCTACAAGTTTTATTAAATAGTAGCCAGGACACCGAAAAATAGCCAGATCTAGCTTTGAAGTAGGCATCACTGCGTTTTTTTCACCGCAGTGCGCGGCGCTTCATAGATCTCTATAGGATACAAAAAACTTTGCGGTAGGTTCACCGCAAATTTGCAGCGAGAGGACAACGGTGACTCCACCGCATGCCTTTTTTTCACCGCAGTGCGCGCACTTCTATGACACTCCATACTTCACAGATTGTGCGTTTAAAAAACGCAAGGCAGTGCGCGCTAGGCCTTAAATAAGCAACAGGTTTTAAATCACCATCATTTTGATATTGAAGTAGAATACCGCCTAACCCCAAGCTACTAGCGTCAGTATGGATTTCTGTTTTAGCATGCGGGTCATAAATTGCTAAAACAGGTCGCTCAGTCAACGTGGTTTTTAAAAGATTAAAAGAATATTCTTGTTCGGAACCCCACATCCAGGCTACGTCCTTTTTTGTTAGGCTGGTTAAAGGTCGGGCAATTTCAGCGAATCCTCTTACAAATTTACGGAAATACGATGCTAAACCGATGAATTGACGTAGTTCATGTACGTTTCGCGGCTGCCTAAAATTAATAACACTGGTAATCTTTGCTTGCCCCGGACGTACAGACCCTTCAGTGACCTCATGACCTAAGTAATTTACGCTGGTTTTCAAAAAAGAGCACTTTGTTAAATTTAGTTTTAAATTAGCACGAGAGAGAAGTTTCAAAACATCTTCCAATAGGTTTATACCTTAGAATAATAACGCCGTTTATACCTTCTTCTATTGTAACAGTGGGCAAAGTGACGTCATCAAGATATGTAGCTATTTTATTATCTAGGGACCCTAATGCCTTACGAATTAACCGTGAGAAAACCGCCGGCGCGTTGGCCAAACCAAACGGCATTTTTAAAAATTCATACTGTCCAGTCGACGTTATGAAGGCGGTTCTATGAATTGAATTTTCCGCCATTTTAACTTGATAGTAACTTTGCGCCATATCAAGAACCGTAAAGTACACTTTTCCCGATAGCCGATTGATCTGATCATCAATGTATGGAAGAGGGAATCGATCTTTTACAGTACGTGCGTTGAGAGCGCGGTAGTCGATACATAACCGATAGTCGCCTCCCTTTTTCTTAACTAGAATTACAGGGCTCGCGTATTCGGAGTTTGATTCTCGTACTATTCCCGCGGATAAAAGGTCATTCACCTTTTCCTGCACAATTTCATTTTCTTTGTAGGATAATCGATATGGCTTACAAAACACAGGTGTTTCTGAAGTGGTAGAAATATGCATTTCAATTAAATCCGTACAACCAAGTTCACTGCTACTATCAGCAAAACAACTGGGATATTTATTTATTAAATCTAATAATAATTTAGAATGTTTTTCTTCCATCTCGCCAATATCTAGGTCAGACAATACAAATGTCTTCTTTGGCTGAACATAATCCCGTGTACTATTAGCGGCACAATTTTGAGTAACGAAAGCTACATCGGTTTGCGAAAACATATCTGCGCGTGCAATCAGCCGGCCCGCGGACCATTGTAAACAAGAATCACCTAAGTTAATTAAGCGTAATAGTAATGTTGGTGCATTTTGCAAGACTAACTCTGGGATAAAGTATGATTCATCACCCATAGAATACAAACGTGGATGGGTAACAAGTATTTCACTTGGTGTCAAATCATATGATGTGTAGACGCGTACCTCTGCACTCGAACCCGGCTGGACTTCGACATTGTTGAACAAGAATAGGGGGACTTTTGTTATAAAGTCCTGGCTAGACAAACGGATGGTTGATAAGGGGCAGTCGTACGCACTATTTGCAATTAATTTCACAGATTTACAGGTTATAATTAAGTTTAAGTTCGGCTGATTAATAATAGGCTGCCCCACAATTAGATCTATATCGTCGAGGTTTGCATTTGTTATCTCGGCATATGTTTGTAAACTTATATTATCTATAACTAGATCTATGGATGCTTTCCCTAAAGAGTTTACAAGTAAACCTCCAAAGCCTCTCATTACAACATTTGATGGCAATACACATGATCGCGATTTTTCGATAGCTTGCATCGTGATTATATTAACCTTACTGCCTGTATCAATATAGCCGATTGCTTCAAAACCATTAATATACATTTGTTTGCGGTATAAATCTGAAATAATCTCTGTGGTTACATGGTAAACCTGCCGTACCTGTTGATTTCTTTGCGGTGGCACCGGCATGTCCCGCGTGCTGCCCCCGGCCGCATACCAGCAGGTGTTGGCAGCGTGTCCCGCGCGCTGGCAGACCTGGCAGCGTGTGGCGAGCGCAGCTCGGCAATCCCGGGCTTCGTGCCCTGGTCGCCGACAGTTATAACACACCTTCGGAGCAGGGTTCCCTGCCGCAGAGCCCCGTTGCCAAGTCGACTTGATCGGCTTCTGGTCGGAGGATCGTCTGTTTTTTTCAGCCCCGTAGTTTTCGAGTGACGATAGGAACCCGTAGTATAGTTCTTCAGGAGTATTGTAGCCGCATGCTTTCGCGTTCGCACGCAATTCAGCCGGCAATCCACGGATGAGGCACGACATTGCGTTCTCCCCGTCCAGCCCACACTTTTTCATTAAAGATATTTTATCATGGTAGTATCGGGTCATGGTCTCGTTCCCTTTTTGGCGTGCCAGCATTTCTTCTAGGCGGTCGACGAAATCGGTAGTACGTGGAAACGCCTTTGTCAGCCATTCTTTCCAAGTTCCCCACGTGGCGCTATAATCCTCCAGGTCGTCGTACCAGTCGCGCGCAGCACCCCGTAGCCGAGTTTGCATCACGAAGACCCTGTCCCTTTCTTCCCAGTTATATATGTCGCCCAGTTGATCGATCTTGTGAAGCCATCCAATCACGTTTACATTTTTCTTAGCTGGATCGAATTTAGGAATGACCTCTGTGTCCAGGTGTGTTATTCTTGGTCTCTTGTTGGCGGGTAACTCACAAAACGAGGACTGCGAAGAAAAAAAAAACGGGACTTTTTCCCTCCTGGCGGCCACCATTTTCTTCAGGGTCGACGCTTGGCGACCGTCTCCCCATGCCGCGGATATATGGGCCGTGGAATTCTTGCATCCCACTTCTGAACTGTAATGGGTGTTCAAAGAAGCGCACACTTTAGTTCTGTTTTAAAAAAATGTATTTCGACAAAGACAAGCCGCTCACAACCGCCTAGTCACGCTCGCTCCAAGAAAGGGGTCCCGACCTCCACTCAGTCCCGCAGCCAACCGCAAGTCAACTCACATCCCCTTTTTATTTATTGTAAAATATTCGTAACACTTACTTAAATTGACACACTTATTACAATAATCATAAGATTAAAAGCATAAGGTTTTATAAAGTAAACTTTTACAATTGAATAGGATTTACAGTAATATTTCCAAATTAATAAATGAATGCTCAGAGAAAAGAACAAGTTAATAATATTTTAAAATGACCACAACATTATAGTGTCTCTACAAAGTGATAGATGGCGCTATTAAGTCTGTTAGATAGATTGCATCAGTAGATCTCAATGGCTGCTGTTATACTAGTTGCATTCAATGCCGGTAGATGGCGTTAGCCGTTTATTCTTGACGACGAGGCGTGTAGAGTGAAGCTTCCTGGGCTACGGCTGTACAGCTGGCGACTAGGTGTTACAATCAACTGTCGGGCAGTCGCCCACCAGACACAACAACCGTCTGGTCGGAGGAATTTCCCTTTTCAATGGAGGTATATGGAACTTTACTCTGTTCCGCTACCTCCAAACTGGTCACCCACGACATTGAACGTCAGCGCAGCCTTCGGTGTGTGTATTTCCAGCGGAAAAGTGTCGTTTTTCTTAATTTCAGTTAAGCAGATATTTAGTGTATGACGTCGTGTAAATGTGTATGGTAAGTACGAATTTGTGCATCCAACCATTGGGGAGTTATTCAACAAAAACTGTTTCCGCTGGAACTACGTCATCCCAGCGGCACTTATTTTTTCCTATGGACGTACAAGAAAAAAAGTACATGCAATAATTAGTGTGTGACGAGAGGTAAATGTGTATGTTTAAATGAAATTTGTGTGTCTTAAAACTTCGAAGATATTCAAGTTTCCGCTGCGCTGACGTTTGGCTATTTGATGGAAATCATATAAATCGGTTTAGTGCAGAGTTGATTTTTTTTACGCACGTTGCTATGAATTTGTGTATATTGTTTGTGAAAACAGATTTTGAAAAAAGCATACCGTTTAGGAGATATACACGTAAAGGTGAAATATGGTTATTAGGTCCAAGTACTTAAAATAGGAACTTTAGAGCCTAACTTTTAACGTTTATTTGTATCTTGTAAGGGTCTACAACGTCTTGCCAAGTTTCATTTATGTGCGCTTAGTAATTAATGAGCAATGGCATAATTTACTACGAATGGACCACTATATTTTTTTGACATCCGATTGTAGGACTTTTTAATGGAAAAGCAAAATAAAACATATTCCAATATTTAGTGTATTAATTCAACTATTCATATGAAAAATTTCAGCTCATTACGCTACATAATTAAAGAGATATAATAAAAATACCAAAACAACCGAATAACATGGATAAACCGACCAAGTTTGAATGGCTACAAAAAACGTGCAGTACATAGAGCTAACGTTCTAGAATTTCCAGTATAGTATCGTTATCGTGTTTAATAGATTCGTACAGGCGCATACACAATCGTTTCGCACAAAATAAAACAACTGCATTAACTTTGTACTCTTAAAAGTATTTATTAGTTACTGACTATTAAAATTAGAAAACATTATTAACAAAGTAATAATAACATCAAATAAAATCAAATTATTGTTACATTTATTGTGCCGACGCAGACTGATTCTTTATATAAATGTGTGGTGGCGTTGTTAGACGCCACCACACATTTATATAAAGAATCAGTCTTTTATAAATAAGAAATACGTTGCCTACTGTAAAAGCTTAAATACTTATGTATAGGTAAATCTTAGGTATTAAGTACCTACTAGTAAATTTTCGGAAGTTGGTCTTCTCGTTCGAGCTTTTACAGCAACAAATAAGTACGTCTTACAATCACAGATCAGTAGGTACTAAGTAATTGACTCAATTGTGTAATTTATCTATAATATGTATGTATTTATAAATTATATAAGTATGTATATCAGTTGTCTGGTTACCATAACACAAGCTCTGCTTAGCTTGGGATCAGATGGCCGTGTGTGAGTTGTCCCAAGATATTATTATTATTATTATTATTATTATTAATTTGAAGGTACGGTTATAGTGTAGTGCAGTACCGACCTACTTACCTACGTTCTAGCGCATATTCTTACGGGAACGTGAATACCTACGGGAACGGGAATTCCAACGGGAAAAAACGGGATATGCGCGTACGAAGTCGCGGGCAACAGCTTGTATTATACAGAAATGCGGGTGGGGCTTGACTGTTGTTCTGTGTTTCGCGCTCGCGATGCCTGACAGGTTAACAATAAGTAGGTACCTACGTAATATTATTGCGGGATTATACCTATTAATTGTGGTTTGAATAAATGCAAACAAGAACAAACGAAATTCTCGTCTCACACTTCAAAGTACCTACCTAGAAAATAAAAGGTACCTACCTACACATATTATTATTCGAAACAAGTTCGAATAAGAGACTGCAACTTTTGAACAGCTGAACCAACTTTCATCAAATAACTATAGGTATTTACATGGCTGTCATAAACACTGTATGAACTGGAATCTGTACATAGCAGATATAGACAACTTTTAGGCTTTCGGCGTCGTCGAGATGTAAGTAACAAAATACAGTTGTCACTTGAACCTATATACCTACCTTCCAACAGATAACATTTTCATGAGGTCTTTTATTAGGAAGTACCTACTTACTTTGTTTATCTTTTAATGATTCTCACTACTGGCTCAATAAGTATGTCACAGTCACTTACACTATGTCAATAACCGAGTCCAATAGGTACATAATATTACGTTGCGGCAAAATAAACAGCGCATACGCACGTTGTCCTTGGGTGCACATTTGTGACTGATAAAGCGCGCTAAGAAGACACATAACTACTACCCGTACGCGTTAACTTGGCGCCTGGCTCGACACATTTCGAATGACGTTTTAATTTAAAATTGAACAATTCAATTTCAATGTACCTAAATAATATAAACGCAACGGTAACAGTAATGCCAAGTAAAGCGTTTCGAAACATATCGAGCCAGGTCAAGAATTGTGTGCCGACATGTACTAGTCCAATAATGGTAAAACACTGGAAATTCTAGAACGTTAGCTCTATGTACTGCACGGCCGCTTTTTTGTAGCCATTCAAACTTGGTCGGTTTATCCATGTAATTCGGTTGTTTTTATTATATCTCTTTAATTATGTAGCGTAATGAGCTGAAATTTTACATATTGTTACGAGCTTAGGGTTCGTGACAATTAAAATAGCCGATTAAATAACCAAAATGACACTTTAATCAATCAACACTAATTACAACTTTAAACTCACTAATTATAAATCACAATTGCACTACTGATCACTTTTATTCGCAGTCGAAGTTCGCTCTCGAAGTTGTCGCTTGTATCGCAAATTCAATACTGACTCGGTCGCAGGCTATGCGGGCCTTATATAGGTCGGCAGATAATTCCAGAACCTTCTAGTATAGAAACATCTAGAAAGTTCGAGTACATACCGGTCCGGACCAACCAGACATCGAAAACTCTAGAATGTTCTAGTATAGAAAAGTCTGGAAGGATCTTGACTCTACTAGTTCTGCTACTCGATACTAGATGGCGCTAGTAGTAACTTTGATCTTTATGTACCCGGCATTCATTCTGGCGCGTAACACTGCCCCCTCCTAAGACATGCTCGTCCCGAGCATTATCGGTCCCATAATAACGCGCCAGTCAATCCACATGGACGATCTTAGGAGCACTTCTTATACCTTTCTGTATGCGGTAGGTTACGTCATTGATTTTCGTCACAATCCGGTACGGCCCGTCCCATTTAGCTTGAAGCTTAGGAGATTTCCCTTTGCTGCGAACTGGATTGTGCAACCAAACTAGTGAAACTTCGTCGAATCCTTTATTGTTCATTTTTCGGTCATAACGGGTTTTCATCTTTTCAGACATTTGCTGACCCGATTGTCTGACGTGCTCATAGATGTCATTCATTTTGTTCCGCAAGTCATTCGCATAATCGGTTATACTGCGTGGGGCATCAGGAGGTATTCCGGTAATCAGGTCAGCAGGCAGCCGTAATTCTCTACCAAAATTTGCGAAAGCTGGTGTCACTGATGTGCTTTCGTGAACAGCACTTCGGTATGACAGCAAAAACGGTTGTATATGCTTGTCCCAATCCCGTTGCCGATTCTCCACCACTTTTGCCAGGTATCTTTCCAATGTCTGATTAAATCGTTCCACCATTCCATCCGATTGTGGGTGGTAAGAAGTTGTTCTCGTCTTATGAGTACCCATAACTCGACATATTCCTGGAATATTTGGGACTCAAAATTCCTTCCTGGATCGCTGTGAATCTCCAAGGGTACTCCAAAACGACACAAGACTTCATGAACAAGTTTATCTGCAACTGTTGTAGCTTCTTGATTTGGAATGGCGAAGACCTCCGGCCACTTAGTGAAGTAATCCATTACAACCATGAAATACTTGTTGCCACTTTCACTTTCCGGAAACGGTCCAGCAACATCTAGGGCTATCCTTTCCCATGGTGCACCAACATTGTACAATTTCAATGCACCTCTACTACGTGTCTGTGGTCCTTTTACAGCCGCACAACTTGTACATTTGCGACACCAGTCCTCGACATCGTCACGACAGTGGACCCAGTAAAACCGTTCCCGTATCTTCAGTAGAGTCCGTTTAACTCCCATATGGCCTCCTGAACAACCGTTGTGGTACAGCTCTAGAACATTCGGTACTTTAGCTTTAGGGACAACCATTTGCAAATGACAGCTGTCTCCCCGAGCATTTTCCCATTTACGGCACAGAACTCCATCCTGAAATACCAAGCTGTCCCATTGGGCCCAATAGCTTTTCGTGATCGAACTCATCGCTGAGACGTCGCTCCACGTTGGCTTAGGAGCACTGGCCTTCATCCACTCCAGAATCGGCCTGATCTCCGAATCTTCCTGCTGTGCAAGTTGTAGGCTTTCCTTCCACTTGTTGCTGAGATCTGTCTTGAGCATTCTCACAGGTACGACTTCTTTACCCTCTTGCCTAGTACAATGTTTGCAGTCTTCAGAGCAAGGTCTTCTTGACAATGCATCTGCGTTGCCATGAGTTCTTCCGCTGCGATGTTCAATCTCAAAGTCGTATTCCTGCAGTAGTTCAATCCATCTTGCAACTTGTCCCTCTGGATTTTTAAACTGCAATAGCCATTTAAGTGCAGCATGGTCAGTTCGTATGTGGAATTTTCGCCCCAGCAAATATTTGCTAAAATGCTGCAATGACTTTACCACAGCAAGCAGTTCCCGTCTCGTTACACAATAATTCCTTTCAGGTTTCGACAATGACTTGCTGAAGTACGCTATCACAACCTCTTGATCGCCATTCCGTTGAGATAATACACCGCCAAGTCCTATGTCACTTGCGTCTGTGTCAACTATAAATTCCTTGCCCGTATCAGGATACCCCAAAATAGGTGTTTTGCAGAGACGGTCCTTTAGCTCCTGGAAGGCGATGTCGCAACTTTTATCCCAGCAGAAATGTCGCTTCTCCTCGGTTAGCTTGTGCAAGGGTTTGGCTATATCTGCAAAGTTCTTGACAAATCGCCGATAATAGGAGCACAAACCCAAAAATGCTCTGACCTGCGTTTTGTCTTTTGGAACTGGCCAATCCTTGACTGCGACAATTTTCTCTGGATCCGTGCGGATACCTTCTTCCGACACTACGTATCCCAAAAAGCTAACTTGCCGTTTGAAAAGTGAACACTTCTTAGGACTCAACTTGAGGTTGGCACTCTGGATCTTCATGAGCACGCGTTCCATCAACCTTTCAAACGTTGCAGGAGCGTTGCACAATCCAAACGGCATAACTTTAAATTGCCACAGACCCTTTCCTGTCGAGAATGCAGTTTTCTCCTTGTCCTTAGGGTCGATTTCAACTTGCCAGTAGCCACTTTTTAGGTCTAGTGTGCTAAACCACTTCACTCCAGTAAGCATGTCCAACGTGTCGTCAATTCTTGGCAAAGGGTAGCTGTCCTTCTTTGTCACGTCATTCAGACGACGATAGTCAACACAAAACCGCATGCTGCCGTCCTTCTTTCTTACCAGCACTACAGGAGATCACCATGGGCTTGATGAAGGTTCTATGACACCATCCTTCACCATTCCCTCAATCATGGTTTCCACTTCCTTTTCACGTGCTACCGGCAATCTCCTTGGCCGCTGACGGATAGGCAATTCTTCTCCTGTGTTTATTTTGTGTTGAACTAAGCCTGTCTTCCCGATGTCAGCATCGTTTGAAGAGAAAACATCGGCGTACTTGAGTAACATCCTCTTCGCTTTGATCATTTCATTGTGAGACAGAGCGCTGCGACAGTCTTCTAAAAGTGTGGTCACTCTCGTTTGTGCATCCTTTCTTAGGGTTCCGGTCGATAGATTTTGGCATCGACGCAGCCAATCCACCTCCTCGCAAGTACCAATCAGCGTGCCTTTTTCTATCATCTGATCCGTATCACAAAGGTTCAGCACGCGTACCCCTGAGATGTCGGTGGCTCTGACCAAAGTTCGTGCCACTTTCCATGGAAGGTCATTGTTTACCCTTTCCACGAGTACACAACGATGAGTCTGCCCAGGATTCCGAGGAAGACTGACCGGCACAATCGTTTCCAATCTCGGAGGAAGGACAATTTTCTTTAGGCTGTACACATTTCCTGGTAAAGCCCCTTCCATGAAAAGTTCTTCTTGTCCACATTTCAAAACTCCTTGATTAACGTCGATCTCACAACAATTCTTCCTCATAAAGTCTAGGCCCAGGATGCAATCGTCCATTATATCAGCCACGACAACATTATGCAAGTAGATTCTGTTGCCTAGTTTCAACTCCATCTCTTTCTCTCCTCGGACGGGAATGCAAATTGCAAATTAATGCGCTCTCGATTGTATGCGGAGTCCCCAAGGAACCGACTTACAAGTTGGGAACTGACAACCGTGCGTGAGGCTCCAGTGTCAATAGTCAGTTTACATGGCGTTCCGTTGACCTCGCCCTTGATGATTAGGCTATTCCCATCGTGGGTTTGTGAGATCGAAATCCTTGGGGCTCTTTGAATATCAGCCAGCACCCGCCCCGCAGTCCTGGCTTTTACTCGTTTCCCTGCTGTTGCTGAGCGGTGGTGCCGTTAGCCGCCCTACCCTCTGGAGATCGGTTATCTTCCCTATCTGCAGTTCGCTTAGGGCAACTGGATCGAAGGTGGCCCCTTTCCCCACAGCCATAGCACCTAGGGCTGTATCCTTTAACACGGTCGCGAACTGTAGCCGCTGCAACCTCTCTGACGCGATGGGACCGGTGATCCTGCCGCACAGCTTCCACCTCTAGTGCATGAGCCAAGGCGTCCTTAAGCGTCCCGTGGTGCCCAAGCCTCACAGCAGCTCTAACCTCAAGGTCGCGGATGCCATCAATGAATGCCTGCACCAGGTTCCCTTCAATGAGCGCAGGTACAGACTGGTATGCTTTACGGACCAGCTTTTCCACTTCAAGGGCCCACTGCTGCAGGTTTTCACTGCTACGTTGCACGCGATCCTTGAGCTGCGCACGAAACACGTGTTCCAGATGAGCGTCACCATATCTGGCTTCCAGCGCCTCAAGGAGCTGCTCGTAAGTCACTTCCTTACCGAGAGCTTCCAGGACAGTTAAGGCCTGGTCGCGCAGGCGAGGGCAGTCATGGCCTGATTTTTATTCCAGCCGTTCGCCTTCATAACAGCCTCAAACTGTATTTTGTAGGCTGACCAGGAAGATGTCCCATCGAAGGGCGGCACTTTGAATCCACGTAGCGAAGGCGTAGTAGCTACGGGAGTTGCAATTCCATCCCCTACTTTAAGGTTGCCCAACTCTTTCTTTACATCAGCAATGACGTCATTAAACTTGCTGATCTGGGTTTCAGCTTCTGACAGGCGGTTGTCATGCTGAGCAACCTTCTCCTTCACCTCCTTCATGTCTTTCCCGAAGGCCGCGCGAAGGTCCTTCATTAGGAGCATCTGTTCTTCCTGGCGGCGCGCCTGTTCCTCCTGTCGGTGGGCTTGTTCCTCCTTGTCACGCTGAAGCTGTTCTTCTAACCGACGGGCCTGTTCCTCCTGCCGGCGAGCCTGTTCCTCCTGCCGGCGAGCTTGTTCCTCCTGCCGGCGAGCCTGTTCCTCCTTATCACGCTGGAGCTGTTCTTCCAACCGGCGAGCCTGTTCCTCCTGCCGGCGAGCCTGTTCCTCCTTATCACGCTGGAGCTGTTCTTCCAACCGGCGAGCCTGTTCCTGCAGCATCATCATCAGAGCTCCAAAGTCTGGTGCTGCAGATGCTGGAGCTGCTGTGGATGGGCCGGGCTCCATGGTCGGCAACTGGCCCTCCAACGTCTGCGGCGTTGCACCTCCAAAACGCCTCTGGTCCGTCTCCTGCTGGCGTTGACTTCGGGTACGGATACCCTCCACGTCGTCCTTTGGTAGAATCGGCATAGTTTAAATGTCCACTCTTCTGACACCAATTGTTACGAGCTTAGGGTTCGTGACAATTAAAATAGCCGATTAAATAACCAAAATGACACTTTAATTAATCAACACTAATTACAACTTTAAACTCACTAATTATAAATCACAATTGCACTACTGATCACTTTTATTCGCAGTCGAAGTTCGCTCTCGAAGTTGTCGCTTGTATCGCAAATTCAATACTGACTCGGTCGCAGGCTATGCGGGCCTTATATAGGTCGGCAGATAATTCCAAACCCTTCTAGTGTAGAAACATCTAGAATGTTCGAGTACATACCGGTCCGGACCAACCAGACATCGAAAACTCTAGAATGTTCTAGTATAGAAAAGTCTAGAAGGATCTTGACTCTACTAGTTCTGCTACTCGATACTAGATGGCGCTAGTAGTAACTTTTATCTTTATGTACCCGGCATTAATTCTGGCGCGTAACAATATGAATAGCTGAATTGATACACTAAATATTGGAATATGTTTTATTTTGATTTTCCATTAAAAAGTCCTACAATCGGATGTCATAAAATATACCTAGTGGTCCATTCGTAGTAAATTATGCCATTGCTCATTAATTACTAAGCACACATAAATGAAACTTGGCAAGACGTTGTAGACCCTAACACGATACAAATAAACGTTAAAAGTTAGGCTCTAAAGTTAATAACCATATTTCACCTTTACGTGTATATCTCCTAAACGGTATGCTTTTTTCAAAATCTGTTTTCACAAACATTATACACAAATCCATAGCAACGTGCGTAAAAAAAATCAACTCTGCACTAAACCGATTTATATGATTTCCATCAAATAGCCAAACGTCAGCGCAGCGGAAACTTGAATATCTTCGAAGTTTTAAGACACACAGATTTCATTTAAACATACACATTTACCTCTCGTCACACACTAATTATTGCATGTATTTTTTTTCTTGTACGTCCATAGGAAAACATAAGTGCCGCTGGGATGACGTAGTTCCAGCGGAAACAGTTTTTGTTGAATAACTCCCCAATGGTTGGATGCACAAATTCGTACTTACCATACACATTTACACGACGTCATACACTAAATATCTGCTTAACTGAAATTAAGAAAAACGACACTTTTCCGCTGGGAATACACACACCAGCCTTCGTGCAGCTACTCCATCCTGACGTCATCATCACTTCTCCTCATCGTGATCAAGCTCTTGAGCAGCGAGTCATACAGCCAGCCAGTACCCAGGCTATTACGGGTGTCCTGCCCACCAGCATGCAGCGGACGCGCATTCCTGGTCAGCATCCTCAACCGTCTCCGTTTCAATGGCGCCGCCACGTTTTCTTTTAAAAAAAATATTTATTTATTTATTTAAGCAGTTGATATTTGGCATGGGTTCGTTATATCAAAACGTAACTTATATCGGATATGTGTTTATTATCATACCATATCGATATCTAAATATATATAACCGTTTTCACAAAAACTTCATCGAGTTATGGTTTATCCAAAGCGCAACAACGACAACGTACTACGAATAACGAGCGATATGACATCGATGGTTTTTATTCGCTCTGTCTCTGTCTTACCATTCAATTTTTTACTGGCGTAAAAGTGATGAAGCGAATACTACGTAACGTCGGCTAGTGATTGGTTATTTGGTTAATAATAGTGCATGCGTAATATCTATATCTTAACGCGCTAGTAATAAGGTCTAGTTTCTATTTATTTAGTTACAACAAAGATTCCATAAGTTATAAAACTGTGAGTTTGCGTTTGTCGTTAGTTTGCGTTTCGTTCGTTTCACAGTTACTTGTGCAAATCGTACTACTGATATCGATATCTGAAAACGGTTTTCGATATCGATATGAAAACTGAATATCGGTTACCATATCCGTTTGCGACTAAATACGAAAACGCCCATGTCTAGTCATATACCAAGTGTGTTACTTGCTAGTGGTCATACCTAAAAAAAAAAAAAAAAACTTGACTCTTGTCTGTATTGTCAATGCTAGTCATGTCAATATCAGCTGTGAGCTGTTATTTTATTTGAAAAACACAGTGGAACGAAAACACGAAAACTTAGAATAATAATTTACGACTATCAAATTAAATAAAACTTGATTTGATTGGAATTATCTAACTTTCTTTTATGTTACTTTATTTTCTTAATTTTTATTGTAAAAAAACTTGTTAGTGACAAATGTCTCATAGTCTGCGTTGGTTATATAATTCTAAATAATGGCAAGCAGAAAAATAATAGTTGGTATGTACGCAAGTATCATAATTTATTTGAGGCCTTTATTGATCCACCTTTTCTGATGAGTCGTAAAATCTGAAACTAGATAAATAACGGCTCTCTGACTCCCTGTCTCATTGCGCCGGTAGGTAGTTGAGCATTCAGATATTGTCCGCCATTTAGATATAAATCGATACCCACTCGTCCTCCTACAACTGTTTCTTAGGAACATTACAGTAACTTACAGCTCTTTTATATATAACATTATCATATATGCCCAAACCAGTTACACACCACAGCGCGGCGTTAAAGTCGATTCAAAACTTAATGACGGGTTTTTAGAAATCTAGATATATGTTTTGTTGAAAATCCTTATGTGGTACCTACCTATGGTTTTTTTTAGTTGTTAGAAAATCTTCGTAACAACTAAACCATGTGCCACAAACCTTCCTAGATTTCAGAGATTCTTAATTCAAATTCTCCAAAGACTTTTTTTATTAAAGAATCTGCTTATCAGTATTTTACCTAACAATAAGTCATCTGCCTAGTCAGTATATTCCCGTTGTCCCTGTAGGCCATGTCCCCGTTAAAGGGAATTTAATAAAATAATTAAAATTCATTCCCATATTGTCCCCATTAATTTATTGTAATAATTAAATATACTTTTCAAATTATGTTGGTGCAAGACTGAGCAAAGCGAGCTCGGGACTTGGGGCACCCTGAATCAATATTTTTTTAAACCACCCAGAAATATGGTTTACTTCCCGTTTTCCCTGGGTAAATAAATTTTATTCATAAAATTTATAACCGTTACTTACAAACCAAACAAACAGCTCTTACGAGATAATACAGATGGCTGTATTATCTCGTAAGAGCTGTTTGTTTGGTTTGACAGGCTAGAAAACTACACTGAATGAATTTTTGGTGTCTTAAATAAAATGAATTTAATATACACATTTTTTTTGTGTAATAGTACCTCAAACATAATAATAATATATTATGCATTATGACTGTAAAATACATGTGCATTTTACTGACCTTGGTTTCAGGTGGCGGCACTGGCTTCATTGGAAGTCATTTAGGGGAACTTCTAACTTTAAAAGGCTACAATGTTCTCAATGTCGCCCGTATGCCAGCCACCAACAACATCTCCTGGACAATGCTGGAGCAGTCAGGCTTGCCCAGGTCATTAGCTGTTGTCAATTGTGCGGGCCAACAATTCATGGACTTTACAAAATCCTGGACACCTGGGTAAGGTAACCCAATATAATAACCAATTTAATTTAGGCATCAATCAAAAGCCCTGCAAAATGTTCAAATACATTTTTGGTAAATAGATCTTCTTAGAGTTTTCCATATGTTTGAATGAAAAAATGGACCTCCTATAGAATCGTGTGATCCTCTGTGGCCGGCCACATAGAATCATTTGTGTTTCTGTCTGTCTGACTAGCCAGTAACAATACCAATATTTTGAATATTATAATTTTAAATAGTATTTTACCCAGAAAAGTGACTATTTAGTGGTCCTTTAAGAAGCTTGCATCCAGAATTTCTGCAACAAGCTGTAAAAAAAGACAAAACATTTGATATGAATTATTTCAGGTTTAAACAAAATGTCCAGAATTCCCGAGTATATACTACCAAAGCCCTGGCTAAAGCGATAAACCAAAGCAGTGACAAGCCAAAGGTTTACGTTGTGCTCACTGGTGTGGGAGCCTATGAACCTTCGGATGTCAACAAGTATGACGAAGTCAGTCCCACCACAGGCCATGACTTTTTCTCTAGACTCACTGTTGAGTGGGAAAAAGCTGCTCATGTAGATTCACCTGTAAGGCTTGTAAGTATTTAGTAAAATAATCACTATAAATACATAATACTTATTATAAAACAAAGTATGCATCTGCGTGACTGTCTGTACGCAATTAACTCAAAAACTTCTGAACGGGGTTTCATAATATATGGTTCTTACCAGGAGACGGGAGTGATTCGTAAGGAAGGTTTTGTGTTAATTGACTGAAATGTGACGATGTTTGTTCAAGATGTCGGAGAAAATTACAATTAGCAAAATAGAATTTCTCACATTCTGCAATGTAGTAAATATGCTTTTTTTTTCCTACAGGTAATAATTCGTTCAGGAGCTGTGCTGGGGCGCTGGGGAGGTATGATCAAGAACATGTTCCTCCCGTTCTTCCTCGGGCTCGGCGGTCGCATCGGCAGCGGCAAGCAATACCTTCCGTGGATCCACATAGACGACCTCACGCGACTCATTCAATTTGCGATCGAAAATGAATCTGTGACCGGTGTGCTGAACGGCGTGGCGCCGCAGGTTATCACCAACGATGATTTTACTAAAGTAAGTACGAGAGTACCTACCTATTCATACAAAAAAAATAATGCCCTCTGAAATTAATTATCCCGGACCATAAAGATTTTGCCGCCATAATTGGAAGAAAATAAATCTACACTAATCTACACTAATCTACACTAATCTACACTAATCTACACTAATCTACACTAATCTACACTAATTATTATAAAGAGGAAAGATTTGTTTGTTTGTTTGTTTGTTTGAAATGAATAGGCTCCGAAACTACTGGACCGATTTGAAAAATTCTTTCACCAGTAGAATTCGACATTATCGGCGATGGTCATAGGCTATAGAATATTTTCATAAAAGTTAGGGATCCGTATGAAAACTTCGATAATGTGACCCAAGGTGTGAGAAAAAATCCAAATATCGCGTACGCTGCGGAATCTATTGACAATAGAGCAAAGTGATGTACTACAGTTTTATAGAAGTCATCAATATCTACAAAAAAGTCCGCGATGCCATATGTCTAACTATTATGGATAAGTCACCATGACCGCTTTTTGTTAATATTAGTCAAGCAAATCCCAAATAAAAAATGGTGATTATAGTACCATGATATTAATCCTTATCCATTTAAATGGTTTGATAATTAAGGTTGATTATGTCTGTGTAAATTACACTTTAAATCATTCAAATCGGACCTTTCGTTCAAAAGTTACGACGGTAATAAACATGCTCGGAGTAAGAAAAATGTCGCGGCTTGAGCGAACTGGGGAGAATCGTATCAATGCTTGGTCCGATGAAGTTGAAACACCACGGCATTTAAATGTTTTCGATAAAACAATAAGAATAACAAATGTTTGGATTTTTCGAAAATCAACTAGGTACATACATAATAAGGGGTGAAGCGGGGGTGAATTAGTTTTTAGGGGAGGAAATTATAGCTTGCTTCAATTTACGTCGGAATTCTATGAACAAACTAAAAGTGGGATAATTGAAACAGATCATGTACCTAACAATTTTTGCATAATCAACCCCTGACGGGCTGAACGGGGGGGCGAACAGTTGCGCTGAACCAATAATGAGAATCGTTGTGCTTAATTTTCCAAAACTAACCTTTATAAGGGGATATGTATACGGGCGTCGCAGTTTGTGGAGTACCTACTATCCCCACGCGGACGAAGTCGCGGGCGAAGTGCTTGTTATTCATGAAGTTATTAGGTATTCATGTTAGTGTTTAAAAAAAATCGGAAGCGAGGGTATTTTTTTTTTTTATGGATGCCACCCAACGCTCGCCGTCCGCAGGCCCGCGCCTATGGTGGCCGGGAATCGCCCTGCGACTCCCGACGCCCGGTGCGTCTCCCTATGTGTCGGCGGCTGGGGCGTGAGGGTAGTCTCTCCTTCACGCGGCCCGCCTCCTCCTTCACTAGCATTACTGCTTCGCAGAAGGAGGTGACGGCTTCCCATGCCTCCTCGCTCCGGACCATGGATTGAACCAAGGGCCGGACGTGAGAGGTCGCCGCCGCCGATCGCCTCGACGAGGACACGGCGGTGTTCCGCCCAAGCGGGGCAGACCTCCACCGTATGCTCCACCACGTCCTCCGGGCGATCCTCACAGTGAAAACACCCGGACGTTTCCTCCCGCCGAATCCAAATCAGGTTAGGTCATCGGAAGCGAGCTAGAAATGCACTTCAGATGGATTACGTTATCTAGGTACTCATGCAGAGAAACTTCATCGTATTCGTATATCGTTCTATCGTAACTGCAAAGTCACACTGCTGAATATTTTCGTTAGCTTTGAAGTTATCTGCAATGTTGAAGAGCAAAGTACAATTTTTATAAAGACAGCTTACGTACACGCAAGCATAACCCAGGATTGGGTTCACTGGCATAATGCAATAGAGATTTAGCACGTGAGGACAACCAATCTATACAACAAAAGATACAATAATTATACTTATATCCCGTACGCGTTAACTTGAAAGTACACATTTCGAATGACGTTTTGAGGTTTAATTTAACCGTATGGTTCGGTAGTGGTACCTAAAGGTACTAGACAGGCGTACCTCCGCCGGCTCGGTAGTAGTACCTTAATACCTTTAGGTACTAAGAGTTACGTCATACGACATCCTAATTAATAATGTTGTTTTTGATAAAGCTACTTAAAAAATCTTATGTATTAATTAAAACAATTGGATAAAAAGGTCAAATGTTAGCGCCCATAATTCTTTCATATTTAACCTGCAAGTTTACTAATTTTCATAAATAAAATCAAAGTGTAAAATGTGATGAACTGTTCAAAATCATCCACCATATTGTTTTTTTTTATTGTTGGGGTGTAGCCAAACGATTCTGCTAAACGATTTTTTTTTTTAATTTCGATGTACTCGATTAATTGAAATAAGTGATTTTCATTTATCGATTCTTAGAAATTAGAAAAAAATACGTTGGCATAAAATAGAATGAGCACTGATGATAATAATTAATACTACTTTCTTAATTTTGTAATTAATAATTTAAAGGTTAGAAGTAGGTTTTTTGACATCAAGGAATCTGGCGCGAAATTAATTTATTAAGTAGGTTTTAACTAAATAAATTACTTTCGCGCCAGATTGTCCATGTTATTCCAAATTTAAATTCAGAATGTGGGCGTATAAATTCAGAAATATTTTATTAGTTTATAAAATTATTGATGTTTGATACTTTCGGCAGGTTCCTACAGAGTGCCTAGTATACTTAAAATTTATTAATGGTGTATGTAGATAATAGAAGTTTTTTAAACTGATGTCAACGTTTCGTTCGTTTCGTTTTATTTTGAGTAAATTTGAGTGTGACCTAATAATTTTTATAAAGAAAACGGCCTTCTCGGCCAACGTGTACTGCACTCTTTAGCGTGCCGATGTCAAACAAAGTTGTTAAGTGTGGGGTTATACTCGTTGGCCTATCCTGTTGGTCGGCTCGCTCTCGGGCAACGTCAAATTTCCATTAATTCTTCAAAATTAAAACAAATTGAAAATATTGCATGTTCCCATAGCCGGTAAGTAGCTGTAGCTATGTGTGAGTAGATGCGTGACATGCGTGATTCTAGAGGTTTTTTGATACTTTTTAACCGACTTCAAAAAAGGGGTTATTTGATACTATGTTGTTTAATGTAAACAATAAGTCGCAAAAATTGAATTACGAAGTTAAGCTTCGTTTGCCGAGGTCGGTCCGTGGATGGGTGACCATTAATTACATATTGAGTATCCACCGTTCACCGGAAAGCTCGCTGCAGTCACACTATGTGAAAAATTGGTATTCATCAGACATGACTACCTCTCACAAAAAGACGCGAAGTTTTTGTTCAAAATCCACACAAACACCTAAGACGAATCTGTACCTCATTTGAAAAATCTGTCCAACCGTTTAGGGACTTGATATACAAAGCGGACAGGGCGCGCGGACAGGGCGCACGGACAGGGTGCTGACAAGATAAAATGTATGGCGTCAAAGGAACGAAATAAACAGTCCTCGTCAAATAACTTTGCCCCTCTGAAGTTGGCTACGAGTGGCTGCGTAGTTGTCAAAATTACGAACAAACTGCAACTGCGCATGCGCAAGAGACATGGGGACGGGGATTATGGCGGTGCGATTTTATATCTCAGTCGCTCGTTTACGTTCGATGCATGCTTGCGACCCGCTTGCTCCCGTCTACGTGACTGCACCTGCGCGATCTTTGCAAATGGCTAACTTCAGAGGGGCAAAGATATTTGACGAGAACTGTACTTAGCGTCGCGGGCGCGCGGCCAAACTCATTTACATTTTCGTACCGCGACGGCCACCGCGCACCTTACGCGCGCCTTGAGCGCTTTGTGTATCAAGTCCCTTAGGCTGCCGGGCGTTTCACAGAAATAGACGATAACTACAAACATACATAGACATATACATTACTTACTTACATACAATATTGTCGAAAAACATTCTCAGCCTCCTTTTGGGGCAGGATAGAAAAACGTCTTAAATTATCTGCTGCATAACGAATTTTAATATATTATTTTTTAAAAATCAACCCGATCCAATGACTAGGTAACCATACCTAGGTACCTACCTACATAAGTAATTTACTCAATATAAAGATAAAAAAACAAATTTGAATCACGACTGCATTCTGAATTTAAATTTTGAATAATAAAGAAAATTGGGTGCGAAATTCGCGCGGGTCCGATGAATTTGTTGTTTAAGTTTTTTTGTTGAGTTGGATTTATTTCTTGATGTCCGAAAACTATTTAAATTAACTTAACGAAGCACAAAATTAATAGTTATCATGTGTTTATTGTATTTTATACCTTATACGTGTTTTTCTAATTTCTAAGAATCGTTTTATTATAATCACTCATTTCATTTGATCGAGTCGTTAAAAATTAAAAAAAATCGATTACCACAATCGTTTTGGCACGCCCTAACAATTAAAAAAAAACAATATGGTTGTCGATTTTGAACAAAACTAAAGTGGCGGTAATGAATTTTACGTGTTATTGGATCTGTGTTTGTAAATTGCATTTAGATCTGGGCTTTTTCTGGTTCTTGACGACATTGAGAATCATAATGATCATGTTTGTAATCATGTCTAAATGTGAGTTTGTGATATTTGTGCAAAATAAAAACATAAACAAACACAGTTGGCGTGAAACTTGAACGTTGGATATCAAAAAAATTCATTACCGCTACGTATAGCGTTAGAAATATGGATGAATTCGTCAAATAATCATATGATTAGGAAACTACTACCTCTATAATGGAGTTTGGGTGTCCGAATCCCACAATTTTTATGTTTTTTAGCCTCGAAAGCCAGTGCCACGAAAATTGCAACATAATTATTTTTTGTCAATATTTGATCGTATTTTTCATAAACTAATTTAAGAAAAATGACAAAATGCAGAACGCAAATAGCATGATTATGTTTTGATTTTGCCCTTTTGCAGTTTTTCAGCTAGCGAGAAGGTTGTTAACGTATGTATTTTCAGCGAATCTAAGTTGACTACCTTTTGGAAAGGTTTAGTAATTCGTATCTTAAGACACAATTTTAAGTAGACTAGCGCAATTTGAACGATAATCTACACTAATATTATAAAGAGGAAAGATTTGTTTGTTTGTTTGAAATGAATAGGCTCCGAAACTACTGGACTGATTTGAAAAATTCTTTCACCAGTAGAATCCTAAATTATCGGTGATGGTCATAGGCTATAGAATATTTCAAAAAAGTTAGGGATCCGTATGAAAACTTCGATAATGTGACCCAAGGTGTGAGAAAAAATCCTTATATCGCGTACGCTGCGGAATCTATTGGCAATAGAGCAAAGTGATGTACTACAGTTTTATAGAGGTCATCAATATCTACAAAAAAGACCGCGATACCATATGTCTAACTATTATGGATAAGTCACCATGACCGCTTTTTGTTAATATTAGTCAAGCAAATCCCATGGTGAAATAAAAAATGGTGATTATAGTACCATGATATTAATCCTTATCCATTTAAATGGTTTGATAATGAAGGTTGATTATGTCCGTGTAAATTACACTTTAAATCATTCAAATCGGACCTTTCGTTCAAAAGTTACGACGGTAATAAACATGCTCGGAGTAAGAAAAATGTCGCGGCTTGAGCGAACTGGGGAGAATCGTATCAATGCTTGGTCCGATGAAGTTGAAACACCACGGCATTTAAATGTTTTCGATAAAACAATAAGAATAACAAATGTTTGGATTTTTCGAAAATCAACTAGGTACATACATAATAAGGGGTGAAGCGGGGGTGAATTAGTTTTTAGGGGAGGAAATTATAGCTTGCTTCAATTTACGTCGGAATTCTATGAACAAACTAAAAGTGGGATGATTGAAACAGATCATGTACCTAACAATTTTTGCATAATCAACCCCTGACGGGCTGAACGGGGGGGCGAACAGTTGCGCTGAACCAATAATGAGAATCGTTGTGCTTAATTTTCCAAAACTAACCTTTATAAGGGGATATGTATACGGGCGTCGCAGTTTGTGGAGTACCTACTATCCCCACGCGGACGAAGTCGCGGGCGAAGTGCTAGTAACTTATAATTTAAGACATTTCTCACAAAGTTATAGTATAAAATAACTACAGAAACAATATTTTCATAATAAATTCGATTGTTGAAAGTTGATGACATTCCTGAAATTCATGACGTAATACACGAAACCCCGTCGACTCAGCTAGTGTGTCACTTGTAAAAATCTGGTCGAGCAGAGTGGTTAAATTAAAAGATTATATTTCGATGAAAACAATATAAACGCGTTAGAATCACTGTTATCGTTGCGTTTATATTATTTTCATCGAAATCGAAATCGAAATTGTCAATTTAAACTAAAATGTCAAAACGTAATTCGAGTCAGGTGCCAAGTTAACGCGTTCGGCTAGTACCTACCTAACAATAAAAACAAAAGAAAGAAATGTAGGTACCTACAGCACACATTAAATTAAAATTATAAAGACTAAAAAATATTATTAAAACCCATTAATTATATGTTATATTGACAGGAAAGGGGAACATTTCCTGTCAAAATTTCTTGTTGTATAAATTGTCTTATTCTTTTCTTTAGAGCTGGTGGTACAGCACTTAGGTGCAGGCCATAATGTAACATTTGCAGTGAGCATGTTATATGTTACGCCGCGTCCTAGTATCCGTGTACAAAACACATACGCATGTTCGTGCTCGTTTCCACGTACTGACTGCACGAATGCTCGTTTTGTATCATGTTACATTACGCCCCGTAACACCGGTCAGTACTCACCTTTAGACTACCAACGAATGGCTATTCCGTAAAGAGATTGTGAGAAAAGCGAGTTCGAGAATTTTAGCACCCGCCTTGGATAGATAATATATTTTTCACACCACCTGATTGAAAACGTCAAATTATATGTCATGCCAACCTAACCTAAAGTGAGTCATTTTTGGCCGGTGGCACAGCCGGGCAATAATGTTGCACTGGATTTCATTATAACCCGCCGGTCAATAATGTAATTTAAATTTGGAACCTCATCTGTCTCTTAAATTGGCGGTATATTAGGTATTTACAACGCCCTCTGTCTCTGTCTCTATCTTTCTGTTCTAAAAAGAGGAAAGCTATTCTCGATACTCTTTCTACTTAGGGATGATATTCTCGAATTTTTACAGAATCATAAGGATTGACCAGGATTTAAGACAATATTATAAGAATAATTGGTTATGTACGGATTACTGTAAAAAATGATAAAGACGAATTTACATTACGAAACAAGTTTCATGCATGATGAAATTAATTTCATTACTACTTTCAGTACCTGTGAAACTAGTTTCATTAAAAATAATAGTGTCGTGAAATCCACAGTATGTCTGTGTTCATGGCTCCGCCAACATCAAAGCTTTATTTTGCATTGCAAAATGTTGTCATACAAATGTTATAGTAAAAAATTAAGAAAAGTTGTCTCGAAAGAAAAGATGTTGGTGGATTCGAGGCTGGCTAGCAAGAAACCAAGCACGACTAATAAACACACGTCCTATCAGCGCAGGCGCTTTCGCGACACAAGTTTCGCGTCGCGTTTATACGATGACATTAGTTGCATGACACTAGTTTTATCCAAAAATCGCGCGCATCACGAAACTGTTTCAGTGTCGTGAAATCGATGCATGCATTGTAAAACTTGACGTTTACACGTGAAATTTCTGGTGAAATTAATGTCACGGAACTACTTTCATGCCACTAGTTTCGTAATGTAAATCCGGCTTAAAGAATAACACTTAAAACCCATTTATAGCCGATTTATTAATTTAAAACTAATTTCTCGAGCATCTCCAATGACGTTCTAAATTCAAATTGCATACAGCCAAGCGTCCGAACCCATTCTACCGGCTGTTATAAAGCTCTGTATAAAGCTTTGTGTACACAAATTTCTTAAATTGTATTAGGTTGCTAACAATAGGCACATATTTACAAACCCACAGAGAAATAAAAAAAAAAAACGAAAATCGAGTTGGTCGTGGTCGCTATGTGGTAGGTATATCGAGTGGAACGCAAAAAAGGCGCGGATAGAAAAAAAAAGCGCGGGAAACTTCCAAAATGGCGGACGCGGATTTTTTTAATTGGAGTTATAAAAAATCAATTGCATATTTATTTATTTATTTATTGGGGACAAAAAACAGTTACAAAAAACAGTTACATGCTCAAAGAAAACAATAAATCCTTAAAATTAAAATGCAGCAAGCAATGCAAGCAGCAGTAGCAGTAGTTTTAGCGTTGTATATTTTTTTATTTATATTTTAACTTTAGTTTTGTGTATATTCTCCGGTAGTGGTAAGTTTAAAATTCTACTAAGTATTAGTTTTTAAGAATGAACGACCCGCCCGACCCGGGGGACTTCGTTCCTCCGGCAGGCGTTTTTGTAACTATTCATTCTAATGAATCGGGCATGGATACCGATGGCTCATCTTCGGCTCGAAATTTAAAAAGGAGTCGTCTACATGTCTGCAAACACTGCAATAAACGTCGCCGCACACGTAAAAATCATGGTTCCGGAACTTCCGGTTGCAACTGCATAGATTCAAAAGTTGCTGAATCAGTGCCTCAATGCCCTGAAATAATGCCTACACTTATTACCCCAGCTATTCCTGCTCCTTCTTTGGTTCCTGCCACCCAGATTGGCAGAAATACTTACGAAAACACTGATAGCGCGCCTTTTTTGATACATGTTCAAAAATCATTTAGGTACTGCTCCAGATGAAGGCACGACATTGCACCCTATCACTTTTGGTAAATTCTTAAAGTTTAATTCCTTCAAAAATATTATAAACGGAAGCGTCAAAAAAATTGGACGAAATAAAATTTCACTTTCATTCTCAAATCACTTAGACGCAAATTCTTTTATTGTACATGAGAGCCTTACAAAATGTAATTACAAAGCTTTTATTCCTACTTTCAATGTCACAAGAATGGGTTTAGTTCGTGGTGTTCCTGCGGAATGGTCTCCTGAGGAAGTTATAGATAATATAACGGTTCCAATTGGCTGCGGACCAATATTAAAAATCAGACGATTAAATTTTAAAACCACTGTTGATGGAACAACCATCTGGAAACCATCCCAATCCATAGTTGTTACTTTTGATGGACAGGTTTTACCTAAAAGAATATTTATGTGTTATAATGCATTACCTGTGGATCTATATATATTCCCTACCATACAATGTTTCAATTGCTGCCGGTTTGGTCACACCAAAATTCAGTGCAGGTCCAAACCTCGCTGTTATAAATGCGGCCAAGGCCACTCTGGGGACAGTTGTGAAAAAGATCAAGATACAGCATCTTGCTGTCTTTGTTCTGGATATCACTTTGCAATAAATAAATCTTGCCCAGAATTCTCTAGGCAAAAATCTGTTAAAAAACATATGGCACAAAGTTCAGTTTCCTATGCTGAAGCGGCTAAAGTACATCCCCCAGTGACTAAAACATAATATGCCGATACTCTTTTATCCTCTCCTTCCCAAAAATTTGCAGATACCCCACTAATTTCATCCCCTAATCGTTCAAATAGTTATAAGAAAACTGTCTTCCTGAAACCACGTTCACCTCCAAAACAAGTGCATGGATATAATAAAGAAGCCCACAATGCTATTGTTAGAGATTTTGTCATACCTCAATCTTCAAATGGCTGTGCTATCACTAATAATAAAGACACAATTTTTTCCATAAACGATCTTCTTTCTGCTTTACATAATCTTCTCTCCCAGTTCAGCATGTCACCGTCCAACGTTGCCCAATCTTTCAATTTACCTCAATCAATTAATAATGGACCCATCCAAAATCATCCAGTGGAACTGTCGCAGTCTAATAAACAAAAAGAGTGATGTCATACATCTATTACACAAATATGAACCATTTGTCTTTGCTTTAGCAGAGACTTGGCTCAAATCATATCATTTTTTAAAATTAATGGTTATTCAACCATTAGAGTGGATAGATCTGATGGGTATGGTGGAGTAGCTATACTTATCAAGAATTCTATCCCTTTTTCTTCTATTGCATTACCTCCTCACAGTGAGGAAATTTCGATTGTTGCAATTAAAGTGTATCATACTTGCCTTGTTTCCATTTACATTCCTCACCCTTCTTCTTCTGTTCTTCAAGAGGTGAATAATCGTTTTTCTTTGATACCAAAGCCATTCTTGGTATTGGGGGACTTTAACTGCCATCACCAATCATGGGGCTGTTCTACATCTAACAGTTATGGGGATGAATTACTAGATATAATTGACTTTCACAACCTATGCATATTGAACTCAGGAAAAGCCACACGTCGGTGTGCTCCCAATCAAAACCAAAGTGCAATTGACCTTTCCATCTGTTCTCCAAGCTTAGCCTCATCATTAACTTGGCATACACTAACCACTACTTATGGTAGTGACCATTTTCCCATAGTTAGGTATTACATATCCTCTTTCCAAACCAAATGCACCAATAAGGAGATCTAATTTAAAACATAAATTACCAATTAGAAATAATGAGGACTGGGTCAAATTTAGGGAAACTGTTGACATAAAGCTTTGCTCCTTGCCTGTCTTATCTGATAGCAATGAAAATATTTGTGCAGCAGCTTTAGCACACATATTAATTGCGGCGGCAGATGAAGTTTTTCCTCAAAAAAATAAAAATATTAATTCAATTCCTTCGCCTCCATGGTGGGACTCGGAGTGCACAGAATTGATTAACAAACGTAAAGAGGCTGAATACAATTATAACTTGGATATGTCTGATGAAAATTTTGAACTCGTTACTAACCTAATTAACAAAACTAGTAAACTGTTCAAGAAGAAAAAATTTGAATCTTGGCGTAACTTTTGCACGTCAATTTCACCGAATACACACCCTACAATCGTCTGGCGTAATATTCGCAGATTTAGGTCCATTTATAATAACCCTGCTTATATTCCCGATTCTTTAGCCAGTGACTTTTTAAATAAATTGGCTCCTCCTTGGGTGCCTGAGGCTATTGAACTTAATTTTCCTCTTGTATCCAGTAATCATGATGCTTTTGTAACGTTGGAGCTACCATTCACCCTCATTGAATTAAAGGCTGTTATTCATAAAACTAAGGACTCCGCACCGGGCATTGACGGAATTCCGTATTCCTTTTTTGCTAATTTAAATGACGACGTCCTCATTTATTATTTAAATCTTGTTAATTCTGTTATGACTACTGGACACATCCCTGATGAATGGAAACGTCAAATGGTGTTGCCATTTCTTAAACCAAATAAAACACCATCTGATGCTTCTTCGTATCGTCCCATAGTTTTGTCTTCAATTCTAATGAAAATAGCGGAACACTTAATAAAAAATCGTCTAGAATGGTATGTTGAAAGTAAGGGCCTTTTGGCAGAATCTCAATATGGCTTCAGAAAAGGTAAAAGTACCACTGACTGTTTAAGTATTTTAACATCAGATATTCGATTATCCTTCTCTAATAACCATTCCACCGTAGCAGCTTTTCTTGATATTAATGCGGCTTATGATAATGTTGTATTATCAATCTTACAAAATAAATTAAAAGCCTTACAGGTTCCATCGAATTTGTCAAATGTCATTATAAATATCCTGACTGCACGCTCTGTTAATATGCAAATAGGAGATCATGAAGTATCTCGTCTTGTATGGAGAGGTCTCCCACAGGGATCTGTGCTCAGTCCCCTTCTATACAACATTTACACTTTTGATATGGACTCGTCCTTAACTAAACATGTTAAGGTTCTTCAATACGCCGACGATTTGTTACTGTATTCGTCAAGTCACTCTGTTGAGCGAGCTAGCTTTAATGTTAATTCTGCTTTGTCTACTCTGGAGTCATGGTTACATTTAAATGGCTTGGATTTATCCACGTCTAAAAGTGCGGCTGTTTTATTCACCCGGAAGAAAAATATACCTTTAGTACATCTGATGTATAGAGGAGTACCTGTTCCAGTAAAAGATAAAAGGCTATGAAAATGATTGGATTTATTGGTAGAGTTGGTAAGGAGTTCAAGGGTACCTTGGCTTTGAAAGTTCTTTATAACTCCTATGTGCGCAGTCTGGTCGAATATGCTTCTCCTGTCTGGAATCCATCCTACAATGTCCACATAGACAGGCTTGAACGCGTCCAAAAAAAGTTTACCAGGTGCTTGCGGTTTAAAGACCATAACTGTCCTTACCGAGCTGATTACACAGCCCGGCTAAGCTACTTCAAGTTGGACTCATTGAAGCGACGAAGAGATCTAAACGATTTAACAATACTTTTCAAAATTGTTAATGGGTTAACATCATCTCCAGATCTCCTTGACAAAATCAACATAGACGTACCTCGCCATTCACATCCGCGATCCAAGCGTACCACTGCAACTTTTGTAAAAAAACCATGTCGCACAAACCTGGGTCGACATGCCCCCCTAAATAGAATGTTGGATTGCTATAATAGAGCCTGTTCTATCGACAGCGGTATCGATATCTTCTTTGACAAGCTACCAAACATCAAAAATAAAATAATCACTATCGACCTGTGATCAGCTGCCTGCCAAAAATACCTATTGTGCCCCTTTTTGAGTTATCTTTTATTTCTCGAATTGATTTTTTTTTTATGTTTAAAATATGAATTGTAATTTTTCTCCTGTACTTTTTTTTTTTTGTGTTGAATTTTATTTAATTTATTATAACTGTTAATCTGTCACCATTTTATATTTTTTCTCTTTTTGTAATTGATTTAATTGATTTAATAGTATTTGCTATAATTTGACATAGGTACTCTAATACATCTGACATAATTATTTTCTTTTATACGACATCTTTTACTTTTATTTTTATCAAATTATGTAGAGTTTAATTCATATTTGTAATGCGATGTTAAATTTTGTTATTATTTGAATAGTATTGAAATTAGTTATGAATCTTTATTCTTTCTAAAATCCTTCTGGAATGTTGTGCATACCTATAAGTGATGTATTTACACAGAACTTAATACTTTTAATTTCCCGTTTTTTATTATAATTGTAAATATTTCGTTGGTGTGCCTTACCTAATAAAATAAAATAAAATAAAGATAAATTCAGATATCTAGGTGTAATATTCGACTCTAAATTAAGCAGTGTTCCCCATTGTGACTACATTGTTAACAAATGTGAAAATCACTTAAACATGCTTCGATGCCTTTCTGGTGTGTGGTGGGGCGCTCATCCCTTTTCTTTAAAACTTATTTATAACGCAATCATCAGAAGCACTTTGGATTATGGATTGTTCGTTCTAGAACCTGGCAGTGTCATGGCTTTTAAAAAATTGGATCGCATCCAGTCTAAAGCCTTACGCATCATTTCGGGTGCTATGAAGTCAAGTCCCATTAATGCACTCCAAGTCGAATGCGGGGATGCTCCCTTATATCTTAGAAGACAATTCCTATCTGACAAATACTTGTTCCGCATTCTTCAGTTCTCAACTCATCCTCTCATTCCTAAACTGAACTCTTTAATGTTACAGATGGAATCATCAGATTACTGGTCCCATAAACGTGCTCCTTGTTTAGTTGTCAGCTATAAAAAATTCCTTTCTCTTTCTTCTCCTATTCACAGTTCCACTAAACTCCCCATGTTTAGCAGTAGTTATGAGAGTTTACAATTCAGTCCCATCATAACATTTGACTGTGTGAGTAAATCAGATCCGGATTGCCATTCAAATTTTAACCATTTTCTGACTGAACATTTAGATTACCACCACATTTTTACCGATGCTGCTAAACGTACCCAGACGGGTTGTGTTGGGATAGGTACTTACCATTCTCAATACAACATCGCACAAAAAATTAAACTACCTCCGGAGACTTCGGTTTTTACAGGGGAATGCTTCGGCATTTTGAAAGCAATAGAATATATTCGTGTTTTAAAGCTTAAAAAAGCTATAATTTTTTCTGATTCTCGAAGCGCTCTTCTGGCCATCAATAAATCCCCTTACGAAAGCAAGTTGCAGATTGCTATAATTTATTCAATAAGAGAATTTGCGTTCAGAATGATCACTGAGGGTAACTCACTGCAATTTGCATGGATTCCGGCTCACGCTGGAATACATGGCAATGAAGTGGCTGACGCTCTGGCCGGTGATGCGGTACATTGTGGGGATTTAGTCCCATATAAAAATTTTACTCATGACCTAGTAACGTTGCCCAAGGGATTTCTTCGGGACACCTGGAAGGTAGCTTGGGATATCAGTAACAGAACGAAGGGACATTATTTTTCTCTTACTCAACCTGAGATTCCGGATAAACCATGGTTTGGCAGGGCAAAATTTGGCAAAAAGGAGACCTCCGTTTTAATACGGATGAGAATGGGTCATGTTTGTTCCCCAGCCCATCTTGCCAAATTTCATATAATTGACGACCCCATTTGCTTGTGTGGCACAGATGTAGGCGACTTAAATCACATTTTTTTCTCCTGTCCCTTATACGACCGTTCTTCCTTTTTCAGTAACCTCTTATCCCTTGGTATTCCTTTTCCTTCCTCAATACTCTCTTTACTTTGTACAAATAGTTTTCCTGTATACAAATGTTTAGTCTCATTCATCACCATTCATAATATCAAGTTGTAAATTTATCATTGTAATTTCACTCATTTCGAAAAAAAAAAAAAAAATACTGATCCTATTTATTCTATCCTACCCCAAATTCCGTTCAAATTAAATTAGTTATTCCTATTCCGTTTCCCTACCTTTATTTTCTTCAATGCAAATCGAAAACGTGACATTGGCTAAATGCACAAACCGTGCGAAGCCAAAGAAAAAAAAAAAAAAAAAAAAAAGGCGCGGATATTGCAAATCCGTACGGTATTAAACTAACTTCTTTAAAGTATATAGTATAGTTCTAAATACATATCTCTACTTAGTGTTTGTAAATTTAAAATACTTTATTTTTCGTACTATGGCTTCTTATTTTCTCACAGGAGGTGTGAAAAGTAGAGTATCCTCCTCGGGGATAAAGGTGTCTTTGCCTTGGGCTAGCTTGAATCCCTCGCTTCATTCAGGATTCTTGTATAACTCCCTCGCTTCGCTCGTGAGTTAAACTCTAAACTCCCGAATCCTTCATTCCGTTCGAGATTCAAAATACGCCCGTGACACAAGACCCTGCTTTATCCCCTGGGTGCATAATCTACTATTTTTGACAGACAAGATGTTAGGGGCAGCAGGCTAGAAGTGCTTAGTGGTGCTTGCCTTAAGCATGCGGCAGACAAGCAAAGGCCTTGGCCCTACTGGCCTAAGGGTAAAAAATACGCTATCTACTGATTCTATTCAGTTTCGAGCAAACTACTGCTGGATACCATCATGTAATTTGATGTTTAGGTGTCGTTTCTATAATAGGTTCTATAATCTCTTTAAAATAAACATGATGTTTATTATTTTTCAGTCATTCGCCAAAGCTTTGAGGAGACCTGCTTTCCTGCCAGTACCCGAAACCATTTTGAATTTGTTGCTCCACTATGAAAGAGCTATGATAATGACTAAAGGGCAATACGTCGTACCAAGAAGGGTTCTGGAATATGGATTCAAATATAATTACGCAGATATTGACGAGGCTTGCAAAGAAGTCGCTCACCTCTGGCCGAAGAAACATCCTCTTAAATAGAAAATGTTTAATGAGGTATCAATGGTTCTTGAATTAATAAAATAATATTGTGTTGGTCAGAGTAAATCATATTTTAAAAGTGCATTTTTGTAATCTCTGCTCATATTGTTTTAGTTACCTACTTACTTAGAATAATAACGCCTAGAAGGAAAGTCTCATACACGCTCCTTACTAAAAAATGAAGCAACTTTAGTAGTTATGTGTGAGTGAGCAGTATGTAATTACAGCCACAGACACGCACACAGACGTAAAAAAATGTTGCTAGGATGTAATGTTTTCTTCATATATATTTTCTGTAACTTATATGGTGTACATAATAAAGAGTATTCTATTCTATTCTATTCTATTCTATTCTATTCTATTCTATTCTAGGAATGAACACTTTCCCTAAAATCGGGAAAAATGGACTAATCATAGATCAACATAAAAAAATGTTACGTAACTTGTCGGTACGTCCTTTAGTGTAGTCGAATTAGCAAAAAGATTGGACTTAATTAGTGTAGTTGTAATTTTTTATGGAATCATTAGAAAACATGAATATAAGTCTCCTCTGAGTTTGCACCATTTCTGTTATGTACGGAACATCGTTCAATGTTAGGTATTAACATTAAAGTCTCATTATTTTGAATTTTAATTAATAACTAACTGTTTTATGTTTATATATATGTAGATACCCCTTTGTTGTATAATTACTTTTCACCAAAAAAGGTGTGAGGTGTATGAAACACTAATAAATTTAAAAAAATCATTTGCGGCTCAAGGGAAATTCAGTCTGTTGGTGCAAACTCAAAATAAGCTTTTTAGAGCATCATTAACACCCAGTTATTTTAGCACCCTTTTGCACCCCTTGGAAACCAGCATTTTACAATATTTACAAATTGTACTTCGGGGGAAATTAGTGTAGTCATGATTTTTTTAATATATAATGTATTCAACATATACTACATTTGCACCTAATAAAAATAAGAAATACACCTCGGGAAGTTTATACAGAGAGCGTGGTTATATCGTAGCGTTCGCAAGGCGAACGAGGGGTTGAAGCAGGACGCGGGGCGGGCGCGGGAGCAAAGCGTAAAGTTTGAACTATCATAGTTGTGGCAAGAAGCGATCCATGCGTTACGCAAATTTATTATTTGTCATTTCCTTTTATATTATTTCACTAACTGTGTTTGTTCAATAAATGTGAAAAATGAATTATGCAAGAGCTGTTGATTGAGTGGATGAGAAAGTGGACATTTTTAATAGGTGTGTTCTTCACCTTATTGAAACACATGCACCTCTGAGGGTTGTCCGTGTTAAGCGCCCACCTGCTCCATGGATTAACCCTGGAGTTCGTAGGGCGATGAGACGGCGTGACAAGGCCTTTCGAAGATATGATCGCAGTGAGGAGAACTGAAACCTGTACAAGGTGGCTAGAAACCGCTGTAACCAGATGGTAAAAGCTTATAAACGCCGATACATTTGTGAAAATGTCTTTAACTCTTCACCGGCTGATATATGGAAGTTTCTCAAATCTCTCGGCATAACAAAGTCCTTCCCCAAATGTCATTTCTTCTAACGTGTCCTTGAGTGATTAGAATAAGCATTTTTCATCGTCGGATATTCTTGTAGATGCCGTTAAAAACAAAACTCTTCTTGGGATTACTTCCACGCCAATCTTACTTCCCGATTCTTTCTCTTTTTCCCCAGTGACTGACCCTGAAGTCCTCAAAACCTTCAATGCAATTAAGACCAAGGCTGTTGGCTGTGATGGTGTCAGCAGAACTATGGTATCCCTCATAATTAAAAGTATTCTCCCTATTATTACACACATTATCAATGTCTCCCTACAAACTGGAGTATTTCCCACAATCTGGCGTAAGGCCATCATAATCCCTCTTCCTAAAATATCCAACCCCAGTTTATTTAATCACTACAGACCAATCTCCCTTCTCCCTTTCCTATCTAAGATCCTGGAAGCAGTTGCTCTTAAAAAAATATCTACTTTTGTGTTTAGATATAATCTGTTATCCCCTTTCCAATCAGGTTTTCGGCCTGGCCACAGCACAGCCACAGCTTTGCTTAAGGTTACAAAAGACGTTAGGAATGGCCTGGAGAACTCAAGATTAACGGTGTTAGTTTTAATAGATTTTTCCAATGCTTTTAACACCGTTGATCACGACATCCTCCTGGCTATTCTGTCTCAAATTGGGGTTTCTTCGTCGGCACGGGATTGGTTTTCATCATATCTTCGTGATCGCCAGGCCAGCAAGCGGTCCGTGCTGATCAGAAATTTTCTGAGTGGTGCGCCCTGAAAACTGGCGTTCCACAAGGCGGTATACTCTCTCTACTTTTATTTTCTCTTTTCATAAACTCTATTACCACTATTCTCAAATGCTCCTACAATCTGTACGCTGATGATCTACATGTCTACGCGCAAACTGACACTGACAACCTGGACAACTGCATCTCATTGCTGAATGCTGACCTTCTAGCTTCTAGCTATCAGTGATTGGTCAAGCAGATTTGGGGTTACAGTCAATGTCAGTTAAAGCCAGGCTATCCTGATTGGCAGAACTTATTTTTTACGTAACTTGGACACCAGTCAACTACTGCCGCTTACTTTCAACAATGCCGTCATCCCTCTCTAGCCACACGTTAAAGACTTAGGCCTAAACATTGATGACAGGTTAAGTTGGAATAAGCTTTCTCAGGTTAGCCAGAATGTAACTTACTCACTGCGATCTCTCTATAGATTCAAGCATTTTCTTCCTTCTAGCACTAAAACCACTTTGGTTCAATCACTTGTGCTTCCTATAATTGATTATGCTGATGTTTGCTACTCTGATCTATCCCAAGAACTTCTTAACAAACTGGATCGACTACTTAACAACTGTATTCGTTTCATTTTTGCCCTTCGTAAATATGATCACATTTCTTCATTTCGTTCTCAGCTTAAAGGGCTGCCTATCCGTCAAAGGAGATCCCTCAGATCCCTCTGCATGCTCTTCACTATTATGAATGATCCTTGTGCTCCTGATTATTTAAAACAATATTTTAAAGTGTTGGGCAGTTCTCACAGTCTTAACCTTCGAGCATCCAAAAACTTACTCCTTCATATTCCTTCTCACCGCACCGGGTTTATGTCTAATTCCTACGCTATTTCAACCATTAAACTCTGGAATCCCCTTGACATCAAGAAGGCTGAGTCCAAATTTTCCTTTAAGCGTAAAATCCGAAGACACTACTTAAAAGCCTGTCATTCTTAGTTTGTCTTCGTCATAATAATTATGAGTTCAGCAGTGCGATTCTGTAAACATGTCGAAGTGAACACTTGGGCGGGGCGCACGACGGGTGAGTTGTCAAACCATACAAATAAGATAGAATGACAGCTCAGTTGTCGTTCACTCCGCCTAGGTGAACACCGTGAGATGTCGACAGAATCGACCGGCAGATCAGAAATTTTAGTATATTAAATCATATTTATTACTTTATTATTTTAGCTTGTATATGTATTTTATTAGTACCTATTATGTTACCAGCTGCGGTTTCGCCCGCGTGAATATCGGAAATAGCAAGGTTTCCTGATTTTCATTGTATTTTTTTAAATCAGGAAACACCCACCCTACACCTACCTTACACCTACCCTACACCTACCCTACACCTTCCCTACACCTACCCTACCTATATAATTATACCAGCCCAAAAATACAATGACATGTTCCTGGTCTCCTGGTACTTGTGAATCTGAAGTACTAAGGCAGCAGCGCGTAACAGCTCGTTTTTTAAGGCGAAAATCCAACGGCAGCTGCTGTGGAACCGCACAAAACTGCGGTCTCGTGAGTTCTTAGCCTTATTCCTACGTTACTTGATGACGTAGGATAATCAGCGCTGTCACAGGGTCTATAACTCGAAAGACAAATAATTAATTTGAAAGAAATAAAGGACATGCTTGCCTGCTGTTTTATTTTTCGATTAAAAACAAGCTGCTTTTGCATTAAAAAAATCTTTAGATTTGTATACTATTACTTACAAACAGAGCATTCACAATCAGAAAGTACTCCTTCCTCGTAAAACACATCCCGCAACACAAATACGCGCTTATGAACGTGGCGACGGCGCTTCTTGTCAGTTTATTATTCCGTGTCGCGCGCTTGTCTCTTCCATAGCGTAGTTGCTCAATGGCAATGACTACAATACACGAAAAATGTATGTTCCATATAAAAATGCTAATTTTTTATTTGGTGCAAATATAAAGGAAACCAAATTATATGATTGTGATGATTTTCAAAACAACCAAAATTTCCCCCGAAGTACAGCGGCAGAAAAACGTGAAAAACTAATTTCCGTATGTCGCACCAGGGTGCAAAATCAATCATGTATTTAGGCCAAAATGACTAACCCTTTTCTGAGTTTACAGAACTACACGATTTTCCCCTAAGCCGCAATGACCAAAAATCATGTTTACAGATATTTTATTTTTTTTCTAACGCTGCGTTGGTCTGATTAAAATAAATAAAATGTAATAATGTAGATTGAGGTGTAATAAAGCGTATAAAAAATTACGATGAGTACAACTGTAAGCTCTGCTTAGTTATGAACAATAAACAGATTTCACAGTTTTTCACCCCCTTCCGTAGGGGTGCTAAATGCAATTTGTTTTTTATACTCAATTTTTCACTCATACAAAACCATCAGAAACGTTTTTGCCTCTCCGGAGAATTTATTCCAATCTTTATTAAAAAATGGCCTAATTTGACTATACTACTTATTGTAATAACACAACCGGAAAACTGAAAAAATGTGATAAAACTACGTTTCACACCTAAGTACTTACATTAAATCCATTATTTTTACGTAAATCAATCTTCAAATAAAAAATTTCATAACCTAATTTGTCACAATGTATTGTTGCCAGTTGTAAAGAAAAATTACCCATTATACAGTAGGCACTAACGGGGGGCCGACCGCCGACCAGTCTTTCATGGGTGTCATTTTCGTGATTTCTAGGGTCGCTAAAACCGATTATAGGGTCAAAATCGAAATCCAAGATGGCGGTGACGAAATTTGCTAACTTTTCGTCATGGGTGTCATTTTTATGGTTTCTGGGGTTGCTAAAATCGATTATGGGGTCAAAATCGAAATCCAAGATGGCGGTGACGAAATTTGCTAACTTTTCGTCATGGGTGTCATTTTTATGGTTTCTGGGGTCGCTAAAATCTATTATGGGGTCAAAATCGAAATCCAAGATGGCGGCGACGGAATTTGCTAACTTTTCGTCATGGGTGTCATTTTTATGGTTTCTGGGGTAGCTAAAACCGATTAAGGAATCAAAATCGAAATACAAGATGGCGGCGACGAAATTTGTTAACTTTTCTTCATGAGTGTCATTTTGATGGTTTCTGGGGTCGCTAAAATCGATTATGTCTGCTTCTTTCGTGGTCTGCAGTAAGAGATAGCAAAATTCTTATTTTAGTTTAGGTGGTGAACAAAAGAATCGGCATCATTGCTATTCGCTAGAAAAACGTGTTAGATGTTTGCTTGTTCTATGAAACTGACCCGGTAAAAAAAATGCAGTGGCACTCCGGGAGTGCGGACAGAAGTGTAAACTTGAACAATTACTTTTAAAAGCAGAGTACAAATGCCCCGGTGCCGATCAAATTTCGTTGGCGCCATCTTGGATTTTAGCGACCCCAGAAACCATGGAAATAACACCCATTACGAGAAGTTAGCAAATAACGTCGGTGCCATCTTGGATTACGATTTTGACCCCATAATAGGTTCTAGCGACCCCAGAAATCACGAAAATGACACCCATGAAAGACTGGTCGGCGGTCGGCCCCCCGTTAGTGCCTACTGTATTATGGGTAATTTTTCTTTACAACTGGCAACAATACATTGTGACAAATTAGGTTATGAATTTTTTTATTTGAAGATTGATTTACGTAAAAATAATGGATTTAATGTAAGTACTTAGGAGGTGTGAAACGTAGTTTTATCACATTTTTTCAGTTTTCCGGTTGTGTTAGAGCATCTTTTCATACAACAAACTGACATTTTTAAATATTCCTCGGGAGGTGCATTCAACAGAGCGTGACCTTGAGCACTGACGGCTCGCTGCGCCTAGTACTCCATATATGGAGTAGTCTGAGTAGCTTCACTTTTGATGCTCGTACTAGGTTTCTAGGCGTTATTATTCTAAGCCGACTTATTATTATTTTGAATAACATAAGTAAATATATAATTAAATTATTGTTAACTAATACATGTATTTTGATTATTTTACCTACATTTTCAGCTAACCGCACATACGGTCAGCAACAAAAGTCTTCATTAAAATCGGAGCTCAAGTAAAATTATAATAATTCTTAGCTGAATAGTAATTAATAGAATATTATTTTTTTGGGTAGGTACCTCAAAAGGAAAAACGGAACCCTAGTAGGATCACTTCGTTGTCCGTCTGTCGGCATATCACGACCCTTTTTCTCAGGAACGTGTAGAGGTAGGTATCATGTTGAAATTAATTAATATCAAATACGTAGGTTTGTGAGTCACAAACCTACGTATTTGACATTAATTAATTTGTGGTTTTTTTTTTTCAGTGTTTTTTTTCAGAGCTCCTAGGAGTCACAATTCGTGACTCCTAGGAGCTCTGAAAAAAACACTAGGTACCTACTATTTAAATACATCACTAGCTTTTGCCCGCAGCTCCGCCCGCGTGGATGTCGGTAATCGCGTAAAAAAGTAGATCCGTTCAGTCGTCTTAGCGTGAAAGCGTAACAGACAGACAGAGTTACTTTTGCATTTATAATATTAGTAGGTAGGGAATAGTAGAGATATTTTGATAATCACAAGTAAATCAAAACCTATTTTGATAACAACACAAGTAATGGAAAAAGTCCGAAAATGGTAAAATTTTGTAGTTTTATCACATAAAAAACACGTTTTGCGATTAAAAACTTATATTTTCAGTTGCAGAAATGACCGTGACTGAATGAATTTATGGAAAAACAATTTTACAACTAAAAAGTTAAGTTGTCCTTCAGTTATCTTTTTGATATAAGTAGTAATGAGAGTTCAGTATTAAATATTCAGTAGGTAATGTATGTAGGTACATATCTTGGTATAAGTACCTATTCGAAAAAACTCGAGACTCGATTCCCTTAATAAGCAAACTATCTACATAGAGTTTGTGCGGAGCCCTCGGTGCGCGAGTCAGACGCGCACATGACCGTTTTTTTTCATACCGAGTTGCCTATCTGTTCAGACCGACTAGCCTGATTCTATCCGGCTACAGTTAAATCTGAATGTTACTGGCTAAGCCTAGTTCTAGTTGGTTATACCTAGTTTATAGCGGGGTGCTTTGTCCTGACCGGCTTCGCTTTGTTTTACGGTCACAATTCAATCTCATTGTTACCAGCTAACCTCGTCCTGGCCGGTTACATCTAGTTAGTTAGTTTTCTCTGTCTACGTAGTTAGTACTGGGTCGCCTTATTCTCTTCGAGTTCACCTAGTTTGCCGGCCTCTTCATATCTTTAACTACCTTTTACTATCCTTACTGGCTAGGTAAGTACACAGAGAGAGTTGTAGCCAACTAGATAGGTTCTCGCGTCTTTTTACCCTTATACTTACTACTTACTGCTAGGCTACACTCCGTTATTTCAGCAAAATGTTCTTTAACTGTGCCTAGTTAAGTCCAGTACCTAAACCTATACCTACCTATCCTACTAGGCCACGATTAAAATACCTTCATAAGTGTCTTTTATCACACAAGACTTGCTACATTCTGACTTTCTGGTTCTGAACGCTAGAAGCATCGATCATTAATAAATCGATGGCTAGAGGTATTAAGCAAGCAACAGATTTTTTCTGAATAATTTTATTATACTTAAATACGTTTTTTTTTCTTGTTCTTGTCCTTTCTATTTAACTTTCATTGAACACAACATGGAACAGATTTCAGCTTGTTCAAGATCTTTATAATAATCTAACTTAGTGTAATAGGAATTACCTAATCATTAGTTACTTATACATACCTACCTACTTAGGTACACTACATTCGCATAAAACTTAAAAACAATTGTAACAGCTATATTATGTATATATATTATTAGCAATATTACGTTAACATTTATAAATTTACCTATCTAAACGTATATTAACGTCTACTTACATATAAATATGCTTATTATTATAAAAACTCATCTGGACGACGCTCGGGATTTGGGAATAGAAGATACCTCTAAAACAAAATGGCTGCCCGGCAAATCTTTTGAATTTACTCTACAATTTGTTGAAATTCTGTGAACATTGTGACAAGAGACTATCTTGAGGAATGAGTTCATCATTGCGGGCCTGAGTTTCTATGAGTGTAGAGTATGGTTGAAGTTCAGTTCGGAAATTGCTTGTGTTCAGGGGTTGATGGCCTCGATCTGTGCGAACCTCTCGACCAACTTGCTGACGAACTTGCGCAGGATGTCTTGGCGCATGCGCCCTACGTCCAGGACCTCTTCGTGGTTGGCCTCATCGTTGTTCTCATAGCTTGTCACACATTCGTTGGTGATGAGGGATAAAGCGAACACGTTTAAGTCGCAGTGTCTTGCTGTGATAACCTGGAATAGAAATATTTCGCTATTATCTTAATCAAAATCTATTTGTGGTCATAAGCTGTTTTTGAAAGCTGACAGGGCTGATGTCGTTATGATCGAATAAGTAGTACCTAGAGCTAATCATGAAATGACTCCTGCCGCTCTGGGTGGAGCGGGAGGGAGTGTCAGACTCTTACTGAGTAAAACCCATCCGTGCTCCTCTATCCGGTACCTATCTATAAAAAACGGCAAAAAAATCACGTTTGTTGAATGGTTTATTTTTTTTGTTATAGCGGCAACAGAACCCTTTTTACCCTTTGGGTACGGAATCCTAAAAAATAAATCGAAAATAGTTTCATTTAATGGTGCTTGGTCTTAGTACCTATGTTTCGTAGGTATTTGTATGACGATACGGAATTTGTTCGAAAGAGTCACCGTGGGCCCTGGAACGCATAAGGTATACGGCATAAGGAGGAACACGGATGGACATGGGTTTTAGTCAGTAAGAGTCTGTCACTTCCTTCCGCTCCACCCAGAGCGGAATAGTCATTTAATGATTTCCCATCCATAAAAAAAAGGTATCTGTATGATTGTGTATCTGTGAGTGAGTGAGAGCTGCCCATTTTCGCCATTTTTCTTAAAATGGCCAAACGAAAATAGGTAACTTTAGTAACCCATTAACATTTCGCTAATTTTCGATCAAGCCGAAACCTTCAACGATCAACAATGCACTACCGCAAGTGCACTAGGTTAACGATGCAGTATAAAAGTCTGACTGTAGCCACAGCTATGCTTAATCCCTTTACCTCGTGAACGGTGGACATGCCGACGGCGTCGACTCCGACCATCTTCAGCATGTTCAGTTCTGCGACGGTTTCAAAGTTAGGCCCTCCGAGACATGTGTACACGCCCTCTCGCACCATGTTGTCTATGTTCAACTCTTTCGCTATCTGTAAACAAGAAAGGATCCATTACTTACACAATTTTATTATACAAAGCGTAGGGGAAGGGGCGGCAAGACGGGGTACCTACTTAACGTTTGAAGTTCAATAAAAGTAAATGTTTCGCGTGTATTATGTTTTTTTTAATCTTAATAATCATCTTTGGTAATCAGTCTCTCATTATTTACCTACTCTAATTAAGTAGAAAAAATCACATCTCCACATGTTGTTGGATCCTCAAAGGGCTAGATGGGGTGATCAAAATTCAATTTATTTTTGCTGACAAAATTCGCAAGTAAAAGTCGCATCTTTATCTTCGTCATCTACACCTGCACAGTACAGTGAGCCCGTATTCCACATGCAGAACATGCAGCCCAGCCTTAATTTGACTCCATATAACAATCTGTACAACATTTTCAACTCCACTGTCGCTACTCTCTGTTGATGAGCGAACCTTCGATACTTTTTTCTTTTAGGTCACTCTTTTTTACAAACCGCTGTTTTTATCGTTTTCAAAATTTTTCTTATATTCTTCCTTTTGCTTATCTTCCTCAGCTAGTTTCTTTTTTATCGTTTCTTCCAGTTCGTTTTTATAAATAGGTGTTCACTTCGACATGTTTACAGCAGTGTGATTCCGTAAACATGTCGTAGTGAACACTTGGTCGGGGTGCACGACGGGTGAGTTGTCAAACCATACAAATAAGATGGAATGACAGCTTACCTACTTGTCGTTCACTCCGCCTAGGTGTACACCGTGAGATGTCGACAGAATCGACGGGTAGAACCGTGCGAGCTAAAGTCACTCTCCGTTCCAGCCGGATGACCCATATATATTAGGTACGTATTCGATCAAAAATCAAGACGATCTATTGTTCTGCTTAAGAGTGAAAAAAGAATTGATAATTTTGTGACCAAAAGGATATAGCGATTTTAGTATGTAGATATTATCTTCTTATCCAGTTCTGCCTACTCATAGTATCTAAACTAGTTTTATAATCTGTTTGCACGTTTTTGTTTTTGTAACTTTTGGGAAAACCCGCCGCCTGTCGGCATTTCTGCACCATAGATTTCTGGTCGGCTGTTGTTGTATGGATTTTTTTAGCTTCGCGATAAAGCGATACGTATCGTTTAGGTATCTAACTAGTAAACAGAAATACCTACCCAATACAAAATAATCAACAAACACCATGCCTGTTATCTGAGAAGTCAAGACAAACTGTCGATATCGTTTAAACGAATTTAGTCACTTTTATATTATTTAATCTCCAGTCGTTTAATCCACACGATAAATAGGTCTATAATATAATATAAAAGGTTTTATCCATTTAACGTGTCGTTTAATTAAAACTCACGTGCAATTTTATTTGTTGGAATAAAATGGTCTTCTCGATGCAGTAAATAATGACCAAACCAGTATTCTACTTTTAAGCACTAATGTATCAAGTGCCCTAACTAGGCAAACAGGAAGGTGTCGCATACGACATTACTCAGCTGATTTTGTTGTGCGTCAAGTTGTAAAGCGTACCCGCGACCTCTGATAACCTTGGCTCTAGTTATGTTAATGAAATCCGGGTATTCACAAAACATTTTTAAAGGATGACAAAGGAACTGATTGGGTACGAGTTATCTCAAATCTTTAGCTGCATCTGCCTTTAGAAAGACGCACATTACGGGTCATAAAGCCAAAGATTAAAACTCACGTGCGAGGAAATGTGTAACGGTGTTACGTAGCTATTTGTTATAAGTATCTGACATTACCCCCCGTGACAATGTCATTAACGGTAGATAACGCTCAGATAATAACATGATGCCTAGTGCATTTCATAATTCTTACGTTTGAACTTACCTCTCGGGCAACTTTTCTGTATTCGTAGTTGTAAGCTTTGCTCATGGGAGGGAAGCGAGGTCCGAATCTCTCGTCGTTGGGCCCGTGTAGAGGGTTGTTTCCAGCGAATCCCATCATGTTAATGTGGTCTCTCACGATCATGATGTCGCCAATCTTGTACGAAGGGTTCAGGCCTCCAGCCGCGTTGGTAGCGATCAAAGCTTTGATGCCGATGAGCTTCATCACACGAACTGGTAGGCAACACTGGAATTTTGGAAAATAGTCATCATTATTAAACCGTTTTTCTTTCGTTTTCCTGTAAATCTACTAAATCTTATCGTTAATCTTTCAGAATCAAGTTGCCTAGCTACGTTCTGATAGCACTAATAAACTGTCTGTAGGTATATTTTTTATATCAACTTTTTGCAGTTAATTGCACTGCATTCTGAAGCCTATAGAGTTTCTGAGTAATCTGACAATGTAGTTGGTTAAATTAATTGTTTTCATTCATTATATTTCGTAGAGAATGCTGATAGGACAAAACATGTTGATAACACGTGAACAGCTGCTCTGTTAAACAATGTAACTGATTAGTTGATTGCCCACTGTTGGCAGAATTTCATTGATCAATTTTCAATTCACATATGGAACGCATTGATGATCAATTCGACTTTAATCTTCAATCGAGTGAGAGTAATTATTTTTCCTATCTTTTAGTACGTACCTACTCGTATCTAACTGCATGACAGGACATAAGGTGTGGGAATATCCCTTTCGTCAATTTTAGGTCAGGTAAACCCACCTTATTCACCTGAAGCCTGGGTGATATCACCGGATTGCATAACGTGGAATGATCCTTTTGCACGTCTTTGTTTGTATAGTTTCCTTTTAGGTCAGAACGCTCAATCTCTAAGTTTCTAAAATAAACTTAATTGACAAGACGCTGAAGTGCGTAGGTAGGTAGTTGCCAACCATTTTTCTGTTGAGATTTATTTTATTTATCAGTTTCTGCGTTTTATGTTCATGACATATTAAACGGTCATAAAAAGAACAAGAGCGTCGGTCGCGGGTAGTATTTTATCTTAACGTGTGCGTTACTCTCCATTGTAATGCTCACAACAAGAGATAACCCCACTGCTGGGGGGTCGAGAACGGTTTGCATCAGCCACATCCTGATACGGGTAAGTCGACGACGAGAATTTTCCGTAGATTACAAGAATATTTGATTATAGACGCGTAATTTAGTTGATAGTAGAGATCGTAAGACTAGGAAGTGTTACATCATTGTTATCGGCTCTTGATCTAGTAGAAACACAATATTTTATTGATGTTATTTATACGATATGTTGATTTTTGTGACGTGCACCAATTTTATTTGCTATTTGACCCTAAGCGTAGCTAGACCCAGGGAGTATCTATCACAAACGTCGCTCTTTGTAAACTTGATGCTTGCAGTAAGGCTATAACTGAATCACACATTCCCACTCATATCATAATGGACCACATTTAAAACAGTGTTAATAAAACTGTATTTACCTTCCACAATGGGTATCCCTCATAGTAGTGGAACCGTCCCTGCATAGCCACCACGGGGATTCCATTGATCTTGCCGAAAACCAGCTGTCCATGGTGACCCTCAACTGTGCTCACGGGGAAGTTTGGGATGTCTTCATATGAGATAGATTCTGAATCTGTGATGGTCTCAGCCAAGGATCCTGTGAAATGAACATAAATTATAGTTGTGTCGTTTCTCACTACATTATATAGAAGTGCTCTATTGGACAAATTCAATTCGCTTGCAAGACCGTTTGAGTAATTTAATTTGAATTTCCAATATTATTAAATGCAGACGACGGACCAGCTTATGGACAGGGGTTTACCGGTGTTCATAGGCACCTGCATCACAGCGATGCCAGAAAAAAGTGCCAGTGCCAGTGAAATGGCTCATGTGTTCAACTAGATTTAAAAATTAATCAAATAAGTGGGTAGTTTGACTCATTACTGTTGCAGGACGCAGCTATGCAAAGTGAAGATTTCAATACATAACTACACGCATTATTGAAATTAACAAATTCCCACCACCAAGCTATACCTATGCTTGAAATCGTTTCAACTCATTTGATATTTTCTTTTATTTGTTAAGAAGGGAATCAAATCTAGTTTAAGGCTTCGTGAAAAGCGAGACTCTACCGATATCTAGTTGGTTCCCTTTGCATAACTTCGTAAATTAATAATAGCGTGAATAATATATACCCTCTTTCCAATACGAACCCATCCCAGAGCCGCAAATAATACCGATGTGTGGTTTCACCGATATGCGGGACAGCAAGAAGTTTGCGATCTCCAACAAGGTTTCATAAGAGTATCTGAAACAAGATGAAAATGGACGTAGGTAATCATCATGAATCTACAGGGAGGCAGCAGACAAGCAGCATGCTAGTCTTTTGTAAAAACCTTTTCGTAATCAAAATGAAGAGGGAGGGTAGAATGACAGAGATGACGGCCTTTTCAAAAAGGGGAAATACGCAGTCATGTATATATAAAATAGCACCTACATACGTCATCTGATTCCTACTTGGTCAGATTCATAAGATCAATTATTGTTTATGACACTGCAAGCGTTGCTCAGTTGCATCGTGACTCGGCCTAATTTATATGAACTCGACGCGGCAGCAATCACCGCTTGGAATAAATGCGAAAACATGTGAGTTTCGTTTTCAGATGGATATAATATTATGTGAAATTCAACAATTTCTTTGTTATAAGTTCCATGAAAATGTTCAAACCATAGTTCAATCAAATCAACTATGGTTTGGTTCCTGCAGTGCAAGCTTGTCTTCCTAATTTTACGTCTCCAACATTGTGAGAGACTCGTGAATTTCTATAATAATATTATCGTTGTAACCACTTTATTTGCTTAGTACCTGTGTAATGTTTATTGTGCCATTTTCTTCGAAAGGATATTGATTTGATAACACTCACTTCTATTACCTAGATATTATTGTTAATCGGTTATCTAGGTACTTTACCACGTTGATATTATTTCTTGTGTCAATGTTCTCTGTACATACATATGTTATAGGTACCTAAACAATGTTTTACATCAAGCTCGTCATCTCATTAAGTCAGTTAATTTGGCGCAGTATTTTAATTTTAATCAGCACTGAAGACATTGTTTACTCGAAGCTTTATCTTAACCATTATCAGACAAGATAATTTCGAGTTAACATAACACGCCCCCACAATAAAAATACTACTGATATCCGTTTAAAAATCACGTTTATAATCAGCAGGTTGCTGATCTATGGATTTTTCCTAGAAATAAAAAAAGCGCTGTCGTATCTCATGTACGTCAGTGTTCCTGTAGCTTGTCATCACCGGTCGCTGCATACCTACTCCCCGCTCGCTTTTTTGCATGTAATTTGCAATTTGCATCTCTCCAGGCGTTCGTGTCAGCGCCGGCGCGGCGCCGAGATGATTGTAGTCATTAACACTGCCATTCCGACGAGAAATTCGTTAATTATAATTCTTCCTTGAATCTAATTTCCTACTGGTTTTAGAATTTTTATTTATTGCTGATTCTAGACCAAAGTATGACCAACTTCCTAAAGTTGTCATACTTTACTAGTAAGTGCGAAAAAGGTTGATTTCATGTCTCTTTCATACTTACCTACTAGTAAAGTAATGTTGTATCCTGCTGTTAAAACGATCCTTTTATTTTTTGACAACTTTACAGCTGTAGTGCTATTGTTTTCGCAATAATTATGATGAATCATGCGCTTTGCTGGTTTTCCTCTGGGTAAATAAAGTGCTAGTTTTTTAGTCAATTAAATGAGAACATGAGAGCTCGTCGGTAGCAGTCAAATAATAATTAAATAATGATTAGACTCAACAGACCAACTAGTAGCGCTAAGAACGCGACCGAATAAAATGACCGGTTTGTTGATGTAAGTAAGGAATTGATAGATCGAATAATTCAAGGATGGAGAAGTTTCTGAACACTGCGTTTGATTGTTATTATTGTTTCATTTATCATTTAACCCTTGTTAACGTCTATTGGATCGTTAGAGTCACAATAGATCGCTCTAGAAATTATCGATAAGTTCCTTTTAATGGAAAACGGTTAGGTACAAGTTAGGCGGGACGACTTGGTGAAAGGCACATCATTATTTGATCAAAATTGATTGGTAGGTATACCTGCCTAATTGCTTTGCAAATTGTTTAACAAATAGTAGCGCAGGTTTAGATAAACATAGGTTTACTAGCATACACAGAGTATGATAGTTAGGTTGTGTAAAAGATTAGGCACATTTGGAAAGTTCTTAATTAAATGATAATTGAGTCATTTGAAATTAAACACTAGAAAGATATTCTTTGAAATGAACCTACAACCTGAACTGCAGTCACACTAGAACCCGGTATTAATTAGTAAACATAACAGCTAAGTAGCCCTGGTACTTACCCTTTAGTCGAATTCCCATTTCCATTTCCATTGGCGCCGTCCGTTTCGACTTCAGGTAAAACTTTCTTCGCCGGCACGAAAGCCTTGGCGTCATTTATGTCATTCGCGTTTATAGGAGCCATCACTGCACTTATTTAATTGACTGTTGTTATTAAAAATGTTAGCGTAGGTGTTTATTGTTCGATGTCCGAGCATGTAATGCGCCGGACGATTGCCTTCGTGAGTTTTATACATTGAGTCAGTGTACTCTTTGATACAGTTATTATCTTGGTACAAGTTCACTGGGTGTGTTAGTTTCAGCCAGTGATCAGTGGAAGGGTACGTCCTCGCTTATCGATGAAAAATAAGCTATCTATGCTTTTAAATATTTAAATTAAGATTTGGGTTTTCGCGACTAGCTAGGTAGGTACCTACTTGTGATTGCACTGAGTTACATCATTTTAGTTTGTTTTAACTTTTAATTGATTTATAAAATATGTTCTTTTATGTATTTATTTGGCAGTTACTGCGTCACTGGTCGAGTACGGGATAGATTTTAGTGAAGACTAACAACATTGTATTAATTTATGAAGGTATGACCTATGTATCAACAATTTAATGTTCCGGGTCTAGGAGTTAGTAAATATTAGTAGAGTTTTTGTGCGATATAGAGAAAATTATGTCAGCGAATAAATTACAAAACTTGTGAAAAAAACGGTAAAATAATATTGTAGCCCTTTTCTAGGGCTACAATATTCGGTCAAATCAAACTAAATAAGACAAGTGCCTGTCGACATCTGCTAAGGCGGTGCAAATAGTTTTTTAGGAATTCTTAGTTCAAGGATATCAACTTATTAAAATCCCGGCCATATACCTATGTTGATACTTATGTATTAGGGACACGCAAAATATCCTGTCCTTAATATTATCGTCTAATTATTGGCACTTATTTATTAATTACTTCATTTCGGTCACCCGATGAATTAATTGAGAATTTATCGTACAGAGATAGGTACAAATATTTACAAATAGCGACATCAAGTTGGCCCACCTAAATGCATAGTACCTAGGTATCATGGGTATGAACGTCAATAAAGATTGATGCTAGGATTAAAAATCGATTAAATGCTTCCAAGATTTAAGAAGGCTGCGAAATTGGAGGAGTGTCTCATCTTTACAAGCGATAGGTAAGTTCTTGATTTAAAATACTTATTTGATAAGTGCAGAACGTAGGTCTGTATATGTGGCTAGGTAGACCCAAAGTTGACTGAGGGTAGCCTAAATCTGAATAATTATATATACATAAGTATGTTATTTTGTAAGGTATAGGTTTATTATCATGGGCCAAAGTAGACTGAAAAAAAAAGAGATTTATTATTTACGAGCTATTGCCTGTAATAGATTATCCTAACTATAGGTATTGTTATTGTTATCATGAGTATTCCTTTTACTGTTAAAACTTGATAAAATAGTAGGTAATGTTTTGCATAACCTTAAACTTGTAACAAGTATGTAATACCTAATTTACATTATTCAATTCTGCTTTCATTATTTCAGTATGTCTGTAAAAGTACCTACATTAGTAAAAATATTAAGGAATAATGTAGAAAACATATAAAATATTCCAAACGGATACCCACCTTTTATGTTGTTGATATTTTTGATGACGGTAGATAGAAATATTCAAGTTGTTTGTTCACGACTATAAAAGGGGGAGCTCTGAGTGGCTCAGCCCATTCTTGTTCGAGACGTCGAGGTAAAAGTTAAGTAACTTTATTGCTGCTATTATTGTGTATTATAATTCTAACTATGAAGTTCTTATGAATAATGTAATACTATGTAATATTATGGTTATTATGGTTATGTAAGTGTTATGTAATGTTATTATGATGACTGGTGTATTTTAAATACGGGTAATGATAACGTGTTTATTCATTATGGTTGGTATATTATAACGTAACGTTGTGTATGTAGTAACTATGGAGTTTCTTGTCCGTTCTTCTCCATAAGAATCTACCCTTGCGAACGGACAGTAGAGTCACCTTGAAATAAACGTTTTGACTTTGACTTTGGCTTTGACTTTTGTGTCATATACACTACTACGATAGTTATGTAGTTGTTATATACTAAAAGATAAATATAAAGTTATTAAGAATTGAATCCTATTGTTTATATTTTCCCTTTGATACAATTATATATTTAAATAGGTGTAGATGTATTAGATATATATACCTAGTTATATATCTACATATATACATAATATCTAACAAATATTTACATAATCTAGATGTATTAGATATATATACCTAGTTATATATCTACATATATACTTAATATTTAACATCAGAAGTGGGATTCACTTCACCCCTATTAAGACTTTATTTCTAAGTTTCAGAATGGATTCTACTGTCTTGGAAAGTCTTCTCAAAGCAATCAGCGTTGCTTTTTCTGGTCGTCGCCATGCTGATAACGACGTGGCATTCCCGGTCTTCGACCCAACAACTAGTGACAGCGGTGCGGAAGACTGGTGTAAAAGCATCGAGGAACTAATTTTAGTAGTTGTCCGATCAGGTAATTTTTTTGGTGAACTAAATATAGAACATCACTTGATTTCCACGGGTACTCCCAGAAGTAATGGTCAAGTAGAACGTTACGTGTCCACTGTAACTGATACGCTTAAAACTATGTGCAATAAATAGTCAGATTGGCCGAACGTTCCGTGGAATGTACAATAATCAATTAATACAACTGTACAAAAATCCACAGGCCCCCTTCGCGATTACTATTAACTTAGATGTAAATATTTCGTCTTTCCAAGCTCGTTTAGACGACGTACTTGACAAAAATGATGGACAAAATCCAAATAACTTAGAGGCTGACCGAGAAATAGCTAGATTACGCCTATTACAAATAGCGGAAAATATCAAATGTTTCGACGCCACTCGTCGTAAGAAAGTAAATTCTAACGTAGGAAATGTAGCCCAAGAAAAATTAAGATTCTGGCCAGATGAATTAATTGTTGAAAATGTAAGTGTCTAAGTGTAATGTAAAGTGTGAAATATCTTAAGGAGGTCCTTAAGATATTACAACGGAAACTTTACCTAATTACATATTTATATGTCGGAGACGGTTATCAAATACAACTACGGGTAGTTGTCAAATCTTATTAAATACAACTGTGGGTAGTTGTCAAAACGTGTTATATTATGCAAACTGAATTGTTTTGTTTGTGTTATTTAATTTAAGTGATTTTAATATCAATTACTGTCAGTTTACCTGGTACAGCACTGCTGTATATCTACATAGCTGTATTGGCTTGCTGATACACTTTGTACTTGGGTGGCTTAGGCCTCTGTACGAACTGTGACCTTCAAGGTCTGTTCGAATGACTGTATTTCTATTACTTATTGTTTTCATTGTGTGTGTGTGTTTTTTTAAAGTGTAATAAGACTGTGTTATTGATATACTGTCTTGTTTATCCCAATAAAATTGGGACTCCAATATACTGGCACTATACCTTACCCACCGCTCAGGGAAAACTCATCCATTGTTCCTACATATATATTATTGTACTGTTGAAGAGATATAAATAAATACTTGACATAATAACGTGTATTTCAAAAAAAATAAAAAGTAAGATATATTTGTTTCCGCTGGTCGGTCATTTGCTTGGTGCAAGTCTATCCCACTAGCAGCGGGTGGAGGGGACTTGACACGTCTAGGCAATTGGCAAAACAAAAGTAAAATACATTGTTTCCGCTGGTCGGTCATTTGCTTGGTGCAAGTCTATCCCACTAGCAGCGGGTGGAGGGGACTTGACACGTCTAGGCAATTGGCAAAACAAAAGTAAAATACAATAGAATAGAATAGAATACTCTTTATTATGATATGAATTTATGTATTAATGTCAAATGTGATTATTAACTGTTTAATATGTTATGATTTTATAACAAACTTATTTCAAAAACTGATTTGACTCAACTGTCATACTTGTTTGTTAACGGGTATAAAAGAGTGGAGCCACATTGGAGCAGCCCAATAGTCCGGTTAAGCAGTTAATATCCCACGTGTGTTAACTTGCTAGTGGTCATACCTAAAAAAAAAAAAAAAAATAAAAATAAAAAAAAATGGAGCAGCCCAGTTTCTCTTCGATTTTCAAGGCGTTAACATCTAAGGTATGAGATTATTCTGATTGTTTTTGGTTTATTGTTGATGATGATGTATATTGTGTAATTTAAAATCAAGCATAATTATAGATTATACCATGTTTTTCTTTATTTTCTTTCTTTATTGTATATAGTCTTTGATCGTAATCACAGTGAAATGTGGTTCATAACATTCTGTTAAGCATTTTGTTTTATGTCATCTCTAGTTGTTGATTGTGCTGTAGAGATAATATTGAGGGTATTTGTTTAAAATTTATTTTTTAAAATATCTATTACCTATAATGTCATGTACCTATATTATATTATCCGCTGGTAGCCTCCTATTTGGTGCCGAGTTATCTCACTGACAGCGGGTGAATGTGACTGGCATGTCTATGTAGTTGGCTGATATTTATTATCCGCTGGGAGCCTCCTATTTGGTGCCGAGTTATCTCACTGACAGCGGGTGAATGTGACTGGCATGTCTATGTAGTTGGCTAATATTTATTATCCGCTGGGAGCCTCCTATTTGGTGCCGAGTTATCTCACTGACAGCGGGTGAATGTGACTGGCATGTCTATGTAGTTGGCTAATATTTATTATCCGCTGGGAGCCTCCTATTTGGTGCCGAGTTATCTCACTGACAGCGGGTGAATGTGACTGGCATGTCTATGTAGTTGGCTAATGTTTATTATCCGCTGGTAGCCTCCTATTTGGTGCCTAGTTATCTCACGGGCAGCGGGTGAATGTGACTGGCATGTCTATGTAGTTGGCTAATGTTCGCTGGTTTACCCATTTGTTTTGTGGTTGGTCTATCTCAATGGCAGCGAATTGAATGTGGACCTCCATGTCTATGTAAATACTTTATATAAGAATATAATTATATACACTTTTTTTCATTGTAAAATTAACCTTGCAATACTTCGAGGACGAAGTACTGTCAGTATGGCCGTAATAGATTATCCTAACTATAGGTATTGTTATTGTTATCATGAGTATTCCTTTTACTGTTAAAACTTGATAAAATAGTAGGTAATGTTTTGCATAACCTTAAACTTGTAACAAGTATGTAATACCTAATTTACATTATTCAATTCTGCTTTCATTATTTCAGTATGTCTGTAAAAGTACCTACATTAGTAAAAATATTAAGGAATAATGTAGAAAACATATAAAATATTCCAAACGGATACCCACCTTTTATGTTGTTGATATTTTTGATGACGGTAGATAGAAATATTCAAGTTGTTTGTTCACGACTATAAAAGGGGGAGCTCTGAGTGGCTCAGCCCATTCTTGTTCGAGACGTCGAGGTAAAAGTTAAGTAACTTTATTGCTGCTATTATTGTGTATTATAATTCTAACTATGAAGTTCTTATGAATAATGTAAATTCTAACTATGAAGTTCTTATGAATAATGTAATACTATGTAATATTATGGTTATTATGGTTATGTAAGTGTTATGTAATGTTATTATGATGACTGGTGTATTTTAAATACGGGTAATGATAACGTGTTTATTCATTATGGTTGGTATATTATAACGTAACGTTGTGTATGTAGTAACTATGGAGTTTCTTGTCCGTTCTTCTCCATAAGAATCTACCCTTGCGAACGGACAGTAGAGTCACCTTGAAATAAACGTTTTGACTTTGACTTTGGCTTTGACTTTTGTGTCATATACACTACTACGATAGTTATGTAGTTGTTATATACTAAAAGATAAATATAAAGTTATTAAGAATTGAATCCTATTGTTTATATTTTCCCTTTGATACAATTATATATTTACATAGGTGTAGATGTATTAGATATATATACCTAGTTATATATCTACATATATACATAATATCTAACAAATATTTACATAATCTAGATGTATTAGATATATATACCTAGTTATATATCTACATATATACTTAATATTTAACACCTGCGTAAAAAAGCCTATGTCCTTCTCCATATCCCAGGCTATAGCTCTGCCAAATTTCATGATGATAGGTTCTGCTGTTGTAGCGTGAAAGCGTAACAGACAGACAGACTACAGAGTTACTTTCGCATTTATAATGTTAACATACCGAGACGCCTCCGTGCCTCGGAAAGCACGTTAAGACGTTGGTCCCGGCTGTCATGAGTAGGGAAGTAGGGATTATTATTATTATACCATGTAATTATTTATTTTATATACTTACATTATACATGATTCAATATTTCTATACAAAATTACCTATATAAAAAATAGTAGCCCACCGGTATCGGGAACAGGGTCCAAGTTACCTGTGGCTAGGGCTCCTGAGAGAGAAACCTCCTAGTCCTAACAATACGAGCCGTGTCCAAGAGGCTTTCTGGATCAAACCCTTGATCCAGCTGCTATTGGTTTTAATTATACCATTGGCCGTCACGATTATCGGCGCAGTAACTGCGGTATTCATTTTTCCCTTTAAAGTTGCCATTTTCGAAAACGGGGTGGGGCACATCACATACCTATAGTACGGTACTTCCGATTCCACAAGATTGTATTTAAAAGCAAGTTGCTGGTACGATCCTGGCTACAAGGTAGTCCTGTGAAAATAGTCTCCGTTAGCCAGACTAGAACAATAGGAAATAACGTGGTGGATGGATTCCACGGGCCGGTGACATGCCCGACATATTTTGTCAACCGTAACATCCTTTACAACGTATTTCCGGTAGTTGCTCGTCATCATAACTTAGTCCATAGGTAATCGCACAGACAAAACCTTCGGTTTCTCCGAAGAGGTCACCAAAGCGCAGCTGGCTACGGACGCTACTTAGAAGTCTACATCGGGTACATGTAGGACCAGATAAAAGCGCCCATGAAGCTCCTTGCTCTGCCATTCTTCTCTGCGATCAGTAGTATATCTATATATTAATAACAGACACACAGACAGCCTCATCAGTACTCATCACCGATGACCGTGGGTGATGCATCCGATTAGCGATAAGCAGTGAGCGTACCCTCCTATCCAGGGTGTCAAGTTTTGTTTGAGTCCATTTGAGCATACCGAGTACATCAATGGCATCGGCGTGACCCAACCGTTGAAGGCGCGCACCTTGTTTTCACCTGAGGCGGCCAAAGAAGCGCTCCTTCAACGACTGTTCCATGTCAGCAACATTAATATCTAACCCTTCCGACATACCCAAATACTTGTACCTATGTTTTGGTTGAGGAGAGGGACCTATAAGGTGTATGGAATCCGAGAGTTGGGTTCCCACAGACTCCATAATCTCCCCTCGCTTTACATGCATGACTACACATTTGTCCACACCAAATTCCATCCTGATGGTGCTACTGAAGGTTTATGTTGCCTTCAGTAGCTTCATCAGTTGCAAGTTGTTGGGAGCGAGAGAGAGTTTATTATTATTTTTATTAAATTACGGAAGACAGAAAACCGGGCGTTGTGTGGGGCGTAAACAGAAAGAGACCTATGTTCAAACAGATATAGTCAATCTACTACTCCGCTTATCTCCAGATATAAGCAGAGATAGACTATACATATTATCTATTCTTCGTGTTTATTTCCGGTGTGAGGTACCTATCATCAATTAGAAACGAATCAGCAACAATGTTTATAAATAATAACCAATAGTTAATATTTTTTTATTTAACAAACTTTAGACATTGTAATGGAAGAAATAGGCCTTTGCCCAGGAGTAGGACAGATCAGGCTGACAAAAAATAGTAGATTATGCACCCAGGGGATAAAGCAGTGTCTTGTGTCACGAGCGTCATATTGAATCTCGAACGCAATGAAGGATTCGGGAGTTTAGAGTTTAACTCACGAGCGAAGCGAGGGAGTTAATAGAAGAATCCTTAATGCAGCGAGGGATTCAAGCTAGCCCAAGGCAAAAACACCTTTATCCCCGAGGAGGATACTCTACATTTCACACCTCCTGTGAGAAAATAAGAAGCCATAATACGAAAAACAAAGTATTTTAAATTTACAAACACTAAGTAGATATGTATTTAGAACTATACTGTATACCTACTTAAAAAAAAATAGTTTAATACCATACGGATTTGCAATATCCGCGCCTTTTTTGCGTTCCACTCGATATACCTACCACATAGCGGCCACGACCAACTCGATTTTCGTTTTTTACTTCTCTGTGGGTAAGTAAATATGTGCAGGCCTATTGTTAGCAACCTAATACAATTTATGTGTACACAAAGCTTTATACAGAGCTTTATATTATTATCAGCTGGTAGAATGGGTTCGGATGCTTGGCTGTATGCAATTTGAATTTAGAACGTCATAGGAGATGCTCGCGAAAATAGTTTTAAATTAATAAATCGACTATAAAGGGCTTCACACACAGCAGCTATAATGTAAAGATGTACATTATAGCACGATACATCTCATTACATCTTTCCATAGAAATCGTCGGGAGACCACACACGACAGCTATAATGTATATTTTTACATCTTCGAATCTTAAAATACAGAGCGATACGAAAATATACATTTATATTTCGATACATCTTAATACATCTCAATACATTTCCGTATATCTCTCTTCGAAAAGGATGTTCAAAAAGTTTCTGTGATAGACAGAGACACACACAGTACAGTCTAATTACAGATAATTCATCAAATATTTTAAACTCTCCGGAAATTTCCTTATATTTTATGTGATCTTCAATCCACATCGTTCTGTTTTTGGCACATGTGGCAATACGGGCGTCAAAATCACAATCCGAATTATCTTCTGATGAACTATCTAGTAGATCTAATAGTAAGTAACTCGACGGGTCCATAGTATTATAACATTAAAAATAAGAACACTCTTTATAACACTTTAGCAGCTGGAGAGTGTGTCAATCGGGACGTATGCCAATGAAATGAAGGGAAAGATACATTACCTGTTGTGTGTGTGATACATTAAGATAATTTTCACACCACCTGATCGAAAACGTCAAATTATATGTCATGCTAACCTAACCTAAAGTGAGTCATTTTTGGCCGGTGGCACTGCCGGGCAATAATATTGTACTGGATTTCATTATAACCCGCTGGTCAATAATGTGATTTAAATTTGGAACCTCACCTGTCTGCTCAATTGGCGGTATATTAGGTACTTACAACGCCTTCTGTCTCTGTCTCTCTCTTTCTGTTCCAGAAAGAGGAAAGATATTCTCGATACTACTTAGGGATGATATTCTCGAATTTCTACAAAATCATAAGGATTGACCAGGGTCCAGGATTGAAGACAATATTATAAGAATAATTGGTTATGTACGGATTATTGTATAAAAGGATAAGAATAACACTTAAAACCCATCTATAGTCGATTTATTAATTTAAAAACTATTTTCTCGAGCATCTCCTATGACGTTCTAAATTCAAATTGCATACAGCCAAGCGTCCGAACCCATTCTATCAGCTGATATAAAGCTCTGTATAAAGCTTTGTGTACACATAAATTGTATTAGGTTGCTAACATTAGGCCTGCACATATTTACTTACCCACAGAGAAAAAAAAAAAAAAAAGCGAAAATCGAGTTGGTCGTGGCCGCTATGTGGTAGGTATACTGAGTGGAACGCAAAAAAGGCGCGGATATTGCAAATCCGTATGGTATTAAACTAACTTTTTTTAAGTAGGTATACAGTATAGTTCTAAATACATATCTCTACTTAGTGTTTGTAACTTTAAAATATTTTGTTTTTCGTATTATGGCTTCTTATTTTCTCACAGGAGGTGTGAAAAGTAGAGTATCCTCCTCGGGGATAAAGGTGTCTTTGCCTTGGGCTAGCTTGAATCCCTCGCTGCATTCAGGATTCTTGTATTAACTCCCTCGCTTCGCTCGTGAGTTAAACTCTAAACTCCCGAATCCTTCATTGCGTTCGAGATTCAATATGAAGCCCGTGACACAAGACACTGCTTTATCCCCTGGGTGCATAATCTACTATTAAAGCTATACATCCCGGGATGTAATGTACATTATAGTAGATTATGCACCCAGGGGATAAAGCAGTGTCTTGTGTCACGGGCGTCATATTGAATCTCGAACGCAATGAAGGATTCGGGAGTTAACTCCCGAGCGTAGCGAGGGAGTTTAGAGTTTAACTCACGAGCGAAGCGAGGGAGTTAATACAAGAATCCTGAATGCAGCGAGGGATTCAAGCTAGCCCAAGGCAAAGACACCTTTATCCCCGAGGAGGATATTCTACTTTTCACACCTCCTGTGAGAAAATAAGAAGCCATAATACGAAAAACAAAGTATTTTAAATTTACAAACTCTAAGTAGAGATATGTATTTAGAACTATACTGTTACATACCTGCTTAAAAAAGGTTAGTTTATTACCATACGGATTTGCAATATCCGCACCTTTTTGCGTTCCACTCGGTATACGTACCACATAGCGGTCACGACCAACTCGATTTTCGTTTTTTTTTTACTTTTCTGTGGGTAAGTAAATATGTGCAGGCCTATTGGTATCAACCTAATACAATTAATGTGTACACAAAGCTTTATAACAGCTGGTAGAAAGGGTTCGGACGCTTGGCTGTATGCAATTTGAATTTAGAACGTCATAGGAGATGCTCGAGAAAATAGTTTTAAAAATAAATCGACTATAAATGGGTTTTAAGTGTTATTCTTATCCTTTTATACAATAATCCGTACAAAACCAATTATTCTTATAATATTGTCTTCAATCCTGGACCCTGGTCAATCCTTATGATTTTGTACACATTCGAGAATATCATCCCTAAGTAGTAAGAGTATCGAAAATATCTATCCTCTTTCTGGAACAGAAAGAGAGAGACAGAGACAGAAGGCGTTGTAAGTACCTAATATACCGCCAATTGAGCAGACAGATGAGGTTCCAAATTTAAATCACATTATTGACCAGCGGGTTATAATGAAATCCAGTACAATATTATTGCCCGGCTGTGCCACCGGCCAAAAATGACTTACTTTAGGTTAGGTTGGCATGACATATAATTTGACGTTTTCGATCAGGTGGTGTGAAAATATACATTATAGCTGCTGTGTGTGAAGCCCTTTAATGGGTTTTAAGTGTTATTCTTATCCTTTTATACAATAATCCGCACATAACCAATTATTGTTATAATCTTGTCTTCAATCCTGGTCAATCCTTGTGATTCTGTAGAAATTCGAGAATAAGATCCCCTAATTCCCCTAAGATAAGATCGAGAATATCTTTCCTCTTTCTAGAACAGAAAGAGAGAGACAGAGACAGAGGGCGTTGTAAATACCTAATATACCGCCAATTGAGCAGACAGATGAAGTTCCAAATTTAAATCACATTATTGACCTGCGGGTTATAATGAAATCCAGTACAATATTATTGCCCGGCTGTGCCACCGGCCAAAAATGACTCACTTTAGGTTAGGTTGGCATGACATATAATTTGACGTTTTCGATCAGGTGGTGTGAAAAAAAAATTATAATATGTTAGGAATAAAATATACACTTCTGGACACATCTATTGGCCCACCTTGTATTTTCAGTTTCGTTTGGTCCTAGCTAAAATTTTATATTAGGTCGAGCAAAAAGTTTTTATGCAGTTTTGAACCTGGCAAATTCACAATTTCATTCAATAGTCTTTTTTTGAATTTCGAACGCAGAATTTAAAGAAACAAAAGACAATTTGGAGCCTGTTTGTTGATATCAAACAATCGAATACTAAGAAAACTTGGTTTTATTGGTTTACTTGGATTTAATTCTTGAAAAAGTGATTGATATCTTTGGTTTTGCAACAAACATTACTTATTCTTAACATTAAGGTGAGGTTCTATCAATAATCTATGGATACTTCACCTGAAGTCGCCGCCCAAGCTGTGGCACTTATTCAGGCCGGACACAGCCAAAGAAACGTGAGTGCTCAACTTAATTTAAGTCGATCTGCGGTCCGAAATGTTTATCGGAGGTACCTAGAGACTGGCGGCTTTGTTCGTCGTCAAGGAAGGCCACGATCTCGGGTCACAACTGAAAGGCAGGATCGATTCATCGTGACGACCAGCTTGAGAAATCGTCACCTTACCTCCATTGAGATACAAAACCAACTTCGCGACTTCCACGGAGTATCTGTGAGCGCTCGAACTGTTCGGAGAAGGTTAAAAGAACGCGATATGGTACCACACAAGCCAGCTAATGGACCCAAACTAACGCGAGCCCACCGAACAGCGCGCCTTCATTTCGCACGCAGTCATTTAAATTGGACACAGCAAGATTGGAGCCGTGTACTCTTTTCTGATGAGTCTAAAATTGTGTTACATGGCAATGATGGAAGGAAGAAGGTCTACCGACGTAAGGGAGAGCGTTTCGCACAATGCTGCTTTGAAGAGAGGGTTGCTTATGGCGGTGGCTCATGGACTGTCTGGGGCGGTATATCCGCGAGCGGCAAAACTCAACTTGAGGTTGTTACAGGACCACGGCTGCCAACATTAAATGCTGAAAGGTACATTCTTGAGTGCTTAGAACCTCACGTGATACCATACGCGGACTATGTGGGCCCAAATTTCCTTTTTATGCATGATAATGCAAGAGCCCATGCGGCCGGCATCGTCAGGGAATATCTTCGGGATGTGAACATCACAGTTATGGAATGGCCAGCCAGAAGCCCAGACATGAACCCCATTGAGCACATGTGGGACGAGCTAAAAAGACGTGTTAGGGCTCGTCAGCCAGTTGCCCAGACGATGCAGGAGTTGAAAACTGCCATAGAAGAGGAATGGGAGATGATCCCTCAAAATTTCATAGAGCGGTTGATAAACTCTATGCCTAATCGTATGAGAGCTGTGGTAGATGCCCATGGAGGCAACACGCGTTATTAAATTAAACCTTTATTTGATAAAACATGTTTTTTATTCAAAAATCAATTGCCTTTAACAAGGCGCATATCCGACTTGTTAGGCGTAGCTCCATGTCGTATGGTATTCTGAATTCAAATTTAAAACAATACGATCGAAAAAGATGGTAAAATGTATCAGGTTTAAAACTGCATCAACAGTTTTTGTTCAATCTAGCAATCATATTTCGGTAGGGGTCATCGAAACCTAAACTCTAAGGTGGGCCAATAGATGTGTCCAGAAGTGTAGTTTTTAATATACTTAAGTAACAATAGCGTGGAATATTTTGGATAAAACAAGAATAAAATGTCTGTATATTTATAAATACCGGTGTAATTGACCTTTCTCAAAATGTCGTGTCATTTTAGAGATGCTATAATAAAAATATTCTAATCAGACATATCAATGCAAATCGGTTCTATAAATCGAAGATATTAAGTAATCCAAAAATATAATTACTAACTTGTTTTTATGGAATTGTTAGTTACACTACAACATACCAATACTTGACTGATTAAATTCAACGTGTTTACCAAAACTAAAAAAAAGGACAAAGCCAATTTATATATGGAGTTGGACAAAGTGCTGCCCAGAATGAACACATAAGTTGTGCATTATGTTCCTCAGGCCAACAATAAAATCTTTAAACCAAAGTTCTGGCCGTATAGTCAGAAAAAAAATGTTTTGGTGTGGATTATTTAGAGGCGATAAATGAACTTACTTTTAAAAATACAACCGACTTCCAAATAAAAAAAAACTATGGCCAAAAAAATAAATAAATGGATAATAAAAACAAACAACAACAACATAATTTATAGATTTGTATGCTGACTATTATATTAATATTATGTTTTATGGATTGAAACTGAATTAAACGTTTTTATTAAAGTACAAAATAACTTTTATTTCGGAAGTCGGTGTTCGTATTTCGGTTGTTTAAAAACCCCTTTTTCCGAAAGTAAATTTATTTTAAACAGACTTCAAAATAAGGAGGTTTTCAACTCGGTAGTATTGATTTATGTTTGTTACCTCATAACTCCGTTATTTATGTGCCAATTTGATATTTTTTTGTGAATGGATATAAGTAGGTACTTCCCGATTGGTCGCATTGAAATTTAATCAAAATCGGTTCAGGAGTTTGGTTTTAAGTTCAAATAACATTAATAATAATAAATACAAACTGGAAAAAGTACGAGTACCTATGTCATCCAAGTAAACGAAATTGCGTATATTGCTTTTCTGTGGCTTTCTAGTGGTGTCGTTAGGTGTGAAGTATCACCACTAAAAAGAGAAAAATAAAAAACTTTTAACTAAAAAAATACAACCGACTTCCAAATAAAAAACCGGCCAAGTGCGAGTCGGACTCGCGCACGAAGGGTTCCTTTTTTTTTAGGATGGGAAATCATCAAATGACTCCTCCCGCAATGGGCGGAGCGGAAGGGAGTGTCAGACTCTCACTGACCAAAACCCATCCGTGCTCCTCCTAGTGCCCTTTGCTTTCCAGGGTCGCGGTAACTCTTTCGAACAAAATCCGCTCCGCTTAGAGCGGGAGGAGTCATTTGATGATTTCCCATCCATAAAAAAACCGGCCAAGTGCGAGTCAGTATGGTATTTTTAAATAAAACTAGTGGACCGCCTTGGCTTCCCTCGGAGGTATCTTTTTTTCCAGACTTCCTCACCATTTAAACCTTCCCTGGACTTCTACTAATATGTATTATAAAACCAAAATTAACCAAATCGGTCCAGCCGTTCTCTAGTTTTAGCGAGACTAACGAACAGCAATTGATTTTTATATATAAGACTAGCTGTCCCCCGCGGCTTCGCTCCCATCAACTGGCTACCTACCTACCTACCCTATACCGACCCTACACCTACCCTACACCTACCCTACACCTACCTTACACCTACCCTACACCTACGCCAACCCTACACCTACCCTACACCTACACCTACCCTACCCTACCCTACACCTACACCTACCCTACACCTACCCTACACCTACCCTACACCTACCCTACACCTACCCTACACCTACCCTACACCTACCCTACACCTACCCTACACCTACCCTACACCTACCCTACACCTACCCTACACCTACCCTACACCTACCCTACACCTACCCTACACCTACCCTACACCTACCCTACACCTACCCTACACCTACCCTACACCTACCCTACACCTACCCTACACCTACCCTACACCTACCCTACACCTACCCTACACCTACCCTACACCTACCCTACACCTACCCTACACCTACCCTACACCTACCCTACACCTACCCTACACCTACCCTACACCTACCCTACACCTACCCTACACCTACCCTACACCTACCCTACACCTACCCTACACCTACCCTACACCTACCCTACACCTACCCTACACCTACCCTACACCTACCCTACACCTACCCTACACCTACCCTACACCTACCCTACACCTACCCTACACCTACCCTACACCTACCCTACACCTACCCTACACCTACCCTACACCTACCCTACACCTACCCTACACCTACCCTACACCTACCCTACACCTACCCTACACCTACCCTACACCTACCCTACACCTACCCTACACCTACCCTACACCTACCCTACACCTACCCTACACCTACCCTACACCTACCCTACACCTACCCTACACCTACCCTACACCTACCCTACACCTACCCTACACCTACCCTACACCTACCCTACACCTACCCTACACCTACCCTACACCTACCCTACACCTACCCTACACCTACCCTACACCTACCCTACACCTACCCTACACCTACCCTACACCTACCCTACACCTACCCTACACCTACCCTACACCTACCCTACACCTACCCTACACCTACCCTACACCTACCCTACACCTACCCTACACCTACCCTACACCTACCCTACACCTACCCTACACCTACCCTACACCTACCCTACACCTACCCTACACCTACCCTACACCTACCCTACACCTACCCTACACCTACCCTACACCTACCCTACACCTACCCTACACCTACCCTACACCTACCCTACACCTACCCTACACCTACCCTACACCTACCCTACACCTACCCTACACCTACCCTACACCTACCCTACACCTACCCTACACCTACCCTACACCTACCCTACACCTACCCTACACCTACCCTACACCTACCCTACACCTACCCTACACCTACCCTACACCTACCCTACACCTACCCTACACCTACCCTACACCTACCCTACACCTACCCTACACCTACCCTACACCTACCCTACACCTACCCTACACCTACCCTACACCTACCCTACACCTACCCTACACCTACCCTACACCTACCCTACACCTACCCTACACCTACCCTACACCTACCCTACACCTACCCTACACCTACCCTACACCTACCCTACACCTACCCTACACCTACCCTACACCTACCCTACACCTACCCTACACCTACCCTACACCTACCCTACACCTACCCTACACCTACCCTACACCTACCCTACACCTACCCTACACCTACCCTACACCTACCCTACACCTACCCTACACCTACCCTACACCTACCCTACACCTACCCTACACCTACCCTACACCTACCCTACACCTACCCTACACCTACCCTACACTACACCACTACCTTTTAAACCTTCCCTAGACCTCCACGAACATTTCAAGACCAAGATAAGATAAATCCGTTCAGCCGTTCGCGTTCTCGAGTTTTAGCGAGAGTAACGAAACAGCAATTGATTTTTATATATCCATATAGATTATTAAAAATATTTATTAATTAAAAATTTACGGTTTTCGCAATTTTTCCTATATCTGTGCTATAAGACGTTGCTTCGTACCAAATTTCAAGATTCTGAGTTCACGGGAAGTACCCTGTAGGTTTTGATTCCCTTGCGAGTGTCGAAAATTTGCGGAAAGCGGCATAAAAGGCTGTCTTTTGGTTGTGTTGAGTTTAATTTTTTCACAGTTCCAAGGGACAGTAGACCTGAGTATTTTGATATAAATTTCAGCTTGATACCTCCACGCGTTCCTGAGAAAAAGGGTCTTGACAGACAAACAGACGGACGGACGGACGGACAACAAAGTGATCCTATACGGGTTCCGTTTTTTCCTTTCGAGGAAGTTGCGGGCGAAGCGCTTGTTTTCATTATGAGTTAATTAGGTTCCGTTTAAGAAGTAAGTAGGTAAACAATGTTGTTGTCATTATTTATGACAAGCCCCCTGTAGATTAAACGGACATGATTAATAATAATGATAAACAGAGATTGCTGTACAGTAATACAGAATAACACAATCTTGACAAATAATAAGTTATTACACCACCACCGTTATCATAATTATAGTTTTTATCCATTTTTAAGTTTTAGTCAATACGTGTTTTTTGTGGAAGAAAAATAAACATAATTATTTATTATTATTATTGAGTATGACACATTATTTCTAAGACCTATTTATAAAATGATAATAATGCGTAAAGGCGTTTTGTTTTATCAAAGTTCTTCCTACGCATTTCATTATTGTTTGTCGTTTGTTTTTGTGAAAGACGAATAACAAACTCTTCAGCTTTATTAGTATAGATAGTAGAATTAGTATATAACGTTCTCGCTCATCGCTAATTCTGTAGTAGTCAAGGAGATACTAACAAAAATACTGTGATAAATCGAACCTCAATGATGTCATTATTATAATATTATAATATATCATAGGTTGGATCACAAACATGCTCAAGCAAAGAGCTGTGCAAGTTACCATAAACAACACAACAAGGGCCATCATGGCAAAAGGTTGCCCCCAAAGGGGCGTCCTCTCGCCACTACTATGGAACCTGGTCGCAGATAACCTTATTAGAAGACTCAACGATAAAGGATACTTTACCGTGGGCTACGCTGATGACATAACCATAATAATAAACGGGACACACGAAAACACGCTATGCAACCTCATGCGCCAAGCCTTAAAAATAGTACCTAGAGGACTGGTGCAAAGAATATCAGCTAGCAGTGAACCTACCAAAACTGAACTTGTCCTCTTTACCAAAAAGAGGAAACTGCCAACACTAGAACTACCACGGTTTTTCGGAACCACTCTAAGCCTCTCAACTGAAACCAAATACCTGGGCATCTATTTGGATAAGTAGTTGAATTGGGCGAAACACACGGAATACACCACCAAGAAAGCCAGTATATGCATGTGGCAATGCAAACGCATGCTGGGTAGGAACTGGGGCATCAGTCCCAATATAACCCACTGGCTATACACCACAGTTATCAGACCAATAGTCACATATGGCTCTCTAGTCTGGTGGCCCAGGACAGACCTGAGCACGGCACAAAAATACCTTGAAAAGCTGCAGCGACTTGCCTGCGTCGCAATCACTAGCAGTATGAGAACAGCACCCACTGCGGCCCTGCAGGCTATGCTGGGGCTGCCACCACTACATCTTACTATCTTACGAGAGGAGACAGCCCTAGCGGTTGTCAGGCTCAGCACATCGGGAACTTTACGTACAGACTCCAGAAAATGTCCAGAATCAAGCACACACGCATCATGGAGGACGCTGTGAAGCGTCAACCCATGATGTTATCACCCAATGACAAAGCTCAAAAGACATACCATTTCCAGAGGCACTATAACATAGTGCTAACACAGGAACTGGATGACTTCTCAGGCCCCAAAGAGTTGAGAATATACACTGACGGATCTAAGACAAGCACTGGAACTGGAGTTGGAGTCTACTCCAGTGACCTCAATATAAAAATATCCAGGCCGCTAGGAATGCTAAACACCGTCCATCAGGCGGAATGCGTGGGCATTATCCAAGCGGCCCATGCCCTAGAAGCCAGGAGAGTTACGGACTCGCATATTGGCATACTCTCCGACAGCGCCTCCGTTCTCCAATCCCTAGCAAAAAACTACGCTACCTCGAAACTCATACAAGAATGCCACAATGCACTAGAACGCGTCACAGTGACCAACCGCAACACTGTGACGCTGCAGTGGATCAAAGGACACAGCGGATCACTAGGAAATGACGCAGCCGATGCGCTGGCCAGAAGGGGATCTGGTGCGGTGGTTGTTGGACCCGAACCCATAGTACCACTCCCTTTTGGCCAGCTGCGCACGTGGCTACAAGAACACACCCACACACAGGCAGAACGATGGTGGGCCTTGGCACCAGGCTGTAGGCAGTCCAAGGAGGTTATGCCGTCCCTAAACAGGAAACTTACCAGGCGCCTTCTGCAACTGGATAGAGGCAGCCTACGAATGGTGGCGGGGACCATCACCGGACACTGCTCGCTGAACAAACATTTCCACACGATAGGTATAACGGACAGTCCTCTGTGCAGAGCCTGCATGGATGAGGAGGAAACGGTATCGCACGTGCTCCTTGAGTGCACAGGCGTTACCGAAATACGGAGGCAAACAATAGGGACACCAAATTCACTCACAGACATCCTGAACACACTGAGTGGGCTGATCTGCTTCTGGAGAGAGGTTGGCTGGTTTGAATGACGGCCGACATGGCTCACGCACAATGGTCCACAGCAGGACTAAGTGCGGAAACCTACTCCATAGATAGATAAATGTCATTATTAAACAAAATCTAATCATATAAATTCTCTATAGAAAAAAATAGTTTAGAACTCGTATGTAGACTTGGCACCTAGGCAATCTCTGCCAATCAACGTTTGGGTTTCTGCTACTTAAGTTCGAATAGAATCTGCTGATATGGTTAGATTTTTGAGGTACAGCGCCACAGTCAGTGCCGCCGTTCAGCTGATCGGTCGTAACAACCACTGTGGTTTTACGTTACAGTAATCTCAGTCAGTTAAGAACCTTCTAGACATAATATCATATAAAGAAGTATTGTTTTCGATAATTGCGGCTCTCTTTAGGTACCTACATTGTACGCATTTATTTGTTGCGTTATACCTGATTTTGCGTAATTTTGACTAGAAATCAATGTGTGTCATATTTAGAATTCTTAGCATTTTTTAAATTAATTATTTTTTTACTAGTGTAGAAGATATCCGGTGTAGAGTTTGACTGACGCAACCAAAACTTTATTGACCGCTCTGCGATCAGTATACCGACGCTAGTAATTAATATACCTAGATAGATCATATTAATGAATGCGTTATTATCAATATCAAAATGTAGAAATAAACTTTTTATGCAGTTTCGTTATATTTCACTTACCAAAAATTCTACTGGCTTTTGTCAGCAGCTTCGCCCGAGAGGAATTCGAAAATTATCCTACGGGATCGTTCTACCGAGATAAAAAACTATTTCTTAATCCAGGCCATGTTTAGGGTTGCCAAGAGTACTCATACATTGAGTAGGTATTTTACTCTATTTTGCGTAGACATACTTTATAATCTGGACAAGGAACAGAGTACGCTAAATTACGCTCTATTTATTTTGACTCTGTCTTTTAATTGAACTGAAATCCTCCCATTTCAGTATTCCATTGAAGGAGTTTTAGTCTTTTCGGTCATAATTACAAATACCAGGGGGGCGGGTAGGTACCTATACCTACCCTTTATAATATTAATTATTGCGAAACTATCATTTTGCTGTTTTAAATTATTTGCAGAGAATTCCAATGAAGCTATGAATCTCTTTTATCACCAATTCTGAATTAATTTAATTTAAAAAAAAAATATCAGAAAAAGAGTAGGTTCTTTTTCTCAGACTGACAGACATTTACCCATTCTAAAATCAGAAATACTCTATTTCTTCTAAAGAAACTGGTCAATCCTACATGTTCTACTCGACTTCCTGTTATATAAATCCTTTCAGCCGTTGATGGTGCTGAAGATACAAATTAGGTAGGATCCACTTATTTTGAAGTTATTATTTTATTGTTTCATTTCGACTCGTGAAACCCCGTTCAGTTGCACATACGTAGGATGTTTCGTAGACTAAAAGAGACCAAACATTTCATAAGATAGCTGCACCGCTCAGGCCCAACATGTGAAAATTCCCTAATATAAAGTAAATCTTATGTAATAGGTAAATAAACATTAAATTCGCGATTAATTCGCGACACACCGGTGTGTCGCCGGGGCCGGACAGGTTAAATGACGCAGAATGAGATGCGTGATACACGTAGTCGCGAGATGAATTTTATTTAACTTCTCAATACATAGCGTTATATAGTATACTCTGTGTATATAGGTAAGTACCAACGAAGGTAATTAATGTTAATTTTGTCAGAAATTACGTAAATGTTTCTCTGAATTTTCCTCAACGCATTGAACATTACAATATCAGAATGGCTTCAATTAGTGCACGAAATAAGAATAGGTAAGCATGAGGAAATTCAAATTAGAACCTATAACATATTCAAACATTAAAGATTTGATCTTTTGAAACGCCCATTGTGCATACAATAAGTAAGGACGTATTCAGGACTTGACTTCAGTTAGTTCCCTGTAGGCAGGCACGATGTGGCCCCTCATAGCGTTCTCAGTGTTCTTCCTCTTTTATTTGTTGAAACACAAGTTCAGCAAACCACGTCTCTATCCTCCAGGTTGTGTTTTAGTGATGGCTTTGATATTAATATTTAAGAATACATTAAATCAATTGTACATTTTTAGGACCAACAGCAGTGCCGCTTTTGGGGAACTTGTTATCCGTGGCTTTTAGCTTGAGGTCTCGTATCCCCCACCATACGTTATGGCGGTCCTGGGCCCGAGTGTACGGGAACGTGCTTGGCTTGAGACTCGGGCTCATCAACGTTGTGATCGTCTCCGGGAAAGACTTGATAAAGGAGGTGTCGTCTCGCGAAGTTTTCGACGGCAGACCTAATGGATTTTTTTTTATGATGAGATCGTTCGGTAAAAAGCTAGGTAAGCATTTTAATTATGTATAATTTTGGTCCAACCTATTTCACAATGTTATAGAATATCGAATGACGCACATCTACCTATTATTATATTCTCCAAATTAGATTGACGTCTTTTAAAAAAGTCATAGGTACCTAACGATTTTATCTACGTGGTCCACGTATTGAATACCGATTCTCGTATAGCATTTAAGTTTTGCTAATACTCAGTAATACCTTTACGAATGGCATGTATTTAACGCGGCGACAAACTAATCTGATTTAGGGTTTTAAAAATAAGAATGAGAAAAAATGAGATGAGAAGAAAATATTATATGAACATGGTTTTAAAAATAAATAAATATTTTTTGGTGGTTCAAAAAAAAGTAACTGTCCGAGTCGGGGTGCTCAAACTCCCGAGCTCGCTTCGCTCGCTCTTACACCAATTAAAACACCAAAATGGCCAAATCCCACTATTGATATTAGCCGCCAAGACATTTTTTTTAATACCTCACCTATTATTTCATTGGCCCTGTTTATATATTTGCTATCTTATAGTAGCAGCCATTATTTATGTCTTATAGATCCTTGCCTTTTGTAGCTCATAAAATATAATTATGCAAAAAATATTTAATCGCTACCAAGTTATTTTTTTTGTTACCAAGTAGTTAGTCACCTAATAAGTTGTTATTCGCCTCAAAAATAGGCGCTTTCCTGACCAAATAACCTTGAGCATTCGTTCCCTCTTTGCCGCACCCCACCTCTACAATACTTCGTTAAACACTACTAGCGCCATCTAGTGAACAATATACGAATACAAGTAAAAGACACAGACCTTAGAATTCACAGACACGGCGAAGCAAAAAGGAGGGTTATGAATTTGACCGGTATGTATGTGTATGTTCATCTCTTCACTCACAACTTCTAAACCATCAACCATTCGATAGATGATGATCGTGATGGGTCGTGATCGATATCTGAATGAATGAATGTGGCGAATTTGGTCAAAATGAAAATCCAAGATTGCGGCTGCAAAAACTTTCATAATTTTTCGTCATGGGTGTCGAAGTAAAAATGAAAATCCAATATGGCGGCTGCGAAAGTTTTGTTTTTTATTTAAATCATACGCAAGAAGAAACTTCGTTCCTGACATTTCTAGTTTACATATCCCCAAAATCTAAATAACGGGTACATGTAGGTGTGTTTACGTCAGAAGGTTCGTTACCTACACTTCTATCTATAACAGCTGTCAACTCAATCTCTTTATTTAATTGAGGTTCAATATTTTCTTTATTTTTTTTCTTACTCCTCATTGCCTTTTCGATGTATGAAGGATTTCTTATATTCATACCTCGAGGGTACCGGGGGTCGACGAATTCTGGCAACAAACAATCTACATAAAATGATGAAAGCTTTTCTTTCATATACTCCTTCCAGAATTTATCATCTCTATCGATGTATTTCGTTTTTAGCGGAAGGTTCTTATTTGACCAAACTGCAAATAAACACCTTGATCGTTTAGTAACGTGTAGTTGCCCCTGCACTTGAACTATCAATAGCAGGGGCAACTAAAAGAGCAGGAAATCAATAAAAACCACCATTGAAAGAATAAAATAAGTCACCGTATCTGCAATATAAATGTTCACAAAATAAAATCACATTTTCATGAAAAGTTGCGGGCGCGGGCGTCGCGATGACAAAGAGAAGAAAAGTGGATAGATAAGGTTAATAGGGAAAATTGGTTTCCAACAAAGTACAGTAGGTACTTACTGTTTGTACAAGGCAATTCACTCTCGATTGTTTTGAATATTTAAAACAACGCAGCCGTTTATTTAGTTCAGAGATACCAACGATGTTTTGCCTATTTTGGTGTTTAGTTTTTATTGTTATAATGTTGGAAAAGTCAAATCGTTTGAAAGTCAATTTAATCCCTGGATATTAAATATCATCAAACTGAAACTTAATCAACAAATCATTTAATTGAATTATAGCAAGATGCATAATTCAGAAATATTTAGACGCTCGTCTATCATTTTTTACAAAGAACAATCAGGACCCTAAAACTTTAATTCGAAAAACATAGGTAAGTACACCAAATTAATTCAAAAATCAATAATAACAGGATAGCTACTTGCATGTTTTTTTGTATTTATTGATTTTGATTTAATATCATATAGGTATACGATCTAATTGAGTATTTTTCATAATGTTAAAATCCATTTTATCGATATCGAATATATTCCCTTAATCAAGACAAGCCGCCCTAACGTGCGCATACCTACGCAACTTGACCTTGAACTGACCAATAGCAGACGCGCGTCGTCTTCCTCGCCCCCCGGCCCGCGGTGGTGAGTCTTGCGCCTAAGAGAAATCGGTCTATAGGCTCTCTAGTGGTTATATACTCTATGGTAGGTACTCATATAATATTAAAAATGTTTGAAAACAAAACACGGAGGGAAGACGACGAGAGCGACACGGCCTTCACGTACGAAAGCATGCAGCGAACTGCCGCCAGCACCTTTTTTTTAGGTATGACCACTAGCAAGTTAACACACTTGGGATATCAACTGCTTAACCGGACTAACCTGTGGTGGCCTCAAATGAATTTAAGGCCCCCAGCCAAGGCAACAAAACTAGCTACAAGCCGCCAGCACCCCGCGCATGCTTTTTTATCATAGAATTCACACAATTATTTTAATAAAAAAAGACAAGCGATCTTTTGAAATTAAATAAAACGTGAATAATTTAGATTTTTAAAGTACGTATCCATTACTCTAATCCTCAAATGATTAGACCGTTGCCTTTAGCAACAGATGCAAGAAATCAATAATTTTAGTAATTTTTTAAAAGTCTATTTTAAATGTATTAATAACACATAAAAACAAATTAAAACGTGGATTAATAAAGTGCTTTTAGATGTAGTTTATTTTTCATATCTAATGAGTTAATAGCCTCTGAATAACGAAGAAAAACGCACCGTCGCAAGGTTTTGGTCGGGGTAGCGCCAAGCAGTAGCAGTGATTCCTTCAAAACGACTCTGCTCTGACTCTCTTTTTATGCATTCTGCAGGGATCGTTTTCAATGACGGAGCCTCATGGAGCAAGACAAGGCGTATCGTTCTTAAGTACTTAAAGAGCTTTGGCTACAACTCCCGGTTCATGGAGAACTACATCAGCGAGGAGTGCAGTGCCCTCGTCAAACTGCGGATGGGTGACACCGGGCAACCGATACTAGTCAACAGCATGTTTAATATCACGATCGTCAATATATTGTGGAGGCTCGTCGCTGGGAAAAGGTCACGACTTTATTAGCTTTATTATTATAAAACGAGTTTTTAGTATTGAATTTTTCACAAAGGTTTCGCGAATAAATAGGGCCTACAGTGTTTGGAGAGCAATGCCCACATGTCTAAATTAGTTGTGTGTGTACGTATAGCTCGTTGAACAAAAATACAATAAACAACGAAATAAAAAGGGGGGCTATTATCATCCAGAGTTTCTCTTGCAGACGATGAGGAACCATGTAGAGCGCCCGTCAGGGACACATTTCATTTGGTCGTCGAGCAACCAGAAATAGATTTTTGACAGAAATACCGCCACATACATATGTATATATATATATACGGCCAATATAACTTGGAACTATTTTAATAAGCTGCTTAAGGATTAATTTATAAATTCCAGATACGATTTAGAAGACAGAAAGCTCAAATTATTATGTGATTTAATAATGAGGCTGTTTCGAGCAGTGGATATGAGTGGAGGTATCCTGAACTTTATGCCCTTCATGAGGCACGTGCTGCCTGGCCTGTCAGGGTACACCGAACTGAGCTCCATCCACAAGGCTCTACACGAGTTTCTGAGGGTGAGTTGATACAAAAATATGTAAAAATTACAAGATGGCGAGGTCAAGTTCACAATAACAACGTATCTCACCAAATAAGATAAGCTGTTATTTAGTTCAGAGACGGGTGGTTTGCGTAAGAAACTCGGGATAGTGCTGGCAGGTTTATTTTTTTGTTATTATGTTTTCTTTTTTTACAATAATGTCATTGTATTTAATGTAGGTTTAATTTACTAATGCAACTGTTCTATATTATACCTACCCATAGCAATCCCTGCATTTGCTACTTTGTCTTGCAGATTATTTGATATTTGTACATTGTAGCTACATAATATGATTAAGCCCCCGTTACTGACGTGCAAACTTGCTTTAAAAAGAGAATGGTAAAAATAAAAGATTAAGTAAATTCATTATTCTTTTTTAATAACATAATAATAGTTTATCCGAGGTCGATCACAATTCCTACAATAAGAACGAGTATGTAATTGAATGCAGTTTGGTTACGAATGCGTTATCATATCAACAGGAAACCATAGAGCAGCATCAAAAAAGCATCGACGTCAACAACCCGCGGGACGTCATCGACGCCTTCCTTATTGAACAAATGGAATGCAAAGATCAATTCTGTACGTATATAGTATCTAGCTAGCGACTATTTTATCAATGTGTATGTTGATCAATCGCGCCTCAAAAGCTGAATGTATTTGGATGAAACTTTTGGTAGGCCATACATGACCTAGATTAAGACATTCACAGAAAGTAAGAATAATATAATCCCGGTAGTAGGTACGTTCCCGTGAAGAAGCGAGCCCGCCAGAAAAGGCTAATTAAAAATAAAGTCCAATTATCTTCCTATAGATAACATTGACGCAAAAAACTTGTCGAATAACAAACAATGTTTTATCTCCATCATAGACTACTTAATTGTCAACTTGACATCAATTAAGTACTTGAAATGAACACCCTAATTTGTACAGATTTTTTTCTCATGTAATCGTGAGAATTATTGTATTTTACTCAATTTATCGGCTCATCGGTTATTGAGAATCTACATATAAATAATTATACTAAACACCATTACTAACTAATATTTATTGGTTTGAACGGAATCTGCACTTTATTAACTCACTTTATCAATCTTGCGATATTTTGTATCGATAGTGCCACAAGGGCCTCATCAGAGCCCTGTTTTATTTCATTACTTACTTCAAAATTAACCGGTCAAGCTCCGCCGTCACACCGGTGTGTCACCCGATTTACGCGTTTTAAAACTCTATTATTACTATAACGCAAACGCAAGGTACATTATATGATTTTAAAGTTTGACATATCGGGAGCTTGATCGGTACCAATCTCTTTTTTTCATAAGCAGGTACCGCATGCATTTATAATGAATTGTTGACAATATGTTAATGTTAAATGAATGAATTAATGTTATACTATCCCTAAAAAAGACAATGTTTATTTTTATTCTATTCTATTCAAAGGTGATACGATAATGTAAATGATTGTGAGCCAATTTTTTTGGTGTATAAGTACCTAAAATAAAACTTAACCTACATCTTTAGTTACAGAAGAGGAACTGCAAGTGGTGTGTCTAGATCTGCTGGAGGCCGGTATGGAGACGGTGTCCAACACGGCCGTGTTCATGCTCCTCCATATCGTGTGCAATCCTGACGTACAGCGACGGCTGCACGACGAGATTGATGACGTTATCGGACCCTCGAGACCCCCCGCACTTAGCGATAAAGCCAGGTCTTTTGTTTAATTACTTAGGAAGGTGTCCAAAACAATATACATGCTCCTGCACGTCGCTTGCAACGATGACGTACAGCGACGGGTGCCCGACGAGATTGATGATGTCATCGGACCCAGAGACACTCCGCACTTAGTGATAGGGCCAGATTGCTGGTTTAGTTAGTTTGGAAGATGTCTAAAACAATATTCATGCTCCTGCACGTCGCGTGCAACGAAGACGTACAGCGACGGCGGCACGACGAGATCGATGACGTTATCGGACCCCTGAGACCCCCCGCACTTAGCGATAAAGCCAGGTCTTTTGTTTAATTACTTTGGAAGGTGTCCAAAACAATATACATGCTCCTGCACATCGCTTGCAACGATGACGTACAGCGACGGGTGCCCGACGAGATTGATGATGTCATCGGACCCAGAGACACCCCGCACTTATTGATAGGGCCAGGTTTCTGGTTTAATTAGTTTGGAAGGTGCCCAACACAATATTCATGCTCCTGCACGTCGCTTGCAACGATGACGTACAGCGACGGGTGCCCGATGAGATTGATAATGTCATCGGACCCAGAGACACCCCGCACTTAGTGATAGGGCCAGGTTTCTGGTTTAATTAGTTTGGAAGGTGCCCAACACAATATTCATGCTCCTGCACGTCGCTTGCAACAATGACGTACAGCGACGGGTGCCCGACGAGATTGATGATGTCATCGGACCCAGAGACACACCGCACTTAGTGATAGGGCCAGGTTGCTGGTTTAGTTAGTTTGGAAGATGTCTAAAACAATATTCATGCTCCTGCACGTCGCGTGCAACGAAGACGTACAGCGATGGCTGCACGACGAGATCGATGACGTTATCGGACCCCTGAGACCCCTCGCACTTAGCGATAAAGCCAGGTCTTTTGTTTAATTACTTCTACACTAATATTATTAAGAGGAAAGATTTGTTTGTTTTTTTGAAATGAATAGGCTCCGAAACTACGGGACCGATTTCAAAAATTCTTTCACCAGTAGAATTCTACATTATCCGTGATGGTCATAGGCTATAGAATATTTTCAAAAGTTAGGTTAGGTTAGGTTAGGCATCCGTAAACTTCGATAATGTAACCCAAGGTGTGAAAAAATCCTTATATCGCGTACGCTGCGGAATCTATTGACAATAGAGCAAAGTGATGTACTACAGTTTTATAGAGGTCATCAATGTCTACAAAAAATCCGTAATACCATAATAACATGTCTTTCTATTATGGTTAAGTCACCATGACCGCTTTTTGTTCAAATTATTTCAGAAAATCTTTGGTGATGTTAAAAAATGGTGATTTCGGTATCATGATATTAATCCTTATCCATTTAAATGGGTTGATAATTAAGATTGATTATGTCCGTGTAAATTACACTTTAAATTATTCAAATCGGACCTTTCGTTCAAAAGTTACGACGATAATGAACATGCTAGAAGTAAGACAAATGTCGTGGCTTTAGCGAACTGGGGAGAATCGTATCAATGCTTGGTCCGATGAAGTTAAAAGATAAAACAATAAGAATTAAAAATGTTTGGATTTTTTTTTAAATAAACTAGGTACATACATAAGGGGTGAAGCAGGTTTGATTAAGTTTTTAGGGGAGGACATTATTGCTTGCTTCAATTTACGTTGGAATTCTATGAACAAACTAAAAGTGGGATCATTGAAACAGATGTACCTAACAATTTTCAGTTTTAACAGTCGCATTCGCTAATTACTTAAATGGCACATTGTCTAGGGCCTCGAATCAGTAGAAATGGCTAAGTAAATAATGAAAATCGTTGTGCTTAATTTTCCAAAACCAACCTTATAAGGGGGTATAGGGGGCGTTGAAGTTTGTGGAGTACCTACTAAATCCGCGCGGACGAAGTCGCTGGCGAAGTGCTAGTGTTTAATTGCTTTGGAAGGCGTCCAACACAATATTCATGCTCCTGCATGTCGCTACTCGCTTGCAACGATAACGTACAGCGACGGCTGCACGACGAGATCGATGATGTCATCGGACCTCTGAGACACCCCGCACTTAGTGAAAGGGCCAGATTTCTTCTCTGGGTGGAGTGGGAGGGAATATCAGACTCTCAGTGATTGAAACCCATCCGGGCTCCTCGTAGTGCATGGCTTAGGCATCGATGTCTCAGATTTTTTAAACGGAATTTATCTATTCGTTTCGAGACCTAAATGCATAGCTTTTGTGAGACCACTAAGGACTTAGGAATCTGGGTATAAGCTGCTGATTTAAAGGATGTTCTGTAAAGGATGGTGTATACTGAAGCGGTGCTCCTGGAGTCACTCCGCATTTCAAGCGTTGCGGCTATGGGTATCCCTCATATGGCCCTCGACGATGCACGGCTCGGCAATTATATCATACCCAAGGTAATGTACTTATTGGACATCTGTGTGTTATATTACCTACGTTCAAATTGATCAATTTCTGTATAAGAAATGTTGACTCGAAATGAGATCAGCAATTGCCCTTTCTCATGCTCTTCATTATCAGTACTCAGTAGATACAAAGAAAAACTGTACCTTGATTTTTAATCATTTATTAGAATCAATTTCTTTGTTCTTAAGTATCAAGTAGAAAACGCAATTAAAAATTATAATAATCGATAAAAGTGAAGGCAGAACTATTAAATTGAATTGCACGATAATTCATAATTACTTGCTTACAAGGTTCTATATTTCCCAGGGCACGTTCATCCTGTTGTCTATGTTCGATCTTCACAACAGTGGCCACTGGAAGGATCCCGAAACATTCCGGCCAGAGAGATTCATCACCAAAGAAGGGAATCTGATTCAAGACGAGTGGCTCATACCTTTTGGAACAGGTTGGCTCTTTATAAGCAAGAATTCAAGAATCCTTTTCAATGTTTTATTTTTAGTTTGACACTTTTGAAGGTATGATTAAAGAAAACGTGTTTTGAGTAACCGTATCTGAGCCCTAAAGGTCTCAAATATTCCACAAGAAACATGCCTTATAAACTTCGATCACAAAAAGTTCAAGTACCCCCTGACGTTTATTAGGGTTCCGTACCTTTAGAGAGTGACAACTGTCTGGCTCACGGACATAGTTTTAATCACTCTTATTTTGTTTTCCAGGAAGAAGACGTTGCATAGGAGAAGGATTGGCCCGTTCTGAACTGTTCATGTTCCTAACTCATATTCTCCAAAGGTTCCGACTGAAGATACCAGACGGCGACACTATTCCCTCTGTTGAACCTAATGACGGTCTCTCACTTTCAGCTAAACCTTTCCGAGTAGTTTTTGAAGCAAGAATGTAAAATCTAATAGTTGAACGTCATCAGTATTAAATCGTGATAATAATGACTTACAATAAAATTAATGGAATAAAACTGATTTACTTTGAATGTGCGGGTGATTTCGTTAATTAAAGGTCGTTAACACTCCTATAACTTGTTTTATTGACGACACCTAAAGAGTTATTGTGAAACTTCATTCGGCATTACGAGAGACTTGTAAATATCTTAATTAAACAGTCAAATTTCACTTCTTCCGATGAGATTTTAATTACTATCAGAACATTTTTTTAAAATTAACTTTACTAAGTTAAGGTAGCTAACTTAGTAACGTAACTTTACTAAGTTAAGGTAGCTAACTTAGTAACGTAACTCTACTAAGTTAAGGTACCTAACTTAGTAAAGTAACTTACTAAGTTAAGGTACGTACCAAAAATGTTTTATTAGTAATTGTTTGATTAACTGTTAATCAACTGCTATACCTACGCACCAGCAAAGGGTAGAAAACTCGTCATTGTATGAATTTATAATATTAGTACAGAACTATTTAGAAAACACTAAAAATCAAGGTCTTAAACGTAATTTGAAGTTTAGTAAGTTCTATCTGCTACTTATTGCGCTCACTACAGATAAAACAAAGATATCGAGTGCTCGCTCTACAGGGACGAGGGTCGCGAAGTCGCCTCACTGAAAATCAATGTGTATCGCGCATGCGTCGCAGATTTTCTTCCGCCGCTGTCAAGAGCGCCGGCGAAGTATGTTGTTTATAACACAGTGAATATTAAATATCTTGAAAACCAATACATTCAAAACAAACGAATACCTTTATAAAAACCAAATGCAAAATAACTAAATACTCAGTAGGTACATCTAACGTTAGGTAACATCCAACCACTGAATTCTAGCGATGTGTGTAGCTGTGATTAATTGATTCTTCTATTTTTAAAACAAAACTTGATGACGCCAAATTAAACGAACATGCAAATCTTTTATTCTATCACAATTGATCGTGTTGGCCAAAACATCAGTTGTAGCAATTAACTTGAGATTCATAATTAAATAAATGATGTAGAAGTTAGTGTCGTAAGCTTAAGCGCAAAATGAACGAGACGCTAGGTCGCGGGTACGCCCGCATCGAGGCGATCCGGGCTGCGAGGGGCGAGCCACTGTCGAGCATGCCGGACCCGGGGGCGCCGCCACCGGACCGGTACAACTCCGTCTACCTGACGCTCTTTGTCGCAGGCGCTGCCTTCTTACTGCCCTTTAACAGGTAACTAACTTTTCTGTTATGTCTCCTGCTTAATAAGGAGTTTTCCTCCGCTGTTCTTTTCTGATTAGATAATTTCGTTGCGTGACAGTTGAATATTTCTCCAGGACTCTTCGAGCTTCATTGCTACTCGGCGTTTTTCTCGCGGTTTACTGTTTATTCGTGTGTAGCGTGCTTGTCCCAAATAAAAGGATTTTTTCACGGTCCTGAGAGAAGAGATGAAAGCTAAAATTCGCTTTCATCTTCTCTCTGGATATACAAAAAAATACCAAAAATATAACATAGTTATTTCCCAGCACTACTTAGCCTATTCCAACTCTCTTTCGTCTATTTTCACCACAGAGTAGAGTAAAAGGCAGGTAAAAACGAACTTCTTACCTATCAAGTGAGAACGGATGTACATAATGCTTATTTATCGATGAACCCAAGCTATTTAAGTTATAATGATGGCTGGAGCTCCTGAACGAAGCGAATTTCCTCAATATTTTGAATGCAAATATTTCTAAAACTTAGACGCCATTAAACGGAGACAAAAGGGTTTGTTGGGCGTCAAAAACTAACATAAGCTTGTTGGGCGCCAATAACCCGCAGGTTATTGGCACCCAACAAACCCTCTTTTGCTTTTGGCTTTGATGCTTTTATTATAATTATCACCTCTCTCGTTCTAACATTTCAGTTTCATCATGGCAGTAGACTACTTCCAGATGCACTACCCCAACACTACGATAATGTTCGACATGTCCACTGTATACATAGCCTCCGCGTGCGTCGCCGTCTGCCTCAACAACCTCCTGCTCGATCTGTTTACTTACAACACTAGGATCACTTTCGGTATGTTTGGGATGGCATGATGCCAATAAGAAAAGTGATGTTAAATAACATGCTCTGATTCTGTTACAGATTATTCCAAGCAGCAAAACAGCCTTCTTAATAATATGACATTTTATCCGAAAGGATGATGTTTCTCTTCTCTGTTTCGTGATTTCCACTTTTCTAATACAAAACGTATATTTGCTGTACGATGTATTCATAGTCATGATCATGCAGAGCAGAGCTTAGTTAACTAAATAGTTTTCCCAGTGTAGTCATCAGATTAAAAGTGTTGATGTGTTCGCCCGACTACAATTACTGCTAGTCATTATTAAGTTTTCTATATGCAAACTAAGTTATACAACATCTCTGCAATCCATATTATGTAAACTTCCAGGTATCCTAGTGTCCCTAGCCACGATGTTGTTCGTGGCAGTGTGCAACATCGGCTGGGACGGGTTCTCGACGCGCGTCTCCTACACTATCAACTTGGTCGCCATCGGGGTGGTCGCATTCGGCTGTACTGTGCAGCAGGCTTCGTACTACGGCTTCACAGGTTGCTTGCCGCCGAGGTATACCCAGGCGGTGATGGCAGGCGAAAGTAAGTTATGTTATCAATGAAGAAGATTATATAATTTAAGCTTTTTTAAAACTTGCGTATTGACTACCCACTTGTATACTTGGTCTCATGCGAGGATGATATCTAAAATGTAAGGTGTCCTTTGTACCAATCAACATTTATTTTAAAATTTTGTAAGGCCTACAAACTATTAACCTTCGCACCATGCTCTTTGTATAGAAATTGGGATGCATGAAGGAGCCTCCTCGTGTAGCGCAATTTGTTCCATCAGGCACTCAACTGAACCTCTTGCTCGACGTATCCTGGACAGTCTCACCTTATGAGACTGGCCAATCCTTCCCTTGCAGTGGTACGGCTAAAACCCGCCTGGTTCGCGACCACCCTCCCACTGGAGTTCGGCGTCAAGCAGCCTGCTGTGTTTCGTCGACGCGTGGGAGTACCAGTGCTTTAAGGCATTTTCTGGGCACGCTCGCTCCATCATAGACCTCATCCATCGCTTTCCATCAGGCGTGGTCGAGGTCAAGAGCAAGCCCATTCCGTAATAAAAAGAAATGCTTAGCCGCTGATGCTGTTATCATTGTAGCTTTATTCTTCAAATTAATTCCTAGGTGCTGCCGGCTTTTGGGTGTCAGTAGACCGCATCGTTACCAAGTACGGTTTCCGTCAGCCGCAACGAAGTACCTTCATGTTCTTCGTGTTCTCCATACTGATCCTGCTGGGGCACTCGATGCTGCATCATGTCATGATGCGCCATCCCCTCGTGCAGCACTATCTACGGCTGACCAACGAGTCACGACACAGAAGGCGCATTCAACTGCACTTGAACCCGAATGAAGATGCTACTTTGGTAATATTTCCAACTAAGTATTTTGAATTGTATTGCATCAAGAACATTGCTAAAAAAAACAAAAATATAATAATTTACCCCTATAATAGAAAATGAAAAGTACCTATACATTAACTCAGTAGTAAGGTGTGACTAAACCTAATGATGACGATACACTGTTAAAACAGGGTGTCCCATTGTAACTAATGGCCTAAAACTGTAATTCTGTACTTATGTAGTATTATTTTAGATGGAGAGCGAGGCTGGCGAAGCAAGCTACGGCGTATTAAAACTACAAAGTCCCGTACTCTCAACTACTGGGCAAGGTAAAATATTTTTGTAACATAAAAAGGTTTTCCTCCCTAGTTTGATTAAGTGTTTCTTCAACCTCTACCTTACAAATGCCTACTCTTGAATAGGAAAATGATAGTTATAACCGTGCATTGCAGGAGAAATCGAGACCAACTCCTTCAGCTTCGCCAACCCCGTTTACTCGCCGACAGCCGTCGTCCCTGCCTTGGCAGAGGGCGCTGTGGAGCCCTTCCCGGATAGTGTGACGTCAGAACCCTCGTCAGCTCTTCGAACCCCTCGACCTTCCTACAAAGTAGAAGACGTCGTCTTTGAGTCACCCGAAAGACCGACTTCCTGGAGAGCATTTAAACGTAACAACTTGTAAACTTTTTTATCCAAGAGTGTATGTAATAGTTCTAAAGACCTAATCGAAACGTACGTACTTAAATCGCGGCCATACAAGCAGACACAGTGGCAAATTAGACCCATCATTCGTCGTATGATTGTCGAAAGTACAATTATATTTATTCTGTATGACATTATGTGATGTGATGAAGTAGTTTCCTCGTAGACTTGGACACCAATACAGTACGGTCAGACCGGATGCACTGGAACTGCGTACATATTAAGGTTTACTGAGCAAGAGCTGAAAATTGACAACATACCTACCTACTTATCTTAAGTTGTATTCGTCTTCAGCCTTAAGTGATTATTACGAATAGTTTCATACATTTTGTGGATTCACTCAGAGTAACACGGTGGGAAATTGCAATGGTCGTTGTTTGGATTTGGTGTTGAATGCATTGGCGGAGGGAGGTCTTGTTAGTGTGCGCGCGGCGGAGGCGCCGCGCGCCGCCGCTCGTACCAGCAGTGGACGCGTACATACCACCCGCCGCTTGAGATCTTGGTAAATACTCGCTCGCGCCAGCGTCGGCTCCCCGGCTCGGCGGGCGCGGCTGCATCTTGCTTAGCGAGCTCAGCACCCGAAAAATGTTGGAACTTTAACATAAACGTTTTGTATCATTGTATTCTATGGCAGCCATAGATTAAACTCCTTTGTATTATTTGGACTTAGAAGCAGGATTAGATTATTTTTAGAGTGTTATTAATTTTATTATAGATGACTCGTTCCGAAAAAAAAGCGAAGTCGTGTTACAAACTCAAGTTACATTTACCCTGAGTGGTACACTAGTGAAATAATTCGCGACATGAAATTGAAGGGTTTTCTGCATAAACAGTACAAGGCAAGCGGGTCGAAAGTAGATTACGAAGCGTTGCTAGGTCTAGAACGCGCAGTCGCACATCAACAATATCGTGGCCGTATTCAGAGTCAAATGCTGAGTGACCCTAAATACTTTTGGAATTACGCCAAATCCAAGAGGTTTAAGAGAAGTCCGCAGAAGATTTTGAAAGATGGTGAGGTATTGTCTGGTCAGCGGTGGTTTGAAGAGTTTGCGGAGTATTTTTACTCGGTTTATAGGGCAGAGCCCCCGGTGCTGGATGTGGACGCGTCTGTAGCTAGAGCAGGTAGTGGAAACGGAGCGGAGCGAGTACACTTGGACCAATTAACGCTGATAAACGTATGTCGTGCGCTTGAATACCTGAAGCAGAAACGATCTGCAGGGCCTGACGGCATTCCCCCGTATATCTTTAAGGATTGTCGCTCAGTGCTAGTGAAGCCACTGCTTTACATTTATAATTTGTAAGTTCCTTCAAGCTGCCGTGTTCCCGGAGAGGTGGAAAGTGACTCACGTTGTTCCGGTTCCGAAGGAGGGGTTAGCAGAATCTGTGGATGGATTTAGGCCAGTTGCAGGGTTGTCGACGCCAGCAAAAGAACTGAAAACTGCTATTCAGAAGAGCATTTATCTACAGGTGAGCGCAAAGCTTTCAGACGCTCAGCATGGGTTTCGACCGGGAAGGAGTACCACCAGTAATCTTCTCTGTCACATGGCTCATCTGATACCTACAGTGGATAGTGGGGGGCAAACTGATGCCGCTTACTTTGATTTCAGAAAAGTATTTGACTTAGTCGATAATGACATGTTGCTTACGAAGTTGGCTGGCGTTGTTTCACCCCACATTCACTACAGTTTTTTGCCAGGTATTTGAGGGATAGGCGACAATATGTGGAATATGCGGGATACGTTTCAGACCCACATTTCACGAGATTAGGAGTGAGTCATGGTAGTAACCTTGGACCTTTGGGGTTCCTCCTGATGGTAAATGACTTACCAGAAGTAGTCCAGGATGCTAGCTGTTTGTTGTTTGCCGAAAACCCCAAATTATCCCTCAAAGTAAGAAGCGGTGATGACTGTATCAGGTTACAGAGAGACATTGACAACCTAGTGAGCTGGAGCAAAGAAAATCTCATGCAGTTCAATAGCTCGAAGTGTGTGACATCACTTTTTCTCGTGCACAGAATCCCATCGTATGCAGCTACCATATTGACGGGTTGCCTATGCTACGGGTCACAGAAGTCAAGGACTCGGGGGTAAGTTTTAACACCAGCTTGACTTTTCGTGATCACGTCATGCGTTGCTATACGAAGGCATTTAGAAATTTAGGTTTCATGCTTCTCACGGTCCGAGGGTTCAAGAACGTAAGAGCTATCATTCCACTATATAACGCACTGGTTAGGAGTCAGCTAGAATGTAACGCAGTCATCTGGTCTCCGCACGAAGCTAAATATAGTCTAATGCTGGAGAGAGTGCAAAATTAATTTATTAGATAAGTATTTATATTGAGGTAAGGTGTCTATCCATTTTATCCGTTGATGTATCCCACCTTATTTATTATAGGTATGGTGGAATACAACGAGGTAAGGGTTAGGAAGGATTTGCACTCACCTCACACATATTCAAAATATTGAGAGGCAAGTTGCATAATGCATATATTTTAGGGCAGGTGAGCCTGTGTGTCCCCGACAGGTACGTGTGGCGACGATGGCGGCCGCGCCTTCTGGTGGAGCCGCGCAGTTGGACCAACCTTCTAAGGGAGGCGCCGCTATCGCGGGCACTTCGCACGCTCAACCTGATTGCCAATGAAACGGACCTATTTTGGTGTAGATACTCTGGGTGAATTCACAAGGAACGCATTATTTATAATTAGTTTTAGATGTTAGAATAAGCGCATTTATCGCATTGGGAAAAACCTGTAAGGATAGATGAATTATGAATAAATAAATTTAACCGCTCGAGCACTGCCGATTTTCCCGATTTTTATCTTTATTATTACTAATACGCAAGATTTATTTTATAATTGGAATTTTCACATGTCGGGGCTGAAGCGGTAAATAAAATCTATTTTCTACACCCACTTGACCTATGTATGAGATATCGCGTCTGTTTTTACAGGTGGCGTTTTGGCGCGCTGGGCGGTGGCTCGTGCGATCTACCCTTACATGGTGTCTATTGGGCTGGTGTACTTCACGACGCTCAGTCTATACCCTGGCATCGCATCCGAGGTGCCCTCTTGCCGCCTTGGAACTTGGATGCCCATTATACTTATGTCCGCCTTCAACCTCTTCGACTTTATTGGAAAAGTAAGCGCCTGGCAAATTTTTTTTAGCATAATTATGTATTTTAGATGTGTAGGTACTCATTGCATTTATTTGTTCCAAAAGTAAGTAAAATACATAATTATAATCTCTTTGAAAATTCAATAAAACTATTCAAAGCGAGGAAAGGAGGTTACATGCTTTATTTTTGTTGTAGAATGTGTCATATCAAACTTACTGGTGCAAGTGGTACCTAAAAAATTGGGATGCCATATATTTTTTCTTCTTTTATTTCTTTTTCTCTCCAACAAATGGCTGCTACCATTTTTTCGCCTGAACCAGCAAGTACTTAGGCCTTATATTTTTATATTTTTCTACCAACGTTAACTTTTTAAATACAGATATTTTTCGTTCCTAGATCGCGGCTGCCTGGCCCTATGAGTGGAGTCGTAGTCAGCTCCTGATGGCGAGCGGTCTTCGGTTGCTTCTTGTTCCTCTGATGCTGCTGTGCGCTGCTCCCAGGCATTCACCACATATCGTGGGAGACGTAAGTTTACCTGCTAAAATCACCAATCTACATATATCTTTTTGTTACTCTTCGTGGTCCATTTTATTTTTATTTTTTTTCAGGTCTACCCAATATTATTCTCCGTGGTGCTAGGTTTCACAAATGGCCTGTTTGGCTCCGTACCCATGATAATGGCGCCATCTCGTGTCGGCCGTGATCATCGAGAGATCGCCGGTAAGAATAAAATCGATTTTATCCTTAGATTCATTTCGAATTATTTTCAGCCAGTAGATAGAGACACAGGCTCCTCTCACGTCACGGGTCATGGGTTACAAGTCGTGCCATACTGCCATTGGACACTTTTTGTGATACATGACTTTTTTGTAGTTTTCGCTCAAAATATTCTGACATGAGGGTGTTGTTACTTGCCCAAATTACTTGAGCTTTAGTTCTTTAATTTAAGGATTAGAATTTTAACAAGGTATTTTTTTCATCATTTAATTTGTACCTTTGCATTTCAGGTAACATGATGACATTGTCGTACAACGGCGGGCTGCTGTCGGGCTCGCTGGTGTCGTACCTGCTGCTGGGCATGCTGGGCCCGCCGGCGGGCGCGCCGTGCCGCGTGTACCCCACGCCGCCGCTGCCCACGCTGCCCCCCGCCACGCCGCCCAACATCACCTACGCTGTCACCGTGTCGCACTAACTTCTTACGTAATACCCGACGCAAAACAGAGATGGCAGCACATGTATCTGTAAACTATTTTTGAGTGTTATTACAAAAATGGATTACTCAAAAAAAAAACGAATAAGACAAGTATGAAACCAGCAGTGCGATTCTGTAAACATGTCGAAGTGAATACTTGGGCGGGGTGCACGACGGGTGAGTTGTCACCATACAAATAAGATGGAATGACAGCTCAGTTGTCGTTCACTCCGCCTAGGTGAACACCGTGAGATCGACAGAATCGACCGGCAGGTATTTTGCGTTAGCAACATTTCATTCGTAATTTTCAGAATAACATAATTTTTGTAACTTACCCCAAAGCACAATAACGAAACCAGAACCAGTTAAAATGGAACTTAGTTTACTTAGCTACAGATTCAATTCAATTCAATTTATTTCAGGAACAATTCACATTGTACCTACTTTAAGTCTAGACTAGTGATGGGCGATTAGTACTAAAATTAATTGAATTAGTCGATTGTTCAGTCTAGTCGATAAAAGTCGAAAACAATCGATGTTAGTCGATTGTTATCGATTAACGCCGTGCGGTGAGCGACAATGACTGACACGGTTACCGCGTCAAGTTTAACTAATAATTTGTAGCGCAGCGCACCCATCACTATACACGTGCGTACTACCAGTACTACTAACTACTAAATAAGTAATTACAAAAGATGAAGATACGCGGCGGGCGTGAGCTGCGCTACAAATCAATAGTTAAAACTAAAAGTCCATGCGCCACTACGCTTGTATTATGCGATTGTAGATAGCTAATAGATTATTCAATCAACTTATCTACGAGTAGATGGGTAGGTAAGGACTAAGGAGTTTCTAACTAAGTACTAAAAGTCTAAAATAAGAGTTACATAAACATAAACAATTGACGCAACATCGTCCCGGGCGGCCTTACGCAATTCACTGCACGTTAGTAGTTGGTCGAATGTTATTCGAATAATAATGGTGAGGAACTACCTACTAAATCGACAATCGAATAAGCAATAGCACAATTTTCGATTCAATTGGGCGATTGTTGCAAAAAAAAAAAAACAATCCACTGTTTTTTTTTTTTTTGCAACAATCGCCCATCGCTAGTCTAGACTAAACACGATGGATATCGCCCGAGTACCTTTTTGTATAATGACTATTGCCACTATGGCCTGCTACAAACCCCTCATTCTGCCGGCTTACTTTACCTACTACTAAAAAATACTTAGGTAGTTGTGACCGGTATTTAGACAACCATATACGGTCTAGCGAGTCACTAAAAAACAAGCAAGGAAATTATTTCTTAGAGTAAGTATTCTCAATGGTGTATGTTCTTACAGCCTTATTTTTCATAATCATAAAAAGGCTCGCTATGTAATAATCCTAGTGTTCATCAGAATCTATCTACAGAAAAGTTGCAGGCTTGCACTCGCCTTGCTGAAAGGTCATGCAGGGTCATGCAGGTCCGGTCAAGTTAGCTCATTTAAGTATATTAGGGTAAGGTTACAATAATTCGCATACTTAGAGCTAAAATTGGTACGGATGTTGGGAACAACATTATAAATGAAATGTGAAAAGTCTCCATCGATCCCCCATCTGCATAAAAAAGTAATCAAGGTCACAGTTCTCATGAATGAGTTTTTTGCATTTTTCAGAAACGGTAAGCTTTATCATAAAACTAAGTCCGACAAAAACTGTAGGTCATGCAATTACCTATAAAAATATGCAAACTCTTATTTTTTAAGAATCATCGTTTCTGAGTTACAGCGATTCAAAAACTTGTTCTTTTTAGTATGCCACGTCATGCACGAGTACACTGCATATACTTACAGGCTTACTGGTAAGATATATCCTGGTGACAGACAGACAGACGGACAGCGCAGTCTTAGTAATAAGGTCCCGCTTTACCCTTTGGGTACGGAACCCTACAAACAATTTTTGAATCGCTGTAACTCAGAAACGTTTGGCTGAAAAATGCCAAAAACCCATTCTTCCGAATTTTGGTCTTGATTTTTTTTTGCGGATGGTGGGATCGATGGGGACTTTCATATTTCATTTTGAATGGTGTTCCCGACATCCGTAACTTTTAGCTCTATGCGAATGATTGTAACCTTAAAGATCTATTTTGACCGGACTAATAGTACATAATTGCCATTTGATTTGATCACTGTCAGAACTTACGTACTTATTTTTTTTCTGAACTTATTGCAAACTCATTATAAATGATTAATTTTAGCAATAGGCAATAGCCATTTCAACCTCAGATACCTAGGTACATACATATTTAACTAATAAAAATGTTTTAGCTAAGTACTAGAAAATTCTTACACAGTAAAAATCAATGTAAGTACCAATAGGTATTTTCGGTTCATGTATCTAATATAAATTATTTACAAAGTAAGTACTTACTTCACCTACTATAAGTATACGGTCTTTCCATTGGACGTTTACTAATAAATTCAAATGACTTTCTATAATAACATTTTACATCGTTTTCCCTTTATCCCTAAAACTAACCTATAAACCTATAACTATGGATAAGTAAAATTTGCCGACCGATCGAACTAGTATAGTTTTTGATCGACATAATAACCGATTTAAAAAAGGGAGGTTATCAATTCGGATGGTTTTTTTATGTATATTAGGGCAAACTCCGTCATGTATAAAGACGGATTTGCAAAATATATTTTTATTTGAAAGAGGTTTATTCCGAAATGGCTTTAAAAAAGATAGAACCTTTGTGGCATAGTTTTCAAAGTAGTCTAACATGCGTATATGGGTAGAGGACACTTCAGGACACTTCATCAAACAAAAAATGTTAGGAACATGGTGCCATAAAGTGTCACGTTGCCGAGATATTTCGAGGTAAAGTCACCATGTGATACATACCTATCAATAAAAATTACATAACTTATTGCTTATATGCATTAGATAACTAATTGCTTATATAAAATCAACTAGTGCACTAATCATTACAGGACAACAAGTATGTGCGGCTGTCTGTTCCTTCCGGAGTGGCTCCGCCGGTGGCCTCGACGGCCTGACCCCTCAACATTTAAAAGACTTAATATGTGCAGGCGCCGGGGAAGCTGGTGAGTCTCTTTTGAAGGAGCTGACAGCCCTCATCAACCTGATGCTCTCCGGCAATGTGAACGAAGCCGTCATTGATATTTTGTACGGGGCAAACCTATGTGCCTTGCGCAAAAAGGATGGCGGCATTCGTCCTATTGCCGTAGGGTCTACCTACAGACGTATCGCAGCCAAAATTTGCTGTGCATTTTATAGTGAAACTCTGTCCAGCAAGTTCCAGCCCGTACAGCTGGGATTCGGTTCCAGAGGGGGCTGTGAGGCTGCGGTACACGCTTTGTCCTCGTACCTCAATAGTGACGAAGGTGAAGTCATTCTCAAGGTTGACGTTAAGAACGCCTTCAATTCCGTGAATAGGGACACCTTGTTGACAGAAGTTAAAAAAGAAATACCCAAAATTTACAGTTTCCTCCATCAGTGTTATAGGCACCCCTCGAAATTACTTTATAAAGAAAACCTTTTGGAGTCAGCAGTCGGTTGTCAACAAGGCGACCCTCTTGGGCCAGTCATTTTCAGTTTGGCAATAAATCCCATAATACGGCAGCTAAATTCTAAATTCAATGTTTGGTATTTGGATGACGGAACCCTAGGAGGTGATGTAGACACAGTACTTAAAGATTTAACTTTTTTGATGGATAAATTTAGTTTAATTGGGCTAGAACTCAACCTTTCGAAATGCGAAATTTACCTGCCCCAAACCACTGACAGACAGACTACCTTAGCAAAATTTAATACTATAGCTCCGAATATCAAAATCACTGATAGAAATTCTCTTCACCTCCTGGGCTCCCCAATTTTTGATGAATCCTTTCCAACTTTCATTGAGCAGAAAATACAAAATTTTAATGATGTCTCGGAAAGACTTTTCAAAATCAACATGCATTCGGCTTTTACTCTTATTCGATATTGTTGTTTTGGACCAAAATTCACTTATAGTCTTCGCTCCTCCCATCTATGGAAACATTCACATCTTTTGGAAAAAGTAGACCAAATTATTAGAAACACACTTTCTTCCATCCTAAATGTGGCCTTGGACGATCGAGCATGGCAGCAAGCCACACTTCCCATTCGCATGGGTGGCCTCGGCGTCCGCAAAATTTCAAGTATAAGTTTACCGGCCTTCCTCTCCTCGGTCCACAGTACTGATACATTAACCAGGAATATTCTATCATCCTCACTGGTTGATTTTGAGGTACCGTGTTTGACCGATGCGTTGAACGCTTGGAAAATGGCTTGTCCCAACACGGATTTGCCCGACAATCTGTCCTCCCAGAGACAGTGGGATGTGCCGCTCTGCAGTATTTTACGGAATAATTTGATTCATACGTCATCAAATACTGTTGAGCGCGCGCGTCTGCTGGCTGTGGGGGAATGGGAGTCGGGTTTATGGCTTCAAGCACTCCCGTCATCCACCATTGGTACTATGATGGATGACGCATCGTTTCGGCTCGCTATCTGTCTTCGCTTAGGTGCACCTTGTGTTGCCCCGCATCGGTGCCACTGCGGAGTAGATGTCGACAGCCTCGGGCACCATGGCCTTTCCTGCTGCAAGAGCGCTGGTCGCATAACACGGCACGCCAGCATCAATGATTTTATTCGTCGGGCTCTTGTCACCGCCGGCGTACCTGCGGTATTAGAACCAAGTGGCTTGGTACGTGACGATGGGAAGAGACCAGATGGTATGACGTTGGTGCCGTGGAAGGTGGGTAGGCCTCTGGTATGGGACGCAACATGTGTCGACACCCTTGCACCATCACATGTTCCAAGTACGGCGGGCTGTGCCGGCGCTGCCGCTGCGACTGCTGAGGCCCTCAAGCGGCGCAAATACTGTAACCTTATTGGTAATTACAGTTTTGAGCCGTTTGGGGTCGAAACGCTTGGGTCATGGGGTCCGAGTGCACGTCTCCTTTTCAAGGATATATCTCGCCGACTGATCGACACTTTGCGTGACCAGAGGGCTGGCTCTTTCTTTGCCCAAAGAATTAGCATTGCCATTCAACGTGGCAATGCTGCCAGCCTTCTGGGCACGTTTCCGGATGACGGCGATGCGGAGGAATACTTCGACGCCTGAGTTTATTTTATTTTCATATATTACTTATTTTTTTTGTTTTGGTTTTGCACTAATTAGATTTAATTTAATTAACTTCAACTAACACTAATGCGTCCCAGCTTGATTTAAATAGTTATTGGAAGAAAGTAAAAATAAAAACACGTAAAAACCACTTTATTAAGAACTTCGCAAAATAATAGTGTTTATTTTGTATAAATGGTTAAATCGAGCAGAGAACTATTATTAGAATACAATGTACTGCATAAAAACACGTGATAATTTCATTTTTAAAGACTTCCATGGTTCTTACCTTCAGGTTCAGTTGAAAACCAGCGTCAGGCACTAGTTGTCTGGCATTCATGCTGAACTGGACCTATTTTGGAGCAGCCGTGACTGGCCGTGTGGCACACAAAATTGTATTGTTTATTTTTAGTTACTATTATTATTCTTTGTTTTTGCTTCTTTCTTTTTTTATTTCGTGTGTCACTATTGTTTGTGTGTGCCCTGCGTTTGTGACAAAATAAATGCTTTTTCTTTCTTTCTTTCTTTCAAATATCTCAGCAACGTGACACTTTAGGGCACCACGTTGCACATGTTAGATCGTGCGCCACAACTTTGAAAAATAATCAAAATGACGGCGGAGGGGCTCCTACAGAAATATGTTCGAACCCCTTTCGTAAAGATCTGATGAAGTACTTCGGAGACAGACAGTAATATGGACTGGTTGAAATTTTTAAGGGGTAACACTAAAAACTGAAAAATAAACCGACAACCGACTTCAAATTAAAAACTAGACCGTACAAAATAACTTTCATTTCCAAAATTAAAGTTATTTTGTACTGTGTAGTGGTTTTTCCAGTGGGTATTTCTGGTGTGGTTTCTTCGTTTTTTGACACCACCTTTTTTTTTGAATTTTTTTGTTAAAAATTATTTGTTATTTTCAATGAATTTTCACAATTTTAACATTTTCCTCATAAAACAATGCAAGCACAGAATGGATCTCACTTTTATACCTATATAATATTGTATACCTAACTACCTACATACTACTACTACGTAGGTACCTATTTCCTTACTTCCTCGTGGATTGTGCAGGAGCTGTAAATTATTACTGTTTTCTGTTTTTTGTTTTTCTGTTTTTAAAAAAAACGTTGCCCCACACTAGGAATTTCTCCTGTATCGTGGGTGCGTTTACAAACATACAATCTCACATACACAAACAGCTTAAATGAAACTGTCAAGTTTTCCGTCATTTTAAGTTTGTTAAATATTTCTTGCCAGCGAACTTTTGCAAATGAAGTTAAATAGGCAGTTAGCATTGTTACCTAGAATAATGAAATAATAAAATTATTGTTACAATTTTTAAACTACAGACTTTTTTTAAATTAACTTGTACAAGTAAAATGATGATGCTGTCACTAATTTACGTATACCTACTTTGCTTAAAATAGAATGGTAAATGGTTGTAATGTAAAATGATATAAAACTTAGTGAGACTGAAAAAAGATGATAAGTGAGTGGAGTGACTTATGACTGTTGTATGTAACGTACGTAATGTATGATGTAAAATAACAACCTATGAAATGGCTGCCTCTTAATTGCTTTTCTACGAAACATTTTTGTTCTACGGTGTAGATATTTGAATGTGTACATAGCACCTGTGTAAATAATTATCAATTAAATAGATACATATCTCAATATTTTTTTTATTTTGATCTGATGACCCAGAACTCCAGAAGTATCGTCTCCCCATGCTTTAATGCACCGCTCAGCTAACGGTGTGTGTGTGACCAACGGTTTATAAATAGGGTGGTATTTAACTGCAATATTCCTTGAATTTTAATACAAATAAATTCCATATGACAATCAGAAATAGGTACTAATAAGCACAGCAAAATAGTTACCTCAAAATATTCTAATTTTGGCTGCAATTTAAGTTCCTGGCGCATCGCTATTTATTTAAAACGAAATCTTTTTATGAACGAATATCTAATAATAACTAGTGGCCAACATACATACTTCTATTTTTGATTGCATACTGCAGTTTATCTGAATAAAACACCTTATATTTTTCATTACAATCTAATTATTCTTTTATCAAGCAAGCATGCAGCAACCATGTAGCAAGCATGCAAGCAAGCATACAGCATGCTAGCAAGCATGCAACATGCAGCATTCATGGTTTCTGTCATGTCAAAAAGGCAATTCTGTTTTGAAATGACATTGATATCTTCGAAAAAACTACCTACTCAATACTTTAAAAAGTGTGAACAGTTTTGTTAAATTAGTATATCTTTTTTTTTTTCTTGTTCGACAAGAGTTACTCCAAATTACAATACGAGAAGAAAAACTTTTCATGGCCTTTAATAGGGTCCCGTTATTCCGTAATCAACAAGGAACCCTAATAGTTTTGCCATGTCAGTCTGTCCGTCTGTCCGCGGCTTAGCTCAGAGACGCTTAACACTAGAAAGTTGGAATTTGATAAGAGTATGCATATTTATCACTCCGAAAAAGTGTTAAAATAAAATCTTGAAGATTTTTTTTTTTGGGTACCTCACCCTGAAGCCTTGCACGCACTGCCTTGCGGTGGAACGCGGTGCGTTTTTTCTACCGTGCGGTAGAATAGACGCATTCACGGGGCCGCGTACTGCGGTGAAAAAAACGCACGTTTTTAACCGGTTTCAAAAAAGGAGGAGGTTCTCATTTCGGTCGTATGTTTTTTTTGTGTTTGTTACCTCATATCTCTGTCATAATATATTATATGAACCGCTTAGAATAATAACGCCTAGAAACCTAGTACGAGCATCAAAAGTGAAGCAACTCAGACTACTCCATATACGGAGTACTCGGCGCAGCGAGCCGTCAGTGCTCAAGGTCACGCTCTGTTGAATGCACCTCCCGAGAAATATTTAAAAATGACAGTTTGTTGCATAAAAAGATGGTCTAACACACCAGGAAAACAAAAAAAATGTGATATAATCACGTTTCACAAGTAAGTACTTACATTAAATCCATTATTTTTACGTAAATCGATCTTCAAATAAAAATTTTCATAACCTAATTTATCACAATGTAGTGTTGCCAGTTGTAAAGAAAAATTACCCATAATACAGTAAGCACTAACTGTTGGAGTCTACCTGTATTATGATGCTTATTGTTTAAAGTTGTAAGTATGAAACGAAAGCTAATAATTATTATTATGGTTGATTCAAATAATTTGCGCATTTTTTAAGTGAAAAGTTCTTAAGCGCGTTGGGCAGTTTTCATATGGGAAAAAACCATAGTCGCGACACGCGGCGACACCGACACCTGTGTATGAGATCATGTCTTAAAATTGAAATAAAGGAACATCAGACTGGGCGGCCAACCAGGGGGGGGGGGGGCAGGGGGAGGCGGGAGCCTTGTCGGCGGTGTCATTTTCGCGATCTTTGGGGTCGCTAAAACCGATTATGGGGTCAAAATCGAAATCCAAGATGGCGGCGACGAAATTTGCTAACTTTTCGTCATGGGTGTCAATTTCATGGTTTCTGGAGTCGCTGAAACCAATTATGGGGTCAAAATCGAAATCCAAGATGGCGCTGACGAAATTTGCTAACTTTTCGTCATGGGTGTCATTTTCATGGTTTCTGGAGTCGCTAAAACCAATTATGGGGCCAAAATCGAAATCCAAGATTGTGGCGATGAAATTTGCTAACTTTTCCTTCTGGGTGTCAATTTCATGGTTTCTGGAGTCGCTGAAACCGATTATGGGGTCAAAATCGAAAACTTAGTATGCATACGCCATCTAACCAGGTCTAAATAGTTAGTTGAGAACATTTTCTAAAAGAGTTTAGAAGGAGAGAGAGAACGATTTGAAGTTTTCTATAAAAGTGAAAAACCACTATCTTTCCTCCTGATGTTTAAAATGTCATGTCGAAAAGTTAGCAAATTTCGTCGGCGCCATCTTGGATTTCGATTTTGACCCCAAAATCGGGTTTAGCGACTCCAGAAACCATGAAAATGACACCCATGACGAAAAGTTAGCAAATTTCGTCGGCACCATCTTGGATTTCAATTTTGACCCCATAATCGATTTTAGCGACCTCAGAAACCATGAAAATGAAACCCATGACGAAAAGTTAGCAAATTTCGTCGCCGCCATCTTGGATTTCGATTTTGACCCCAAAATCGGGTTTAGCGACTCCAGAAACCTTGAAAATTACACCCATGACGAAAAGTTAGCAAATTTCGTCGGCACCATCTTGGATTTCAATTTTGACCCCATAATCGGTTTTAGCGACCCCAGAAACCATGGAAATGACACCAATGACGAAAAGTTAGCAAATTTCGTCGGCGCCATCTTGGATTTCGATTAGAATAAGTACATACCGACAAGTTACGTACTTAACATTTTTTTTTATATTGAGCCAATGACTGTAAATGGAGAGCTATTAGAAAGGGTAAAAGTCGCAAAAAATTTGGGGCTGGTTATGGACGATGAGCTGAGATTTGTAGACCACATTAATAGCCGGATCCGGAATGCCTTTTATAGGTTAAAGGTTCTCTATGGAATCCGTGAGTACCTCTCCGAAGACATTAGAAAACTACTTTCGGATCTGCTTGTACTGTCACCATTTAACTATTGTGATGTGGTTTATGGACCCAGACTCTTGCAAAAAACCAAAAATTGTATACAGAGAGTGCAGAATGCATGCATACGGTTCTGTTATAGAGTTCCAAGAAGATGGCACATCTCCCCTATCATAACGGAGAAGGGACAACTAAACATGGAATCGCGACGCAATCAACATTTGTTGTGTTTCACACACAGGGTTATTGCAAGTAAAAGTCCCTCATACCTGTATAACAAATTATTTTGGTGTAAGGACGCCCACAGCCTATATACGAGATCAAAAGTAAATGAAACGCTAATAATACCGAGACACAAAACAAAAGGGTATAAGGGCAGCTTCAAATATGCAGCATCCAAAATTTGGAACAATATACCACCTCCCTTTCGAATTATCAAAAATAAAATTATTTTCAAAAAAAAAACTAAAATATTTGTCTTTAACTATCAAAAAAATGGCACAAAGTTATTATAAAAGATGCCTCTCATCGTGCAGTAGGGGTTTTGTGTCTGGGTATGTGTACTTATAATTAATTTAAAAAAAAAATCCTTTCCTCGAAATGGCCAGTTCGTGTCCACAAACTTATTATTCCTTTTTTTTTTTTTAATTAAATTGCGTTAATGTATGATCATTTTATAATTATCATTTAATCTGATGTTGCTAAATGTACCTACTGTTTTTTTTTTTCTCTTAATTTTTATTGTAAACAGGAGTCAAGGGTTTAAGCTGAAAACCAGCGCTTAGCAACCCACTAGGGGACCTAAGCATAATGCTGACGCTTGAACCTTTTGCTTCCGGTATTATAGTTTTGTGTATAGTTCCAATACTACTAGCTGTAATACTGGAGACAATAAACGTTTATTCTATTCTATTCTATTCTATTCTATCTATGATTAGTCCCAAGTATATTAACATTTTTCCCGATTTTAGGGAAAGTGTTCATTCCTAGCAACATTTTTTTACGTCTGTGGCTGTAATTACATACCGCTCACTCACACATAAGTACGATTGTTGCTTCATTTTTTGGTAGGGAGCGTGTATGAGACTCTCCTTCTAGGCGTTATTATTCTAAGATGAACCGATATAAAAAAATATTGTTTTATGTGAAAGGATAGAATATCCTACTTTTCGATAAAATTTCAATTGTATTGAAATTTTATCAAAATCAGTTAAGCAGTTTGGTTTTTAAATCCAAATAGTTGGAAAAATATGCGGGAAAAATCATCCATTTATACGAAATGGCGTATTCTGCTTTCCTGTGACTTAAAGATATGTTAATACCGATATTTTTCAGTATTAGTTCATATATTTACATTAAAAAAATACTACCGAGATACAGTATAATGAACACTAATCTAATACGGAAGTGATACGTAATATTCTTATTTAAATATCACTGATCCTCAAATATTAGTTAAATTGTTATTAAATTGCTAGACTAATATATTATGTTCATATTAGCTAATACTGAAAAATATCGATATTAACCCATCTTTATGAGTGTTTCTCAGTGCTAATGTTTCCAACTGCTACCTTTAGTCAGTAGCTAGACAGTTTGCAAAAAAATTGCTAGATAGCTAGATTTTTTGACCCAAAAAAGTTACTAAAAGTAGCTGATCGCTACTTAGTACTTACTACATAGTAGAAAGGGAGGTACCAATATGTGGTCAAATTATCTTGCATATTAAGTCAATCACAGGAGTAAGAAAATTAGTAAGTACTTTAATTATTTTTATTTTAAGATAAACGTAGCAGGTAATTAAAATTAATGAAATAATAACAATGCCGTTAATCAATTAATGTAACTGAAGAGGAAGATGTCGATGGCTGAGATTCATTATCGATCGAGTTGGAGTATTTTCCTACAGTAGGTAGGCACCCATTTTCTTAAGTATTTATTTTGGCAAAACGCAATTAAGTATAGCAACATTTATCACTTTTCAAAAGCATTCAATGTAATTTATATAGTTTCTAGAAATTGTAGCTAAAAAATTTAGCTTTTTATTAAATAGTAGCGCCTGATACCGAAAAATAGCCAGATCTATATATGAAGTAGGCATCACTGCGTTTTTTTCATAGGTCTCTATGCGATACAAAAATATTTGCGGTAGATTCACCGCGCAGCGGGAGGACAACGGTGAATCCACCGCACGCGTTTTTTTCACCGCAGTGCGCGCACTTCTATGACACTATAATTCACAGATTGCGCGTTTAAAAAACGCAAGGCAGTGCGCGCTAGGCCTTACACCTAAAGTGGCGAGTCGCTGGATAGGTCGTTTAAAAATATTGAGGGTGTGCGAAAATCATTTTTCCATCAATAAACAAAAACAAATATTAGTAACTGTAGTTTTTGGAGACGTGAAAAAATTCAAGGTTGTAGCATATTACGAATATAAAAGGAAAACTATCACAGCTAAGTAGGCTTTAAAAGTTATCGAATAATAGTCGACCAACCTAAAAAATTTAAGTAAGGTGTAGATGGAGGATAGAGGTATGCAGTACAGAGTGTAAAGTCTCGCATACCTCCTTTGAAAAGGGAGGATCTGCCTAATTGTTAATGTTCGGCCTGATTTAGATGTTCAAATCGCACGGAAAACTATGATGCTGCAGGATTTCGTTCAGTTAGTTCGCAGGCGGCAGGCTGGCGGGTAGGTACATGTTGAGATGCTTGCCAGGCCAGTGGAAGGTTGGTTCCAGTGAGTCGGAAACGGAAGTCGCAGAGTTCACGGTTCTATTAGAAATTATTATTAGTAATGGACAGTTATGGTGTTAATCGTACTTAAGCCCATTTTTAATAACCAAAACATAAGTGCCATAGTCTAAACTAAATTCGGAAATTAACATTTCTGTTTAACTAGGTAAACAAAAGTTTGTGACATTAAGATTGATAAAGTCAAAAGTTTAATTAACATTAAGTAAATTGATAAATTCATGGCAAAGGTCGTCCTATTTTTAAAGAGGTCTGTTAAACCAAAGATCTCGTTACTGGCGGTTTCTCGAACTTACTTACTATCTCGAATAATCCGATAATTTAATGAACACATAAATAAGATAAAATTTAGGAAAGTATAATATATGAATAGGTACCTAATGAGCGATCTGCCCCGGCTTCGCGCGGGTGCAAATCTAAAACAATAGCTTCTTCATTACAAAAGGGACAGCCGAAACTAGTCCTGGAACTGGAAGGGAGTTTTGGAACTTCAACCTTTAAGGGGGTTGAAAGGGGAAAATAGTTCCTAAATCTGCGCTAGTGATGTAAATGCGAACTTGCTTTTGCTAGAAATTCCACAGTAGTGGTGACAGCACCCCACTCTGCGGGCAGCCCCTACTTACGATACCTCGTGTGGTGGTGTTTACAGTAAATTGAATAGCGCGGTGTTTAAGTATGTTGTGAATCCATTGTATAAGCGTTAGCGTCACACCGTGCACGGCTAATGCCTGGCCGATGCTGGCGAAATTTGTTTTGTCAAAAGCACCTTCTATGTCAATGAAGGCACCCAGTGTTGGGTTTTTGGTTTTGAGAGCATTTCCTATGCGTGTTACTACGCAGTGGAGTGCAGACTCAGTTGATTTGCTTGCACAGTAGGCATGTTGGTTTGGGTGTAAGGGTTTCAGTAGCGAAATTTGGTTCCTGATCTCTCGGTACCCAAGCCTCTGCAGCGTCTTCAGGTAAAACGAAGTGAGGCTGATGGTGGTCTCAAAGATTTGAGCTGAGTGTAATCGCTTCGACCTGGTTTCGGAATAAAGATTATTTTTACTTCTCGCCATATCAGGGGGATGTAGCGGTGAGCCAGACAGGCGCGGAATATTTTGACAAGGTATTCAGCTAGCGAGTCACCGCTCCATCTGAGTAGAGCTGGAAAGATACCATCCAACACTGCTGCCTTGAAAGGTAAGAAGGTGTTGATTGCCCAAATTATTGTATCTTTGTCTATCACTTCTGAAGCCACTTCCCAATCTGGTTGCTTGTAGCCCTTTCCCTATGCGGTTCCCAACTCGGCTGGGTCGCAATTCGGCAGTCTGGGAAGTGGGTGGTGAGAAGTAATTCGCTGGTTTCCGCATCGTTAGTTTTGTAGGTGTTGTCTGGTTTTTTAAGGCTTCCTATTGAAAGTTCTGTCTCGGTGGCGAGACAAGTTTTGACCCTCATTGCCTGGTTGCTATTCTCAATGTTAGTACAGAAGCGACTCCATCCGTTCTTACCTCTGAGGCGTATTAGTTTTTTATAAGTTTTGCGCGTTGTTGTATATCGGTCCCAGTCTCCTGGCGACCGGGTGTTCATGGCTCTGTTAAGCAGCCTTCTTAGCCTGCGACGGTGTCTCTCTAATTCTGAACCCCACCAGGGTTGCCTTGCTCCCTGCCTAGGTACAGTGAGTGGGCATGTCTGCTCAAAGCTAGTTACAAGGATTGATGTCAAATTGTTTTCCGTGTTCGTCTAAGTTGGTTATGGGAATTTCAGCTGCTCATCAGACGTAACTGTGAATGCGGTGAGCAAGCAGAGGGAGAGAGGCCCTGTGAAAGGGTGGAGGAGATAGGGACCGCACCCTTTAAAGGCATAAAATATGGAAAAGACAGACGAAATAGTACTACCACAGGACGGTACCAGCTGTTAAGCAGCTGGAAAATCCGCCACGTTCCCTTTGGCGAGTGACCGGGTAGAAGAAGAAAGCGGGCAAGGCAGCCAGGGTGGCCAAGAAGCGAGAGAGGAAGCGGTGGCGCAAAAAACGAAACATCGCGGCTGCGCTCCGCGCCCCGAACACCGCAGCTGTAGTAGTTACACCACAGCCAGATGCGGTAAAGAAGAGCGTCAGCGTGACCTACGTTGACATGCTCACCAAGGCGAAGGAGGCGGTGAGCGGGGGCCTCGGGCTTAAGGCTACCATGACTGGGGCAGCATCCGGATGTTGGAGATCCCCGGGGCAGCCAGCGGCCCGACCGCTGACGCTCTGGCCTAAAGACTCAGGGCGTCCCTGGATGCGGACGGTGCCCAAGTGTCTAGGCCCACCAAGTGGTAGACTTGCGCATTTGGTGAAGTCAGGTACCATATGTCCGGACTACACGGACATGCGAACCGTAGTGGTAAGCTGCCCCGTGACGGCGGCAGAAAATTGGGGAGGGCTGAAGGCTCCTGGTGGACTGTTTCTACGCAGAAGAAACTGCTGGAACCCAGACCTCTGAGGTGCTTCCGCTGCCAAGTGGGCAACCACGTGGGAGCTCTCTACACCTCGGAGGTAGACCGCAGCGACCTATGCTTCCACTGTGGTCAGCCCAGTCACAGGGGCGGTTCGTGCAACGCCACGCCGCACTGCGTGGTATGTGCGACAGCTGGCAAGCCAGCCGATCAATGGGCTGAGGGCAAAGCCTGCGCTCCACCAGTTCTCTATTTCGTTTCGTTATCGAAACAGTACTGCAAATACCTACTATAGTAGGAACCTACTTGCAGTACTGTTTAATTTTTTTTGACTTACTTGACTTAATGTCCTATGTCCCCAGAGATGGGGCAGAGGGCGTCCACAGATATCCTCCACCGCGATTGGTCTTGAACTTCACGCTTCACCTCGCTCCATGTCATTCCGATGCACACCGCTTCAGCCAACACGGTGCGACGCCAGGTTTGATGCGGACGGCCACGCTTTCTTTTTCCTTGGGGATTCCAGTCCAAAGCTTATTTGGGTATGTGGTCGGGGTCTCTTCGGAGCGTGAGGCCAATCCATCTCTACTTGCGACGCGTCGCAAGTGGAGATGGGCTCTCGTGGCATTTCTCTAACAGCTCTACGTTGGAGATGGACTCGGAAGAATGCGACGAAGATAGCGGTTGACGAAAACTTGAATTTGGTGTGAGATATCCTTAGTGTCCTTCCACGTTTTGCACCCGTAAAGCAGCACAGATTTCACATTGGACCCGAATATCTTGAGTTTAATCCTTTGGGTCAGTTTCCGCGACTGCCAAACAGGTCTCAGCTAAGCGAAGGTAGCTCGGGCTTTGGCGATCCGTGAAGCGAATTTTTTTCATGAGAAGTATATTATTTTAGTTAGGATTTCTGCGCGTGGCACTTAAACCAGGCTATTTAGGAAACGTGGTTTTAAATGAAAAGCTTTTTTTTATATTTGTCACCGGAAAATTGCAGACTCCGATTGAGAGAGATTGTAATATCTTGATTAGATTATAATTTCTCGATATATTATGAAAAAAATCGTCTTGTACCTATACAAAAATCCCCATTCAAATTCAATAGCTTCCAATCCGTGTCTTAATTAGAAAAAAAGTTTACAATTTCACGCGATATTTTACAATCTTTACCATTTTCCGGTGACATATTCAATAACCTATTATTTAAAAAATCCTAGGTCCCTTGAGACCCCAGTTATCCAGGTCTCACTATAATTTGTGTAGGTACCTAAAACATTACATTACTGACTTATTTAAAAACAGTTATCAGCAGCGTTCGTCTGATCCGAGGGCAATGTCCCTACGTCTGATATTATATGCCATTTTAATATAATCTCTCATTCATAGGTACCTACTTTTAATACTAAAACCTTATTGTCACATCTACTATACTGCGGAGCGTGTGCGTTTGGCTGTGGGTGAGTGGGAGTCGGGTCTCTGGCTTCACGCACTGCCGTCGTCGAACATTGGTACCTTGTTCGACGTTATATGTAGTTTCTGCCTCACTGCTTACGTTTCGGCGCTTCTTGTTGTTCTCCCCCTCGCTGTCACTGCTGCACTGTGGCGAAGTTGTCAACAGCCTCGGGCACCACAGCCTGTCATGTAGTCGAAGCTGTAGGAACTAGAACCAAGTGATTAGCCCTAGCAAATTAAGCAATTGCTTAGGGCATCACGTCTCGGGGGGCATCATAAACTACCTACAGAAAATAGAAGTCGTACCTACTTATGTTAGTCTAGTGGGACGATATTTCGCAAACCTTCCGAAAAGTCACCAAGCGCCAATCTTTCGAATCGCCCGTCTATTTTTACAAAAACTACGAGGCAACTCTGATTAGAAGCCTGCGCAAAAGAAAAGCTACTAGATGTGGATTTTAAAAGAGCCGTCAAAGACGAAGGAAAATTGTTCAATAACGGACCAGTTCATAAAGTAAGTCGCATCAGTCCGAGAGACAATTTAAAGTACCTGAAGTTTTCATGCCGTCATTGATAGATGGAATTTAGACATGCTTTATCATTGTTAGCGTCTCCATTGGATAGGAGCATGATCGTTCGTGAAATTTGACTGAAACTAGGATGAATGACGCTTCCTTTGCCTGTTGTAGGTAGTTTATGTGTACAAACGGTTGTAAATAATATGGATATATTTTTGAAGGGTTTAAAAATATCCCTGTCAAAAGGCAGCGTGCAAAAAAAAATCCAACTTGCTTTGCCGTTTGTTCTCAACATTTCTTACCTTTTCTGTAATGAATAAATCGGCCAAGTAAGTCATAGTCATAGGACTTACTCGGCCGGTTGCTTAGGCCATCAAGTAGTCTTAATCCGGTACTGCTAGAACCTAATGGCCTGGCACGCGACGATCGCAAGTGACCGGACGGTATGTCTTTATTTACATGGAAGATGGTGGTCCTTTAGTGGGGGACGCTACTTGTGTCGATAGTCTTGCGGCATCCCATCTTCCTAGCTCGTCGTGCTAAGCTGGCGCTGCTGCTGCGGCTGCTTAGAATCTCAAACAGCGAAAATATAAAGCCTAGCTGGCGGTGGCATTTCCGAGCTGTTTGGGGGTGTTTCGGACTGTCGGGTTCGAGTGCTCATGCGTTATCTAAGATCTGTGCAGAAACTTAGTTGACGCTTCGCGCGACCCAATGGCTGACTTTTACCTTGGCCGGAAGAGGCATTGTCATACAACGTGGCAATGTCGCCAGTCTTTTGAGCACACTTCCAGTCGACAGCAATGCGGATGCATTTTTCGACGCCATATTTTAGGGTGAATTTTGTGTAAGTGTATATATATAGTTAGTTAAGTATTTAATAAAACAGCTATAAATATCTATACAAATAAAATACCCCTTTCAAAGGAATTTACTGAAGTTTACACTACTTATTTATGTTCGAAGACATTAATTATCTTATTCAATGTTACACCAATAAATCAACTTACGCTGTGCGTGTTATTGTTGGTGTTATTACGCTTAATCAGCGCCTTAGTGAGCAATAATACAATAGGGATGATTCCTGGTTAAAGAATATATGATTCTATGTAGTCCGTCAGTTAGATTATCGAAAAATATTGGACACGTATTTTTTGTTTTAACGAATCAATAAAACATTACGAAGATAAAACGCATCAAAAATCAGGAGTGGGGGCTCGTGACGTCACTTGTATTTAAAAAATGTACTTACAAGTGACGTCACACGAGTTTTCAACGCACTATATTGTTTTCATGTTTTGTTAACAAGAAAAAAGAAAAAATACGTGTCCAATATTTTTCGAATTATTTTCGATGTTTGTATGTGTACCACCTAAGTAAGTGGTACATACCTACTGTCCAGCACAGGATACGCGTTTCTTTGTGAAACTTATCTGGGACCTAGAAACGACAATAACATTTAAACACAGACGAATCACCTGACGCAGTTAGCATATTTATATTTCGCCACAATCCCCGAAACTCGATTAGTGGAGTTTAATTATAAGAGAATCAAGGGGATATTTAAGAGTCGATAGGTATTGTATACCAAAACATTTTGTTTGCAGCGTGGACTCGACACGTAATACCAGCACAAGCTTGTCGTACACGCAACGTGAGGTCCGCGTAGCAGCAGCGTTGGCCACGGTCGTAGCAGCGTAGGCCGCGTCGTAACAACGTAGGCTGTGTCGTAGCAACGTAGGGCCCTGTAGCAGCAGCGTAGGCCTGCGTCGTAGCAGCGGCGTAGGCTTGTGTTGCAGCAACGTAGGCCCGCGTAGGAACGTCGTAGGCCCGTGTCGTATAGGTAGTGTATAACTATAATATAGTGTGCGTAGTCGCAGCGGAAAAATGACGAATTTCTTAATTTCAGTTTATCAGATATTTAGTGCATGACGTCCGCCGTGTACAGTGCATCCAACCATTGGAGAGCTATTCAACAAAAACTGCTTCCGCTGGAACTACGTCATCCTAGCGGCACTTTTTTTTCGTATCGACGTACGAGAAACAAAATACATTCAATAATTAGTGGGTAACGCTAACGAGAGGTAAATGTGTACGTTTAAATGAAATTTGTGTGTCATTAAACTGCGAAGATAATCAAGTTTCTACTGTGCTGACGTTTGCTTATTTGATGAAAATCATATAAATTGGTTTAGTGCAGAGTTGTATTTTTTTACGCACGTTGCTGCACTATGAATTTGTATGTAATGTTTGTGAAAACAGATTTTGAAAAAAGCATAACGTTCAGGAAATATACACGTAAAAGTAGAATAAGGTTATTAGGTCTAAGTCCTAAAATTAAAATAGGAACTCTAAAGTTCCATACGAAAAAAAAGTGCCGCTAGGATGACGCAGTTCCAGCGGAAACAGTTTTTATTGAATAAGCTCCCCAATGGTTGGATGCACAAGTTGTACTTACTGTTACGAGCTTAGGTTTCGTGACGATAAAATAACCAAAATTACACTTTAATTAATCACACTAATTACAACTTTAAAACTCACTAATTATGAAACACAATTTGCACTACTGGTCACTCTAATTCGCAGTTGAAGATCGCTCTCGAAGTTGTCGCTTGTATCGCAAATTCAATACTGGCCTTATATAGGTCGGCAGATAATTCCAGAACCTTTTAGTATAGAAACATAGACTAGAAGGTTCGAGTACATACTGGCCCCGACTAACCAGATAACGAAAACTCTAGAATGTTCTAGCATCGAAATGTCTAGAAGGATCTTGACTCCAAGGCTTGGAAACCGGAAAAATTCTCGAACCGGTTAACGCCTTAGTACATAGGGAACTTATGTTTTCGGTTTTGTTCTACCTTAACCCCAATTAAACGGTTTAAAGCTACAAAAGTTCTCAAATAGGTTTTATGGAATTAACCGGTTTTGAACGGTTTTTGTTGCCTACCTCCAGAAGTATAAGAACGATTTAGTCGTAAACAAACACACATTGGAAACGGTTGTACAAATCAAATAATTGTTTGTGCAATCAACTTGCAAGGAAACACAAAAAGAAAAATTTTATGAGATGGGTTGGTTGGAACTTCATTATTACAATACAGAGATTGTCAATATTTATAGGTTTTAAAATGGCAAAAGACCCACCTAATGATAAACTACTATTTGTACCCATCACATTTACAAACCTCCTAGCCAGTTGCCTAAATGCTATTACATCACGTTTGCTACATCTGAGACCTGAGACATGAAGACAGAAAGTATTATGTGATTGTAATTTTGCCGACGACCGTACCCTTCATACTATACCTACTGTCGTGCAGCAATACAAGCATCACTGTTTCGCTGCAGAAATAGGCAGGTACGGTGTACCGTATTTTAGTCATATTATTTTACTAATTTATTTTTGTTAACATACTTGCAGACTCATTTACTTGTCTACCCCACAGTCAACCGCTTTTTCCAGAAAGGTTTTTAGAATTTAATGATCACTAAAACTAGAAGAAGGTTTGTTGTTAGCAGCGCCAAAATTGCGGAAACTCAAAAAAAACGATCTACTTGGTAAATATTCTGTTAATAGTGAAAATGTTTTTAAAGTTCTACAATAGGTAGACCAGGTACTCACCCGTAATACTTGTCCACAGTTTTCCATGCGGCACTTAGAAGTTTTGGTAACTTCGTCATTATCAAAGTAATGGTACACACAGTTTACTTTCTTTCGTCCCATCGCTTTGATTAATACCTAACTACCTAACCTAACGGGCCCCATCTTATGCTGACGGCTGCTGATTCGGCGCGCGTGAAACACAGCGCGCCGTCGACCCGGGCCTGTTCTGATCGGACAACAAGCTACTCATTGCTCGCCGTCCACAGGCATCAGTCACTGCGCCATGCTCAGGAGCATCAGTTCCTGGGCGGCGCAGTGGCTGACGTTCAACAGGAGGGGGTAAAATGGGGCCATTATTGGCACTCCATTTCCGCCCCCTCCGGAGCACTTTGTGGGGGCTCTACCGCGGCTGTTGCTAATACAACAGCCGCGGTGGAACCGGCAATGGCGGCAGAAGAAGCGGCGGCGGCCGCGGCGGAGACGGCGGTGGCGGAGGACTTCCTCCTGCTTCCGGCTTTGGTAGGTGGAGCGCAGGCTCTGCCCCCAGCCCAGTGGTCGGCCGGCTTGCCAGCTGCCGATTATGCTACGCAGTGCGGCGCGGCGTTACAGGAGCCGGCCCTGTGACCAGGTTACCACAGCGGAAACAGAGACCGCTGCGGTCCACCTCCGAGGTGCATAGAGCTCCCACATGGTGGCCCACTTGGCACCGGAAGCACCTCAGAGGTCTGGGTTCCAGCAGTTTGACCTGCGCGGAAACCCAACCCACCAATAACCTTCGGCCCTCCGAGATAGTCTTGGCCGCCGACACGGGGCAGCTCACCACAATGGTTTGCATGCCCGTGTTGTCAGGACGTAGGGTGCCCGCCTTCACCTCCTCTGCTGAGCACCCCCCCGTCCTAACGACGGCGGCCACCACCTCCGGCTCCATGACGGAGTCGTCCAGGTCCAAGATGCGCATGTCAATGCACTTGGTGGGCCTGGACACTCGGGCATTGTCCGCGCTTAGGAACGCCCTGAGCCTTTCGGCTAGAGCGTCCGCGGTTGGGCCGCTGGCTGCCCCGGGGTTTCTCCAACATCCGGGCCCCAGTCATAGTGACCCTTAGTCGGAGGCCCCCGACGATGCCTAGCTCACCAAGGTTCACCGCCTCCTTCGCCTTGGTGAGCACGTCCACATACGTCACGCCCCTCTTCACCGCATCCGGCTGTAGCGTTAAAACTACAGCTGCGGTCTTCGGGGGACGGAGCGCAGCCGCCGCTTCCTCTCCCGCCTCTTAGCCGCCCTGGCTGCCTGGCCCGCCTTCTTCTCCCCGGCCACTTGCCATTCGGCTTGAGCCGTGGGAGGTCCTGAAGGCGAGGAAGCCGGAGGGAGCTGCTGCACGGCTGGCGCAGGAGCCTTCGCTGTCCGTGCAGCCAACCCACCCTTCCTCTTCCTTCCCGGGTCCGGGTCCGGTTTTCCCGACACGGGCTTCGCGGGTGCCCCTGGTGACCGACCCCGGTTTGGCAGCCACGGTGGCCGCGTACGAGGCCGCCTTTTGCCGGCTTGAGGCCTTCTCGTTCGCCGCACTCGCCGCTAGCGGGGGGCGCAGGACGATGCCCTCCAGGACGGAGAACCGCGCCTGGAAGGCAGCCATTTCCTGCCGCACCAGGTCCTGCACCTGGCTCTCCTGCGGCACGGGTTGGCTGTCCTCTCTGCGCCTCCTTTGAGACGCCACCTGTGGGCCGGCTCCCCGGAGCCTGGCCAGGTCTGCTCGGAGCCCCTCGTTCTCCTTTTGGAGACGCTCCGTGGTGGCAGCCAAGCGGGCGACCTCCGCCCGCAGCTTGGACATCTCGTCCGGTGGAGGCCCACCTCGGTTAGCCTCCGCTGCCGCCAGAATGGAGGCCATCGCCGCGCTTATGGCCTTGTTTTTAGAGGACGTCTTCCTCTTCAAGGCCACATCGCGGGCTGCGGCCATTGAAAAAACAAATAAAAACACTTAAATAATAAATCGAATTAAATTTAATTCAGATTTTATATATCTTTTTCTATAATAAATGGCTTTAATTTTAATATTTAGAATTATTATAATTATAGATTTTAATTTAATTTTTTTTTTATTATAAAAAATTTATTTTGTGGACCCGGCCCTCCGAATTCGCTCCTGTTCGGAGTCATCCGGCTCACCGCCGGAAGACTCCGAACCAGGAGCCCCGTGACCGACATCTCCGGGGGGTTGTCCGTCATCGACGAGCTCCTCGGCTCGCTGGCCAGCCTCGTTGGAGGCAAGCACCCTTCCCTTGCCTCCCTCTCGGCCCTTACCCCGCCAACTGGTGGGGATTTCTCGAGCCGGGGCCACCTCCTCGCTGCAGGACGAACCCCGGTCGTCCTCCGGTCTGGGCCGCTTGCGAAAGGACCTGGAGTCCCCGCTCGGTCCGAGGGAAACTCGGACCATGGGCGCCCCCGCTTACGGAGAGTCTCCAACCAGAGCTGCTGGAGGACGTGGTCGCAGCCCTCTTCCCGGCACGAGCGGAGCGTACTCCGCCGCCGATGGCTTTGCCCACAGCCGCAGAGCCTGAAGAGAACGCCAGCGTCCCAGAGGTCACACAAGCAGAGTTGAGGGCGGCCGTGATGCGGCTCCGGGCGAAGAACACTGCCCCGGGGCCCGATGGGATTCACGGTTAGCCCTCGCTCTGAAGGAGCTGGAGCCCCTACTGAGAGGACTCTACACAGCGTGCCTGGAGCAGGGCCAGCTTCCCGTTCAGTGGAAATCTGGACGTCTGGTCCTGCTCAGGAAGGTGGGGCGCCCTGCGGACTCGCCGTCCGCGTACCGGCCCATAGTGCTGCTGGACGAGGTGGGAAAGCTGTTCGAGCGTATAATCGCAGCCCGCCTCGTCAGCCACTTGTGCGGAGAGGGGCCGGACCTGGCCGAATGCCAGTTCGGGTTTCGGCACGGGCGCTCCACTATCACGGCGATATCGCGTGTGAGAGTCCTGGCGGAGGAAGCGGTGTCCCAGGGCGGGGTGATGTTGGCGGTGTCCTTGAACATCTCCAACGCCTTCAACACCCTGCCCTGGAGTTGTATTCGGGAGGCACTACGCTATCATCGAGTGCCTCCCTACCTCTGTCGCGTCATTGGGGCTTATTTGGCGGAGAGGTGTGTCACCTATCTGGGACGTGATGGCATACACCAGCACCCCATGTCGTGCGGTGTTCCGCAGGGTTCGGTCTTGGGCCCGCCGCTGTGGAACATCGGGTACGACTGGGTGCTGAGAGGCGAGCTCCAGCCGGGAGTGGACCTGACGTGTTACGCTGACGACACGCTGGTCACTGCCCGGGGGAGCTCGTACAGGGAGGCAGCGTTGCTGGCGACGGCCGCGGTCTCACAGGTGGTGAGCCGCATACGGCGCCTTGGCCTGGAGGTGGCCCTCAACAAGTCGGAGGCCATAGTTTTTCATGGCCCCCGGCGGGCGCCGCCGGCGGGATCACACATCGTGGTCGGTGGGGCCCGTATCGCTGTCGAGTCCACCATGAAATACCTGGGATTGGTGCTCGACAGCCGGTGGGATTTCGGACCCCACTTCCGACGGCTGGCGCCCAAGTTGTTGGGCGCAGCTGGGGCGCTGTCAACGCTGCTTCCCAATCTGGGGGACCCGAGCACCGTCTGTAGGCGGTTGTACGTGGGGATCGTGCGATCGATGGCCCCCGATCCCCCGAGGGGCCCCGATCTGGGCGGCTGACCTGACGGCCGGCACCATCTCTGTTCTGCGGAAGTCGCAGAGGGTGATGGCCGTCAGAGTCATCAGGGGTTATCGCACGATCTCCTACGAGGCGGCTTGCACACTGGCCGGATCTCCGTCCTGGGACCTGGAGGCAAAAGTCCTCGCGTCAATGCTTCGGTGGCGCGAGGACGCGCGGGCGCGCGGGAAGCGACTGACGCAGCGACATTTTGAGCTGCGTCCTGCGAGGTCCTGGTGGCGGAATGGCGGAACAGGCTTTCACGCCCTACCGCCGGCCTCGTCACTATCCAGGCCATCCGGCCAGTGCTCGACCTGTGGCTCGGGAGAAGGCACGGCTCCCTGTCATTTCGTGCGACACAGGTCCTCACGGGGCATGGCTGCTTCGGGAGGTTCCTGTGTCGCATGGGCAGGGAGCCGGACGCTCGGTGTCACCACTGCGTCGACTGTCGGGAGGACACGGCGCGGCATACGCTGGCAGAGTGTGCCGCTTGGGAGGAGCCGCGCCGTGCCCTCGTCTCTGTGGTAGGCAGTGATCTCTTGCTGCCGGCTGTAGTCCGTTCTATGGTCGGCGGTGAGGAGTCCTGGGACGCGGTGGTTTCCTTCTGCGAAACTGTCATCGCGCAGAAGGAAGCTGCGGAAAGGGAGAGGGAGATGTCGAGTGCGCTCCCGGCCCGCAGCAGGCGCACCGGGCGTCGGAGGAGGGCGTACGCTGCCCTCCTTCGGCCCCCCTAATTGGGTCCAGGGGCGGCGAACTTGGGTATGTCCGTTGCCCCCCATTCATCCGGACCCGAGGTGGCGGCGCGTGGTGTTCCCGTGCGCCCCTCTGACGTCGCGGGGGGAGTTAAACACCCCACTCCCCCCGCATACGAGATGTGGCCCGCAGATGCCACATCCACATCTCGTATGCGGCCGGCACCAGCCAGGGATTACGGAAGTCGCATATGTTCCTGCGATCCCCGGCGTAGGTGGAAGATGGGATGACACCAGGGTGGTTTTAGTCAGTAAGAGTGTGACAGACCCCTCCGCCCGCCCCAGGGCGGAGGACATCCATGAGGATTTCCCTCTGTAAAAAAAAAAGAAAAAAAGGACCTGGAGTCCTCCGCAGCAGCCCCTGCCCCCTCGGGTCCCGAGCTCGCCGAGCTAATGGTCGCCGAGTCGTCGGAGTCCAACTCCAGCTGCACCCGCGCGACGCTCAAGCGAGCCCTCCCTCTAAAATAGCGCGCCTCTGCTCGCGCTCTGCCCGACCGACGCTTTGCGACGCGAACTAAAATCGTACCCGATCATGTTCTCAAAGGACGGCTTGGATCGGGGGTCTCCTCGGCCTCTGTTGCCCTTGGCAGCGGTCTGGTCTCTCACTTGGGACCTTCCGGCATGAGTGGTTCTACTGGCAAAGGCCCCAAGATCATTGAGACACGCAAGCTCCACCGCGACGGCAACGTGGAGACACGTTCGGTGGGGGATGACGACGACTTGTGACGTATTCAATGTAAGCAAATGGCGCGCAAACAAGTCGTGCGGGTGCGTGTCAATGTTGCGTAGGTAGCGACGCATGATGACATGACATGAGCGATGCATTACCCCCCTCCCCACGCCGCCCCGCCGAAAGTGGACACTGTGTCTCGATCGACTCTTGCGGAATAAACCGGTTAATAAGGGTTCCTAATAACGCTCCTTTAAGGTGAAGGGATGAATGCTCTCACTGCCATTTTGTCGCTAGATGGCGACACATCCACAATTTCGAACATTTTCAATTTTTACACCTAACATAGAAAGTTTTAATAGACAACTTTATTATAGGCGCCACCTAGGGCATTAACTTGATTTTTTTAGATAATCACTATGCTTGTTAACTGCTACCATACAAAGATTACAGCAGAATAAAGATTTAGCCGCATGAATTTACTCTTTACACACACATGCAAAGTAAATAGTAGTAACTTTCGACACCACTAGATGTCGTTTTATTCAAAAATGGTTGGAAATTAAAATGTCCAGAGGACCAAATTGTTATATTCCAATCTATTTCTTATTAATATAACCTTAGCAATGATTATCATCACGCCATACTTTCGGGAAGCTGAGCAGCTAAAAACCTTGACATAAATAAGGTCGGCTATTTGAAACAGTTATCAACCGTACAAACAGACTGTCGGTTTAGAGACTGCCTTTCATTAGGCTTGGTGTGGGTTCAAATCTCAATAGTTGTATTTATTTTTGATTTTTTTTTTTATCTTTCTTTATCCTTACCAAACCTAATATTTTCAAATATTAATAATAATATAATTATTGGTCTATGCATATTTTTGTTTCTAGGCTCGATATCCTATCGGATTTGGTGGTGAAAAGGTATCCCTTTTCACCATAACAAATTATTCAGATAAATTATTTTGGGTAATAAACATTGCATGTTACGCTCTAACATCGCAATCAGTAAACATGGGCTCGGCGTACGACTATGCACCGAAACTCACACATCTGTGTCTGTGATCAGTGTCATCACAGTCGCAACCTACTGTTACCGATAGACAAGGATAGAGATAGGAGACGGCGCTGTCGTGCGAGCGAAATCGCGTTAGCTGCCGAATGTTTACGATTATGAATGACATGGCAAGTGGTAGCGTTAGCAAATAAAATAAAAAAACATTAATTATTTTGAGGTACTTAAAAAAAGAAATATTGATCGCTTGATCGCGCAAGGTTACTAAAGCTTTACTTCTGCCTTTGTTTTCGGATAGCAACAAGCCACTTTTGTCTCCTTAATTCATCTTTAGGAAACCTGAATAAAAAAGAGCCTTAAGTATCACCATTATGCATTTATGTATAAATAAATAAAGAATATGGCTGCACATGACGTGCAGTTTGGGAGTTACGAGGAAGCCTTGAAATCATAACCGTTTGCTTTGTCACAGTCGCGTAATAAAGATAACTAAATATAGTGAAGTAGTGATTCTGCACTAACAATTAGGTACTAAAAACTAGACTTTGTCTTATAAAAACATTTTTTTTAAAATAAGTACCTATTGCGTAAAACATAACTGTTATCAATTATCAATAAAATCGACTTGAATTTAAATAATCATGGTTGGTAAAACAATAATAATAAAAAACTATTAATATGTTTGAAGAAATTTGTGATGCTAACCTTACGCAACCTCGGTCTGGTACTAGTCGTCGCGCGCGTTGTTTACAAAATCTCTCAACAACTCGCGAATTGTGCGTATCGTGTCTCTCACGCATGTTTTTAATATCTATCTCGCTCTCACAAACATGGCGAAGCAAACGATAAAATATTTTTGTTATTTTCAACAAATTAACATTTTTGGCTGTATTTACGAGTGGTGTGTCTTATTTTTATTCCAAGTATTATTAAAACACTGTTGAGCTGCAAAGATTAAAGATTTTATTACAGATTTTTTGTTTCCTATGTTTAGGTAGGTACTACTTGATATAGAAAGTCAAGTGATTTTTTTTCAAGTCTATACAGTGAAGGTAGTTCAATTTACACGATAATTAGTAATAAGTACTACTAATTAATAACAATTTACGAGATACTGATAAAAGCTAACATGTGGGTAGAACTAGGTAAGTATATTTATTCATAGTACCTAAACAAAAAATCTCTAATAAAATTCTTTGCCTTAAAAATCTAGAAAAAATATAGGTATGTTTAGGTATCAAATAGGTACTAAATTTTTGTAAAGGCGAATTGAAATTTTTGAGCCCTTACGTGGAGATCCTAAATGTCGGCAGTCCATCCTGACATCAGAATGACTCCCCATTTTTTAAATTAATTTTCTCAGTTATTAATTAGGTACCAATTATTTAAACAAAGGTATCAAATAGTAGCAAATAGGTATTAGATTTTAGTAATATTTTTAAGCTGATCAGTCATTTTGGCCAGTCATTCTGAAGGTCACATCAATGATTTTCCGTGCGCGACTGAGTGCCAACTACGGGCAATCACTTAGTTGAGTAGGACCACTTGCTGTGACTAAGTCCCGTATCTAATGGTAATAAATATATTGGTATATTGTACCTACACAGGTTGTTGTAATGTGACTGAACCTAAATAGTACCTAACGTGTAAATAAATTGTGACGTGTAGGTACTAAATAAATAAAAGATTATTTATGCAATTATTCGTCGCGATCTAAGAATGTTTTCTTTAGGTGATACAGTCGTAACATTCAGTGATTAGTGTGATTACTGGCGTTCTTTGGTGGAATGGTTTTAGATGGCAAAGCAAAGGGTTGTTATCAGCTTAGAATATCGTGGTATTAGTTGGTTAGAGTAGGTACCTACCTATGTAAGTACTCGTATGTGTCACCGGATAATTCCAAACATCGTAAGATTGTAATAAATGTTGTTTATGTTTTAGACTATAATCTATGATTATGTTGAGAACAGATAATGGATTGTGGAGGTCTGGTAGGCAGCCGCACCACGTAAAATACTGGTATTCAGCTGAATCCGGTTTGACTGGAAGCCAACCCCAGTAGGTATAGTTGGGAAAGGGCTAGACCTCAGACCAACAAAAAAAGGTAGACAGCGCACTGCGAATATCAAAAGTGAAGCCATCATTTTATCTATGTGTGTCTCGAAGGGTTGCCACTTTTTATTTTTTTTCCTTATAACTTGGGAAATAATATTTTATGGGTTAGCTAATATTGTCAAGTCAGCACAACTAAGATATTGTTAAGTATGGTATTGTAACTTATTTTTTTTAAAAGAGACATAGGTACCAAAAAAAATTATATCACACATACCTACTTAAGTAGGTATGTGACATTCAATTATAAGTTATAAAAGGTTGTCGAAGCGAACATATTCGAACATATTCGTAGAACATTCGTAGAACATATTCGTAGGTATGAGTAATTATGTAAATTGTTTTGAAATAAAAGAGGTAATTGTACTTTCAATCAACTTTATTAAATTCTTAAATACCACCACAAAAAAATCACTGACTAAAAAAAAGTAGGTATTGTACTGTTTTCTCGCAAATGTATTGAAAAACATCAAATCTAAAATATTAATTTAGTACATTAAAAAAAAAGAAAATAGGAATATAACTCGAAGAAAGAAATCATTAAAGTTTGCTTAATCGAATGGGGAAATTTTAAATCACATTATGGCAGCCCTCGCACTTAATGTCACTGCTTTCGTTTGTTGACGTTTTTGTTCCAAGTAAACATAGTTAATTTATAATAAAAACGATGTTATTTAAAGTACTTACAAGTGAAAAGTGATTCCGTGAGACTTTTTATGTGTTTAGCTATTGTTTTTACAAATTTTTACTACACAGGGAAGGCATCATTATATTTTTCTATTAATGTTTTCTAGACGATGGCTCGTGACGTCCTAAGAGCGATGAGCATGGTTTTAGTGTAGGTGTGTGCGTGAGCTTGTGTATTTATTTGAAGGAGCACGGTTTTGTGGCTTCGCTTTCGATGTTCGCGGTGCGCTGTCTACCTTTTTTTGTTGGTCTGAGGGCTAGACAGATGATGTGTTGAGAAGAGATAATTTCGAATACACTGAATCACACCCAAATTCAATAGTTTACAATACTTGTCTTATCTAGAAGAAATTATAAGTAAGTAGGTACTTGTAAATATACAATCTTACGCGACTTATAATATTACAATCATGCGACACAAATGCAAAAAAATACATCATCTGTGAAAATGTCAAATGTGTAGCTATCACGGTCCGTGAAATACAGTCTGGTGACAGACAGAGAGACGGACAGACAGACAGACGGACCGACAGACGGACGACCATTGCGTAGGTAGCTAGGAAAAAAATAGGTAAGTTTGCCTACGCTGATCGCCTGATTTAGGTATAGGTACCCTAAGTATACCTACATGAACTTCTTTTCTCTGATTTGATTCAACCCAAACCAATGAATTAGTAGTTAACCGTGTCAGAAAATGTTTTATCAGTACCTACTTACATACAGTGGAAAGATTTTTAAATCTTTAGGTAGGTAGGCACTATTTATTTAAAGTAGATAAGTAATACAACAATAACATTAGTATTGTATCTGTGTGAACCAAAGGCAGATCGCAGATAATTGTTTTCACTTTCTAGCATTATTTCTCATTCCCTAAAAAAAAACATTTCATCAATCATAAAATGTAAAATCCGCGGGCAAACCCGCGCGCCGGCGCTAACTTGCTAGAAACACAATTTTGACACACAATCACGCATGGACTGGAACAATTTGGCAACACGCGTTGTTGCCAAATTGCGTCTTGAATGGCAACGTCACATCGCCGCGCCCGTCACTCGACAACCTTGGCGCTTGTTCGAATTTTCGAACAGCGCCATCTACTTAAAATGTTCACCGCACGTAAACTCGTAACACAACAGCAATGAACTTTTTCTCGGTGGTTCTATAAATTTCTGTCAGATGGCGCGATTCAGGTCACTCACACATGTAAAGATTTTTCGTTTTTTATTGGGTCTAATTCTCATAGAAAGACTGTTTTTTTTCTAAAATTTGGGCGACACGCGATCACAATACATTATAAAGTCTCATTATACTTGCTTTTATTCTGCAGAAACTGTTTATTTACGGAGATTATAGCTCCTGAAAAATGTATGGCGAGGTCTCTTTAGGGATCCCCCTTAACGTTTCGACTCCGAACGATAAAACCGGTTATAACCTTTAATAACTGGTTATTTTTAAACCGGTTCCAAGCCTTGCTTGACTCTACTAGTTCTGCTACTCGATACTAGATGGCGCTAGTAGTAACTTTTAACGTTATGTACCCGGCATTAATTCTGGCGCGCAACATTACTATACACAATTACAAGACGTAATATACACTAAATATCTGGTTAACTGAAATTTTGAATTTCGACATTTTTCTGCTGCGACTACGCATACAACTATATACCAATACGTAGTAGTAGTAATATAGTTAAGTATACCTACCTTTACGATAGTAGTAGCGTTGGCCCACAACATAGCAGCAATGTAGGCCTGCGTCATAGCAGCAGCATGGCTCCGCGCCTTAAAGCAGAAGTGTAGGCCCGTTCGTAGCGGAATCATAGGTCTACCTATTCGTTCTCATGTTATGTACATAGCACGGCACTTACATGGCACGCGTAGGTATGTACGAGTAAAAATTACAATACACTGCCTACCCCTTCAGGGGAAACAAGCGCCATATTCTGTAGGTTAAGAAGAATACCTAATTGCGGACAATTAATGACGCACATACCTTGTTACAGGATTTAATTGGATAAGCTGACCTGTGACCTGTTTGTATCGGACACGTTTTAGTACACTTTCGGCGCTTCATCATAACTACCTATTGATATGAGTTTCGTGTAAAAATTACTTAGCCAAAATAATAGCTACCTTCATACCTACCCATTGTAAAATAGAGATTTCCCTCCTTGCATTTTGTGGTCAGTCGCACCTATTAAGGTCATCTTACAAAGTACACACATCTTTCATGGGGTACTGTTTTGAATGTTACAACAAAATACCTTGTGACGTATTAGAATTAAAGGAAATAAATTTTAAAACGTATGTAAAAAGCACACTTTGTAAACAAGCATATTACAAGTTGGAGGATTACATTCAAGATAAGAATGCTTGGAAACATGCTGGTCCTGCTCCATAGGACAATCAAGGGTGTAGTGTAGGCAAAATCAAACTGGTCAATTTATGTATTTTTTATTTTTACTTTTATTACTTTACTACTTTTATTTTTTTACTTTCTTATTCTTCTCCATAAGAATCTACCCTTGCGAACAGACAGTAGAGTCACTTTATATTATTTTAAATGTAAATGATGACGTTCAAAAGTGCCGTTTAATGGCCTAATTGAAATAAACGTTTTGACTTTGACTTTGACTTACCAGCCAACCAGAGTAAACTGAATTGATTTGTAGTATTTCAGAATTTTAGATTTTCTAAATACGTACCTTAAAGTAATACATGCTTGGTTATCAGGTAAACGTAATTGTCCATATTAGTACATTTAGTACCTATGCACTTGTTTTAATAAATAACCATTTATTATGACACATAATAATGTGACAATAAACACGGAAATAACTTCAAAATTTGGTTAGCTACAACAGCCAAGTGACAAGTGATTTTGATAGTATTTGGTCGTATTACTTTTCCTGCTACCAGGGTTTCATTCAAAGCTATCTACGTAATAGGCAGAATGATAACTACCTATCGGGGTGTGACCATGCCACCATAGCCATGCCAGTAGGTATATGTATAGTTAATGTAGGGAGTGTACCTACCTAAATTAAAACCTTTCAATGCAGCTCGTATCACACAATCATTCTGACCTTGATCTGGCTTGACCGTTAAGGACCGAGGTAGGACCACATGATATTATTATACCAAACATCCACATTGACCTTTGTACCTGAACTTCAATATTAGCATCCGTTCTGGATATTTGTGATTTACGAGCGTCAATCCTATCAGTTATTATAATTTACGATTCTCGGCTTCCTGTCAGGATGTGACAATACATTGCCGTCTATCGCATATCGTCTGCGTTTTATGGTTGCAAAGAGGATCCAACATTATTAGATATAGTTATGTCTATAGATGGTAACTTTATAATCGACATACATGACATATAAAATAAACTAATTACATTTTCATTTTAACACAGGCTTCATTGACACTTTGAGACCTATAGAGCAATTGAAGCCGACTACTAAGAAGCGTTTAAGCCCGTTACCATAGAGCTTTGCAAAAATAAGTTCTACAAGGTGTGTAATTAAAACACAGATTTAATTGTAAATAATAATTTAATGAACACTAGTATACATTATAATATCACAATTGGAGTGGCAGTGGCTTGAATGCCGCCGTGACGTCGTCAGGCGTTAAGTCGTCTACCGACGCTGTACAGGGTTGCATCCCTAGATGAAAACTCGAGTGGTGTGTTCAACACTGTCACGCTGTGCTATCTCTTGCGGCGGCGCGTGCGGGACGCCTGCGATGAGCGCGAGCTCCACTCCAGGCTGAGGTCGCTGGACGAGGGCGGCGTCTCCGGGAACTGCGCGTGCGACGTCCACCGGCACGAGTCACACGCTGACTTCGGCGTCTCCGGCACCTTCCCCGGCTTGCCACTTGGACTGTACGACTCCAGGATATGCTTGTAGGCACACTCCGAAGGCTCTGGGCACCTGCCCCGCGCGGCACTCAGACGAGTCCGCACACAAGCGGTGCAGTAACCACAACTGTCTTCGCTAAGAGCACTGCGAACCATTTTGAGTAACGTGTGAATACGTTGCGCACTGAGAGGACTGAAGCCGGTTGTCAGAGAGCGATGATATTTATGCGCCGCCGGGCGTCGCGCACGCGCCTGCCGATAACCCCGGCTCTGCGCGGCGCCAGCTGCCGACCGCGCTAACTAGCAACTGCGGCACTGACATAAAAATATCCCTTAACTTTATAATTACCTACCTACAGTCATGTAATCAAATACTGTAATGATTGGTCAGTGGTTACGTATCTCTGCTATTGCTATGTAAAACAAATTGTGTAAAAAATATTTATGATTGTAATATTTTCATAACCTTTGTCAGTTTAATTGTAGGTACCTGTAATATTGAGTTACCTGCTTCAAATTTTGGATAACAAATTAAGAACTTTATTTCTCAGCTCATTAGCTAACAAGGTCGTAAATTCAAGTGAATTATCATTGCCTACTTAGGTTGGTTTGGTTAAGGGTGTTAGGTAGTCTAGGCTAAGGGAAACTAAAAAAGATCGTCCATAATTCCTATTACCTACACCATACCTACATAGGACACCAAATAAACTCATGTTTAACAAAAGATATAGCATACAAACAACAGAGGAAGAGAGGGATCAGTCAGGACTAAATGAAGTACGCGTCTACACAGACGGCTCAAAAACTTCACAGGGTTCAGGGGCTGGCGTACACTCCCTAGACCTCAACATTAACTTTCACTTACCACTAGGCGAACACAGCTCGATATTCCAATGTGAGTGTGTCGCCCTAACACTAGCCGCAACAGCCGTAAAGCGTCTAGAGATACACAACTACGCAATTAGATTCATATCTGACAGCCTAGCTGTGCTCAAAGCCCTAGAGAACAAAGTAACCAACAGTAAACTAATTTTTGAGTGTCACCTCGCCCTGGAGAGTATATCACTGTCTAACAGGATCAAGGACACAGTGGATCCCTAGGCAATGATGCCGCTGACGAACTTGCGAAGAGAGGTTCCGAGATGGTAGTGTTAGGCCCTTACCCACTCCTTCCCCTACCTTTCTCGCAGTTTCGTACATGGATTCGCCAGAGATCAACCGAACTCCAAAATAACAAATGGTCACCTGCCACAGACTGCAGGCAGTCAAAAATGGCAATGCCAAGTCTACATTCGCGATTAACAAAACGACTACTCAGCCTAAGTAGAAATGACCTCAGAACAATAATAGGGACAATTACGGGCCATTGCCCCCTAAACAAACATCTTTATAACATAGGCGCCACGGACAGCCCACTATGCAGGGGCTGTTTTGACGCCGAAGAATCAGCCGCCCACGTCATCCTGGAATGCGAGGCTGTGGCTACCCAACGTGAACAAATCCTCGGAACGGTGAGGTCGCTCCGCGAAGCCTGTGAAGCTCCCAGGAAACTTCTGTGCTTCTGGGCGGAGTTAGGCTGGCTAACTTAGCCAGAAAACCTACGCACATCGGACCGAATGAGAGTCTAAGTGCGGATAAAAGAGTCCCTACTCTACTCTACTCCTATTACCTACAAACGGATCAACATCCTATTCTCTTTCCTCGACACATTTAACGATTTGATTATTTTAGGAACTTAAGAGCATTTACGCGGTACGGCTTTTCATACAAACTTTCAAATCATAATTCTTCAAAATGAATGAACCGATTTTAACTTGGTATGCAAACGCTAGATATCCAGGTCTAAATAGTTATCAGAAAACATTTTTGAAAAAGATTTCAGAGGGAGAGACAGAGTGATTTTAAGTTTTCTATAGAAAGTGAAAAATCACTATATCCTTCCCCCTGAACTGTTTTTCAAAAATCTTTTCTGATAACTATTTAGACCTGGATCTCTAGCGTATGCATACCAAGTTTCGTTAAAATCGGTTCATTCATTTTGAAGAATAAGGACTTGAAAGTTTGTATGAAATGACATACGGCGTACACGCTCTTAAGTATATTTTTCGTTAGCGTCTAGATGCGGTTTAATCATTCATCATCAATATCCATCATTCAGCACATCACACAGGGAGATGAAGCAGGAAACCTCTACCTACGTACCAAAGTATTTTAAGTTACCTACTGTGAATATACCTACATAATCTACCTAGGTAAGTACGTATCTGCTCTGAGTCTGACGAATGTGGCGTGTGCGTGTTACACTCGTAGTAAATTATCTTGGAATAGGTACCTAGTAGGTAGGTATAATAATATAATAATCAGGAGATATTTTACGAGTTACTGTTGGACATGGCTACAAACGGGGAGATAATGCACCTAGTATCAAAGCCGACGACGTAGAAGACTTCTATCTGTAGGTAGGTATGTGGATCTTTTATGAGAAAAGTAAGGATACCTACTATCGAATCACGCTGAGAACACATTAAATCCTCATTTATTTATTGCTAAGAGAAAATTATTAACATTATATAAAACAACCAGAGGTGTACCTGAATTAAATGTAGGTAAGTACCTTATTTTGCAACTAAACCAATAATTTGAATAGAACAATTTTATTACTAACGTATTAAAATTAACATATCGATCAGTAGACATAGGTAGAACACTAGGTAGGATTATTATAGCATATTCTAGATAAAGGCAGCTGCTCTACATCTCTGCCGGTTATTACCAGCCCGCCATACTCGTTATGGATCGTATTGCATTGATGCGATATGTAAATAAATTATCTCTATTTACAATTAAATTGGGCGACGTGTGATGTATGAATTCTAATTCAAGCATAAAGAGGACACTATCAACAAACTGCACTATAGATACCATATTAAATTTATAATACGAACAAGTCCATTCAATAGTCCAAGAAACCTCGACTGACTTCGTCGATGCTGGCCATAGCCCACCTCTTGTCTTGCGCCGCATATATATCACCAGTACATGCGAGGACCCACGGCTGGGCAGTATTTGAATTACTTGTAATTGAAATCGAAATACAAATACGTATTTGGTATATTTATGTATTTCAATTGCTTTTTAAAAATGTGGTTTGTAATTGGTATTTCAAATACCTGACGCTGAGGTAGTTTGTAGTTAGTACTTATTTCAAATACGGACAGTGGGGGCACTTTGGAACACGGGGTACCTACAACAATGAAACAAGGGCGATCATCATTCGAATTTGCGCACTGTCGCATTTGCCAATTACAGCGCCTCTTGTGCCACGTGTTGACGCAATGGAAATAGGCCAACAGAGTTTTTAGATGAAAATAATTGTTTTAAGCTGTAAAATGTTGAAATTTTGTATTGGAAAACTTTCGTTATTGCAGGAAAAAGAGTAATAGCAGGTTAATGATATTTTTGGGATTAAATATAATGACCACCATAAAATGCTTTGATACCCTTAGTTCTTTTACCAAAAATATATATTTGACACCAGAAAAATGAAGTCTAAAATTACAATAGTACTAGCTATTTTAGTCACGACTGCACCTCAAATTGTATTCGAACACCAAATGTAGTAAATGGTCACCAAATCTTAGCGAGCAAATTAATGCGCTATTTCGCCTAAATAAACTACTGTGATTGCCATAAAATGTATGCTTGGGGTTACAAACTGGATAAAATAGGTTAGGTTAGGTTAGAATTGTGACCAACCGCGCGCGAGCCGAGCGAGCGAAGCGAGCGGTGCCGCGGCAGCGGCCGGCGAGCGCTACTTCTCGAATATTTTTTTGGAAAAAGTTATTTATTTCACACTTTTTTAACTCCAAACACCAAACAATAGCTGCCAATAAAAAAGGAAAGAAAGCTTATAAATTAAAATAAAGCTTTATATTTACTTAAAAGTTTTGGATTAACAATGATTTGTTTGACATTAGTTTGCTTAAACAGGATAGCAAGATGTAAAAACTTTGATTTTAAATTTACATTAAAATGCTGGTATGATTTTGGTAATCATTTACTACTTTTGGGTTAACAATGATTTATTTGGAGTCATTTTGCTTAAATAGGATAGCGAGACGTTAAAATTTTGGTTATAATTTTAAATTAAAATGCGTGTTTAATTTTGGTTATCATTTACTATTTTTGTCTCCTAAATGTTACTATATCTGGTGGTAAGTTAAACATAAGCCGATATTTTTTGCATAGATCTTAATTATTAAATCTATTAAATACAATTAAGTGTGCAGTGGAAAACATAACCGACTATTTTTAAATTCGTGTTCGAAATTTCCGATGCCCTATGGGGTACAATGGAACGGGGTTCTATGGAACAATTTTAAACAATCCATTGTGTGAAAACAACGATTTATTTGTTATTTGCGCCAGTGTGCAAAAATTGGTAACAGCTTCTATTTCCCACATATATAATAACGGAGTATCAGGATGGGCAGTCACGGCGTAGACGCAAACTTACTACCCTATTCGGGGTTACCCACAAAGCGTTTTGGGAATACATTCATTGTGCGTACCGCTAAGGAGTGGAATTCCCTGCCGGAGTCTGTGTTTCCTGATAGCTACAACCTGAGAGTCTTTAAGTCAAGAGTGAATAGGTTACTTCTAGGCAAGCGTGCTCCATCTTCGACCACATCGTCGCTTACCATCAGGTGAGATAGTGGTCAAGCGCGCCTATCAATAATAAAAAAACACCATAATTATTATTATATTTTCGACCAATTGAAATAAATCACCATTTTAATATTGAATTTAACAATAATTACTGTTCAACAAAATAACACAATCAGTCTCTCATCTTAAATCTTGGCTTAACTTTTAATTTAGCTGCGCGCCGTCACGGCCGTCCTGCATCTACACACGTCCTCGTGTGTATTGCTCTCATCTTCACTTTCGACGGACAAACAGAAAGACACAATGATTAACATTATTCTCCACTCGGTCACCCTGTCCCATATTTAAAGCAATACTTATAATCTGATTTTTTATCATTTTCAATACAAGTGATAACCAAATATCTCAGATAACACATCGAATCTTACATAGTACTCAGTGCCACCACAGCAAGTCAGTGCCAACCAAGCTGCTCGAAGTCATTTAATTTGGTTGGTGCCACACAGGCTCGTCAATACCACACAGGCACGTCAATGGCACACAGGCAAGTAAATATCACACAGGCTTGTCAATGACACACAGGCTAGTCAATGCCACACAGGCCAGTCAATGTCATACAAGCCAGTCAACACCACACACTCTAGTCAATGCCACACAGGTCAGTCAATGCTATTCAGGGCAATGCTATTGCCACACAGGCTGGCGCCACACAGGCTATTGCCACACAGGCTGGTGCCACACAGGCTATTGCCACACAGGCTATTGCCACACAGGCTATTGCCACACAGGCTATTGCCACACAGGCTATTGCCACACAGGCTATTGCCACACAGGCTATTGCCACACAGGCTATTGCCACACAGGCTATTGCCACGCAAGCTCTTGCCACACAGGCTGATGCCGCATAGGCTTGTGCCACATAGGCTGGTGCCACACAGGCTTGTGCCACATAGGCTGGTGCCACACAGGCTTTTGCCACACAGGCTCTTGTGACCAATGGTTAATATTAGCAGAGGCCTTCACAGTAAACAAGTAAATCCAGCTGCACAACTCACCTACGCCGTTATCGGCACATTCTGACTCTACACTATTAGTAGGCCTTCAAACCTATGTACATTCAACTCCAATGGAACGTAGCAATCTGGCATAGGTCGTATTCGATCATGTGCATACTTATAGGTCTAGTATTAGAGCCATCAGTAAATGCCTATCGCCACGTTTTACTCATGAGGTGCGGTCAGACCGATTGGCACCACCTGAGGTGCGTTCAAGAGCTTCGAGTATGAGTAGACAAGCTATTCTTAACAAGGTTTCGTTTCATTATCATTGTCTTCGACTAAGACATCTAATACGCGACAATACTTGGTGATCAGGAATCTTCCTCAATCTTGCACAATCATTAAGAGTTAAGCGCCTTTAGTCGGTATCTATCTAGGTAAATAAGGTAAACCTTTGATGATCCTGCGATGATCCTTAAATGGACAATTTAATTCAAGATTTTACGTACCTAATCTGGTTTCACTCATAATCTTCTAATAACACGAAATCTTTAATGGAAAACTTAATTTTTAGCTGCTTCTGTACAATCAAATTGAGCTTTACCTTATACCACGCATCGTTTTAAACCCTGTAATGAAATCTCACGGACCTCATCTAATCGACTCTAGTACCTACATAACTAAACATCAATTATAGGTCTCGCAGTTTCTTAAATCAAACGCACTACAGATGAAGCCGAACATCAACATTTTTGACGCATTATTTGCTGTCGTTGAATTCTACGGCAATTGTCTACAAACTAGTGTTGGTCAGTCAGTTAGCCGTTTGAGAGTTCAAGAGTGGCTGTATATGAGCTAATTGAAACAAATGCGGTTTGATTCCAGATTCGCTACTATTCGTGATTACCAAATCCAAAAACCAGTAAAGGTCACCAAACTCACAATAATTTGAATAAAGAAAATCAAAAACCAGGTATCTCATCACAGTCAACAGCTATCATATCATAGCTCAACACAACACAATTACTACACTTGCTCTTCCCCATGGAAATAATATAAAGTAAGTTTTATTTTGTACGACAAAGAGCTACTGCAACCCTGTTACAGACTCCTTCGTCTATATCACTGGGATACGCTACGATACTCTAGTAGTCAGTGACACGCAGAACTCAGAACCTGTTCACATAAACTAAATTGCCACTAACTCATCATCTACTTCACAACGTCTATTGGTACTTTGCCTCGGGTGTCTTCTTCTCCATAAAGTCTTTTTTTTTTTTTTTAAACATGCCGACCGATAAGCTATGCACAACGGAGCTTTCAAAAAGATACTAGGCCTGACAATGTTTGCGTTAAACGTTCATGTGATGGAGTAGTGTTCACGAATTACTCTACGTTAATCTACGAACATCACGGTCATAACTGCACTGTTCAATTTGAATTAATCAATCTTATTTTAATCTCACCCGTATTAACTCACATACCGGGTCGGCAAACCAGTAGTGAGAATGGGTCAGTGGGTCGTCTTAGGGGCTATTTAGACATTTTTATAGCACGATTTCTCTATACCTGTAAACCTTTAATCATTGTCATTAAAATCAAGTTGCTGTTCATGATTGTTTACTACAGAAATAACTAACTGTTGGAAAACGTACGTAAATGTAAACGTATGTACTATTACCGCCAATGGGAAAACTAAGTACTCGCTTTGTATTAAGTATGTCAAAAAACCTTGCACTATCAAACCAACCACTGAATACATATGAAGAATTCGGAAGCTTTTAAACTCATAATACAAATAAAATGGGAGCGACTCACCCAGTTCCAGACAGCTTTGAACGCTCTTACACCCCGCGGGTGTTGACAAGATGCTCGGCTATTGCAGTCTGTAAACTGGTTGCTGACCTTTGGTCTGTCACGCTCAGAACTGCTCCACCGTGATACGATATCTGAAAACTGATAAACACTACGAGAGTACAAGTCCTGTCAAAGCTGTGGCTGAAAATAGAGCTTTCAGGTAGTAGTAGAACGTAGTAGCCACCTTATCAAAGTCAATAAATCGAAAACGAAACAAAACATTGGCACAAGAAAAGAGGCCCACGCCCAGCAGTGGGCAAAGTCCGGGCAATGGAAGGTGATGATAAATCAAAACATGGCTTTTGCAATTATCACAGTTTTCAGAAAAAGCGTTAGGTGGGTACGGTTTTAAGACTATAGCGCTTTATTGTCCCATGGAAGTATTTACGCCACTATAGTCACAACAACAATAACACTAAACACTTAAGTCTATTACTCAAATAGCGATAGCAAAATAATATCGCTTCATCAGCATTATATAAAGCATCGCTTAACCAGTCAACACCAAAGCGACTACACTAAAACGATAGCCAACACGACAATAACAGCCTCACTTTAGCGTAGAGCAATAAAACGACAAGTCAACTATCAAATATCAATAATCGTCAATCATGAGACCGTAACCCTCTGTGAGTCAGTCTCCACAACATAAAGATGTTCACCCGTAAACAAACAGAAAAATGTTAACTAACTAGCACCTCAGCTCCACAGCAATAACTAAACGAAAATGGCTCACCAGATTGTCGTGAATATCCCCACACACTTCTCCTTGACCTGGCCAGTTGCTGTGAAGATGCTTGCCTCCGTTCCAGACTGGTTTTCCATTGTTCAGGTTGATGAGGGTAGTCTCATAAAACTCGACACGAAGAAATCTTGACCTCGTAATTTTCCTTGAATTTGTCCTACGTTAAACCCAGATAGGTTATCTACGACAGGCATGAAGGCACGAAGGTTTTCAGCGCCTTACAAATGGTCAAAAATAAGCTGCACTGCACAATACTGCATCCTCGACGCAACATACCACCGTGATACGAGTACCGCACTATGATCGGGCGTCAAACTTGGGTTTATCGGATCGAATTTCAGGGCACTTCACGGCACACATTGAGTTTTTAACGTCTGGAACTCTGGATTAACATACGCGTTTCAAAAACTAACCGCAATTTTCACTATCGCTGTCACCATGTGTTTTGCATTTCAAAACGTAACGCCTCGTATTTCACTAGCGATGTCACGAATTTCCTTGTGGGCCATGTGAGTTACATCCCACGCCTGATAACGGAGTATGAGGATGGGCAGCGGAGCGGTCTTTGTGATAGTCATCCATCATGGGCGTGTTATAGAAGAAACGTTGAAATAATAGCACGTTTGTGATTCATAACAATCACTCGTTTTATTCGATTACATTTGCAAACAAAATATACGGTAAAACACAAGATGAAACTAGATTATGACTATTATGAGCCAATAGGTTAGCACGCGTGCACTTCGTACGCTGTCTGTCAATAGAATGCCAGCTGTCACGCACGGCGTAGACGCAAACTTGCTATCCTATTCGTGGTTACCCGCTCATATTTTATAAATCACCATAATTATATTTTCGACGAATTGAAATAAATCACCATTTTAATATTTAATTTAACAATAATTACTGTTCAACCAAATAACACAATCAGTCTCTCATCTTAAATCTTGGCTTAACTTTTAATTTAGCTGCGCGCCGTCATATACACTTCTGGACACATCTATTGGCCCACCTTGTATTTTCAGTTTCGTTTGGTCCTAGCTAAAATTTTATATTAGGTCGAGCAAAAAGTTTTTATGCAGTTTTGAACCTGGCACATTCACAATTTCATTCAATAGTCTTTTTTTGAATTTCGAACACAGAATTTAAAGAAACAAAAGACAATTTGGAGCCTGTTTGTTGATATCAAACAATCGAATATTAAGGAAACTTGGTTTTATTGGTTTACTTGGATTTAATTCTTGAAAAAGTGATTGATATCTTTGGTTTTGCAACAAACATTACTTATTCTTAACATTAAGGTGAGGTTCTATCAATAATCTATGGATACTTCACCTGAAGTCGCCGCCCAAGCTGTGGCACTTATTCAGGCCGGACACAGCCAAAGAAACGTGAGTGCTCAACTTAATTTAAGTCGATCTGCGGTCCGAAATGTTTATCGGAGGTACCTAGAGACTGGCGGCTTTGTTCGTCGCCAAGGAAGGCCACGATCTCGGGTCGCAACTGAAAGGCAGGATCGATTCATCGTGACGACCAGCTTGAGAAATCGTCACCTTACCTCCATTGAGATACAAAACCAACTTCGCGACTTCCACGGAGTATCTGTGAGCGCTCGAACTGTTCGGAGAAGGTTAAAAGAACGCGATATGGTACCACACAAGCCAGCTAATAGGCCCAAACTAACGCGAGCCCACCGAACAGCGCGCCTTCATTTCGCACGCAGTCATTTAAATTGGACACAGCAAGATTGGAGCCGTGTACTCTTTTCTGATGAGTCTAAAATTGTGTTACATGGCAATGATGGAAGGAAGAAGGTCTACCGACGTAAGGGAGAGCGTTTCGCACAATGCTGCTTTGAAGAGAGGGTTGCTTATGGCGGTGGCTCATGGACTGTCTGGGGCGGTATATCCGCGAGCGGCAAAACTCAACTTGAGGTTGTTACACGACCACGGCTGCCAACATTAAATGCTGAAAGGTACATTCGTGAGTGCTTAGAACCTCACGTGATACCATACGCGGACTATGTGGGCCCAAATTTCCTTTTTATGCATGATAATGCAAGAGCCCATGCGGCCGGCATCGTCAGGGAATATCTTCGGGATGTGAACATCACAGTTATGGACTGGCCAGCCAGAAGCCCAGACATGAACCCCATTGAGCACATGTGGGACGAGCTAAAAAGACGTGTTAGGGCTCGTCAGCCAGTTGCCCAGACGATGCAGGAGTCGAAAACTGCCATAGAAGAGGAATGGGAGATGATCCCTCAAAATTTCATAGAGCGGTTGATAAACTCTATGCCTAATCGTATGAGAGCTGTGGTAGATGCCCATGGAGGCAACACGCGTTATTAAATTAAACCTTTATTTGATAAAACATGTTTTTTATTCAAAAATCAATTGCCTTTTACAAGGCGCATATCCGACTTGTTAGGCGTAGCTCCATGTCGTATGGTATTCTGAATTCAAATTTAAAACAATACGATCGAAAAAGATGGTAAAATGCATCAGGTTTAAAACTGCATCAACAGTTTTTGTTCAATCTAGCAATCATATTTCGGTAGGGGCCATCGAAACCTAAACTCTAAGGTGGGCCAATAGATGTGTCCAGAAGTGTACTTAAAACTGGTGCTACAGAGTCCAAGCTTGGCAAGACAAAGCGCCTAATATTTTCCCAAAATGATACTGAGGCTCAATAGCATTTTGGTAAAATATTTGGCGCCGTATAACCTTGGTTAATTTATAATTTCACAATTTATTAGTCTTATTCCAATGTACCCCAGATACTGATTCACTGTACCCCAGACCGGGGCACGTTGGAACAAAGGAGGTATTGTGCAAAAAAAAATCTTTAAGTTAAAGGTAAATTTTTGATCTCGTTTTTGTAGCCAATCGATAGTTTATGAACCATTATTGTATGTTCAAGACAAAAATTATGAAAATATAAAACACAGAATTTGCTAAAAATAGAATTAGGCAAACTAATTAATGGGTGCGTTCTGAAAAAAAACAGCGCTCGATAGCTTTTGTAAGCAAAAAGGCTAAGCTAACGTTACACCTGACTGTATTTTGTATTTTAAATAAAAATATTTAAAATCCCAAGTAAGTACTGTATTTATTATTTTTTTTTTTTTTTACCACAAGATATACTTTTATTAATTTTAAATCAACTACTTAAACACATAAATCTTATAGATACCTACTAAATACAAACTAGTACAAAATATACAAGCGGAGTAAAAAGGGGGAAGGGAAGAACTCATAGGGCGTCGGAAAAATTCGTCCACCTCGCTGTCAACGGGAAAAGTTAACACGGAAACACTGGCCGCATTGCCACGTTGAATGGCAATGCTGATTCGTTGGCCAAAGAAAAGGCCAGCCCTCTGGTCACGTGAAGAGTCGACTAACTGCTTGCTGATGAGATTTTCTTGCTGATTTCACGAAAAACTCGATAAACACTCGGACCCCATGGCCCTAGTGTTTCAACCTCATCTATCGCTTTCCATCAGGCGTGATCGAGGTCAAGAGCTAGCTCATTCATAAATAAATAAATACATAATTCCCAATAAGGTTGTTGTATTTGCGCCGTTTGAGATATTCTGCACCCGCAGCAGCCGCCCCACCACAACCCGCCGCGCGCCGTGCTAAGATGGGATGGCGCAAGAGTGTCGACACATGTTGCATCCCACACCAAAGGCCTACTCAACTGTATTTTATAATTGAAATTTGTATTTAAATTAAAGCAAAGCATGTATTTTGCCCAGCTCTGCCAAGACCTCATGGCTGCGACACCGAATGGTGTTGCCGTTGCTGATTAGGTACTGGCAAAGTATAATACTGTGGTAGGTACTGGGCCTTGACTAGGCCACACATAAAATTTAGTAAGTCTATTTGTCATCGAAACGCTAAGAAGAGTCAATCTACCTTGCCTTTTCCTATGTCGCCGTCGGCTTCCAGTCTAACCAGATGCAGCTGAGCTCCAGTTTTTTACATAGGGCTACTGCCTACCTGACCTTCACAACCCAGTAGCCTGGTGTACTTTTTATGGCTTCTGACTGAGGTTTACAAATGACAGCCGTGACCTTATGCTTTCCGAGGTACGGAGAAGTCTCGGAATGTTAAGATGGACACCCATCCACGGGCTGACCTCGGCAAGCATTGCTTAAGCTTGTAGATTAACCCGTACAGCTCTTATTATATAGACTTCGAATTAAGATTAATCCGAAGTCAGCAGCTCGTGGCTAAACAACTTCTGTTGATATAAACAACTTCGTCACCAACAAGTTGTCCTATCTCGCCCGTCGACGAACAAAACAAGAAATGCATTCTGGAATCATCTGGACGAAGCTTTGCCAGTCTGTCTCTTATCTACCCGGCAACATGGTGTAAACAACTCGACTATTTATAAAGTCCTGCAAATAAATTGTACACTTTGTGACCCATCGGGCCTATCAAAGCCTTACTCTAGGTCGGTGATGCCACACACAATGCTCACCCATCAGCATTGATAAATAAGATAGATTTACCTACATACATAGCTATCAATACCATACTAGACGAGATTAGGAGCTATATTTAGATAGCCAAATGCTACACGCTTCGTCTAAACAAAGGGCACAATCGCACAACTAAGTAGTTTCATTACTGATAGTCATTCATTGATTGAACGCCCTTCGAGATGATGAAACTGTCGTATCTTGTTGCGAACGGATTAAGCCTCAGATATTTATTAGTGCATGAGTAACTCGACAACGCTCTTGCAAACACCCAAATGATGTAATGAAGACAGATTCGCAATAATCAAAATAAAAACGTAATTAACGCAATACCACTTAAGGGGTCATTGTACTCATAATTGTGAACAACTTTCAGTACAGGACCAACCTCGAAATCGCGAAAAAAAAGTCAACTGTTCAGTAGGTACTTACATTTTGTCGATTTATGCGCACATAAATGTATGGGGCAGTTGATTTTTAGGGTTCCGTACCCAAAGGGTAAAAACGGGACCCTATTACTAAGACTCCGCTGTCCGTCTGTCTGTCTGTCCGTCTGTCTGTCACCAGGCTGCTCTCATGAACGGTGATAGCTAGACAGTTGAAATTTTCACAGATGATGTATTTCTGTTGCCGCTATAACAACAAATACTAAAAACAGAATAAAATAAATATTTAAGTGGGGCTCCCATACAACAAACGTGATTTTTTTGCCGTTGTTTGTAGATAATGGTACGGAACCCTTCGTGCGCGAGTCCGACTCGCACTTGGCCGGTTTTTTTTTACGGTGTATTATTAAAAGCAAAGCACAAATTTTTTGTTACGCATGGTTTTTATTTTTGTTTAGTATCATAGGACTTCCAAAGTTCGAACGTTCTACTAAATGAAAAATTTACAACACAGATTTAAAGATATTCTACAGTTTGTTTTTTACAATGATTTTGTTTTACCTACCTGAGTCATAATAAATTAAGACTTGGACGGGAATGCCCGTGTACCCAAGTATTTCTTATCACTTTATACAGTAAAAAAATGTTTCATCAGTCTTGAAGAAACATTTTTTGTTCACTATTTTTTTGTTCACTTCATCAGAAAATATTTCAACAAATATTTTTACAAAAAACTTTCTTCACACTCTAGATACTGGCATGTTCGCACGTCTGAGCCCTCATTATAATTTAGAGAAAAAGTAAATAATATCAAGATAAGAGGTCATTTACTTCGGAGTTTATACCGAGTATAATGGCCATTTGTGTTTTAAGGTCACTCTAGCATGAGAAGAACATGTTTAAGGCATGACTAGTGAAATAGAAGATAGGAAAGAGAAGGCAAATTATCGTTTGTATTACAGACCAGTGCAATCCGGCCTATATTTACCTATATTAGTTCAATTACATTAAGGTTAACTGTTTATTTCTCTAGGGGTAACGAGTAACAACTAATCTGAATTAAGTACCTAAATAAAATAAATTACATAATAAGAAACTGATACTGGTAAGTAAATAGATCGATCCTAAATTTGGAAATAGTAGGAAAATTTGTTCGGGCCGAAAAATGATAACTTCTAGAGGGACTCACCTAGAAGTACTCATTTTTGTCCAGGTAGAAAAACCATAAATTATACATAATTTCAGGTAAAAAATAATTATATTATTACTACATAACACGTAACCGTCCTAAATTAAATAGCCATTACTGCGAAACCAACACGGAACACTACACAACACAACACCGCCAGGATAGGTAGTAATGCCAGAAAATAAGAATAAAAGAAAAGTATAAACAACAAAAGAGAAGCATGAACAGAAAGAATAGACAGACGGCGTGAATGTAAATCTACACCTGTCCGACCGGTGCCCGGGAAGTAGACGGACCGTAGCCCGTCAGGAGCTCAAAAAAATATCGGTGCATACATTTTAAATGAACTCGTTTACACACGTCCGTGTTCGGGCCGAGACGTGTCGGACCTCAGTCCGTCCACGTCCCGGACACGGCCTGCTTATGTGTGGATCAACCTAGGCTTAGACAAAACGTACCGCTCAAACATTATTTTAATTTTAAAAGCAGTCAGTCTGTTTACTCCCAGCCTTAGGTTCTGCGTCGGCCAAAGTAGAACGTAGTTTTTGTCAGGACATTGGATTATAAACCTTATCATCAGCTATTTAAAGAGCAAACAGGCCTGCCGGAAAAGCGCTCTCAACACGACCCGCATTGATATTCGTACAAATTTACACTATCTGACATTGTGCTAAAGTGTATTAATTTTAATCCATAAAAAGCTATGCACTCTTCTTTGGCCTGCATGGAGGCTTACGGCTTTATAAAACTGGTTTCTCCGATATAAGCCTTGGCGCACATTAGCGGCAAGAAGAACGATGTAATATGGAACTTATTCGTATCGTCACAGTATCGTTTAAGATTCATCAAAGTTTTAGGTGTTTTAAAGAAGCGTCTTGGCCGTCGTTGGACATTTCTTTAGACAATAATTACACCATATTTCATTAATTTCTATATAATTCCGCAGCGACGCATCGCGCGAAGTGTGCGCCAAGGTTTAATCTACAAAGAACTGAAATGGGACTACGTAAGTTCGTATGTTTATATAAATTGCCTGTTACCAAGTAATTAATTACATATAAAAAACATGAAATTTAAGACAAATTTGTTATTTTACAGATATTGTTATCTAAGTGATAAAGCAATAAGTTTGTTCTCAGACAGACAAAACAGGAATAGGTACCGCTTGCCAACAGATAAATGGGTTTAAGTTCTTCAAAAAACAATTTTAATTTTAGCAACATGATCAAAAATAACTAAATTATCAAATGTTGCGTAATTATGTGTATTGTTCAGTGCTAATGAGCCACAGTTGGAGTTCGAGCTATTTGTGCGCCAGTGATTAGAAGATGTTTCACTTTCTAGTAAAATTGTGATTATTACATAAATTGATTTTATTTTTATACTAATAACCATCTAGAGTGACTTTAGACAAATCACATATTAACAACAACTAAGTTTACAAACCCGAACATTCTACTTCGCCTCTACTAAAACCATAAACATAATTCATAAACTAAAATTCAAATAATAGAATAACTAGAATACCATTTATTATAATCATGAATTAACTAGCATTCATATTAAATATTTTACAAGTACAGGAAATATAGTAGAGACATATTATATTATTATCTATCATTCATTACAATTATTGATGTTTAATTCAGTTCCCTCATTAGAACATAAACTGTCACAGAGGTTATCGAAAGTATCACTTTTACAAAGAACACTCAGGGATTTGAGATAGTGGCAGAAGCGATTGTTCCTCTTTAAGTTTGTGTCTTTCTGCGACTTCTCGAGCCTACATATAGTTCGGCAGGAGGGCCAGTAGTCTAATGCAAGAGCTCTCCTGTCCAAAACTGCTGACGCATTCAGATACCCAGTCAAGCTGTCATGCCGTGACACAACCTTGTCTCTTTGTCTGAAACAAAAAATACATGAAATGAGCCATTACGTAACCACCTCACATTTTATAAGATGAACATAGGTCATTTAAAACGTAAAATCTCAAGATGTCATTGACGAAATCTTGACTCTTGGATAACATAGGTACACTTTTGACACCTAGTTACCAGACCTCTTAGAAAGTTACTCACTAAGCGACTTATTAAACTAAGTACTTTGATAGAATGACTTGTATTTTTAATTAACATTTTTGTTAAATTAACATTAACATTATGTTACCGGCGTTACCGCGAGGGTTTGTTCACACGAGGTGTTCCCCACGCCGACCTCTCCTACACAACACGCGCTGGCGGCGATCCCAGTACATAGTACAGTAAGATAAAGTGTCGTCTAATTTGTTTATGCAAATCCCAATAATTTAAATTGTTATAAGATTATTTTTCTCTCTTTTTAATCTGCACTACGCGTTGCGTTAGCACTTGTTTACCAAAAAGCGGATGGTAAAGGTCGCCAGATAATTCCTCTTTCTAGGTGGTAGGTAACAAACAAAGATGAACAAAAATTGAACTTATTTTCTACCACACAATAACAGTAACATAATAAGGTATGTTTTGTGGTTCTGAAGAAGATTTTCAGTGCGAGCGCGAAAACAAAATGCATACATGGCAAATTACGCCTGGATCGCATGGATGTGTTGCGCTGCTCAACGTGCCTGGTTTCGATAACTGACCCTTAGGAAAACTGAAAAACATTTGAATTACCTGTGTAAATGCATTCCCGGAAAACTTATATCCGTTTTTCTTTCGCAGCTTAAAACATTCTGTGCTCTCTCAATAGAACTAGTCACCATCGTTTGACAAATCTCACTCGTGACTTCATACTCTTTACGATAATACTCCGAATTTTCTTTTTCTGATACACTGTGCCCTTCAGGATAGCACCACGGTTGTGATGTAATGTAGGTGCTAGTGTCAGGATTGATATGACTGAAATAGTCTGACAATGAGAAAGCATCTGCTGCTTTAGCCATTGCTTCCAGTTCAAGGGAAACCTTATAGTTTTTCTGATAAGTGTTATTGTCAACTTTTTTTAAAGGTTCAATGTTATGTACTGCAGTCAAAAGACCTGGCATACTCCACCAAATATTAAATAACTGTAAGGGACAGGTCAAGTTTAACAAATTCGAATGTTTAGAAGAAAAATCCGTCCATATAGTATTTGTTTCCAGATCAACATTATTATTAACTGGTGTGTAAGTTCTTCCTTCTGAATCATCATTTTCTGCCCAGGATGGGCATGAGCTTTCTTCATCAATGTTGCTTTTATAAAAATCTATATTTTGTGAAGCTTTTTCATCCTCTGTGGATACACCATGCACATAACTTGGTACACAGAACTGTAAGTAATTAATGGTTTTTCTAATATCTCCTTTAAAATAATTTAAGAATTTGGCTCCAACGCCTGGCCAGCATATTCCACTATCTGCTAGACACATTATATCTAGCCATGTTCCAAGCATCCTCGGCAGAAGAGGATTCATCTTCAATAGTTTTCCATTATGCAGGAATCTTTGCAAATGAGGGCACACTAAGGATGATGTTATCAATATGACTGGTCGTTTAGAGCATTGTACTAACTGCACAATAGCTGAAGAAAATCCATCATCCTGATCAAAAACAATATCAGCATCATCAATTAGGATGAGAGATGAATCTGTCCTTGTACTCTCTTGACTTAAAGTAGCACCACTTAGAACTTCAGTTTTAACTGATGGCTTTTTAACTTTCTCATCCTCATTTGACTTTTTTGGTCTCCCGCGCTTTTTACTCTTTTTTGTTAAATCAGGTTGAAGTTTTTCTTGTGATTTCTGACTATTCTCTGAATTTCCAGTACCTCTATTCACCTTATGAGATTGGGTGGCTTCCTGCAAGTCCTGCAACATTATTTTCCCTGTCCTTCTACTGCTAGCATTAACTTCAATCACCTTCATGGCTAAATCTGAAGCGACAGCATAAACACTTGCAGTTTTGCCACACCCCGTGGGGCCAGTCAATACAAGAAGGTTGTTCATGGTCTTCATACTTTCTCGACTGTCTGATTCAGACTGGTAGTAGTCTGATGAATCAGACCCAGGCTTTGATTTTGCTTTTGATTTCAATTCATTCTCAGTCCACAATACCAACCATTTCCTTAATTCTTTTATGGTTTCAAAATTACCTATAATTTGATTTATTGAAGTAGCCTTATATTTGTCAGTCCAATTTAATTTATCAGGGCTATCATTGATAACATCCACCATATCACTCATAATTTCAATGCTGTTATCTACATCTACATGAGTACAGTCTTTAAATTCTCCCTTTCCTTTACTTTTTAAGTGCCGATATGTCCTATAGACTGGAAACTTGGGATGTAATTGTTTGATATTCTGTAACATTGCCTGTGTGCTTTTCTTGTTTTTAGTATCTATGTTAGATACATAATTTTCTTGCTTAAGATGTAGCAACTTTTGAAATGCATTCTTTTCATAAGTCAATGGACAAGTTTCCTCACTCATATTTATCATAGGTATAGTGACCACTAGTTTATTTTCCATAATTCCATTGTTTTGTTGCACATGAACAACAACAGGAAAGCTACTGTCTGGAGTGATGCAATTTTTTTGCTGTTGAATTATTTTCTTTAATTTCTCCGGAACTCCGCTTTGTAGAAATTTCTGTTTAGCTTCTAAAGCAGCTAGATCAGACTGTTTAGATGCAAATATGGGAGCTAGTTTAGCTGGTTTCTTGGCTGTTACTGTGTCTTTGAGAGCATTTTCTTCTTTTTTATTTGATTTTATTTTGACAGATTCTTTAAGAGATGTCTTTGCTTTTAAGAGATCAGGATTTTTATCATTCACTGCAATTTCAATGTGCTTTTTCTTTTTTGGAGTAAATATATGTAATTCTTCATCAGAGCTTGACAGGCCTACATCATCAATGTATTTAACAGGTCTTTTCACTGACCTCTTTGGTCTGTTCTCAATATTGACCATTAAATTTGTATTTTCTGCCACAGTTACTTTGATATCAACTTTAGTCTTCCGTTTCCGCTTCTGTCTCTCACTCTTGACTTCTGTATTTTCAACCTTAACATAATCATTTAAACGGACACTTTCAATTGATGCAGTTTCAGATATTGGTACATCAACAGTATTAAGCACTTCATCAACATAATATTCCTCTTCTTTTATTGATTTGATATCTTCATTTTCCTCAATAATACTGCTAGTTACTCCATTTAACATTTCTTCATTATATTCCGTCAATTCACTGGAGTATATGGAGTCCTTTTTTAGACTTAACTTTTTCTTCTTGCCTCTTTTTTTGTTTCTGGGTTGTAGCTTTACCTTTAAGAAATTATCATTTTCAGAATTAGTAGGAGTACATTCAGTATCTTTTTCTACTTTTTTAAAATAACAAAGCATGCTTTCCTTTTTCTTTAAAGATGGAGATAACTTGTTTAGAAATTCTTGGTCTTCTTTAGGTATAAATCTTTTTACTGGACTAACTTTGCTAGTAATATTGATGGGATCTTCAATTGTATTAAACATATCAACTACAGTTAATGTCTGTGCTTGTTTATTTGATTTGATATTGATATCAACTTCTCCCTTGTCTTTTGGTGATGATTTAGAGTTTTCACTTTTTTTGTAAATTGCCTGGCTTATGTTATCATTTTCTTTTACTGATTTAACATCTTTCGAAATCATACTTTTTAATCTTTCTGCTCGTTTTTCCATTTGCTTTTTAATCATATTATCTTGGTATTCTTCTTTTTCTTTGTTTCTTAAAGACCCTTTTGCTTCTGCCATTTTTTGTAGCAGTAAGCGCCTTTTAGCTTTAATGTTTTTTCTTTCAGCTACCTCTTCATTATCAGAGTTATCATTGCTTTTATCCTTTCCTGGGGAATTGCTTCCAAGACTCTTATTTCTGGAATCCATTAACAGTTTGAAGGCATTTGTATGTTTCTTTTCTTGACTACTGGCAGCAAAAGGAATGGCAATAGTTACGTCTTGGATGTCCACATCTGTGTTGGAATTCTTTAAGCTTTCACTTATTTTAACAGATTCCTTTCTTCTTACCATTTTGGAAAGGTAGTTTCTGGGTCTTAGGTCTTCAAACTCACTTATTTCACCTTCACATAAAATGCTTTGCTTTCGATTGTTTGGAGATTTTATAATTAGTGACGAAACCAGGATTTTAGATACATCTAAAATATCTGGATCCTCCTGGCCATCTTGTCTAAGCTTGTACTTCTTTAATTTTCTTCTAAGCACTTTACTACATTTGTGTTTGTAAGTATTTTCCTTTGATTTCAGGATGTGTCTTCGCTGTCGATTCTTACAGCAATTTATTTCAGATACAATTAATGAATTGATATCGTCGATCACTGTGACGGACTCAGTTGCTGCCAAACTTGTCATTCCTTCCCTGAAAATTCCACAAAATCACTATAACATTTACTGTAAACGTGTGTTGTTGATCAGACGTGATCCCATTTGAAGAATTCGTGTTGATAAGTTGAATTTAATAGTTTGTATTGAATTGTGTGCACTGAATTATCATACACATTATATTTAAGGTATTTATATAGTAGACGAATAGATTTTCATGAGGTAATAATAAAAAATGTTATGAATACATACCGAAAATCAATTTGGCGGCATTATTGCACTTTGTTGACTATTGACAGCAGTTTGACTTTGACATTCCGACATTGAAAACATTTTTAAGTTGTCCAGAAATTGCAGTGACACAAAGCGTTTTAGCCTTTGGCGATGCACATGATTCTGGACCAATGCAATGGTATCACACGCGTTGGAATTTTTCATAGTTTGTTTTTTTTCTCGTTTTTATGTTTTTCTTTACTTTAGGCTGTTAAATTCTTTATTCTTACCTAATCGAATTTGATTTTTAATTACAAATAATTAAGTAATTCCCTATTTCACTAAAAAGAGCAATGTATGATTATAAAACTAAAAGTAGGTATCTGCTCAGCTGTTTTGCAAAAGGTCAACGCATCATAACTAGTAGCTGCACACTAACCCGTGCGCATGTGTGTAGCGTGTCGAAGGTGCCGCCAAATATACCGTTTAGATAAATTTGCTATCATAAGAATAAAGACGCATCTACACAAAACGAAGTAGGTAACCGATTTCCAACAACCGGTCAGGCATCGCGCTCTTGAAACTATAGAACAATAGTCAAGCCCCGCTCGCATTTTATATAATATTTATAAAATATCTTGTTATATAAAAAATAGCAGCGTTATTCCAGGTTTTTTTTTTGAGACAATCCCCCCACACCACATTCCCAAGCCACTGCAACTTCTGAAAGTCAGAATCAACATTAGCAAACACCAGAAAAAAACGCCAAGTCAATGAAGCTCGACGAGACCCAGAGAAATGATTCAACTGTCTTGGATCCCGCAACGAAACTAATCAGAAAATAACAGCGGAGGAGTAGGAAAAAAAAAATCCACTTCCCTCCTTAATAAGCAGAAGACAGAACAGAGCTAGGCCAAATAGGCACCAAGGGACATATACAACTGGGTTAAGCCCAGTTGCCAAGCACCACGGATTATACATTAACACTAATATTAATGGGTCCTAAATTGTGAGCTACTTTTGATTCCAGTATCAAAAGGAGCTCACAATTTCGGACCCAATTTTGCTATTCCAGGATATGAACTAGATATATAATGTTATGTAAGCCAAACATTCAAATCCTATCAGCCGTATCGGATTCTTTTCTCGTACCACCTCGTACCAGCCCCCAAGCACAGCTTTACAGTGTGAAAAATCTTTCTGCTGGACAACATAAATAACGCAAGATAGACTAAGATCTTTAGATACGCAGCCGAAATAAACACCGCCTCCTTGTGTTTTTCAATTTGACCAGACCCAGTAAAACTTTATAACGCCCTTCTGCTGATGTCAAGCTCCAAACGATCCTTGTAGTCCGGTCAATCTAGACCAAAAAATGAGAGTGAAGGTACATAAAATCCCAACAATCAGAAAATCTGTAAAATTGTTCAAAACATAATTATAAATAATATTTAAAAGTTCCCCATCGTTCCCGTGTATGGAAAAAAATTTATTCAAGATCAAAGGTCAAAAAAATGAGTTTTTCGCGATTTTCAGCAAAACGGTAAGTTTTATCATAAAAGTACCTTTCACAAAAATTGTAGATCATAAAATTATCTATAAAAAAATTCAATACTTTTTTCCTACAAGCCACTGTTTCTGAGACCATGTATGAGGATATATCCTAGAGCCATGCATGGTCATAAAACTCATTTCACCGTGGTCACGGGGGACTTCAACGCGAAACTGGGCAAACGTGACGGTGACGAGCTGCGAGTGGGGCAATTTGGATATGGACGTCGGAACCACCGGGGACACCTACTGGCCAGTTTTATGGAGAAGGAGGGCCTCTATATGATGAACTCCTTCAGAAAACGTGAGCACAGGAAGTGGACCTGGCAGAGCCCCGACGCGGACGGTGCAGCTAAAAATGAGATTGACTTCATCATGTCGACGAAGAAGCAGATATTCAATGATGTCTCCGTGATCAACGCGGTGAAAACCGTAAGTGATCACCGCATGGTAAGAGGCACATTGAATCTAAATATCAAGCTGGAAAGGTCTCGACTGATGAAGTCTACGCTCCGTCCAGCACAGATCCAGATCCAAAACTCCGAAAGCTTTCAGCTCGAACTTCAAAATCGTTTCGAGTGCCTAGGGAGCTCCGTGGACGAATACAACGATGGGTTCGTGGAAACTGTTCATACGGTCGGGTCTAAGTTCTTCAAGACTCGCCGTACAGATAAGACCAAGAGGCTCTCTGATCCGACTCTCAAGCTCATGAAGGAGAGGCGGGAGATGATTCTGCAGTCTTCAGACGATGCGTGCAAGTACCAGCAGCTCAATAGACGGATCTCCAAGTCCTTGAAAAGCGACCTCCGCCGCTTTAATACTGAAAAGATTAAAGACGCGATAGAGTGCAATAAGGGCTCCAAGGAATAGAAGATTTGTCTATTGGGCAGAGCCAGCTCACAAAACTGAAGACCGACGATGGCAGAACCATATCCGCCAAATCGGAGCTTCTGAGGGAGATCGAGACATTCTATGGACAGATACACACGTCAATGACCAAACCCGCAGCAAATCTAGCGAACAACCCAAGAGCTAGATTGACCCGGCATTATACCGAAGACATCCCGGACGTCAGCCTGTATGAGATTAGGATGGCTCTGAAGCAGCTTAAAAACAACAAGGCGTCGGGTGAGGACGGAATCACGGCCGAACTCCTGAAGGCGGGTGGAAAACCAGTCCTTAAGGCCCTTCAGAAACTGTTCGATTCCGTCATACTCGAGGGGAAAACGCCACAAGCGTGGAGCAGAGGTGTGGTGGTACTCTTCTTTAAAAAGGGCGACAATGCCCTGCTTAAGAATTACAGGCCCATCTCACTTCTGAGCCATGTCTACAAGCTGTTTTCCAGGGTCATCACAAACCGTCTCGCACGCAGGTTTGACGACTTCCAGCCTCCCGAACAAGCCGGATTCCGGAAAGGCTTCAGCACCGTAGACCACATACACACGCTGCGGCAGGTTATACAGAAGACCGAAGAGTATAATCTGCCCCTCTGCTTAGCGTTTGTGGACTACGAAAAAGCCTTCGACTCGATCGAGACTTGGGCTGTGCTGCAGTCTCTCCAACGGTGCCAAATCGACTATCGGTACATCGAGGTGCTGAAGTGTTTGTATGAAAACGCCACCATGTCAGTCCGACTTCAGGATCAGACATCAGAACCTATCCTCCTGCAGCGGGGTGTGAGGCAGGGAGACGTAATTTCTCCGAAACTGTTCACGGCCGCAATGGAGGACGTCTTCAAGGTTTTGGACTGGAAAAGGCTAGGCATTAATGTCAATGGCGAGTACATCACTCATCTTCGATTTGCCGACGATATAGTCGTCATGGCTGAGACCACGGAGGACCTCAGTACAATGCTCGATGACCTCAGTAGAGCTTCCGAAAGAGTGGGTCTTAAAATGAACATGGACAAAACCAAGGTCATGGTAAATACCCATGCAGCACCCACTCCTATCAAGATTGGAGGCTCTGCACTCGAAGTTGTTGATGAGTACGTCTACCTGGGACAAACGATCCAGCTAGGTAGGGCTAACTTCGAGAAGGAGGTCAACCGTCGAATCCGACTCGGCTGGGCGGCGTTCGGGAAGTTGCGCGGTATCTTCTCGTCTCACATACCACAGTGTCTCAAGACGAAAGTCTATGACCAGTGCGTGTTGCCAGTGATGACCTATGGACTCGAAACGTGGTCGCTCACAATGGGCCTCATCAGAAGGCTTAAAGTCACCCAAAGGGCAATGGAGAGGGCAATGCTCGGACTTTCCTTGCGTGATCGAATCAGGAATGATGATATCCGCAAGAGAACCAAGGTTACCGACATAGCCCGAAGGATCGCCAAATTGAAGTGGCAGTGGGCAGGGCACATTGCTCGCAGAACAGATGGTCGATGGGGCCGAAAAGTTTTGGAGTGGCGACCGCGTACCGGAAGACGCAGCATTGGAAGGCCTCCCACAAGGTGGACCGATGACCTGGTGAGGGTCGCGGGTAACCGATGGATGCGAGACGCACAGGACCGGTTGTTGTGGCGACGCTTGGGGGAGGCCTATGTCCAGCAGTGGACGTCTTTCGGCTGATATGATGATGACGATGACTGTTTCTGAGATATAACGATTGAAAAAGTTATTAAGTTGTTATCGTCATAATATGCACACGTTTCCACGCCACCTATGAGGTAGTGTACTTAGCGCGTTTTTTTTAACGTGGTTTCCCCAGTAGGCCTACTCCACGGGTCAGTTGTGATCCTGTTTAATATGAAACTATTGCAAAATAACGGAAACTTTCTAAGATTGAAAAAGATAAAAGCGATGTAAAATGTAAATTTAAAAAAAAGTGTTGAAGTTCATTCGCCTGATTCGTAAGTTTCAAATTCTTCTTGTTTTTCTTCTTGATCTTCTTCTTGTTCTTCTTCTTGTTCTTCTTCTTCTTCTTCTCCTGCTTCTTCTTCATCTTCATTTTGGATTCAAGTAAATTGCGTCAATAGCGATGTATCGCATGACACTTCGTCGGAATCAAACGAATCCTCCATTGTTTGTGATTCAACATTAGAGCACGACCGGCCTTGACAATTTGTGCATGCCAGAGAACAAAACAGTCCGACTTTTTTGCAACCACATTTAGCACTGCATCCCTTTTTGCAGTTGCAAAAAATTGTGATCAGCAGTTTTTCCGGCGCAGGTGGGAGTAAAGTTTGAACTGGCTCTAATATATTGTTGACCAACTTCCAACCCCAGTCTGTAGGGTCTAGCTGATAACCAAGCCACACTTGAACTTGGTAATATACCCGAAAAAGATGTTGATGAGCAGCAAGAGGTTGGAGGTAGACAAGCTAATTGAACTTGTTTTTATTTTTAGTACCTATTTTTAACGAAACATGCATATCGATGCTTATCTAAACAGGTAGTTTTTTCAGCACATTGAACTAAATCTTGTTTTTCATACATTTTGAAAACTGCTGTTTTACCCTCCTGTAAAATGCAGATGTCGTATCACAGCCAGTTATTGCGTGTAAAAATAATACATGATTTCGACACTTTACAAAAGTAGATCGAAGTAACGCTAAAATCAAAGCGTATACGATCAAAGTGGACAAAAAATGGTTGTTGAATAGAAAAATTCACCCACATATAAATCATCGATAGCTGCTTAAGTTGATCCAAACGATTAGCGGAATTATTTACGTTTGGATGAAAATGCTGGTGAATTGTTAGGTATGTTTGGTTATGCCTCTCATTCAACGACAAAATACGGTCATGCGTGAGAGCATTATTAATTCAGACAAGCACTCGCGATTGAAAGGCGTGACACTGATGAGACGTGACATACCCAACCTCACGCACGGGCGCAGGCCGGGCTTGTGCAGGCAAAATTTCAAGCAAGTCGAAAAGTGCACAGGCCGCGCCGTGGGGTTGGCGCGTGATACAGTTTTACTTTACCAACTACACGCACGGTGTCCATGTACAAACGTGTAGTTTGTGCGTGTGGAAGGCCAGGATACTATTAGTAGTAGTACTATTAGTAGTCTTTGGGTAGGCCCATTTGATGGATGATATGAAAACTTCCATCCGATTTTTAAGGCAGTCGATTTTATCAAATCAGTTAGTCACCTAGAACCCTAGAACCTGTGAGTTTACTTAATTAACCGAGTTTATACCGATGATTCGTTGATTAATCAACTAAAATAACTGTCAAAGTCGATGTCACGACTGTCATTTGTCTGTCGACTGTCATATTGATTAAATTGATTTTGAAGTTTTTGCTACCACACCGCTCACCCCTAATACGACGTGCTACTGATTGCAGTGCAGTCTAAATTGAAAAATTGAAATGGCATCGAAATCGAAAACTTTCGTAACTCCCCTTGTTCGTCATGTTACGGTAAATATCTTACAATTTACTGCTGCCAACCAGCTTATTTATGATCGATTTTATTAAAATAATCTGATCTGTCAAACCCCTGTTATGTAAACCTTTTTGACATTATCCGTGATCATTCCTGTGTTACTCGGCTTACAGACCAGGGGCTATGCCCAGGCTGCGCCTGCTCTTAGCAGTGACGCCAAGCTCTCAAAGACGATACTGCCCAACAAAACTTTTGTTGCTGCCTTCGACAACGGCTCCCCGGTCACTCGAGTGACTGTAGCCTTCAAGTAAGTTCCTATTTTTTATTCCTTTATTTAATTTGGGAGTGCACAGGACTTTAATACATACAAATCATTGCTGGGAACGATGCAAAAGATAATAATAATAATATCTGGCAACTCTGCTCAATGTCAACACAAGTCTTATTTTCATTCAAGCAAATTTAAATTTAATATAACAGTTTTTGATGATATTTATGCACATTTTTTCGCCTAAAACTTCCAAAAACAAACATATTATTGATTAAAAACTTTACAATATCATACGGCCATTAAAATGATAAAAATTGCAAAAAAATATGAAGTGCAGACAGATGACATATTTTATGTCATTACGAAAATATTGATGAGTACGTATAACGTACGTAATATGAATAAAATACTTGTATAATGTTAACAAGAGCAGCAGCGCACACCATCCACCCCCGGACTCGTCGCTCAGCTCCGCCTCGCCGCCGCCGGACATCGGATCACCAGTGGTGTCACTGGCGGCTGCAGTCGCGTCGAGCTCCAGCGACGAGTATTTCTCTCCACCGACGTCGCCAACACCTGTACGTCGGCAGGGGAGAGGCCGGCCACCGAGGGGCTTGGGACCTAGGGGCCAACCGGCCCCGAGCCGGGTCCCCGCTACCGGTGGTTGTGTGCAGCGCATGAAATGGACTCAGTCCATGAACGAGAACGTCATGCGCGCATACTACGGGTCTACAGAGGGGGGAACTAACCTCACTGCGTACCCTGTCAGGATGCTGTCTCTGTTTCAGGACCTGGAGCCAACTGTGAACGTCTCGGCCCGACAAGTTGGACGATGCCGCACTTGATAGGCTGCGCTCAGAGGTACTGAACAACCTTATCATCTGGACCCCGACACAGTCCGTGGTACAGGCGCCAGCTAGTGGCGCGATTACACCGCGGCCCAATAATGTTTGTGATGAGGTAGATGATAGGGTTGTCACGGTAAGTAGCCAGTGCAACGATCGACTGAGGAGCGCGCTGGAGGATGCGCTTCGCGAGTACAGATCCACTCCGACCGAACTTAGGCCTCGAATTCCACGGTTGCCTATGCACAAAAAGAATAGGGCGCTGGTGTGTGCCTTGGACTCGCTGCTTGAGAATATTTTTGAAAGCAGCGAGAACCTCGTTGATACGCACTCAATCCTGTATTGCGGGGCTGTTGCGGCATGTCGTATAGCAAACGTAAAGTTTACAAATAGTGACGTAGCTATGCGACCAAAGTCTGCTGCACCACCTTGGCAATGCAGGATCGAGCGGCGTATTGATGAAGCCAGGGTACTCATCGACAAACTATACTGCTTCAGGGAGGGCAATTCACGACCACGCGTGATGCGCTTTGTGAGGCGGGCATTTTCGGGGACTGAAATCAGTCCTCAGGAGTACATGTCCCGTATTACAGAGCGCATCGACTTCCTGAAGCAGAAAGTTTGTGCATGGGCGAACCGTATTCGTCGGTATAAGAGGCGGGTTGATCGATACTCGCAGAATCGCATGTTCCAGAGCGATGAAAGGTGGGTATACAGAGCTTGGGAGCGACCTGAACAAAGTGTGACAGACGTGTGCCGCCCGGATGATCTCGCCACGAGTACATTCTGGCGAAACATCTGGTCGTTGCCCGTCTGTCATGCCGAGGGTGGTTGGATGCGCGATGTCGAGCGCGTGTGTGAAGCTATACCACAAATGGAAGCTATTGCCATTACACCAATAGATGTAGCCACAGCAGTCCGTCCATTACCGAACTGGAAATCTCCAGGCCCGGACGGACTGCACAACTTCTGGCTTAAGTGGTATAGCAGCTCACACGCGCTCCTGGCATCTCAATTCCAGTCATCCTTGGAGTCTGGGTCGCTACCACAGTTTCTAACAACTGGCGTTACCCACCTGCTCAATAAGACAGGTAGTCCCGCGGAACCCAAGAATTATAGACCGATTACTTGTTTGTCGACGGTCTATAAACTTCTTACATCCATTCTGAGAGTAAAAATTAATGATCACATTGAGACTAATTCAATTATGTCCGCCTCCCAGAATGGATGTAGGAAGGGGTCCCGCGGCACTAAGGAGCTACTCCTCATAGACATGGCCATAAGCCAACAGGTTCGTCGATCCCGCAAGGATCTGTCGACATGTTGGATAGATTACAAGAAGGCCTATGACTCTGTGCCACATACATGGCTCATGAAGGTGCTGGAGTTGTACAAAATAGATGCAACTCTACGCGCCTTCCTTGAGTCATGTATGAGGCAATGGAAACGGTCCTTCGATATCCAGGATGTCGACCGATTCAAGGGAATGATGAGCCTGTATGGATTAAACGGGGAATATTCCAGGGCGACAGTTTGAGTCCACTTTGGTTTTGCTTAGCTCTGAATCCTCTTAGCTCACTGCTGGAGGATTCAGGCCTAGGCTATCGGTTGAGAAGAGGTGGTCAAACCATATCTCACCTCCTTTACATGGATGATTTGAAACTCTTTGCCCCCAACAATTTGCGACTGATGGAGCTACTGAAGGTAACTGAAAACTTCAGTAGTGCCATCAGGATGGAATTTGGTGTGGACAAATGTGCAGTCATGCATGTAAAGAAAGGGGAGATTATGGAATCTGAGAGAATTCAACTCTCGGATTCCATACAGGTTAGATCCCTTAGCTCAACCGAAACCTACAAGTATTTGGGTATGTCGGAAGCGTTGGGCATTAACGGTACTGACATGAAGCAATCGCTGAAGGAGCGCTTCTTTGGCCGCCTGAAAATTGTTTTAAACAGCCTTTTGTCGGGCGGAAATAAGGTGCGTGCCTTCAACGGTTGGGTCATGCCGGTATTAATGTACTCTTTCGGCATACTCAAATGGACTCAAACCGAACTCGACGCCCTGGATAGAAGGGTCCGTACACTGCTGACTGCAAATCGGATGCATCACCCACGATCGTCGGTGATGAGACTGTACATCCCGCGGAAGTGTGGAGGTCGAGGCTTTTTAAATGCTAAGACTCTCCACAACCACGAGATGTGCAGTCTCAGAGAATATTTTCTCAAAGCCGATGTGGGTATGCACCGAGATGTGGTCGCAGTGGACAAGGGACTCACCCCGTTGTCCATGGCTAAAGAGAACTGGCGCAAACCTGTAATACTTACTACAGATGACCGCAAGGAGGTATGGAAAGGCAAGGAGCTTCACGGGCGCTTCTATCGGGCTCTTTATGGGTCCGACGTAGATTTCCCGGCGTCCGTGGCCTGGCTACGTTTCGGTGATCTCTTCGGAGAAACTGAAGGTTTTGTTTGTGCAATTATGGACCAAGTTATCTTGACGAACAACTACCGGAGGCATATTATGAAAGACGGGACGGTTGACGTGTGTCGGGCATGTCACCGTCCGGGTGAGTCCATCAGACATATTATCTCTGGTTGTTCTCGTCTGGCTAACGGCGAGTACTTGCACAGGCATAACCAAGTGGCTAGGATTATTCACCAGCAACTTGCTTTGAAATACAAACTTGTGGATTCTGAGGTACCGTATTACAAGTATGTGCCCGACCCAGTTCTCGAAAATGACCATGTCACGTTGTACTGGGATCGGTCTATCATCACTGATAGGACTATCATAGCTAACAAGCCCGATATAGTGGTGATAGACCGATTAGCGCGCCGCACAATGATAATCGATGTTACCATTCCACATGACGAGAACCTCGTGAAAGCTGAGAAAGAGAAACAAATCAAGTATCTTGACTTAGCGCACGAGGTTGTCGACATGTGGAATGTGGACTCGGCTGTCATTGTGCCGATAGTCGTTACGGCCAATGGCTTGATAGCCAAAAGCTTCGACGACCACCTGTCGAAGCTGGAGTTACGCAGTTGGGTAAAGGGCCTGATACAGAAGGCAGTTCGCCTCGATACGGCTCGTATTGTGAGGAGGTTCCTTTCTCTGGAGCCCTAACCACCGGTAGCTTGGACCCAGCTCCCGACACCGGCGGACTACTATTTTTTATATTTTTAAATGTTTTTTTTATTGTTTTTATAGAAATATTTAAAAATGTAAAATGTATGTGTAAAAGTGAATAAAGGAAATAATAATAATAATAAATGAAGGACGGGACGGTTGACGTGTGTCGGGCATGTCACCGTCCGGGTGAGTCCATCAGACATATTATCTCTGATTGTTCTCGTCTGGCTAACGGCGAGTACTTGCACAGGCATAACCAAGTAGCCAGGATTATTCACCAGCAACTTGCTTTGAAATACAAACTTGTAGATTCTGAGGTACCGTATTACAAGTATGTGCCCGACCCAGTTCTCGAAAATGACCATGTCACGTTGTACTGGGATCGGTCTATCATCACTGATAGGACTATCGTCGCTAATAAGCCCGATATAGTGGTGATAGACCGATTAGCGCGCCGCACAATGATAATCGATGTTACCATTCCGCATGACGAGAACCTCGTGAAACTGAGAAAGAGAAACAAATCAAGTATCTTGACTTAGCTCACGAGGTTGTCGACATGTGGAATGTGGACTCGGCTGTCATTGTGCCGATCGTCGTTACGGCCAATGGCTTGATAGCCAAAAGCTTCGACGACCACCTGTCGAAGCTGGCGTTACGCAGTTGGGTAAAGGGCCTGATACAGAAGGCAGTACTCCTCGATACGGCTCGTATTGTGAGGAGGTTCCTGTCTCTGAAGCCCTAACCACCGGTAGCTTGGACTCTGCTCCCGACACCGGCGGACTACTATTTTTTATATTTTTAAATGTTTTTTTTTGTTTTTTATAGAAATATTTAAAAATGTAAACGATAGGGATTTAAATGAATATACGAGATAATAATAATAATTTATTTGTTAACATAGGTAAAGAGATACAGGTCTTATATTTGATTAACAGAGCGCTATGTTATGCCTGAAGGCGTACAAATATGGGGTGCAATTGTCGCTAAGAATTATGAATTATAATTTACAAAAAAAATAAAAATAAAAAACATGGATAATTTATGGTATTACAATAGAAAAATAAATTCAACAATTACATATTACTCTAATTATTAATTTAAATAGTTTGCAAATCAATTGAATGTCAATACGATTAAAATGTCAATACCATTAAAATGTCAATACAAATGAAAATGTCAATACAATTAAAATGTCGATACAATTAAATGTCAATACAAATAAAAATGTCAATACAATTAATATAATAAAGTGTCAAAATGATTAAAATGTCCAAATAATAATAATGTCAAATCAATTAAAATGGCCAAATAATTAAATTGTTACAATAATTAAAATGTCTAAATTGTTTAGTATACACAAAATGTAATTCTATATTAATTCATCATTTAGAAATTCGTCAATAGTATAGTAACATTTATCAATTAGGAACAATTTCATTATTTTCTTAAATTGTGTAAAATTCAATTCTTTTATGGAGTCTGGAATTTTATTATAAATACGCGGTGCCATACCCAAGACACTTTTTTTTACTAATGCAGTTTTACATTTATAATTACTTAAAGAATTTTTGTACTGACTACGAATTGGAACATTTCGTACCATTGTAATTTTTTCAAAAAGATTAGGATTCGCTTTGACGAAAGTACTAATTTCTAATATGTATAGTGCTGGTAGCGTAAGTATATTTAATGATTTAAAATACGGTACACAGCTGTCGTCTGTTTTTAGGCCACACATGGCTCTAATGCACCTTTTTTGTGCCTTATCCGGGGAATTACCCCAAAAAATAATTCCGTATCTTAGAAGTGAAGCAACTAGACCATGATAGGCAATAAGTAACGCATCTATATTTACTTTTCTAGCCAATTGAAAAAGTGCATATGCAGATTTATTTATTCTTTTACAAAGCTGTTCTATATGAGGTCTCCAATTAAGTTTATTATCAATATGGATACCTAAAAATACACCCACTTTTACTTCTTCTATTTCAGTTCCATTATAATTAACAAAAGTTTCTGGGGCTTCAATTCTTTGGTGGAAATGCATTACTTTGGTTTTCTTAAGGTTAATTATTAAATTATTCATATTAAGCCAATTAATTATGTCAGTAAGGGTATTATTTAATGTCAAATTGATAAGTATTTAAGTCTTTACATTCTACTATGGCGGTGCTATCATCTGCAAACAAAATTATTTCTTGCTGTGTCACTTTTGGCAAATCATTTATGTAAATGAGAAATAAAGGTGGCCCAAGCACGCTACCCTGAGGCACTCCATATTCTACATTTCTGAACTTTGACACATAAGTTCGTTCTGTTTTGGTTTTTGCGCATACTCTTGTAATTTCAGTACATTGCAATCTATTACTTAGGTATGATTCCAGTAATTTTAAAATGTTGCCTCTGATGCCATAGCAATGCAATTTATCTAAAAGGATTTTGTGATCAACATAATCAAAAGCTTTAGTCATGTCTGTGTAAATAGCGCAGATGGGAGTCTTTCTATCAACAGCAGACATAACATTATTTAAAAAATCGAAAATAGCCATATTAATTGTTCTATTTTTACGGAAACCGTTTTGTTCTTTGCATAATATATTGTATTTAGAAAGATATTGGTATAGAGAGTTGTAAATAACTTTTTCAAAAATTTTGGAAAAGAGGAATTTTAGGTATTGGCCGGTAATTTTTTATATTCTTCTTATCTTCCTTTTTATGGAGGGGTTTTGTTATAACTTTTTTCAAATCAGCGGGATAGACGCCCTCGGTAATACCTATATTGATAATATGTGCTAAGACAGGTGCTATAAGCTCAATTACATATTTGATTACTTTTGTTGATATACCGTCAATACCTACAGTACTAGTATTTTTAAGCGTCTTTGTGGCTAAAATAATATCAGATTTTAGAACAGGCTGCATAAACATTGATTGCATTGTCAAATTATCTAACTTATTATTAATTTTAATGTCATTTGTTATATTATTCTCAATGTCGTCTATAAAGTAGTCATTAAATGCATTTGCTATGTCTGTCGGGTTTGTGCAAGTCAAATTCTCTGTTTTTATTGTCAGTATCTGTTCTTTTGGTAAGTTAGTTTTAGAACGATTGATTATCTGCCATGTGGCTTGAGATTTATTTTGTGAGTTGTTTATAAAGTAATTATTTTGTGCCTTCTGGGTCAGTCTAACGATTTTTTTGTACCGTGTAGTATATTTTTTCAATTCTCTTTTAGCTTTTTTTGTTGGGTGTAGTCTGTAATCCCACAATAGCTGTCTCTGTCTTTTGCTACATGTTTTAATGCCATGAGAGATCCATTTAACCTGTTTCTTTGATTTTATCGTTATTATTTTCTCTGGAAAACAGAGATTGTAAAACAACAAAAAAGTATCAAGAAAGGTCTTATAGGCTACATCAACATCATCACTTTCGTAAACTTCTTGGAAAGTTATGTTTTGTATACATGATTTAAATTTATCAAGATTCTCTTTGGTATAAAATTTTTTACCGTTTTCCAAAATTTTAGGCGACACGTTTTATTAACAGGTATTTTAAGTATTTGTGATGTGTGATCCGATAACATGAGGTCAATAATTTCCGCTTTCCATCCTTTTTTTAGATTATGTGCAAAGTTATCAATACAAGTTTTACTATTAGGCCTAGTAGGTTGGTTTAGAGCTAGAGTTAAGTTATAGTTAAGTAGGAAGTGTTCCAAATCTAGAGTAGTCCTATTTCTTAAGATAGATAAGATATGAAAGTATTTTTCACAAAACCAGCAAACAATTATCATCATTCTTGGCACAATGTTCATAATATCTAAATTCCCTTTATAGAATTCTAGTAATTTGCGTTCTGTTTACGATACGAGATGTTATGATAATGCAATATGAGATGTTTTTAGATACAAGTGGTCTATTCTATATTTAATTTAGACTAAGCAGCAATCAATATTACATATTACAATGTGTAACATTATATTTTTAGGGCTGGTTCACGTTATGAGCCTCAGCCTGAGCTGGGTATTGCCCATGTCCTGCGATCTGCTGCCGGGCTCAGCACCAAGAATGCCAACAGTTTCATAATGGCACGTAAACTGGCACAGATTGGTGCCTCTGTTACCGCCTCTGGAGATCGCGAGTTTGTCTACTACACTCTTGAGGTAACTTATAATATTTTATAATAATTTCATAATAGTTGGTCTGAGAAGCAACTATCTGTATACAGAACCTGGTGTAAGACCAATTCTGCCACTAATAATAGCTGTAAAATTTATGGTAGCTATTATAAGAGTAATTTATAAGTCCTCTGAGTTTGTTTTGGTATTTCTTCTCAGAGAAGACAGCTAGAAAAAACCTTTCTCATCCAGTATAAACTGACAATATAGGATTGACATGTGAAAGGGTTATTTTTAACCTATTATAAAATATATTTTTTTATCAAGTAATGTTTTAGTAAGTCAATATATTATGTACAATCATCAATAGCTATTTAAAAAACATCATATCGACGATGAAGTGACAAGAACCTTTATCTACTAGAACATGATTTTACAGGAAACGAAAAAAAACGTTTTAAACACAAGGTATGAAAAATACTATTATTGGATATGTATTAAATAAGAAAAGGGTATATTGGCCTATGTGCGACTAGTGTATATACAATCAACTTTTTGATTTAGACGTAGATAGGTGATATTGCAATCTAGGCTTTAAAAATTGTGAGAAAAAGTGTGAGATGAGTAGATTTATATTAGAGGAAGTTCGAAAGTGGCGCCAGTGACTGAAGAGGTTGAGACCAAAGAAAAGATGGATGGAGTATGTGAGGAAGAAAAGAGAATCAGAGATTGCGTGAATGCTGACAGGATAGAATGGAAGAAAAGAACATTTGCGCCGACCCCAAAGGACAGAGGCAAGAAGATGATGTTGGAACAACTACCTATATTATCTCAAAAATTATGTTAAATGTACAAATGTTTCAAACAAATGGCAGTGTCAAAAGTTATGGCAATCTTTAGGTAATACTGCTTTTAGTTGTTGCAAGTGATTGTACTTCGTTAGAGTAATTGGAATTTTGTTAGGATGTAGTTGAGAATAGATTGCTTCCGAAGCTAGTAACCTAGGTCTGTGCGGTAAAGGAATCCACTCTTTGTCAAAACCCAGTTTAACTTCGATTGTCATTGTATTGTGCTTTATTACTCAGATATCCACAACCTGTGGATCGCAAGCTTTGCGGCCTGGTCGAATACTTTTATAAAGCATATTTTCAGGTCGGGCATAATCTTTAACAAATTCATGATCTACATTAATTGTTTCATAGGGGTTAGTGCTTCTTGCCTCATTAGTAATCGTGACATAATCACTGGGCAAAAGTATTTCCCGATTTTTGAGCTTTCGTTCAATAGCAGTGTGAACCGAGTCACACTCCATCTGAGTGTGACCAGCCGGTCGATTCTGTCGTCATCTCACGGTGTTCACCTAGGTGGAGTGAACGACAATAGAGCTGTCATTTCAGCTTATTTGTATGGTTTGACAACTCACCCGTCGTGCACTCGCCCAAGTGTTCACTTCGACATGTTTACGGAATCGCACTACTGGTTCTAAAAAATTTTGCGTGATGATAACGTTATGTTTCTTGCTCAAAAGAAGCAGTGCATTTGCCAGCACAGAATTACGATTCTGGTATGTGCACCCGTCGGTAAATAACAATTGGTAACTGATGTGGAATACAATGTCTTTCTAATTAATCAATTAAAAATGTTGCAAAAGTGCTTGACGTTACATCAGCAGAAGTTTCGTCGAACCAATAACAACTGCAGTGCTTGGTTACTAAATTAAAAACAGTGAAATTATGGCACGTTAACTTTGTCTCGAAATACAAAGCACTAGCAGTAAGGTAAGGACAAACCTTCACAGCCTCTAAATCCATGGTCAAAAGTATAAATTCTCCAGCAGCTGCTCTTTTTTTGTCGTCTTCTTTTTCTTGTCTAGCTCGGTTTTTCTTAATTATATGTATTTGGTAATCTGATTCATTTAAATTACCCGAATTGTAACTTGAACAGGTGTCACACATGTCCTTTTTAAGCGTGAATATTCTTTTTAATACCGCATTTACACAATCGTGTTCGCCATTCGCCTCGTCACTCGACGAACATTCGACGAAACATTCGTATACGAGTGCTGTCGCGAACTACTGTTCACACATTCGCGGGGTGAATTATTTTGACATTCGCACACGAACATGGAGGACGTGAAAATAATGGCGGCATGCGCGCTACATTTAATGAGTTTATACAATTATTTAGATATCCTGCCCAAAAAAGTAAAAAAGAACCGTCGACGCAGACGATGGTGGATGATAGATACCTATTTCTAATTTCGAAGATGTGTACGGAAACAGGCCATTAATTAATTTCTTCTTTAATTTTAAATTGCTGACTGGCAATCCAGTATACTCCCGTTGTCCCCATAGGCCATGTCCCCGTTAAAGGGGACAAAGGGAATTTAAATAATTAAAATTACTTCCCGTTGTCCCCGATAAAATAAATTGTAATAATTATATACTCTTCAAATTATGTTGGTAAACGAGCTCGGGACTTGGGGCACCCCGACTCGGAATTTTTTTTTAAACCACCCAGAAATACGTTTCGTAATGTACGTTATGGGGACAACGGGAAATAAATTTAATCACGTCCCGCTGTCCCCGTGACGGGGATATGGTATACGGGGATAACGGGAATAAAGGGGCAATCCCGTTTTGTTGATATACGGTTCCATGCATCGTTTGTCCATTTTTATGATTCTAAATTTACATATTTTCACGTCCTCCATGTTCGTGTGCGAATGTCAAAATAATTCACCCCGCGAATGTGTGAACAGTAGTTCGCGACAGCACTCGTATACGAATGTTTCGTCGAATGTTCGTCGAGTGACGAGGCGAATGGCGAACACGATTGTGTAAATGCGGTATAAATGCGGCATAAAAAAGAAGATATAAAGTTAGCTGCTTTTGCCAGCTCACGCAAACGATTATTTAAAGTCTATCTACGTAAAAAAAGTTAAATCGCAAAAATTACAGTTAGGAGTTCTTGTCACTTCATCGTCGATATGACCAGTCTTGTTAACATATAATTGTATCTAAGAATAGGAAATTGTACTGTTTGTCCTTTAGTTACCAAATGATATAACTAAATTAAGCTTTTGCCTTCACTTTATGGGAAAAGGTTTTGGCCCCTCAAGGAGACAGAAAAATTTGGTATTATTATTATAAAGACTCATTTGACCACTTTCAGACTACCCAAAACAATGTGGATGAAGCTGTGGGTATCCTGAACAACTTGGTCTGTGCCCAGGAGTTCAGAGCTTGGGAACTGGAAGACAATGTGCCTCGTCTTCAGTTCGATATTGCTGCACTTCCCCCTCAGGTAATTGCCGCCCTGTTGGTTTTGAAACAAGAAAAAATTTAATCAAGATTACAAGGGTAGAGAATTGAGACAGTTCAAGATGTATCTAGATTGTTGGTTGGAAGTAAAAACACACCTCTAAAAACATTAAAAAAACAGAAATTGGGGAATAATTTAATTGAACAAGACAGATGAAGATAAATAATAAGTAGGTACGTTGTTTGCGATAATATCGCTTTCGCAGCGCGTACCGATTGCGTGAAACGCGCGTCGGTCGACGGCGCCTGTAAAATACGTGGTGTCTATGGCCCTTACGTTTTTTTGTCTATTTACTGTCCAACCTCAAACTTATTGTTCTTTATAGGTCCGTGCAGTAGACCTGCTCCACAAAGCTGCCTACCGCCGCGGCTTGGGCAACTCACTCTTCATCTCGCCCAAGAAGATTGGCAAGATTTCTTCCGAGTCACTGCAACACTATACAGGCAACTTGTTGACTGCGGCGAACTGCGCTGTCGCCGTCGTTGGAGACTCTCAGGTAAATTAGCAACATTTATTATTATTACCCAACTCAATTTGATGGCCTTATACAAAGTCTTTGATCAAGTATGCTGGTCTATATCCTTTAAAATGGGTTTAGTCTTTTAATCGGTTTTAAGATTTTTTTAACACCCTTCAGATTAGGAATTACACAAAAATAACATAAATCTCAAAAATATTGCGATTAAAAACACAATTTGTATTATTATTACAGGAGAGGGCCAACATGATTGCTCAGAATCTCCAGCTTGGCACTGGCAATTACAAATTCGAAAATAGCACCAAATACTATGGTGGAGAGTTAAGGTAATAATATAACACATCATTATTTTTACTTAGTTGTAATGTTTTCTGCATTGCAAAGGGAACCAATTCAAACCGTGCATTAGCTTCTGACGAACTTCTGTCAAACCTATCCCAGGCATCCCGTAAAGATTTTTCGAACTCGCTTCGCTCACAAGTTGATATCTTCGAAAATTTTGTAGCTTGATGCGTTCGAAGGATAAAGAAAGTTTCTCTGCATAATTCAAAAAAGTAACTTCCTGTTTATTTGAATATTCAAAAGAAATTTTAAACTATCTGAGAAAACTTTCCGAACATGCTTCACACGCTCCATAGTTTTCAATGTACTTTGTTTCAACAGCATAAGCTATCTGAGGAGTAAAAGTTTGAAAGCCCGCTTCCCTCACTCCTTCATAATTTTCTTTTTGGAAAATTACCATTATATAACAACAACGAAGTTGATTTTTCTTTTTTTTTTTGTTCATGGTCAAGATATTTAAATACGCCTCTAGGTAGTACGGTTTCGTGGTCAAACCTACGGAACTTAACTACCAGTAATCCGATCCTTGGTAAAGAAAGAAGCTTTCCGAAAGGGCCCCGGACTCCGGTATGCCCAACAAGGGTTAAGATGGCCCAGAATAATAAATTAATGTGGACTAAAAAGATGAAAATACCTAAATGCACGTGCCCGTCAGAATAGCGGGTGTATGAATTCCAAATAAATCAAAAATAAACTATACATAATATAAACGTACGTTTTTGTACTAAAATAAGTAGTATAAATGTACGTGTCTGTATGATGTCAGGTTGTCGGATGAATTTTAATTCAATTAACTTTTTTCAAATTTGTTTTAGGAATTAAATGTAAGTACGTCAACTGTACATAATAGGAAAACTATTTAAAATCTTCTTAAATGTTATACAAGCTCTGTAATTTGTAAACTTGTAATTGTAAAACGCACCGCCACCCTGACGTGTGACGTCAGAATGGCGAGTTGATTATAAACCAATCAAACTAATTTGATCGACCAAATAAAAACTAGGACTCCTTTATACCTAATAATAAGTATTATTAGCGGTGAGTGTTACGTCTAACGGAATATTGCCAATACAGATAAATGCCGACCACAACATCATACTTTTTTAATATAGTCAATATTCAAAAAGTATGATGTGGGGTATGTATTTAAACGTTCGCATGCCTTTACAGCCATTTACAGCAGTAACATGACATCAGGATGGCGGCTTACTTTACTACTTATTTTAGTACAAAAACGTACATTTATATGTATAGTTTATTTTTGATCTATTTGGAAGTCATACACCCGCTATTCTGACGGACACAAATACACGAATTTAAAGGTGTGCGCTTTCTACAGTAAAACTTCATTCACTTCTTATATTTTTGTAAGAGAACATTCAAACTATGCACAAAAATAACAAACAAAAAGAACCTAATTCCCATTATTTTGCCTTATTACCTAACTGTTAGTTCAATTCAAACCTAACTCCGGCTGTGAAATACGTCTACCGCTGCGCGGACCGTACGCCTCACCCCTGCTGCTGCCATATGAATTTGCTACTGCGCAGCGTATCGCCTCGCTAATTCCAATCAACCTATACCATATTAACAATAAATGTTTAATGTTTGGTAACCAGGAAAGAAATGGGTGGTGATCTGGCGCACGTTGCTATTGCCGTCCAAGGCGCTCAGGCTGGCACTCCACAGGCGCTCGCCTTAGCTGTAGCTGCCAAAGGTAATTAATTAGTGTGGTAACATTACTGATCCGAAGGTTGTCTGTGAGATTTGAACCAATGGTGAGGCGTTATTTAAAAACATACAACGCGTGAATTAGTGTTGTACATTGCAACAGCAACAGCGTAATTTAGGTTTTTTTGCCGTAGCAACAGTTAAGCCGAATTTACATTACGAAACAAGTTTCATGCATTGTGAAATTAATTTCATAACACTACTTTCAGTACCTGTGAAACTAGTTTCATTAAGCCGGATTTACATTACGAAACTAGTGGCATGAAAGTAGTTTCGTGACATTAATTTCACCAACAATTTCACGTGTAAACGTCAAGTTTTACAATGCATGCATCGATTTCACGACACTGAAACAGTTTCGTGATGCGCGCGATTTTTGGATAAAACTAGTGTCATGCAACTAATGTCATCGTATAAACGCGACGCGAAACTAGTGTCGCGAAAGCACCTGCGCAGATAGGACGTGTGTTTATTAGCCGTGCTTGGTTTCTTGCTAGCCAGGCTCGAATCCACCAACATCTTTTCTTTCGAGACAACTTTTCTTAATTTTTTACTATGACATTTGTATGACAACATTTTGCAATGCAAATTAAAGCTTAGATGTTATCGTAGCCATGAACACAGACATACTGTGGGTTTCACGACACTATTATTTTTAATGAAACTAGTTTCACAGGTACTGAAAGTAGTGTTATGAAATTAATTTCATCATGCATGAAACTTGTTTCGTAATGTAAATTCGGCTTTAAAATAATAGTGTCGTGGAACCCACAGTCTGTCTGTGTCCATGGCTCCGCCAACATCAAAGCTTTATTTAGCGTTACAAAATGTTGTCATACAAATGTTATTGTATAAAATTAAGTAAAGGTTGCCTCGAAAGAAATGATGTTGGTGGATTCGAGGCTGGCTAGCAAGAAAGCAAGCACGACTAAAAAACACGTCCTATCAACGCAGGCCGCTTTCGTGACACTAGTTTCACGTCGCGTTTATACGATGACATTAGTTGCATGACACTAGTTTTATCCAAAAATCGCGCGCATCACGAAACTGTTTCAGTGTCGTGAAATCATTGCATGCATTGTAACACTTGACGTTTACACGTGAAATTGTTGGTGAAATTAATGTCACGGAACTACTTTCATGCCACTAGTTTCGTAATGTAAATCCGGCTTTACGTGTCGCCTATCAGTTATGGAATTGGCTCTCTTCATAAGTTGCTATGATTTTGGCATATGCGGTGTTAGAATATAATTGAGTGACGTGCAATAATACCGGCCACCTACTTCAGGTCTCGGCAGCGGGCCCGTGACCAAGTGGGGCGCATCCAACTCGCCCTTGGCCAAGGCTATCGGCAACGTGGGCCCCTTCGCGGCCGCCGGCTTCAACGTGGCGTACTCCGACAGCGGCCTCTTCGGAGTCGTGCTCTCCGTGCCCAAGGATGAAGCCAACAACGTTAGTACCTATTTCGTTTTTTCCGCATCTGCCTTGAGCTTCGCTCTGCAGTCGAACAATATATGGCTGGTATAAATAAAAAACAAACTCATCCATGACACTTTTCATTGTTACTGTAACTTTTCACAACAGCTGTTTTTTCTACGTGATTTGGTGACCACAAACTGAATCTTGAATATAATAGAAGCTTCTTCTTCATTTCCAGCCTACACATTTTGGACCCAGCTACTACACGAATTGTGTAATCACTTTTTCCAGGCAGTGAAGGTGTGTGGCAGTTTCCTGAAGAAGGCGTCACTGAGCCCCGAAGCCATCAAGGCTGGCAAAAGCCAACTGAAAGTACAAGTCCTGAGCGAAGCCGATGCGGGTACATCCCTAGCCGAGTCGCTGGCTGCCCAGGGCTTCTACACTGGCAGTGTTAAGTCACCCGCTGACATCGCTAAGGATATTGATGCCCTCTCCGCCAATGACATTCAACAGGTAAGCTTATTAGATATAATTGATATGACTGTTTCATCTTGATCAATAACAGTGTGCTTTAAAAAATAAGATAATTTTTTATACGAAAGTATATTGTAGTTTTAATGTTTTGTGATCGGAACTGGAGTTTATGGTAATCGGGATTTTTTTACGGAATTTTAACTACGAGGTCAGTTTTGTATGTATCAATAGTCCCAGCAATCGTAAATCAGAAAGCAGATAAAGCAATAAGCTTGCTTGCTATCGTCATACTTACATATTATTGTGTAGTGTTAAGAAATTAAGCAAAATAGTTTCTAAGTACAGAAGATAGCCATGCGAAATAACAAGACTTAAGTGTACATACATAGATCAACTCAATTGGGCATTACTGTTGTGTGACATCAACACGCGCGGGTCCAGTGCGCATACATTCCCACCCCCTCATAGCGCGAGGCTTGAGCCCCAGCAGTGAGATCGTAATAAGGATTATGCTGCGCTGTGCTATATCTGTATTATCTTTGTTTACAGGCTCTTTCCGCTGCTGGCGCGAACAAAGTTTCCATGGGTGCCGCAGGAAATCTTGCATTTGTTCCATATGTAGATGAATTATAAATTACACGCCTTTTATAGTTGTTAATCATTTTATTTAATAGTACGGAACATGATGTGAGAAACTACCAATATAGTATAATGTGACCATTATTGATTATAATTTATTGTTCAACCGAAATAAATAAATAACTCATATACACTATTTAATTTTACACTTGAACGAAAGTGCGTAGGTACATAGGTACCTCACAGCGTGGCATTGTAAGATTCTGAATCATTTTATGAGCAGGAAGAAAGAAAAGCGTATAACTAAACTAATATTGTGAAATTGACACATAATAGCTGTAGAAGAGGATTTTTTTATAAAGTTTGAGCAGCTATTCCGACGCGAAGTGCCGTCTCACCTTTGCTATCCCCAACTTTTTGGCAGCCACTTGATTCTTTGCCTCTATGAAAGGACCAACATTGAGGGTAGATGTTAACGTAAGCCTGAAAGCCAAGAAGCTCAAGTTGGTCGGTTATCGGTACAGTTACACCTCGGAAAGATGGAGCTAGGTAGAATTGGCTTCTCAGAGAAACAGGATCTGCGACCCACCAGCTCGTGCCTTGGACACGTATCTCTTAGCAACAGTGCTGTCGTCTGCATACCCAGAGGTACCTACTGGGTTTTAGCAGATCATTAATATGCAGCAAGAACAATGTTGCCAAGAGCACCGACCCCTGAGGAACCCCGGCATTAATATTCAGCAGTCCGGACGAGCAGCCATCTATGACCACTCGGATAGAGCGATCCCTCAGGAAGTCTTCAATCCAATCACACAATCCGGCGGGCAGACCGAAGGGAGGAAGTTTACCATTAAGGACGCTGAAATGGGTAGTCAAATCATTACTTTTTTACACAAAAGTATTTTTATTATTCTTTGCATTCTTAAAATGTTTTTGCCAGAATTGTTGATAGATGTGCATGGTCGTAGGTACCATGCACATCTATCAACAATTCTGGCAAAAATTCTGAACTATAATCGGCTTCTGAACTACATACATACTTACATTTTCTCAATACTTAAATGTACCGAAGTAATAATTTTCACTTCGGTACTTTTATTGAGAAACTGTCCACGGGGCATGACTGCTTCGGGACTGTCCACTGTCCCGACGGGAGGTTCCTGTGTCGCATAGGCAGGGAGCCGGACGCTCGGTAGGACACAGCGCGGCATACGCTAGCAGTGTGCCTCACCGTGCCCTCGTCTCTGTGGTAGGCAGTAACCTCTCGCTGCCTGCCGTAGTCCGTTCTATGGTCAGCGGCGAGGAGTCCTGGGACGCGGTGGTCTCCTTCTGCGAAACAGTTATCGCGCAGGAGGCTACGGAAAGGGAGAGGGAGATGTCGAGTGCTCTCCCAGCCCGCAGCAGACGCACCGGGCGTCGGAGGACGCTGCCCTCTTCCGGCCCCCCTAACTGGGTCCAGGGGCGGCGGACTTGGGGATGTCTGTCGCCCTCTTTCATCTGGACCCGAGGTGGCGGCGCGTGGTGTTCCCGCGATCCCCGGCGTAGGTGAGAGAAGGAACACCGGGGTGGTTTTAGTCAGTAAGAGTCGACAGACCCCACCGCCCGCCCAGGGCGGAGGACATCCATGAAAAAAAGGTCACCTACCCTTCTTGGGCACGGGCTGCACGTTAGCTTGCTTGCTTATTGCGGAGATTCATCAAGAAGATTATCCGCGTAAGTACCTAACCAGTTGGCAGTTGAGCCGCAAGCGTAAGTGTGTTTTGTTTTGCCCCCTCGATGGATTTTCCCGACTCGGTAAAGTCGACTAAAGGCACCCCCTTTAGTCGACTTTAAAAATTAACTATCACACTACACTATATTAATCTGGGTTCAAAAATGGTTTAGTCTATTGCATGCATTCCATACGCATTCTTACTGACTGTCCATGGTAGATTCAACTAGGTACCTGTTCTAAAAAGAATTGGAATAATGGAAACGCGGATCTATGATGGGAAAAGTGATATAATGCTTGGAATGGTTTAACCTGCGCGCCTGCGCCTCGGCTGTCAAAGCGATCTCTTTCATTTTGGTTAAAAAAAAAAATCCGGAGTTTAATCGTATCTTGTATTAATTACAATGATAAGTTAACTGTAGGTATTAAGTTTCTTTCAAATTTGTTTATTGCTCCAAGTTAAGTAGGGGAGGATCGTGTGAGGTGTCGTGTCCAGTGGTTGTGATCGCCCATGTGAACTCAGCATAACGCACCTTTGTGTGCGCAGAAATCAATACTCGCCTTTTTTTGTCTTATATTTATTTTGACAATAAGGGGCGGCGAAACCAACCTTCGGTCTGTTTATTTCTTTGAGAATAATGCCCGCCCTCATCCTCAGTAAAACATAATTAAACTATTACGTTTTATTTTCTTTTTTCATCACTCTCATTTAAGAAACTAAAAATATAGCTCCCTTGTTTGAGTATTGCTGCTACCTTAGCTGATTTCGTATAGGTACCTAAAATAAGTTTTACTAGGTACCTACTAATTGTAATTAAGTACTTAATACCTACGTAAATTCGCATTCATCAATATAGGTAAACCCAGCCAGTATAGGTACTATTGTAGTCTTTGGGTACACCCGTAGATAGATAGATACAATAGGCAGGTAGGTAGGTACAGTACAGTCTAGCTAGACTAGGAATAGGGATAGGTACAATACCGGGAGAGTACAATACAGAAGGCTGTTCTGATGGCTAGACTATTTGGCCGAATACCGAATAGTAGGTAGAAAAAGAAGCCGAATTGACCGAATAGTAGCCGAATATTCGTGGCATCTCTACGATCTCTACCATATTATGAGATATTTTTGGAAGGTAGAATGAGCAAAATTTCTTCCGAATCTGTGTTTGATCGCTCAAGGCGGGGGTCATCTTCCAAGGACTTCCGACCTTGCTGCAACCTTACCTAACGTTTGACTGGCTATCGATCGATGGGCCACATTCTTGATAAAACGAAAGCAATTCTTCAAAAATCTCTTTTGGTGTTTTACCCCTTTAGAATGAATAGATATTATTACGGCACGTTGTTCCAATTTCTTGAAATGCAGCGATGCCTCAGACATGATGTTTAGGTACATTCTTCTGTTATTAGCTGTTAGCAGCCAGTTGAATATCACTGGAATTTTTGATTTTGTGTGCATCTGCAAATCTCAAGTGCCACAACAGTTTTTGCTTGCAGAAGCAGTTGTTTCTGCCTTTTAAATGACTAGTTTGTACCTACCTGCTGGTGCAAATTTGCTCTATTTTCAAAAGCTAAGTATATCATACCTACGCTCAAATGACATAACGTTAACTTCATATAATAACACTAGAGTCATGTGTTTAACAATGAAAATTCAAAGTCTCATACACCATTTCATTTTACAGATAGAAGTCTAATTAATATATTAAATTTACAGGTAGGTAGGTATATAGACAATTTTATTGGGTATCGGATATCATTTAGGTACCTATAGTTTTTTAAATTGATGTGAAATCAAACTAATCAATCAATCAGCAAAAAAATAAAATAGGTAAAAAAAATTGGATATTTATGTTTCATTGTGTAGGTATACATCACTGTGGACACAATGAAACATTTCCAATTTTGTTGTTTTTATTTTTTCATCATCGAAGTCAAGCAGTATCGCAGTGAAAATCTATCGCGGTAACGTGCATCGAAGTGTAGTGAATGGCTTCGCAGAGACTGTCTTTCGCAGTAACGTGCATCGCAAAGTTTGTAGCATCGTATTAGCATTTACTTATCGATATTTTATGCGTCGAAATTCCGTATTCTAGGTACCTACCCACTTGTTTCATTGTTGGACATCTGACCCTACCTACCTACTTAAATAATTTTCATTTGATATAACGTTCAGTACCGTAAAACGAGGTGGATAGAAATGCAGGGGTGAATAAAAACAAAACTTTTTTTGGGATTTTCACTTTAACACCATATTAATGGTTCCTCACAAAGCTCCCATTCAAAAAATTTTTTTAAAAAAATTGGAGTTCTTCATTGTTGCAAACAATAATATTTAAATAACGTGAAAATTCCAGTGAGTTTCGTTTTTATTCAACCCTGCATTTCTATCCACCCCGTTTTACACGGTACCTATATACTTAATATATATTATGTAGGTACCTATAACAGCACTGTCTAACGTTCATTGAGTAGGTATGTTCTTATTGTTCTTTTGATCCAATAATGATCTTGTATAATTGATATTTGATCTAACCGCTGAACAAAGAGCGACCGCGAAGCTTGGGAACGTAGGGCACCCCAACACGCATAGGTTAGGTTTGAATGGGACAGCGGGAGCTAGAGTGACCGAACTTAGCTCCTGTGATCTCATTCATTTTAAGTTCCTTTAAACCCTGTAGCCAAAAATAGGGTGACGGAGCCCCTATTTTAGGCTACAGGGTTTAAAGGAACTCCCGACGCGACGGTAATTTACACCAGCTTTTGCCCACGACTTCGTACTCGCATATCCCGTTTTTTCCTGCTACCGTAGGAATTTCGGGAAATCCTCTTTTAGTGCTCACCTACACTTCCCAAGGAACCTTCATACCAAATTTCAGCTATATACAACCAGTAGTTTCGGCTGTGTGTTGTCTGTCAGTCAGTCACCAGTAACGGAAGAGTTTGCATAATAAATTAATTTGTTTTAAAAAAAATTGTGCACACAGGTTTGCTGGTACAAAACTCAATTTTGAGTTAAGATCACCTTTGTTCATGACCTTTTTTAATCCAAGTTGTTATGGTGTTCGAAAGAAGAAGTTAAGTTAATAATTAAAGTTAAGTTTAAAGAACTTTTAATCATTCATTAGTTTTCCATAACTACTGAAGTTTCTATGAAATTAAATTATATCTCATTTAATTATAAGATGTTATTATTACAATAAATGATTAACAAATGAAAATTATATAATTTGTTGGTATATTAAAAATACTTATACCAAACATTACACACCCATTGTTTGATTAAAGAAAGAAATCTTAAACAATATGAACATTATAACTTTTAATCATTAGTTTAAGTGTGATATGTCAACTGAAAATTATATCAAACGAAAATATTGTTTGTTTAGAAAATAGTTATACCTAACATTACACACTCCTCAAAAACCTATGACAGTTGCACAGTGCTGTAATTGATCAGCTCCTCCTTTAAAGAAAATCACTTAGTGCCTCCTGAATACGCAAGAAAACCCAGCAACTCTCTGATATTTTGCTAATATTGTAGTGATTCAGTTCCAGATGCATAGTTCAAAAAAATATTACAAAATGGTATAGAACAAAAATATATTTATTTTTGTTACTATATTTTCATGAAACACAGTTTTGTTTTCACTCAGAGTCTGTACACATATTGGCTAAATTAAAAATAATATAGAAATAAAGTTAACACTTAATAAAAAAAGAATATACATTTGTTTATTGTACTTCCGCTTCCGTTAACAACATATTTGGAATTCCTTTTGAAATAGGGAATTGCCTTCCTGATTCTGGGCATGTCAGATTTCCTTCTTCAACCTCCACTTCTAATAAAACTTTGTGAACTTTCTTGAGCAAGTCTTCATCTTCTTCAAACTTGGGTTCCAAAGCTTTTGGAAGTCCCTCACCATGACCAATGCTATTTGCAGCAGCCCACAGAACTTCCCAGTCCAATTTTGGAATTACACGAGTAATAAATTCGGGATTGAAGTCTACTTCATTAACTTTTATATCTGTAGCATTAATAGCAAGTGGATATCCAGTCATTACACCTTTTAAACACTTCGATGTTAACATGTTATGTGTTATGAGTTTCATTTTAGTGAACTTCTTTGCAGCAAGTATTTATTCAGCAGATAGCAGTAGTAATCGACCAAAATGTTTATAATTCCCTAGATTCAGTAATTTTAATAAACACAAGATGCTGGTATTGTAATTTATAGGTTATTCCTTAATTTAATTAATTGTCACTGTCACATCTCACAAGTGTCAATGTCATAGATGTTCGCGCGAGGTTGGTTTTGTCAATGGTGATGTACCACTTTTTAAGGGTCGTTACCTACTTATTTTCGCACGTTACGGATTGAATAGTATAGGTACATAATCTATGATGGCAAGATTCGCAGGAATTCATTTTAGTCTGGTAACCTTGGCCTAGTTTGTCAACCTAAAATTTTGGTAAAGTGGCAAGCAAGTGGGTCTACCGTCGAATCTAAAGAATACCATAAAATTTTAATTGTATTTGTTACATATTTTTTTGGAAATTTCTTGTATCATCGTACTAAATTAACGCATTTCGGTATACAAATAACAATGTCTCACTTGAGTGATTGTGTATCTGAAAGAAATTTTGACGTAAATAGGCCATCGGGTGCACAACTTTCCACGTCGCAACCTTTTCGTTCTAAAAGTTCTCTTAATAATAGGATTCAAGAACATCAAAATATAGCAAAAAATACTCAAAAGCATTCTTCATTGTCACGGCATAAACAATCACAAGGTGAGGCCGGAGTTAATTCCCAAACTTTTACTAATTCGTCAATAAGTGATTTAGCGACACAGTGCCAGAACATTAGCATAAACAGTGAAAATGATGAAGTAGATCAGGGAGACACACCGGCATTTCCAAAAAGAAAACATGCAAGGAAGAAGGAAAGAATAAAAAATTTGGAAATAGATTCAAGAGAAGCCATGAATAACACGCCACAACCATCCGGGGCTCATGGGGGGCGATCGGCACAAAATGAAGTCGTATATTTGCATGAGTTTTTTTCCCATCAAATAAGCCCCTTATATGCTTCTACAAATTCAAGGTACCTTGAAAACCTTCGCCATCACCCACAATTTCAGGTGTCCCAAAGTAGCCAGTTTTTAATGAATACTCAGCATGCTGCGAGTTTGCCAAATACTCCTATTTTTCAAGGGCCACAAACACACACATCTGTGAGTATACCTAATTCTCCAGTTGTTCAAGCTGATTCTATGACTCCCAAATGTATTCAAAACTTTTTACAACATCCATTACTAAGCAAGTCCTTTAGTATGAGGAGTGGAGAAGCATTTAAGTATACAATTAAACAAGGAGAAGATAACATTGATACAAATGCAACTCCCAAACAAAAGAAGAAACACAGGAAAAGAGGAAAGGAGAGTGATGTCAAATTTGATCCTTACATATCAGCAGAAAATGTGGAGGCTGGTCTTAAAGATAATGTTTTGATTGAAGGTGTATTAAGGATAAACCCAAAACAATTCCAGAATGCCTATGTATCTAGTAGCAACAGAAGTGAACAAGATATTCTCATAGATGGATTAAAAAATCGAAATCGTGCCTTAGAAGGTGATATTGTAGTTGTACAGTTTACAGACAGTGATAGCGAAGACAGTGGTGAAGAAACTAAACAGAAGAAAGGAAAAATTGTGTATATCAAAGAAATTGTTCACAATAGAACTTGCATTGGCACTTTGAAGTTAATGGCAGATAAAAATAGACAGAAAGCTTTGTTTGTTCCTCGTGATAACAGAATGCCTAGGCTTAATGTACCATTCACAAGCTGGCCTGATAACTTTTATGTTGATGCTAAGAATTATGAAAATACATTATTTTTAGCGAAAATATCAGACTGGACAGATACTAGATTTGCTATTGGGAAAATAATTTCTAACATAGGGCAGTCTGGAGATATGGTAACAGAAACTACAGCAATTTTGGCCCAAACAGATTTAGATATTACTCCATTTGGTCCTGAAGTTAGACATTTATATCCACGTTTAGATTACACAATACCTGATAAGGAAATTGCAATCAGAGAAGACTGCCGCAAGCTGTGTGTTTTTAGTATTGATCCATTCAATTGTCGTGATATTGATGATGCTATGTCTTGCAGAGCACTTGAGAATGGAAATTATGAAATTGGAGTTCATATAGCTGATGTAGCCCACTTCTTAACAGAAGATACTCCACTAGATGAAAAAGTAGCAGAAAAAGCCACAACAATCTATTTGGTGGAAAAAGCATATCACATGTTACCTGATGATCTTTGCATGCTATGTTCTTTATTTCCGGGTGTTGACAAATTGGCATTTTCTGTATTCTGGGAAATAACTAAAGATGCAAAAGTTCTTAGTCATAGATTTTCAAAAACAGTAATAAACTCTTGTGCCCAACTTGCATATGAACATGCACAATCAGTACTTGAAGATAAAGAAGATGCCAAGGTAAGCTTTCCTGAAACATACAATGGTTTTGAGTTTACAGATATATCAAAAGCAATCAAAATTATTGGAAGTATTTCTGCAAAATTTCGAAGGAATCGATTTGATACCGGAGCTTTAAGGATTGACCAACCTAAAGTGGCTTTTCATTTGAATGCCTCTAACGGTTTACCTGATTCATTTTGGATATATGAAATAAAAGAAAGCCACCAGCTTATTGAAGAATTTATGTTGCTTGCAAATATGACAGTTGCTGCACGAATTCGGGAAGATCATCCATCATTAGCATTTTTGAGATGTCACCCAAAACCTAGTGAATTCATGTTGAAACAACTCGCTAAGTCCTTGAAGCCAATGGGTATTGACTTAGATATTGACTCTGCTGGAGATTTGCATCGCTCCCTGTTACAACATGTTGGCCCAGACTGTACAGACCAAGGCAAAGTGATGGTTTTAAACATGTTGTGTGCTAAGCCAATGACAAGAGCGAAATATTTCTGTGCTGATGGGTGCCACGATGATGACTTCCATCATTACGCTTTAAATGTTCCACTTTACACACATTTTACTAGCCCTATAAGAAGATATGCCGATATTATGGTTCACAGGTAAGAAACTTATGGTATCATTTGTAATTTATTCATTTTCACTGATATTTATATAATGAATAATGTGAAATAATGTGAATAATGTGAAAGTGAAAATGAATAGTGAAAATTGCATTTTTTTCACATTCGACCTATTGCATTTACCGCGACGAATTATATTTTTGCATACTGAATTACAGTAAAATGAAGATGGTAATGACAACTTACGTATAGAAATACTACAATGGAATTCTTTTTATTTCAGGTTGTTGGCAGCAAGTTTAAAATACCGAGAGAATCCTACCTGGGAGGTTGATAAAGTCCGTATGATTGCAGCCCAATGCAATAAACAAAAATACAATGCTAAAAAAGCAAGTGAACTGTCTACAGAATTGTACACACTCAAGTACATTGAAATGAAGTCTCCGGTAGTAACTGATGCAGCTGTTGTAGAAGTGAGGGAGAAGTACATTGATGTCATAGTCATAGCCATGGGGCTAAATAGACGAATCTATTTCAACAATGTAAGTCTTTCAGTTTCACTACAAATATACTTTACCTATGAAATCGCTATTAAAAGAAGCTGGTTCAGGGTGGTTACCTATTAAAACAGAAATCACTGTGGCAGCTACATGTGTTAACCGTTGCAGATGGATAAATATCAGCCACAATGGCTGCAAAAATTAAAGGGAGTTAACCAAATAAGCCTAGTTACAAAAAAACTGGTGATCACTTAGTTTTATTTCTTTCAAAGTTGCATTGCATATTGATGATGTCATGTGTGGGGGTACATGACATGACTGTCCCACTGCAGGGCAAAGGCCTCCCTTCCTTGCTTCCACTGTTCTCTGTCTTTTGCCACATCTGGCCAATCCTTTCGGTAGGAGTCTAATTCATCACGCCATCTCCTCTTGGGCCTACCGCGTCGCCGATTCTTGTTTGGAACCCAATCAGTGGCCACTTTTGCCCAGTTCTGTTGCGACATGCGGCAGATGTGGCCAGCCCAGTTCCATTTTAGATTGGCGGCTGAGTTGCCTACGTCTGCGATTTGTGTTTTGGAACGAAGTATACTGTTTTTGATGCGGTCTTTGATTTTGACTCCAAGAATACTTCGTTCCATTGCTCGCTGGAATATGTATGAAATATTAATATATCATTATTGTTATTGCACCATACTTGTAAAGTAAATGTACTTATTATTTAATTAGTTTTATCATCGTTGGACAATGACGCACATATTTTTAAGGTCGTCACTTACAAAACGTATGCGTCGTTTTCCAACGATGATGAAACTGAAATATCGACAGTACGTTAATAGAAACTGTCGCGCTACTGAGAATTGACTAAGATCCATGAGAAATTCTCATTTCAGTTCCAGTCATCTCAGCAAGGTGACATTGTAGTAACTATCCCTTGACATCTATGCTAATAATCTACACAAATACTGATATAAAATTTAAGTGTCTGTTTGTAATATCAATATAACAGCTTTTTACTAATGCATGTGAAAATAATAAACGATACTTATAACAAAACCACAATTTTTAAAAACTATTATAATTATTTGTCTGTTTGTTTTGGCTAATCTCCGAAAAGCAGATAGCTGATAATTATTATAAAAAGTAACTTTTCACTCAGGCAAAGCCACCGGCAAAAGCTAGTGAGCTATATAAATCCTTATAAGGGTGACATTTTCAAGTACCTAGGTACTGGTTTTGTCTAAGTATGCTAGTAATGTCATAACTACACTAAAATGTTTCAGTAAATAATATATCTAAGTCTTGGCTCTTGATTTTCAGGATTTTCCAGGAAAATACCAATTTATTAAAAATGAAGAATGTTCTCGACTCTCCAAAATGGAATTGACATGGACTGCTGCAAATGGTTTGCCAGAAGTCAAACAGGTTATTCAGGTATTTTCCATTTTGCAAGTTGAACTCTATAGAGGGGATGACATGGTAAAGGTCGATACGAAACTTGTTAGGCCTCAGGAGGCAACATCCTCCTAATTTGAATATATAGGTACCTACATTAGCCAATATGTACATTTTAGTCTCCTCTAGTTGGTCTCAATGTTGTGATAGGTAATTTTATAAAATATTTTTTGTGGAATAAAAAGATGTATCTTATCAATTGTGTTATGTTTTTGAAGACAACTTATCATAATAAATGAATTTCCGTAGGTAGTAGACAAGCTTTCTTGTACTTAGCTTATTTTTTTATTTGAAATTAAGGTTTGTTGTGTATGTGTGTTATTTTACTCTGTTTTTGTATAACGAAATACCTAACGTGTGATTGTTTTACATTTTACTATTATTTAATTTGACTATAGGTATTTATATCCTAATGTGTGTGGTAACTTCAATTTATTTTAGACTTTTTACGTAGTACAAGTATAATAAAATATTTTCTTAGTTTTAGGGCAAAACGCTCAATCAACTTTTGAACACCGCTAACCGCGGCATTAATGAAATTGTACATAAGGATTGTTTGTTATATTTTGCCTAATTAAATAATCTATACTAGTATGAACTCGTTTTTTTTCTAGATTGCAATTAGCAAATTCATTTTTTGCTACTACTTATTTCGTTAACTATACCTAGGTACCTACTTACATTGCGGAAATTGTTCGAAAGAGTCACGCAAACGCAATAGGCATGTGGAGGAACACTGACGAGTTTTCGAACAAGAGACACAGAACGGAAGGAGTCAATAGATGATTTCCCATCGTTAAAAAAAATACTTACAAATAACGACACGGTTGGCGCAGTGGTTGAGCAATAGGCTGCTGCACTTCGTGTCGTGGGTTCGATTCCCGCACGGAACAAATGCATGTATGGCCTACAGATGGTTGTTCCGGGTCTGGCTGTTTGTGTATGTGAGTTTGTATGTTTGTAAACGCACCCACGATACAGGAGAAATTCCTAGTGTGGGGCAACGTTTTTTTTGTAAAACAAATAAATCAAATTAGAAATCTGTTTGGTGTATGTTACCCCAACAAGAAAGTGTCTCCTAGAGTTATATGAGTAGAACGTATTATTGGTGCCTTATCTGTTGTAAATGTGCCCCCACATAAAAAATGTGTGCCCCCTGTCGTTTTGGAAAAAAACGGAAAAAACGATTCTTGCTGGGGTAACGTTTTTCTAGCAGGAAAATTCTAAACGAATGATTGGTGAGAGAAAAATTGTGCATAGCCAGAGAGATCATATTTGTGCCAAAATGTGCCCCCAAAAATAAAATCTGTGCCCCTTCAGGTTTTCGAGATATTGCATTTCCTGCTGGAGTAACGTTTTTATGAATCGTATATCTCTAAAACCATTGCATGTGCCCCTGCAGAATAAACTTACACGAGTAGCTCTTAATGTGTGCCCCTTTGTGCCCCAATTAGATTTAAGAAAATATTTATAGTTTTCAAGTTATCGCGGTTTTATGAAAACCCGAAAAAACATCGCAGCGCCTAAATGAGACAAGGCATGACTTCGCTGAAAACTGTATTCGGTTGTTCTTGACGCTAATAATAACCATACAAAGTTTCAAAACTGTTCATGCATGCGTTTTTGAATAATCATGCTAAAAGTAAAAACGATGGTGTCATAACTTTGACGGCAAAATACAAGGAACTGGCACAATCCCAGATGTGTAGGTGTAAACCAAAATCTTGTGCCTTTAGTCAAAAATATATGGTGAAAATATTGAGCTTCAAATGTTACGCATTAAGTAAATATAAACAAAAAACCAAAATATGTAAACAACGGCTGGTTATCCGACCAAATCTGAATGACTACTAAAAAGCGACGGATTCATACATATCGATGACCTTCTTTACTTTACTCACTAACCGGTTCACACGTGTTGTGCCTGAGTACACTGAAGTAGAAAAGTAATATCTAATAAAATAAAGTTATTATTGGATTATATTTTAATAGCTGTTTCTATGACCTTACACATGATTAAGTACATTTATAAGAGCCATTTTCAAATAAAATGTACATGTGACTAACATGCTCAAAATCGTGACCAAACTGTTTTGTGACATACCTGTATTTTTATACTAATGTAAGTCACATTTATTGTAAAGCAGAGTTTACATGTAACTATGTCCTACTGCTCAAATTGAGCAGGGTCCGGCAGGGAGCTAAAATGCAGGTTTAATGATCAAATTCAGCATTTATTCGAAACCTCCAAATTATTATTTTTAAAAATTACACTAAAACTCTTTTATATCTATTTTCCGTAAATGTCAGATTTATTTATTAGTGAAACGTTTTGTATGGAGATAACACCGGACGCCGCCGGCATATAATTTGTTAAAATTTTCAGCCGCAGTGTAAACATGTTTTAACTTTACACGTAGATGTGAGTTACATCATATGAGTGACGAAATGTGAGTCATATGTGTAGCATTTTCGTGAGAAACAACCTCAATTAGCCACAATATCAGAATAACTTGTAATATATAGATAAAGACGATACATACATGAATTGTATTAATAGGCTAATGCTATGAAAATAATACTCGCTTCTTTATTTGGGAATGCACTGTTATTCACACGTATTTTTTTGTACAAAACACAGCGACGTTTCGTGACAACAAATAAACTGACACTAAATATGTTCGTACTAAATAAAGGCGTAGGAAAAAAGAAAAAACAGAAAAACTCATTCCTACATCTTTATGAACTTAGAGCATTGTATTGATGATATTGATGATTATAATTTTGTATCTACATATGTCTTACAGCCGCGAATAATATTTTAATCAACATACAACCAAGCACTGGCCTGCAAATTGCAAAAAAACTTAGGAAAATTCGAATTTCGCAGGCTGGTTGGAGCATTAACCTTAATAGAAGATTCCCTTTTTTCGCCTCCCCACACCGCTACATACATCTCTGGCCCCGCGGCGTCCGCTGACGTCGTCACGCAAGGAATCGCTTTGTCTAGCTTAGAGAAAGTGAGACAGCTAGTAAGCGTACGGTGTTAGTGTGACAGAGACAGTTACGTGTAACGTCGCTCTATTATGAATAATGGGTACAAAGTGTTTATTGACTAGGAAGTGCGTTTGGATTATTACTTGGTATTGGTAAACAGTTGCAGTTATGTTATGACGCCAAGGACACTGTTACGTTGAGTCACGCAGTTGCACTGATACTGTTTGTTTACTTTTTTTTAAGTTGGTTGAAAGTGGCGTATAAGCATTTTATAACAATTATGTGGTTGAAGGGGTGGTGAATTTTATGGCACGATCTGCGGTGGTAAGTATTTAATGGCATTGTTTTGACTTATTTAAAAATACTTGTACCTTATCAAGCACTTGGATTTTTTTTTCATTACTTTACCTATTTATTTATTTTTTAACTAATATGTTCTAAATCATGTTTGTTTTGTTTTCATCTGAAAGGATATACATACTTTCCGATTGGTCCAATAGAAATTTCGTCAAAAGCGATTCAGTAATTTGTTTACTTTTTTTGTATAATACGTATTTAGTTCTCTTCTTGTGCTAGGTTGATGACATATAATCCCTTAATAACTTCTAGTTACTATGTAAAAAAATAATTCATGACAAGAATTCATGTCTCCAAAACTAAGACTCGACTACAATCCGTCAACACTCAACATGTCACAGTCACATAATTGATTTGATTTTTACAGAATGTTCTATGGCAGCCATAACAACACATATAGTCACAAGGTGCATTTAATATATTTTTTAATTAGCCCTCAAAACTTTTGAACGCGACTGTACGGACAACAGCTTAGGTATAATACGTCCAATAAAGAAGGTCATCGATATGTATGAATCCGTCGCTTTTTAGTAGTCATTCAGATTTGGTCGGATAACCAGCCGTTGTTTACATATTTTGGTTTTTTGTTTATATTTACTTAATGCGTAACATTTGAAGCTCAATATTTTCACCATATATTTTTGACTAAAGGCACAAGATTTTGGTTTACACCTACACATCTGGGATTGTGCCAGTTCCTTGTATTTTGCCGTCAAAGTTATGACACTATCGTTTTTACTTTTAGCATGATTATTCAAAAACGCATGCATGAACAGTTTTGAAACTTTGTATGGTTATTATTAGCGTCAAGAACAACCGAATACAGTTTTCAGCGAAGTTATGCCTTGTCTCATTTAGGCGCTGCGATGTTTTTTCGGGTTTTCATAAAACCGCGATAACTTGAAAACTATAAATATTTTCTTAAATCTAATTGGGGCACAAAGGGGCACACACTAAGAGCTACTTGTGTATGTTTATTCTACAGGGGCACATGCAATGGTTTTAGAGATATACGATTCATCAAAAAGTTACACCAGCAGGAAATGCAATATCTCGAAAACCTGAAGGGGCACAGATTTTATTTTTGGGGGCACATTTTGGCACACATATAAGCTCTCTGGCTATGCACAATTTTTCTCTCTCCGATCATTCGTTTAGAATTTTCCTGCTAGAAAAACGTAACCCCAGCAAGAATCGTTTTTTCCGTTTTTTTCCAAAACGACAGGGGGCACACATTTTTTATGTGGGGGCACATTTACAACAGATAATGCACCAATAATACGTTCTACTCAAATAACTCTAGGAGACACTTTCTTGTTGGGGTAACGTACACATCTGTTTGTAATATATTGTAGAAGATAGGAAGATCTGAGGAGGGGGAAGACCTATATAAGGCGGTGCAGCACTAGCACCGGCCTTTTTTTCACTTGGATCGTCGTGGGAGCAACATCGTGAGAACGTCACTCTGTCGGTTATATTTTTATGTGTGTCATTCATTATTTGTGTCTTAAATGTTATTTTCAGTTAGGAGTGTATTTCTTTTGTTTAGTTATTTTGTTATTAGGTTCTTGATATTAAATTGTTGTCTGTTTGGTTAATTTATTTGAATTGTTTTCTGTAGGTATTCCTACAATTCTTTTTAAAAAAGTCTTTTCTGGTCAAATTCCCTATATCAGAAGTGGGATTCTTCCCATTTCCATTGCCCACTGTTCGTTTGTTTTAATCACAAATACCCCCATTTCTTATATTTTTGTCCCGATAATTTTTCTGTTGTTGTGGTCGTAGTGGTTGCATTATTTTACTTGTGTTGAGTTTTTACTACTGACATACGTTTGTTAGTCGATTGGTTTATTGTTTTCAGTTATCTTGAATAAGGAAATTAGGATGGCAGAACGCGATCGTAGTCGCAGTCGCTGCGGCAGCCGCGATAATAGTTCGCGTCGCGAATATAGTCCTCATCACGAGCGTCGTCGCGACTCGTGTCGCAATAGCCAGAGGCGGCAAAATAGTGTGTACCGTGAGCAATCCCCTAATGAAAACGACAAGTTAAGGCTGGAGATACAAGCGATGATGTCTCGCCTTAAAACGTTAGAAGACAAAACTAGGGCTTCACCCTTGCCGGTGCGTTCGTGTGACCGTGATAAAAATTTAGTGTCTGATAGTGTTCGTGGCCGACGGGCATTGCGGCACCCGCAAACACCATCGCTGGACCATAACAGGTTACGGTCGCCAGGTCGAAGAGAATCTTGTAACGTGCGTCATTCGTCACCACCGGAGCGTCGTCGCCGCCGTTTAGTCTCACCTTTACCTATAGAGACAGCAGTGTCTCAACATATGTCACCGACTCGCGGATATAACTACCGTCGTCATTCGCGTTCTCGCTCCAGAACACCGCCGTTACGAGTATCGAGTTGTGTATCTGAGCAGGCGTCGGTGCATGTGTCGGACCGTTCAATTAGGAATGTAAACGGTAATTCGAGTCCAGCACAACCCTCGGTAACTGATCGTATTGTGGATGCTATTCGATCAATTAATACTGCGGGTAGATCTCAGCATTTTTACATTTCAAACTTTGATCCTACCTTACACAATATTAATGATTGGTGTGCGGAGGTTGATCGCGCTAAAGTCTTAAACAATTGGAGTGATTTAGAATGCTTGTCACGTATTGGTAATTGCTTGAAAGGTGACTCTCGATCATGGCTTAATGAATGGGTTACTAATGACCGATCGTGGACCAACTTCAAAAAAGAATTTAAACCTTTGTGCCCTAGAGTACCGGACGTCGCAAATATTTTATATGATGTTATGACCAAAAATTCCGATAGCTATTCCACGTATGCGGAATTCATTACTCCGTTTACGAATAGTGCGGGGACTTAGCGACGAGCTAATTTCGGCGATAATAGTCCGCGGTATCACTGACCCCAACATAAGAGCGTCGGCGACTAACGCTAAGCTGTTGCCCAATGATTTAGTTGAATACTTTTCAATCTTCGTAAAATCTAACAATACTAGTACGTCTAAAGGTGCCGCGTTTCGTTCTGTGAAAGATAAACAAAACGTAGATCTTTCTCGAAAGCGTAATCTAAACGACGTTAAGTGTTATTCTTGCGGTGAATTAGGACATAGACAGGCAATGTGTACTAAGAAGCCGAAAACTGATCAACCGCCAAGCGGTTCCTCAAATAATTCTACGACTAATCCTACATCCACTTTTGTACCGACTAGGTCCGAAACTTGTAGTTTTTGTAAGAAACCCGGTCATAAAGCCGAAAGTTGTTTCGCCAAGCAGCGATCGGAAGCTGCAAACAAAAGTAGTGTTAACTTCTGCAACGAGTTTGTAAACACCAAGAATAGCGATGTGGTTGTAGCAATTATACAGGATGTAGCGGTCGACGTTTTGATTGATAGTGGGTCCACTATATCTTTAATTTCGTCTTCGATACTTAAGCATTTTAATTGTTCACGTAAGCCAGCGCTCCGTATTTTGAAGGGGTTAGGTACCCAAGAGGTAGAGAGTACAAGCTACGTGACACTATCTATTGAATTTGACGGCTTGACCCTCGAGGTAGATCTGTTTGTTGTGTCTGCCGAATATATGAACATGCCGGTCATAGTAGGAACAGATGTTCTTAATAGGGACGGTGTTAGGTACGTTCGCACTAGAGATTGTCAGTCACTTACAAGAAGCGTTAATAATTTGCATAAGATAATGAACATACAATCCGAGACTTCAATTCCAATTAATACACCCCTAGTTGACGGTAATTTGGATAAGTTGTTGGAAATAATTAATAATTTCTCTCAGTATTTTATTTCCGGTACTGCAATATCAACTGTAAATACAGGGTGTATGTCCATTAAGCTTAATACCAACACTCCTGTTTACTATCGGCCATACCAACTTTCTCACGCTGAGACTCTTCGTGTCCGTGACATAATTAAAGACTTGTTAGATAAAGGAATCATAGAGGAATCGGAGTCTGATTATGCGAGCCCGATTCTTTTAGTCAAAAAGAAAGACGGCACGGATAGGATGTGCGTGGACTTTCGTAAATTAAACGAGGTCACAATCAAAGATCGTTTTCCGTTGCCACGTATAGATGACTATATAGACCGTTTAGGGCATAACAAATACTTCAGTTCCCTTGACATGGCAACCGGATTCCATCAGATTCCACTGGATCGGGGCTCAGTTCCGCTTACGGGTTTTGTCACACCAGAGGGGCATTATCAATATTTGAAGATGCCATATGGTTTGGCGAATGCCCCAGTAGTTTATCAACGAATAATCACAAAAACACTTCGCGAACTGATTGAGTCCGGTGATATCCTGGTGTACATCGACGACATACTAATCATGAGTCATAGCATTGACCAGGGCCTTGTTCTGCTACAAAGGGTTCTTGACATATTGACTAAAGCTGGGTTTTCTATCAATTTGAAAAAGTGTTCGTTCTTGGCTACAGAGATCGAATATTTGGGTAGATCAATTTCTGAAGGTCAGGTTAGGCCGAGTCATGAAAAAGTGAAGGCTTTGATTGACTCAGCCGAACCACAAAATGTAAAGCAGGTTCGCCAATTTATGGGCTTAGCTAGCTATTTCAGGAGGTATATAGCTGGATTTGCCCAGAGAACTGCGTGCATTGCAGCACTTACTAAAAAGGGAGTACATTTTAATTGGGGAGACGAACAACGGGCTGCTCGTAAGTACATTGTGGAATGTCTAACGAGCGAGCCAGTACTTGCAATTTATGACCCTTCATTACCCATAGAAGTCCATACAGACGCGAGTTCTATTGGGTATGGAGCGGTCTTGATGCAAGTGCATGAAGGAAATCGTAAGCGAGTGGTGTCCTATTTTAGTAGGCTTACTCAAGGAGCTGAAAGAAGATACCACTCATATGAGCTTGAGACTCTTGCGGTGGTAAAAGCTCTACAGCATTTCAGGCATTATCTTGTAGGTATAAAATTCACCGTAGTCACCGACTGTAACGCCTTGAAACTTACACAGCGTAAGAAAGATTTGTTGCCAAGGGTGGCTCGGTGGTGGGTATACCTCCAGGATTTCGACTTCAGTCTGGATTATAGAAAAGGTAGCCTTCTGTCCCATGCCGATTATCTTAGTCGGAATCCCGTCAATGTGTGCACGGTTCAGAAACCCCTGAATTGGGCGCGAATTGCTCAGGCTTCTGATGAGGAGACTCTGTCTCTTATTCAAAAATTGACGGATGGCCAATTAGACTGCAGCCGTTATATTCTTAAAAACAACATCCTGTATGTAAAATTTGCACCTACTGGTGAAAATCCCAAATTCCTTTGTTATATCCCGAAAGGCCATAGACTTAGCCTTTTAAGAATTTTCCATGATGAACATGATCATCCCGGTGTCGATAAGACCGTTGATCTTATCATGAAACACTTCTGGTTTCCAGGGCTGAGGGCATTTGTGCAGAAATATATAACACACTGTTTAGTGTGCCTCTCCCATAAAAAAGTTCCCCGAGCCCCTCTACAGCCCATTCACTCTTGGGAAAAACCGGATTTACCTTTCGAAACTGTCCATTTAGATTCCTTAGGTCCTCTTCCCGAAGCCGACGGTTATCGTCATGTTCTTATAATTGTAGATGCGTTTTCCAAATTTTGTTTGTTATACCCTATGTACCGACAAGACACTGACGAATTAAAACGCCATTTTACCAACATGATCTCCCTCTTTGGAACTCCCAAGTTAATAGTAGCCGATAGAGGTCGCATGTTTCAGAGTACTGAATTTTTAAATTGGGTCAAAAACATGGGCTGTGACACTCATCTTATAACTCCTGAAATGCATCAGTCGAATGGACAGGTGGAAAGATACTGTCGCACTGTACTTAACATGGTGCGTATTGAGTGCAACCATCGACAGGAAAAGTGGCCAAGTGTTATGTGGAAACTGCAGTTGATTCTCAATATCACAAAGCACAGAACAACTCAGTATTCAGCTTTGAACCTACTGATAGGTATTGACGCTGCGACGCCACTTATTCGTAGCTTGGTTCGCGATGTGGCCTTTGAAGGTTCAAGCCCAAATCGGGAAGCTCTTCGCGAAATGAGTCGTCAAAGAGTATCTGAACGTCTCCGTTCAAACCAAGCACAACAGGACGCCTATGTAAATCAAGGGCGAAAGCCACCCCGTGTTTTTGAATTGAATTCTTTAGTTTTTGTGAGAAAACAGGCACAATGTACTGGGAAGCTGGATTCGTGCATGCGAGGGCCTTATCGTGTGGCGAAGGTACTCCCACATGGTCGCTATGAGTTGCATCTCTTGGCTGGCTCGTATGGCAAGTCAACACAAGCAGCCGCGGAATACATGATCCCGTGGCAAGGGGAATGGACTCCCGACGTGTGTTCTGCTTTCTTTAATGGTGAGTGATTTCTTTGTGGAATGAGTTTTACTTATTTCTATATCAGCTTTACTGAATCTGACCTATTTGGTTTAATAGTGTGCTTACTTGTTGGTATTGATAATGCTGAGCAATGTTGAAGGGAAGTAGAGTCTTGCAATTTGAAATGGGCCTCTGTCTTGGAGTGCATCGGACATGCTATCTCAAATTGACGGATACACTTCAAGTGAGGTACGGTTCCATTTTATTGGGTGGGCCATCTGTCTTGGAGTGCATCGGACATGCTACTAGTATATGGAACATACCTGGGAACAGCTCACAAAGGGATACTGTCTTGGAGTAGCCTTATCGGACTTATGGTCTTGGAGTAGCCGTATCGGACCTGTGTGGTCTTGGAGTAGCCTTATCGGACCTGTGGTCTTGGAGTGGTGTTCTCGGACATGTTATCCTAGAGCTGCGGTACACGTAGGGTTGGGCCATGTGTTGGTCTCTGACTATCGTGTGTAGTGGGAAATTGTGCTTGTTGATAGGCATTGTATGTAGCGTGATATGTTTACGATTGGTTTGAAACATGCTTATAAGTGAACCTATTCACACACGCAAAGTTATGCCTCACGTAGGTCTCTAACGAGTCGTGAGGTGGCGATCTTCCGACAAGTCCCGCCCCGGGTGGTTGGTTTGGATATTTGTATGTTTCACACCTTTGTGCGAGGTTATGCTAGGCTAGCCCAAAGTTATTATACTGCAGAAATCAGTGTTGTCGAAAAGAGCTATTTCATCAGCAGCTATTTTGTTAACAATAGCTGTTTTGTTAATTTACAAAATTGATTCTGTGCTGGCTATTCGTTTCTTTACAGAATTGGACAATGACAATGAGGAGTCTGAGCAGGCTATTGACGAGCCTGAGCCAGTTGATGAAGAACCAGAGCCCTGTACTTCTGGCACGCAGAAGCAGATGGAGAAGCCCATCAGCACTTCACCTACAAGCAGTGAAGACTCGGGACCTTCTATGCCAACACTGGAGACAAATCTTCAGAGCTAGAAGATACAGGAGTCCGAGGACGGTCTCCTGTCAGGAAAGGCCGTGTAGAAGATAGGAAGATCTGAGGAGGGGGAAGACCTATATAAGGCGGTGCAGCACTAGCACCGGCCTTTTTTTCACTTGGATCGTCGTGGGAGCAACATCGTGAGAACGTCACTCTGTCGGTTATATTTTTATGTGTGTCATTCATTATTTGTGTCTTAAATGTTATTTTCAGTTAGGAGTGTATTTCTTTTGTTTAGTTATTTTGTTATTAGGTTCTTGATATTAAATTGTTGTCTGTTTGGTTAATTTATTTGAATTGTTTTCTGTAGGTATTCCTACAATTCTTTTTAAAAAAGTCTTTTCTGGTCAAATTCCCTATAATATAATATGTCGCTGATTAAACGGCACAGTTCAACGAAATGGCTAGACTTTTAATGAAACGGCGGATTCAGCTAATTGGCTGCGACATAATAGGTACCTACATACTAAGTAATAAAAAAATACTTAATAACTGATTACTAAATGCTTAAGAAGGTTTACTCGGTACTCATACCAAAAAACCGTTTGTTTTTGTTTACATCATGTACCTACTGAACCGATTTTGATGGCAGATAGCTGATGTAATGTGAAAGGTAAGTACTTACATGTTTAACATGATATACCTAGATGACTACAAAGCTAGATTTTTTTTTAAATTATCCACTGCTGCGATAACCACGCTGCGGGGTGACGGGAGGCGGGGCGGGGGTGGCAGTGGCATACCCCCGCCCCGCCGCTTTGAGTGCGATGTGCAATATGGTGGAACGATGTTTTATTAACGGTCAATTATGAAAGTACCGTTCTGGCCAGCATCTCGCGGTTGTGTCGTCAAATGACAATTTGATTTTTTTTAGTTGACTCCCACAAGGTTACAATCTTTATTTTAAGTTGTAATAATAATAAATAATTTAAAATATCTTGACTTGGCTCGCGAGGTTGTCGACATGTGGGATGTGAATTCGGCAATCATTGTACCGATAGTCGTCTCAGCCAACATGTACCTACGTCAGAACCGCGGGTGTACTTTTCAGATCTGCCTAAATTTATTGCAATTATTTGGTAGCTTCTGTGTACCTTTATAGCCGTAACAGACGCTCGGATTTGGTACGGCGGACTAACTCCGCCCACAAAATTCGATCTCGCAACACACGACGGGATCTGCAGTGCTATTCTCTAAATGACAATTTCGTGGCTGTAAGCTGCGACGAGCTCGTCGACGAGACAGCCTTGAGATCGATCGAGCGTGTGTCGCTAACCCAAACGGTATTCACTAGCGTGGCTGAGCTCGTCGACGAACTGTAAGCTGTAGCCTCTCGTCGCTGTTTCGTTGACGAGTTAAGAACTTGACACAAATTCTTTTAATCATAATCGATCAATCTCGACTGAGAATTTTAGGGGTTTAAAATTTAAAATAAAGGTCTTCCTATAAGTATTTTATGAAATAGAGTAAAATATACACAAATTTAATAATTATAAGAATTTATTGCTTATTCATTGTTCCGTTTTAAGACTGAATGACGATTCCTTTGCCTAGTTCGAGCAACGCGACGCGACGATGAAAGCGAACGTAGACAAAAACCACAGACCAAATAGGTTACAAAAACCATAACCAACAACAGACGCGACGCTAACAAAACCACTTGTATTTTTAGTTTGAAAATTCAAGTGTTTGTATCAGCAATTCAGCAGCTATTGCTCGAAACATAACTTATTTCTGTGACCAAGAGATTAAATAAATATACCTTGTAGCGAGGCAACCCCAAGACTAAAGGGTAACCAATGACGTGCCGCGATTTATCTCGCGCGCTCTGTTTATTCTGTGGTCAATGTCAACGGCTGTCAAGTCATGTCATGTAAAATAATAATATTCGCTTTTCGTATTACATTTTAGTCTGTGTTTCGTATTTTTGCGCAAATAAATATGTTTTTCCGTTTTTCTTGGGATATTATTTCATATGACCTCTGCTCGAATACTGGACTCCGAAATTGATTGCCTTCTGACTGACCCCCGCTAATCGCTTGAACATTGGACAGCGTAGGTACTTTCCACCCCTGCTGACCTTTGCTGTATAACCGGATTTGTTTGCTTTGCTGTTTTTACAAATCATGCATCATGACATGAGCCTGTGCATTAATTACGGAGTAGCAACGGACCGCTGCAGAACAATAGAAAGGCGAAAATTGGAAAATAGTAGGTACCAGAATGTGCAACAAATTCATTTTCGAGACATGTGACATCACCAATCCAGACTGAATATGTATGGTTGCCTGTAATAACAGCGTCCGCTTATGTTTTTTATTGAAGAATGGGCTAGCTTTTGACCTCGATCTCTCCTGATGGAAAGCGATGTATGAGGTCTTTTATGGAGCGAGTGTGTCCAGAAGATGCCTTAAGGCACGTTTCACATGTTTACCAAAATGTGCCACTCACATGTTTATTTCTAAATGCTAGTGCTAGACCTAATAGTCTAATGATAAATGTTTGTTTCAGGTAAATGAAAATTACTTTGTCTGCTAAGGGGACTCATGCCAATGCCTCTTGATGACAATAGACCAGAAGGGAATGAACAAACACCTATATGACACCAACAAGTGTGTATCCACTGGACTTTCTCTTCTGAGAAGAGTTGGCTGCCATTAACTTAGGACTGGTACATCGCAAGAACACAGTACCTATGCACGAAGTTATAAGAGAATGAATTTGTGATAATAATATCAACACATTAAGTGCAAATCAAAAACAAGATATGTTTTCATTAAAAGAGTCTGATTGTAATTTATTGGATTGTAGAAATGTTGAGTCTGTGTAATACCATACTTTTTACCACTGCACACTGGTTTGGTTTGAGCAATTCAGACAGCTACCTATTTAATGAAGTGCCTCAGTTTCTGAACCTTACTATATTAGCTGCTTATTTAATTAAACTTAGGACCGGGGACTCTGGACTGCCTCCTGCACAATTTATGAATACTGTATTATCATAATTATTATGATGATTCTAATGAAACTATTATTAATAAAACTATTTACCAGAATTACGTCTTTTTTTTAATTTGAAGAAAAGTGTTATTCAAATCTCAGATTATTGCAATCTGAGATCGTATCAAATCCCCAAGAGGATACAATATTAACAAATGCAAGCTAGGAGTGATGTAAGTGGGGCTTGTCTTATAAACATAGTTTTCAAATTCTGAAGTGATCTTGATCTTACTGATAACCTTTGCTACATGAAACTTAAAGCCTAAGCGCTGATGTATCTAGCTACCTAAATCCTCATCGCGAAAGGCTGCAGCCGCGTAGGTCTGTTATAGTCGATTTCGATAACGACAACCATTTGAAATTATTTCCTAGCGTGTGCCTGTTCCAGATTTATGTAAGAAACGAAGCCTCAAAACAAGACAATTATATTTTTTAAATCTATACTAGTAAAAAGCTGTAGAGTGTTTGCTTGAACGCGCTTATCTCAGGAACTATTGATTCGAAGTAAAAAAATATTATAATGTTGGATAGCTCGTTTATCGAGGAATTCTTTATAATATATTAATTAGATCTTCAGAAACCCTATAAGTATACATATATGGATAAACACTCTATCACGGGATATTGTTTCAAATTTTTTTATTTGTTTCGCCTGGCGTGTGTTTTTCAAATCGTCACTTTTCTTAGTTTCTTCTAATAAATGTAGCTTTATAATCAACCGAGCTGCCATTTTATCAAATAATATGTATGAAGATGAAGAAAAAATGTTAGACGTATGCGCGATTATTGTAGCTTTGGCATTTGACAGTTCGAAGCGAGGCTGTGGGCGAGGCTGTAGGCGTCTTCGTCGCTCTTTTTTCTTAGGGAATACCAAAATGTACAAAAAACTGTCAAAAGTGTCAATTTGCCCGCCGTTGAGTAGTTCTAACTCACAGACGTCACAGCCTTGAGCGCTAGTGTAGCTTTACGCAGCCTAGTGAATACCAAACTGAGTTTCACCGCTGCGGCAGCGCTGTACGCAAGGCTGAATCCTTAGAGAATAGCATAGCTGTTCTGATCGGACGGCGAGCTTGCGAGCGACTTGCTCGCCATCCACAGGCATCAGTCACTGCGCCATGCTCAGGAGCATCAGTTCCTGGGCGGCGCAGTGGCTGACGTTCAACAGGAGGGGGTGAAATGGGGCCATTATGGGCACTCCATTTCAGCCCCCTGCGGAGCCCTTTGTAGGGGCTCTACTGCGGCTGTTGCAGTAGCAGCAGCCGCAGTGGAACCGGCAATGGCGGCAGAAGAAGCGGCGGCAGTGGCGGCGGTCGCGGCAGAGACGGCGTTGGCGGAGGGCTTCCTCCTGCTTCCGGCTTTGGCGGGTGGGGCGCAGGCCCTACCCCCAGCCCAGTGGACGGCCGGCTTGCCAGCTGCCGCACAGACTAGGGTAGACTGGGTACGATTGTGACAATTTGGGTTTGACGGCCAATAATTTTGTTAATTTACTAGTTAGTTGAGACAAAAATTACTTAAATCGTAGTTTGTACATTTGTCTACACAAAAATACTCAAATTTTGTCTTATAATACGCTGTATTAGTTATAGCATCAAATTTGAAAAAAAGGGAAAATGTCACAACCGACCGCACCCCAAGGACGGTTGTGACAGTGGTCATAAAACACCATGACTAACCTAAATTATCTACGTAAAAAGTAATCATTTGTTATTAACTACTAATATTCAATACATAACAAAAAAATGTTTGCTATAGTATATCTGTATACCAATAAAAGTAAATATTAAAAGAATCTGAACAAAAAAGCTTTCTTTTGGCTCTTGAAAAGCAATGTGGCCTCCTGCTTTTGTTTACGTCGCGCACAGGCTAACGCAATACTGGGCAACATGTGTAGACATGCATCGCGCTTCTTTTTCGTCTTACACTCATCCCCGTATTCCATATAGTTTCGCTATTATAACGACTGTCACTACCGTACCGACTGGCACAATCGTACCCAGTCTACTCTACGCAGTGCGGCGCGGCGTCGCAGGAGCCGGCCCTGTGACCGGGCTGACCGCAGCGGAAACATTGACCGGTGCGGTCCACCTCCGAGGTGCATTGAGCTCCCACATGGTGGCCCACTTGGCACCGGAAGCCCCTCAGAGGTGGGGGTTCCAGCAGTTTGACCTGCGCGGAAACCCAACCCACCAAAAACCTTCGGCCCTCCGAGATGGTCTTGGCCGCCGACACGGGCAGCTCACCACTATGGTTCGCATGCCCGTGTTGTCAGGACGTAGGGTGCCCGTCTTCACCTCCTCTGCTGAGCATCCCCCCGTCCTAATGACGGCGGCCACCACCTCCGCCTGCGGCCACCACCTCCGCCTTCACTGAGATACTACTTGACTTCGGTGCACGTTAGGTACCTACCGCGAAAGATTTTCACTGCGATACCACATCATACATAATCAGCCGCCAGAAGGGTTCGACGGAGCTCCGCTTAGCGGGGCTCCTACTTCTGAATGATTAAAAAGTCGGGATGCCCCAAGTCTCATTAATCGTTTTTCAAAGTCTTTCGAAGAAGCAATCTCTGATATGTAGTCTTTTGTCGACGTTGAGAATATAGATAAGAGCAGAGCGTTTACGCGGTACGGCTTTTCATACAAACTTTCAAAACCTTATTTTTCGAAATTAATGAACCGATTTTAATAAAACTTGGTATGCATAGGTATGCTAGATATCTAGGTCTAAATAGTTAGATCATGCTCTGGAAAGATCGAAAAACATAAGAATGTATAATGCAAAGGCACGCAAAATGAGCCGAAAAAAAATGTTGTATTAATACTCTTCACTTCAATTTGTCATCCAATTTCTAACTACGTTAGTGTTGCTAAGCACAGATTTTGAAAAAAAAAATGCTTCTCAAGGCAATTCTCCGTACCGCTGTCGTGGCTGGTAGGTATTTCGATATTTGTCATTCTTTCCCGTTAGCAGTAGGTACAGTAGGCGAGTCAGTAAGTACACATTTTGCAATAAACGGTACAGTCCTACCAACTTATCTGTGAACTGAAAGAGGACGGCACCGTCGATTCAGTGTTGCTAATTAATATAAGGTGCCCAAAATTGAGTAAGTTTTCAAGAAGGAAATTTCACATTAGACATAATCGTTTAATAAGAATTACAGTTTTTACAAATTGAAAACAATGTTATCTAAATAAAAATAAATAAAAAAGAATTTGATAATTTACAGTTATGTAGGTACGCTAACAGTTTAGTCTCTCAGCAATAAACAATGGCTTTATCTAAAAAGTAATCCAATGAAGTGGAAATTCAGCAGATAAAATGTTCCCTTAACACCAGATTTGACTAATTATAATTAGCAGTGGTACCTAGTGGTAGTGTAGTGTAATAAAAAAAACAAATTGCTATACAATGATTTATTGAAAACCAGGTTTATAGTAATTGTGATCTTTAGATGAACCTGCATACACAACTTCATCCTGGTTGTGAGGCCATACTCCGCTTATTTCTGTACCACTTTCATCATTATCACTATCGCTTTCGGTTTCAGTGTCACTTACCACTTCTATAATAAAAGGATTATCTAAGTTGAAATCATGTTTTAAGTATTCTCCTTCTAACCTGCGAACGTGTTTACAATGTTGTGCCCACTCATGAACTGTAATAGTGTCAAAAGCTTCTCTAACTAGGCGGGGAATTTCAGCATTTTTGTGCTCAATATTTACATCACCAACTTTTCTTTTCATACTGCTCCATATGAGCTCAATGGGATTGAGATCACAGTGATAACTTGATAAGGTGGTAAATATAAGCATTTGTGTCTGTTGTCTTCTAAAATTTTTTCAATCTCATATACAGGTTCAGGCTTGTTTCTCTTAATTATTTCTAAAAGCTGAGGTTCAGTCAAATTCTCTCCGTAGTCAATTTTATTTTGGGTCAACCATAATTGCATATCTTTTTTAAGGAATTCGTATTTGGGACTTTTACACAAATACGATGATAAGGAGCATTATCCATCACTATTACGGATGGCTCTCGTAAATTAGGCACAAGTTTTTCAATAACCCACGTTTTAAAGTTCATCTCGTAATGATTATCACCACTTTTTGTGTTTGATTTAAACACAAGTAGTGCATTTGTAACAAATCCAGTATCTCCTCCCGCATGAACAATAATATATCTCTGCCCTTTCGATACAGGCTCCAATACTCCGTCTTCACCCTCTCCTTGCCAACATTTATCCGATGTATGCGAAGAGTGAATATAGGTCTCATCTAAATAAATTATGGGCCGGGGCTGGGGAGATTTATTATTTTTATCCACTGCATGCAAGTACTTAGCTCTACAAGCTGATATTTCATTACGCTCCATAAGAACCTTCCGATTGGATTGAGATTTTTTAAAACGAAATCCCACTTTGTGAAGCAGCTTTCGCAGACTCTCTCGCTGTCCTGTGTAATTTATTTCTGTCTTTAAGACCTCTAGAAGCTTTTTAACACTAGGGACCACTTTTTAGCAGTATAAAATTCATGTACTTTCCTCCGTATAACTCCCATGTCAAAATCATCAACATGCAAAAATCCACTTTTACGTTTTCTCTCCTTGCCTGGTGTCCGAATTTTTGTACCAGTTTCTTCTGCTGCGTGCCCTTCCTTAACTATTTTTGAAATGAGTCATTGACTCAAATCTGAAATATAAGATGATAAAATGAATGATAATAGAAATTTGAAATCTGGCAGGTTAGTTTGCTAACTCACTTAGCCAGTTACCTATTAGATGTACGTTACCGTTACGCTAACCTGCAGCAAGAATAGAAACGAATATTTCGTGGACCTAAATAATTAGTTAAGTATCGGGTAATTTAAAACAAGAAAGTTGACAACAATAACCTGTCGCTGTCGAAATTCGTTCGTATAATTGATTAAATGGAATAAGCGGAGACCTCGCCCGAGCTTTTTCTTCAATCTGTCAATTTCTTCGGTTTTAACCTTTAGAATGATGTTTCGAGCATCACTTTAGTTTTCGGCATATTTAACTTTTTAAATTCAACAATATCACGACAAAAAACAACCAGAGAACCCGAATGTAGGATACACTGACAATCGAATGACATTTCAACATGACGGCCAAAGACTACGTCATACTGATGACGACCGTAGTTCCAATTTTCGCCATTTCACAGATAAGTTGGTAGGAGTGTACTGGCATTTTCTGTCCCACGCCCACAGTAGAGCAAAGGTTTTTTTTTTACACTGGTCGCCTGTGTGACCAGTGTAAAAAAAAGACTTGTCAAATCAAACTGTCAAGTCTATCAAATTGTCAATGTCAAACAGTCAAAAACATTGCGATTGCGGCAGGTTTTGAGATTTTTTTACTGTGCGAGGACTGCGAGGGATTTTGTACTTATAATTACATCGTTTACCACTTTACTCTTGTTTACTGCTATTTCCTTGTTAATCTTTTTTAGTAAACATGATGAAGACTAAAAAGCCCAAGGATTTAATTCTACTTTCAGAAAGCTTGAAAGATTTGCTGCAATCGAGTACAGAACTTATACAGTCTGTTAAATCTGACCTTATCGATGTTGAAATTTTAGATGAAATAAAAAATATTGTTAATTATGAAAATGCATGTGTATATTTTGGCAAAACTTTGCGAGACATAAAAATTGTAATAGAAGATGATGAACTGAGGAAACATGAAATACATTTACAGTATAAAGCTCCCAAAAAGTTACTAATATCTACTGTGAAATTACCTCACTCTTCGATGTCCAACCAGGAATACAGATGTATAAAAGATATTTTAGAAACATTCAGACAAGATGTGAATGAGTTAGCTAGATATTTTTACGAATTAGAAAATATGGATCAGTCCTGTACAATCATGGAGCCTGTAAACGGATCATTCAAGGATGATTATAGAAGAATACTTCTTGGTGAGTTCAGTGCCTCTTTTATCTATACAAATAAGTAAACTAAAATTGCAGTGTCTGTTTCTAATAACAAAGTAACAGCTTTTTACAAAAAAAAGTGCATATTATTATGACAGTAAATACAACACAATAAAATTTATTTTAAAAAAATCCGTCTCTTTGGTCTGGCTAATCTCTGTAACGGCTAGACAAATTTCATTGGCAGATAATTTATAGAGAAACTAAGGTGACTTATATTTATTAGAAAAAGTAAAATCCATACCTAATAATACTTTTCACACGGGTGAAGCATCTATAGGTATACAGCATGTAACAGAATAAACACAATACTAGAAAAGAGGTCATTACATTTTTCATTATCAATACCTTTTACAATGCAACCAACACTGAAATTGCAACAAAAAATCTACTTCCCCATACATTTATGCGCATAACTCAACAAACATTTTTGCGATTCCAGGGTTGTTCCCATAGTAAAAGTTGTTCATAATGATGAGTACAATGACCCTTTTCCAGGTATTGTGTTTATTGTGTTACACATTAAATCATATTTGTACTGGACAGGCCTGATCGACTGGAATAGGGTGTGTTTAGGGTAGGTCTATCCTTCCTGTATTCCCTATGAAGACTGTGACCAACCCGACTGCATCCAGATGCTTTGGCATCCTGTACCTGTACTATGGGTTCTCGTACTTCTTGTGAAATGTTCTTCTTTCTTGTTATCCTCACTTGCTGTCTTTGGAATAGATTGGGGTTAGGTATGTTTGCTTAATTGAAGATGCAGGATATATTGTTAACACTGCAGTTATTTGCAGCTATTTTCACTATAATTTAGTTATAGATTCTAATTATTTGTACCAATGACTAGAAATTCTGTTTTAAACTTTTTACTATTGTACAAAACTACTTTACCGTATCCGTATACCGTTTTTATTTAACTAAAGGTTTAACTTAAACTACTAAACACGTTCAGCTATTATTAGTTGGGGTGGGTGTTGATGGACCTCCCCGTTAAGCCCGTAGAATTCCTCATCTATTGGGGTGAAAACCATCCCTTAGACCCTGTCTAATGATAATAATAATAATATAATATCTTTATTTCCCAATAAAAACAGATAATTGTACTTTAAGTTTACAATTTGTGTCAACACTTATTGAGAACATTTACATGAATCATTCGATGCTGCAGAAATAGATTAAACTCTGTACACAATATATTAAACTGGTGACTTTGGAGTTCCCCAAGGAAGTATCCTGGGACCGACACTCTTCCTTGTGTACATTAACGACCTTTGTCAGATGCAAATCCCTTACGCCAAGATCATTACCTTTGCAGATGACACAGCCTTGCTATTCGGTGGTGACACCTGGGATGACGCTTTTTCAAATGCACAGAGAGGGATGAACATTGTGACTAAGTGGTTGTATAAAAATATTCTAACTCTAAATGTTGCAAAGACAAATTACATAACCTTCTCCATGAAAACCATCGATAAGCCTGATCCTTCATATCGTATTATTTGTCACTCGTGCTCGGATCAAAATGATGATGACTGTTCATGCCCCAATTTTACAAACACAGCATTAACTAAATATTTGGGTGTGTTTATTGACAGCAAACTAAATTTCCATCATCATATAGACCGTCTTGCTGCAAGATTAAGGAAGCTAATTGTAATTTTTAAGGCTCTAAGACATGTTGCCCAAATAAACGTGATCAAATCAGTTTATTTTGCTCTCTGCCAGTCACTACTTATTTACTGCATTACCTCTTGGGGCGGTGCATGTAAAACACATTTTCTAAAAATTGAGAGAGCGCAAAGAATACTTCTAAAAGTCAGTTTGTCCCTGCCATTCTATCACCCAACGTGTGATCTTTATAAAAAATGGGAAGTACTTACGGTACGACAGCTTTTCATCCTAAATACTGTAAGTAAACAACATTCTCTGTTGAAATATGAACCTGATAAATTAAAAAATCAGCGACGTAAGGATAGAGTTTGCACAACAACTGCGTTCAAAACTAGATTTGCACATAATTTTTTCTGTTACCAGGGTTCTAACTTATATAATAAGGTAAATCGAATTCTGTCAATATATTCACTACCAAAAACTAAATGCAAATATTTGGTTATGGAGTGGTTGAAAAAGTTAGACTACAACCTAACAGAAAACCTACTTCATCAATAAATATTGACTATCTACCTCAAAGATATATTAACAAAAAGACATAGGTAAGAAACACTCATACAAACACGCACGTCCACACACACAGACAACCACTCACTTATACACTAAACCATCTAACACAACACAACACATTCCATCACACTTAAATATATACATACACACGCTGAGGCGATTGTTTTGGTTTTTATATTTAGTTAAAAGGCTAATAATTTAACTACCTACCCCTGTTTCTCCTATTATAATATTATATAATTGCTCCTTACATCAAAAATGCCAAAATATCAGTTCCACTCTAATACAGTTTTATTGGTCTTGTCCCTTCCGTGGGTGGGGACCTGGTGATCTGTAATACAGGTATTTTCATGCCTACCTCAGACACCAGCTCCTCACATATTCTAGACTATGCACATACCTGTATTTAAATAGATTTAAGTAACATTGTAATTATGTAAGGTCTGTTTTTGTGAGGAGAAATAAACATTATATTATTATTATTATTATTATAAACTCTGTCTCTTAAACTAGGGTATCCTGTATTTTAAAAGAGAGTGAGTAAGCAATGAGGTTCCAATTTAAATAAGTATATATGAGTGGGACTGTGTTGAATTTACTTTCAGAAGGGAAAAAGGTTATAGTTAACTTAAGTTTTTAAATTATATGAACGAGTATGAGAGATTGCGAGGGTGCGGGTGAGAATGAATGAGTGTGATTGAAAGTGTGAAGGTGATTGTGTGTGAGTGTGGATATGAAGGTGATGTGGTGTTGGTGTGTAAGTGAGTGGAGGGGATGAATGTGCGAGTGTGCAGGTCAAAGTCAAAGCATTTATTTCAAATAAACCATTTACAGGTACTTTTGAATTGTCAGAGTCAGTCAGTCAAAAACATGAAGCTATTTACACGTTCCAAAGCGTAGATCTCTATGGAGAAGAACGTGCAAGAAACTCCAAGGACACTCTTTTAAACCATTTTATGATTTACAATAATCCTGGTTACATTATCTTTGTTGCTTCTATATGTGAGAACAATGTAAAGGAAGAGAAAAAAAAAAGAATTCTAAGTATCAAATAAACTATTGAAATAAGCCAGCGACAGCTAAGAGATGACCAGTCTCCACTGATGGCGCCCGTTCACGAACATGACGCGTGCATCAGCACCATTCAGCTCAACCATTTTGAAGGGAACCGAATGATCCGATACACGCGCCACCATCAGCGAGACATTCGAGTGAGCATGACAAACCCTCAACTGCCCCTGCTCATTCATGTCAAACAAGGAAACCATCTATTAACATAAAAAGGCTCCATGGTCCTCACATTTACAGGATTCCAAAATAAAAAATGCTTCTACTTTATATAAAACTATAAATATCAATTGGTAAGAACAGAAAAGTAAAAGTGTATTCCAAACATTATAGAAATGTGGAATATTATTATTATTAAACGTAAAAAGTAAAATAAAAAAGGGTGAGCATCTCCTCCATATATAAAATCCTAACTAGTGGAACCAAGCGGCTGAGGCTGTGGAGCAGGACCGGCATTTAGCCAAGCATTTTTATAATATGCCTGTCTACATAGTGTGCGTTTAATGCATGTTTTAAATTTTCTCTCATTCAGTCCGAGAATATCATATGGTATTTTATTATAAAATTTAACACAGTACCCCATAAAAGAAGTGTGTACTTTAGCCAATCTGAATCGGGGTTGATCTAATTTGTTCTTATTTCTAGAATTAAAATTATGCCTGTCACTAATCTTACTAAAAAGATGGAGATTTTTCCGAACATACATTATATTTTCGTATATGTATTGACAAGGTACCGTCATGATGTTAATATCTTTAAACAGTTCCCTTAGGGAATCGCGCCGACCCAGATTATATATGGCTCTGATGGCTCTTTTCTGCAGAATAAATATAGATTCGATGTCTGCAGCACGTCCCCATAATAAGATACCGTAAGACATGATACTATGAAAGTAACTAAAATAGACCAGCCTCGCGGTATCTATATCAGTAAATTGACGGATTTTTCTGACAGCATATGCTGCTGAACTTAGCCGTCCCGCAAGAGATGTTAAATGAGGACCCCATTGTAGCCTTGAGTCAAGCGTGATCCCCAGGAAAACTGCGTTTTCGACGAATTCAAGTTTCTCTTTGTTCAATACAATATCGCAATTATTACTTTTGACATTCGGTAAAGCAAATCTAATACACTTAGTTTTTTTCCCATTTAATACTAAATTATTAGCAGTGAACCAATTTTGGACCTGCTGTAGGGCTTTATTTACATCGTCAAGATTTGTAGAACGTCTATCTATCTTAAAAATTAAGGACGTATCATCAGCAAATAATACCATTTGTGGTTGATTTTTTAAAAGATGGAGTAGATCATTAATATACACTAAAAAGAGGAAAGGACCCAATATTGAGCCTTGTGGAACCCCCATTTTGACTTTTAAACCCCTTGAATTAACACCGTTTATTTGAACTTGCTGCTGTCTGTCATTTAAATAAGACTTCACTAAGCTGAGTGCAAGTTTACCTAGACCGTAATGTTCTAGTTTTAGGAGCAAGGTTTCGTGATTTACACAGTCAAATGCCTTGGAGAGGTCACAAAAGATTCCTATGGCATCTTGCGCCTCTTCCCACGCTGTATATATGTGTTTTAATAACGTGACACCAGCATCAGTCGTACAACGACCTTTGGTAAAACCATACTGTTGATCGTGTAAGATTTTATTGATGTTAAAATGAATGAGCATTTGATTGAGCATTACTTTTTCAAACACTTTGCTGAAAACCGGCAATACGGATACAGGTCTATAATTATTGGTGTCTGTGCTGTCGCCGGACTTAAAAAGTGGTATAACTTTACTGTATTTCATTATATCCGGAAAGACTCCTTGGTCCACACATAAATTAAATATTAAAGCCAAGTATGGTGCTATGGTCTCAATTATGGACGTGCACACTTTGATAGACATTCCCCATATGTCTTCGGTCAATTTGATTTTAATTTGCCGGAAAGCTTTTATAACTGTCATAGGGTTGATATGTTGGAATTGGAATTCAACCGTATTTCGGAGAAAAAATTTACAAATTCTTGAGCTACTTCTAGATTAGAGCTTATGGCACCATGTGCAGTCTCCAGTAAAAAATCAGTGTTTCGTACTTTATTCTTACATGTTTCATTATTAATAACTTTCCAAACTGTCTTTATTTTGTTATCTGCCGATTTGATCTTGTTGCTAATATACAGAGCTTTTGCTACCTTGCAGGTATTTCTGAAAACTTTAGAATATTTGTTTACATATTTATTGAAGGATTCCGTATTAATGAAAGGCTTAAGGCCATATAACTCATATAGTCTTTCCCTACTTATCCTAATACCTTTAGTCGCCCAGTCACTAAATATATACTTAGGGAAAGTATTTTTAGACTTCTTTTCAAAAGTTGAGTTGAATTCTTTTAGAACTACAGAAAAGAAATTATCATAAAATTTATTCGCATCCTCAATATTATGGCCCAAAAGATTTAACTTATTTTGTAAGGAACCATTGAATCTAACTAGTTTGCCTGTTGTTATTGGCCTATATTGTATTTGAATTTTTTGCAAGGCTGCTTTAAACTTAAATGTTACCAATTGACCGCTATGATCCGATGGCAGGTAATTAACTACGGCTTTATCTAAATAATCACAATCGCAGAATACATTATCAATACAGGTTGAAGAAGTAGTTGTTATCCTAGTAGGTTCCGTAAAAACATTAGACAAATTGAACGATTTAAAAAGGCTTAAAAATCTACTGCTATTTGAATTAATTTCTAAAATATTAATATTAAAATCTCCACAAATAATCGCGGATTTATTACCTGCTGCAAGTTTCGCAAGGATATCTTCCATTGTTGATTCAAATAAAGTAAAGTTTTGAGGGTTTGGGGGTCTGTACACGCACACTATAACATGCTTATCCAGCTCAACACAGGACAGTTCAATGCAATGTTCCACTGACAAGCTGACAATGTCATTACGTTGCTTAAATTTTAAGCACTTTTTTACTAAGATGAGGGAACCACCACGCAACATAGATTTGCGGTTAAAACAACTGCCCACACTATAATTTTCATAACTAATTAGCATCTGGTAATCCTTCAACCAATGTTCACTAAAACATACAATGTCAATCATTGTTTTTTCTAAAAACATTTCAATTTCTAATATTTTGGAAGAGACACCTTGAATATTTTGATGAAATAATTTCAAGGCATGCTGCTGACCCCCTTTTTGAAATATAGTTACTGGAGAGCAAGAAGATACTTTGTTGTTGGAAGGCATAACTATTCTGTTTCTGGTATCTTCTGTTGTCTTATGAACTAGTTTAAATGATTATCCGGAGTTTGCCCCAAGACTTCAATATCATCACTTGGCAGTAAGTTGCAACTACTTGTAGTCCCCATGTTAACAAATGAGTCTTCCATAGTAATACATGGAACCTCCTTCGTACAATTTGTAAAAAAATTTATAGCAATAGTGCTACAGTTATTTAGGCTCACCACCTGATTCTTAGTATTATTACTAAACATTGTGGATTTAATTACAGAAGACTTCGACATACTACTTATGTCTGAGTTAATATAATAAGCTAATAGCCTTGCTATTTTATGTCTAAAACTAATTGGCAAATACACAGTATTCCTAGTCGATTTTAAATGTTCCACAAAAATATTTGTGTCAAAAAACATAAACTTGTCACTATAATGAGAAACTAAGAAATGCATATGTTTATTTAACATATGAATATAATTGTTTTGTTTAGTTGACAATTTATTAAAATATGGAAAAGCACACAATATTATTTTTTTACAATTAACCTTTAACATCTCAGTTAGATTGTCTGTGATATCTGTTTTTTTTACATTTAAACTATTACCTATAAATACAGTTATGTTGGTTTTAGAACTATAATTATTATTTATTATTGATGCCATAATATGCTTGTAAGATGAACCAGGCATACAATAATTTTGTGTAGAATAACTCAGATTACTACTGATTAATGTACCCAAACCTCTTCCCATACTGTCCGAGAACATAACCGAATGATTACCACTATTCACAGATGAAAAATCATCAATCTCAGGCTGTTCAATTTGAGATAATTCCTGATCAAAAACAATTTTATTTTGTTCAATGACACATTCTTGAGACAAGATCTCTGCTCGGGACGGGACCTCCGTTGCTACAGGCTGGACCACACCAAGGTTTGATACTGCCTGGCAAGTACACTGACACATGACTAACTCATTGGCAGCAAGAATGTGTTCTTTTATTTGGTTCTGTGATTTTACATATTTATTGTAAAGTGAGCTCAGTGAAGCTTCAAGAACCTTTATTTCAGACTGCAAGTGTTCAGTATCAATTTCATATATTTTTTTGCTGTCTTCTAATTTAATTTCATAACATTTTTTGATAATTCTATTTAGTTTAGCATATTTTTTTAATTTATTATGACTAGCTTTGTAACTACAGTTCTGTTTCATTATGGAATCTTCAGTAAGGTCAATCGTGACTAAGGAATGAGGGTTACAATTATTAGAATTTAGTAATTCATTAAATAAGTGGTTAGTTTCCTTAACCTGAGTACTTTGTCTTTCCTTCTGCAATTTGGTAATACAACTGTTTGCATGAATCAAATTCATCCTCTAGGTCCCTAACTTTACGTAAAGCCTCCTCATACAGGTTGCTACAGTTGCTGAAACCATTTGTGATCACCCGCAGTTGGTCGCGTTCTTCAACAACATCTTGGTATTGTTGACTGAGGTCTACTAGCTCCCGTTTAAGGCATGTGTTTTTATGGACCATTTGCCTTACTTCCACCTCACTTTCCTCTCTCTCCTGCAGCATTTCTTGACATTGCTGGTTCGCAGCTTTTAGTTCCTGGAGAGCAGTTCTCAGTTTAAGCTCCATATCTTGAGCTGAAGCCTTGCGGGTCATCACAGGCATGGTTTCAGGTTTAGGTACTGAAATTAGAATAAAAGAAACTGAGAATCCAAAGGACAAATAAAAAAAAAGTGGGAAATGAAAGAATTAAGTACTAAAAAACTAGGAGAAATAAGCGCAGTTAAGTGGAGAACTGAAGAAGGCTGCTGAATTGGCTATAAAAGCTTGTTATATTAAGTTGTTCGCTTTTAATTGCCTTTAAATTATGGTTTTCTTAAATGTGGGTAGGATGCTTAGATTAAAATAATATAAAAATTACTTTTAAGATTTAATGCTTTTAAGATGACTATAAATAGTATGCAAAATAACGGTCATATGCGTTATTGTTGTTGTATATAACCGAAAAATATTAGATACCAATAACAGAAATAAGGAGTCTTGACGTTTTCTAAGATGTAAACAAAGCGATATAGTCTAAACGCAGAGTCCTAAATCTGTGACAAAGTTATTAAAACTTTGCAAAGTCGTGCTACTGAGTTAAAGTGACGATTGTGTGCTATAATAAAATAAAAGTAAACAATACTTCCCCGTTTAATTCCGTAGTTCAAACGTCAGCTGTTGGTTTTAGGTTACCGGTGACAGCCGGTTACAAAAACTGCGTTTTCCTTGATATATTTACGAGAAAACAATAATCCTGTGTATTTATGCAGTTGTATTAAGTTTACAAAAAGAATTACACCCTAATTACACTTAAATACTAATTAAATCTCAGGTATGGAAGTGAGGATAGAAGTAGTCGTAAAGGCATAGTGATGATGATAATGAGGTGTTAGTTCAACATAACTAGTGAACTTATCTATGGTAGGCGCCAGATAAATGTGCAATTACGATCTTTGACCCACATACATTTATTGAGTTTCATAATACTATAAACAGACATAAAGCTATGCTGTCCCGAATCATCTATTGTGATCCTTTACATTCTCTAGTAATGAAAAACGGTTCATAATTTATTGTTCAGGTACCTATGAAGGTATATTAGGGAAAGGCAATGTACTTTTTGCAACTTTATTTGGCGCCTACTCTATGTGTGTGAACCTATTTACTGTTTGGGGTTGGTTACCCGAAAGTCTGAGCCTTTTTTTTTTTTTTAAGGATGGGAAATCATCAAATGACCCCTTCCGCTCTGTGTGGAGCGGCAGGGAGTGTCAGACTTTTACTGACTAAAACCCATCCATGCTCCTCCTAGTGCCTTTTACGTTCCAGGGCCGCGGTATCTCTTTCGAACGAAATCTGCAATCCTGGCAGTCACTGGCCCTAACGGGCCCCTACTCCTATGCTGACACCTCTTTGAGGCGCGCGTGGAACACATTGCGCCGTCGGCCTGGGCCTGGCTTTGATCGGACGGCGAGCCACCCAACGCTTGCCGTCCGCAGACCCGCACCTACGGTGGCCGGGAATCGCCCAGCGACTCCCGACGCCCGGTGCGTCTCCTTATGCCGCGGCGGCTGGGACGTGAGGGTTGTCTCTCCCTCACGCGGCCAGCCTCCTCCTTCACTAGCATTAGGTACTGCTTCGAAGAAGGAGGTGACGGCTTCCCATGCCTCCTCGCTCCGGACCATGGATTGAACCAGGGCCGGACGCGAGAGGTCGCCGCCGCCGATCGGCTCGACGAGGACACGGCGGTGCTCCGCCCAAGCGGGGTAGACCTCCACTGTATGCTCCACCGTGTCCTCCGGGCGATCCTCGCAGTGTGGCGTTTCCTCCCGCCGAATCCGAAACAGGTACCTTCCGAAACAACCGTGTCCGGTGAGTACCTGCGTCAGGCGGAAGAAAGTCTGAGCCTTGGGTGCTGTTATACTATGTGTGTTATACCTCAGGGTAGGTGCATTATTCCCCTATCTAGACACAATTGTTAAAACCTCGCCTCTAAGGGTGGGTAACACTAAGCTCATAAACCCGTGACCGTCAGGATGGCTGGATCAAACGAGATATGTACAGTCAGCGTCGAGAAAAGGAACCCCCTTGGTAATGACATCTAACTCTTTTAAGTTTTTTGTAATGTATTGTAAGTGGCGTGCTGGTCTAGTGGTTTAGTTAAGTTAAGTTAGTTAAGTCAGTTAAGAGTATTTTTTTAATTTTTCTTTTTTATTTAATTTAATAGGTGATTACGTGATATTCGTTAATTATTATTTAAGAAATCAAATGTTAAAGTAGGTAATAGCTGTAGGCATGTTGCATAAACGATAATCATTTATTTCTCTAATTCCATTCTAATTACATTTCTAAGACTTCACGGAATCCACTTCCTGGTTGAATATACAGTTTCTATCTGTGTAAAGAAAAGTTGTTAATGAACCATACAATCGTTAATAAATCAACTGTTCAAAAACTTAATAAATTAGATAATATTACGACGAAGATATTACACACAAGCGGATCGGCACGAAAACGAAACAATTTGAAAAGTAGTAAGTAAATAAGGCGAATAAGTATTGTAAATTCAACCTTAACTCGCAGTTCATACAGCAGTTAAGTTTCTGAAGTGAAATGACGGTATTGCAAAAATCGGAATCAACCACATTCTATTCAACCAAACAAGAAATCTATGCTAATTTCAACCTTATCTTGTAGTTGATTGAAGATATTATGTATTGCATTTTGAAAAATAAGATGCTACCGTGGAAGTTAAAATTTAAATCTTAATGTCTAGAATATAATATAAAATAAAATCTGATTGTACTTTAACCTACTTAATTGTATACTTAGACATAAGAAAAAAAAAAATGTACAATTGTTTGTTTTCCCTAATAAAATAAAATAAAATAGAAGGTTAGACCGTTATCAACCTTGTTCGATAAAAGGAGTAATGCTATTCGAATTCTCGTTGAGATAGTTAACTGACCCAATAGCTTAGTGGTACAAGGCTGGGTCTAGATGATCGGCTGACGCCTGGATGCAGGTTCATATTGATAGTGCAATAGTGATAGTGGTAACAAAAAGTACATCCAAGATGGCGACTGCAATAGGTATTCTATATCAATATTTCCGTCATGGGTGTCGTTTTCATGGTTTTCGAGGGTGTTGAAGCCGATAGTTCTGTCAAAATGTGAATCCAAGATGGCGGATACAATAGGTATCAATTTTTTCGTCATGGGTGTCATTTTCATGGTTTTCGAGGGTGTTGAAGCCGATAGTGCTGTCAAAATGTGAATCCAAGATGGCGGCTGCAATTGGTATCAATTTTTTCGTCATGGGTGTCGTTTTCATGGTTTTCGAGGGTGTTGAAGACGATAGTGCTGTCAAAACGTGAATCCAAGATGGCGGCTGCAAAAGGTACCTATCAATTTTTTCGTCATGGGTGTGTGTATTTTTTTATGTAATGGGTTTTTTAATTACTAGATATCAGACGCATTTTCGGATTGAAACGCGGTACGGTTCGTAGCCGCTCATGAGCCCAGCCCGCGCGCCACCTGCGCTGTGGCGTCTACCGCGCGCCCACTCCGACGAGCGCCCGAAACCTTTTCGTCCAACCGCGGCTCGCGCACGCTCCCGCTAAAACTTGCAAAAGGCTCCGCCGTAATGACAAAGTTAAAGATTTTTAGTTCTACAAGTTATTGTGTGTTAATATTAAATTGATTTCCGTGTTTAAACTATCGTCTTTTGCTGAGGTTAACCGACGCCATGAGATTACCTATTTAAATTATGTTTGTAAGCTATTTATTCAAATTCGATTGATTGATCACTACAGAACAAAAATGTAAAAAAAAATGTATCAAAAACATTAAAAGTGACAACCCTATTGCTTCAATGGAGCGTAGGTAATTATGTTCTCAACTATGCTTAGTTTCCGTACTGTCCATATTTATACTGTGTTCGTATCCTCAACCGCACGTAAAGTGCCTTTTTGTAAGTAATTCTTGGTATAGGGTTCGGCCAGAAATCGAAAAAATACCAAATAATTATTAAAACTTGCATATAACATCTGAGTAGAATCGTTGGATGCTCGAGCAGATGTAGGTGCGGGCGGCGGCGGGGGAGGGAGCTGCTTGGGGCCAAAGTCACCTGACGCGTCCGCCGTCCGCGTCACTCGGGCGATAATCTTTAAGTCTTTGGGGGGTTCCTTTTCTCTGACGCTGTCTTTACATGTGCACTGTTTAATTCCTATTTACTACCTAATATGAAATATTTGCTACCTTTGCACTATGAAATATATCAAAGAAATAAAGTGGTCATTCATTCTGACGTCAGGTTGGGTGACCACTTAGAATAGAATAGAATAGAATAAACGTTTTTTGTCTCCAGTATTACAGCTAGTAGTATTGGAACTATACACAAAACTATAATACCGGAAGCAAAAGGTTCAAGCGTCAGCATTATGCTTAGGTCCCCTAGTGGGTTGCTAAGCGCTGGTTTTCAGCTTCACTTCCAAGTTCTCATAGTTTTTCTCGTTGTTAATGTTAAAATTTACTACCTCAACATATATTTTTACACAAGAAGCTCCATTAGTAAAAGCCATTAAAACGCCTGTACCTCAAATTATTTACGGCTTTTCTTAGAATAATTGCTCACAAGGTTTTTGCAGGCGCTTAGTGACTTATGAACAACTTGTTTCTGGATATCCATAGTAAAGTTTTATCCATTACAATATTAACAGCTTATTACGGTTTGGCTGAATCCGTCCTCAGATATGGTGTTATCTTATGGGGTAACTCGACCAATAGAGAAATAGCATTTAAAGCACAGAAGAGATGCCTTAGAGCAATGTTTCATTTGCAAACCACGGACAGCTGCAAACCCTATTTTATAATGCATAAAATTTTAACACTGCCATCCATATTATATATTCTTGAAACGGTGGTTTGTCAGGAACAATCTTAAACCGCTCCGGCCCCGGCGACACACCGGGGTGTCGCGAATTAATCGCGAATTTAATGTTTATTTACCTATTACATAAGATTTTTTTATTTTTTGGGAATTTTCACATGTCGGGGCCGCAGCGGTTAAAGTATTTCCGCGCAGAGCAGATTAATTTCCCAGGAACAGGCGTGACCAAACCCAACTATGTGTACCTCCTTGTAGGACTGCACTTATGCGAAAAAGTGTTTTTTATATGGCTCCAACTATTTACAATAAATTGAATTACCCACCAAAAACATTTCATGTAAAATGTTGCCAAGACGACCACATAAGGTTTGCCCTGTGAAAAAGATATCAGATCTCATGTAGAGCCAAGCTTCTGAATCTACACGGCCTAACTCTACCGACCCTAACTTTACAAATTCTACAGTTTTCATAGCCCATTCTCCATTCAAATTTCCACCCAATTTTAGGGGATGGGGGGCGAAAGTTATAAGTTTATCTGGGGGCACGGTAGTGTTTTTTTGTATACTGAACTTTGTTTACATACCAAATTTCGGCTTTCTAGCACTTCAGGAAGCACCTTAACATTTTGAAGTTTCATACAAACTTCCACCCCCCCATTTTAGGGGATGGGGGGCGAAAGTTATATATTTATGATTTTTTTTGTTGGTTGTATATTAAACTTAGATTAGGTACATACCAAATTTCAGCTTTCTAGCACATCAGGAAGTAGCCGAACATTTTGATGATCATCAGTGTGTCAGTGACGAAATCGGTGTATTTTAGATATCAATAAAATCTAAAGTATTAGAGCTATTCAATTGAAACTTTGTATGTTTAATTGGTCTGTTATTGACATGATATGCTGAGAATATGAACTATCTGGTACATCGGAAACCAACACTATGAGAGTTCAAAAATACGACGAAACACTTCGAGAAAAGGTAGGTAGTGCCCTTGCGCTTCGCTCTGCTCGTCTTGGTGGGGGCACTACCGTGCCCCCAGAAAAGTTGGAAGGAGCTTAATAATGTACATTTAAAAAAAAAACTTAAGTCATAATTATTTAGTGAATGTTCCTCGAGGAAAGATTTGTATTGACATATTAGCTTATTTGTTTTGATTATTACTATATTTTTTTTTTGTTAAATTACAATGGAATAGTTTACATAATTATTTTTGGATCCTATTATTATTATTTATTGTTGACATGATTATTGTTTCAGTCTTAAAAACTTATTTTTGTTTTTAATGTTCTGTTTGATTTTATTGTTATTTTAAAATTAGTGCAATATTATTATTATTCGTTTAATTACTTAATTTATTGTTATTTTGAGACAATGTTTTTATTAGTAATTTTTCTTGACATTTGCACGTCACATCATGTGGCAAACATGCCTGTACCTAATAATGTTGTTACCATCTTGCATGCAGGTATTTCCTTGTATGTATGACACATGTTTAAGCAAATAAATATTACCTATCTTATAATAAAATTTTATAATTATTTACTTATCGGATTTATTCTTAGGAATATTAGTATGTACCTATGTACTTGGGGATTTGTTAAATTGATCTTGATCAAATTATGAACCAAAATTTTATAATCATTCATTGATCTTAGACTATTTTTATTTAAAACTACCCACAATATTTACAATACAAATTTTCGTTAAGCGTTATTAGGTGGCCGACCTGTGGAGAATCTCCCAACTTGGCCACATTTAAATCATCACAAATGTGGTCAAGCTGTGGAGATTCTCCCCAGGTCGGCTACCTAGAAACGCTTAACATAACTTTTGAACCAGTGACCGACAGATTCTGAAATTTGGTGACTGATTCAGACAAATTAGCGACTAAATTTAGGAGAAAACAGATCATTCATCACAAGGTGCCCTAGCTTTTGAGATTCAAATTGGGACCAGCTGGAGACTCCAGATTGTTCACCTATAAACCCACTTTTGAACCAGTGAAAAATTAAAACAACATTAAAATCCCTAAAGGTGGCCATGCTAGAGACAGAGACACTATCTCGTTTGGTCCAGCCATCCTGACGGCCACCAAAACCAGGAAAGGGAAAAAACATCACCATTTTTATAAAATCCTATTTTGTGACTTTATGCCATAACTTTTTTAAGACATGTTAATATGTCTGGACTGGATAGAACTCAGTGCTAGGTAGTTCAAATTATCTTAAGTCAAAAAACTACCATTTACCTTCATTTTTTGTTTAGTTAATGAATGTAAATGGGGTTTCTTTGTCCACCCGACCTTTTAAAAAATAAATGTCCTTGTAAAAATAAAAATAAATGTCCCAAGAATATAATTATAATGTCTTCAAGGGGAAAACAACAATAGTAAAATGAATTTTATTTTCATAATTACATAAGAACTTAGGCTAACTTATCCTATGACATAAGTACCTACCTATATATTATATGTACGCGTGTTATGTTATAAAATAAAAACACGCTCATCGCTGACAAAATTCTTTTTAACATTCGTTGAAACAACTGGAATTTTGAAGGTCAGGTTGTTGCAGTTCAATTTCTCAGTATTATATCACAGTATTTGCATGTAAGTTGCAAGATCTTTCACAATATAAAAGATCTTGCAACTTAAATGAAACAAATATTGTTTTGTCTCTTCCAGATGATAGGACTTGGCTGCATGTAGAGGTGACTCCAGAAGGCTTAGCTACAAATATCCACCTTGTTGGACAGTCGGAGCAATGGCACAACAAGTTACAAGCAGGACTTCTGAATTGGGATCATGATAAAAATATTGTTGATAATATTATGAGTATATTTGGTACTTAATTTAATTTCCATATCTACTATATACTTAATTTCAGATCAAATCATTTCAATGATTATAAATATTGCTTTCAGATTTAAGTCATTTCCCACAACCTACAACAAAACAATTGGAGCAACATAAAATGGACACTGAAGATATCAGCACAGAGAACTTGGTTGTCTGTGGAATATGTTTATGTGCTGACTTGCCCAATGCGCCTGCTCTACCACTACCTCTTTGTCAAAATACTTCCTGTGGGGTTTATTACCATAGGTCCTGTCTCTATCAGGTAATGCCTATTTGAAGATTACTCTCTTGGACAAGTAATTCAGTTTTATAATCAAGATTTTCTCTAAAAATCGCACAACTCACTAACTAATTTAATAACTAGTAGCCTGACCAGAAAATTCAGAGTGGCATACCTACCTAGTGACATTCTTACTCTTGATAGACAGGTAGGTAACTTATGTTCCATATCCCAGGCAGCCTGGGATATGGAGCATAACTGCATAAGCCATCATAATGCTATTCTATTTTAATTTTTGGCCTAGCTTCTCAATTATTATTGTCAAATATTCTAACACTTTATATGAGTACTAGCACTTCGCCCGCGACTTCGTCCGCGTGGGGATAGTAGGTACTCCACAAACTGCAACGCCCCTATACATATCCCCTTATAAAGGTTAGTTTTGGAAAATTAAGCACAACAATTCTCATTATTGGTTCAGCGCAACTGTTCACCCCGTTCAGCCCGTCAGGGGTTGATTATGCAAAAATTGTTAGGTACATGATCTGTTTCAATTATCCCACTTTTAGTTTATTCATAGAATTCCGACGTAAATTGAAGCAAGCTATAATTTCCTCCCCTAAAAACTTATTCACCCCTGCTTCACCCCTTATTATGTATGTACCTAGTTGATTTTCGAAAAATCCAAACATTTGATATTCTTATTGTTTTATCGAAAATATTTAAATGCCGTGGTGTTTCAACGTCATCGGACCAAGCATTGATACGATTCTCCCCAGTTCGCTCAAGCCGCGACATTTTTCTTACTCCGAGCATGTTTATTACCGTCGTAACTTTTGAACGAAAGGTCCGATTTGAATGATTTAAAGTGTAATTTACACGGACATAATCAACTAATATCATGGTACTATAATCACCATTTTTTATTTCACCATGGGATTTGCTTGACTAATATTAATAAAAAGCGGTCATGGTGACTTATCCATAATAGTTAGACATATGGTATCGCGGACTTTTTTGTAGATATTGATGACCTCTATAAAACTGTAGTACAACACTTTGCTCTATTGTCAATAGATTCCGCAGCGTACGCGATATAAGGATTTTTTCTCACAGCTTGGGTCACATTATCGAAGTTTTCATACGGATCCCTAACTTTTTTGAAAATATTCTATAGCCTATGTCCATCTCTGATAATGTAGGATTCTACTGGTGAAAGAATTTTTCAAATCGGTCCAGTAGTTTCGGAGCCTATTCATTTCAAACAAACAAACAAACAATCTTTCCTCTTTATAATATTAGTGTAGATATGCCTACTTGTTGAATTAATTAGGTAGGTAGGTATCTACTTAGACCGTGTTTTTTTATGTTTTTCAGTGGTTAGTGGCGTGTGCTGGTAACCGGCCTCCTGCATTTGGCGTTGCTAATGGCGGGTGTCCTACGTGTCTCCAGCCTATTACGTGTAGTGAAAAAGATAACTAACATGATTGTAGGTACCTATCTACCATATCGACCCGCGATTCGAATAAAATTGTAACTCAAAAACGGTGGTTTACAGGAGAGCCAAAAAGCGTTTTCGCGCACTTTGAATCGCGATAAAAGAGGTAGGTACGTTTTAGTTTTAGTTTTTCATTCCTCATCCATCGGTATAATCTTTTTTTGAGTAATCAGCTTAATAAAGATTTTTTCGAGAGTTACGATACCGAAAAGTACAAAATATCTGTGAAAAAACCTTGTTACTTTACATACAATATTATAAATGGCTTTTAGTACGGTATTTCTTGAATGAAGAATAACGTAACAACTGATACCGAAGACATCCTAGGTTTTCTAAAGTGAAAAGACAACGTAACTATAATTACAAACATCGCATTGTGTTAATGAGGATACTAGTGTTATTGTAAATATATTTACGGATAATAAATTAATTCCTGAATCTGTATAGTTTTACACTAATTGCGTAGTAGTATTTTCGTAGGTATATAAAAATAAATTTTGTAGAACGTTCGAGACGAAGACAGAATTCAGACTCAAGACATAAAGAGACAGAATCAACACAAGATTCTGCCTTCAATTTTTTTTTGCGAAACTAACTAGCAAATGCCACTCATTGACTTACCCTGCCAGCACTCTGTGACAATACAATAAAGCACCTTATTTATCCATCTAAAGGTTGTGTGTAAAAGAAAGCTTTTAGCAATAAGACTGCTCATTGTCCCACCCTATGTAAAATGTCTACATTTATATCTATAATTAGTCTACTTAATAAAAAGTATTATATTTTTCTATTATTGAACAACATAGAGTAAGTCGATGAGTGAATTACTATACCTTCAAAAATAGTGAGTAAGTAATAATTACATAATAATATAAATGTGAATGCAGCACCATACCAGCACCTACTGTAAAATTATTTAAAAAAATGTTTTTCTATAATTTTACAGTAAAAAAAAACTATATTTATTTTTGAGAGCGCATTGTAGGTACCTACAGTAGTAGGTTTATAACCGTAGACCACATACATACGCTGCGGCAGGTTATACAGAAGACCGAGGAGTATAATCTGCCTCTCTGCCTAGCGTTTGTGAACCACGAGAAAGCCTTCGATTCGATCGAGACTTGGACTGTGCTGTAGTCTCTCCAACGGTACCAGATCGACTATCGGTACATCGAGGTGCTTAAATGCTTGTACGAAAACTTGTTCGAAACCTATCCTCCTGCAGCAGCGTGAGAAGCAGGGAGACGTAATTTCTTCAAAACTGTTTATTGCCGCAATGGAGGATGCCTTCAAGGTTTTGGACTGGAGAAGGCTAGGCGTTAATGTCAATGTCGAGTACATCACTCACCTTCGATTTGCCGATGATATTGTCATCATGGCTGAGACTATAGAGGACCTCTTGAGGTCCTCCATAGTCTAGTCCTAGTCCTCCATTGTATTGCAGTACAATTCTCGATGACCTCAGTAGAGCTTCCGAAACAGTGGGTCTTAAAATTAACGTGGACAAAACCAAGGTCATGGTAAATACCATGTAGCACCCACTCCTATCAAGATTGGAAGCTCTACACTCGAAGCTGTAGACGAGTACGTCTACCTGGGATAGACGGTACAGTTAGGTAGGCCTAAGTTTAAGAAAGAGGTCAACCGTCGAATCCGACTCGGATGGGCGGCGATCGGGAAGTTGCGTGGTATCTTCTCGTCTCACATACCACAGTGTCTCAAGACGAAAGTCTATGATCAGTGCGTGTTGCCAGTGATGACTTATGGAACCGAAGCGTGGTCACTCACAATGGGCCTCATCAGAAAGCTTAAAGTCATCCAAAGGGCAATGGAGAGGGCAATGCTCGGAGTTTCCTTGCGTGATCGAATCAGGAATGATGATATCCGCAAGAGAACCAAGGTAACCGACATACCCCGAAAGATGGCGATCCTTAGGGCTATGTCGGTTACCTTGGTTCTTTTGTTTTTAGCAATGTGCCCTGCTCGATGCAATGCGCTCTGGTGAAGGTGAGAAGTTTGTGGAATATCGTGGATACGAGTCATGGAAAATTATTGACGAGTCTCATTTTAAATATTAATAGTGATGCAAAACAGAAGTCTGGTAAGTGAATGAGAGAGTGAGACCACCTGTTCTGCGAGCAACAATGTGCCCTGCCCACTGCCACTTCCGTTTGGCGATCCTTCGGGCTACGTCCGTTATAACCCTTGGTTCTTTTGCGAATATCATCATTCCTGATTCGATCACGCAAGGAAACTCCGTTGACCTTTGGGTGATTTTAAGCCTTCTGTTGAGGCCCATTGTGAGCGACCAAACGTGCGATAATTCAAATATTTTCTTCGCGTGTGTATTCCCAGCGGAAAAGTGTCATTTTTCTTAATTTCAGTTAAGCAGATATTTAGTGTATGACGTCGTGTAAATGTGTATGGTAAGTCCGAATTTGTGCATCCAACCATTGGGGAGTTATTCAACAAAAACTGTTTCCGCTGGAACTACGTCATCCCAGCGGCACTTTTTTTTTCCTATGGACGTACAAGAAAAAAAATACATGCAATAATTAGTGTGTGACGAGAGGTAAATGTGTAGGTATGTTAAAATGAAATTTATGTGACTTAAAACTGCGAAGATATTCAAGTTTCCGCTGCGCTGACGTTTGGCTATTTGATGGAAATCATAAATAAATCGGTTTAGTGCAGAGCTGATTTTTTTTTACGCACGTTGCTATGAATTTGTGTATAATGTTTGTGAAAACAGATTTTGAAAAAAGCATACCGTTTAGGAGATATACACGTAAAGGTGAAATATGGTTATTAGGTCCAAGTACTTAAAATAGGAACTTTAGAGCCTAACTTTTAACGTTTATTTGTATCTTGTAAGGGTCTACAACGTCTTGCCAAGTTTCATTTATGTGCGCTTAGTAATTAATGAGCAATGGCATAATTTACTATGAATGGACCACTATATTTTGTGACATCCGATTGCAGGACTTTTTAATGGAAAAGCAAAATTAAACATATTCCAATATTTAGTGTATTAATTCAACTATTCATGTGTAAAATTTCAGCTCATTACGCTACATAATTCATCATCATCATCATATCAGCCGAAAGACGTCCACTGCTGGACATAGGCCTCCCCCAAGTGTCGCCACAACAACCGGTCCTGTGCGTCTCGCATCCATCGGTTACCCGCGACCCTCACCAGATCATCGGTCCACCTTGTTGGAGGCCTTCCAACGCTGCGTCTTCCGGTACGCGGTCGCCACTCCAAAACTTTTCGGCCCCATCGACCATCTGTTCTGCGAGCAATGTGCCCTGCCCACTGCCACTTCAATTTGGCGATCCTTCGGGCTATGTCGGTAACCTTGGTTCTCTTGCGGATATCATCATTCCTGATTCGATCACGCAAGGAAACTCCGAGCATTGCCCTCTCCATTGCCCTTTGGGTGACTTTAAGCCTTCTGATGAGGCCCATTGTGAGCGACCACGTTTCGAGTCCATAGGTCATCACTGGCAACACGCACTGGTCATAGACTTTCGTCTTGAGACACTGTGGTATGTGAGACGAGAAGATACCGCGCAACTTGCCGAACGCCGCCCATCCGAGTCGGATTCGACGGTTGACTTCCTTCTCGAAGTTAGCCCTACCTAGCTGGATCGTTTGTCCCAGGTAGACGTACTCATCAACAACTTCGAGTGCAGAGCCTCCAATCTTGATAGGAGTGGGTGCTACATGGGTATTTACCATGACCTTGGTTTTGTCCATGTTCATTTCAAGACCCACTCTTTCGGAAGCTCTACTGAGGTCATCGAGCATTGTACTGAGGTCCTCCGTGGTCTCAGCCATGACGACTATATCGTCGGCAAATCGAAGATGAGTGATGTACTCGCCATTGACATTAATGCCTAGCCTTTTCCAGTCCAAAACCTTGAAGACGTCCTCCATTGCGGCCGTGAACAGTTTCGGAGAAATTACGTCTCCCTGCCTCACACCCCGCTGCAGGAGGATAGGTTCTGATGTCTGATCCTGAAGTCGGACTGACATGGTGGCGTTTTCATACAAACACTTCAGCACCTCGATGTACCGATAGTCGATCTGGCACCGTTGGAGAGACTGCAGCACAGCCCAAGTCTCGATCGAATCGAAGGCTTTCTCGTAGTCCACAAACGCTAAGCAGAGGGGCAGATTATACTCTTCGGTCTTCTGTATAACCTGCCGCAGCGTGTGTATGTGGTCTACGGTGCTGAAGCCTTTTCGGAATCCGGCTTGTTCGGGAGGCTGGAAGTCGTCAAACCTGCGTGCGAGACGGTTTGTGATGACTCTGGAAAACAGCTTGTAGACATGGCTCAGAAGTGAGATGGGTCTGTAATTCTTAAGCAGGGCATTGTCGCTCTTTTTAAAAAAGAGTACCAACACACCTCTGCTCCACGCTTGTGGCGTTTTCCCCTCGAGTATGACGGAATCGAACAGTTTCTGAAGGGCCTTAAGGACTGGTTTTCCACCCGCCTTCAGGAGTTCGGCCGTAATTCCGTCCTCACCCGACGCCTTGTTGTTTTTAAGCTGCTTCAGAGCCATCCTAATCTCATACAGGCTGACGTCCGGGATGTCTTCGGTATAATGCCGGGTCAATCTAGCTCTTGGGTCGTTCGCTAGATTTGCTGCGGGTTTGGTCATTGACGTGTATAACTGTCCATAGAATGTCTCGATCTCCCTCAGAAGCTCCGATTTGGCGGATATGGTTCTGCCATCGTCGGTCTTCAGTTTTGTGAGCTGGCTTTGCCCAATAGACAAATCTCTTGCAAAGACCTTGGAGCCCTTATTCCGCTCTATCGCGTCTTTAATTTTTTCAGTATTAAAGCGGCGGAGGTCGCTTATCAAGGACTTGGAGATCCGTCTATTGAGCTGCCGGTATTTGCACGCATCGTCTGAAGACTGCAGAATCATCTCCCGCCTCTCCTTCATGAGCTTGAGAGTCGGATCAGAGAGCCTCTTGGTCTTACCTGCACGGCGAGTCTTGAAGAACTTAGACCCGACCGTATGAACAGTTTCCACGAACCCATCGTTGTATTCGTCCACGGAGCTCCCTAGGCACTCGAAACGATTTTGAAGTTCGAGCTGAAAGCTTTCGGAGTTTTGGATCTGGATCTGTGCTGGACGGAGCGTAGACTTCATCAGTCGAGACCTTTCCAGCTTGATATTTAGATTCAATGTGCCTCTTACCATGCGGTGATCACTTCCGGTTTTCACCGCGTTGATCACAGAGACATCATTGAATATCTGCTTCTTCGTCGACATGATGAAGTCAATCTCATTTTTAGTTGCACCGTCGGGGCTCTGCCAGGTCCACTTCCTGTGCTCACGTTTTCTGAAGAAGGAGTTCATCATATAGAGGCCCTCCTTCTCCATAAAACTGGCCAGTAGGTGTCCCCGGTGGTTCCGACGTCCATATCCAAATTGCCCCACTCGCAGCTCGTCACCGTCACGTTTGCCCAGTTTCGCGTTGAAGTCCCCCATGACCACGGTGAAATGAGTTTTATGACCATGCATGGCTCTGGATATATCCTCATACATGGTCTCTACTTCGTCGTCGGGGTGTGTTGAGGTTGGGGCGTAAACCTGTACGACCTTCAATGAATATCTTGACGATATTCTGAGTATAAGGTACGCCACCCTGGTCGACACACTCTCGATCCTCACCACATTGGACACGAGGGACCTGTGGACGAAAAACCCGACACCACTCTGGGACTTCTGGTCACCCTCCCGGAAATAGAACAGGTTGCCGGATTTGAGAATTGTCGTGTCCTCCCCCTGTCTTCGGACTTCAGACAATCCCACAACACTCCATCGCAACCTGCTCAATTCCTCCTCAAGTTCGGTGATCTTCTCGTCGGTCCGGAGTGTTCTAGTGTTTAATGTTGCCAGGTCCAGTCGTCGGTGTTTTTTACGGTAGCCGTATCCACTCCGGGGATTCTTAGCACCCCTTGCATCGTCATAACCTTGACCGCTACCGGAGTCAAGGGTAGACGCGCTGCCGGGCACTAGGGGCCATTTTTTTGTTGTGCTTTTCATTTAGGGGGGGGTTTGCCCTAATCGCCACGCTTGGCAGGCGGGTTGGCGATCGCAGTATAGCTGTTGAGATGTACCGAAAGAATGCTGCTGCCCATTCTCTGGTGAGTCCCTTAGTCGCCTCATACGACACCCACAGGAAGCGATGGGATGGTGCTATTCTTTTGCGCCCCGGCACCATACGGGCGACACATAATTAAAGAGATATAATAAAAATACCAAAACAACCGAATTTCATGGATAAACCGACCAAGTTTGAATGGCTACAAAAAAGCGGCTGTGCAGTACATAGAGCTAACGTTCTAGAATTTCCAGTATAGTATCATTATCGTGTTTAATAGATTCGTACAGGCGCGTACACAATCGTTTCGCAGAAAATAAAACAACTGCATTAAAAAATATATTAAATGCACCTTGTGACTATATAAATGAAACAGCTTGTTGATGTGGAAATTATTATTTTTATTCCCTTAATTTTAATTCTTAAAGTTATTATTGCATCAAATCACAGATCAAATTTCCTACCTATAAATATTAGAACCAAATTATTTGCACGTTGTGTAGTTATTATTATTTAAATCACAGATCAGTTTTTCATAGCCTAACATAATTATAATTAGTAAATTTGCATCACAAAAAATCACAGATCGATATTAAGTATAAGAATAATATTGTGTAAAAAAATATAAAATTTGAAATTAGGTACAGATAAATAATATTCTTACGAGTAACTTGCATATACACAGATTCAGATAAAGTGTGTTAGTATAGTAAACCGCATAAAGATATAACTGTAAACATCGAATGTGCACAAATTAACTGATGGAATTTGGCTATAAATAAACATATTTATCCCATAAACGTAACAACATTATCACATGACTGTGGAATGACACTTAGATATCTAAAACGCCATCAAATCAAAATTATGTGACACTACATAATCAGCATTAATATAATCGTTAGTTAATAATTATAAATCCCTCATAGGTACGTAATACGACATACAAAATGGAAACACGTTGTTGCATCACAGATCATTGTGTGGTTGAATATAGGTGTAGCGCCACAAAAATCAACGTAGCAGAATCAACATCACAACAAATGAGACTCGCAGCGCCATCTATCTTGACAGCTGCGAACTAACTGACAAAATCCTAAATCGCGATATCAAAGTTTACCGTGCGATTAGAACATATGCAAAGCCCGAATATCAACTCTCGGGCAGTTGCCCACCAGACACAAATAACCGTCTGGTCGGAGGATCCTCCCTTTTCAACGGAGGTAGGTATGCGGGACTTTACTCTCTGTTCCGCTACCTCCAAACTGGTGACCCTCGACATTGGACATCAGCGCAGCCTTCGTGCAGCTACCTCATCATGACGTCATCATCATCATCATCACTTCTCCTCATCCTGACCTCAAGCTCTCGAGCAGCGAGTCATACAGCCAGCCAGAACCCTCGGCTTCTACGGGTATCCTGACCATCAGCATGCAGCGGACGCGCATTCCTAGTCAGCATCCTCAGCCTCTATCATCAACCTCTTCAGCGACCTTGGCAAGCACACTGCACTTTCGGCCAGTCACATGAAGAGCCTTGAAAAACCTCTCCTGGTCGACGCCAGCAGTCACGTCAGGACGCCGCACAGCTCCGACCCACCATGGCAAGCACACTGCACCTTCGGCCAGTTACATGAAGAGCCTTGAAGAACCTCTCCTGGTCGACGCCAGCAGTCACGTCAGCAGCAGCATCGGGGCACCGCAGACAGTTCCGACTCACCGTGAACTCTGCGACGCAGACAGTTCCGACTCACCGAGAACTCTGCGACTTCCGGTTCCGACTCACTGGAACCAACCTTCCACTGGCCTGGCAAGCATCTCAAGATGTATGGACGACTCATCCACTATCGACCTCCGGTCTCCGGAGGGGAGTGATGTAGCGGCATTCATGCCGCCACAAAAATCAACGTAGCAGAATCAACATCACAACAAATGAGACTCGCAGCGCCATCTATCTTGACAGCTGCGAACTAACGTACAAAATCCTAAATCGCGATATCAAAGTTTACCGTGCGATTAGAACATATGCAAAGCCCGAATATCAACTCTCGGGCAGTTGCCCACCAGACACAACCAACCGTCTGGTCGGAGGATCCTCTCTTTCCAGTGAAGGTATGTGGGACTTTACTCTCTGTTCCGCTACCTCCAAATAGGTATACACTAAACACAACTCTCAAAACTGTACGTACGGCAGTATATATTTCTTGAAGGAACCACGAGCAAAAAAATACTCGTACCTACTAAGGGACCGGGACCACGGGCAATAAACGAGAAACTTGATTTATGTACGCCTCAGGTCTCAGATGTACGTTCAGCCTGTGTATGTATTCCCAGCGGAAAAGTGTCGTTTTTCTTCATTTCAGTTAAGCAGATATTTAGTGTATGACGTCGTATAAATGTGTATGGTAAGTACGAATTTGTGCATCCAACCATTGGGGAATTATTCAACAAAAACTGTTTCGTCATCCCAGCGGCACTTTTTTTTGGGGACTATATTTCTTGTCACCAAAATTTATATTTGTCATCAAGTTGCATCACCTAATAAATAGATCTATCGCCACGAAGTATTTTCGTTCTCAGATATATAAAAAGTGTCGCCAGGTATGAATTACCAAATTAATGCCAATATGTATGTAAAATAAGAGATGGATTATCAATAAAATCGTAGTTCATTCCTTGGATAAAACTTTGTTCTCAAAATAATAGGTTTATTCCTTTAACTTCGTACTCAGAAAGGTATATCTGTCACCAAATATTCGAACATACGGCACAGGGAGCTTAGGGCACCCCGACTCGAACAGGTTAGGTTAGAAGGGGATGGCGGGGTCAAGTGAGCGAGCGTAGCGAGCGAACAGACCCCGCCATCACCTTCGTGGTTATTTTTTTAATCCACCCAGTAATATGGTTTACTTCCCGTTTTATAATAAATCCCAACCTATTTATTTGATACTTGATAATATATCCCGAGGATTGCATGTGATTTATTATGGAATTGCTTTTTACAATTATTTGGCAACTACATTTTGGTGACAGATCCACTATTTTGAGGACAAACCCTATTATTAAAGAAATTCAAAACGAATAAAATTGGCGATAGCTTAAATCATACCCCTTTTTTTTCCTATGGACGTACAAGAAAAAAAATACATGCAATAATTAGTGTGTGACGACACGGTTGGCGCAGTGGTTGAGCGTTTGACTGCTGCGCTGCGTGTCGCGGGTTCGATTCCCGCACGGAACAAATATTTGTATGGCCTACAGATAGTTGTTCCGGGTCTGGCTGTTTGTGTATGTGTGATTATATGTTTGTAAACGCACCCACGATACAGGAGAAATTCTTAGTGTGGGGCAAAGTTTATAAAAAAAAATAAAAATAAATTAAATTTGTGTGTCTTAAAACTTCGAAGATATTCAAGTTTCCGCTGCGCTGACGTTTGGCTATTTGATGGAAATCATATAAATCGGTTTAGTGCAGAGTTGATTTTTTTACGCACGTTGCTATGAATTTGTGTATAATGTTTGTGAAAACAGATTTTGAAAAAAGCATACCGTTTAGGAGATATACACGTAAAGGTGAAATATGGTTATTAGGTCCAAGTACTTAAAATAGGAACTTTAGAGCCTAACTTTTAACGTTTATTTGTATCTTTTAAGGGTCTACAACGTCTTGCCAAGTTTCATTTATGTGCGCTTTGTAATTAATGAGCAATGGCATAATTTACTACGAATGGACCACTATATTTTATGACATCCGATTGTGGGACTTTTTAATGGAAAAGCAACATAAAACATATTCCAATATTTAGTGTATTAATTCAACTATTCATGTGTAAAATTTCAGCTCATTACGCTACATAATTAAAGAGATATAATAAAAATACCAAAACAACCGAATTACATGGATAAACCGACCAAGTTTGAATGGCTACAAAAAAGCGGCCGTGCAGTACATAGAGCTAACGTTCTAGAATTTCCAGTGTTTTACCATTATTGGACTAGTACAGGTCGGCACACAATTCTTGACCTGGCTCGATATGTTTCGAAACGCTTTACTTGGCATTACTGTTACCGTTGCGTTTATATTATTTAGGTACATTGAAATTGAATTGTTCAATTTCAAATTAAAACGTCATTCGAAATGTGTCGAGCCAGGCGCCAAGTTAACGCGTACGGGTAGTAGTTATGTGTCTTCTTAGCGCGCTTTATCAGTCAACTCACAAATGTGCACCCAAGGACAACGTGCGTTTGCGCTGTTTATTTTGCCGCAACGTAATATTATGTACCTATTGGACTCGGTTATTGACATAGTGTAAGTGACTGTGACATACTTATTGAGCCAGTAGTGAGAATGATTAAAAGATAAACAAGGTAAGTAGGCACTTCCTAATAAAATACCTCATGAAAATGTTATCTGTTGGAAGGTAGGTATATAGGTTCAAGTGACAACTGTGTTATGTTACTTACATCTCGACGACGCCGAAAGCCTAAAAGTTGTCTATATCTGCTATGTACAAATTCCAGTGCATACAGTGTTTATGACAGCTATGTAAATATCTATAGTTATTTGATGAATGTTGGTTCAGCTGTTCAAAAGTTGCAGTCTCTTATTCGAACTTGTTTCGAATAATAATATGTGTAGGTACCTTTTATTTTCTAGGTAGGTACTTTGAAGTGTGAGACGAGAATTTCGTTTGTTCTTGTTTGCATTTATTCAAACCACAATTAATAGGTATAATCCCGCAATAATATTACGTAGGTACCTACTTATTGTTAACCTGTCAGGCATCGCGAGCGCGAAACACAGAACAACAGTCAAGCCCCACCCGCATTTTTATATATAAGGTGCTATAAAATTATCTGCCAACCTCTTGAGGGGTCATTGTACTCATAATTATGAACAACTTTTACTACGGGACCCAACCTGAAATCGCGAAAAAAAAAATCAGCTGGTCCCTACAGTTTGACGAGTTAGACGAAAATAAATGTAGGGACCAGCTGATTTTTTTTCGCGATTTCAGGTTTGATCCTGTAGTAAAAGTTGTTCATAATAATGGGTACAATGACGCCTCAAGAGGTTGGCAGATATTTTTATAGCACCTTATATACAAGCTGTTGCCCGCGACTTCATACGCGCATATCCCGTTTTTTCCCGTTGGAATTCCCGTTCCCGTAGGTATTCACGTTCCCGTAAGAAAATGCGCTAGAACGTAGGTAAGTAGGTCGGTACTGCACTACACTATAAACCTACCTTCAAATTGAGTCAATTACTTAGTACTGATCTGTGATTCTGTGATTGTAAGACATACTTATTTGTTGCTGTAAAAGCTCGAACGAGAAGACCAACTTCCGAAAATTTACTAGTAGGTACTTAATACCTAAGATTTACCTATACATAAGTATTTGAGCTTTTACAGTAGGCAACGTATTTCTTATTTATAAAAGACAGATTCTTTATATCAATGTGTGGTGGCGTTGTTAGCGGCACAATAAATCTATACTAATATTATAAAGAGGAAAGATTTGTCTGTTTGTTTGAAATGAATAGGCTCCGAAACTACTGGACCGATTTGAAAAATTCTTTCACCAGTAGAATCGTACATTATCGATGATGGACATAGGCTATAGAATATTTTCAAAAAAGTTAGGGATCCGTATGAAAACTTCGATAATGTAACCCAAGGTGTGAGAAAAAATCCTTATATCGCGTACGCTGCGGAATCTATTGACAATAGAGCAAAGTGATGTACTACAGTTTTATAGAGGTCATCAATGTCTACAAAAAAGTCCGCGATATCATATGTCTAACTATTATGGTTAAGTCACCATGACCGCTTTTTGTTCAAATTATTCAAGCAAATCCTTGGTGATATGAAAAAATGGTGATTTCGGTATCATGATATTAATCCTTATCCATTTAAATGGTTTGATAATTAAGGTAGATTATGTCCGTGTAAATCACACTATAATTATTCAAATCGGACCTTTCGTTCAAAAGTTACGACAGTAATAAACATGCTCGGAGTAAGAAAAATGTCGCGGCTTGAGCGAACTGGGAAGAATCATAACAATGCTTGGTCCGATGAAGTTGAAAATGATTTCGATAAAACAATAAGAATAACAAATGTTTGGATTTTTCGCAAATAAATTACATACATAATAAGGGGTGAAGCAGGGGTAGCAGCAAGTTTTCAGGGAAGGACATTATTGCTTGCTTTAATTTACGTCGGAATGCTATGAACGATCTAAAAATGGGATTATTGAAACAGATGTACCTAACAATTTTTGCATAATCAACTCCTGACGGGGTGAACGGGGTGAACAGTTGCGCTGAACCTGAGACCATAGAACAAGTAGAAATGGCTAAGTAATAAATGTAATTAATGAAAATCGCTGTGCTTAATTTTCCAAAACTAACCTTTATAAGGGGGTATAGGGGGCGTTGTAGTTTGTGGAGTACCTACTGAATCCGCGCGGACGAAGTCGCGGGCGAAGTGCTAGTCTAACAATAATTTGATTTTATTTGATGTTATTATTACTTTGTTAATAACGTTTTTTAATTTTAATAGTCAGTAACAAATAAATACTTTTAAGAGTACAAAGTTAATGCAGTTGTTTTACCTTCTGCGAAACTATTGTGTACGCTCCTGTACGAATCTATTAAACAGGATAATGATACTATACTGGAAATTCTAGAACGTTAGCTCTATGTACTGCACGGCCGCTTATTGACCTAATAGGTACTTTCAAAGTTGGGATTTTAAACTTTGATCTTCTGAACTGTTGACTTACTAAGCTGTTGAGATTCTGAAGTGTTGAGATTTTGAATCGTTGGTCTTACGGTGTTGATGTTTTAACTGTTGATCTTGCGTATGTATCCCGTGTATATCCGTGGATATATGATGTTGTGCTCAAGTTTTTCCAGAAGTACTCCAGCAATTATGTTTGTAATACAGTTCTGATAAAATTTAACCCTGAATAACATACATTTAGCCTGATCGGTCCGCCAGAACTTTTTTAAATATATATGACGGGGAACGGGCCCCCTTGTTATTTTTAAAAGCGGTGACGTCAGCAAATGTCTAACCGATAACGGTGCGTGTATTAACGTAATTAACGTTTATTTGTATCTTGTAAGGGTCTACAACGTCTTGCCAAGTTTCATTTATGTGCGCTTTGTAATTAACGAGCAATGGCATAATTTACTACGAATGGACCACTATATTTTATGACATCCGATTGTGGGACTTTTTAATGGAAAAGCAACATAAAACATATTCCAATATTTAGTACTACTTAGGTATCTATCTATTTATCTTGTAAAAAATAATAAAATCGTAGACTTGCCGTCTGTACATTGAATGTTTTTGCATAAAAATAACTGAGAAACGTTAGGAAAAAGATATAGAACGCAAAAATGCCTTTTTTGACATTTTTTTCGGTTTATCTGTTTTTCCGTTTGTTTTTCTATATGTTTGAGACAGCATCACGCAAAAACCACTGATTGACAAAGTCAAAGTCAAAGCATTTATTTCAATTAGACCATTTACAGGCACTTTTGAATTGTCAAGGTCGGTCGGTCAAAAAGATGAAGCTATTTGCACGTTCCAAAGCGTAGATCTCTATGGAGAAGAACGTGCAAGAAACTCCACGGACACTCTTTTAAAAATGATATTTTGTTACAAAATTATGGTGACATCATTCATATTGAAATTATACATATATGTGAGAACGATGTAAAAGACGTGCAGGATAAAAGAGTCCGGAGTAAAAAAAAGAAACAATTAAAATAAACCATGGCAGCCGAGAGTGACCAGTCTCTCCATTGGAGTCGAAAGCCAAGTTATTTTTCTCAATAGACAGCGCTCAAGAGTCAGCGCAAAGCTTAGCGCTGTATGAAGTTTCTTACTAAAATTTAAAATTCAATATCTTTTGATTTTGTGGGTCGATTTTGATACTCGGGTTAACACTTAATATTTTTAAGAACTTGGCTTTCGACTCCAATGGAGAGACTGGTCACTCTCGGCTGCCATGGTTTATTTTAATTGTTTCTTTTTTTTACTCCGGACTCTTTTATCCTGCACGTCTTTTACATCGTTCTCACATATATGTATAATTTCAATATGAATGATGTCACCATAATTTTGTAACAAAATATCATTTTTAAAAGAGTGTCCGTGGAGTTTCTTGCACGTTCTTCTCCATAGAGATCTACGCTTTGGAACGTGCAAATAGCTTCATCTTTTTGACCGACCGACCTTGACAATTCAAAAGTGCCTGTAAATGGTCTAATTGAAATAAATGCTTTGACTTTGACTTTGTCAATCAGTGGTTTTTGCGTGATGCTGTCTCAAACATATAGAAAAACAAACGGAAAAACAGATAAACCGAAAAAAATGTCAAAAAAGGCATTTTTGCGTTCTATATCTTTTTCCTAACGTTTCTCAGTTATTTTTATGCAAAAACATTCAATGTACAGACGGCAAGTCTACGATTTTATTATTTTTTACAAGATAAATAGATAGATACCTAAGTAGTACCTATATTTATAAGTTTTATTTATTGTATTGAAGTTCGTGCTAGTACGTTATTTCGTGAGTTAATTGGCGCAAAAAATAAGGAATTGAAATATTTGTTTTTTATATTACCTATACATAAGTAAAAATTCTCTATCATTTAATGCAGGTATTAGAAAAACCAAGAACCAATATTTTAGCGACTAAACTGAAAGTAATACGAAGCTCGAAACTGTCTGTCGGCCACAAACAGCTGTGTACCTACTCCCACAGCTGTTTGTGGCCGACAGACAGTCTCCTTGTCTCCGTAAGTTGCTCGCTCCGACTTCATAAGCTTATAGAATGGCTATGGTAAGTCCATTTGAACAAAACTTCTAATAGTGTTATTATGGGTGCCTGAACAATTTATTTGACTAAGAAAAAGGTCATATGTAAGTAGTGAAGTCCCTTAAAACTGCATTATATCGACTCACGAAATAGCGGTAGGTAATTTTATTTTTCGTGTGTTCCCTGTTTCGTGACACTACCGAATCAAAGATTATTTTGGTAAATTTTGGTTGTTTATGTATTTATTTAAGAATCTAAGATAATTTAAATGTGAATTGTATTTAAAATATTTTATTTAATGAAGTTTCGTATGAGCTAAATTCGGTACCTATATGTTTTGTTCACTAGATTTCTCATAAAACGAGTTTGAATGTGACTCGAGTTTACAATGTAGGTAAATTCGTACATTTAGTACCAGCACACTTTTGTTTATAATTCGATTTATTTTATTTATTTTTCTGTATGTTTTCTGTTTGTTTATTTACAATCTACAAAATTAAGCGCAGGAGTTGCAAAAAAATCAGTGAAACCAATTAAGGGACCGGTTTTTGTTACTTTTCCCCATGTTCGCGACAGATAGTGGTAAGTAAAACACAGCCAGCAACCTACGCAATAGATGTGAAATCGGTCCCTTTTTTTATTTATTTAATATGTAGGAATCTTAAATTGTTATAAATTTACTCAAATATTGGTTCCATTGGTTCTTTTTATTTTTCAAGGGCATGCAAGGTATAAAATGCCGTACAAAAAACTATACTTAGTACCGAAATTGTGGCGAGTCAGCTTTTTGTTGAGCACTAAAGGCCAAGCTGTATTAGCAAGGAGAGGTCAAAAAGTACCTATTGCCGATCCGATAATTAATAAAAAAGAAAATTTAACACTTGTTATGATGAAAGAATAAAAGCTCTCACATGTATTTTTTTTATGTACAGTTCTCGTCAAATAACTTTGCCCCTCTGAAGTTGTGTCGGGTGGCTGCGTAGTAGTCAAAATTACGAACACACTGCAACTGCGCATGCGTAAGAGATAAGGGGGCGGGGCGCGATTTTATGTCTCAGTCGCTCGTTTACGTTCGATGCATGCTTGCGTCCCGCTTGCTCCCGTGTACGTGACTGCACCTGCGCGATCTTTGCAAATGGCTAACTTCAGAGGGGCAAAGTTATTTGACGAGAACTGTAAACCCGTCAAATATTTATAATGATTTTTAATATGTTTAGTGTATTTGTTAATTTTGGTTAATAATTCAATAACCTTTCTTTGAAGAAATTAACATCACTTACTCCGGAAAACTTTATCCCTAAACAGGGGACAACAAATTCACAAACTTAAGAGCAGAGCAAAATTTATTTATTTTTTTAACCAGATATCTTAGAAGCGAACTGCCTACTCATTAAAATAAATAAAAATACCGCTATACTTGCATTATACAGACCGCGTAGTTTTCACACGTTAGATATTTTTTTACGCACTTTGCAGGATCTATTATTAAAACTGTCCGGTTTCAAAAATGTAATTTTGATGGGTGACATAAATATAAATATTAAAGACTCAAATGTGACTTCATCGAGCTATCTCGATCTACTTTCTTTCTTTGGTATGATCCCTGCACACTATGAACAAACTAGAGGATCTAGCTGTTTGGACCATGTGATAATTAAAACTAAGGCTTCTTCTCTTACATTTATTGTTCAGTCTGCGGTTACAGATCACGAAGCTACCCTTTTCTGTCTGCGTTTAAATGGACAAAACCACAAAGCGAAATTTGTGAACAAAATTGACTATGACAATCTGAAAAATGACTGCAAAAATATTAATTTTAATAATGTATACGATGGTAATATAAATCCTAATGCCCTCATGACTTATTTAATTCAAAACTTACAAAAAATCATACTACGCAACACAATCAATATTAAAATTCCTAGAAATAAAATTATCATGAAACCGTGGATTACTCCGGGCCTCCTGAGGTGCATAAGAACTAGAGACAGAATGCATTACAAACTAAAGCAAAATCCTGACAATAATATCTCAAAAATTTCCTATAAAAGATATAGAAATTTTTGTAATGACATAATCAAAAAATGCAAGAGACAGTATGACAGGAATATGCTTGATTCGGCTGGAAGTGATAACAAAAAACTTTGGTCCGCTATTAAAACTATTACAAATCTAAAAAAATCTAACGCTCCACCATTGGAACTTTTGCATATTAAAACATGCCCACAAGATTCAGTTAACGCAGTAAATTCGTATTTTGCAAAAGTGGGTATGGAGTTGAAAAGTAAAATTCCAACTGGTCTTTCTCCTCTCCCAACGAACGCCGTAAATGTCAAGTCCTCTTGTAACTCTTTTGTGCTTTTGGAGACATCTGAAGAGGAAGTAGAAGGAGTCATTAGCAACCTTCGCTCGGACTGTGGAGCAGGGTGGGACAATATATTGTCAACGGTCCTTAAGAATCTAAAATACTGTATAGTCCCTCCCCTCACTTATATCCTAAATAGATGTTTAGCAGAAGGCATTTTTCCAGACTCCCTTAAAAAATCAATTGTTATCCCTATTTTTAAGAGCGGTAGCAAGGAGGAAGTGACAAACTATCGGCCAATTTCTTTGCTCAGCTCTATTTCAAAGGTATTTGAAAGGATTATTAAAAACAGATTTGTGAAATTCTTAGAAGATAAAAACATCTTATCACCTAACCAGTATGGCTTCAGAAAAGGAAAATCTACAACTGATTGTATACATACTTTCACTGAACTTATTGTTAGTAAATTAGATAATAAAAAAAAATGCTTGACCATCTTTCTGGACCTCCAGAAAGCGTTTGATACTGTGTGCCCACTTATTTTAATATCCAAACTAGAGCATATGGGAATAAGGAACACACAATTAAAACTATTCCAGAACTATTTACAAGATCGGTATCAGTCAGTTCGGATAGGTAATACGCTGAGTGAAGAGAGACCGATAAATATTGGAATTCCACAAGGAAGTATAGTAGGACCCCCCCTCTTCCTTTGCTACATTAATGATCTTTGCCAGCTTAACATTAGAAACTGTCATGTTATGTCTTATGCTGACGACACCACCCTAACGTTTTATGGTAACTCATGGGACGAAACTTTTGTTGCGGCTCAAGAAGGTTTCAATATTGTAACTCATTGGCTTGCGCTCAACAAACTGACCTTAAATGCCATCAAAACTAAATATATAGAGTTTAAAATACATAATGAACCACCACAGACTCATCATCTCAATATTTATGCACACACATGTAATCCAGTAACCACAGACTGTACTATGTGCCCAGTGATATCAAAAACCGAATCAATAAAATACTTAGGCATAATAATCGATAAAAACCTATCTTTCAAACATCACATTTCACATCTGGTCCAGAAAACTAGAAAACTTGTTCATATTTTTAAAAATCTTAGGGATGTAGCGAGTTGGAAACTGGTTAAAACTGTGTACGAATCCCTTTGTCAATCAATCTTATCGTATGGTATTTCCACCTGGGGCGGCTCATATAAAACGAATATCCTAAACGTGGAAAGAGCTCAACGACTTCTCCTTAAAGTTGCTCTCTTTAAACCACGTTTATACGCTACAACAACCCTCTATACGGAGGCAAGGGTACTAACAGTGAGGCAGCTTTATATACTACTAACAGTTGTAAAAAAGCATTCTTCTATGAAAGTTTCTACAGCTAAACAGAAGGTTAGTGCTAGACGATTCTATGAAGTCTGTGAAACTACTCGGGTAAAAACTTTTTTTGCCCAAAATTTTTTCAATTTCAGAGCTAGCAGACTTTATAATAAAATTAACAAAAACCTTGCAATTGTGAATTTGTCTAGAGTAGAATGTAAAAAAAAGCTTACACAATGGCTATTGGGACTTGATTATGAAGAAACGGAAAAACTGATTAATATATTATCTTAGTCTAGCGTTTTTTAACACCATGCTACACAGATAACACCACACCACACAAGACACTTCACACTCACACTTTACACTTCACACTCACACTCACATTTCACACACTCACAAACACACCATCACTTTTTTTTTTTTTTTTTTTATGTTTTTTATTTATTTTATTATACTTTTGTCTTTTGTTTTATTTTATAGGTGCTTTTCTTGTTTATTCGTGTTGTATAATAGTGCTACATGTCGTACGGTCTACAATTATTGTTATAATACCAATCTCGGCGAGGGGGGCCAGGAGTCCATAGCACAGGGTATCCTAGTTTGGATTCCTGACTCCCACAAACCTCTGTACCTCCAATATTTGTAACACCTCTATAATGCAATTGTACTTTGTGGGAGAAAATAAATCTTTATTATTATTATTATTATTATTTATTATAAATTTAATCACGAAATAGGAGCCAAATAAGGGGTCTACAAATAAATTCATATAAAAAAGTACAAAATGAATGAACCGATTTTAACGAAACTTGGTATGCATGCGCTAGATGATATTGATGATTATGATATTTTTGAAAAAGAGTTCAGGGGGAAGGATATAGTGATTTTTCACTTTCTATAGAAAACTTAAAATCGCTCTCTCTCTCCCTATGAAACATTTTTCAAAAATGTTTTCTGGTAACTATTTAGAACTGGATATCTAGCGCATGCATACCAAGTTTCGTTAAAATCGGTTCACTCATTTTGAAGAATAAGGACTTGAAAGTTTGTATGAAAAGCCGTACCGCGTAAACGCTCTTAACTCATGCTCATAAATTACTACCAAAATATCAATATCCATCACTGAAAAGCTTTCAAAGTATTATCATGTTTAGGAATATTAAGAAAAAATAACGAAAGAGCCTTAACATGCCGAAATATTGGACATTTACCTTACGTAATCAAATTTAGAATAATTCCTTGTGACTAAGAATGCGGAGAAAAGAAAAAACAAACAACAAAGAAAAAACAACTGTGATGCTTATTTATTATATCATCTGTGGTTACTTTGTCTATGCTTACAGAATAGAGTCCCCTTATTAGGGGGCGGGGGGCTCCTGTTTTAGTTTACATAGGTAATTATAAATTACATTTTTAAATATTAAAATAGGTACAAAGATATAAAAATAGTAGCCCACCGGTATCTGGAACAGGGTTGAAGTTACCGGCGGTCAGGGCTCCAGAAAGAGGAACCTCCTAACAATGCGAGCCGTGTCCAGAAGAACTGCTTTCTGAATCAAGCCCTTGATCCAGCTGCCTAACAAGAGCCTCCTGAAGTGTTGGCTGAGACTCGTGGCTATTAAGCCGTTGGCTGACACGACTATCGGCACAATGATTGCCGAATTCACATTCTGTTATTAATAATTGACTAGTATGCTACACATGACTACTGAGTCAACCTACAATTTATTTATTTTGCACATGGTACACTGGTACCATGTGCAAAATAAATAAATTGTAGGTTTCGTACCGAAAGGGTAAATCGGGTCCCTATTACTAAGACTCCGCTCTCCGTCCGTCTGTCACCAGGCTATATCTCATGAACCGTGATAGTTAGACAGTTGTAATTTTCACAGATGATGTATTTCTGTTGCCGCTATAACAACAAATACTAAAAAAACAGAATAAAATAAATATTTAAGGGGGCTCCCATACAACAAACGTGATTTTTTGCCCGTTTTTGCTCGATATTGATTACTAACCTAACCTAACCTAACAGGTAGACGCTTGTAATATTTTTAATGCCCATCATAAGGATTTGCTGTTCTCATACCTAAAAACTGACCATGCTGGAAGAGAGGTGCGCAAGTTTGCGATATCGCTAGATCTCCACCAACTGGTTGACCAAGCTGCGCGTTTCGGATGTTGAAGGCCACACACCCAACTGCTTAGACCTTCTGTTGACAACAGATCCAGACAGGCACTCTGTATCGGTCTGGGCTCCGCTCGGATCATTGACCACTGTCTGGTGAAATCCGAATCTTCCTGTTCTCCAGATTTAAGCCCTAGAGGCACGAGGCGAGTATGGAGGTACGGGTCAGCAGACTGGGATATGATGCGGCATTTCTTTGCATCTTACCCTTGGCGGCAGACTTGCTTCTCGTCACGCAACCCTTCCGACTGTTCTGTCGCAATTGTCGACGTGATACGTCAGGGAATGGAGTATATTATCCCATTCTCTGACGTCCCACTTGGATGCGAGGCTCAGCCCTGGTATAACGCGTCTTGTGCGCAAGCTGACTTGCGCAAAGAGCAGGCGTACCGGGCCTGGGCTTTGGCCCGCAGTGACAGGTGCGACGGTCAAGGTGTTCGCGCATTGAAAAAAGCGTACAATTATGCTGCTAAGGATAGCAAATAGGTGTTGCGGAAGGCGCGTTTCGACCATGTAGGACGAATTGGGGCCAAGTTGGTGCCTTCGGGTGGCAAGAAGTTCTGGTCCCTGTCTAAATCGGTCGAGACAAACTTCGGCCGTCCATCGCTGCCTCCTATGCTGAAGCCTGATGGAACGCTGGCTCATACCGCGCAAGAGAAAGCAAATTTATTTGCCTGTCTTTGCCAAAAATTCACGACTTGACACGGCCTCTAATATACCATCTTACATACCTCATTGTGGCTCCACAATGCCGGTGATCTCAACTCACCTGAAAGCGGTTCGTAAGGCCCTTTGTAGTCTGGACGTGAATAAAGCCAGCGGACCTGACGGAATACCCGCAAGAGTCCTCAAAAGCTGTGCTCCAGAGTTGAATCCTGTCTTGACGCGCTTGTATCGCCTCTCTCTAAAAATCGGAGTGGTGCCAGAGTCCTGGAAGCTTGCAAATGTGCAACCAGTGCCCCAAAAAGGGTAACCGTGCCGACCCTGTCAACTATAGACCAAGCGCCATAACCTCCATCCTGTGTAAAATCATGGAAAGGGTACTTAACAATAAGCTGCTAGCATACCTGGAAGACAATGGGCTCCTCAGTGATCACCAGTATGGCTTCCGCCGTGGTCGATCAACTGGGGATCTTCTTGTGTATGTTACGCATTGCTGGGGCGAGGCCATTGAGAAACACGGCGAAGCCCTTGCTGTGTCCTTGATGATATCTCAAAGGACTTTGACAGGTTCTGGCATGCTAGTCTGTTGTGTAAGATTCCCGCGTTCGGCATCCCTGCTGACTTTTGCAACTGGACTTCAGACTTCTTGAGTGAGCGATCGATCAAAGTGCTCATAGATGGCTGCTTATCGGATCATATGGCTATTAATGCCGGTGTTCCTCAGGGGTCTGTTCTTTCTGCGACTCTATTTTTGCTGCACATCAACAACCTGCTGCAACTAGGTGCAAACGGGTACGCAAATGACAGCACAGTCTCAGACAGATACATGTCCAGTGCAAGTGCCAGCAGAGAGGAAACTACTACTCTTAGAGAAGCCATGGTAGAGCGAATGAATTTTACCTTAAATCTCATTTCCCAGTGGGGCGACGATAATCTGGTCAAATTCAATACTCTGAAGACACAGGCGTGTCTTTTCACTGCCAAAAGGAGTCCGTTTCAGTTATCTCCTACTCCTAGAGCTTTTGGGCATGTGTAGGTAGGTACCTTTTATTTTCTAGGTAGGTGCTTTGAAGTGTGAGACGAGAATTTCGTTTGTTCTTGTTTGCATTTATTCAAACCACAATTAATAGGTATAATCCCGCAATAATATAACGTAGGTACCTACTGATTGTTAACCTGTCAGGCATCGCGAAGCGAAACACAGAACAACAGTCAAGCCCCACCCGCATTTTTATATAATACAAGCTGTTGCCAGCGACTTCGTACGCGCATATCCCGTTTTTTTCCCGTTCCCGTAGGTATTCACGTTCCCGTAAGAATATGCGCTAGAACGTAGGTAAGTAGGTCGGTACTGCACTACACTATAAACCTACCTTCAAATTGAGTCAATTACTTAGTACTGATCTGTGATTCTGTGATTGTAAGACATACTTATTTGTTGCTGTAAAAGCTCGAACGAGAAGACCAACTTCCGAAAATTTACTAGTAGATACTTAATACCTAAGATTTACCTATACATAAGTATTTGAGCTTTTACAGTATGCAACGTATTTCTTATTTATAAAAGACAGATTCTTTATATCAATGTGTGGTGGCGTTGTTAGCGGCACAACAAATCTAACAATAATTTGATTTTATTTGATGTTATTATTACTTTGTTAATAACGTTTTTTAAGTTTAATAGTCAGTAACTAATAAATACTTTTAAGAGTACAAAGTTAATTAGCCCTCAAAACTTTTGAACGCGACTGTACGGACAACAGCTTAGGTATAATTATATTATTAAATACTGGCCTGTTGGTCTAGTGGTTAGTGACCCTGACTGCAAAGCCGGAGGTCGTGGGTTCGATTCCCACCCAGGACAAACTTTGTGTGATGAGCATTATTGTTTGTTCTGTGTCTGGGTGTAATTTATCTATAATATGTATGTATTTATAAATTATATAAGTATGTATATCAGTTGTCTGGTTACCATAACACAAGCTCTGCTTAGCTTGGGATCAGATGGCCGTGTGTGAGTTGTCCCAAGATATTATTATTATTATTATTATTATTATTATAATACGTCCAATAAAGAAGGTCATCGATATGTATGAATCCGTCGCTTTTTAGTAGTCATTCAGATTTGGTCGGATAACCAGCCGTTGTTTACATATTTTGGTTTTTTGTTTATATTTACTTAATGCGTAAAATTTGAAGCTCAATATTTTCACCATATATTTTTGACTAAAGGCACAAGATTTTGGTTTACACCTCACCTCTGGGATTGTGCCAGTTCCTTGTATTTTGCCGTCAAAGTTATGATACCATCGTTTTTACTTTTAGCAAGATTATTCAAAAACGCATGCATGAACAGTTTTGAAACTTTGTATAGTTATTATTAGCGTCAAGAAGAACCGAATACAGTTTTCAGCGAAGTTATACCTTGTCTCATTTAGGCGCTGCGATGTTTTTTCGGGTTTTCATAAAACCGCGATAACTTGAAAACTATAAATATTTTCTAAAATCTAATTGGGGCACAAAGGGGCACACATTAAGAGCTACTCGTGTATGTTTATTCTACAGGGGCACATGCAATGGTTTTAGAGATATACTATTCATCAAAACGATACTCCAGCAGGAAATGCAATATCTCGAAAATCTGAAGGGGCACAGATTTTATTTTTGGGGGCACATTTTGGCACACATGTAAGCTCTCTGGCCATGCAGTTTTTCTCTCTCCGATCATTCGTTTAGAATTTTCCTGCTAGAAAAACGTTACCCCAGCAAGAATCGTTTTTTCGATTTTTTTTCGAAACGACAGGGGGCACACATTTTTTATGTGGGGGCACATTTACAGCAGATAAGGCACCAACTATACGTTCTACTCATATAACTCTAGGAGATACTTTCTTGCTGGGGTAACGCACACAGATCGGCCGCAGTTTGAACTTAGCGTTTTTTTTTTGTCTGTCGGTATGGTTTTCTCAATCGTATTCCTGATTATATGATTGCATAAATTAGGAACCGTTTTTATGTTACTAAAAAATTACAAATAGGTACCTACGTGAAATAAGATTTGAATATGAACGAGTACTTGTGCACAAACGCCGAAAGTGAAAACAAGTTTTATCTTTGAACTGTTTTTGCCACAGATGGGATAAAATAGGGATAGGTAAGTGACTACGGTAGGTACTGATTTTGCTACTTACAAAGACAAAATAATTGCGAAACAATTTATGCCTTTACTTTTTAATTAAAAATTACGTAGACATAATATTTTGTGGTTACATAGAATAGTTCAGTATAAACAATGTTGAGAAATAATGCTTGCACCAGCTGTTCAAGTTTCTGTGATTGCCGATAAAACATTTTCCTTAAAACAATAATTATCAGTGGTTTGCAGTGGCAAAACTTGAAACTTTGCGGGCCTACTCCTGCAGTCTCATTAAACAAAAAACCAAAAGCAGATACTCAGTACACGAAAAGAGTTCTTTTAAAAATAAGATTTGATTTCACGTGACAATATAAATACAGTCCACTTGATGGGATCCATAAAAAATAATTCATAACAATTGTTCATCTGCCATGAAAGTGCTTGTTCTAAATTGGTTGATTACGGTACTTAAATTGTCACGGCAAAACATTCAGTAGACTATTTAATGAGTAAATTCATCACAACGGCACAGTGTCAAAAGTACGAGGAGTGAGGCTGGTGCTTGATCCAGGTGCTTCACCACTTTGAGGGCCAGTGTCTCGGCCCACATTCTGAAAACAAAAATAATAATATTATGTCTAATGTTAACTATAATGAATTAATGACCATAAAAACTTGTTAATGGTTTGATCCTCACCTTGACATGAATTTGATTTTTGAGCATTGCAGCACGTAGAATAAGCATAGAAGTTCTTCGTTGGTATTCCTTTCCCATGGCCAGACTTCGTTCAAAAGTAGTGCTTCTCTGATCAACATCTTTAGCATACAGTATTTTGTTGTGAGAATCAATACGTGCCTGGATTTGGCCATCTAGTATTAACAGCATCAATTCATCTTCCAGGGCAGTTACAGTGCGATTAAATGCAGCAGCCATTAGGCGCATGTCAGCTGACAGATAAGGACTGAAGTACTGAATCAATGCTCTGTTCCTTATTTGCATGTAAAGTGAGTTTAGATGTGGAGCTAAATACATGTCTAACAGTAGATTATCTCTTATTTCATCCAATAGCCTTAAGCAGGAAGCATACTTGGATTCATAGAATTTAAAAATTATGTCACGTAACTGCGGTTCTAATTCTAAAAACAATTTAAAAGAACTGCTAACTATGACTTGCTTTTGTAATTCAGAACGATCAAATGTGGCCAGTGCACAAAGCCCACCATATATGGCAACATTATTGCTGCTAAGAAGCTCTGGGTAGTCACAGTGATCAATGCTGGCTGCTAAGAAGTGTTTGGCAGCAGACTTATACTTCTTTGTGGCCAACTCAGCTAGACCAGCAGCACATTTTAATCGTGTCAATATTGACTGGTTGGAGTCTTTGCCAGGGACTTCATTGAAGTCTGGGGTGCCCTCTGCTTTAGACACATAGTTAAGAACATGCGCCCAGTTCTGCAAATACACTGACACTTTCACAACATTCAGACACATCATTATAATGTGCTTGCCACTTGTACAGTAATCTCTGGCTCTTGAGTAACACTTCAATGCACTTGTAAGGTCACCACAATCAAGATAATGATCTCCGAGGTCATCATGACCTCTTCGGATACTCTCCTTTATTGAGTTTGTTTTGTAATTTTTAAGATCTGTATCTAATTTTTCCAACTTTATAGCAGCCTTCTTGGTTTTTGATTCAATCCATATAGTGTCCAAGACCGGGATATCTTGTGAGCCCATTTGCACTGCAACATCTGGCAAGCCAGCCGATGCTACTGCTTCAGCAAGCTTTTTGTGAAGTGTTTGATAAAGACTTACATTATACGTTGTCATGACGTAAGAAATAGCCATTTTAAGAGCTTCCAATCGAAGGGAAGGACAATGGTCGGCTACAAACATCAGTCTGTACAGTTTTGCAAAACCAGTATAAGAAGCGGCGTATGTTTCCAGATCTAGAGTAGGATTTTCTACCACATAGCATTCTGTTTCATTGTTCTCATTATCTTCAGGTGGAACGTCCACCTGCATAGGTTCAGCTGTGTTCTGAAAATAAAGACAATTTCGTGATATTTGTAAGCCGCATATGTCGAGCGATACGAACAAACAAAATAGGTACCTCATTGGTTTGTAAAGGTTCTTAATTGAGAAAATACATACCATTTCGAACATTTTCTATTGTGTACTTGAGTTGCAAAAGAAAATACGCGAATTCCACTGTCAACGCAGAAAACCAACCTAAAACAAAGTGTTTCTTTACCTATTTGTTGTTTCAAATCTATTGGATACGATAAAGGACATTATCCGAATTGAACACTCACTCAGTATATGTACACAAGATGATGATTGTATCAGTAATAATTATTATCAAAATACCTTTATCATTACGTTTCTTTTTGGCAGCGGCATTTTTCTTTTGACGAGGTATATTTTAGTGTTGCCATTATTTCCTTCTCTAAAATATAAATGAAGTAGCTTTCCAGAATCAAATTCTATATTGTTTATGTTTTAACAAACGTATAAAATCGACTAAAGTGACACTCTTCACAGTCTAAAAAAAGCCTTAAAAACTGTTTCAAATAATAAACTGCAGCCTTCAGTCATCGTCTTCAGTGGGCTATTATCATGGTATGATTGAATGCGAGCCAACTGCGCATTTGTGAATGTCACATTTAGTGATCTTTTGGAATCCTAGGACATTCCAGATGCCACTTGCCAGTGTCCTCGCCGCGCGGTGTACCTAGTGAGGAACTAAATTTCACAAACAACAAAAAAATGCGTGAAGTGTCGTGGAACACTCCGAACAATAACCTATCCTATGATTTTGGGTATCATTTTTTTTTGCTTTCTGTCTCTCACGATATTTTTTATGTCTTAGGGCATCGGTTTTGTATATCATTATATTGAAGAATCGGGTCACCCTAAGGCTGTCTACACTCTGGCCAGCCTCCTTGGAGGCAAGGACTCTGCCCTTGCCTCCGTCTCGGCCCTTACCCCGCCTACTGGTGGGGATCTTTCGGGCCGAGACCACCTCTTCGCTGCAGAACGACCCGCGGACGTGCTCACCAAGGCGAAGGAGGTGGTGAACCTTGGTGAGCTAGGCATCGTAGGGGGCCTCCGGCTCAGGGTCACCATGACTGGGGCCCGGATGCTGGAGAACCCGGGGCAGCCAGCGGCCCAACCGCGGACGCTCTAGCCGAAAGGCTCAGGGCGTCCCTAAGCGCGGACGATGCCCGAGTGTCCAGGCCCACCAAGTGCATTGACATGCGCATCTTGGTCCTGGACGACTCCGTCACAGAGGCGGAGGTGGTGGCCGCCGTCGTTAGGACGGGGGGGTGCTCAGCAGAGGAGGTGAAGGCGGGCACCCTACGTCCTGACAACACGGGCATGCGCACCATTGTGGTGAGCTGTCCCGTGTCGGCGGCCAAGACCATCTCGGAGGGCCGAAGGTTTTTGGTGGGTTGGGTTTCCGCGCAGGTCAAACTGCTGGAACCCCGACCTCTGAGGTGCTTCCGGTGCCAGGTGGGCCACCATGTGGGAGCTCAATGCACCTCGGAGGTGGACCGCAGCGGTCTATGTTTCCGCTGCGGTCAGCCCGGTCACAGGGCCGGCTCTTGCGTCGCCGCGCCGCACTGCGTAGTCTGTGCGCCAGCTGGCAAGCCGGCCGACCACTGGGCTGGGGGTAGGGCCTGTGCCCCACCCGCCAAAGCCGGAAAAAGGAGGAAGCCCTCCGCCACCGCCGTCTCTGCCGCGACCGCCGCCACTGCCGCCGCTTCTTCTGCCGCCATTGCCGGTTCTACTGCGGCTGCTGCTACTGCGGTAGCCGCAGTAGAGCCCCTACAAAGGGCTCCGGAGGGGGCTGAAATGGAGTGCCAGTAATGGCCCCATTTCACCCCCTCCTGTTGAACGTCAGCCACTGCGCCGCCCAGGAACTGATGCTCCTGAGAAAGGGCGATGTATAACTGACGCCGGTGTTACCCTAATAAAGAACATTTTTAATGCCTGGGAAGAGTCGTAAAACGCCATTGGAATATTCTGCGACCTCTCGAAGGCGTTCGACTGCGTTATCCATGAGACGCTTTTGTTGAAACTTGAGCACTATGGGATTAAGAATAGTGCCCTTGATTTGATTGGTTCATACTTGATGGACAGTCTGGTTAAAGCTCAGGTAAACGGTGTAAACTTACTAAGGTCGGAAATGATAATGGGCGTTCCTTAAGGTTCAATATTGGGTCCATTCCTTTTTTTTAGATTATATAAATGATTTGCACCAATTATTTCAAAATCAACCAAATATGTGATTATTTGCGGATGACACATCTTTAATACCTATTTAAAATAGATCGACGTTCACAAAATCTTGACGAAGCCATTAGCTCTATTCACCAGGTCCAAAATTGGTTTACGGCAAACAACTTGGTACTAAATAAAAAAAACCCAAATGTTTTAGATTTACTTTACCAAATGTTAAAAGTAGCGAATAGGACATCATATTGAATGGAGAAAAACTGAATTTAAATTTAATTTTATTATCCTTTGTTCTATCATGACTACCTTTATTTGGAACCAACCCGCTTCCAAAGACAGGTAACAAGTTGCTGTTTTAATTCACCAGTGGATTTAGTTTATCGTAGACGTTGACACGTATAAAACGGGACTCGCGTTAGCTACCATTCAAGGCTAGCCACTGTGTAGAGAGCAATCGCCATATAAAGCGGTCCAAAGGTTTTCAACTTGTATCATAACATTCTGTGTGAATTCATGTTGCCGTGATTATTTAGAGAAGTCGCCGACTCGCGACCATATTATGTGGTACACGACCGTAGTAGTCTTTGTTCCCCCCTCTGTGAAAAGCAGGTTAAGTTTTTGGCACATCGAACAATGAGAGTGATGTAAGAGGGAGTGCGAGTGCATCTGAGTTTAGGCACATACTTGTGCACTTGAAAATTATTCGGATAGGCTCCTTTTATGTTACTTTGTCATTTTTTTAACGTTTTATTTTATAGCACTTTATGTTAGGTATACATAATAGATTGGGGAAAAAGTCTTTTCGCAGTATAGTATGTATGAACTTGTAATAAAATCTATTTGGCTATACTATTTGTATCTGGCTGGTTTTGGTATCATTGAAAGTTTAAATTTTAAAGAACATAATTCCAAATTCAAATTAGGAAAATGTGTGATTTTCATTTGTTTTTCCTATTGTCAAGATGAGTGAATCTAATGAAGAAATTCGATACATTTTAAAATTTTACTACAAAAAAGGTAAAAAAAAAATGCAACACAAGCCGCGAAAAAAAATTGCGATGTTTATGGACCTAGTGCAGTGTCTGTGAGAGTAGCACAAATTTGGTTTAAGCGTTTTCAATCCGAAAATTTTGATGTCAAAGATGCACGTCGCTCTGGTCGCCCTATTACGGATAAAATGGATGCCATTTTTGAAAAAGTGGAGCAAGATCGGCATATCAGTAGTTACGACGTAGCTGAAGAACTGGGAATTGACCACAAAACAGTTTTGGCGCATTTGAAAAAAACTGGGTACACAAAAAAGCTCGATATTTGGGTACCTCACGAGCTCACTGAAAGAAACCTTATGAACCGTGTACTCATTTGTGATTCTTTATTACGAGTATTACGACGTAATGAAACCGAACCATTTTTGAAGAAGTAGATAACTGGTGATGAAAAGTGGATCACGTACGACAAGAACGTGCGAAAAAGGTCGTGGTCAAAGGCCGGTTAGGCTTCACAGACTGTGGCGAAACCCGGGTTAACTCGCAACAAGGTGATGCTGTGTGTGTGGTGGGATTGGAAGGGCATTATTCATTATGAGCTGTTACCACCAGGCAGGACCATCGGTTCTGAACCCTATTGCGACCGACTGATGAGATTAAAGCAAGAAGTTGAGAGAAAGCGGTCGGAATTAATCAACAGAAAGGGTGTGGTTTTTCATGATGATAACGCTAGACCTCACACATCTTTAGCCACTCAGCAAAAATTAAGAGAGTTTGGCTGGGAGGTGTTAATGCATCCGCCGTATAGTCCTGACCTTGCACCTTCAGATTTCCACCTGTTTCGGTCTCTTCAGAATTCTTTAGGCAGTGTCAGGTTAACATCACGAGAGGACTGCCAAAACCACTTATCGCGGTATTTTGATCAGAAGTCCCAAAATTTCTATAGCAATGGGATCATGTCCCTACCTACAAGAAGGCAAAAAGTTATCGAACAAAATGGTACCTACATATTACTTTAGTTAAATGTAAATAAACTATATTAAAATGTTTTGAATTTTATTAAAAAATGCGAAGAAACCTTTTCCCCAACCTATTATATTATGAAACGATTGGGTGTTGGAATTTGGTCTTTAACTTTTATAAATACCAAGAACATACCAATTATAAATATCTCTGCCAATATTTTTAGATAGGGCTGCCATTCCCTAATTTAAAAAAAAACTTTAAAAGCCCCGGAAACTGCCGAAAAAAATATTTAATCGTTTGAAATAAGGCAAGGCGTGTAAGCATTAAGTCCACCTCTGTACTTTTGTGTGCTAAAGTATTCAATAAATAAAAAATATCGATAACCTTTTTCCGGATGGTTTTTTTCTTCTTACCATTATTCCCGATACAGAAGTTAGAAAAACCAAGAAATATGGATTGAAGAGCAAGCGAAGCGAGCTCAAAAATTTTGGCGATGCGTCAGATAGGTTCCATTTTCTTTATATATACTTTATATAATTTATTATAATTACTAAAACGTAAATTCGTGATGCAAGAACGAGCGAAAAGAGCTCGAAAATTTTAACATTCTGCCTTGTAATTTCAGGTTCAATTTTCTCTTGACAAACAAGAAGTTACAGGGCAGCAGGCTAGAAGGGTTTTGCTGTGTCAAGTAACTAACTTTAGGTACTGCACAGAGTTTTACTGACCATTTTTCCAAAGAAATTACTTTATGTGACCAGTTAAAAAAATACTGAACTAATATACAGACCCCTTTTTGAAAACCTCGCCCGGCCGCTCCCCGGATGCCCTCCAAACTAGGACAAATACAGGGAAACCCGGAAGGATGGCAGCCCTATTTTTAGAGCCACTGCTCAACTGGCCGCCCCCCACTGGTTGGGAGCCCAGGTTCTAGTAGGATAAGGATTACCCACACTTGTAGGATAAGTAGAATCTTCTAGAGATCCCATTAACCTATAGGAACTGAAATTGAAGATTTACCTATCAGCTGATGAACTAAAGTAGATGTCGTCATAATTTCAAACTGATAAGATATAGATAATTGATAATATTTATTTATCATGTTACGAACATTCTCTTCGGAAGATAGTAAGAGTATAGGAACCATTAAACAGCTGAGGGACTTCTCACGTGGACAGCTGCTCCAGTTTTGAATTATTTTTAGAGGTTATTTTTTTAGCTGCCTTTCACCCTTAACCATCTATACGTATTAATCTAGCTAACCTTTTTTTGTTCAGTAGGCAGAATGAAACTGCGCATGCGTTAAACTGTAAAATGTCGATTTTGACTTGGACTTGTGAACAGTCAACAAACCACCTTTATATTATTATTACTCTTTGCAACAAACCAACAAACCACGAACATAGTCACTTCGGTTCCAAAATAAACAAATAATGTACGAGTATATTAATGGCATATTTGCAAAAATTATAAAAATGTTAACTAAAATGTTCTTTAAATACATGTATCGGTATTTGTACATAAAGAGGACACTACGAAAGCTGATAAAAGGTAAGTGCCTCGCAATGTAGGTAGGTTCTGATGTTGTAACGGGATCTCCTACAATTAATATCCTGCAGTGTGAATGTTTTTGTAGCTTCTGCATCAGTGCATATCTATTACCTACATTATAATATATGTGTATCGTCCGTGGTAGCCAGATAATTTGCATCGAAACTGCATTATAAAGGGCCTCATGTAATAAGTATCTTTTCTTACCTATTTTGTATTAGTAGGTATTTATGTACCTAGGTACTAAAACAATGTAATTATTACAATAATAATTGTAGGTTTTAGTGTTAGGAGCTAAATGTGGTCTCGTTGGTACTCTTTGGGGACGGGGCCCTGAAACAGGTTGTTTTAGCTAGTACCTAAAACTATCAGTAGGTATGTTACATAACTTTCATCTCACCCTTTTTTAACCGACTTCAAAAAAAAGAGGAGATTCTTAAATCGGTTTTTTATGTTTGTTACCTCATAACTTCGTCATTTAAGAACCGATTTGAAAAATTCTTCTTTTATAATTATGAAAAGATACTTTCCGATTGGCCCCATAGAAAAGTTATCAAAATCGGTTCGATAGTTTATAAGTTTTGAAATCAAAATAGCTCGAAAAAATATGTCTTCCAAGTTAACGATATTTTGCGGTGGTGGTGACGAATTACGAAAAATGATGAAGTACATACCTACTTACTCAAAAAGGGCCCAGTACCTAATAGATGGGCCCCCTAGTTTTTTTTTAAGAAAATCAAACGAAAAATCTATAGAGTGAAATAAAAATATTATTTCACTCTACAGATTTTTAAGCACTAATTTGTTCAATAATGCTAAAGTATTTCTGTTCCGGTTAACATAACATTCCCATTACCTTTTCATTTTATATGGCTTTATAAACAGTTGAATAAATCAATTTTATTTTTTTCTGTATCTGTAGGTACTTAATAGCAAAATACTGCCGTGCTAAGCGCAAAAGCGGTATCTCAAAAAACATGATAAAGTTAATTTTTATATCATCTGATAGCTTAAACAAATGTGCATCCAATGAACTAAGCTAAATAGCGGTATCTTATAAAAAACAAGTAAAATCCTCTCACAAAAAGTTACCCCTATCTCAGTTTAAAAAGAAAACTACAGTAACAAAACTTACATTTTCTCGAAACTCGCTTTCACTGAGATACCGCTTTTGCGTTTAGCACGGCAGAATAGTCCTCTCTGTCAAAGTCATAGGGGCCCCATTATCCTGTGCCCAGGGCCTCCAATAGGCAAAAGACGGCTCTGGACCCGAGAGTGCGATGTTTTTCAAAAGACGTGCAAATATATTATAATATTAATTCAATTTGAAAAGCATGCCTTATTATAATTTTTTTACATAGGTACTCTCAACAAACACTTGTGAGGAATGATTTTATGACTTGCGGTTCTTTAAATAGATAGGTAGGTATAGTAACTTAACGTATCTGCAGTCATATTGCACTACTGCAGATATGAAAAGTAAACAAACGAGGCAGAAATACACTACATTGTGAACCTAAGCCCAAAGCGTTGCATCATATTTTCTTGATTATTTTTAGAGGTAGGTACTCGTAGACTGGTAGACAGTTAATGATTTCGTGTTTTGAGATAAGGGTCCTAGGTTTACATGTAGGTACTTAGGATACCAATCACTTAACTGCTAATTTACTAATTATCTGATTGTGATAATCGGTTTCCATCAATCAGCGTATTTACAAACCTACACTGGATTCCAGGACTTCTTTAAAAAATAATAATTTAAAATGACTTTGTTATGGTTTTGAGTGGGACTCTTTAATGGCACTCTTTAGTTATCTTTGATTATGAATAATGTGGGAATTACAAACAACAAAGTTTGGCAGACTGTCGGAGAAAATTATATTTAGACCGCTTTGTAGGTACAACCAATGCGCGCGCGCAGTCTTAGTGTCGTACAAAACATAGTAGTCTGCTTAATTAACGATGGTGTAAATATTATTTTGTTGAGGTTAGTGGTTGTTTACATACTGAACAGTATATTTTTATGCATAATAATATGGTAATAAAAAGCAATTTTTGAAAATAAGTCGTTAGAGCGGCAATATCAAAGTAGATTTGTTCGATAGTTCTAATCAGATGGATTGTTAGGCAGTGACTGAACAATCACGGTAATTATTAATTGATAAATGATAAGAGCGAATTCGCATAAATTGTAGGTGGATGAATGCACTAGACAGTTGGTGCTTGACGCTGATGATGAAGGGAGCCTTGCTGTTGACGGTCGTGTATTTGTTGCGCTGCGAAGGAGCGGTGGTGGTGCGCTCGGAGGAGCACCCTGTCGTCAACGACCGCCCTATCATCGGGGTGCTGTCGCAGGAACAGTCCTTCTATCTGCACACCAAGTACCCCGAGGAGAACTACACCAGCTATATCGCGGCCTCCTACGTCAAAGATGTGGAGGCGTCCGGGGCTCGGGTTGTGCCCATTTTGTAAGTAATAAATAAAGATAGGTATTATATTAATAAAGATAAGTACCCATAGTAACCGTAAACGTAGCGATATACGTAGCGTTACGTACATAGGTAGCTTCATTAATTTGAACACGGTAAATGATTCAAATCTTGAATTCTTCAGTTTACTCATACAATATATAAATACAATTTCAGAATCGGAAAAGAACGCAGCTACTATGAGGAACTTCTGGGAAAATTGAACGGGTATGTACCTAACTTCATTTTTAGAGACGAAATTCGGAGAGTGAATGGAATTTATTATAAATTTCAAACTGCCTCAATCGAATTGCAATGTTTTTCAATCAGGCTCTGGCCGGAATTAAGAGTGAAGAAAGTATTCGTCCCCAATTAGCTAACGACTTACTTCGACGCAGTTTTATCAGGCTCACTAGATCAATCCGGATCCGGGCGATTTTACCGGATCCAGTATATAGCCAAATTCTACCGGTTTCATCAAACCGGTTTGCAATCCTTAGACATTAGGTTCGCCATGCATGAGATATCGATTAGCAAAAATTTTGTTAAAAAAGGTTTTGTGTATGAGCCTACCCTCTGCTCACCTTTCCAGGAGCCTTGATATAAATAATTACCATCGTCATTAAATCCACAGCATTATCTGTTGTAAAACACTGATTTGGTGTACACAAGGCACTCTGTTCGGAAATTGTGTGAGTAGTAAGTATATTAGTTCGTTAAAAACAAAACGTTTTCTTTTGTTTCTTACGTAATAGTAAAAAAACATGAAATTCGCGATAAATTCGCGGCACACCGGTGTGCCGGCAGTGCTCGAGCGGTTAATGCTACTCCCAGTATTTATAAATTTTAATACATTTTCTATTGTCTATTCCAGAGTGCTGATTCCTGGCGGAGCTACCTACTTCAACCAGTCGAACGGCTATGCCGACGCCGGCCAGCACATTTACGAGATAGCTCAACAGATGAACGACGCCGGCGACTACTTCCCTATCTTCGGCACATGCCTCGGCTTCGAGCTGCTCATCATCTTAGCTTCGGGTCGGGGGTACCCAGAGAACAGGATCCGTTGCTATTCCTACTCTAATATTCCTCTTGATTTTACGGAAGGTGAGATTGGAATTGATTTACCTATTTGCTAATTTCTTCATCATCATTCATCTACACAAAACACTCACTTTCAAAGAAAGCTACAAAAGGATTGAAGATTTTTTTCTTTGACTTATAGACAGTATGTTACAAGAATATAAGATATCTATACTTATATTATAAAGCTGAAGAGTTTGTTTTTTTGAACGCATTAATCTCTGGAACTATAATACCAACAGAATTTAAATGATTTTTGTAAATGATAGCCACATTCATGAAGAAGGCTATACGGGAACGGAACATTCTTACGGGAACGAGAAAAAACGGTGTATGCGCGTATGAAGTCGCGGGCAAAAACTAATTTTAAATAAGAAACTTTCAGTAGCTCTTTTCATAATAATATCTGCATCGCTTCATCGCTGTCTACTGGTAATGTACCCCAAAGACTGGCGGCAGTGCCACATTGTAGGGCAATGCTTAAATACTCTACCATTAACATAAGTTGGGTTCGGTTTAATAGATTGTTGTATGGAATTACTTCCAGATGTCCATTCTAGCAAGATGTTCAAAGAGGCACCAGAAGATGTATTACACCTGCTGGAAAATTATGATGTCACTGTGAATGCCCACCAGTTCTGCATTGTCGATGAGGTAATATTGTTCTTTCTGTAGTTGAAGGTCCTTTGCTGGATCTAGCTTGTGTGTGAAGTGCCATTATGTAATGCCTAAATTACACTGGATTATCTCTCGACTTATGGCAAAGTCTTTAGTGGGACGAAGACGTATAGATAGAGGCGACTGCCGCCTTCAGCTTTCAATCGGCCCTACCTTCGATGCTAAACTACATCGCTCAACAACCAGTGTGAATGCCTAGTCGTCTGACCACTTGCTTCAGGTCAGACGACTAGGCATTCACACTGGTTGTTGATCGATGTCCGTTGCCCGCCGCAGTTGGCGTGTGTCTATTTTTTAAGAAGTGATCGCCATCTAGTAGCATTATATACGAACTGTGTTAAACCCGTTTTGTTATCGCGTTGGTACTGTTTCTTCACGGGAACTGTGGTCAATTAGTAACTCAGTTCTAATTGTAGTTAACTCTCACATTGTTCACAGTAATTAGATAATGTTTCTTAGAAAATACTATTGTAACCAGAAAGGTTCCTACAGTACCCAACTGTAGGTAATTATGGCTCCTGAAGTTAAAGAAAAGTTAAGATTCGTGAAAAGAGATTGTCACACAGGTATGAAGGCAGAAAGCTCTCATGAATTCTTAGACATATTCCTCTTTTTTAAGTTTAATGGTGTTATGCTTACGATAATTTAATCATTTTAACCAAATTTAACTTTTCTTTCAGAACCTGATTTCTCACAATTTAACGCACGACTGGCGAGTTACTTCCTACTCTAATGATGACAATGGAGTCAAGTTCATAGCTACCGTCGAACATACCAGGTATTTCCAACTTCCAACCTAAATGACGTTTACCTTAGAGACCCCCCGACTTCCGACAGATTTATGAAGAATTAGCTTCTGCCCACGGCTCCGCCCACGTGGATGTTGGTTTTCGCGTAAAAAAGTACGTAGCCTATGTCCTCCTCTATATATATTTGGCTGCCATATATTATTATATCTCTGCCAAACATGACGAGCCGTTCACCCGTTTTAGCGTGAAAGCGTAATGTGAAAGTATATCTACACTTCTACACTAATATTATAAAGAGGAAAGATTTGTTTGTTTGTTTGAAATGATTATGTCCGTGTAAATTACACTTTAAATTATTCAAATCGGACCTTTCGTTTAAAAGTTACGACGGTACTAAACATGCTCGAAGTAAGAAATATGTCGCGGCTTGAGCGAACTGGGGTGAATCGTATCAATGCTTGGTCCGATGAAGTTGAAACACGGCATTTAAATGTTTTCAACATAAAAAAGCCCCACTTAAATATTTATTTTAGTCTGGTTTTAGTATTTGTTGTTAAAGCGGCAATAGAAATACATCATCTGCGAAAATTTTAACTGTTTAGCTTTCACGGTTCATGAGATACAGCCTGGTGACAGACAGATAGACAGACGGACAGCGGAGTCTTAGTAATATTGATTATTATTTCCTTTATTCATTATTATAACATATAAATTATATTTTTAAATATTTCTACAAAAATATGTAATGACTAATTATGTAGTGACCACACTGCAGTATTCCTCAAATCACTCCAAGAAATAGGTGGAGGTTTTAAAAAACTATATTTTCTCTTGTCAAAATTAATCGAATGACATTCAAAAGTATTCGTATGTAATTAGAAAAAATCACCAAGGAGATTCGGGTCTCAACCAGAAAAATAAAAAGGCATTTAAAACCTCCACCTATTTCTTGGAGTGATTTGAGGAATTATGTAGTGACCACACTGCAGTACCCCCTTTCTAAGAAAAAAGGACGTACGTACCATTAAGACAGAAGAAACGAAAATGAGAAGGACAAGAAAGCAAAATTAATGACCAACTTAATAAGAACCTGAAGGAAAAATAATAAAGTAAGAAGCAAAAACCTATAAGAATTAGGTACCACAAGATAATCCCAAAAGATAAACCGAAATTATTATTATTATTAATAACCCGTACTGTCCCACTGCTGGGCAAAGGCCTCCCTCCATTCCTTCCAATGCTCACGGTGTTGTGCTTCATCATTCCAATTCGTAAGGAAGACATCCCGCCATCTCCTTCGTGGTCTGCCGCGGCCTCGTCTCGCTGTTTCAGGGCACCAATCCTGTAATAGGGTCCCGTTTTTATCTTTTGGGCACGGAACCCTAAAAATAAGAATAACAAATGTTTGGATTTTTCGAAAATAAACTAAGTAGGTACATAGGTACATAGTAAGGGGTGAAGGAGGGGTGATTAAGTTTTTAGGGGAGGACATTATTGCTTGCTTCAATTTACGTCAGAATGAAAATTGTTAGGTTAGAGAAAAAAAGAATAAGAAAGAAGAAGCGATACTTCAGGCCTGCACAGCTTTTAACCCTTTACAAAGCACAAGTCCGATCCTGCATGGAGTATTGTAGCCACCTTTGGGAAGGCTCAGCTAAGTATCAGCTTGCCGCGCTTGACTCGGTGGAACGCAAAACTGGAGGCCCTCTATGAACTATCATTGCGATTCAATTGACGACCTAAAATTAACTGATTTGCTATTTCACACTACGACGTCATTAAAGCGATCCCGTTTAGGTTGACGCTAAATCAAGTCGGCAATTGGATCGCAAACTGTTCTCGTTCGTTCATTTTTGTACCATGAGGTAACATTTCAACCTAAATTGAATAGCTTAGGTGTCCAAAGTAAGCGAACCAAAAAAAGTTGCTATTTTTTTGGCGTGAAGTAAATAGTTTAACTGTTAAAAAATAGTGAAAATATACGTAATTCAAGGTATTTCAGTTGAATATTTAGTGTTTCTTAAGTGTTATGTAAAAAAAGAGATTTCTAAAGCTACTTTTTATTGTAGATGTCTGACGAATTAGTCCTTTTTGATAATGAAATAAACACAACACGGCGACAAAAAGACGTATAACACAGGGATAATATGACCCCTTTTTTTTCAATAAAAGATGTCAAAACAAATCGCATCAACAAAACAAGAACCGCCCGCGCGCGGCGCCTCCTGCCATATTAAACACTAGCACTTCGCCCGCGACTTCGTCCGCGCGGATTGAGTAGGTACTCCACAAACTTCAACGCCCTCTATACCCCCTTATAAAAGTTAGTTTTGGAAAATTAAGCACAGCGATTTTCATTAATTTACATTTATTACATAGCCATTTCTACTTATTCTATGGTCTCAGGTTCAGCGCAACTGTTCACCCCGTTCACCCCGTCAGGAGTTGATTATGCAAAAATTGTTAGGTACATCTGTTTCAATAATCCCATTTTTAGTTTGTTCATAGCATCCCGACGTAAATTAAAGCAAGCAATAATGTCCTCCCCTAAAATCTTAATCACCCCTGCTTCACCCCTTATTATGAAGGTATGTAGTTTATTTGCGAAAAATCCAAACATTTGTTATTCTTATTGTTTTATCGAAATCATTTTAAACTTCATCGGACCAAGCATTGATATGATTCTTCCCAGTTCGCTCAAGCCGCGACATTTTTCTTACTCCGAGCATGTTTATTACCGTCGTAACTTTTGAACGAAAGGTCCGATTTGAATAATTTAAAGTGTAATTTACACGGAAATAATCAACCTTAATTATCAAACCATTTAAATGGATAAGGATTGATATCATGATACCGAAATCACCATTTTTTCAAATCACCAAGGATTTGCTTAAATAATTTGAACAAAAAGCGGTCATGGTGACTTAACCATAATAGTTAGGCATATGGTATCGCGGATTTTTTTGTAGACATTGATGACCTCTATAAAACTGTAGTACATCACTTTGCTCTATTGTCAATGGATTCCGCAGCGTACGCGATATAAGGATTTTTTCTCACACCTTGGGTTACATTATCGAAGTTTTCATACGGATCCCTAACTTTTTTGAAAATATTCTATAGCCTATGTCCATCATCGATAATGTAGGATTCTACTGGTGAAAGAATTTTTCAAATCGGTCCAGTAGTTTCGGAGCCTATTCATTTCAAACAAACAAACAAACAAACAAACAAACAAATCTTTCCTCTTTATAATATTAGTGTAGAAGTGTAGATAGTGTAGATGAGTGGAGATGCGTTCTAAACTTAATCAATTTATTTTTAAGACAACACTAAGTAAACCTTTAATTTCTAATAGAATTATATAAATTACCTACTATTATTTAATAAATACTAAAAAGGGCTTATTGGTATATAATTTGACACTAAAAAGCGCAATTTTAAAATATATTTGTTGTTGTTCACAAAAAAAACGCTTAAATCTACTAGGTTTCCAAACGCAACGTATATGGTTCGAGTAAAAGAGACAGACTTATGCAATGAGTAACGACTGTACAGCGTCATCTCTTTCTCACATCGCGGATCACAGAAAAATTTCGTTCGTTCATTCCTCCGTGAGCGATTCAAACGCCAGTTAGAAAAAGGCACTTCGTGGTACGAATCTTAGCGATTCAGTTTAGACAACTTAACTAGATTGTATCGGAATTGGATGGCTAAGTAAAAGTTGATGGTAGGCCTACTGGTGGATGCCAAGCTACATAGCTTGGCTCATCGCCGTAAGGTTGCCTGCTTATCGGTCTTTACAGTCGGACATCCAGACGCACTGCATCTTACCATCCCTACCTTGTAGCTATTCCACCAATTCGCACTAAGCGTTTCCAAACGTCTTTTATAATGCGCACAGCAAAGGAGTGGAACTCTCTGCCAGCGTCTGTGATTCCAAAAAGCTAACAGCCCTAATATCTTCAAAGTTAGAGTGAACAGACTCCTTCTGGGTAAATTTGCTCCATCGTAGACTTTGTCTCTGTCATCTCTGACATTGAATAGAGTCAAGAGCAAACCCATCACTAATAAAAAAATAAAAAAAGTAATTTGAGGTTAGGAAAAATAAAGAAGTCGGCTGGAGCCATATCTGGTGAATAAGGCGGTTGCTCGATGGCATTTGTTGAGTTATTGGTCAAAAAATCGTTCACAATGATGGCCTTGTGCGTATTATCGTGGTGCAAAATCAAAGAATATTCTTTCCACAAATCTGGCCTTTTTCATCGAATTTGCTCTCTTAAACGCTGCATAAGGCTCAAATAATATTCTTTATTTACCCTTTGACCTTCCGGGAAGAATTCCGAGTGCAGCAATACCGCGATAGTCAAAGAAAACAGTCAGCATGACTTCCAATTTTGATTGACTTATTGGCGTGGTTTTTCGGTTTCGATTCAGTTAGCTTGTTGGCTAGTTTGCATGTCAAACTCGTAAACCCACGTCTCGTAACCAGTGACAATGCATTTCAAGAATTTTGGGTCGGGATCGACTCGTTCTAGCATGTCCTCAGCGACTCTAATGCGAGTACTCGAGCGGCAACATGTTTCATACCCAAGTGATTGTTTAAAATGGTACTGATCGACTCGTGAGACACAGAAAGTTCAGCAGCTCTCAAACTTGAATGGGGATTTTCAGTCACTATTTCCTTAACTTTTGCTATGTTAACTTCAGTTGAAGACGTTGATGGCCTACCAGAGCGAGGCAAATTTTCTATCACAATTCGACCGCTTTTGAAGGCATTGTACCACTCATAAGCACGTGTATTTGATAAAGTCGATTCACCGTAAGCCTTCTGTAACATTTTCAACGTCTCCGAACACGAAATTCCATTTACGATGCAAAATTTGAGATAAACTGTTTATCGATGTTTTTGTCATTATGAAATTCACTACACACACTAGAGATTAAAAATACTACATTTAAACATACGAAGTATCTCTAAGAATTTCGATGAGGTTTCGGTGCTCATGCGGTTTTTGGGTTTCCAGTGTGATGTGCTCGTACTTTCGGAATGTTGGTTAAGCAAACTCTCACACTTGCCGACCCTGGATGGCTATACGTCTTATTCAACTAAAAATATATTTAATCAAAATGACGGATGCGCTATCTATGTTAAATCTTCCCTTAAAGCTGAAGTAAAGGAACCACTTATCGTAGACGCAAATTGTCTTATTTGTTGCATAAAGGACATTACAATAGTGGCCATTTATCGCTCCCCTTCTTTTAAAAATATTAACGACTTCGTAGATAGTCTCGATAACGTTCTCAAAGCTCGTACTTCTACCGTGGTGTTGATCGGTGATATAAATATTGACATTAAGATTGACAATAGTGATAGTCACTCGGGTGAGTATCTAACCTGTGCTGCATCCAATGGGCTTCTACCAGCTCATTTATTTCCAACACGGCTCGCAAACTGTTTGGACCATATCCTACTAAAAACAAATAAAAAATCAACTTCTTTTGTTATAGAATCATCCATTACAGATCACAAACCGCTGCTATTATATCTTCAAAGCGGGAATCCCAGCAATGCGAACATGGATATTACACGTACCAGGTCAAAAATCGATTACGACTCCGCCATAGAGGATATCAAAAGCTATAACTGGTCTCCAGTGTTGGCAATCCGTGATCCTAATCAAGCTGCTGATACGTTAGTAGAAGTTCTTACATCTACCATGAAAAAGCACACACCGGAATTTACCGTGTCCAGAAGTAAACGTAACCTGAAGCCCTGGATTACGCCAGGCTTACTCCGCTGTATTCGTCACCGTGATCGCATGCATGTCAAACTCAGAAAGTCTGAAGATAATCAATTATTAAAAATTACATATAGCCGGTATCGCAATTTCTGTAATTCTCTCTTAAAGAAACTGAAACGCTCGTACGAGAAAGAACAATTTGACAAGGCAAAAAACAATATTAAGGCGACATGGGATGTAATTAAGAAAGTATCAGATTTACAAACACGTGGCCCCCCCTCTTTTGACCTGTTGCAACTAGCTGATACTCCTAAATCTTCGTTGAATCACGTCAACAACTTTTTTATAAATGTCGGCAGTGACTTAGCGTCTAAAATTAAACAACCCGTCATGGGACCCAACATTGTGACTAACTCCAATTCTTGCAGTTCAATGGCTCTGTTTGAGGTGACTGAGAATGAAATAGATTCCATAATTTTGGGTCTCAGGTCTGATTGTGCAACTGGCGTGGACTGTATACCGTCTCAAATTATAAAAGCTTCACGTTGTGTTTTAGTTCCGATTATCACGCATGTCTGTAACATTTCTATTGGTGCTGGTGTCTTCCCAAAGTCTTTTAAGAAAGCATTAGTTCATCCCATTTATAAGTCTGGGCGCAAAGATGATGTAAATAATTACCGTCCGATTTCGATATTAACGGCTGTCTCAAAGATCTTGGAACGCGTACTAAATAGAAATCTGACCAGTTATCTCAAGGCGAATAGTATCCTGGCCGATAACCAATATGGTTTCAAAAATGGAGTGAGTTCCGAAGATGCAGTTATGGCCTTGTCTGATCACGTAGCAAGGACGCTTGACAGAAAACGCAGGTGCTTGGGAATTTTCCTTGACCTATCGAAGGCATTTGACACCGTTTCTGTCCCAGTCCTATTGAAAAAAATGGAAAACATTGGGATTCGGGGTCTCGCTTTGAAAATCTTTGCAGACTACCTTAGTGATCGTACCCAAAAGGTGAAAATTGGTCCGCACGAAAGTGACGACCTCTTCATCACGTACGGTGTTCCGCAAGGCAGCATTTTGGGGCCTACCCTCTTTCTCATTTATATAAATGACCTATGCAAACTGCCTCTTGAAAGTTGTCGGATTTTTACGTATGCCGACGATACCGCCCTTATAATAGATGGTGCTGACTGGTTGCAGACATATCAAAACGCCGAGGCTGCGCTTTCCAGGGTGATGAACTGGCTGGCAGATAATTTACTTACATTAAATCTTGAGAAAACTGTGTACGTCCCCTTTGTCATTAGGTCAAATCTGAGCCCACCAATTTCTCTTACCCTGCATGCGCATACCTGTACGCCTGTAACGCAATGTAGTTGCCTATCTCTTACTAAATCTTCTTATGTAAGGTATCTAGGAGTACTCATTGACCATCATCTGAACTGGCACCCACAAATAGACAAAGTAACGTCTCGATTACGAAAGCTGATCTACGTTTTTAAGAAGCTTCGAAACTCTGCTGATCGTAATACCCTTAAATTAGTATATTTTTCACTGTGTCAGTCCGTCTTATCATACTGCTTACCTGTTTGGGGAGGTGCCACTAAAAACGTCTTCATCCGCCTAGAGAGGGCGCAGAGAGCTGTCCTGAAGGTGATGTGCTTTCGTCCACGACGGTATCCAACAGTGCGGCTTTATGCTGACCTCAAAGTACTCACAGTCAGGCAACTTTATGTACTGCTGACGACTCTTCGCAAACACTCAGCACGTCCCCTCACGGAGCCGACTGGCCGACATAAACATAACGTTTTCCCATTGGAACGCCATAGAACTGCCTTTGCTAAACGGCAGTTTTATGTTAATAGCGTTAAATTGTATAACACCCGAAACAAAAAGTTAAACATTCATTCGTACACAAAAACCAAATGTAAAAATGAACTTATTGATTATCTTCAAACACTTAATTTTGATTACACTGAGAACCTTTTGCTAGGTAACTTACAGTGATAAGTACAAACACCCCTACACAGACACATCTCACTCACACACTAACTTACATCACTACACTATACGCTTAACTTTTAACTTAAAATTTTATGAAATGAAATTATTATTATTATTTTTAAATGAATTAATTAATATGAATATATAATCATAAATACTATTACTGCGATCTTTCGCACTTTATATTGTAAAAAACCATTATATATTTTACCATGGCTACATATATTTTATGGCTTTGTTGCCTCGGAGGATCACTGACTCCTAAGACACAGGCACATACACCTAGTTTAGGAGTCAGAGTATTTAAGAATGTTGTTTTTTAAGCCTTTAATGTTTCAGCCCTAATGTGAACATTGTAATTATTGGTGAAATAAATGATTATTATTATTATTATTATTAGATGATTCAAGTGTTTGATTGGTTGAACGCGCTAATCTTACTACTGGTACGAATTGAAATATAATATGATTTAGTGTTATATAACCCATTTATCAAGGAACGCTATAGGCTCCGCTTCTATTTATCGTAGCATGTTTTTATATAAAACAACATGCTACAAATAGAAGCGGAGCATTAATAAAAATGTGACGCAGACGATGTTGCGCGGGTCAGCTAGTTTTGGTACCTACTCGTAGGATGGGAGATGTAGCGAGATATGGGAAGATGATGAAAATTACTTGATAAACTAAACAACATTATAACATCATTATGTGTTCACAGGTATCCATTCTACGGCGTCCAGTTCCACCCAGAGAAGAGCTCTTTCGAATGGAAGTTGTCTAAGAAGTACGCGCATTCGATAAACGCAGTCAAGTCAAACCGTTACTTTATGGATTTCTTCGTGAAGGAGTGTAGAAAAAGTCTTCATTCCTTCGCAAGTCAAGCGGAAGAAAACCAGTACGTGATATATAACTACGAACCTCACTTTACGGGCGTGTTGGGAAGCGCGTACCATCAATGTTACTTCTTTGAACCTAGAGGCACCGTGAATAGTACTAAATGAATTTTTGACAATGACGATTCAATACTTACCTGACGATGTATTCAAATAGTATAATATTGTAAATGTAAATAAATAAATGTTTTTAGTGTTCCGTTATTGGTGTGTTTAGCTGTTTAATTTTGATAATTTCTTTAAATATTAATTCGTTTTATGATCAAATGTCTATTAATCCTTTATTATAACCACTCTATTCTATTTCTTTTAATGGAAAATTATTACTATTCTCATTCTTCTTAATGGAAAACCTCTGTAACAGTTTTTGCCCGACCTGGGAATCGAAAATACACTCAGCAGTCGCGCTTTCGACTGCGAGACCAACGGCAACGGAGCAGTTGGCATCTGGGTTGGTCCCTTCGAAAAAGTTCATATTCATGGAGGTTCGCAGTCATTTCAATTACCAGTAGACGTACTGCAAGTTACCATCCCTACCTTGATGCTATTCCACTAATTCGCACTAAGCGTTTTCAAACGTCTTTTATAATGCGCACAGCAAAGTACTGAAACTCTATCTGCGTCTGTGTTTCCGAACGCATTCAACTCTAATCGCTTCAAAGTTAGAGTGTTGAGGCTTCTTCTGCGTAAGCTCATTTCATCGTCAACTTTGTCGCTGTCACCTCTGACCTAGACTAAAGTCTAGAGCAAACCCATCTTAAATAAAAAAGAAAGGAAAACCTACACCTTATTTTCCTATTTGTACCTATGGCTAGCCGAAGACAGCTTTGGTCAGTAGCTTTGGTTAGTGTAACCCACTTGATATAAGGTGATAACCGAATCGGTACCTACAAGCATTTATAACCCTACGGTGCTTGCTAATGTTTTAGCAATCTAAGAAATATTTTTATTTCATCCTGTCGCGTTGAAACAGAACTCTGTGATACCATGAGGTGGCAGAAGTGGCAGATCAGATATTTTGAATGATACCTACTTCCTAAAATGGAAAGGTCCAGTGGATAGAGTTCTTTGGGCCTTCAATGACCCTATGCAAGAGCAAGGGTTTAACAACCATTGAAATTGTAATGAAACCATCAGTACGTTTTCATTTTTACCTTTGATCAATCTAGAAGCCATGATTGGGATCATGTGGTGATCACACGAAGACAACAACACAACACTTTAATATTGGAATTAAAACTAGTTCTTTTATCAATTCCATGGTATTGGACATTTGTTTTTGTTCCAGAAATACTTCGAGATTGTCTCATTACAGCCAATGTCGGAGCGGACGTCTTATCGATCTGTAGAGATGAACCATTTTTCATTACCTCTAGACAAATAGAAATTGGTCATCTCTACAGATCCTAGGTCTGAATTATACATTATGCGCAGGCACGCCACTCGCCTGCGCCGCGTCGTTTTTGTATTATATAATTCACGACGTGTCGCCTACCTACATTTTGTATTGAAACTTTTTGAAACGGCATCGTGCCTTACGCCTCGCCTGTGTCGCATCTTCACCACGCCTTTTCTATATAATTCAGGCCATAGATACGTTCACAGTTCGACAGAGATACGTTCTCTAAACGTGAAGGATCACGATACTCGTAGAAGTCGATTCAGGACAGCTTTATGTCTTTATTTCTGATTTGATAATAAGAAAGTCAATAAATGTATGTGGGTTACTTATACATTTATCTGGTGTCTGTCATAGTATTTTTTAAATTGAAAACATCTCATGACTTCAATCCACTCTAGGTGGAGCGGAGAGATTGTTCAGACCGATTCGCAAAATGAGGGTCTGCTTCCCATGCCCTCTCGCTCCGAAACATAGATTGGACCAGGGCTGGAATATTTGTATGCCACCTACTGAGGCAGGACAAAGAGACCCATACCCTGTAATTGTCCCACCTTGTTTGCCTGTGTACACAAATAAACGTACCTATTTGATTTGATTGGAAATGCCTATGAGTTTACATTTTTCTTACAATGTATTTGCAATTAATACAATCCCGCAAGATTGTATTAATTGCAAATACATTGTAAGAAATTTTTCGGTGACAACCATAAAATATCCAAGCACGTGAACACATGTAATACAAATCTGTTCATGCAACCGAAAACGTTACAGCGTTTCCTTCCCTTCATAGGTACAAACGTAAAGTAAAGCCATTTAAAACAATTAAAATTCTTATCCAGAACACACACTCAGATTTTACAAGATAGTGTCTTCATTATTATATAATAATATATTATAAATATGACGGCGGGAGCGTGGGCGTAACGACAACATCATTTTCTTTGTCCTTTGGTACAGGTTCCATGACGTAGATGGGTAAGCTCGGGTAAACCAGTGAAACGTAGGTTTAAACACAAAATCACACGTTTTATTCGATATTTTACAATTTCGGCAAGGGGACAAAGTCTAGTACGATGAACTGATAATCTCGGTCTATATTCTCAAAAAGCCGCGTTCTCCGACCGATTTTATCCACGCATTCTAATTTTGGCGCCACACCGAAGTGCCCTCTAGCGGAGTTCATCGAACGAACCGATCAACCAATCAGAATAAAGTACAGGTTGGAAAACATTACGAAATTATTATAGGGTAACAAGCGAAACCAATCATAAAGTTTACAGGTTGGCAAACATTAAGAAATAAACAGATTGTAGTACTGCCATCTGAAATTGGGGATATAGTATTGTCATGTTGAATCGCTTGCGACGACACGGCCAAATCTGACAATCACACGTCCCTGTGTGCACAGAGTACTTTTATATCCTGTGTGTATCTGTAACAAATTTTCCATTTGTAGCAAAACTCTTGCTCGGCCTAACCTGACCACAAGGTAAATACAATAAAAGTTCGAAAGATACCTCACAAGTAAACATAATCAGAATAAACTTCAGTTACTGGACAATTCGCAAACACACAACACAACACTATTAATATGACCTGGCTGGCAGCGTGGTCTTATTCAGAACCAAACAGTGGTCAACAGACCCAAACAGTGGTCAACAGACCCAAACAGTGGTCTACAGACCCAAACAGTGGTCAACAGACCCAAACAGTGGTCAACAGACCCAAACAGTGGTCAGCAGACCCAATCAGTGGTCAGCAGACCCAAGCAGTGGTGTTAATCAAACCCAAAACCCTACGTCTAGCCGCGCATTGCGCCCTGAACGACTCATAATATCGCAGTTACAGACGACTAGATGTACAGTTTGTAAAGGAAAGGGTAGGTCATAGGTGCTCTAACAATAGCGGAAGTGTTTTCATTCTCATCATCTGTAATTTCTATTGCAACATTCAGTTCAGATGGAACTTCACATTGAGGCATTTTTCTAAGGCGATCGTGAGCATACTTATAGGTTCTGTTACCGGTTAATGATTTCAAAGTGTAACGATCGCCTTCTAGTATATCGGTTATTTGAAATGGACCTTTATATTTCGGATCTAATTTTGTTTGGTTTCGCTCTTCATTTTGAATAAGAACCATGTCACCGATATTAAATTTGGCTAATTTAGCTTTGTTACTGTCAAAACGACACTTCTTAATGGGAACTTCGTTCGATATTGTGGGCTGCGTGCTCTCTCGTTTCAGAAATATCTACTTCAACTTCAATATCGTCAGCAGTTAAAAGATTTAGTGGTCTTGCTACGCGACCGATCATAAGTTCGAGGGGGCTCGCCTTTGTCACTCTATTTACAGTGCAATTTAACGCCAGCTGTACCTCGTCAAGAGCTTCCTGCCACGACCTATGCGATGTTTCCACTGCAGTTAGCATACTCTTTAGTGTGCTCATCACACGTTCTACTTGACCGTTTGCTCGGCTAGAACCTGTCGCGATTAGATGTAGGTGAATGCTATGCGAACTACAGTATTCTTTAAATTCTTTACTAGCAAAGCAACGACCTTGGTCTGCTATTACGCGTGAGGGTGTACCAAAGATAGCTATACTAGATTTAAGTGCCTTAACGACACTAATGGTGTCGATACGGATCGTATGATAAAGAAGCACAAATTTTGTGAATGCGTCTATCAAAACTATCACGTATTCTTTTTGATCGTTTTTACCACTTAATTTGCCTAAATTAGGTACTCAAACTGCCCGTCCGGTGTCACAAACGCCGTTCGCTCAATGCTTTCAGGGTCTAGAATAGGAATTTGATTAAATCCACTAGCACAATCTAAGCAAGTAAAATAGTTAGCGCCATTCAGCCTAGCTATTTGATCGTCTATACGCGGTAGTGGGAATCTATCTGGTACCGTATTCGAATTTAATTCTCTATAATCTATTACCATACGCTGTGAACCATCACGCTTTTCAACAAGAAGAATCGGGCTAGCAAACGGCGAACTACTCGGTCGGATTATGTTTGCATTCAACAAATCATTTACTTTGGTACGCACTACTTCTCGTTCGCGGGGACTAAGTCGGTATGGGCGGCGATACACAGTACAGGTTGGATCTTTTAAACGAATTTTCATTTCGCCTGTACTAACCAGAGTTGAAGGTAAACCATCAATAAACGCAAACGAAAATTCACTCAACGTACGCGCAAGAGTTACTCTAAAAGCGGGTGGAACGTCGGTTTTAATTGTACTCAAATTAATTTCCGTTACCGCGGCAATACAAGAAACCGGTTTTGTTATCACTAGATGCTCTCTCGATAAGGTTACACTCAAATCATAATTCAAAATATCAGCCTCTAACATTATTTCATGCGGCATAGATTCATCGGGAACGATAAGGAATGACAAACGTTAACAATGTCCGTCAATAACTAGCTGCTACGCCTGTTAATCGTACGTTAGCAATGGAACGCTCTCCTAAGAATTTATCCGCGATACTTTGATTTACAAGAGAACACTCAGCACCACTATCGAAATAAAAAGATTGTGTCAGCTCTCCAGGTACACCTTGGGCTTGGCAGTAGTTGACTCTTCGTTCCAGGGCTGCGCCGCTGTCGCCGCTGGAGTCACCGCTGGCTGCTGCGTTGCTTGTCTTCGGACAGCGAGGCGCGATGTGCCCTCGTTCTCCACAGCGGAAGCAGGTGACGTTCTTCTTCTGAACCGATGACGTTGCCGTAGGGTAGAAGTTGTTCTTTGTGTAGTGTTCGCCCGATGGCTTTTACGTAAACGACATTCGATTGATTAGTGTCCAATTTTATGAAAATAATTGCATTCGAACAGCGTATCGCTTGGCTTGGTTCGATTAGCGTCGAAAGCGGTGTTGTCGACGTATCGATCATGTTTTCTTTTCAACAAAAAGGCGTTTAATTCTTGGATCAACTTCGTTCTCGTTTTGATTTCCGTTGTAAAAGCTAGTCTGTTGATTCGACTATCCATATTCGCTAAGTGAGCAAGTACAAACGATACAGCAATCTCCCACCGCTCATGTCCTTCCATTTTGCTAAGAGTGACGTCATCAAACGGCTCGCATACGCAGCAAAATTTTCACCCTCCTTTTGTTGGCTATTGTTAGCGTTAATTATAGTCACTGCACAGGTTTCTACACAATCATATCGTGCTAGGAACAGGATCTTGAACTGGCTCCACGTCATACCAGTATGCGATACCTGAGAAAGCCATGTCGATGCACTTCCTTTCAGTGATTTGCTAAGCGCAATAATTAGCGCACCTCCTTCCATAGGATGTTCTGCTAGGCAAATGTCCACCGTAGAGCTCCAAGAACGTGGATCGACGTCTGGTAGGTCCGGGTTAAACTCTGGCAGCTTGATTGACGCTGGTGTCGACGTTGGTCCTCGCATGGCTTCGATCATGCGCATGGTGATCTGGTTTTGCTGCTCTAGGAGCTGGCGCCAGTAGGTATCAGTGGTACCCGAACTGATCCCACTTACTGGTGACGGCGGGAGCGTGGGCGTAACGACAACATCATTTTCTTTGTCCTTTGGTACGGGTTTCATGACGTAGATGGGTAAGCTCGGGTAAACCAGTGAAACGTAGGTTTAAACACAAAATCACACGTTTAATTCGATATTTTACAATTTCGGCAAGGGGACAAAGTCTAGTACGATGAACTGATAATCTCGGTCTATATTCTCAAAAAGCCGCGTTCTCCGACCGATTTTATCCACGCATTCTAATTGTGGCGCCACACCGAAGCGCCCTCTAGCGGAGTTCATCGAACGAACCGATCAACCAATCAGAATAAAGTACCTACAGGTTGGAAAACATTACGAAATTATTATAGGGTAACAAGCGAAACCAATCATAAAGTTTACATGTTGGCAAACATTAAGAAATAAACAAATTGTAGTACTGCCATCTGAAATTGGGGATATAGTATTGTCATGTTGAATCGCTTGCGACGACAAATATAAATAAATTTAATACTTTCGACTTACCCTTACTACCCTTTTAGTTATTTTTCTAATAGAGTTCATAATGTGTTGCAAATTCCAGTGATCATTCGAGAGCCTCTTCGTGACAACAGTCTGAGGCAGGAATACCATAGGGGGTATTATTATGTAGGTACGGACTACAGTTATTTGTTAAATTATAGATCAGTACACCCTAAATTGGGCTGATATGAGGAGGCCACAAATATCTAACACGTCGCTTGTTTATCCCGCACATCACAGGCTTGTTAGGAGCGGGGCGTCAATGTTATTGAGAGGTCCAATCTGCTAAAATAAACCTAATAAACGAATACCGTTTTTTTGTAAGAAACGTTACATGATGAGTAATGAGTTACCTTTTCATGTGACATAAAAGGAATAACTGGCGGTAATAATAATGCTTTATATTCTCGGAACGAATACGTACGTATATACAAAGGAAGCGGAGAAAGGTACTTGCATTTAGTAATGATATCATCAATCCTTTATCGTTAGCTAATAAGTAACAGTATTGTGGACCAAAACAATAAGCAAGGGGATGTGAACTTGGTACATTTCGTCCGTCTAGTTCACGATCAGTGAACTCATTGGGGTCGCTTTGCAAATGCTGTGATTGTGAAGATGTTTTCAAAATTATACTGTAAACTTTTAGACAACGAACGTCTTTCTTATGTTCATTAATCAGATCAAAAGAAAACACAGGATAGGAGCTTAAAGGTGGCTTGGCTTTACACGCTAGCTGGCCTAGCATGTGCCACCTTTATAAGTAACTGATGATGACCTTCAGATGTTATTCAATTGCCCGAAAAGAACCCTCCCTGACCTCTGAAGTATATTATCTTGTCTATTTATTTACTTAACAGCACCTCGCCGTCCGCGTGGATAAATATTTTTCATACAAGTTGGGTTTCCCCTACTCACTACGATAGGGATCGGTGTAAAAAATATTTCATATGTTTTCATCGTTTAACTTTGTGATTGTTAATACCAAAAGTAGAGTCAATTGAAGCAAGCAGTAAAATCTCTCCTCAGAACAGTGTCACCCATTTACATCCCTTTTGAGGCTAATTTTCTTAAAATCAAAAACGTTATTCTTTTTTTTTAATCAAGATTATATTTTTTATTTCATTTTTTTTATTGATGAATGGGCTTGCTCTTGACCTCGATCCCGCCTGATGGAAAGCGATAGATGCGGTCTATGATGGAGCGAGCGTGCCCAGAAGACGCCTGTTCACTCTTGCTTTGAAGGCAGACGGGTTATATGTAGAAGGGAACACAGACGCTATGACTGTCGAGTATCAATGTAATCATACTAAGTGCTGGAATTATTCCATAAGCCCCATATCATCCCTTAAGCCCCAATCGGGCCTCAAGGGAGGGGAAAATTCAAAAATGTCTACCTATTTTATTTGTTTTGGTAAATAGGGTATTCGAGTAGTGCCAAAACCTAAACCCAATTATTAAGATTTTTCATACAAACGATATTTGCATGGCATCTCTACTCAAAATAATTTCTAAGTAGGTATAGAGCCTAAGTACCTACTAAAACTAGGTAAGAACCACGAGAGCATTTAAAATCAAAAACTTAGCACAGTCTTACTTAGTACCTACAGACATAAGTAAATAATACGAAATGGGATTCGATTATGAAATAGATTTCAGGAAACGATCACTGGTAATAAATCAGGGCTATTCATATCGCAGAAAGTATGAAAGAAGGCAATATTTCAGGGCCGTATCTTGGGGCGCAGTGTCCACAGCCTCCGGTCAATGGCACGCAAATTCAATTCAGCTTCCTACATCCTCGTCGGACGAAGGTTCAATTTGTTCATACGTGACGGCGTGTGTTTTCATTCTAGCGAAACAGTCAATGAACTCTAGATTTTGTATACTTACTAGCTGATGCCCGTGACTTCGTCCGCGTAGATGTCGGTTATCGAGGTACAAGATTCGTCCTCCGAGTTCCCCCCTTAAAATATAAATATTTAACAATCATTCCTCAGTAGATATTTAAGTATGTTATAAAATAACTATGTTTAGATGTAAGACTCAGTAGTTTTAGCTGTGCGTTGATGGCTATAGTCAGTTAGGATCAAACGATAATATAGGTTTAATAAATCACTGCTATGCTGCTTGTTCAATAGGTAGGGATGACCAGAGACTCTAATATTCTAAACATTTTTCAACGGAATACCTATTATTGTTTACAAATATGCCAACCTGCTGAAAATAACGCTTCACCGGTAAGTTAACACCTCAATGAGATACTTTCGGCTTGGCGTTAAATCAAATATTTTCTCCTCATGATCCACAAAGACTCCTCGAGGCGACAAGTCATCGCCCGGTTGGCCTTGACTTTCACAGGCAATATTAACGGTTACTAGCTAACACAGTAAGTACACTTTATTGAACCCACCCTTATTGAACTGAACCCACTGAGAATAAACAAACGCGATACTCGTGTTCCACATGTTGATTTTATCACACAGTCAAAAAAAAAGATTCGCTGAAGATTGTCTGCCCGATGTTGGACCTACTTGTAAAGTTGGCTTGTTGAAACGTAGGTCGAAGTGGTAACCGTGACCATGACAAAGAATATTTTGTCAAGAGTTTGCCATGTGGATTTTCTGAACGTGGGTGTCTATAAGCGACAAAGGATAGATAGGGACGTCAAGGAGCGTAGTGATGTCTTCCTGAAGCTGATGATAAGTGAGGTAATCCCAATCTTGACAAATGTGGTTCTTTGATATTCATTGTAATAGTGTAGCTGCTACACAAGCGGCTTGTAACGCAGCTGGTTTTCATAAAGATAGCCGACGATCGAGTGCAGCGGAGAGCCGTTATTTACACAGTAGATACATTGAAATAGACTAAGCACTAGTGATGATAACAAATTCTCTAAGTGTTATTGGTGGAAGCAACCCAGAACTAATACTTTTATCAAAAGCTTTGATCAACATCAAATTGAGGTTGAGTTAGTTTTCTTAGATTTCAAAGTTCCACTAAACATTTGCATAGATCAAAATCATCAAAATCAAAGAAGTCGAGGGCTTACCATAGTCACGAGTTTGTTAAACCCAATTTCTGCACGTGTGTCATACGTGTTTCAATACATTTGCGAGAAAACAGTACAATAGGTAATGAAACAAACTTTTTGTTTTTAGATATCAGTATCTAAAAACAAAAAGTTTGTTTCATTACGGAAAGTCGCGACAATCTTTGACGTTTCTAATACGAAAATGGCGCGAATTTGCAACGGCGCCACAATCGCGTTGTGAAAATTAGAACTTAATCTTTCATATATGTCGGAAACACGTTAGTCGATTGAACAATCGAGACGCAAACGCCATCTAGTGGCGTTCGACGGAGTCTAGAACGTCGTGCTCGATCGAAGCTGAGTTTGCAACGGCAGTCTACTGGTGGCGATCGAGCAGTGAACATGTCTAGGAACCGCCGCGCGTTTCGTAAGCTGGAGCTGTGTACCTATTGCGGAATTATTGAGTGAGTTAGAATATTGTTGTAGTGAGTTCGAGAGTGAATTATAATTTGATTTAAAAGCAAACAGTATTTCTATTTAGCAGTAACCAACACTTCCCATAGTACGCCCACTGTAGTTCCAATATCATGGCTGATGTTACCTAGGGAGATGTACCATTTCCTACATCAGAAGTGGCATGTTACTCATATGGCCCACATGGGAATTCCTGACAATGCTAGTGAAATACGTGGCGGTTGCGTTTTAAAAAAAAAAACAGTTGGTGACATTGAAAGTGACAATCATTGCGGGTCGTTTTTGAAATGTATGCGCTTATACATACTCTAAAAGTGCCGTGAATTTTGACTCGATAAGCCCAAGTTCGACACGCAATCAAAGTGCATTACCGCGGTGGTATGTTTGGTCGAGGATGCAGTGTTGTGCAGTGCAGCATATTTTTGACCATAAATAAGGCGACGAAGAGCTGTGCGCCTACATGCCGGTCGTACCTAGATAACCTATCTGGGTTCAACGTGGGACCAATTCAAGGAAAATTCCGAGGTGAAGATTTCTTCTTGGTGAGTTTTATGCGACTACCCTCATCAACCTGAAAAAATTAAAAACCAGTCCAGAACGGAGGCGAACAGCTTCATAACAGCTGGCCAGGTCAAGGAGAAGTGCCTGAATGTCCGTGAGGATCTTTTCGTCAATCTGGTGAGCCATTTTCGTTTTGTTATTGCTGTGAAGCAGATGTGCTTGTTGGTTAACATTTTTCTATGTTGTTTACGAGTGAACATTTTAATGCTGTGGAGACTAACTTACAAAGGGCTACGGTCTCATGAATGGCGATTATCGACGTTTGATAATTGACTTGTCGCTTTAATGCTCTATGCTAAAGTGAGGTTGTTATTTTCATGTTGACTATCGCTTTACTGTAAACAGTGTAGTAGTAGTTTAGGCGCTATAGTTTTAGTGTTGCTGGTTAAGCTATGGCGTTTTAAATAATGCTAATGCAGCAGTAATATTCTGCTGTCGCAGGTTGAGTAATGAAGTGCAGTGCCAGTTCAGAGCTATTGTTGTTTGGACATAAGAGCGATATTATTTAATAGTCACAACATTACACCTTACCCACTTTATTCAAAATTAAGATAATTGCAAAAGCAATATTTTGATTTATGATCACCAACCATAGCCAGACTTTGCCCACTGCTGGACATAGGCCTCTTTCTTGTGTCAATGTTCTGATTAGTTTTAAATTTTGATTGACTTTGATAATGTGGTTACTACGCTAACCTGAAACCATTATTTCCACCACACAGCTTTGATTCGACTTGTACTCTCGCAGTGTTTCTCAGTTTCAGATATCGTATATCGGTGGATGAAGCCAGCAGGAGGCTAGCGGTCCGCATGCTGCTATAACTGCTGTGCAGCTGCAATTCCTGAGCGGTTCTGAGCGTGGCAGGCCGAAGGTCGACAAGCCGTTTTCAGGCTGCAATAGCTGAGCATCGTGTCAACATGTGGGAACAAAAGCGTTCAAGGCCAACTGGATTATAGAGTAAGTCGCTCCCATTTCATTTTGATAGTGACTTTCAAAGCTTTGAAGTCGTTCATATCAATTCAGTGGTTGGATTGATATTGCTAGGTAATTTTACATACTTAGTACAAAGCGAGAAGGTATCTAAAGAGTTTTACCATTGGCAGATATTGCATGGTAAGTTTGTCACAACGTCATGTTCCAACTTTAGACGTTTTTAGTGAAAAATTGGACCTAGGCTTTTGTATTAACGTGTCGAGGACAGTTTTCCTTACATAACAACAGTTAGTTTTGATTAAAACTTTACGAGCACAGAGAATTCTGAGCTGATACAATGTCAAAATAGGTACGTAAGTTTATACGGATGAGACTAAAATAAGATTGATTGATTCAGTGCAGCATTGACCGTGATGTTCGTAGATTAACGTAGAGTAGTTGAGAGAGTTCGTGAACGTGGTTTATTAAAATTGGCTATTAGACGCCAGCTATCATTCCTCTTTTCGCAAGCACCGATGTGCATACCTAACTGCTCGGTATATTTTTAAAATCTTTTTTTTGGGAAGATGCCCCAGGCAAAGTTCCTGGCAGTCACTTTTGAACTGTCAGAAGGCTAACTGACCGACTAGTCAGTAGAATGAAGATGTAGAATAACTTTGTTTGGTTTAAATATGTAGAGAATTGCCGTAGAGGTTAACGATAACAAATCGTAGCGGAACACAGTAGGTGAAGTAGACCTGTTCACACAGGTGTGAGTTAGAGCTTTCAATACAACGCATAAAAAAAAAAAAAAAAAAATTGCTTGATATGTAGCTGTAGAGCTATTAATTCGGGAAATTGTAGTGATTGTAGTGACCGTTATTATTGTAGTGATACAGATGCTAAAGTAATTATTGAATTAAATGACAAGTGTGATTTACCGAAATGTGATACTGAAGGCGTTTCAGATCCTTTACCTGACATTGCTGCAGGTACTCTTGATAATCAATTAAATTAATGTTGGTTTTGTGTGCGATGGTCACAGGGATGACTGTCTGATTGATTAGTCACAGGGATGACTGAATCATTGAGGTCACTGGGTTGACCGTCTGTTAATTTGGAGTCACAGGGATGACTACCAGTAAACACTTGTAGTCACAGGGATGACTTAAGTGTGTGTTTCATTTCATGGTCACAGGGATGACTGTCGTCGATTGTTTGTTATTGTCACAGGGATGACAATCTTTGTAAGATTACCCGATGGTCACAGGGATGACTGTCTGATTGATTAGTCACAGGGATGACTGAATCATTGAGGTCACAGGGTTGACCGACTGTTAATTTGGAGTCACAGGGATGACTACCATTGAACACTTGTAGTCACAGGGATGACTTAAGTGTGTGTCTCATTTCATGGTCACAGGGATGACTGTCTGCGATTGTTTGTTATTGTCACAGGGATGACAATCTTTGTAAGATTACCCGGCGGTCACAGGGATGACTGTCTGATTGATTAGTCACAGGGATGACTGAATCATTGAGCTCGCATGGTCACAGGGTTGACTGACTGATAATTTGGAGTCACAGGGATGACTACCATTGTACAATAATTGTAGTCACAGGGATGACTTTGTTACTGTTACATGAGTTGTACATGAAGATCTTGCAGCAATGGTCAGTCACTTAATTTCTAATTGTGTAGTTTCAATAGTGTTACAGAATTTTGTATTTTAGAATAAAAATGTTCAAAGACATGAGACTTTTATAGAGTAGGAGTAAGTTAAGTCAGATAGTAACAGAGAACATTAAACGATGTGGAGAATAATGTGTAAGCTCGATTTAATAATAAGTTTACTACTGGCGATTACAATTAGAAAACGAATATCGTAATCAGACTTAGTAAGATGGAAGTTAAGTTGTTAACTCTGTAAGTTCTGAACTATTTTGGGTGAGCTCATGGAAGGGTGAAAAAAAAAAAGAGATGCCAAAGTCATGTACCAGTCAAAATAGATGGTAAAAGTGAGATGTCACAGTGGTGACGAGCAAGCCGAGGCGGGGAACACGCGAGTAGGATTCTCTGTTGTGACAGTAGTAGTTGTGGTCCACATGTGTGTGGAGGCACGTTTTTCGAGAGCGATGGTGTGATCGCGACTCGAGGCCAATGGTGGCCATAGTGGGTGAAAACCCCACAGTGCTCCACAAACATGGAGGATGCACGTATTGGAGAGCAATGTGATTGCTGCTCGTGGTCTGTAGTGACCGTGGATCGGCTATGAGAGCCGTGGTGTGAGTTGTTTACTTGTGTGAGTGGTTCCCCAAGGCTTTGTTGTGATTAAGGTGATTGTTGTTGTGGATAACGATGGTACATGGCTATGGGTGACGATTTCAATGTTTTACAAGATTTTAAAAGTTTTGTGTGTCGTGTTAAGTGGAACACAATATTTTGAGAAAACAAAATGATTGAGGATAAAGATTTAGTTCTGAGCCTTGTTGTGGTCAGGATTGACCGAGTCGAACAGGCACTGTTGTTGAGTTTTGGTTGCAGGTTAACACACGAGGACGTGTGCTAGTCAGGATGGCCGTGTCGGAAACACGTTAGTCGATTGAACAATCGAGACGCAAACGCCATCTAGTGGCGTTCGACGGAGTCTAGAACGTCGTGCTCGATCGAAGCTGAGTTTGCAACGGCAGTCTACTGGTGGCGATCGAGCAGTGAACATGTCTAGGAACCGCCGCGCGTTTCGTAAGCTGGAGCTGTGTACCTATTGCGGAATTATTGAGTGAGTTAGAATATTGTTGTAGTGAGTTCGAGAGTGAATTATAATTTGATTTAAAAGCAAACAGTATTTCTATTTAGCAGTAACCAACACTTCCCATAGTACGCCCACTGTAGTTCCAATATCATGGCTGATGTTACCTAGGGAGATGTACCATTTCCTACATACATTTATTTTCACTATTCTTCTCTCATTTTCTCTTTAGTATTAAAGTGAGATAAACGTATTAAGCAAAAGCGCTTCCAAGGAGGTTCGATCATTCAGCTATTTTATTCTATGATGGTGAAACTCCTTGGTGATATTCTTATTTATTTTATTATGGAAATTATAAAAAAAAACCGTAAAGAGTACCTAAGTACATATTTTACCGCCATTTTTATTATTCTTTTCTCATTCCCGCTTTAGTATTGAAGGAGCACGGTTTTGTGGCTTCACTTTTGATGTTCGCGGTGCGCTGTCTACCCTTTTTTTGTTGGTCTGAGTTTTTAGTGGTGTTTAGCTTTAACTAAACCCAACGCAAAAATAATGATCAAGATCTGTTCATCTTTACTAATATCTATAGGTACTTATATTATAAAGAGGTAAAGTTTGTGAGTTTCTCAGGTTGTAGGGGGTAATCTCTGGATCTACTGTACCGATTTTAAAAAAGCAAAACAAAAAAAAAACAAAAAATAAAGTCATTTTTCATTAAAATCGACCACAGATAACGACTAAAAACTTCCGAAAATAATGAATTTTCAAGCAGTTTGTTACAGTTGGAGGCATATACTGTACAATCACAGATTTGATGTTACCAACTGCATCAGACTGCTTGAAAAGTGATTTATTTGGAACTTTTTAGTCGGTTTCAGCGGTCGAAATTTTTTGAAAAAAGTCTAATTTTTCATGTCAAAAACATGAAAAATTAGACTTTTGCTCTTGTTCCTTAATATATCAGCTACCCAACAACAAACCTTAAATAATGACCACGCGTTTCTGGAACGCCCTGTTTAACGAATTTAAAAGGAAAACTATGACAGCCAAGTAGGCTTTACAAGTTAACGAGTAATAGTCGACCAACTTATAAAATTTAACTAATTAGGTAAAAATTTCATAGAATTATCCCCATAATTTTTCTCCTATAATGATTTTAATTGATGTTTTTTTAATCCTTTTCATAATTAATTTACGATATTGCATTTTTAAGTTATAGTTATAATTATGTTATTTTTATTATTATTCGAATGTTATAACTAACCTTAAATTAAGAACAAACTAACATAAATCATTGTTTATGTTTATTATTTGTACTAATTAATTTTGTAAATTAAGCCGTTTATTGTACATGCGGTGTTGGCCTTTAAGTGATTGTTACACTTGTAAATGTATTTTTTGCCAATTGTAATGTATTCCTTTAAGTGTAAACAATTGTTGGCTGACCTAATAAATAAATAAATAAATAAATAAATAAAAAATGACTTAATGTGTATTTGCCACTTTGTAATGTAACATGGCTTACGGGACGGGTAACTACGGAACACTACACTGTGGGGTGGCCCGACACGCACTTGGCCGGTTTTTCCTGATAAAATGGGTGAGAAAACGACTACCACAAGGAGTCAGTAACTGTCTCTAAGTTTCATCAACCCCTTTGGTTCGTGACTATCCCCTACGGAGCATAATGTGATATTTTGAGAGCGTGTTTAGTAGTTTTCCATGAAAGCTCAAAATAAAGTGCGTCAACTATCAGTGCGTGACGTGCTAAAGGAATATATTTACATTTAATATTATGTACGAATAACATTAGTGAGGCGTTCGGCGGCTGACGACATCCGATTGTGTCGTTAATCAGACAAAGCTCTGATAAGTATGTCTCATCATAGTAAACACATAAATGAACAGCATTAGGCCCACGTTTGACTATACAACGTCGTTGTACAGCAAAATACGCTCTACTCATGCAGTGTGGCATTTCATTGGTGCAGTCTTCGTGGCGACGCGACGACGCCGACGCGGCCGCGGCTTCTACACTGTTATAAGATTTGACGAGGAATTCGAATGTTGTTGTCTAGATAGTAGGTACATAGAATTGTAAAGCGTGGTGACTGCGTAGACATCGCGCGGCAAGAAAACTTTCGTGTTGTCCAGCAGCCCTTATCTACCTTTACATAGTTTTAAATGAGCGCTCTTGTCCTTCATTGAAAAATATTCGTAAATGGATATGATTACTATATTGTTGAGTAATGAATGATGGAAGTAGCTGTCGTTGTAATTATGCTGTTTAAATCTGCCGACCGAACCCAACCTCTACATACCTACCTACTTAGTTGAGAAAACCCTAGTAAAATTGATTAGAGTTGATTGTTGAACTGTAGAATCTAAAAGAGGGATCCCTTCTTTTCGCATAATGTTCTTTGTCCTAATATACTTCGGCATAACGATTTTGGCACAATTTGCTTTGGCATAATAATACTTCGGCATAATTTTTTTAGGCATACATTTTATGTTGGCATAATCATCTTAAAGACTAATTTGTTTTGGCATAAATTTGATTCGCATAACGTTAGTAGGCCTAATGACTATTAGCATAACGTTAGTAGGCCTAATTACTATTAGCATAACGTTAGTAGGCCTAATGACTTTAATATCGACTGAATTTAACATGCTGTGCAACAAAAGTTAGTGACAGAACCGAATTGTTGCAAAACCGACTCCACGTAGTCTTGTTTGTCCTACCCCTAGAGTGTAATTTAAAATCGCGTAGGCGCGTAGGGGCGAGGCGGCCCGCGGGCTGAGGAGCAGGCGGATGCGAGCGAGCCGCCGCGGCGGAGGCTGGCCGGCGAAGCCGGCTAACAAGACGAAGCTGCGGTGGTGAGCGAAAGCCGTCTGCGACGATTAGCACGCGTGGGGCCGCCGGAGGCCCGCAGCGCCGGAGCCGTGACAGAAACCCTGCCTGCTGCATGTTGCATGCTCGATTGAATGCTGCATGCTGCATGCTTGCTTGTTTGCTGCATGCTTGCTTGCATGCTGTATGCTTGCTTGCATGCTGTATGCTTGCTTGCTTCATGCTTCCTACAGCGAAACAAAAACCCACAAAATTATTCAATACGTTATATTATATTAATATATTACCTATATATTACCTAATTCAGGAGATATGGCTTTTTTCCAATCGTCGAAATAAATTGTTATACCTATAAAAAAATGTTTTAACATCATTATGCGTAAATAAATTTATGCTTTAGGATATTATGCTTAAAAAATTATGCGTAAGCTGTTATGCGTAATTATATTATGCGAAAATATAATTATGCCAAACAAAGTTATGCTAAGTTGTATTAGGTCTTAAAATTTTATGCAAATGGATAGGGAACCTCTAAAAGAATATTTAAAAAAACCCAGAAAATAATCAAGTTAGAAGTCAATGACACTATGTGCCTATATCGTATGATATTATGTTTCTCTAGAAAAGTAAAGGTTTTTGTGAGCGACTGTCACTCCGACAAAGATGTTCAAAAGGATGATTGATGCGTTCTTGTGTACAAACTTGTGAATATGACAGCAATACACTCTTTACAAGCTTCTGTGTTGTGATGACATATAAAAGAAAAGTTTCGTCTTATATATCGTTCTAGCTTTCTATCATTTTGTATCGGTATTTTGAAAGAAATGCGCCATGGCACAACGCTTACTATTTATTTCAAAATATGAAAGTATTCGATTCACTAAAACAAAATTACAACTAAGTTCTGCGCTAAGTGAAAATACGGTTTAGTTATTACCAAAGTACGTGAAGTTTATGTAATTTAGATGTATTTAATTATGTGTCTCTTTTCATTCCCCATAAGAAGTTCAAAAACTAAGTCAGGTATATTGTTAGTAGTTCCGTGTTCTAATTTAGCTATTGTTACTCCTACACGCTGAAACTCAGGGTAAAAACGAAGAGACGTTGGTCGCCGACATTTTCTGCGTCATTATAAGGTGCTTACAAAGTTTTTCCCGGATACCTATGAGCTACAAATCCCGCAAACATACCACGCACGATAAGTCCGACCAACTTTGTTTCATGTTTTACGATTTGTTGTGGGTTCCTGTAATTTGTGTACTTCTGTAAGAATGTCAATGAACCTTGATGGTTTCTGTAGGCTTAAAGAATTTTGCAAGAAATCTTGCCGGTGACAAGACAAATCGTTTTTGATCTTCTTAAGAAATAAATTAGGTGTTTAAAGCTTTGATGTTTGAATTACTTACAGAAGAAGGGTTTTGGAATTTTGTTTTCCTGTTTTGCATTTGGTGGTTTAAATTAAATCTTTCAGACGGGCGCGATGCAATAATGCCGCGAAAAGCCTTTTTTAAAGTAGGTACTTAATTATTTATTATATCTGTGGAACAGTTCAATTCAATTTTTTTCAATTCAATTTTTTTTTATTCACAAACAATTTACATTGTGTTTGAAATAACAAAAATAATAAGGTAAATAAAAAATAATATAAAAGCATTCATAATTAAGCAAGTACTTACACAACTAAAAATTAAAATCATAATTACTATCTCACATCAAATTAAAATCATGATCAAAAATTAATAATAATAATAAAATACAATCAAATTATTCAATGTCAACAAAATTATATAAAATTTAATAGTTCAATGTCAGCTTAATATAAATAATAGTACATTAGTGATTTATTAAAATTAAAGTCAATAACATAAGGACAATAGTATCAGTCGACTCAGTAACATAATACCTAAGTAAGTTGACTGGGGAAAAACGCATGGTCACAAAATATTACAAGTCGTCAATGGAGTAGAGACATTTATCCAGCAGAAATGCTTGAAGCTTTGTTTTAAATGAAGATGTATAAATTAAGCTTTTTAATTGTAATGGTAACTTATTGAATAATTGCACTGCTTGATATTGTGAACTATGCTTCACAATGTTCAAATCAGGATATATCTTATTTCTCAAGTCTTTCCTACGTGTACTCTCCCTGACCAGTCTTTCCTCATCTGTTTCATATTCATGTATGTACTTTTTGAGATTAGTCAGAAGGACCAGAACGTAGAGACTGGGTACTGTAAGGATGTTTAATACTAAGAAATGTGGACGACAACTCTCTCTTTGTGAAATACGGACAATGGTACGTATAGCTCTTTTCTGAAGGACAAAAGCTCGTTGGCAGTTATAATTATAGCTGTTCCCCCAAAACTGTATGCTGTATCTTAATTTAGACTCAATTAGCGCGTGGTATACGATTTTTAAATGTTTGATGTCAATTTCATCTCTAAGGGTTCTTAACGCATAACACGCGGATGATATAGATGCATCGATGGCGGCTAGTTCCTTTTTCCAATTTAATGAGTCATCTATGTGTACCCCCAAGAATTTAGCTTCTCTCACGAGTTCGATATTGTCGTCATTTAATATTATTTCCATGGTGTCTTTATTTCGAGCAGTTGTTTTGAATAAAATAACCTTAGTCTTTGTACTATTAATTTTTAACTTATTTACAGTAAACCATGAATAAAGATAGCTTATAGCTGCATTAACTTTATTTTCAAGTTCTTCTGTGTCATTTGCCCCAATAATAGCGTTTGTATCATCCGCGAAAACCACAAGATGTATATCTGGTAGAATTTTGCTTATATAATTTATCAAATCATTGATAAACAAAATAAACAATATTGGACCCAGTATCGATCCCTGCGGCACACCGGCTCTAATATTAAAAAAGGATGATGTATAAGATAGTTTATGTCCATCTTGTATCTCACTGATTTCTACAAACATTTTTCTGTTTTTTAGGTAGGATAACAGAAGTTGGGAGGCTTTGCCTCTCACTCCGTAGTGATTAAGTTTAGCTAGAAGTAAATGGTGATCAACAGTATCAAAAGCTGAGCTTAAATCTAAGAATACACCAGCTACTCTCATTTTATTATTTATTTTATTGATTACGTCATTAACAAGAGTATATATAGCGTCTCCTGTGCCAACATTTTTTTGATATCCGAATTGTCTTCTATGTAAGACTTTGTTTAAGTTAATATGAAGTAAAAGTCGAGATTTGATTATTTTTTCGAATATCTTTGAAAGTGTAGGCAGCAAAGAGATGGGCCTGTAATTATTAGGATCAGTCGTTGTGTCGTTGTGAATCGGTATGATCTTGGCAATTTTCATCTGTTCCGGGAATGTTCCGTCGTTAATGCACTTGTTAAAAAAGTCAGATAGCGGTTCGGCAAGTATATTTAAATGATCTTTAATAACAGATATAGGAATTTCATCATATCCACTCGAACGTTTATTTTCCATGTTTCTGACAATGGTACAAATTTCATTTGGAGTGGTAAGAGTAAAACTAAGTTCATTTTCAACCCGCTGTGTACTTTGCAGAAGTAATAAAATCCCTTCCTCATTTGTATTATTATTGGTAAGACATTTGTTATCAAAAACTTTTGCTAGGGTGTTAGCTACTTCTTTAGGATCATTAACTATTTTCCCGTCGATTTTAAGTAGTAGATGTTCCGTATGCATAACTTTTGACCGGTTTGTGCATTTGTTAACAATTTGCCAGATTTCTTTGCTAGAGTTTGTGGAATTATTTATTTTTTCCCTAATTGTTATTTTTTTGGCTGTCGTGATAACCCTTCTATAGATTCTGATGTAGTTTTTTTGTAATTTATAACACTAGATTCGAAATTATTACCATTATTAGCACATAAAAAGCGTTTCATTTTACTAGACACTTTCACACCTTTGGTGACCCACTTTAGTTTAGTACTCTTTACAAGGCTAATTTTACGTTTCTTTTTTCTATAACTATTTTTAAAAACGTCTGAGAACTTCTTTATAAATGTATTAATTCCCATACTTTTCCAGTTCTGTGTTAATAATCCTTGCTTGAAATATGTGTCGTTTTTAGCACTGAAAACTCTTTTATTTATGACAATATGCTGGTTGTAGTTACTTGACTTGCTTGACAGAGATTCCAACCAAAATTTACCTAAAAGGCCTCCATGTCCATCAGCCAAACCATTATGGTCTACATCACATTCCTTTACATAGTAATCAGGTAGATTTGTTATGATATTGTCGATGCACGAATATGAGTCATTTCGAATAAAAGTTGCAGAGTTAACAAGATGCTTAAAATTGTAGCATGTTAATAAGCTGACAAATTCAGTGCGTTTTTTATTATCTAAAAGTAAATCTATATTAAAGTCTCCACATATAATGCAGTTCCTACTGAATAAATGTTCCAGCAATTTTTCCATGCGTGTCATAAAGAGTTCAAAATTATTGTCATAAGGACTACGATAACAACAGCATATGTATAGACCAGTATCGACATCCTTAAAACAACATATTTCAAAGCTATCCATTTTATAAAGTTTGTTAATAACATCTATATTCTCTACTTTTCTATCTACATGTCCCAGGATCAAACTACCCCCTCTAGTCTTTTTGCGTCTGGTGTTGTATGAAATCAGGTTATACCTATCTAAAGAAAAAGAAATGGTGGACTTGTCGTTTAAAAAATGCTCACTAATGCATATGTAGTCTACCCTGAAATCAAGAGATTGTATATACACATCCAATTCATTCTTCTTATTACTAATACCACACAAATTCTGATGAAATATGTTGATATTTTCCAATCTAGGTGTCGATGTTTCATTCTGATTACAGTTTCCACTTCTAGCTTTATGTAAACTAGAGTCCCCCATTTTAATGCCTACGAAAAAAATCATCAGCTTGCTGTACTGCATTGGCACAAGGTTGAGTATTGGAAGGTTTTGAAATTATATTTGGCAAAGGTTTAGGAACTGATTGGAAGTAATTTGGTATAGTACCCTTTCGGGAGATAATTTTGCTAGTACTACTAGTAAGGTTACATTTTTCAGTCTTCCAAGAAATTATGTTTTTGCGCACTATATTATTACAGTATTTGATATAGTTGTTTCGATACTGAATTCGTAAAATTTCTCTTAAAAATAACCGTGACTTGATAATTGTATTTTGTCTATATCCACTGTCAATAAATTGTACATGCTTCAAATTATTACTTATAAGATTAAGAATAGAATTAATTTTTGATGTGTTTATGTATCTTGCGTTGTGTACATTTCCAACTAGTACATTTGTGTGTGAGATTTTAAATAAATTATAATGTAAGAAGGATTGCATAGTAATCGGATTGTCATCGTGTGTGCCTGTCAATATTATTACAAAGTCTCTTTCGTCAAAGTTTTTACTTAAAGAAATACATGAGTTAACTATTTCATCTGTGGGTGCCTTCGGTTTTATTATGGATAGTACCTCATAGTCCGCTCCCAAGTCACGCCGTAGCAAACCTCCTAAATCGCTTTCCTGTTCATCAGTAAGAATTAAAACGTTGTACTTCCTAGATTTGATGTTCGTTTGCTGCGATTTAGTTGATGCTGGGTTATCTGCACGCTTTTCATGCCCGATAAAAGATATTTCCTGTAACGTAGTCTGTTGAGGTTCAAGTTCAGAAACTCTGTCAAAAGTTGCGCTGGTCGAGGGTTGCTCGGTTTTAGTTTCGGATTCTGGCATGGTGGTTATAGATTTTCCTTCTTCGGTGTTTTTAATGTCGTTTGGTTTCAGAGGTGAAACACAGAAACTATTAGTCAGCCGACGTCGCACGCTCCTCTTAGAACCTGATGACATGTTATGATTGAAGGCAGTCAGGGGGCTTCTACACAATTGTTTTAGTGCGCCAAGCTCCTGATTCATACTCAATACTTGTTTCTTTAGGTCTAAGTTTTCAAGAACAATATTTTCCATTTCATTTTGTGTGCTTTCAAGTCGAGATTTTAATTCCTTTATTTCTGCCTTTAATTCCAACATATACGTGGAACAAATATTTGAAGATAGGTCTAAGCTTCTGCCTAGTATTTCATCACAAGACATCAAACTCGTGTCAACTAAACTGTGTTCCAGAGACTCCATTGATCGTGATTTAATTTTAATCATTGGTTGCTGTTTTCTTAAGGTGATATTATTCAATTGTTCCATGTTCTATGTTGTGGTCTTGTCACACGTCGCACACAATCTAGCTAGATGAAACAAGACTTTAAAACATTCAAAAAGAGTACCGACCGCTGGGCTCGAACTCACTACCAAGCCCACACAAAGTGCGCCACTTACGCTCCGAGCCAACCACACAGTTAGCGAATGTGTCGAAAAAGTGGCTCAGTTTTTTGATGTTTTTGAAAAAGTTCGGTATTATTAGAACTTAAATGTCGGTATAAGATTATTTTTTGTCAATGTTCTTTGTTGTTCACTTGCACTTTCTAGTATTTTGATTTACTTTTTGTTACTTTTATATCAAAATTAACACATAATATTTTATGTGTATTTGTATAATTTTTTGGTTTTGTCTAAAATTGCATTGGCATCACTTAAACCAGAGTTATTACAGTTTATAGATCACGTAATTAACACATTGATATCTTTGTTGTCCATATGTTTCTGGCTCAGATAACACTTGCACAGTCAGTTCTCACTTAATATTACACTTTCTTAACGTTATTCAGAACATATTACACAGTTAAACATTTTTTTGAACAAATATGTACAGAGCTCGATGTTTACATGACGGGTGGCGCCATCTGACATATATCATAGTTAATGATATTATACATGAAAACGCGTTGGCACAATTGTCGCGTTGTACCAGGCCTTTTATTCAAATAAAATCGAATCTTAATCGGCTGAAAACTTTGTTAACTAACCTTTTTTGAATTCCTAGTGGAATCCCATCGGCCGCTAAGTTTTCTTATGCGACCGGTTTGAGTAAATTAGCGTACCTACCTAATAAATACTCTACGTAAATTATGTACACCACAGGGATACCAGGATAACTACCGTCCAAGTAATTGATTAGGTTCGTCTGGACAGGTGGCAAAACACGTTACTACTAAGGACAGCACCTTTCTTTGGACCATGACAAACTGAAACGTCAAAACTTCCAAATTATTTAGAGATTAGAGAGTACCGAAGTAATAATTTTAAATAAATGTAACACATTAAATTCCAAACAGGTGAAAAATACGCAAAGGCGCAGTGACGCGATTTTAGGAAGAAATGAAAAAACCAATCCTTGGCCCACGCGGTGTATCAAGTATTAAGTTATATAAATATAGATTATATTTAGACCAGATAATTCATTTATAATTAAAGGTTCGACAACCGCTATACTTAAACCGCAAAATATTCAAAACTGTTGTATTTTTTTGTTATTAAAGTTTCTGTTCCGAGCTTAAAAGCTTTCATTCAAATCTAAACTGTTTTTCAGGAAGCCTTTTGAAAAGAATTTTTCTTCTTTTATGAGAAGGAAAGGAGAGTACAATGGTTCAATGAACTGCTGACATTCTGTTATTAATTATGTACCTAATATTAAAATGTCATCATCATTGTGCCTGCATTTCAGAAGGTGTAGGCAGAAGAGTTTCAGGAAGAAATCGTGAGCATAGCCTGCGTGAAAACCCATCTTATTATTATTTTGGTAATATTATCGTTTGAACATAGGTACAATACAAAAGTTAAAATAAATACAAAAGTAAATAGGTTGTACCTGGGGATCTAACCATTAGCAAATTGTTGTTTAAAACACATCTAATTGAATAATGCTCATTACTCATTAGTCCATCAAAGGGAGGAAAAATGAGCTACGTATGGTATTCCGAAATACCGCTCATCGAAAGGACGGTTTTCCGATAACACTCTACTCCGACGGTTAGTTGAACGATAAAATAATTGGCCGATGAAACGTTTCGCCGATAATATTATTCATCGACGGTTGGTAGTCCGAATGAATCCTTCGCCGATGTAACGGTTCACCGAAAACACTCTTCAATGACGATTGGTTAAACGAACGAATCTTTCGCCGATAGCATTCAGTTTACGCTAGCTATTATATTTTATAACTAGCTGTGCCCGCGACTTCGTTCGCGCTTGCTTTTCGTATTTAGGAAGATATTAAGTACACAAACTCACTAAATGTATATAGGTACTCATCGTGATTATGACATGACTTACAAAATTACGAAGAACGAACGAATATTAACACTTAAAACATTTCTTTGTAAACAATATTACTTGTTATGTGATATTCATCAGTACGTATACACAGGCTTTGCGCGCTGCTTACATGCGACAAAGCGACATGACAGCCTGACCGTGCGAGATACAGGACTACCGCAGATCCACACCAACACGACTAATAGTTTGTCCCTGAGCTTGATTAATGGTCATGCCGAAACTATCAGAAGATAATGTCTCCGCAGAGGACCTGGTGGAGTATACGGTGGAGGTCTGCCCTGCTTGGGCGGAGCATCACCGTGTCTTCGTCGAGGCGATCGGCTGCGGCGTCCTGGTTTACTCCATGGTCCGGAGAAGAATATAAGAATGAATGACAGCACGATTTGATAGTTATTCCTAGTTCGGGACCAATCGTAAGTCCGTAGGTGATACGGAGTAGAAAACGCCAAACACTAAGGCCGAAACTACAGACTTCGGGCTTAAGAGAGTAGACCCCCTCAGCCGCCGCAACAGAAAAAGACAACCCGGGCGTTGCGTCGGGAGTCGCAAGGCAATTCCCAGCCACCCTAAGCGCGGGCCCGCAGATGGCGAGCGTAGGTTGGCTCACTGTCCGAACGGAGCGGAATTTGTTCGAAAAGTCACCACGGCCCTGGAACGTTAAAGGCATAAGGAGGAATTACGGACGTGTTTTAGTCAGTAAGAGTTTGACACTCTCTTCCGCTCCACGCAGAGCAGAAGAAGTCATTTGATGTTTTCCTATCCATAAAAAAACCCACAACGGATAGAGTAGAGTAGAGACTCCGTTGTCCTGGCTAAGTTTGCAAGCCTAGCTCCGCCCAAATGTACAAAAGCCACCAGTGTGCTTCACAGGTTGAGCGGAGAGACGACCGATAATACTCAACCCGCAAGGGAGTGATAATCGGAGATAAAAGTCAGCTCAATCACTTAGCACTCACAAACCTATATTTACCACCTGTATATGTACATTATGGATTGCAATAAACGATTCGATTTGAAACCCGCACCTCACCGTTCCGAGGATTTTTTCACGTCGGAAAGTCATGGCCAGGATGACGTAGCCGGCGTCGAAACAACCTCCACAAATTGGGGTGTCTGTAGTGCATAAGCTAAGAAAATTTAAGGGCAGGTAATTTTTACTTAAGCTGAGAAGTCAATTTTTTTTAGTTTATATTCAATGTACAGAATTGACCTCTTCTACAGTTTTATTATATGTATAGATAATGTGCAATGCAGCTAAACAATACTCGAGTCCCATATTTAATTTTATCAGCATAGATGAATAAATAAATACCGCGAGCTTCCGTATCTATACATATAATAAAACTGTAGAAGAGGTCAATTCTGTACATTGAATATAAACTAAAAAAAATACTCCAGGGGTGCTTTATACAAACAGTAGAAGCCAAAAATATTTTTTTTTCTTTTTTTGTCTGTCTGTCTGTCTGTCTGTCTGTCTGTCTGTCTGTTGTTCGTCTTTCACGCAAAAACCACTGGACGGATTTTAATGAAACTTTTTTTGTTGTATAGCTATTAGTCCTCGCCAACATATAGGCTATAATTTATTTTGAAGATCTGAATACAAGACGTGGAACCTTAGCAGCCCGGCTAATCTATAAGAGATATTAATATACCGCTTTAGGAATAGTTGGTCAACATGATGAGTACTGTCTGTCGACATAAAAAAATGAAGGTCTAGAGCATCTGATGTGGAACCCTTTCAGGGAGCTAAGCTATCGGTTATTTTAATCATTTGTCAACAGATCTCATAGTCCGTTTGGTTTAAAGCCTGCTTCTCGAAAGACTAGGTTTGGGTTCAAATCCCACAAATTTTGTAATTATTTTTGAATTATTTTTATATTATTTATTTCCTTATTTTTTTATTCCTACCAAACCTAATATTTTCAAATATTAATAATATGTTATTGCTGTATTTTGCATATCTCTTTAGAAAGACAAGCAGAACCTATTTTTTGTTTATATGTATTGGTTTCGTTTGCATCGCGATAAAAAATACAAAACTAATGTAGAAAACATTCACATAAACCTGATAGGATTATGGCAATCTAGAAGAAATCAACTTATTATCTACATGCATAGTAAGTAGGGGTAAGTATCTTTAATGACACTTGCAATGCCATCTGTTGAGCGAAACTGTACTTACCATCAACAGCACGAGAATTACACCAAAAAGTATTTTTTAGTTAAAGATTCTTTTGATACTTACCAGGCGTTACGCATTTGATGCAAAAATAAAATTGCCCCACTGACTTTGTTTTCATTTTTTTTTACTTTTGATAGGACCGCGTTTGACCACTATCTCACCTGATGGCAAACGATGATGTGATCGAAGATGGAGCACGCTTGCCTATAAGTAACCTATTCATTCACTCTTGATAAGACTCCCAGGCTGTAACTATCCAGAAACACGGACTCAGTCAGGGAATTCCACGCCATGTGTTTCCAAAACGTTTTGTTCATGTGGGTGTGAGGTCCATCGTGTACCGGTGGCGTACCGCCGTAAGTCTTGTGGTCCGATGATGGAACGAGCTTGGCGGAATTAAACTATGCAATTCCGTCGCACACTCCCCAAAATGCAACCGATACAAAACCGACAGGCTAAAAACTCGGCTTCGATGCTCAAGACTTTCACCTCTTGAATTTCTTTCCCAGGATCTCCCTCATTCCTAATTATTTTCTGTTAATTTTGAAACAAAACTGTTCAATTCCCAGTCAGCTGGTGATTCGTCGTGACCAGCCTAGGGCCAGAAATTACCAGTAGCGGGTTTCACACTCCAGAGCTTCAAGGGGAACTGCGGATCCCTTAGCAATGACGCCACAGAAGAACTCGCCAAGATAGGTTTCGAGATGGTAGTGCTGGACCCGTACCCGCTCCTCCTTCTTTCTTTCTTTCACACAGTTTCGTGCATGAATTTGCCAGAGAACAACTGAACTTCATGACAACAAATGGTGAAAAAAGTGAAAAATGGCAATGACAAGTCTATAAACGTGACTAACTAATTGACTTCTCAGCTTAAGTAAAAATTACCTGCCCTTAAATTTTCTTAGCTTATGCACTACAGACACCCCAATTTGTGGAGGTTGTTTCGACGCCGGCTACGTCATCCTGGCCATGACTTTCCGACGTGAAAAAATCCTCGGAACGGTGAGGTGCGGGTTTCAAATCGAATCGTTTATTGCAATCCATAATGTACATATACAGGTGGTAAATATAGGTTTGTGAGTGCTAAGTGATTGAGCTGACTTTTATCTCCGATTATCACTCCCTTGCGGGTTGAGTATTATCGGTCGTCTCTCCGCTCAACCTGTGAAGCACACTGGTGGCTTTTGTACATTTGGGCGGAGCTAGGCTTGCAAACTTAGCCAGGACAACGGAGTCTCTACTCTACTCTATCCGTTGTGGGTTTTTTTATGGATAGGAAAACATCAAATGACTTCTTCTGCTCTGCGTGGAGCGGAAGAGAGTGTCAAACTCTTACTGACTAAAACACGTCCGTAATTCCTCCTTATGCCTTTAACGTTCCAGGGCCGTGGTGACTTTTCGAACAAATTCCGCTCCGTTCGGACAGTGAGCCAACCTACGCTCGCCATCTGCGGGCCCGCGCTTAGGGTGGCTGGGAATTGCCTTGCGACTCCCGACGCAACGCCCGGGTTGTCTTTTTCTGTTGCGGCGGCTGAGGGGGTCTACTCTCTTAAGCCCGAAGTCTGTAGTTTCGGCCTTAGTGTTTGGCGTTTTCTACTCCGTATCACCTACGGACTTACGATTGGTCCCGAACTAGGAATAACTATCAAATCGTGCTGTCATTCATTCTTATATTCTTCTCCGGACCATGGAGTAAACCAGGACGCCGCAGCCGATCGCCTCGACGAAGACACGGTGATGCTCCGCCCAAGCAGGGCAGACCTCCACCGTATACTCCACCAGGTCCTCTGCGGAGACATTATCTTCTGATAGTTTCGGCATGACCATTAATCAAGCTCAGGGACAAACTATTAGTCGTGTTGGTGTGGATCTGCGGCAGTCCTGTATCTCGCACGGTCAGGCTGTCATGTCGCTTTGTCGCATGTAAGCAGCGCGCAAAGCCTGTGTATACGTACTGATGAATATCACATAACAAGTAATATTGTTTACAAAGAAATGTTTTAAGTGTTAATATTCGTTCGTTCTTCGTAATTTTGTAAGTCATGTCATAATCACGATGAGTACCTATATACATTTAGTGAGTTTGTGTACTTAATATCTTCCTAAATACGAAAAGCAAGCGCGAACGAAGTCGCGGGCACAGCTAGTTAAAGATAAGTCCCTAAATAATGTGCAGTACAGGAGTGTGGGGGTGAAGCTATCAGGCCCCTCCACCTGATAGCTTCACTCCCAACCTCCAGTACTAGGAAAAAATGTCAAAACAAAAAAAAATGGGTTTTTTCAAAAAAATAGGCCAAAAAAAATGACTAAAAACTTCCAAAGAAATGACTTTTCAAACAGTCTGATGCAGTTGGTGACATCAAATCTGTGATTAAACTGAAGTAAATGCCACCAACTGCAACAAACTGCTTGAAAAATCATTTCTTCGTAACTTTTTAGGCGTTTTTTAAGATCGAATGTTTTGAAAAAAATCACATTTTTTGTTTTGACATTTTTTCCTTAATGTATATCAGCTACCCACTACTACTACATCATCCTTAAATCTTTCTGTGTCTTTCTGGAACAGCCTGTATATCCTATAATCTGACCTTACCTATAAGGATTGTTTATGCAAAATTTTAACAGAATCTGTTCAGTAGTTTTTTCGCCAATTAATTAAAATCGTAGGTGTGTATGTTTTCACATACACCTACGATTTACTATTTTATTATATACTAGCACTTCACCCACAACTTCGTCCGCGCGGATTTAGAAGGTACTCTATTACAAACTTCATCGCTCCCTACCTACCCTCTTTTAAAGGTTAATTTTGGAAAATTAAGTACAACGATTTTCATTAATTACCTAGCCATATCTACTTATTCTGAGGAGGCCTTAGACAATGTACCATTCAATTAGCAAATGCAATAGCATCTGTCAATCCCATACATTTTAACTATCTATATTACGTTTGAAAACCCACTTACAAGGTAAAATATTACTTTTAACTGGTAAACTCACAACTTCCCAAGCTTCATTTTTATCAAATGAAGCTTGGGAAGCTCATGTTTCATAGCCTCAGATCACTCCGCACTTTCTGATCCGTTAAGAGCTTCCTGAAGTGATATTTCATTAAAGTCAAAAGGCAGAAACAAAGCCAGAGAGGTATGGTTTCACTAGCTTAAGTATTAGTCTATTTAAGCTAGTGAAACCAAACACAAACTCTGGCTTTTTTAAAACACGACGCAACCTTTGCTCAAGAGCTGGTTCTCCTGGTGCTCTGGAACTGCAATGGAGTCCCCATTGCAGTTCTTGAACATCAAAAAACTCATCCTCGGAGCTGGTGCTGCCCAGATTATCGCTGGCTGCATCCTCAACTACTCCGAAACTGGACTCTCTGGACATTTCTGGTACACTGTAACTCGCATCTCTCACTGTTTCTGATGCAACTCCAACACCTGGTACCATAAAATCAAGACTCGTTTCAGCTAAATAGTGAATTTAGTTCAAAATTTAGCGGAACCAGCACAATTACCTGCTCGACCTCAGCGCGTAAATACGTACTCTCTGTGAGCTCGTACTTAAAAATCCAAAGTGCGTAATTTAACAAACAGTAAACTATAAATTATATACGGTTGTGTAGCATAGTACATACACTATACATCGCAAGAACAAGACTCCTCATATATCTGCTAGTAACTGCATAAAAACAATATTAAATAATAGCGGTTGCAAAAGTTTTAAATCTAAAATACGGAGTGTGTGAATCATCGGGTCGTCAGCTGGCCGAGCTACGCTCCGAGGTCAACGACCGGCCTTCAGCGGCGCTTCGAGGACGCGCTCGGCTATCGTCGGGTGACATCGGGCTACTGTGGAAGGACACGGACGGCGTACACCGATAGCCGCTGGCGCATACCTTCAATGTTTTGACTATTGAGTAAGGTGATTCATACTTCTATTCACTAGTGCTGTTTATTTATTATTGCGTCCTATTGTTTGGGACTGACGACTTTTTCTAGTATTACCACTTGATTTTGCTATACGCATTTTAAGCAATCAAGATGAGTAGTGGATCTCCCAAGAAAAATAAGACGTCGCCTTTGCGTAGGTCTGAACCAGATTTAACTTCCAGCAAAGATAATATTGATATAAACATTACACAGCGGAGACGGAAGCGTGGCCATGATTTTGACTTTGATGATCTTCAGCGTATGGAGAATATGATGTCAGAAATGAAGTCCATGTTCTCGGAGTTAGTGGCGCAGCAGGCTCAACATAGTAGTAAAATAGACGCCCTACACCTGGCTCTAGAGGATATCCGGTCACAAAACACGCTGATCAGTGCCCAGAACGCGGAAATTCGGACTCAAAATAATGATATTCGAAACTCAATGCAGTTCCTGTCAGACAAGTATGACGATGCCATGATTGAGATAAACAATCTCAAGTCAGACCACAGTAACAGCCAAAAAATTATAAAATCCCTGGAACTCAAAGTGGACATCCTGGAAAGAAACATGAAATCGGCTTCGCTCGAGATATGTAATCTGCCAACCTCAAACCCTGAAACTCGAAAAACCCTTACATGTTCAGTTCAAACGATCGGAGCTACTGTAAATCAGACATTGGAGGATTGCGACATCAAAAATATTTTCCGCTCAAAGAGCAAAAAAGATGGTGTGGGCGTTGTCCATGTAGAATTCTCATCTACAGCTAGAAAAGACCAATTCTTGTTAGCTTCGAGAAATTACAATAAGGTTAACAAAACAAACCGTCTAAACACCTCCATCCTGCAAGATAAGGGGCCCGTAAAACCTATCTATGTATCCGAAGCTCTAACCTCGATGACGAAACGCATACACTATCTTACGAAGGAATTCATTAAAAGCAGCACTTATGAGCAATGCTGGATCGCAAATGGGAAGGTTTACGTCCGAGAAAAAGATGGTAAGCCTAGTCGCCTTATCAAAACGGAAGAAGATCTCGTTAAATTACGTAACGAAAAGTGACTAGGATCCAGTTGGCATGTTAATTTGTTGTTGCTTTGTATAACTCCTTGTTTTTTATCTTTTTGTAAACTAATACTGATTACCTATACTATTAACATACACACTACATTACGTTTCCACTACAGTCATACAATGAAACATTTCCATCTACTGATTACCTCAACACATACACACACACTTAACATACATAAACAATACATTTCAATACTCTGCTTTGGATCCAGACCGTCCCACTTTTACACTCCCCCCCACATAGACCAATCATATCAAGAAGAGGCTTTCTGTATATTGTTAGTGAACTTGATAAGTATACGTACGAGTAATTCTGTATCTTTTCGAAACAGGTCAAATTGTAAAAAGGTACTACTAAAACTCAAACTACCCACTGTTCGATAACACAAAGCAGAATATAACAAATATTGACTCGATCTCTGTGTCTGACTCATCGATGTGTGATCTAGACAACTGCATTCCACCTAACTTTTCGCCTGGTCATTCACTCAAGATCTTAAACCAAAACATTAGAAGGATAACCAAAAATATAACAGGTTTACAAACTATACTAGCTAGGACCAAAGTGGAATGGGATATTATTTCACTGACGGAATGCTGGCTACCCAGCACGCCCCACATTCCTAGCCTTGAAGGCTATAAATATTTTAAAACTGAGAAAAATCTTACCCAAAATGAGGGAGTGGTTGTGTATGTGCTTGATGACCTCAAAGTATCAGTTAGGGAAACCGCAATCGAAGATGCCAATTGTCTCCAATTAATAATTGACGAACACACAGTCTTACTATCTATATACCGGCCTCCTGGTTATAGAGCTATCAACACCTTTCTCCACTCCCTGGATATAGTATTAAACAGCATTTCAAACTATAAAAATATTATTATTACTGGGGACTTGAACATAAATATACATCAACAGTGTAACGACACAAACAAAAATAGTTACCTCAACTTACTTGCATCGCACGGTATCCTTCCTGCACACACACTGCCCACACGTCTTCAAGCATGTCTAGACCATGTAGGCTTAAAAACAAACTTACCTGCCTCCACTTTGGTAGCTCATTCCTCAGTAACCGACCACGACACTGTCCTGTTGTATCTTGCAAAAAAGACACCTAAACTACGCGTAAAGAAAACTGCCTCTCGCGTCAACCATGAAGAGCTAGATACAGATTTGGAACTTATCGATTTTGAGCCAGTATACAAAACTGAAAATCCACACCTCGCGGCTGACCTAATGATTAGCCTAATCACACGGACAATTGAGAAAAACACAAAAATAATCAAAGTTCCTAACCGTAAAAAAATATTGAAGGAATGGATCACCCCAGGCCTTCTACGATGTATTCGACACAGAGATCAGCTAAAGAAAAGATCAGGAAATGATCCTGATAACACTATTCTAAAAACAACCTATACCAGATACAGAAATTTCTGTAATAAATTAATGAGGCAAGTAAAGATGGCTAATGATAAGGCACGGATCACTGATGAAGCAGAGGTAGCAAATATAATTATTTCCCTTCGCAGTGAGTGTGCCGTTGGCTGGGACCAAATATCTAGTACACTTTTAAAAAAACATATTGCTGTGATTGTCCCTCCCCTAATTTATATCTGCAACCTCTCACTCCACACTGGTCAATTCCCCAAGGCGTTTAAAAAATCCGTTATTCACCATATCTTCAAGGGTGGGGACAGAGACTGTGTCAGTAACTACAGACCCATAGCTGTATTGCCTACTTTATCTAAGGTACTAGAACGGATCATGAACAGCAGACTTGTGGACTACCTAACCAAGTACAACATAATCTCTCCGTCTCAGTACGGTTTCAGAGCTGGCAGATCAACTTCCGATGCTGTTCATGACCTCACTAACTATATTATTACCAATCTAGATAAAGGGCAAAAGGTCATTGGAATATTCCTGTATCTTGCCAAGGCCTTTGACACGGTTTCTGTTCCCATTCTGGTTGAGAAAATGGATCGCCTAGGAATTAGAGGGAATCAGCTCAAGCTTTTTGTAGACTACTTGAGTGAGCGAACCCAGTGCGTTAGAGTGGATGAGTACATCAGTGATGAGCGGATAGTCACCTACGGTGTGCCTCAAGGCAGCGTGATAGGCCCGACACTTTTTCTCATCTACATAAACGACCTGGGTTTGCTCACTCTACCGAACGGTAAAATAATTACCTTCGCAGATGACACTACCCTTCTTTTTAATGCGAATACCTGGAGTGATGTCTTTAAATACGCACAATCGGGATTTAACATTGTCTCGGGCTGGTTGCAAAGTAATATCCTCACGTTAAATGCGACAAAAACACACTATCTTACCTTTGCAATCACCCACAGGACAGAACCAAACTCGACGCTACCGCATTCGATTATAGCCCACTCCTGTCCCAAGCCACACAACAGCACCTGCTCCTGCATACATCTCAAGAAAGCCAACTCTGTAAAATACCTTGGCGTAATAGTGGACAGTAGCCTGCGTTTCCATGATCACATATCTAGTGGTAGGTACTAGGTGCTCACGTACTTAGTGGTAGGATGCGCAAGTTGATGTACGTCTTTAAGACCTTGAGACATGTGGCTGATGATAAGTTAAGGAGATCCGTGTACTTTGCCCTAGCTCAGTCCCTACTTAACTACTGCATCACGTCCTGGGGTGGTGCTCCGAGGACCACTCTTATCCAATTAGAGAGAGCGCAAAGAGCAATATTAAAGGTGTCCTTTTTCCTGCCGTTCAAATATCCCACTAATCTTCTATACAAAAAGGCAAAAGTTCTGACGGTACGCCAAATATTTGTCCAGCAGACCATCCTGATGCAGCACGGTCTTCTGAGCTACAATCCCTCTTTGTCTTGTGGCAAAAGGCGCTACAATCCCGTAGACAGAAGCCAATTGAAACTTACCACCATGCACTCCAGACACTACTTCTGCTACCTCGGTCCATATCTCTATAATAAAATAAACAATATCTTGGCGAAATACAAGATTCAAAAGACTGAATGCAAGGCGAAACTAACCACCTGGCTACAGGAGTTAAGCTACGACGACACCGAAGGACTATTTACCGTAATAGTGTAGGCCTCTGTATCCCTCTCAACCACTTACACACACTTTTTCACGTACACTTACAATCACGCACACTCACACTCACACACATAACCATAGCTAATTGTCAAGTTTTTTTTTTTTTTTTTCATACTTTCTATGTCATTTGATTTGATTTTAATGTGTTATTGTTGGGATTGTACACTCGATATCCTTTTACATTATCAGAATAGCCAACGTTTTTATGCATACAAATAATCCTGGTTCTATTGTACGAATTATTTAAGCTCGCGCTTTGGTGTCTATTGCTTTGCAGTCTTTCTTGATGCACTCGTCCATGCCTTCTAGGTTGAGATAATTACCACTGCGAACGCCCATTCCTCGTAATTTTGTCGTCCTTTTGATTTCGTAATACTCGTTATTACACTTCTAGCCATGTTTACACTGTTAATCACGATTTATGAAATTTTTACATGAGCAAAGTGAGGACCATTACCTCTAGCAATGAAACAAAATTTTAATGGTAACGAACTGAAGTTTATTTATTCTTCTTTTTCAAAAGAATATAACCGTACATAACATATGCCATAGATAAATATTAAACTTCATTAAACTAAAGAGTTATTTTGTTATAAAATACAACAATAACAAACTGTTGATGTAGGTACGTTGAAACGCGCTATCACTTACTGATAGCGCGGTTCAAAGTGCATACAACGCTATCTAGTGGTGAATAGCGAAAGAGCCGATGTCAAGAAAACATTGCGTTATATTTTTAATTAATACTGTGTTAAACTGAGTAAAAATGCGTAACACGAGGTCTAGCACACACTTAACTGACTTTTACGCTATCAAAACTATAAATACAATCATTTGATTGAAATGAATGCAAATTTATTATTCATAGTTATGTTTAAACATATGACTTATGTATATATTTGTAATCTCCGTTTATTTCCTTCATTTTGATACCCTACTCGATAGGTTTGGTTAAAAAAATTCTAACGACTTTTATAACACCCAGTTTAGTCAATCTGGTCGTTGCGGCCATTCGTCGTGGTAGTGGCCGTCTAGTGCGCGAGGTGCCTTAAGGTGTCGTTAGGTTCGTCTCAAAAACCCGTGTCTTTTAAAAAAATCTAAATTCCCGGAGTCGTTAGAATTTTTTTAACCAAACCTATCGAGTAGTTCTCGACATCTGATCGTTCGGTGAGTTGGGACCGGTATGTACACAGACTTTACAGATGTTTCTACAGTAGAAGGTTCTAGAATTAACTGACGCCTTATATAAGGCCCGCTTAGCCCGCGACCGGGTCAGTATTGGATCTGCGACACGAGCGATAACAGTGAAATAGTGTTTTAGAATTAGTGGGTTTAAAGTTGTAGTTACAGGTCTATTTGTACATTACAGGTCTATTTGGTTATTTAATCGGCTGTTTTTACTGTCACGAACCCCAAATAGTATTAACGCGCTTATCCTGATCGCTATGCTCATACATTAGTTCCTACTTATAATTATATCATAATTTTTTGATTATGTTTAGAGGTAGATAACTAACGTTTTCGTGTTTTGAGATAAGGGCCAGGTTTACAAGTAGGATCTTCACCCTTTAAATGTCACTTGTTAGTAATTATCTTTGTCATTTGATTTTTATTTTATTTTTATTTTATTTTATTTGGGAAACAAACAGATGCAATAACAAACATAAGTATACAATTAGTACAACACAATCCAGAAACAGTTTCCACAGATTGATATACAAGTAGATTATTATGTACCTAAGTGAAACAACAACCAGAAGTTCACACAGTTTACAGAAGTTATAATTGAATAATATATAACATTAGCTTATTTAAATTTCGATGCCAAAATATTTCTTATGCAAAACTTAAATTTGGGTAGAGAAAGGTGAAAAATATCTAAATTAATTATATTTGATAATGTGGGAATTACAAACAACAAAGTTTGGTAGACTGTCGGAGAAAACTATATTTAGACCGCTTTATACAACAAATGCGCGCGCGCAGTCACAGTGTCGTACAAAACATCGTAGTCTGCTTACTTAACGATTGTGTTAATATTATTTTGTTGAGGTAAGTGGTTGTTATTATATTGTTATGCATATTTTAATGTAGAAATCAAAGCTAGTCTCCCAAAAAATAAGTCGTTAGAGCGGTAATATCAAAGTAGATTTGTTCGACAGTTCTGATCATTGATTGTTAAGCAGTGACTGAACAATCACGGTATTTATTCATTGATTAGTGATATGAGTGAATTCGCATAAATTATAGGTGGATAAATGCACTTGATAGCCGGTGTGCTTGACGCTGATGATGAAGGGAGCCTTGCTGTTGACGGCCGTGTGTTTGTTGCGCAGCGAAGGAGCGGTGGTGGTGCGCTCGGAGGAGCACCCTGTGGTCAACGACCGCCCCATCATCGGGGTGCTGTCGCAGGAACAGTCCTTCTATCTGCACACGAAATACCCCGAGAAGAACTACACCAGCTATATCGCGGCCTCCTACGTCAAAGATGTGGAGGCGTCCGGGGCTCAGGTTGTGCCTATTTTGTAAGTTATAAAAAATATATATAATATATTTATGAAGATACCCATAGTTACCGTAGACCTGTATTTATTTATTTATTTGTTTATTTATATATTTATTTATTTATTAGGGCAAACCAACTAAATACACACAAAGACATTACACGATTGTTTACAAGTAAAATAGCATTGCGTGCATCTAAATTAAAGCACAGCATTTTGTGTATATCTCAATACAATGATAAATTCAAACAATGGTGGATATCAATGCAATTTGAAATAATAACAATAATGTTTTACACTTGACATTAAACTGAATTAAATTAAATAACATTGAATTAAATTAAGTAAGATCGATTATGATTAAGATTGAATAAAATAAATTAAATTAAAAGAGTTTGAATCAAATTATATAAGATTGAATTACATAAAACAAAATAACAACCACAAAACAACAAAGAACACAGACGAAAAAAAAGCAAGTACATAATTAAGCAATAATTACATTTTTTTGAGCACAGCTCTTTTAAACTTAGTGAGGCTGCCCGAAAATATGTCGAGGTAGCAATCGTGAAAAATTTCATTACACTTTCCGAGAACATAGGAAAGGGGGGCGTTACTCCCATACTTGGTTTTGCGGCCACTAGAAGCAAAAGGCTTATAATTATGTAGTTTAGCTGATGACCGGGGTGTATTAATATGTATTGATGACAGAAGCTGTGAGCAATCCACGCCCTGATTTAATATCTTGAATAAGAAAATTAGACCCGCAAAGTCTCGACGCCAGTGTAGAGATTTAATTTTAAAGTGATTCAGTCTATCATCATAGTTTTTAGCTGTATTCCGTACACCAGCTATATAAGAGAGTCTTTTTATAAATTTTATTTGAATTCGTTCGATGCGTTGAATATGGGTAATATGTACGGGGTACCGGACGATGGAGCAGTATTCTATGTGACTACGAACTAATGCAAAAAACAAAACTTTCAGTGCAGCCAAACTACGGAATTGTCTAGTGTTACGGTTTAAAAATGCTAGCATTCTATTGGTTTTATTTATTATTGTTTCGGTGTGTGTTTGAAATGTCATTTCAGAGTCGATAATAATGCCCAGATCCCTAACTTCAGACACTTTATTTAAAATTTGGTTCTTCATTACGTACGTGGAATTAAATTTGTGTTTTTTTACGAGAGAATTTAATATGATAGCATTTACCAACATAAACTGTTCTTCTCACACCACACACTTAGCCTGTCAGTATCCTTTTGATTATTTGTATATAGGTAGCTTCATAAAAAAACACGGTAAATGATTAAAATCTTGAATTCTTCAGTTTACTTATACATATAAATAACGTTTCAGAATCGGAAAAGACCGCAGCTACTATGAGGAAGTTCTGGGAAAATTGAACGGGTATGTACCTACCTAACTTCATTTTTAGAGACGAAATTCGGAGAGTGAATGGGCAACATAATTATAAACTTCAAACAACAATTGCCTCAATGGAATTGCAATGTTTTTCAATCAGGCTCTGGCCGGAATTAAGAGCCCTAATTATTTTGCACTAGCACATCGCCTGCGACTTCGTCCGCGAGGATTTAGTAGGTACTCCACAAACTTCAACGCCCCCTCTATCCCCTTTAAAAGGTTATATTGGGAAAATTAAGCACAACGATTTTTATTAATTACCTAGCCATTTCTGCTTATTTCTGCTTATTCTGTGGTCTCAGGATGCCCTAGATAATGTGCCATTCAATTAGCGAATGCGACTGTCGAAATGCCAAAATGTAGGAATTAGATCACGTAACATTTCGACAGCTCCTGTCAATCCCATACATTTTTGACGTAAGTATTGACAATCGCCTTCGCCACGCTCAGCGCAGCTGTCCACCCCGTTGACCTCGTCAGAGGTTGATTATGAAAAAATTGTTACATCTGTGTCAATTATCCCACTTTTAGCTTGTTCATAGCATTCCGACGTAAATTGAAGCAAGCCATAGTGTTCTCCCCTAAAAACTTTATCATCTCTCCTTCACCCCTTACTATGTAGTTTATTTTCGAAAAATCCAAACATTTGATATTCTTATTTTTTTATCGAAATCATTTAAATGCCGTGTTTCAACTTCATCGGTCCAAGCATATGAAAAGATTCTCCCCAGTTCGCTCAAGCCGCGACATTTTTCTTACTTGTTTATAACCGTCGCAACTTTAAAACAAAAGATCCGATTTGAATAATTTAAAATGTAATTTACGCAGACATAATGAATCTTAATTATCAAAATATTTAAATGGATAAGGATTGATATAATGATACCAACATCACCGTTTTTGCATTGCACCCAGGGTTTGATTAAACACATACAAAAAAAATTTGAACTTCCCATACAAAATTGTCATCAACTGACCACAATTTGTATGGGAGACTCAATTTTTTTTTTAGGAATTGACTATGGCTTTCTTGGGGAAAGTTGTTCATTTACATGGGCAGAAGTGGTTCTTAAAGTTTGCGCACTGGAAAAAAAATTACCCAGTATAGTCCAGTCCTATGTCCATCACGGATAATGTAGGATTCTACAGATGAAAGAATTTTCCAAATAGGTCCAGTAGTTTCAAACAAACCAACAAATCTTTCCTCTTATGATATTAATATATTATTATTATAGTGTACACAAAACGACTAACTTTGACGCGATTTTATCAGGCTCACTGGGTCTATTCGGATCTGGGCGATTTTTACCGGATCCAGTAAATAGCCAAACTCTACCGGTTTCGCCAAACCGGTTTGCAACCACTAGACATTGGGTTCGCCATGCGAGACAAATCGATTAGCAAAAATTTTGTTAAAAAAAGTTAAAAACGTGTATGAGCCTACCCTCTGCTCACCTTTTCCAGATGCATCGATATAAATAATTTGCATCGTCATTAAATCCGCAGCATTGTCTGTTGGAAAGCACTGACCTGGAGGGCTTGGTGTCCACAAGGCCCTCTGCCCGAAAACTGTGTGAGTAGTATAGTAGCTCTTTAATGCTGCTCCCAGTATTCTAAAACATTTTCTGTTGTCTATTCCAGAGTGCTGCTCCCTGGCGGAGCTACCTACTTCAACCAGTCGAACGGCTACGCCGACGCCGGCCAGCACATCTACGAGATAGCTCAACAGATGAACGCTGCTGGCGACTACTTCCCTATCTTCGGCACATGCCTCGGCTTCGAGCTGCTTATGATCTTAGCTTCGGGTCGGGGGTACCCAGAGAACAGGATCCGTTGCTATTCCTACTCTAATATTCCTCTTGATTTTACGAAAGGTGAGATTTGAATTGATTTATTTGTTTATTTCTTCATGTGGATTGAAGATTCTTCACCCAGTTACTACCCATTTAGACCACACTCAGTAGCTCTTTTCAAAACGATGTCTGAGAAAAAATCGTCTGCATCGCTGTCTACTGGTCATGTGCCCCAAAGATTGGCGGCAGTGCCACATTGTAGGGAAATGCTTATACTCTATCATTAAAATAAGTTGGGTTTAATAGATTGTTGTATGGAATAACCTCCAGATGTCCATTCAAGCAAGATGTTCAAAGAGGCACCAGAAGATGTATTACACCTGTTGAAAAATTATGATGTCACTGTGAATGCCCACCAGTTCTGCATTGTCGATGAGGTAATATTGTTCTTACTGCAGTTGAAGGCCCTTTGTTGGATCTAGACTTTGGTCCATCAAAGGACCTTCAACGCCCACACTGATTTTTGAGGGAAAAGAGCGCCTGGTCCAAATAAAGGCGATTATTCAAAACAAAAAATCCCAAGTGCTATGTGATGACTAAATTACACTGGGTTGTCTCTCGACTTATGGCAACGTCTTTGGTGGGACGAAGACGACTCAATTAAACCGATGCGTATATAGATATAGAGGCGACTGCCGCCTTAAGCTTTCCATCGGCCTTACCTTCGACGATGAACTTGAAGCAAGTGGCCAGACGTTTAGGCGTTAACACTGGTGGTTGAACGATGTCCGCTGCCCGCCGTAATCGCCGTGTGATGTGTGTGTTTATTCGTGGCTTGAGCTATCTTTTAAGAAGTGATCCCCGCATTCCGACGTAAATTGAAGCAAACAATAATGTCCTGCCCTAAAAACTTTATTATCCCTTCTTCATCATGTAGTTTATTTTCGAAAAATACAAACATTTTTATTCTTGTTTTTTTATCGAAATCATTTAAATGTGTTTCAACTTCATCGGACCAACCATAATTATGATAAGATTCTCCCCAGTTCGCTCAAGCCGCGACATTTTTCTTACATAGAGCATGTTTATAACCGTCGTAACTATTAAACGAAAAGTCCGATTTGAATAATTTAAAGTGTAATTTATACAGACATAATCAGCCTTAATTATCAAACCATTTCAATGGATAAGGATTAATATCATGATACAAAAAACACCATTTTCTCATTTCACTCAAACAAACGAATAAAAAGCGGTCATGGTAACCATAACAGTTAGACATGGTATCGCGGACTTTGCCGGCGCTTTGACGCCTGGCTAAAGACCACCATCCCGCCGAAGTCCGGCGCCAAGCAGCTTGCTGTGTTCCGTCGGAGTGCGGGAGTGCCAGTGCCATTGGGGGAGAAGGAGATTGTCAGTTGCTCTGCTCAGAACCGGTCTTGGTCGCTGGGCTGGGCTTTCCGGGTAACTCATTTTGGAGGGTAGCGGGATCCGAAGCACAGTGCCAGCCGTTGGCCGACCGCAGTTAGTAGGGGGCCCAAGTAGCACGCCAGCCACGTGTGAAAGGCTGCCCCACCAACTAGCGAAAAATCCCGGTATGCTCCACCGTGCCAGCTGGCGACTGGATGGGAGGACCCGGTGGCCATATCTGGGGGGGTTCGGGCGTCCCCGCAGTCTCCAAATGAGTTCCCCATAGGTTGGTTTAGCTCTAGTTTTCCACTTGGTTCACTGAGCAGCGCCTCGACAGTTCAACTTTTTCCCCTAACACTCAAAAACTACAATGACCAAAGCAAAAAGGAATAAGGTTAAACAACGGCTGCACTTCCTCCCACTCAAAGTGCACCTCACCAACATCAGGGGGTTGCACTCAATTCTCGATCCGGTCCATCATCATCTCGAGACCGAGAAGCCGCACCTGTTTTTCCTAACGGAGACGAAGATAACAACTCCGTCGGACGTGGCGTACCTCAACTACCCGGGCTACTCTCTGGAACACAAGTTCAGGAAGCAGGCTGGGGTCTGTGTGTACGTCCGTGATGACATTTGTTGTCCGAGTCCTAGGGGCACGAGACGAGTATGGCGATACGAGTCAGCAGATTGGGATGAGATGCGGCACTTTTTTCGGCGTCTTATCCTTGGCGACAAGTGTGCTTCTCCTCGGGTGACCCCTCGTGCTGTGCTGATGTGATTGCGGACGTGATTCGGCAGGGGATGGAGTATTTTATTCCATTCTCCGACATCCCGCTCGGTCACAAGTCCCGGCCTTGGTATAATGCAGAATGCGCCCACGCAGAGGCCCGTAAAGAGTCTGCTTACCAAGCCTGGATCAAGGCCCGCGTCCGAAAGGCTAAAGCACGTAGGGTTCGCGCGAGGAAAAGAGCCTTTAATTCTGCTGCCAAGTTCTGCAAGCGGGTTTTACGTAGGGCACGTTTTGACCATGTCGGACGTATCGGGGCCAAACTAGCATCGCACCCTCCGGGTAGTAAGCAGTTTTGGTCCCTGTCGAAAGCGGTTGAATCGAATTTCTGTCGACCCACTTTGCCTCCAATGGCTCACTCTGCAAGAGAGAAAGCAAATTTATTTGCCACTCTCTTTGCAAGCAATTCGCGTCTGGACGCTGGCTCCAAGCAACCACCAACTTTACCTCGTTGTGACTCTTCGATGCCGGAGATCGCAGTTCACATTAAAGAGGTCCGAAGAGTATTGTGCAGTCTAGACGTGAATAAGGCCAGCGGACCTGACGGCATTCCAGCGAGAGTGTTGAGGCAATGTGCACCTGAACTGTCTCCTGTGTTGACACGCCTGTACCGCCTCCCTCTTGAAAAAAGAACGGTGCCGAAATCATGGAAGCTTGCGAATGTGCAACCGGTGCCCAAAAAGGGAGACCGTGCTGACCCTGCACATTACCGTCCAATCGCCATTACCTCCATCCTATGCAAGGTTATGGAAAGGGTTCTGAACAGTAAGCTGCTGACCTACCTTGAAAACAATGATCTCCTCAGTGACCGTCAATATGGCTTTCGCCAGGGACGGTCAACTGGTGATCTTGTTGTGTATGTCACGCACTGCTGGAGCGAAGCCATCGAGAGACACGGCGAAGCACTTGCTGTGTCGCTCGATATCTCGAAGGCTTTTGACAGGGTCTGGCACGCAGGCCTACTCAACAAGCTTCCTGCTTATGGCATCCCAGCTGATTTTTGTAGTTGGATATCAGACTTCCTAAGTGAACGGTCGATCCGAGTAGTCGTTGACGGCTGCTCCTCTGACCTCATGGCTATTGATGCCGGAGTTCCTCAGGGGTCTGTTCTCTCTGCAACTCTTTTCCTGCTGCACATCAATGACCTACTTCAGCCTGGTCTTGTTGGGTACGCAGATGACAGTACGGTTTCAGAGAGATACTTGCCCAGCGCAACAACCGGCGGGGATGAAGTCCGTTCCTTGAGAGAGGCCATGGTAGAGCGGACAAATTTGACCTTAAGCCTTATTTCCCTGTGGGATGATGACAATCTGGTCACTTTTAACGCCACCAAAACACAGGCGTGTCTTTTTACCGCAAAAAGGAGTCGCTTTGACCAAACTCCTACTTTTCGGGGTGCATCTGTTCCCGTTACTGATCAGCTCGAACTCCTAGGCATGGAGTTGACATCCAGTCTCAACTTCGGCGCCACCATCGAGTACAAAGCCCAAATTGCGGCCCAAAAGCTGGGCATCCTAAATAGGGTGAAGCGATACTTCAGGCCTGGACAGCTTTTAACCCTTTACAAAGCACAAGTCCGATCCTGCATGGAGTATTGTAGCCACCTTTGGGATGGCTCAGCTAAGTATCAGCTTGCCGCGCTTGACTCGGTGGAACGGTAAGCTAAGAGGCTCATCGGTGACGCAAAACTGGTGGATGCCAAGCTACATAGCTTGGCTCATCGCCGTAAGGTTGCCTGCTTATCGGTCTTCTACAGATTGTACTTCGGTGAGTGTGCCCAAGAACTCCACGACCTCATCCCACCGGCCCCCTTCTACCATCGGACATCCAGACGCACTGCATCTTACCATCCCTACCTTGTAGCTATTCCACCAATTCGCACTAAGCGTTTCCAAACGTCTTTTATAATGCGCACAGCAAAGGAGTGGAACTCTCTGCCTGCGTCTGTGTTTCCAAAAGCTTACAGCCCTAATCTCTTCAAAGTTAGAGTGAACAGGCTCCTTCTGGGTAAGCTCGCTCCATCGTAGACTTTGTCTCTGTCATATCTGACATTGACTAGAGTCAAGAGCAAACCCATCACTAATAAAAAAATTAAAAAAAAAACTTTTTTGTAGATATTGATGAATTTTATAAAACTTTAGTACATCACTTTGCTCTATTGTCAATAGTTTCCGTAGCGTACGCGATGTAAGGTTTTTTGATATTTTTTTCACACCTTGGGTTACATTATCAAAGTTTTCATACGGATCTCTAACTTTTTGAAAATACTCTATAGCTTGTGTTACTCAGTGATAATGTAGCTTTCTAGCTGCAAAAGAATTTTTGAAATCGGTCCCGCAGTTTTTAAGTTTATTCGTTACATACAAAAATACAAACCTTTCCTTTTTATAATATTACTAGCACTTTGCCCGCGACTTCTTTCGCGCAGATTTAGTAGGTACCCAAACAACAACGCGCACAAACTTCAACGCGCCCTCTACCACCTTTTAAAGGTAAGGAAGAAAGAAAAAGAGTTTATTTGCGCCTAGCATGACGCACACCATTAAAATATATAGGTACCTATGTATATAAATGTAAACGGGATTGTGAGGAAGATATGCGTCACATTGGCGCAAAACGGCCAACGCTCTCGTGTGCGAGACAGAGCCACAGCGCTGGTTTTGGAAAATTAAATTAATTAATTAAGCTGTTGCTGATTCTGTGGTCTCAGGGTCAGCGTAACTGTTCACCCCGTCAGGCGCTGATTATGCAAAAAAATGTTAGATCCCTTTCAGTTATTTCACTTTTAGTTTGTTTATACCAATTCCCACGTAAATTAAAGCAAGCAATAATATCCTCCCCTAAAAGCTTCATCACCCATTTTCCTTAAGGGGTTTATTTTCGAAAAATCCATACATTTTGCCTTGTTGCATTTAGTCCGCCCATGTACCACTATTATTGTAACACTAGCTGTCTCCCGCGGCTTCGCTCCCGTCAACTGGCTACCTATATGCTACACCTACCCTACCCCCACGCTACACCTACCCTACACCTACCCTAACCCTACCCTACACCTACCCTACACCTACCCTACACCTACCCTACACCTACCCTACACCTACCCTACACCTACCCTACACCTACCCTACACCTACCCTACACCTACCCTACACCTACCCTACACCTACCCTACACCTACCCTACACCTACCCTACACCTACCCTACACCTACCCTACACCTACCCTACACCTACCCTACACCTACCCTACACCTACCCTACACCTACCCTACACCTACCCTACACCTACCCTACACCTACCCTACACCTACCCTACACCTACCCTACACCTACCCTACACCTACCCTACACCTACCCTACACCTACCCTACACCTACCCTACACCTACCCTACACCTACCCTACACCTACCCTACACCTACCCTACACCTACCCTACACCTACCCTACACCTACCCTACACCTACCCTACACCTACCCTACACCTACCCTACACCTACCCTACACCTACCCTACACCTACCCTACACCTACCCTACACCTACCCTACACCTACCCTACACCTACCCTACACCTACCCTACACCTACCCTACACCTACCCTACACCTACCCTACACCTACCCTACACCTACCCTACACCTACCCTACACCTACCCTACACCTACCCTACACCTACCCTACACCTACCCTACACCTACCCTACACCTACCCTACACCTACCCTACAGGCAAATAATTCTATTTTATTGAGATATTTATTTCCGACTTGCTAGACAAAAGTTGTGATAGCTCGGTTAATATATGTATACATGTTATTAAAATAATTTATAGCCTATAGCACTCAGGAATAATGTAGCTTTCTACCAGTGAAAAAATTTTTAGAATTGGATTATCAGTTCCAGAGATTACCCCCTACATACAAACTTACAAATTTTACCTCTTTAAAATATAAGTATAGATAGTATAGATATTAATATTACTAGCACTTCGCCCGCGACTTCGTCCGCGCGGAATTAGTAGGTACCCACTCCATAAACTTCAACGCCCCCTCTACACTCTTTTAAAGGTTTGTTTTCGAAAAGAAGGTAGGTACAACGATTATTATTAATTACCTATAATTTCCATTTCTGTTTATTCTGTGGTCTCAGGAGCCTCTAGATAATGTGTAATTCAATTAGAATGAATAGAATTTGATCACGTGACATTTCGACAGCATCTGTCAATACTATAAATTTGTGACGTATTGACAATCGAGACAAGTGAGATTCTTCTCACTTGTTTCGAGCCCAGGTTCAGCGCAATTTTTCACCCCGTTCACCCCGTCAGGAGTTGATTATGCAAAAATTGTTTGGTACCTACATCTGCTTCAATTACCCCACTTTTAGTTTGTTCATAGAATTCCGACGTAAATTGAAGCAAGCAATAGGGTCCTCCCCTAAAAACTACGTATGTAGTTTATTTTCGAAAAATCTAAACATTTTTTATTCTTTTTTTTTTATCGAAATCATTGAAATGCCGTGTCTAAAAATCGGACGATCGAATCGGAGAAATCGGACCAAGCATATAATAAGATTCTCCCTAGTTCGCTCAAGCCGTGACATCTTTCTTAGAGCATGTTTATATCCGTCCGTCGTAACTTTTGAACGAAAGCTCCGATTTGAATAATTTAAATCAACCTTAATTATCAAACCATTTAATTGGATAACGATTAATAGCATGACACCATAATCACTATTTTTGCTTGAATAATTTGAACAAAAAGCGGTCATAAGTCACCATGACCGCTTTTTGAACCATAATAGTTACGCATATGATATTGCGGATTTTTTTGTAGGTATTGATTACCTCTATAAAAGTGTGGTATTGTAACCTATTGTCAATCGATTCCGCAGCGTACGCGATGTAAGGATTTTTTTTGGTATTTTTTTCACACCTTGGGTTACATTATCGAAGTTTTCATAAGAATCCCTAACTTTTTTGAAAATATTCTATAGCTTATGTCCATCATATATAGATAATGTAGGATTCTACTGGTGAAAGAACTTTTCGAATCGGTTCAGTAGTTTTAGAGCCTATGATACACTTCTACGATAATTTATTAATTTTAATTTAATTTAACTATTTTTGCAGAACATGATTTCTCACAATTTAACGCACGACTGGCGAGTGACTTCCTACTCTAATGATGACAATGGAGTCAAGTTCATAGCTACCGTCGAACATACCAGGTATTAGCAACTTCTAACCTAAATGACGTTTTACCTTAGAGACCTCCCGACTCAACAGATTTATGAAGAAGACCTAATTAAGGGTGAAGCTTCCCTGCTGACTTTAGACAATATAGGACATGCGGTCGTTGCGGCGATTATTGAAGCAGATCTTTGACGTTTAGCCGTAGCTGTATCTTGGTTGACTGTTAATTAATACACTTCTAAAATTATCTGCTGTAAGTTTTGAGTATAAATGTGGATGGGTTAGGGGTAGAAGAAGACCAAAGAAAAAATGAATGGACTGTGTGAAAGACGATATATCTGAAAAGGGGGCAACTGTTGTGATGACGACCAATAATCCCCGCCCCCGACCAAATTTTGGTCACGGTGCAGGTGGCCAACCTCAACTGAGTTTACGCAAGAGACGTTATAGTGCATAATGTGTGCCAAAACACAGGTGCATTCTTTTTTTTTGTGTGTAATCTCTCGCAGGTCAACCCAAGAGGTTGTCGTCTGCTTAACCAGACTTGCCTGTGGCAGCTGGATCTCGGCTTAGGGCTTTGCTGGGAAGAGGACAGCTAGGGACGGGCTGGAACGAACAGATTATTGTTTTGGGGGTCGGGGCGGACATTAATGAGGACAACGCGAAGGGCCTCGGCGGCGTGGGAGGAAGGACGGGGTCGTTGATTGTTTATCTACGGCTCTCTTGGAGGAGGGTGCTGGAGTCATCGAGGAGTGACAAGGGTGTGCCTCGGTCGGCGAATCTTTGAGATGCGGGAGGGTTCGTATCGGGCGGCCGTTGCGATAAGGCGTAGCGTCGTTAGACAGCAGTGTCGAGGTAACGTACTGGCTGTATGGTGGGCAATTTGAGATCTACGTGTAGAGTCTCATTCGTCGCGGACATATTAGGGGGCTCCCGTGATCTTACGGAGGAAACAGTTTTGGAGCATCTGCATCCTGTGGTGGTGACGAAACTTTGCGTGTGCGAAGACAGCGCAAGCGTACGTCATGATGGGATGGATGACCTTCGTGAAAAGTCGACAGGTGCATTCTCTGTTCCTTTACTTTTATATACCAAACCGAAACGACCGAGAGAGATTAGGCGCAGTACCAACAGCTCTACATGCTTACCGAGGCACGGGAGTATAACAATAGCGACTTTTAAACTCAGGGCTTCTATTGAGAAACGACAAGATATTTATCTACTTATATTAATATTATAAATGCGAAAGTTTGAATGTTTGGATGTTTGTTAGTCAATCAGGTCAGAACGGCTGCACGGATCTTGATGAAATTTGGCACAGAGGTAGATTATAGTCTAACAATGCCATACAATTTATCCCGGGAGCTTTTTCCCTTGGGATAATTTTCGACATTCAACGTGCTAAGATCTCTAGATTACTTAAACCCCAGACTGACGTCTGGGAGGAACTTTTATCCGAATGGCAATGTAGGTGGGAAAATTCCATCAAAGGCCGTCATCTTTACCAGTTCTTTCCATCCGTTCGTGAGCGGCTGGATAGGATATGGCTGGAGGTGGATCACTGTGTTGCCCAATTTCTCACAGGTCATGGCAACTTTAAGAGTTAATTATTTTCCTTTAAGCTTGTGTCTTCTCCTTTCTGTCAATGTTCTACATCTGACCTTGAATAGGAACAATCTGCACATCATATCTTATGGGAGTGTATTCTTTGGCAAACTGCCACACTAACACAATATTATATTAGATAGTATTCAGGTTAAATCTGGAGTTGTATACTATACGGACCTTGTAGAAACCAGAACAAATTTCCGTGCGTTCAAGCGATTTTGCCATACCTATTACTGGAATCAAAAGTAGCTCACAATTTAAGACCCATAATTATTAGTGTTAATTTATAATCCGTGGTGCTTGGCAACTGGGCTTAACCCAGTTGTATATGTCCCTTGGTGCCTATTAGGCCTAGCTCTGTTCTGTCTCTTGCTTTATAAGGAGGGAAGTGGAAATTATATAATTATTATTTTTTTCCTACTTCTCCGCTGTTATTTTCTGATTAATTTCGTTGCGGGATCCAAGACAGTTGAATCATTTCTCTGGGACTCGTCGAACTTCATTGACTCGGCGTTTTTTTCTGGTAATCGCCAATGTTGATTCTGGCTTTCAGAAGTTGCAGTGGCTTGGGAATGTGGTGTGGTGGGCTTTCGACATTCACGCGGGTGGAGCCCCGGACGGCAGCTAGTACATACTAGCTTATCCGATCAAATGAAAAACTGGCATTTGCACGGGTTTCCTAACGTTAAAGTAGCCTATAGCTGTCTCCACGATCCCATCTATGTAGCTGTTTAAGAATTCATCAAAATCGGTTCCGCGATTTATGCGTGAAATACACTTTCAACAAACAAATTTTTCCCATTTATTTAGACTAATATCATTAAGCTAAAGAGTTTGTTTGTTTAGTTGAACGAGCTAATCTCAGGAACTACTTAGGAGGTTCGAATTGAAAAAATCTTTTAGTGTTGGATAGCCCATTTATCAAGGAAGGCTGTATATAGGCTATATAACATCACGTTAAAAACAATTAAATAGGAGCGGAGCATTAAAGAAAATGTGACGCAGACGATGTTGCGCGGGTCAGCTAGTATATTAGGTACTCGTAGGATGGGAGATGTGGCGAGATATGGGAGGATGATGAAAATTACTTGATAAACTAAACAACATTAATTAATGTGTTCACAGGTATCCATTCTACGGCGTCCAGTTCCACCCAGAGAAGAGCTCTTTCGAATGGAAGTTGTCTAAAAAGTACGCGCATTCGATAAACGCAGTCAAGTCAAACCGTTACTTTATGGATTTCTTCGTGAAGGAGTGTAGAAAAAATCTTCATTCCTTCGCAAGTCAAGCGGAAGAAAACCAGTACGTGATATATAACTACGAACCTTACTTTACGGGCGTGTTGGGAAGCGCGTACCATCAATGTTACTTCTTTGAACCTAGAGGCACCGTGAATAGTACTAAATGAATTTTTATTAAATGTTAATGACAACGGCGATTCAATACTTACCTGACGATGTATTCGAATAGTATAATATTGTAAATGTAAATAAATGTTTCTAGTGTTCTGATATTGACTTGCTGTTTGGACACTGTTTAATTTTGATTATTTACAAAGACAAAGATATTGATTCGCAAATATGGGTAAGTAATAATGTGGATGTTGTACAATCATGTAACACTGGTATATTACAATTTTCGTATCACCATATTTTAGCTTTCAGTATGCAAATATAAAAACAAATTACAAAAAAATAAACAGCTATAGCAGCGATCAAGTGCGCAATGCACCTGAAATCACGATAGAACAAACTTAATGAATAAAATAGTCGTAAAATTTATATTTTATTTTATCCAAAAAATATTCTGAGACACTGTAATAAGCTTTTTCTAACAAAAAACGTTTTATTCCTTTTTTTAATATATTAGGGGTGTCTGTTATAAAGATTTTGGGAGGTGGTTGAAATTCGGGGCGCCATACAAAATATGCTATTATTTAAAAATGTGTAACTATTTGTTTTTCGGACAACTTTACCTCCGTGTCGTTTACTTTTATATTTTTAAAAGAATTTATGTTAGATCTTACAAAATTAATAATTTCATATATTAGATGTACGAAAGTGTCCGTAACTTAAGATTTCTAAAATAATCTTTACAATTATTAGTCTTGTAATTTGAATATTGATCTGACGCAGCTTTTCTGAGCCTTAAAAGCATCGTCTTTAAAAACAGAATGGCCCCAAAATATGTATAATCCCATACCTGATTATGCAACCAACATAGCCATGATATGCAGACAATACAGTAGATATCTGCCAGTTTTGAGAGTATATGACGAGCATAAGATTGCTTATTTAATTTTAAGCATAAATTCTTAATATGCGTTTTCTAGTTTCAGTTAGAAACAATTATTATTATTTATTTATTTCAGACAACATAGTCCACACAGGACCACAGCACACACACAACAGCAACAAAATACTTAAAGCTTGTTAGTAGCAAAAATAGCTAAAACCTTATGTTAATAGTCAATATTTAGACCCAAAAATTTTGTATTGTCTACATCAGCTACTATTCGATCTGTGTATTTCAATTGATATCAAAGTTTAATTGCAAATTGTTGGATTTTGTCCAGTGCATAATTTGTTCTATGGTTTCATTAATATCGTGTTCCAGTGTTGTTCTATCTTTACCGGTGAATACAATAGTACAATCGTCAGCAAAAATAAATGTTGGATGTTTTAGTATTTTAGGAAAATCGTTAATATATGTGTGAGTGTGTATTAAGTATGAAATAAATGTTACTATGATGATTATTGTTTAGTGTTTTATGTATATATAGTCGTAATGTGTAATATAATTATTATTGCCTGTTTGTGTTTATTAGTGTCGTATAAATATATTTTCAACACATTTGCTCAAAAAATGCATTTTCGAAGCCTGTATGCATCGTTCGAAAGTTAAAAATTATGCACCACACAATGGAACGTGCGGCAAAGTAGGTACTCTCACCCAAGGATCTTCTACTACAACCTGGAATGAGAATTGTCAATTTGACACCAATATAAAAATAAACCTTATGTTTATGAAGCTAAGTTCTATTACAGACAATCACTTGGTCAAAGAGAAATCCGGTCCGAGGGAGAAAGCGCTTGGAGAACCCTGTGTCCCTTTCTAAAGTGTTGCCAGGAGGATTATTCCCGAATTTAGTAGGAATGGTAGGAAAAAATAATATTGTCGTGTCTTATTAAAAAAACATTAACTTTCGTTCTGATAAATTTCTAATATTTTTAAATTATCTGTTAGAATGAGAACATTTTTTTAGCAATAATTTAGATACTGTATTGAAATGTAATTAAAAAAGAAAAGATTATTAGAAGAATATATACACCAGCCATATTTATTTGTTGTAAAACAATCAATTTCTTTATTCGGATGTAATAAAGATGGTTAAAAAGTGTGCGATTCAAAAGCTGTTCGGTTGCAAAGGCGAATCCTGTGCAGGATGCGGTGTTTCTTTCTTCAAGTAAGTATATTTCAATTCTTGAAGTAGGGTGACCATAATGAACGAAATTATAAGATTATTTACACAATAATAATAATAATAATAAATTGATTAAAAACTTTACAATATCATACGGCCATAAAATGATAAAAATTTCAAAGAACTATGAAGTGAAGACAGATGACATTTCATGTCATTACGAAAATATTGATGAGTACGTATAACGTACGTTAAATGTATAAAATAAAACTTGTATAATGTTAACAAGAGCAGCTGCCCGACGCGCACACCATCCACCCCCGGACTCGTCGCTCAGCTCCGCCTCGCCGCCGCCGGACATCGGATCACCAGTGGTGTCACCGGCGGCTGCAGTCGCGTCGAGCTCCAGCGACGAGTATTTCTCTCCACCGACGTCGCCGACACCTGTACGTCGGCAGGGGAGAGGCCGGCCACCGAGGGGCTTGGGACCTAGGGGCCAACCGGCCCCGAGCCGGGTCCCCGCTACCGGTGGTTGTGTGCAGCGCATGAAATGGACTCAGTCCATGAACGAGAACGTCATGCGCGCATACTACGGGTCTACAGAGGGGGGAACTAACCTCACTGCGTACCGTGTCGGGATGCTGTCTCTGTTTCAGGACCTGGAGCCAACTGTGAACGTCTCGGCCCAACGATTGTCGGATCAGGTGCGGGTCATCCAACGTAATCACAAGTTGGACGATGCCGCACTTGATAGGCTGCGCTCAGAGGTACTGAACAACCTTGTCATCTCGACCCCGACACAGTCCGTGGTACAGGCGCCAGCTAGTGGCGCGATTACACCGCGGCCCATTAATGTTTGTGATGAGGTAGATGATAGGGTTGTCACAGTAAGTAGCCAGTGCAACGACCGACTGAGGAGCGCGCTGGAGGATGCGCTTCGTGGGTACAGATCCACTCCGACTGAACTTAGGCCTCGAATTCCACGGTTGCCTATGCACAAAAAGAATAGGGCGCTGGTGTGTGCCTTGGTCTCGCTGCTTGAGAATATTTTTGAAAGCAGCGAGAACCTCGTTGATACGCACTCAATCCTGTATTGCGGGGCTGTTGCGGCATGTCGTATAGCAAACGTAAAGTTTACAAATAGTGACGTAGCTATGCGACCAAAGTCTGCTGCACCAGCTTGGCAATGCAGGATCGAGCGGCGTATTGATGAAGCCAGGGTACTCATTGGCAAACTATACTGCTTCAGGGAGGGCAATTCACGACCACGCGTGATGCGCTTTGTGAGGCGGGCATTTTCGGGGACTGGAATCAGTCCTCAGGAGTACATGTCCCGTATTACAGAGCGCATAGACTTCCTGAAGCAGAAAGTTTGTGCATGGGCGAACCGTATTCGACGGTATAAGAGGCGAGTTGATCGATACTCGCAGAATCGCATGTTCCAGAGCGATGAAAGGTGGGTATACAGAGCTTGGGAGCGACCTGAACAAAGTGTGACAGACGTGTGCCGCCCGGATGATCTCGCCACGAGTACATTCTGGCGAAACATCTGGTCGGTGCCCTTGTGTCATGCCGAGGGTGGTTGGATGCGCGATGTCGAGCGCGTGTGTGAAGCTATACCACAAATGGAAGCTAAATGCCATTACACCAATAGATGTAGCCACAGCAGTCCGTCCATTACCGAACTGGAAATCTCCAGGCCCGGACGGACTGCACAACTTTTGGTTTAAGTGGTATAGCAGCTCACACGCGCTCCTGGCATCTCAATTCCAGTCATCCTTGGAGTCTGGGTCGCTACCACAGTTTCTAACAACTGGCGTTACCCACCTGCTCCATAAGACAGGTAGTCCCGCGGAACCCAAGAATTATAGACCGATTACTTGTTTGTCGACGGTCTATAAACTTCTTACATCCATTTTGAGAGTAAAAATTAATGATCACATTGAGACTAATGCAATTATGTCCGCCTCTCAGAATGGATGTAGGAAGGGGTCCCGCGGCACTAAGGAGCTACTCCTCATAGACATGGCCATAAGCCAACAGGTTCGTCGATCCCGCAAGGATCTGTCGACATGTTGGATAGATTACAAGAAGGCCTATGACTCTGTGCCACATACATGGCTCATGAGGGTGCTGGAGTTGTACAAAATAGATGCAACTCTACGCGCCTTCCTTGAGTCATGTATGAGGCAATGGAAAACGGTCCTTCGATATCCAGGATGTCGACCGATTCAAGGGAATGATGAGCCTGTATGGATTAAACGGGGAATATTCCAGGGCGACAGTTTGAGTCCACTTTGGTTTTGCTTAGCTCTGAATCCTCTTAGCACACTGTTGGAGGATTCAGGCCTAGGCTATCGGTTGAGAAGAGGTGGTCAAGCCATATCTCACCTCCTTTACATGGATGATCTGAAACTCTTTGCCCCCAACAATTTGCGACTGATGGAGCTACTGAAGGTAACTGAAAACTTCAGTAGTGCCATCAGGATGGAATTTGGTGTGGACAAATGTGCAGTCATGCATGTAAAGAAAGGGGAGATTATGGAATCTGAGGGAATTCAACTCTCGGATTCTATACAGGTTAGATCCCTTAGCTCAACCGAAACCTACAAGTATTTGGGTATGTCGGAAGCGTTGGGCATTAACGGTACTGACATGAAACAATCGCTGAAGGAGCGCTTCTTTAGCCGCCTGAAAAAGGTTTTAAACAGCCTTTTGTCGGGCGGAAATAAGGTGCGTGCCTTCAACGGTTGGGTCATGCCGGTATTAATGTACTCTTTCGGCGTACTCAAATGGACTCAAACCGAACTCGACGCCCTGGATAGAAGGGTCCGTACACTGCTGACCGCAAATCGGATGCATCACCCACGATCGTCGTTGATGAGACTGTACATTCCGCGGAAGTGTGGAGGTCGAGGCTTTTTAAATGCTAAGACTCTCCACAACCGCGAGATGTGCAGTCTCAGAGTATATTTTCTCAAAGCCGATGTGGGTAATGTGGGTATGCACCGAGATGTGGTCGCAGTGGACAAGGGACTCACCCCGTTGTCCATGGCTAAAGAGAACTGGCGCAAACCTGTGATACTTACTACAGATGACCGCAAGGAGGTATGGAAAGGCAAGGAGCTTCACGGGCGCTTCTATCGGGCTCTCTATGGGTCCGACGTAGATTTCCCGGCGTCCGTGGCCTGGCTACGTTTCGGTGATCTCTTCGGAGAAACTGAAGGTTTTGTTTGTGCAATTATGGACGAAGTTATCTTGACGAACAACTACCGGAGGCATATTATGAAGGATGGGACGGTAGACGTGTGTCGGGCATGTCACCGTCCGGGTGAGTCCATCAGACATATTATCTCTGGTTGTTCTCGTCTGGCTAACGGCGAGTACTTGCACAGGCATAACCAAGTGGCTAGGATTATTCACCAGCAACTTGCTTTGAAATACAAACTTGTGGATTCTGAGGTACCGTATTACAAGTATGTGCCCGACCCAGTTCTCGAAAATGACCATGTCACGTTGTACTGGGATCGGTCTATCATCACTGATAGGACTATCGTCGCTAATAAGCCCGATATAGTGGTAATAGACCGATTAGCGCGCCGCACAATGATAATCGATGGAGGTTTGCGGGACTTTACTCTCTGTTCCGCTACCTCCAAACTGGTGACCCTCGACATTGGACGTCAGCGCAGCCTTCGTGCAGCTACCTCATCATGACGTCATCATCATCATCATCACTTCTCCTCATCTTGACCTCAAGCTTTCGAGCAGCGAGTCATACAGCCAGCCAGTACCCTCGGCTTCTACGGGTATCCTGACCACCAGCATGCAGCGGACGCGCATTCCTGGTCAGCATCCTCAGCCTCTATCATCAGCGACCTTGGCAAGCACACTGCACTTTCGGCCAGTCACATGAAGAGCCTTGAAAAACCTCTCCTGGTCGACGCCAGCAGTCACGTCAGCACGTCGCACAGCTCCGACCCACCTTGGCAAGCACACTGCACCTTCGACCAGTCACATGAAGAGCCTTGAAGAACTTCTCCTGGTCGACGCCAGCAGTCACGCAGTCAGCAGCAGCATCGGGGCACCGCAGACAGTTCCGACTCACCGTGAACTCTGCGACGCAGACAGTTCCGACTCACCGAGAACTCTGCGACTTCCGGTTCCGACTCACTGGAACCAACCTTCCACTGGCCTGGCAAGCATCTCAAGATGTATGGACGACTCATCCACTATCGACCTCCGGTCTCCGGAGGGGAGTGATGTAGCGGCATTCATGCCGCCACACAAAAAATCAACGTAACAGAATCAACAAATGAGACTCGCAGCGCCATCTATCTCGACAGCTGCGAACTAACTACAAAAATCCTAAATCGCGATATCAAAGTTTACCGTGTGATTAGAACACATGCAAAGCCCGAATATCAACTCTCGGGCAGTTGCCCACCAGACACAAACAACCGTCTGGTCGGAGGATCCTCGACGCGACGAATATTTCTCTTCGCCGACGTCGCCAACACCTGTGCGTTGGCAGGGGAGAGGCCGGCCACCGAGGGGCTTGGGACCTAGGGGCCAACCGGCCCCGAGCCGGGTCCCCGCTACCGGTGGTTGTGTGCAGCGCATGAGATGGACTCAGTCTATGAACGAGAACGTCATGCGCGCATATTACGGGTCTACAGAGGGGGGAACTAACCTCACTGCGTACCGTGTCAGGATGCTGTCTCTGTTTCAGGACCTGGAACCGGCTGTGAACGTCTCGGCCCAACGATTGTCGGATCAGGTGCGAGTCATCATACATACGTTCCCGCGATCCCCGGCGTAGGTGGAAGATGGAACACCGGGGTGGTTTTAGTCAGTAAGAGTCTGACAGACCCCTCCGCCCGCCCCAGGGCGGAGGACATCCATGAGGATTTCCCCCCGTAAAAAAAAAAAAAAAAAAAGGTGCGAGTCATCCAACGTAGTCACAAGTTGGACGATGCCGCACTTGATAGGCTGCGCTCAGAGGTACTAAACAACCTTATCATCTCGACCCCAACACAGACCGTGGTACCGGCGCCAGCTAGTGGCGCAATCATACCGCGGCCCAATAACAATAGTGATGAGGTAGATGATAGGGTTGTTACGGTAAGTAGCCAGTGCAACGATCGACTGAGGAGCGCGCTGGAGGATGCGCTTCGCGAGTATAGATCAACTCCTACCGAACTTAGGCCCCGATTACCACGGTTACCTATGCACAAAAAGAATAGGGCGCTGGTGTGTGCCTTGGACTCGCTGCTGCAGAATATCTTCGAAAGCAGCGAGAACCTCGTTGATACGCACTCAATCCTGTATTGCGGGGCTGTTCCGGCATGTCGTATAGCAAACGTCAAGTTTCCAAATTGTGACGAGGCTATACGACCAAAACCTGCTGTACCAGCCTGGCAGTGCAGGATCGAGCGGCGTATCGATGAGGCTAGGGCACTCATCGGCAAACTATACTGCTTCAGGGAGGGCAATACCCGGCCACGTGTGATGCGCTTTGTGAGGCGGGCGTTTTCGGGGACTGGAATCAGCCCTCGAGAATACACCTCTCGCCACGAGTACATTCTGGCGAAACATCTGGTCGGTGCCCGTCTGTCATGCTGAGGGTGGTTGGATGCGCGATGTTGAGCGCGTGTGTGAAGCTATACCACCAATGGAACTAATCAACATCACCCCATTGGATGTAGCCAAAGCAGTCCGTCCGTTACCGAACTGGAAATCTCCAGGACCGGACGGACTGCATAACTTCTGGCTAAAATGGTATAGCAGCTCACACGCGCTCCTGGCATCTCAATTCCAATCATCCTTAGAGTCTGTGTCGCTACCACAGTTTCTAACAACTGGCGTTACCCACCTGCTCCATAAGACTGGTAGTCCCGCGGAACCCAAGAATTATAGACCGATTACTTGTTTGTCGACGGTCTATAAACTTCTTACATCCATTCTGAGAGTGAAAATTAATGATCACATTGAGAATAACTCAATTATGTCCGCTTCTCAGAATGGATGTAGGAAAGGGTCCCGCGGCACTAAGGAGCTACTCCTCATAGACATGGCCATAAGCCAACAGGTTCGTCGATCCCGTAAGGATCTGTCGACATGTTGGATAGATTACAAGAAGGCCTATGACTCTGTGCCACATACATGGCTCATGAGGGTGCTGGAGTTGTACAAAATAGATGCAACTCTACGCGCCTTCCTTGAGTCATGTATGAGGCAATGGAAAACGGTCCTTCGATATCCAGGATGTCGACCGATTCAAGGGAATGATGAGCCTGTATGGATTAAACGGGGAATATTCCAGGGCGACAGTTTGAGTCCACTTTGGTTTTGCTTAGCTCTGAATCCTCTTAGCACACTGCTGGAGGATTCAGGCCTAGGCTATCGGTTGAGAAGAGGTGGTCAAGCCATATCTCAATATATATAAGTGTGGAGGTCGAGGCTTTTTAAATGCTAAGACTCTCCACAACCGCGAGATGTGCAGTCTCAGAGTATATTTTCTCAAAGCCGATGTGGGTAATGTGGGTATGCACCGAGATGTGGTCGCAGTGGACAAGGGACTCACCCCGTTATCCATGGCTAAAGAGAACTGGCACAAACCTGTGATACTTACTACAGATGACCGCAAGGAGGTATGGAAAGGCAAGGAGCTTCACGGACGCTTCTATCGGGCTCTGTATGGGTCCGATGTAGATTTCCTACCGTCCGTAGCCTGGCTACGTTTCGGTGATCTCTTCGGAGAAACTGAAGGTTTTGTTTGTGCAATTATGGACGAAGTTATCTTGACGAACAACTACCGGAGGCATATTATGAAGGACGGGACGGTTGACGTGTGTCGGGCATGTCACCGTCCGGGTGAGTCCATCAGACATATTATCTCTGGTTGTTCTCGTCTGGCTAACGGCGAGTACTTGCACAGGCATAACCAAGTAGCCAGGATTATTCACCAGCAACTTGCTTTGAAGTACAAACTTGTAGATTATGAGGTACCGTATTACAAGTATGTGCCCGACCCAGTTCTCGAAAATGACCATGTCACGTTGTACTGGGATCGGTCCCGTCCCGGCCCGTCTGTCGGGCTGTTAAAATAATGAATAGCATCTCTCAACGGTTGGATATATTTTCCTGCTCATTGGCGGAATTCCAGAGAGTGACAGTTAGTGTGTTGTCCTCTATGTAACTTATGTTGGCATGCGGAGACGTTACTTGGGACTGTTCAATCATGGACTCGAGTGGGTGGTTGATCAGTTTGTGAGGGGCGTCTCTGGATGTCGCATTGTATGACTACTTTTATTATCTTGGGTTCTGCCTGTAAAAATAATTGTATGTGTAAATAAATAAATAAATAAATAAATCATCACTGATAGGACTATCGTCGCTAATAAGCCCGATATAGTGGTGATAGACCGATTAGCGCGCCGCACAATGATAATCGATGTTACCATTCCGCATGACGAGAACCTCGTGAAAGCTGAGAAAGAGAAACAAATCAAGTATCTTGACTTAGCGCACGAGGTTGTCGACATGTGGAATGTGGACTCGGCTGTCATTGTGCCGATCGTCGTTACGGCCAATGGCTTGATAGCCAAAAGCTGCGACGACCACCTGTCGAAGCTGGCGTTACGCAGTTGGGTAAAGGGCCTGATACAGAAGGCAGTACTCCTCGATACGGCTCGTATTGTGAGGAGGTTCCTGTCTCTGAAGCCCTAACCACCGGTAGCTTGGACTCTGCTCCCGACACCGGCGGACTACTATTTTTTATATTTTTAATTGTTTTTTTTTGTTTTTTATGGAAATATTTAAAAATGTAAACGATAGGGATTTAAATGAATATACGAGATAATAATAATAATATCTTGGGACAATCAACGCAACGCCATCTGATCCCAAACTAGGCAGAGCCTGTACTATGGCAACCAGACAACTGATAAACATACTTATATATTTCTAAATACATACATATGATAGATAAATTACACACCCAGATACAGAACAAATAATCGTACTCATCGCACAAAGATTTGTCCTGTGTGGGAATCGAACCCACGACCTCCGTCCTAGCAGTCAGGGTCACTAACCACCAATGCAGCATATAAATAGAGAAAAGAAAAGAACAGAAGAGTAGAGAATGCCTTGTTGCATTAAGTTCGCCCATGTACCACTATTGTACATAAATTTTAAATAAATAAATAAAATAGGAGGTAGTCTTCAACGTAAGCATAATTAAGCATGTCTGTTATAGGTATTTTATGTTTATACTAGGCTGATTTTAACATTTACTTCAGTAGTTAATATGTGTGTTGAGACTATTCTGTAGTACCTACACGCTACGCATATAACTTTATATGGAATGGTGTACCGAATACTTAAAAGACGTGATCATGAAATTTCACATATCCCGAGGAACATTGTAGGGAAATGGCAAAAAAGTTTCAACTTCCCATATTAATCGCTGATTTAGGTGTGTCACTTCGTATATTTTAAGTAAATTTAAAAAATATAATTTCAGACTGCCTGGAGAAGAATCAGGGAGGAAAAAATGGCTTGATGTCATTCCAAGTCATTCAAATATCAAAAATTATTCCGTTATTTGCAGTCTTCATTTCAGGCCCCAGGATATAATAAAATATAGTTTTATTATATTGTGTTTTACTTTAATCCATCCTTAAAGCATGATTATTATTAAGTTATGAAATCAAATTATTGGTTAATATATTATATCCTATTATATTAGTCTCTACCTACATTATATTGGTTGGGCACCCTAATGAAAGGGACAGAGGGCTCTCGCGAAGCTATCTCGCTCGGACCGCGTATCGACAGCCTGTGCACATTCCAGGTTGTAATATAAGTTCCTTGAGAGAAAATGAGAGAAGATAAATAAAAATAAATGAAAGACGTGGTAAAGTAAAACCAACTTACTGCACTAATATCATAAATAACTATTATGATATTAGTGCGGTAAGTTGGTTTTTACAAACGAGTAGACGAATGTAAGCACGAAACGAAGTCGAGGGCTTACCATAGTCACGTGTTTGTAAAAACCAAATCCGCACGTGTGTCATACACCGTTTTTCGACACATTTGCGAGAAAACAGTTCAATAAGTAATGAAACAAACTTTTTGTCTTCAGAAATCAGTCGGAAAGTCGCAACAATATTTGACGTTTCTAATATGAAAATGGCGCGAATTTGCAAAGGGCGCCACATGCGCATGGTGAAAATTAGAACCACATCTTTCATTTATTTTTATTTATCTTCTCTCATTTTCTCTTTAGTATTAAAATGAGACAAACGTATAGATACAGCAAAAGCGCTTCCAAGGAGGTTCGATCATTCAGCTTATTTGTTCTCGTGATGTGAAACTCCTTGGTGGAATTCTTATTATTTTTTTATGGAAATAAAAAAAAAACCGTAAAGAATACGCACGGCGCTATACAACGGAGTATGCGGTAAATTATGTACTTAGGTGAGAGTACCTATTTTACCGCACGTTCCATTGCGTGGTGCATAATTTTTAACTTTCGAACAATGCATACAGGCTTCGTAAATGCATTTTTTGAGCAAATGTGTTGGAAATGTATTTTGTGGTCAACACAGTCAAATGCTTTGCTGAAATCCATGTATAGTGCACAGACTGGAGTTTTATTATCAATATTAATCAGAACTTTTTAAAGAAAGTTAAAATTTGCCGTATTTATGGTTTTATTTTTACGAAAACCAGTTTGTTCCTCAGTAAAAAGCTGTTGAGATTCAAAAAAAATGTAATGTTTGTAAAGATAATTTTTTCAAAAACTGTTGATAGCACTGGAACTAAAGCTATTGGACGGTAGCGGGACATAGAAAGTTTATTGCCTTTTTTCAAAAGTGCTTTTATCAATGTAGTCTTTATTTTATCAGGAAACATCTTATTTATTGGTTCATCAACAATTGTTCACACTGGTTTTATGTTAAAAATATCATGCAATAAATTATAATACATCAGAGCAACAATCACTTATAGGTAAACACCGCATGCACAAGAAAGTTGTACGAAACAAAAAAAAAACCTACTAAGTAAATTAAACTATTCCAGTTTTATGTTAAATATCGAAAGATTTAAATAAAAAGGGCTTACGATATGACAAAGTATTATATGTAGGTAAGTGTTCTATTCTATTACTATGAACCCATTTTTCTTATTAGTCGAAAGACGGCCACTGTTGGACACATCCGGACTAGTTGGAGTCATAAACATCGAATTTGGATTGCAGGGTATTTGTATATTTGTGTTTTGATTTATAAAAGTTATCTCTTGTCAAGACATCAATAAAAAAAAGTCATTAAATGAATTTGCTATAGTTACTGGATTTTCAATAATATTTTTGCCATCTATAGGTACTTATTTTCTGAATCTTTAAGGTAAATTTACTGTTGAGTTTAACCGATCATGTGGCCTTGTATTTATTTTGAACTGTCGGTATTTACAAACGATTATTTTGAGATTTTTTTGTGAAATTTATGTTCGTTTGTTGATCAAATGTCTAGCAATCCTTTATTATAATCACTATATTAATCTACTAGCACTTCGCCCGCGACTTCGTCTACGTGGATTTAGTAGGTACTCCACAAACTTCAACGCCCCCTATACCCCCTTATAATGGTTAGTTTTGGAAAATTAAGCACAACGATTTTCTAGCAATATTTTTATTTCATCCTGTCGCGTTGAAACAGAACTGTGATATCTGTGATACCATGAGGTGGCAGAAGTGGCAGATATTTTGAATGATACCTACTTCCTAAAATGGAAAGGTCCAGTGGAGAGAGTTCTTTAGGCCTTCAATGACCTTATGCAAGGGCTAAACAACGATTGAAATTGAAATAATACTATTACCACCTTTTCATTTTCACCTTTGATCAATCTAAAAGCCAATGATGTCTGGGATCATGTGGTGATCACATGTAGATGGCAACAGTTTAATATTGCCATTAAAGAGTTTTTTTTATTAATCCCATGGTATTGATATTATTTTGTTCCAGAAATACTTCGAGATTGTCTTTCATTACAGCCAATGTCGGAGCGGACGTCCTATCGATCTGTAGAGATGCTCTGGATTTATTTAGTGTGGTACTTACGATTGTTAGGTAACATATAACGCTTATCTCTTTATTATACGTTGCTTTAACAATGTGTATAAATAGATAAAAATACTCTATTCCTTAACGCAAGGTTTTCATAAAGAGTTAAACGAGCACATGAGCACAAATCTGCTTACAAAACCGAAAAAGCTACAGTCTATGGCCCATATTCCATAACGTAAACTTCAACTCAACTCGAACTCCAGCTCCATCGGAGCTTGTCATAAATTGAAGTTTTTGCATTTGTTTGCACATCTCTCGAGTACAAAAACGTCACTTAGACAAGCTTTCATTGACATTTTCGTGCTCATGTTGGAGTTGAAGTTCGAGTTGAGTTGAAGTTTACGTTATGAAATATGGGCCTATATCCTTTGTAGTGACAACCGGTGAGGTAAAGCATCAAATCAAAATTCTTCTTCATATATGAAGTGATACTCCATGTTTTTACCTTTTTATGTATTTTTTCAACATATCAAGTGCCTACTGTGTTGCAAATTCCAGCGATCATTCGAGAGCTTCTTAGTGGTAACAGTACGAGGCAGGAATACCAATGGGGTATTGATACGTAGGTATAGAGGGCTTAATGTGAGTTTTTTAATGTTATCGATTGCGTTAACGTAAACGTTCGCTAATGTCTAATTGTATAAAAAAACAGGTTGTTCGTGAGTGTCACCAGACACAAACGCGATCGAGAACGTTAAAAACACTCGCACTAAGGCCACAGACTACAATCACTTGTTACATTATAGGTCAGTACACCCTAAATTGGGCCGATATGAGGAGGCCACAAATAGCTAACACGTCGCTTGTTTGTGAGGGCACATCACAGGCTTGTTAGGAGCGGCGCGACCAGCGGGGCGTCAATGTTATTGAGAGGTCCAATCTGCTAAAATAAACCTAATAAACGAATACCGCTTGTTTGTAGAAACGTTACATGATGAACAGTAATGAGTTACCTTTTCATGTGACATAAAAGGAATAACTGGCGGTAATATTAATGCTTTGAATATTCTCTGAACGAATACGTACGTATATACAAAGGAAGCGGAGAAAGGTAAATTTAGTAATGATATCATCAATCCTGTATCGTTAGCTAATAAGTAACAGTATTGTGGACCAAAATAATAAGCAAACATCCCCTTGATGTGAACTTGGTACATTTTGTCCGTCTAGTTCAAGATCAGTGAACTCATTGGGGTCGCTTTGCAAATGCTGTGATTGTGAAGATGTTTTCAAAATTATACTGTAACTGTTGTGTGTAGACAGCGAGCGTTTCTCCTATGTTCATTAATCAGATCAAAAGAAAACACAGGATAAAGGTGGCTTGGCTTTTACACACTAGGCCTAGCATGTGTGGCCACCTTTATAGGTGACTGATGATGACCTTTCAGATGTTATTCAATAGCCCGAAAAGAACCCTCCCTGACCTCCGAAATATATTATCTTGTCTATTTATTTATTTACTAGCACATTGCCGTCCGCGTGGATTTACGCGTTTAACAGTAAAATCCCTCCACCCATTTACATCCGTTTAGAGGTTAATTTTTTATTTTTTTTTCCGTATACATATAGTCATTTTACGTACTAGATAGGGGAAAGTTGCGATCATTGAACTAGCTCTTTCTTTGGACCACCAACGTATTTCTAAAACTGTGCAAGCTCGCAACAAGCCAGCAGGATTCGTACGCTGCACAAATAAAATATCGTGATAATAATAAAATAGCGTGACCGAGGTCAAGAGCAAGCAAATTCCTCAGAATTTGCTTGCTCTTGACCTCGGTCACGCTATTTTTCATTTTTAAAACCGAAAAACGTTATTCTTTTTTTTATTACGATTATGTATGGCTGTCGAGTATGAAAATAATCATACTAAGTGCTAGAAATCTTCCAGCCCCATATTATCCCCTAAGCCTCAATCGGGAGGTGGTTTTGAAAAATTTAAAAATGTTTTTTTTTTTTCTATTTGTTTTGGTAAACAGGTTATCGTGCCAAGTTCTAAGTTTATAAACCTAAACCCAACTAATAAGATTTTTCATACTTGACAAACGCTATTTGCATGGTATCTCTACTCGACATTTCGAAGTTTAAAAGTAGTACAAAATCCACGACCACGAGGGCATTTAAAATCGAAAACTTAGTACTGTCTATGATTAAATCATACGAAATTGGATACGATTTTGAAAATGGTTTCTGGAAACAATTACTGGTAATAAATCAGGGTCAGAAAGTATGAAAGAAGGCAATATTTCAGGGCCGTATCTTGGGGCGCAGTGTCCACAGCCTCCGGTCAATGGCACGCAAATTCAGCTTCCTACATCCTCGTCGGACGAAGGTTCAATTTGTTCATACGTGACGGCGTGTGTTTTCATTCTAGCGAAACAGTCAATGAACTCTAGATTTTGTATACTTACTAGCTGATGTCCGTGTTCGTCCGCGTGGATGTCGGTTCAACCTCTGTGCCAAATTCCGTCAATATTCGTTTAGCCGTTCTGACGTGATTTCAGTCGCGTTGAGGCCGGAAGTTATCCCAAGGAACCCCACATGTCGACAACCTCGTGTGTTAAGTCAAGATACTTGATTTGTTTCTCTTTCTTAGCTTTCACGAGGTTCTGGTTATGTGTAATGGTAACATCGATTATCATTGTGCGGCGCGCTAATCGGTCTATCACCCCTATGTCCGGCTTATTGGCGACAATAGTCCCCAAATACTTGTTGTAGGTTTCGGTCGAGCTGAGGGATCTAACCTCTATGGAATCCTAGAGTTGAATTCTCTCAGATTCCATAATCTCCCCTTTCTTTACATGCATGACTGCACATTTGTCCACACCTAATTCCATCCTGATGGCACTGATGGATGTGTGGAGTAACGAGAATGGATAAAGTGAGAAATGAGTACATTAGAGGTAGTTTAAAAGTGGCGCCAGTTACGGAAAAGATGAAAGGTTACCGTTTGTCCCGGTATGGTCATGTAAAGAGGAGGGATGAAACGCATGTAACTAAAAGGGTTATGAATATAAATGTGGATGGATGGTAGAGGAAGAGGGAGGCCAAATAAAAGATGGATGGATTATGTGAGGACTAAGAAAAGGGAGTTAGTGATAGTGTGACGGCTGATAGGAAAGAATGGAAGAAAAAACGTGTAGCGCCGACCCCAAGTAACATGGACTAAGGGTAGGAAGATGATGATTACGTCAATTGTCTGACTAAATTACTAGATTTTGAACGCTGCAAACATACACGCATCATTCCTTGCCACGTGCCCCAGCGTACGAATCCTGCTGACTTGTTGCGAGCTTGCACAGTTTTAGAAATACGTTGGTGGTGCAAAGAAAGAGCTAGTTCAATGATCGCAACTTTCCCCTATCTAGTACGTAAAATGACTATATGTATACGGAAAGACCACCAGGGAATTCAATTGATCTCACCTACATAGAGTATGAACTCGAGTGAACTTTGCAATAAAAATAAATCATATGCCTAGCAAAATCAAATTAAAGAAATAGATCAACAAAATGTTTCCGAAAAATAATTTGCAATACTTGAACCCCGATTGTTCTTCAGGCAGATTTATTTAAAAAAGGAATGGGTAATTGTTTTGTTTGAAATGATATCGGTTGCCCACGGTTGGCTGGATTTTCGACGTTAATTAATGATGCCTTACGTTCATAGGAACCCGGGCCTTTGTCCGTGGGTATCAAAACTTCACTGTCCTATTTATCGGAAGCATAGGTAATTGACTTTTACCGGTCAATGACATTGCGGAACTGAAAAAAAGTATTCGCCGGCTGTTATTTTAGAATTATTAAAGAAGGTCACCCGGAATTTTTCTCTGAATTGTGACTTCAAAGACGGGCTTTTAAGTTTTTCAGGCTGCTTCAATTTCCGCATTGACATAATTAATATTCTATTGTGTATTGCCCCATTTAATATTGTTTGTAACGAAGATCGAACTTTTCTATTTATTGTTTTTTTTACTTCCAATTACGAACTATTTGCTGTCAAATGATTTTATATACCACTACCGAACTGGCTAATCAACGCGAAAAAAATGTGTAAAGGCCATTAAAGTTTTTTTTTATATTTTCTTACTTCACAGTCAAATGGCTTTGCTTTTCTAATTTTCATCAAAGTCGACCGGCACCATAATATAACTTTCCTAATTTTTTTCAATAATAAACTTTTTTTTATTATGAAAGCTTTACAAGTAACTTTGTGTGGTGGCTGTTGCAGCATAACTACCGTGCGGTAAACATTGTAGTAATTGTGCTCCTCAATCTTTAATTGTTATTAATGTATTAAAAGCAGTGTTGGACGAAGTTTTTTATGAGAAAAGACTATTTGACAGTTCTTAGTACAAAAGTGATTTATGAGTGAACAGTTCCAGAGTGTTAATCTGATATTTGCAATATTGATCAAAACTCATAAACTTATAATAAAACAGATACCGTCAGTGACTGATACCGCGGAGTGTTTGCCCGGTACGCGTAAGCACCGTGATATACGCATCACTTACGACGTTCTTCTCGCGGGCTCGCTAGTGCGACACAGCAACGGCGTTCTGTTTTTTACTGTACGTGAACTTTATTTAACTTAACCTGCCCTCAATGTCGTCCAAAGAAGACAGTACTCCGGAGCGTAACGTCTCAGCTTCAAGAGGAAACAAGAGGCCTGCCTTAAATTCTCCTCCAGAGCCAGCTACTGCGGTTACCGGTGAGGAGGTACGCTCAATCGTGCAGAAAGTTATTAAAACAGAATTTGCTACTATGATCAAGCAAATAAATACTACGATTATAAACATTGTCAATAGTGAGTTGGCTCCGATTCGTGCAGATCTTGAAGAATTTAAAGTGTCTTTGAATTTCCACACGAGTCAATTTGATGAGTTTCGGTCGGAGCACGCCGAGTTTAAGAGTACTGCCAAAGAACTAAAAAACGATAATATTAAACTGCAGAACACAGTGGCGGATCTTGGTCAGCGTCTGAATTATTTGGAGCAGCAGACACGGGCCAACAACCTGGAGCTGCAGTGTTTACCTGAAAATAAACAGGAAAACCTGTACACCATTGTCAAGCAGTTGGGCTCAGTGGTTGGTTGTGGGGTTCAGGATAGCGATATTTTACACTGTACAAGAATAGCTAAACTTAACAAGAGTAATATTCGCCCTCGCTCTATTGTGGTGCAGCTTGCCTCTCCGAAAATCCGCGATCTGCTGTTGGCCTCTGTAATCAATTATAATAAAAATAAAAGCCACGAGAAGCTCAATACCGTAGATTTCGGTATAGCTGGAAACAGATCAACTGTGTTTGTCGCCGAGCATTTATCACCTGCATACAAAGCTCTTCATGCTGCAACAAGACTTAAAGCGAAGGAGAAGGGATATAAGTACGTGTGGGTGAGGAACGGCAGGATATTTGTCAGAAAGATGGACGGCGACGAGCATGTTCTTATTGGAAGCTTGGACATTTTAAATAAGTTAAAATAATGTATAGGTACCTATTTGTTACGAACAAAAGATATACATAAAATTACGTGCACTTGTAAATTTAATCATTTAAATTCAATAATTTGCAAATATATTATCAGAACAGTCGAGGGTTAAGAACCAAGACACATACCGTATCTCGTAATGTTGCCTGTAATAATTATGACATAATAATTCTGTCTGAGACTTGGTTGAATGGTTCTGTGCTGAGCGGCGAGCTGTTCGACGATAGGTACGTGATATATAGAAGAGATAGAGAAACCTCACCTTTTCAGAGTGGTAAAGAAGGGGGTGGTGTTTTAATAGCCGTTAATAAAAAAATCAAGTCTAAACGTGTTAAGAATTGGGAAAGTGGCTGTGAAGACTTATGGGTAAGTATTGACTTGCCGATATCATGTACTGTTCGCCGAATAGTTCTCTGCGCAGTATACCTGCCTCCTCCTATACGCCGTTCTTCTCTTGAGCACTATTTGGATCAATGTAATGCTGTTTTCGAACAATGTTCAGATTCAAGTGTTTTTATTGTGGGTGACTTCAATTTGAGCAGCATTGATTGGACTTTAGTGGGAAAATCGGATAAAAAACTTAGTTTGCCTAGTATTAGCGAATTATTAATTGATTTTACTCATGCTAACAGACTTAATCAGTTTAATTTAGTGGCAAACGACGCTGGTCGCATTTTGGATCTAGTTTTGTCAACAGATTCCTTGTGTAGCGTGAGCAAAAGTATTAGTCCAATAAGTAATGTCGATAAACACCATCCACCTCTTGACATAGTTGTTTCCTTGAGTAGGGACGCCAACCTGCCATACAACAGTGACAAGATTAGACTTAATTTTCGCACCGCGAATTATGAAACAGTTCGTAATTTTTTAAAACAAGTAGATTGGGTTAAACTGCTTCAGGGTAGCGATAGTGTGAATGAGATGTTGGATGTTTTTTACGAGACGCTTAACGACGCTATACATCAGTTTGTTCCTTCACAGGTCCTAAAGAAACGTAAATATCCTCAGTGGTTTAACCATAAACTTATTAAAATGTTAAATTTAAAAAATAACATTAGAAGGCGATACAATAAATATAAAAACCCAATGGATCTGATTGAGTTAAAATTAATTAGTAAGCGTTGCGATGGATTGGCCTCTTCTTGTTACAAGGTTTATATTGAAGGTATTGAAAACGAACTAAAAAACAACCCTAAGTTATTTTGGACGCACGTAAAAAATAAACGAGGGGGGTCTAGTACCTACCCTATGACCATGAAAAATGGATCAATGTCCACATCTGATGGCACAATAATATGTGAAATGTTCGCTACCAACTTCTCCTCTGTTTATAGCCCCGAACAAGAATTGAGCAAGGAAATTGATACTAAAATATTATTAAAATCTTTTGAAAATAGTAGTTTATGTTTAACAAGTCCAACAATAAGCAGTGAGACATTACTTAAAAAACTTAAAAGTCTAGATGTTAACAAAGGAGCTGGCCCTGATGGCATACCACCAATTTTTATTACGTATTGTGCGGAGGAGTTAGTGTGCCCTCTTATGCTTATATACAGCAAATCCTTATCTTCTGGCGTATTCCCTCTAAAATGGAAAATAGCTAAGGTGGTGCCTATACATAAATCAGATAGTAACGATGACATAACTAACTACAGGCCTATCTCAATTCTTTCAACGTTTGCTAAAGTGTTTGAGTCACTGCTTTGCCCGTATTTCCAAAACCATCTAAAATTATTCATTAGCGATCATCAGCACGGTTTTGTTGGTTCACGATCCACAAGTTCTAATCTGGTCCCTTTCACGGAGCTTTTGATTGAAGCTGTTGACTCTGGTCACCAAGCTGACGTCATTTATACCGACTTCAGCAAGGCCTTTGATAAAGTTTCCCACAAAATCTTATCTTGTAAGTTGCGTGCCTATGGTATCACTGGTGGCTTGCTTGAATGGGTGATTTCATACTTGAGAGGTAGATCTTTTTTTGTTGTAGTAAACGGTTATCAATCCAACGTATATAATATCTCATCTGGAGTCCCACAAGGCTCTCACCTGGGCCCAATATTGTTCAACTATTTTATTAACGACATTCCCAACTGTCTACGTCACTCTAAAATTTTTATGTATGCGGATGATTTGAAGTTTCTTAGAATTGTTGAATCTAACAGAGACGCCTCACTCTTACAGATGGACCTTAATAGTCTTATTCAATGGTGTAAAAGTAATGAAATGTATTTGAATTCGAAGAAATGTTACCACGTTAAATACACAAGAAAGAATAATCCAATACAGACAGTGTATTACATAAATGAGGACAAACTTAGTGAAGTGGACACTATACGTGACCTTGGAGTTCTGTTTGATCAAAAACTAACCTTTGCGCCACATTTAGACCACATTTCTAAAAAAGCATCCAGGATGATGGGTTTTGTCATAAGACAATGTAAAGGTTTTCGTGAAGTTAAAACTAAAATCTTACTGTATCAGAGTTTAGTACGTAGCATATTAGAGTATTGCAGTGTGGTGTGGCGACCACACTACGCTACAAATAGTCTGCGTCTAGAACGTGTCCAAAAACGTTTCGTTTGGCATCTGGCTTTTTCAGTAGGAATAACTAAAAAAGTGCGGTCTTACAAAAAGAGATTGGAATTCTTCAACATGCACACCTTGGAAGAACGAAGATGTTTGAACGACGCAATGTTTGCTAGCAAAATCTTAAAGGGAAATATCGACTCACCGCCGCTGCTTGCGCTCATTAACTTTCGTGCTCCGTCGAGGATTCCGCGCAAACCTATTACTCCACTTTGTCCTCCAATGAGAAGAACGGTGTTGGGATCTAACTCTCCAATTGCTAGGTTTTGTAGGGTTTTGAATAATTGTAGTGATATGGTTGATGTGCACTTTGATTCTCTCAACAAGCAAAAATTTAAATTTCAGAACTGTTTACCAGATTTGTTATAAATGTTTTTGGACTGTCTGTGTGTAACTTTCTGGGGAAATTATACTTTCACTATATAGCATATGTTACTGAGTTATATATTTTACTAAGTTTACTTGCAAAATATGTAGCTTGCAACTAACATAATTACTTATTACTGTTTTTTTTTGTTCATGTGGTGTTTACCTTTAAGTAATTGTTGCACTGTGTAGAGTTTTAACGCATGTTTTATTTCTGTTTGTAAATTAGTGTAGACAATTGTTGGTAGACCTAATAAATAAAATAAAAAAAAAATAAAATAAAATAACATGGCTACCATTTCTTTCAACGACATGCATTTGGGCGGCAATTTATGTAACTTCGACTTATTTATAAAAGTCTTCCTGTAACGTGAACATGTTTATTATTATTTATTTATTATATACTTAATCTACACCGATAATAACATAAAAATAAAACTAAAACACATGTTGGTACAATGGGCGGCCTTATTGCATTATTTTTTTTGTTACTAGATAGATAGGTAAAATCGTGCTAAACCAAGTGCCATAGTATTCGATAAAACATTCCCGAATCCAAGCACGTAGACTTGTTTAGACAGATAGTGCTTGTTTCCTTTGGTTAGGATTTTTGTATTCTACAATTTTATGAATTAGCTTCGTGACATCTAATGTCACGAAGCTAATTCATAAAAAATTTACACCCTTATTCATAAAAGCTTTTTAACCATTACTTATTAGTTAAAGTACTGTCTATGAGATTCTAAATTCAAATTCTCTTTAGAAAAATTTGAATAAGCTTAACAGTATTTTAGCTAGCTAAGAAATGGTTATTGTTTTTATGAATCCTACGGCTGATAAACGAGTTTATGATAAAGTATCAACAATGTAATTTTTTGTTTTTTAAATTTAAGTAAAAAGGACAAAAAATCCTTAATAAGTGTCCGGCCTATCTACCGAAAACTTCTTGTAGGCAAATTGATTGTTCTGTTCACACCCATTTCATCAAATTCATAGCCAAATAATTAAAATAATAACAAATTAAAAATAAAATTACAGACAGACAAGTACATTAAATAGAAACAGTTAGATCAAACAATTGAATTAAAAATTGAAATTGAAATAGAAAGATTAAACTGTGGTTAGCATTAGTGGGTTCACTTTTGACAGAACTGTTTACTCCATGTAAAATAATGGTAATCAGCTACATTAGATTAGACTGGAATGCCACCTCAACTTAGTTAGGAAAAGGCTAAGCAGAGTTATTGACTCTTGACAGAGCTGTCATGATTTTTATGTCATTAGAAAACTGAGGAGTGATATACCTAATGCCACCACCTTTTCCCCCTCAGGTCAACTTTGAACATAAGGATAATAAACAAAATAATAATATAAAAAAAAACAATATGCACCCGCTACAGTCGATACTATCATACATGCTTATGTCACACACGACATCCGCCCTGCTAAATTTAGACCTGTAAAGATAGGCGTTCGCGATGGTCTTTAAAATACTTCTCTAAATACCTAAAGTAAAACCCGCTACGCGTTCGGTGCGGTATCGGGTTGATTATATCCGATGCTCATCTTTCCTCCGGTGCGGAGTAAAAATTACTGTGCCAACCGCTAGTGCGGGACAGATATATTTGGTCTTCCTAGGAGTATGAATAAGACGGTTAGTGTTTTGGATTTGCCTCGTTAAATAATTAATTTGCGATTAATTTTTTTTGCGATATTGGGGTTGGTCCCATAGTGAAAGTTGTCCTTAATGATGAGTTTAATGGCCCCTTAAGAAGTATTACGTTTATTCTGTTACAGGTTGTGTGTAATGAACAGATCTGAAAAATAAATTAAACTGTCGACCGACATACAAAATTTATATCATCTATATACATATAATAAAACTGTAGAAGAGGTCAATTCTGTACATTGAATATAAACTAAAAAAAATACTCCAGGGGTGCTTTATACAAACAGTAAACAAAAATATTTTTTTTTCTTTTTTTGTCTGTCTGTCTGTCTGTCTGTTGTTCGTCTTTCACGCAAAAACCACTGGACGTATTTTAATGAAACTTTTTTTGTTGAATAGCTATTAGTCCTCGCCAACATATAGGCTATAATTTATTTTGAAAATCTGAATACAAGACGTGGAACCTTAGCAGCCCGGCTAATCTATAAGAGATATTAATATACCGCTTAAAGAATAGTTGGTCAACATGATGAGTACTGTCTGTCGACATAAAAAAAATGAAGGTCTAGAGCACCTGATGTGGAACCCTTTCAGGGAGCTAAGCTATCGGCTATTTTAATCAATTGTCAACAGATCTCAAAGTCCGTTGGTTTAAAGCCTGCCTCTCGAAAGACTAGGTGTGGGTTCGAATCCCACAAATATTTGTAATTATTTTTTAATTATTTTTATCTTATTTATTTCCTAATTTTTTTTATTCCTACCAAACCTAATATTTTCAAATATTAATAATATGTTATTGCTGTATTTTGCATATCTTTTTAGCAAGACAAGCAGAACCTATTTTCTGTTTGTATGTATTCTGTTTTGTTTGCATCGATAAAAAATACAAAATGTAGAAAACATTCACATAAACCTGATAGGATTATGGCAATCTAGAAGAAATCAACTTATTATCTACATGCATAGTAAGTAGGGGTAAGTATATTATACTTGCAATGCCATCTGTTGAGCGAAACTGTACTTAACATCAACAGCACGAGAATTACACCAAAAAGTATTTTTTAGTTAAGTTTTGATACTTACCAGGCGTTACGCATTTGATGCAAAAAAAAAATTGCTCCACTGACTTTGTTTTCATTTTTTTTTACTTTTGATAGGAACGCGTTTGAACACTACCTATCTCACCTGATGGCAAACGATGATGTGATCGAAGATGGAGCACGCTTGCCTATAAGTAACCTACTCACTCTTGATAAGACTGTAACTATCAGGAAACACGGACTCAGTCAGGGAATTCCACGCTATGTGTTTCCAAAACGTTTTGTTCATGTGGGTGTGAGGTCCACCGTGTACCGATGGCGTACCGCCGTACGTCTTGTGGTCCGATGATGGAACGAGCTTGGCGGAATTAAACTATGCAATTCCGTCGCACACTCCCCAAAATGCCAACCGACAGGCCAAAAACTCGGCTTCGATGCTCAAGACTTTGGAGCTTCGACTCGGTGAGCCTTTCACCTCCTGGATTTCTTTCCCAGGATCTCCCTCATTCCTAATTATTTTCTGTTTATTTTGAAACAAAACTGTTCAATTCCCAGTCAGCTGGTGATTCGTCGTGACCAGCCTAGGGCCAGAAATTACCAGTAGCGGGTTTCACACTCCAGAGCTTCAAGGGGAACTGTGGATCCCTAGGCAATGACGCCACAGAAGAACTCGCGAAGATAGGTTTTGAGATGGTAGTGCTGGACCCGTACCCGCTCCTCCTTCTTTCTTTCTTTCTCACAGTTTCGTGCATAAATTTGCCAGAGAACAACTGAACTTCATGACAGCAAATGGTCACGGGTTACAGATTGCAGTGAAAAATGGCAATGACAAGTCTATAAACGTGACTAACTAAATGACTTCTCAGCTTAAGTAAAAATTACCTCCGTAATAATAGGGATTACGTAAATAACTAATCTAGACATTTATTCTTAATAACATAAAAGACAGCCATTTACATTATAGAATTGGTATATTATTCTTAGTATTAAATCTTTAAGAGCTTAATTGGTAGTAGAATTTACGGATCATTGCCCTTAATTTTTTTAACTTATGCACCACAGACAGCCCAATTTGCGGAGGTTGTTTCGACGCCGAGGAATCAGTGGGCTACGTCATCCTGGCCATGACTTTCCGACGTGAAAAAATCCTCGGAGCGGTGAGGTGCAGGTTTCAAATCAAATCGTTTATTGCAATCCATAATGTACATATACAGGTGGTAAATATAGGTTTGTGAGTGCTAAGTGATTGAGCTGACTTTTATCTCAGATTATCACTCCCTTGCGGCTTGAGTATTATCGGTCGTCTCTCCGCTCAACCTGTGAAGCACACTGGTGGCTTTTGTACATTTGGGCGGAGCTAGGCTTGCAAACTTAGCTAGGACAACGAAGTCTCTACTCTACTCTATCCGTTGTGGGTTTTTTATGGATGGGAAATCATCAAATGACTTCTTCTGCTCTGGGTGGGGCGGAAGAGAGTGTCAAACTCTTACTGACTAAAACACATCCGTATTCCTCCTTATGCCTTTTACGTTCCAGGGCCGTGGTGACTTTTGGAACAAATTCCGCAACACTGGCTACGACGCTTCGTCGACCCGGGCCTGGTAGTGTTCGGACAGTGAGCCAACCTACGTTCGCCATCTGCGGGCCCGCGCTTAGGGTGGCTGGCAATTGCCCTGCGACTCCAAACGCAACGCCCGGGTTGTCTTTTTCTGTTGCGGCGGCTGACGGGGTCTACTCTCTTAAGCCCGAAGTCTGTAGTTTCGGCCTTAGTGTTGGGCGTTTTCTACTCCGTATCACCTACGGACTTACGATTAGTCTCAAACTAGGAATAACTGTCAAATCGTTCTGTCATTCATTCTTATATTCTTCTCCGGACCATGGAGTGAACCAGGACGCCGCAGCCGATCGCATCGCCGAGGACTCGGTGATGCTCCGCTCAATCAGGGCAGACCTCCACCGTATACTCCACCATGTCCTCTGCGGAGACTTCTCTTCTGATAGTTTCGGCATGACCATTAATCAAGCTCAGGGACAAACTATTAGTCGTGTTGGTGTGGATCTGCGGAAGTCCTGTATCTCGCACGGTCAGGCTGTATGTCGCTTTGTCGCAAGTAAGCAGTGCGCAAAGCCTGTTTATACGTACTGATGAATATCACATAACAAGTAATATTGTTTACGAAGAAATTTTTTAAGTGTTAATATTCGTTCTTTCTTCGTAATTTTGTAAGTCATGTCATAATCATGATTAGTACCTACATACATTTAGTGAGTTTGTGTACTTAATATCTTCCTAAATACGAAATGCACGCGCGAACGAAGTCGCGGGCACAGCTAGTATAAAAATATGAATGTGGTATCTAACTCTAAATAAATATTACGTGCAAAACGAGTATTATAGTTAAGTATAGTAAAATATTACGTAGCGTTACTATACCTACGTTAAATAATTCGTGCTTAGCCCTCTGTTTGTTTCTCCGTTTCATCATCTGCCTAGCCTTTTCCCAACTATATTGGGGTCGGCTCCCAGTCAAATCTTCTGTTTGTTTCTCCGTTTTATCATCTGCCTAGCCTTTACCCAACTATATTGGGGTCGGCTCCCAGTGAAGTCGTCTGTTTGTTTCTCCGTTTAATTCGTCTAAATCATGCAGCGAATGTTGATACGGTTTTCACGAGCGATGCATTTGGAAGGTTTGTGTACACCCACTTTTAATTAAAATGTCGCGGCGGGTCGCTAGTTTATTATATCATAGAACTGTCCTTAGCATCAGTCTCACTACAATGTGTGTAGCGTCCCAAACGTCCCGTAGTAGGCGGATCATAAACTCAATTTATCTATAAAGGATTTTAGAATAGAACTGGTGACGCATGATGTTTATTTAATATGATATATAAATACCTACAAATAAACATAGCCATTCATCATTCGTAAATAGCTATCTATTTAAAGGTACCTCAGATGGTATTCATAAATGGCTTACTTAACTAGAAGACTCACATTCTGTTTGAGACTGCTGAAGATAAATATAGTTTTAACCTAAATAGCATGACATAACGAAAGCGGTGATTGTATCACGGAACTTCGATGTTCATGTATTTCATGAATGTATTTCATCTCGAAATAACAAGCTGTTGAAGTTACGTACTTCGGGGCGTAATACGTTCGAAATAAAGTAAGAATATAATAAAAATACTTTATTTTGTACAACATAACAATATACAAAAGAAGTCAAAAAATAGTATCGTGTAAACAATGCGTCTTTCGAAGTGCACTGTCGATATGTAGGCGATATTAATACCGCCACAAAAAAAGCAACGTTGCAGAATCAACAAATGAGACTCGCAGCGCCATCTACCTATCTCGACAGCTGCGAACTAGCTTGACAAAATCCTAAATCGCGATATCAGAGTTTACCGTACTGTTATATGTGACCCCGAAAATAAGGTTTAAAAAAACACTTAATTACACTAAGATAATAAAGTTTAATTTCGGGTTTAACCTTGATACAAATTAGGCTAACTAATTTGGAACTGGCAGACACAACGATATAGTAACGGACATGGTACAGATTCGGCGATCGGGTCTAGACTGATGCGCCATGGGAGCGCTTGGGCAGTGCAGCCTCTAGAAAATGATGACGATGCACTGTAGGATTTGTGAGAAGTCTAAGTAATCATTAATAGTTGATTATTAAGGGTTTTCCCTAGCATTGGGAAATCGTAACAGTACGATTAGAATATATGCAAAGCCCGAATATCAACTGACGGGCAGTTGCCCACCAGACACAAGAACCGTCTGGTCGGAGGATCCTCCCTTTTCAACGGAGGTATGTGGGACTTTACTTTCTGTTCCGCTACCTCTTTTGGGATGCATGAAGGAGCCTCCTCGTGTAGCGCAATTTGTTCCATCACACACTTAACTGAACCGAGCGCTCGGCGCATCCTGGACAGCCTCATCTAACACCTTATAAGACTGGCCAATCCTTCCCTTGTGGTAGTAGGGCTATCGCCCGCCTGGTTCGCGACCAACCTCCTATCGCAGTTCGGCGTCAAGCAGCCTGCTGTGTTTCGTCGCCTCGTGGGAGTACCAGTGCCTCAAGGCATCTTCTGGGCACGCTCGCTTCATCATGGACCTCATCTATCGCTTTCCATCAGGTGTGATCGAGGTCAAGTGCTAGCCTATTCATAAATTTAAAAAAAAACCGCTAAAGATATACCGTCCATCGAAGTTTCGATATACTTACAATCCCAAAACAGGTAGGCTGGTAATTAATAATTCTTCTCGAGCTAGTGTTTAGACTAGCTCGAGAAGAGTTAGCAATTGAAAAATACCAGGGCGGCTGAAAAGTTCTGAGCCTAAGGTACTTGTGTAGGCGACATTAATACCGCCACAAAAAATCAACGTAGCAGAATCAACAAATGAGACTCGCAGCGCCATCTATCTCGACAGCTGCGAATTAACTGGACCAAATCCTAAATCGCGATGTCAGAGTTTACCGTGCGATTAGGACATATGCGAGCCGACGCGACGGGCAGCTGCCCACCAGACACTACACCCGTCTGGTTGGAGGATCCTCCTTTTTCAACGGAGGTATGTGAGTCTATACTCTCTGTTCCGCTACCTTCCATACTGGTGACCCTCGACATTGAACGTCAGCGCAGCCTTCGTGCAGCTACCTCATCATGACGTCATCATCATTATCATCACTTCTCCTCATCGTGACCCAAGCTCTCGAGCAGCGAGTCATACAGCCAGCCAGTACCCACGGCTTCCACGGGTATCCTGACCACCAGAATGCATCGGACGCGCATTCCTGGTCAGCATCCTCAACCTCTATCATCAACTTTATCAGCGACCTTGGCAAGCACACTGCACTTTCCGCCAGTCACATGAAGAGCCTTGAAGAACCTCTCCTGGTCGACGCCAGCAGTCACGTCAGCACGTCGCACAGCTCCGACCCACCTTGGCAAGCACACTGCACCTTCGGCCAGTCACATGAAGAGCCTTGAACAACCTCTCCTGGTCGACGCCAGCAGTCACGCCAGCAGCAGACAGTTCCGACTTACCGAGAACTCTGCGACGCAGACTATTCCGACTCACCGGGAACTCTGCGACTTCCGGTTCCGACTCACTGGAACCAACCCTCCACTGGCCTAGCAAGCATCTCTAGATGTATAGACGACTCATCCACTATCGACCTCCGGTTTCCGGAGGGGAGTGATGTAGGCGACATTAATACTGCCACAAAAAATTACCGTAACAAAATCAACAAATGAGACTCTTAGCGCCATCTATCTCGACAGCTGCGAACTAACTGGACAAAATCCTAAATCGCGATATCAGAGTTTACCGTGCGATTAGAACATATGCAAAGCCCGAATATCAACTCTCGGGCAGTTGCCCACCGGACACCAACAACCGTCCGGTCGGAGGATCCTCCCTTTTCAATGGAGGTATGCGTGATTTTACACTCTGTTCCGCTACCTCCAAACTTGCAGGTACTTTAATCGCTCCCACAAGTATTCACTAATTAGCGTTTAGGAAAAGTTTTGTCTAATTAGGATCTTAATAGTCCGAGAAACCGATCTGTAAACATCATCATGTCTGAGGCATCGCTGCATTTTACGAAACTGGAACATCGCGCCGTATTATCATTCCTTGTAAAAAGGGGATAAACACCAAAAGAGATTTTTGAAGAAATATCTTCGGTTTATCAAGAATCTGGACCATCGACAGCCACAGTCAAACATTGGGCAAGGTTATACCAGCAAGGTTGACGGTCCTTGGAAGAGGATCCCTTCCCAGGGCGACTATACACCGACTCGGAAGGAATTTCGTTCATTGAATGCCTCGTACAGTCAGCGTCATCATATGGTTACCCCTCGCGCATTTAAATAATAAGGGGTTACTAGTTAATGACGCTGTTCCTACTATGCAGCACTTTTGAAAGAAGTACGCATATATATAGAAAAAAGAAGAGGAAAAATCAGCAAATGAATTTGGAAAACGACAATGCGCCGTTCCATACGGCGCGAATTGCAAAGCCCTGCGAGAAACTGGCTTTGATGCAGTCAATTACCCACTCTACAGTCCAGACCTGGCACCCAGCGACAATTTCTTTAAAAAATAAAAAAAAAACCTTCGGGGACGAAGAAACGGGGTTGATGAACAAATGAAAGCGAGCATTTTGAGAGCAAAAATGCATAATAATATTATTTTTTGTGGGATACAAGCCCTTTTTAAAATATGTGAGAAATGCGTTAAAGAGGAGGGATATAAACTTTAATTTTATTTAGATTTTTAACTGACTTCTTATATCGTCTTACCTTAGGCTCAGAGCTTATCAGTCGCCCCTCGTATATGACAAGGATTTCTTGATAGACCAACAGTATGGCTTTCGAGCCAAGTCAAGTATTCTAACAGCTGCAGTAGACTTAAGAGCGTTTACGCGGTACGGCTTTTCATACAAACTTTCAAATCCTTATTCTTCAAAATGAATGAACCAATTTTAACGAAACTTGGTATGCATACGCTAGATATGCAGGTCTAAATAGTTATCAGAAAACATTTTTGAAAAAGATTTCAGAGGGAGAGAAAGAGTGATTTTAAGTTTTCTATAGAAAGTGAAAAATCACTACATCCTTTCCCCTGAACTCTTTTTCAAAAATGTTTTCTGATAACTATTTAGACCTGCATATCTAGCGTATGCATACCAAGTTTCGTTAAAATCGGTTCATTCATTTTGAAGAATAAGGACTTGAAACTTTGTATGAAATGACGTACGGCGTACACGCTCTTAATAACAAAAATAAAAACAAATATTGATAATAAAAACTTTGTTTCAGGGATATTAATTGATCTGAAAAAATACAGTTAGTCACAAAAAGCTCATCCAAAAACACAATAACATAGGTATCACAGGCAGCGCCCTCGACATGTTCAAATCATATTTACAGAATAAGCGACATGTAGTTACATTAGACAATTTCACTAGCTCGGTTCAAAACATTACGTATGGCTGTCCCCAAGGCTCGGTTATTAGTTCACTACTCTTTCTAATCTATGTTAATAATATCAATAAAATAGGGCTTAAACATGACATGTGTCATAAAATAGACATGTGTCATCTGCGTATAGAGTTATGTGTCCTTCACACTCTATACGCAGATGACACATGTCTATTTTATTTCAATAAATCTATACATAACATTATAACGGACGCACAAAACGACCTTGACCTGCTGAACGAATGGCTAAAATGTAATTTACTTACAATTAACGCCACAAAAACATCTTTTATGATTTTCTCTGCCAAAAATAAACCGTTGCCGGAGTTCACACCACTCACAATAGATAAAGAAGTTCTCAAACGATTAACCTACGAAAAATATCTAGGATTACATGTAGACGACAAGCTCACTTGGAAACTTCACATCAACCATATCAAAACAAAGTTAATGTCATTACTGGCAACACTACGTAAAGTTTCAAACTGCATTCCAAAAAAAGTACGTAAAATAATACATAACTCTCTGGTTAAATCTCATCTTGAATATCTGGTTGAGCTATGGGGATCAGCCGCGAAAATCTATCTAGACTCACTACAAAGAACGCAAAACAAAATTATTAAAACACTATTTCACTATCATTATTGAACTCCGACAAGAATACTATACAAAAAAACCAAACTACTCAATATAACTCATCTTCATAAATACTATACTTGCGTCCTTATTAAAAAATCGTCACCAATTCTGTTCAATCAAACATACAACTACAGATAAAAAATTTAACATACAACGTAAGGAGTAAAAACAAAATCCAGTTAAAACTAGCACACGCTCGTACTAATTATGGCAAAAAACAATACTGGTTGAAGGAGCACGGCTGTTCAATAATTTACCTGAGGATATAAAAAATGTGACAATATAAACACATTCAAACGCAGATTAAAGCAATACATCATAAGTCACAACATTTGAAATAACGTAAAACAGAATAATATAAAGTCTCCAACATCTTAGAGGTAACTAACTAATTAATGTTAATAGTACTACATAGTTACAATCACATAAGTATCTCATTATAAGTGAACTGTTATTTAAGTTCTTATGAGAAATAAAGTTCTTTACACCTATACCTATAAGTTATTTATTTCAGGTATTAGACAATTACCTACCTCAGAATCGCAATTCTGTCGCAATAACGAAATGTGACCTTGAAAATAACTGATAATTTCTACATAATAAGCATAAACTTGGGATCTGTCCAAAGTAGAGAAAGTCCTGCTTGCCAAGACTAGCGAATAAGGAAAAAAAGTGAAAATTTAAAGAGAGAAATTCATGCTATTTATTCTCTAACAGTGACGGTAGGCACTTTCAAACAAGTCCTTATTACATAGTTGTTAAATTTCATTAACTTCTTACAGCTATGCAAAAAACCTTTAAATCACAATTTTCGGTCTATCTACATGAAAAACAAACCTCAATCAACTCGCACTGAAACCCTCAGAGGAACATACTACAGTGTATCATATTACAGCATTGTATGCAGAGGCCATTAAACCCCATATGTTGACGCATGTTGGATGCGCGTGACGCAAGCCCGCTGAATGCGGCTCGGGTGCATTCACTGTGAACAGGGTGGAACATTGACGCTTGCCACGAGAACAAAGGTGTTTGGATCGGAGCTGATATGTCAACCGTGAAAGCGAATGACAGCCACGTGTGGTGTTGAAAGGCAGAGTGCTTTAGAGCCACAATAATTAAAGGCGGTTTAACACTATGCAGGTAACTTGAATAAGTTAAGAAATTGGCTTGGCTACATACATATGCTGACGATTCCCGCAATATAAAAATAAGCTTCCCATCCCAAAAACCTTTAATTTCGTGTTGCCATGCATCATTCAGACTGAGTTTTGTTCATAATTTTTAAGCTTTTAGGTAATGGGTATTGTACTAGGTAAGTATAATATTCGCTGTTGAGAAAATGTTGAAGTTTGATTAAATATTGACAAAACCATAACAATAATTATGGGGAGGATTTATAGACTAAAGTAGAAAACTTTTTATACACACCATGTACACCATGTAAGTTACAGAAAATATGGATCCAAAAACATGACACAGGACAACAAAATGGGCGGCCTTTTCGCTAACAGCCATATTTTAAAACAACTTTTGGATGGATTTAGAAGAGAGAAGGAGAGCAGCACTGCAGGTAGTCTCTACAGCAGGTATGCTACGTCTACTTACAAATAACAAACTATGAGAGATAAGTATGAGAGATAACCACTTTACCCTATAGCCGTTATTAATAAATCGAATGAAATAATTAATCACGTTATATGAAAAATAAAATTAACTTGATATTTAATTAGATTGCACAATTTGATTATCTCCATATGAGGAGGCACTTTATTGTGCATACATATTTTATTAATAGCTTTTCTGTATCTTTCATTATGTTAGGCCTGTTAAGGCATTATAGTGTTAAGGCATTTTAAAACCAAATTAAAAAGTAAGCTTATTGTATAGGTAGCTTTTAAGAGCAAAGTAATTGCTTATAATACATAATCATAATTGCTAAAAATTAAAACAAACTATACTAGGAACTTCCTTTCTTTAAGAGTCAAGCTCTTTCCGTAATTTATCCTTGATTGACTGATTAATGCCTAGCAAAGGTATCGCAAAAACAAGTGTATTGCTTATCTACCATATTAATCAGCTTTCAAGTATCCGATGTGTACCTCTATGGTAGGTTCCATAGTACTATGGATCATTGACAGTAAGAACTACATATGACAAAGAAAATATTTTGTATCGCTTACTAGTGTAATAAACATAGAACTATTTATCCAACAACTTCCCAACCTAAATATTATTATTAAATATATTATAAAATGCTTGCACTTGCCTCTCAGACATTGAGCACTATCTAATGGGCTTCCAACCTCGAGTGCTTGGCGCTCTATGACAACCTTTAATGACGTCATAAAGGCCGTACATTGAAGCGAAGGCTCCGAAACAAAGTAGGCCATCGGTTCCATAAATAGGCGCATGCATTGTGAAATATGAAAGGTGGCGCAGTACCATGGGGTCTATTTATAGGCGGTTGGTGCTGTAGTGAGGAGGTCGGGCTTCGGAGCTGCTGCTCATTGACGCCAGCCCATCGATCGGGGCCCGGGCTTGCAGCAGCAAGCACTGACCTAGTTTGCACCCTCAATGAAAGAAGAGGGTGAGGGACCCCAAAGCGAAACAGAGTAACCCAACGAAAAGGAAATTTTGGAAAATATGACAGTTTTAGTGTGGAAACAGTTTAAATATTATCCAAAATTTATTATTGATTGTTTATTTATTATTAAAAGTTACCATGCGAATTTGAGTTCTAACCACCACTCACAATCCAATCGAATTCGTTAACTACCTGAGCATGTGTACAATATCAATTTAAAGTTCATAATTATTCTGTTAGTAGTTTGTTTCAGTAGTTTTTCGCACACGTGTCCATTTCGCACAACGGTGGGATGACCTTTAGGAGCATTTTCTAATTAATACTGTTGAACTGCAGAAGTTCAGTCGTTATTCAGTTATGTAAGCTTTGTTAGTAGTTATAATACGTATTGTTTTCAAACTCTAAGCTTTTCGATGATGCTATTGTCGTAAAGGTCGGTTCCGTAATTTTCTTAGTTCCTCTGGCTTTTGAACTTTAAACTGATCCTTTTCAGAATTGACCTATTTAATTCAAAATACAGTTATTGTTTAAACCAATCGATCAACCAAAATTGTAAGATTTATTGTTTGAAATTGAAAAATATAAAAACATTGATAAAAAATTGCTCAGTGAAATAGAAAATTGTTTGCGACGAAATTTCCCTGTTTTAGACTTGGGTCATTTGGCCGAGCCTCCAAGGACAGTGGTGTTGGTTGTGCAGCGCAGGCCTGGGTCGTCGACCGCGCGACCTAGTTTCTCATTGACGTCACAGCTACGCCTCCTGACGTCACTCGCGAGCCTCCGCGAGCCCATTCAAAACTAGATCACAGGCTTGGGGTGCACTCCACCTCACCTTCCCTCCTCAGCTACACAATTATCATCGAGGCCACAGTACTGGAAGTAACGCTGGAGGTCATTTCACCCGGAGTAACTATTTATACCAGCCATGCTAAGGTCACTGCAGGTATCATATGGCAAGAAATTTTTATTTGAAAAGTTATGAAAAAGGTTATAGATCGCATCTCAGTCTCAATCTATCAAAAATGTATGTAAATTAATGCTTTTTTCACAGTTTGCGACCGACATGCGACTGCGAATGTTGTTTAAAAATGAGTAGAATTGGCCCTCAGATGATAGAATGATTTAGCATTTTTTGGGGTGGAAAAAATAATAGCTTTGTTTCAGTCATTTCTGTGCTAATACAGAATTGGAACAGGCTGAAACTTTCAAAAGTGCACACTACTGTTTAGTCTTTTTTATATATGGAAGAGTTTGTTTATCAGAGAAGGCTGATAGTGTTTTTCTTTTGTTTATTTTCAAGAATTTTATTTACAAAAATACTTTGCCCTACTAGTTTTAAACAAAAGCTTGATATAATTAATCTGCATTATATCGTGAAACATACTGGGATGCTGAAACACCTGCTGATTGTGACCCTGTTCCGATCTTTTGATCCCCAACATTCATGTCTCAGCGGTATTTTAAAATGACGTGTGTTGACAAAAGTCTAGGGAAGAAACTCTTACAATCATAAAGATGTGCTTGAAACTGATCTAAGCCAATTAACATCGATAAAGCCTAGAACACAAGTAGCGAATCCAAAAGTTCTATTTAAAGAACAATCCTTGACACGAATAACTTGGGTCGTGCCCTTTTGAGAGTGCAACCGGAACTTCCAAGGTTCGTACTATGAAAATATTCACTGAACGGACTGAACAATTTGATTCACGTAAATTACGTTTCAGGAGTAACTGCTAATTGATTGTGTTTGTATTGTGTTTGGTTCTGGCAGTTTTTAATTTTCAACTATAGCCATTTTTACCCGAGTGCCTCAAAAAGAGAGTAATGTTTTAGTAATGGAAAAGGATGTTCGTAAATTGTGTCAAAGTACTCTTAATGCCAAAGTGATTATGCTTGTTAGTTGAGGACAGCTGGTTTTGCTTGTTATTATGTATGTCCATACAAGTATATGATATCCATATTTCTGGTGTCCTGAAATAAAGTGTAAGGCCTTTATTTCAGGACACCAGAAATATGGATACTATAGGCGGATATATATATAATGTTTTAGGGCTGATCTTGCTTCAATTTTGCGCCTTCCCGGCGACACACAAAAATTCAAAACTCAAAAATTCAAAATTCAAATTATTTATTTCAAATAAACCATTTACAGGCACTTTTGAATTGTCAAGGTCGGTCAGTCAAAAAGATGAAGCTATTTGCACGTTCCAAAGCGTAGATCTCTATGGAGAAGAACGTGCAAGAAACTCCACGGACACTCTTTTAAATCATTTTTCTTTACAATTTTATGGTTACATCATTCCTGTTGAAATTGTACAAATATATATTATGTGAGAACGATTTAGAAAGAAATGCACGTAAAAGTATCCGGAGTAAAAAAAATAAACAACAATTTAAATAACACACACAAATCATTAAAATAAACCGAGGCAGCTGAGAGATGACCAGTCCAAATTGACGGCGGCCGTTCACGAACATGACGCACGCGCTAGCACCATTCGGCTCAACCATATTTAAGGAAGCCAAATGACCCAACACATGCGCCACCATTTAAAAATACAGGGCTGTACGTAATTGACGTAACTTGAATACAGGGCAAAAAATAACAGTCCTGACTATGGGTAGGTGTTCAGAAGTACCAAAGGTTTCTGTAGCCAGGGTGTGTTAGGTATTCTTATCATAAGGTGTTATTGGCACCTGTGTGGTTTGAGCTCCGTGGTTCATGCCTCTAAGATTCCCTGAAATGTATTAGAGGAAAATGAATTTGTAGTTGTACTTTTACAATATATGGCTAAAGGAGTATCTCGCAGAAAAACTTCAGGTTCAAATCTAAGTTAAGGTCTAAATAATCCTTGGATGTTGAAAAATGCAGTAATTTCACTCATAGCATGCATGGATTGTACAATTCTCCCTGGATTGTCATATTTAACATCGCAAGCAGACCATTTAAACAAATTAAACAAAAACTTCTCCAAAAATTTTCAATGCAGATAAGGTAACAACCGAGTACCTACTAAATAAAAAATAAAATAAGACTTATCTTTAAGCTTAAGTTATTTTAAGGATGGCCATGATTTTATCAAAAGAAGATTTTAGATAAGAATTTCTAAAAATAAGGGTATCAGTAATTTATTTCGGGACCTGTGTAGGAGTGGCTCGATACTTTGCGATCTATACTTAGTCCATTGATAACTCAGACAAAAAAACAAGTTTTCCAGAGAAATATCACACGGAGTGATTACAGTTGAATTTTCCTCTTTGACCCAAATAACAAAAAGAATAAGACAGATAGTGTTTAGCCCAGTAATCCACCCTCATCCAGCATCGTATCTGGGTCACGTGCTGTCCCCACAGCCGTGAGCATCAAATTTTTCCCATATAAGGTTACGGCATGACCTAGCCCCACATACTGGGCTGCGTCATTAATGTATCGCTCATGTCTAGAGAAGTAAAATTGTTTGTGTTTTTGTAAAAGATAATTTCTTTAATTACTAAGCTGATAACAGAAACCCTGTCGGTGAAAGAAGGCTACACTATCTATGAATGACATACCTAGGTAAATGTTTCTCCGAAAATGCAGGGTTCTTGTGGGTTCTCACGGAAGCGAAGTCGCGGAAAAAGCTAGTTTCTTACCATTCTGTTAACGTTTATGGCCTGTGTTGATGCGAGTTTCATAACAGAAGGAGATTAAGGAGCTCACTGCGTTACCTTCGGTGGAGGACGCTGCCGCGCGCGTGGAGGCCTTCGCCAATTTTTATGTTTCTATGTATGTTATGACATAATTGTTATGTTTATTATATATGACGTATACAACAGACGATGGTATGAAGTCTTCAAAAGAATAGTATACATTTTCCGGGATGTAATTAGATAATTTGTTTCTTAAGTGGATTGTTTTAGTACTAGAGCAATCAATATTGCTCTAGTACAGTCTATTGCCCACATTATCTCACCCACCCTAAAAACAAACGAATTTGGACCCTCTACCTGTAACATTAAGCTTTATTCAATTTATATGAGCTTAACAGACAAGTGCTCGTGGACTCGACAGACTTACAGACACGCAAATTTGATCTTTGTAACGTTAGCATTAGGTTATATGTTATAACTACTTGTTATAATATAATGAGTGTAATAGCTTATTTTAAAGATTTCGTTCAAGTAAATCTGGTCTCGTGGTCAGTGTATAAGACTGAGAAAAACAAGTTGCGAGATCGAATCCAGCGACGAAAATATTGTTTTGCTTACAACTTAGAATTTATTCCAAAACTATTTCTTGTAATAATGTAAAGAACTATAGACGGAATATCTTCAAATGTAAACTTTCTAAAATGGTAATATTTTCGCATAACTTTGTAATAAGTGGGTAGTTGAAAAATAAATATTCGTATTCATTATAAAACTGGTATTCAAATGCTACTACGGGTATGCAGTGACTAAGTGCAAACATATTTTTCCTTGCCTTACTAAATTGCTAAAACAACGTCTCTTTACATTTTTTTATTTTCTATTTTGTAGGCAGTTTTTTTATGGCTTATGTTTAACTTACCACCAGATATAGTAACATTTAGGAGACAAAAATAGTAAATGATCACCAAAATTAAACACGCATTTTAATTTAAAATTATAACCAAAATTTTAACGTCTCGCTATCCTATTTAAGGAAAATGACTCCAAATAAATCATTGTTAACCCAAAAGTAGTAAATGATCACCAAAATCATACTAGCATTTTAATGTAAAATTAAAATCAAAGTTTTTACATCTTGCTATCCTGTTCAAGCAAACTAATGTCAAACAAATCATTGTTAATCCAAAACTTTTAAGTAAATATAAAGCTTTATTTTAATTTATAAGCTTTCTTTCATTTTTATTGGCAGCTATTGTTTGGTGTTTGGAGTTAAAAAAGTGTGAAATAAATAACTTTTTCCAAAAAAATATTCGAGAAGTAGCGCTCGCCGGCCGCTGCCGCGGCACCGCTCGCTTCGCTCGCTGGGCTCGCGCGCGGTTGGTCACAATTCTAACCTAACCTAACCTATTTTATCCAGTTTGTAACCCCAAGCCTACATTTTATGGCAATCACAGTAGTTTATTTAGGCAAAAATAGCGCATTAATTTGCTCGCTAAGATTTGGTGATCATTTACTACATTTGGTGTTCGAATACAATTTGAGGTGCAGTCGTGACTAAAATAGCTAGTACTATTGTAATTTTAGACTTCATTTTTCTGGTGTCAAATATATATTTTTGGTAAAAGAACTAAGGGTATCAAAGCATTTTATGGTGGTCGTTATATTTAATCCCTTTTTTTATTATCATGTCTCAATGGACTGATTATTTAAAATACAAAATTATCTATTTGCACGAGGAGAAGGCTGGCTGCTTGTGCTGTGCAAGAATAAACTTTATGATAGTATACTATATGGTTTAAATTCTTTAGAATATTGCGTCTAGCTTTACAACAACAAAGTTCAAATTTCAATGCGGCTCAGAAGAGTTAAGTTGGTCTTGTGGTCACTAAAGCAGCGCGTCGTTCATCGCTGTCTACGTTCAAAACCATGTTTAACCTAAATATCGCTTTTTGTATAGATGTTTTTTTTTTAATTATTTTATTACACTTTTTTTTACATTTCTGGGCATTTTGTTTAGAAATAAAACTAAACAATTGCAAGATTAAAATGTTTATTATTTCATTAAAACACTTAGGTAAGATAAAGTAAGTAAATGCTCATATATTTCCAAATTAATATACATTTTACATTTGGTGGCCTGTTGGTTTAGTGGTTAGTGACCCTGACTGCTAGGACGGAGGTCGTGGGTTCGATTCCCACGCAGGACAAATCTTTGTGCGATGAGTACGATTATTTGTTCTGTATCTGGGTGTGTAATTTATCTATGATATGTATGTATTTAGAAATATATAAGTATGTTTATCAGTTGTCTGGTTGCCATAGTACAGGCTCTGCCTAGTTTGGGATCAGATGGCGTTGTGTTGATTGTCCCAAGATATTATTATTATTATTATTTTATATTAGTATGTCAGAATCAAATCTAACCATGTATAAACATTAAAAAAGGCATGCTTACGCTTAAAAGTTTGTTATCGAGAAAATGAATTCATCTGTGAAATGCTTTACAGTTTTATAGCTGCCTATATGTAGTGAATAAACATGTTATTTAAATAGAAAAAATCTATTTGACGGAGAGGCCGCATTATTAGGATCATCATCCGACATAGTGGGCGTATAAAATGGGTAATCGAGCAATGAGACAACGAATTACACAACACAAATACACAAATTAAATCACACCTTACAACGAAACGTGAGGAACAGTTCCTAGCTTTGTGGAGAACTTGTCTCCAAGACGACTAAATGGAATCTCAGTCTTGGTCTGACACCCCTCCACTAGGTAGGCTCTGTTGTAGCAAGAAGTTAGTTGTAAGATGGCGACGGTGCTGCCATCTACCGGAACTCGTGCTTCGTTTCGTTATCGATCGGTATTAATATCCGTCTCCGACACGGCCATCCTGCGTTGACACACGACCCCGTGTGTTTATTCTGTAACAAGGATAACGTAGCACAGTATATCGTTCGGTCACTCCTGACAGAAAGTTTTAAGACGGTTAAAGTTTTAAGCTTCCTTAGTTCTCTAAGGCTTAAAAAGAAACTAAAAACAAACTTTCTATCATAATCATTTAAAATTTACCTTAATACTTTATCAAATTAATCATTTAAATCTAAAATTAAGTTAAGTAACAATTGTATTAACAAGGAATGCATGAGAGACCAAGTACTAATGTCATATCAGCATTAGCAGTTATCGTTAAAGTTATCACAAAACAATAACACAAAGTGTGAATCAAATTCGTGGCCTGTGGCTTTTCACTAAGCCCTCACACACTATTGCATTCCCTTGAATGCCGAGTCCCACGGACTCTGTGGTCTCCGCAAGACCTGACCTCCGCCAGAGCCTCCCGCGCACCGCGCATCCACGGATTACATAAAGCAAATACCGACTTCTAACGGACTACGGCTACGAAATGGCTACTGGTACGGTCCGACCAGCCGAACTAAGATTCACCACTATCACTCAACTCGGACTTTTCTACTTCAAGCGGTACGCGGTATGTAGTGTGACTTAAAAGCTTTTCAACTTTAATGTCAACGAGATAATGATTAAAATAGCTTAACAAAATGATATACAATGCCGGTGGCTCCGACAATGTTGGCGAGCACTTGTCTGACAAGCTCATTTAAATTGAATACACCTTATTGGTTCAGGAAGGGGGTCCAAATTCGTGTGTTTTAGGGTGGGTCAGATAATGTTGAGAACAGACTGTACTAAAAAAACACCAAATACTAAATAGTTTATATTGGAGTGCTGTTCTATTTACAGGAACTGCAATAATTTTATTGTGAAAAGTACACCTCAATTCTTCGGAAATACTTGATTGAGTTTTAGAAAAAGGTGCTCCACAGAACGACACTGATTTTTTGTTGACGGGGACACTCAAGGACACGAATTACAATTAAGAGAAATATTAAATTGCAAGTTATTACATAGAATAAGGTATTATGAAGTTACAAGAAAGTCATAATACCGATACTACAAAAGATACAATAGTAGTAATAGGTGAAACATAACAATAATATAATATTCACCTCTAGTTCACATAATACGTGAAAGCGTAACAATGTTATAATAGTGAAGTTCATTGTAACACTAGTGCTATTATTGTTATTTTGTCATCGGGGGTCTACGAACAGTGTGACCATTTGGAAATGTCGTTCACGTCCGATTTTGTAGGTACTACTGAATTAGTAATAGGTACAGTAGTTTTCAAATAGTTTGTCAATGGAATAAGAACTGAATGCAAGAATAGGGGTTATAATGAAAGACAATTAAATAAGGTTAATTGTGTTATACAATACGGTTCATTGTTTTTTTATGGTATATAACAATAATATTAGCTCAATGGTAAGTTCAGAGGTCTTTGGGACTGTAAGTGTTATAATAGAGGTTAGGAACGATACGGACGTTAGTCAGAGCCGCAGTAGGCGTAAGGTCAGGGATGGTGAACCTACGACATGCGTGGCAGTTATGGTACAAAATAATTCAAGCACGCCAAATTATCGATTGTCGGGTTACCTCAGTTCAGCTAATATTTTGAGCCTATTGTCTATTTAAGATATTCAGCATCCAATTTGCAGCAGAAGAAGTAAGAAAGTAATCAGTGTTGTTACTTCAAAAATGGCTAGGTCAGTAGGTATGATGAGTAAGAACCCTATTTTTGGGTGGGAAATCGTCAAATTACACCTTCGTGTCAGACTCTTACTTAAAAACTTAACTAAAACTCACCCGTATTTATAATTGCGCACTAATTCTAAAGTTAAATAACATTAATTGTTGACAGTATGAAGCTGAGGTCATCTCTTTTGTTCCTAAATTATTTTATTTTGGTCCATTGAATCACGGAGTCAATATTCTTCCCCGTCTTGGTTAGATTTTGCCAGCGGCTTCGCCAACGTGGAAGTCGGAAATTACACCAAGGGAACATGCTTAACCCATGTTCTATTCCAGGATATGGACTCTCCTTGCGTCAAGTTTCATCCAAATCCGTTCACCTGCTGTTAACACGTGAAGAGGTAACAAACAGACAATTAGAGTTACATTAGCTTTTGTTTACTACTAGATTTTGCCCGTGACTTCGTACGCGCATTTTTCGCCCGTTCCCTTTCCCAAATATAGTATAATTTTCCAAATCCGAGTGGTAGTTCCAGAGATTAGTGCGTTCAAGCAAATAAACAGTATAGGTATTGGACATTATCCAATATTATAAATAGGCAGTTAATTCAAAAATCCATTGATTTTTATAATAACTGCCCCGATCACCAAAAAGGTTCGTGATCCCTGCTTCTGATCCTTAATTAAATCTGACCGCCCGTTCTTCAATTCATTAGGCTGCTCGTTGTGAAACGATACTATTTGAATTTCATTCCAGGAATGTGTTTAAAATTAAATGTCAACTGCTGATTCAGATAACATTGGGTAATACTCTATTATCTCATTTTCACGCTACTAAAACAAATGTTATTATAAAGTCACCTTTTTTTCCAATGGGGCAATAACTATAAAACAACAAATGCTGCGATTCTAATATAGGTACTCCTTTTGCTTATTTTACGTACATACATCTGCTCCTTCGTTGATTATGAGTAGACGCTTCTGAGCTAGAAAGCTCAGAAGCGTCTACTCGACAAAGCCACACGGACACGCAAATCTTATTTATAGAAATAAATAAGATCTGCGTGTCCGTGTGGCTTTGTCGGGTGTCTCCTGGCGTTTCCACTCACGAATTTAATAAAACTAGAGAGAAGAACTATTTTGCCTTGAATCTTATGATTGAGGGCAAAAGAGTTTAAAGAAAGTTCATGAAGACCTAGACGCCTCCTTGGTTTAGTCCTAGAAAGCTCCGCTTCGGAATGCGCAGCTTTGAGGTCAGATCCTTGGCCGCGCAGTTTTAATAACCAACTAACTAACTTAACTGTAACTTTTATAAGGCCTTCTTCGTCTCGAGTTAGATACATTGTCGATTAAGAAATTCATATTATTATATATTTCTAAAGATAATAACATTTACTGTGTTTAAACAACGCTGACTTAACTACTTGTACGCATAACAAATCAGTAAAATATATTTTAGGATATTTTACTGATTTTTCACCAACAAAATTAAATATAGCTTCGAAAAATTGACTGATAGAATGATTATACGACTGGCATTATTGTAACATTGTAATTATTACAACATGGCCTAATGCTTAGCCTCTGGGCAGGGTGAAAAGCCAGCCTTTTGTGTACGAACAGTGTCAAGAATTGATTAAGTAGCTTTATTTTACCATAATTTGGTTTTTTGAATACAATGTTCGCGTCACATTTTGTCCACCAAGTAAGACATGGAACACTAATGTGACGTAACTCTTCAATTTAGCAGCCTGGCACCCCACCAGAGAGCATAAAGCCAAGCTTTATTACTTTTAATTATATTGTAAGGCTTGAAACGAAGGAGCATGGTGTAACAGCAGCCAAACGGTCACGTTTGTGGGCACGCAGCCGCCCGCAGACTTTAACCCTCCACCGACGAAATAAAAATAACCCCTCTGTTCGGCTAGTTGTGGCTGGCAGATTGTGAAATAATGTCAATCTCATTCACATTAAAAAGGTTTTGTAGAGAGTGGAGACCATTCTAGTTTTGTGATTTTATTTACAGCGTGTTTTTGCTGACTTTTTGAAGGTTTTCTATTCCATGTACCTACCTATAGTTTTTCTCCTATGTAAAAAATAAACTAGTAACACACATTATTAACTTTTAAATCCTATGAGCAATGATAAACCAGGTTTCCATCCGGTACTAAAGTGTTCGTAGCGATACACTTGTTGAATTAAAATGACAACATTATGATTTTATGTAAGAATAGCCTAGAAAATACGCTCATTCTCATTCGATGAAAACTTCTTCAAGTTAAGGAAAGCATATTATTTACTTGATGCTGCTTTCCTCCATACTAACTAGTATTTTTTATTTATTAATGCAGTGCGTTTCCCGGTTCTTAGTAGGGCTCTTATTTTCACCGTAGGTACACTCAGTCTGCAGCTGACGAACTTTTTGTCAATTCATTAAAACCAATAATTTCGTGGAACCTTCACTCTGTAGCGGTAAACGAGTGGGAGAAACTCTCTTTGTGAATATTCATTTGCAATCCTGTTTCATGAATGCAAAAACAAGCGTATGTAATTATTATGTTACTGTGATAAACGTTTTTCGTTGAAGAGCATTTTTCCTTGTTCGAATTTTCTCTGACGTAAAATCTGTCTTGGAAAATATTTTAGTTGTTTATTTAGTTTCAGCCCTCTGAACTCAACAATTGAACTCTGTGCGGGATGAACGGAAACTCCTCACTCTTCTGAATGCAAAGGTCATAAAAGACAGTTGAATGTTTTATCTTGTCAGGACAAGCTCGGCTGCTCGTGGCCACGTGTGACATCCGATATTTCCTCGACTGCACTACTCGCCTTTACTTAGGTTAAATTCTGAGATGGTACATAAATCTTATTAGTTGACTTAAATATTGTATTATTATTATGGGTAAGGTGTAAGTGGAATAGTACAAACAATGAATGACTCGAATGTTAACCTTTAAGCAAAATCTCATTGGCTAAAGTATATTAATTTTGGAAAATCGGCATTCATATTTGACTAGATTATTTTTATTTTTAGGGTCTCCTCAGAGTTTAAGAATATCAAAACCATGAAAATTCTATATTGTGCTTTTGTCCGTAGCCATCTCGAATATGCTTCTCAAATTTGGAATCCAAATTACAATGTTTATATTAATCGCCTTGAAAGTATACAAAGGCGATTTTTAAGGTACACTCAATTTCGTTCAAATACTTACCTTCCTAACTATGCTAGTCGGTGTAAGAAATTTCATATTCTTCCTTTACACGAGCGAAGAAAAATTGCAGATCTCGCTTTCCTGTTTAGTATAATGAACGGGTCTATTGATGTCCCTGAGCTGGTGGCCAAGATTGGACTACGTGTACCGTCTGTGTTTCTTCGGAGACCTCATCTCCTTCATGTACCTGTTGTGAAAACTATATATAGGAAAAATACATATATTTTAAGAGCATGTCGAATGTTTAATAAGGTTTGCCAGGATGTTGAGCTTGATTTATTTACGAATAGTGTCCAGAAATTAAAAAAAATGTTAAGTAACTGTTTCTTTGAAGAGTAACATTACTGCATGATGTATTTATCTTTGTTTGTTCTCTTCAGTTGTTTCAACGTTTAACTCTCATGCTGTTTTAACGTTTTGTCGATTTTATACCTAAGTTTATATAAGTGGAAACTTGTAATTGGCTTTCTTCTACATATAGCTACTGACTACCCGAATGTATTAGCTGTAAGTTTTCCTAAAAATAATAAAATAAAAATAGATTATGAACTTTACTTGCACAAACCAGAGTTAATTATTAACCCGTATTTTGTATGAAATGTTTTTTATTAAAACTCGTGTTAGCAACTAACGTTAGCGTTAGCGGTTTGCGCAAGTTCGCCATAAAAAGACAAGTAATAGACGATTGACACAGATAAAATAGAACTGAACTGAAAACGGCCTTTATTAGGCCTAATTATACAAGTTTTATTTTCAAAAATAAAGTAACGATTGTAGTAGCACGTTCTGTGAGGTATTTCCTACAAAGCGTTGCAAGGAAAATAATTTAGAAATGTGATCGTACACGTGAGCGATAGTCTAGGTATTCTTTCTACAAAACGTGGCGAGATGTCCAGCAGTGTTCAAACTGTTTTTATAATTTTTCAATGTTGAATAAAATTGATTAAATAAATATTATAAGAAACTAGCTATACATCCCAGTTTCCAAGATCGGTGACTATTTCAGGTTAATGCTAGAAATAAACATTTGGTGGTTCATAAATTAATCTATAATGTAATAAATTTATGAAGATAGCGTCACGAAGAAGTTGGAGGGACAAATTAAAAAATAATGCTCAACATTACTCTTGGACCGTAACAGCTGGAAGTTATGGACCTCTCCATGACTTGCACTTGCCATGGGTTTGAGAACCATTGACATTCAGGGGTGGAATCCATTTGCGGGCGGGGGGCTAGCCGCGTGCTTGAAAACGAGGAACTATAAGAATTTCTGCTCGGACATGGAAGAAACCACAAGACATTTTTATGTAATTCTGAGCTTAGAATAAAACCGGCGTGGGCGTCCAGGTGAATGCGTAGGTATTGAACGGACAAACAGCAGGGTAAGAGGAATGGAAAAGGTAAATACATTAATACGAATCAGAGATATGTATAATCTGATTACGGGTATATTTTTAAAATTCGTGTCTGTGACACACCTACGCAAAATCATGCTTTTTTATCCCACAGGCTGAAGGGGCAGACTGAGGTATATTATATCGTACATGTTGCTAGTTAGTAGTAGTGGGCGAGCCAACATTCACTGAGAAAAACTCATCCCTTTGTCTGATTTCTGATTTCACTGGGGAAGTTAAGCTACCGCGCGTGTGACTATACTTTACAAGTCAGTTTATTTTATTCAATGTTTGTCTGGCTAAGGCTGGTTTTTACTTTGGAAGTGGCCAAACTAGCGTTTTAGGTTTAATAAATTAGGATACTTGAATACTTTCTTTTGTGTAATAGTTAACCGATTTTTCAATACTGAAATAATTTTTACCAGAGAAATAAAGATGGTGATTTGACAGCTTTTCTATAACAGCCTTGGGCATGGTTAGATTGAACACAGTATAAATTCCTTAAACAGTTAGTATTGAACTTTATACGCTCCTAGTTACGCTCACCAAGCTAGTATAAAAGCCCAAGTTCGCTATCGTACAATCTACAATAGGGATGATTCCTGGTTAAAATATATGATTCTATTATTATACGTGTCTAATATTTCTTGGAAATCTATCTGACGGACTAATTAGATTTTTTTAGTCATCTACCCTATTAGGTATTCCATTCGATTATAGTAAAAGTCATTAGACAATTGACATTTTAAGAGTTATTATAAAGGCAAACAAATACCTTCCTAAGAGAAATATAACGAACTCACTCTCTGATTTACATTAAGCAATGATAAAATAATACATAATTATAACCCCGTTGATCAATCTGCTTACAATGAGACGTCAGACAATACGAGTACTGCTTTGTCTCTCAACTACTTACCAGATGGGGATCTGGATTAGAGATTTGGAGGTAGCGGAACAGAGAGTAAAGTCCCGCAAACCTCCATTGAAAAGGGAGGATCCTCTGACCAGACGGTTGGTTTGTCTGGTGGGCAACTGCCCGACAGTTGATATTCGGGCATTGCATGTGTTCTAATCGCACGGTAAACTTTGATATCGCGATTTAGGATTTTGTAGTTAGTTCGCAGCTGTCGAGATAGATGGCGCTGCGAGTCTCATTTGTTGTGATGTTGATTCTGCTACGTTGATTTTTGTGGCGGCATGAATGCCGCTACAGAGATATAATTTCCATTCAGCGCTGAACTGAATACATACATTAAACCGACTTATAAAAAAGGAGGAGCATAACTCCGTCGCTTGCCAACCAATTTGAAGTCGGTTTTTTTTTTGTTAAAAAGTTTTTTTGTATCTGACAGTCATTTTGTTGCAAGGATTGTGTCTTTAATCAGTACTGATGGTAACTGGTAATAAATCTCTTGTCAACTTAGGCACAATCAGGATTATTCGTAAAAAAAGTAACCATAATTATGATTGGGTGTCGCTCTTTTAGTATTAGTATACAACACACACAGTACATTAGTTTAGTACATTTGCTCTATTCATACGCATAAATAGGAACCCCGCGCAGCGGGGCTCCATCAATTTCCCATGATCAAGATCGTAATTAAAGCCGAATGTACATTCGATAAAATTGGTGATCATTAGATCTGTGGCATTTCCAAATGCCACATCTTATTCGAGACGGCGCGACTTGGCCGTAAGTACGCAGGACGACAACACTACACAAACAGCAAGAACAACAACATTATAACTTTCAATCATTAGTTTACGTGTATGATATGTCAACTGAAGCTTATATGAATTGAAATTATACCTCTTGGATGTATAACATAAGTTGTTTGGAGGTAGCGGAACAGAGAGTAAAGTCCCACATACCTCCACTGGAAAGAGAGGATCCTCCGACCAGACGGTTGTTTGTGTCTGGTGGGCAACTGCCCAAGAGTTGATATTCGGGCTTTGCATGTGTTCTAATCGCACGGTAAACTTTGATATCGCGATTTAGGATTTTGTAGTTAGTTCGCAGCTGTCGAGATAGATGGCGCTGCGAGTCTCATTTGTTGTGATGTTGATTCTGCTACGTTGATTTTTGTGGCGGCATGAATGCCGCTACATCACTCCCCTCCGGAGACCGGAGGTCGATAGTGGATGAGTCGTCCATACATCTTGATGATGCTTGCCAGGCCAGTGGAAGGTTGGTTCCAGTGAGTCGGAACTGGAAGTCGCAGAGTTCTCGGTGAGTCGGAACTGTCTTCGTCGCAGAGTTCACGGTGAGTCGGAACTGTCTGCGGTGCCCCGATGCTGCTGCTAGCGTGACTGCTGGCGTCGACCAGGAGAGGTTCTTCAAGGCTCTTCATGTGACTGGCCGAAGGTGCAGTGTGCTTGCCAAGGTGGGTCGGAGCTGTGCGACGTGCTGACGTGACTGCTGGCGTCGACCAGGAAAGGTTTTTCAAGGCTCTTCATGTGACTGGCCGAAGGTGCAGTGTGCTTCCCAAGGTGGGTCGGAGCTGTGCGACGTGCTGACGTGACTGCTGGCGTCGACCAGGAGAGGTTTTTTCAAGGCTCTTCATGTGACTGGCCGAAAGTGCAGTGTGCTTGCCAAGGTCGCTGCTGAGGTTGATGATAGAGGCTGAGTATGCTGACCAGGAATGCGCGTCCGCAGCATGCTGGTGGTCAGATTACCCGTAGAAGCCGTGGGTACTGGCTGGCTGTATGACTCGCTGCTCGAGAGCTTGAGGTCAAGATGAGGAGAAGTGATGATGATGATGACGTCATGATGAGGTAGCTGCACGAAGGCTGCGCTGTCGTTCAATGTCGAGGGTCACCAGTTTGGAGGTAGCGGAACAGAGAGTAAAGTCCCGCAAACCTCCGTTGAAAAGGGAGGATCCTCCGACCAGACGGATGTAGTGTCTGGTGGGTAACTGCCCGAGAGTTGATATTCGGGCTTTGCATGTGTTCTAATCGCATGGTAAACTTTGATATCGCGATTTAGGATTTTGTCAGTTAGTTCGCAGCTGTCGAGATAGATGGCGCTGCGAGTCTCATTTGTCGTGATTTTGATTCTGCTACGTTGATTTTTGTGGCGGCATGAATGCCGCTACAGTTGTTATAACAATAGGTGATTATAACAAAGGAAATTATATCGTTCGTTGTAATATTAAAAATAGTTATATCAAACATTACACACCCATATGATTTGTTATATACAGCTAAGGTGATTCTAAATTCTGCCTGTAGTTTTCACTTTTTTGAACAGCGACAGTCACTTGTGACTGTCGCTGTCAGGGACCATAATGATGCATTGAACTTCATGTTTTTATAAAATGTTGTAAGTCCCGTCAATTATGCAAAAAATAAGGAATGAGAGGCAATAAGCTGAAAGCTCAAAGTATTTATTTCAATTGAACCACCACCAGGCACTTTTGAATTGTCAAGGTCGGTCAGTCAAAGAGGTGAAGATAGAGATCTACGCTTTGGAACGTGCAAATAACGTTCCAAAGCGATCTCTCTGGAAAAGATCGTGCAAGAAACTCCATGGACAGCCTTTTAAATCAATAAATTGTTACAAAGTTGTGGTTACATTGTTCTTGTGGAAATTATTCATATAGGTGAGAACGATGTAGAAAGACGTCACGACAAAAACGTCCGGAGTAAAAAAGGAACACTTCAAAGTATATTTTAGAACCTCGCCAAATTCCGCATTCGGCTTTCTCATAGTAGTTAATCCACAATCTAAAAGCACACAAATTAAACAAGGTTGCTACGCCGTTTTCGTAGCTAGTAGTACGCCGACGCTTACTACGCCGTAGCTGTCCGTAGCCGTAAATATTGATCGTTTATTCATGATGGATATCTTGGAAGTAATAAATAAAGTATCTCGTCTTTGTTTTTGTACGTGTAACTTATATTAATTACAAGCTCGTGTAGGTCACCACAGATATTAGTTTTACTTACTACGGAATTCAGAATGAATCAACTTACTTTAAGGTTGTTGGTAAAGTTCGGAACTGCGTAGCAAGGATTCCATTCAGTGTGATAATATTGAATGAAAACAGTATCTTTTTCCGGAAGGAGGTGATCTGATAGAGAAGTAGGCTGGTCGTCAAAGCTCATATAATCGGCAAGCTGAATTGTGCTAGGGGTTTTAGAACAGAATCAAATTACCGTTGGGTGACTACGAACTGGAAAGGTGGACTAGGTTGGACTGTAGACAACCCTATATTATATTGAAGTCTGTGCTGTACACTATCTTCGCGTTGGGTTATTAGCAAGTTTGCTAAATTCCTGTTCGTGGTGAGGTCCATGTCCAGCGGTAGACTTCTTTGGCTGACGATAATGATGCTATATACTTTATAAGTTTCTAAGAAATATTGTAATGACGAGAAGCGAAATTTGTACGTAGGACATGCTATCCGGATATCCCAATCATCCGTCAAATTTATATTCCGGATGTCGTGTATACTACTATCCGGATAATTCGAATAATCCGAATACTTAGTAAAATATTTGAATAAATGGATAATTTTCTTAAATTGTAATGAACAAAGAACTTGAATATCACTTTGTTGGACATTTTCTTTTATTTTATACGTTACTTAACCGGTCAAGCTCCGGCGTCACACCGCGCACCGGTGTGACGGCAGATTTTCGCGTTTTAAAACTCTATTATTGCTAAAATGCAAGATATATGATTTTGAATTTTGACATGTCGGGTGGGGGGTTCCCGGCGTTTTCGTCGTTATATTGTTTTCGTTCTATCGTTTTATAGTTAATACATAAAAGCAACAAACTGTTTGTGTTTATAGGACTAACATTAGTTTAAAAAAATATAAAAATTAAAATAGATCAAGTCCGAGTAGGTGTCGTGCACCAAGGATTCCCAATGTCTCTTATTTCTATACTCGCAAAATCATTAGGGTACATACTTGTCTGTGCCTTAAAATCATGAAATTACGCTTGAACATTTTTCGGAATAGTATGGAACGTTCTGTATTCCAGTCTCACTTGTACTCGAAAGATTTTTTATCTTGGCTATTAATATGTAATCCAAAATAATTAAATTATGCAATTTTTTACCTAATCAAAATAAAAATAATAGATCTTTCGGTTTTAAAAATATAAACTGTCCACAAACGTAACTAAACTATCTAAACTTTATCTATATACAAACTAGACTAAAAATTACCAAATTATGTACAAACGTGTATAAAACAAAAATCTAAACTTAGTTAACACTCGCAAAAAAGAGTTTAATTCAGAATTTATTAAATATTAAATAAATGTTGGTTGTCATTTAGTTTCTTACATCTCATAAATAAGTCAAATCTAAATGACTGGTTAGTAATAGAAAGAAAGAAAGAAAGAAAAAGACTTTATTTGCGCCAAGCATGACGCATACCAAAAATAAACAAAATTACAATTGCTATGTAAGTTAGGAAGATATGCGTCACATTCGCGCAAAACGGCCATACAAAGCCAAAATACACCAATAATATAATAATAATAATAATAATCACTGACAGGACTATTATTGCAAATAAGCCTGATATAGTGGTGGTGGACCGAATCGAGAGGCGTGCAATGATTGTAGATATCACTGTTCCGCATGACGAGAACCTCGTGAAAGCCGAGAAAGATAAACAAATCAAATATCTTGACTTGGGTCGCGAGGTTGTCGACATGTGGGATGTGAATTCGGCAATCATTGTACCGATAGTCGTGTCAGCCAACGGCTTAATAGCCACGAGCCTCGACCAACATCTTAGGAGGCTCTCGTTAGGCAGCTGGATCAAGGGCTTGATTCAGAGAGCAGTACTTCTGGACACGGCTCGCATCGTTAGGAGGTTCCTCTCTCTGGAGCCCTGACCGCCGGTAGCTTGGACCCTGTTCCCGATACCGGTGGGCAACTATTTTTTACATTTTTAAATAATTTGATATCTTTGTATTTTAATATTTAAAAATGTATTTTATATGTATGTACCTTAAATAAAGAAAATAATAATAATATCTTGGGACAACCAACACACCGCCATCTGATCCCAAACTAGGCAGAGCCTGTACTATGGCAACCAGACAACTGATAAACATACTTATATATTTCTAAATACATACATATTATAGATATTACACACCCAGATACAGAACAAATAATCGTACTTATCGCACAAAGATTTGTCCTGTGTGGGAATCGAACCCACGACCTCCGTCCTAGCAGTCAGGGTCACATATAAACATTGTTTAGTTATCAGAGCGCCAATTCTACTTATTTCTAAACAACGTTCGCATTTGCATGTCAGTTGCAATCTGTCAAAAATGTATCCAATTAAGGTTTTTTTGACAGATTTGATACTCAACATTTGCAGTCTGAAATAAAGGTTCTTGAAGCTTCACTGAGCTCACTTTACAATAAATATGTAAAATCACAGAACCAAATAAAAGAACACATTCTTGCAGCCAACGAGTTAGTCATGTGTCAGTGTACTTGCCAAGCAGTATCAAACCTTGGTGTGGTCCAGCCTGTAGCAACGGAGGTCCCGTCCCGGGCAGAGATCTTGTCTTAAGACTGTGTCATTGAACAAAATAAAATTGTTTTTGATCAGGAATTATCTCAAATTGAACAGCCTGAGATTGATGATTTTTCATCTGTGAATAGTGGTAATCATTCTGTTATGTTCTCCTCGGACAATACGGGAAGAGGTTTGGGTACATTAATCAGTAACAATCTGAGTTATTCTACACAAAATTATTGTATGCCTGGTTCATCTTACAAGCATATTATGGCATCAATAATAAATAATAATTATAGTTCTAAAACCAACATAACTGTATTTATAGGTAATAGTTTAAATGTAAAAAAAAACAGATGTCACAGACAATCTAACTGAGATGTTAAAGGTTAATTGTAAAAAAATAATATTGTGTGCTTTTCCATATTTTAATAAGTTATCAATTAAACAAAATAATTATATTCATATGTTAAATAAACATATGCATTTCTTAGTTTCTCATTATAGTGTCAAGTTTATGTTTTTTGACACAAATATTATTGTGGAACATTTAAAATCGACTAGGAATACTGTGTATTTACCAATTAGTTTTAGACATAAAATAGCAAGGCTATTAGCTTATTATATTAACTTAGACATAAGTAATATGTCGAAGTCTTCTGTAATTAAATCCACAATGTTTAGTAATAATACTAAGAATCAGGAGGTGAGCCTAAATAACTGTAGCACTATTGCTATAAATTCTTTTACAAATTGTACGAAGGAGGTTCCATGTATTACTATGGAAGACTCATTTGTTAACGTGGGGACTACAAGTAGTTGCAACTCACTGCCAAGTGATGATATTGAAGTCTTGGGGCAAACTCCGGATAATTATTTAAACTAGTTCATAAGACAACAGAGGATACCAGTAACAGAATAGTTATGCCTTCCAACAACAAAAGTATCTTCTTGCTCTCCAGTAACTATATGTCAAAAAGGGGGTCAGCAGCATGCCTAGAAATTATTTCATCAAAATATTCAAGGTGTCTCTTCCAAAATATTAGAAATTGAAGTGTTTTTAGAAAAAACAATGATTGACATTGTATGTTTTAGTGAACATTGGGTGAAGGATTACCAGATGCTAATTAGTTATGAAAATTATAGTGTGGGCAGTTGTTTTAACCGCAAATCTATGTTGCGTGGTGGTTCCCTCATCTTAGTAAAAAAGTGCTTAAAATTTAAGCAACGTAATGACATTGTCAGCTTGTCAGTGGAACATTGCATTGAACTGTCCTGTGTTGAGCTGGATAAGCATGTTATAGTGTGCGTGTACAGACCCCCAAACCCTCAAAACTTTACTTTATTTGAATCAACAATGGAAAATATCCTTGCGAAACTTGCAGCAGGTAATAAATCCGCGATTATTTGTGGAGATTTTAATATTAATATTTTAGAAATTAATTCAAATAGCAGTAGATTTTTAAGCCTTTTTAAATCGTTCAATTTGTCTAATGTTTTTACGGAACCTACTAGGATAACACCTACTTCTTCAACCTGTATTGATAATGTATTCTGCGATTGTGATTATTTAGATAAAGCCGTAGTTAATTACCTTCCATCGGATCATAGCGGACAATTGGTAACATTTAAGTTTAAAGCAGCCTTGCAAAAAATTCCAATACAATATAGGCCAATAACAACAGGCAAACTAGCTAGATTCAATGGTTCCTTACAAAATAAGTTAAATCTTTTGGGCCATAATATTGAGGATGCGAATAAATTTTATGATAATTTCTTTTCTGTAGTTCTAAAAGAATTCAACACAACTTTTGAAAAGAAGTCTAAAAATACTTTCCCTTAGTATATATTTAGTGACTGGGCGACTAATAAAGGTATTAGGATAAGTAGGGAAAGACTATATGGCCTTAAGCCTTTCATTAACATGGAATCCTTCTATAAATATGTAAACAAATATTCTAAAGTTTTCAGAAATACCCGCAAATTAGCAAAAGCTCTGTATATTAGCAACAAGATCAAATCGGCAGTTAACAAAATAAAGACAGTTTGGAAAGTTACTAATAATGAAACATGTAAGAATAAAGTACGAAACACTGATTTTTTACTGGAGACTGCATATGGTGCCATAAGCTCTTATCTAGAAGTAGCTCAAGAATTTGTAAATTTTTCTCCAAAATACCATCAAAAACTACTGAACCTTTAAATTCTTCACCAGAGGTCTCATTTAGTTTATTAAGAGCAAACGTTCCAGGTTGCACGGTTGAATTCCAATTCCAACATATCAACCCTATGACAGTTATAAAAGCTTTCCGGCAAATTAAAATCAAATTGACCGAAGACATATGGGGAATGTCTATCAAAGTGTGCACGTCCATAATTGAGGCCATAGCACCATACTTGGCTTTAATATTTAATTTATGTGTGGACCAAGGAGTTTTTCCGGATATAATGAAATACAGTAAGGTTATACCACTTTTTAAGTCCGGCGACAGCACAGACTCCAATAATTATAGACCCGTATCCGTATTGCCGGTTTTCAGCAAAGTGTTTGAAAAAGTAATGCTCAATCAAATGCTCATTCATTTTAACATCAACAGTATGGTTTTACCAAAGGTCGTTGTACGACTGATGCTGGTGTCACGTTATTAAAACACATATATACTGCGTGGGAAGAGGCGCAAGATGCCATAGGAATCTTTTGTGACCTCTCCAAGGCATTTGACTGTGTAAATCACGAAACCTTGCTTCTAAAACTAGAACATTACGGTCTAGGTAAACTTGCACTCAGCTTAGTGAAGTCTTATTTAAATGACAGACAGCAGCAAGTTCAAATAAACGGTGTTAATTCAAGGGGTTTAAAAGTCAAAATGGGGGTACCACAAGGCTCAACATTGGGTCCTTTCCTCTTTTTAGTATATATTAATGATCTACTCCATCTTTTAAAAAATCAACCACAAATGGAATTATTTGCTGATGATACGTCCTTAATTTTTAAGATAGATAGACGTTCTACAAATCTTGACGATGTATTTATTTATTTATTTATTTATTATACACTTTATTGTATACCAAAAGTAAAACAAAAAGGAACCTAAAGTAAACCTGAAGGGATGTAAATAAAGCCCTACAGCAGGTCCAAAATTGGTTCACTGCTAATAATTTAGTATTAAATGGGAAAAAGCCTAAGTGTATTAGATTTGCTTTACCGAATGTCAAAAGTAATAATTGCGATATTGTATTGAACAAAGAGAAACTTGAATTCGTCGAAAACGCGGTTTTCCTGAGGATCACGCTTGACTCAAGGCTACAATGGGGTCCTCATTTAACATCTCTTGCGGGACAGCTAAGTTCAGCAGCATATGCTGTCAGAAAAATCCGTCAATTTACTGATATAGATACCGCGAGGCTGGTCTATTTTAGTTACTTTCATAGTATCATGTCTTACGGTATCTTATTATGGGGACGTGCTGCAGACATCGAATCTATATTTATTCTGCAGAAAAGAGCCATCAGAGCCATATATAATCTGGGTCGGCGCGATTCCCTGTTTAAAGATATTAACATCATGACGGTACCTTGTCAATACATATACGAAAATATAATGTATGTTCGGAAAAATCTCCCTCTTTTTAGTAAGATTAGTGACAGGCATAATTTTAATACTAGAAATAAGAACAAATTAGAACAACCCGGATTCAGATTGGCTTAAAGTACACACTTCTTTTATGGGGTACTGTGTTAAATTTTATAATAAAATACCATTTGTTGGAGTTCGTTTCCGGTTGTCAAAACGTTAACATCACGGTATTGCTGCTCCGAAACAAAACTCAATAAAAAAAAATAATAATAAGCCACTCGCATCCAATAACATCGCGTCCAAACGTAGAACCAAGTGAAACTGTGTAAACCAAGTCATTATTGTCGTGCATCTGTTGGGATTCTCAAAAGTACGAGACGCAGAAAACCGGTGAATATTGACCTACCCGCCACTGCTCAACATTGAGGCCAAGGTGCCATTTGCGTAACAGAGCAGCAACACTCAGCAGTGCAGTGCAGCAACACTCAGTGGTGCAGTGCAGCGACACTCAGCACTTCAGCAGTGCGGTGCAGCAATACTCAGGAGTGCAGTGCAGCAACACACAGCGGTGCAGTGCAGCAGAACTCAGCAGTGCAGTGCAGCAATACTCGCTAGTGTTTGGCCCCTTCGTCCGTGTCCCTTGCCGAGAGTGGACGTGCTGGATAAAGATAGTGGTCATTATTGCTGTCCTGCTTGAGCACAAGCGACCGCACTGACCGTGATCTCGTGACGTACGAGCAGCACCTTTTGTCACGAAGAGCGTCGGTCCGCGCTACGTGATGTCCCGCGTGCAGAGGTCCCCACCGGCGATGCCCACGAATAACAGCAAGTTAGTGCAAGTGTCCTCGGATTCGGACATACCGCAATCAGTTTCTAGCAGCCCATTTGAAAATGTAAATACTTCTACACGTCATAAACGCCCTCGAGGAGAGTTATCACCTACCAATGACCTGGTTGACTTCAAGCACGAGATTCTCCAAATGCTTACGAAGTGGAAAAATGATCAGGAAGCTCATCTCAAGAAATTTCTGGATGATCAGAGCACATCTATGATGAAGCTTGTATCCGAAATAGCGGAATTAAAATCTCAAAATAACGCTATCCAGAAATGTAATATGGAGATTGAGAAGACTGTCGGTTTTATCAACTTACAATACGACGACATGATGAAACAAATTGAGACCTTACAAAGTGAAAAACAAGCTTATAGACACAGTATTGAAACGTTAGAAATTAAACTACAAGATCTTCAGTTGTCAACGCGTTCATCCACCGTCGAAATTCGTAATGTTCCGTTGTTGAAAGAAAAAGAGTCTATGGCGGAACTTGCCGTCATCGTTAGTAAAGTTGGAGCAGCATTAAATGTACCTATTGACACCAAGCAAATACGGGATATATACAGGCTCCCTGGAAAAAAGGGTTCAACTAGGCCGATCGTAACTGAATTTACCAGTGTCCAGACAAAAAGTCAAATGCTCTCTGCAGTTCGAGATTTTAATAAGAAACTTAATAAGGAAGATCGACTGAATACACGTAACATAGGTATTGATGGGAACCGAAGCCCAATATATGTTGCAGAGTATCTCCCCCCGAGTTCTAGGAAGCTGTTCTTCGCCGCAAGGCAATTCGCTAAGCTGAAAGAATATAAGTTTTGCTGGACCAATAACGAGAATGTATTCTTACGGAAAACTGAAGGCGATAAACAGATTCTCATTAAATCGGAGCAGACACTGCGTGATTTGGAGGTGCGACAATGACTCTTTAGAATCATAAGAATTATTATTTCATTTTATTTTTTTGGTGTATTTTTTAGTTTAAGTTCAGCATCTTACACTCACTACTACATAAACACACGTAAGTTTTTCCTTTTCTTCACACAAGAGCGCCATGTATCTTATACGCTTTTGGTTAATATTTATTATCTGTTCTGCTCATGCCAGTTTCTTTCTCATCTTATGGCTTCATTCTCATTTAGTTGCCTAATGTTCAATTTTTCATTGCCGCTGCTTTTTATGTGTCTCATTTTTGGTTGCTTTATACATTTTATAATAAATGGCTAACCCAAATAATAATATAGATCACGAATTAGACTCACTCAGTGTTTCTAAGTCGTATAAATGTATACCCGAAATGTGCTCGCGGTATATCACAGATCCAAATAAGGGACTGAAAATACTACATCTTAACATTCGGAGCATTAATAAAAACTTTGACGAAATATCCGTGTTAATGAAACTCTTGGGCTTTCTTTGTGATGTCATTGTCCTATCTGAATGTTGGTTAAGCAAAATATCTCACTTACCTGCTCTAGACGGTTATACTTCCTACTATACTAAAAACACTTTTAATCAAAACGACGGATGCGCTATTTATATTAAATCTTTTATAAAGCACGATGTAAAAGAACCCGTTTTTGCTGATGCCAACTGCCTTATCTGTAGTATTGAGACCATCTCAATAATTGCTGTATATCGTTCTCCCTCTTATAGAAACATCAACAATTTTGTCGATAGTCTAGACAAAGTGCTCACGCTTCCCACACAGTCTGTTGTCCTGATCGGTGATTTTAATATCGACATCAGTGACAGCAAAAGTGATACTAACTCTGACGAGTATCTATCCTGTGCTGCTGCGCACGGACTTCTCCCTGCACATCTGTATCCCACGCGTGCTTCTAGTTGTCTGGATCATATCCTCTTAAAAAATAACTTTTCCGCAACAACATTTGTCATTGAGTCGTCTATTACCGACCACGAACCTCTTCTACTATTTCTGCAAACCAACAATAAGTATCGTAACTTGCCTCGCACAAAATGTAAAATAAATCGAAATTCAGTAGTAGAGGCTATTAATGGAAATGACTGGACTCCTATCCTAAAAATGACAGATGCAAATGTGGCTGCGGAGGAGTTAATACGTGGTCTCTCTACCATCATAAAGGACAATACATATGAACTTCAAGTCCCCAGGAAGCAAAGGACTCTTAAGCCCTGGATTACACCTGGTTTACTACGGTGTATCCGACACCGCGACCGTATGCACAAAAAATTAAAAAGTTGTAGCAGTAATGAAATTCTGCGAATTACATATACTCGTTATCGCAACTACTGCAACTCCTTGTTAAGGAAACTTAAACGCGCGTATGAGAAAGAAGAATTCTCCAAAGCTAAAAACAACATGAAGGCAACTTGGGATGTGGTTAAAAAAGTGGCCGATATTAATTCATGCATTCCTCTCCCCGTGGAACTGTTAAACCTTTCCGTATCTCCACGGTCTTCACTAAACCTAGTTAATGGATATTTTGCTGGTATCGGTAAAAGTCTTGCATCCAAAATAAGACCTATATCCTCCACATCTAGTGAAACAGTGTCCAAGACTGGTGGTTCTATGGTTCTCCTAGAAACCACAGAAATGGATGTGGAAGGCATTATAATGAGCCTCAAACCCGATTCCGCTACTGGGTGGGATGGCATCCCTATCAACATAATTAAAGATACCAGCAACGTTTTGGTTCCCATCATTACACATGTCTGCAATCTTGCCATTTCATCTGGCGTATTCCCGATAGTCTTTAAAAAGGCCCTAGTTAGCCCAATTCATAAAGCTGGTAGCAAGGACGAGGTTAACAATTACAGACCTATCTCGGTCCTTTCCTCAATGTCAAAGATCCTAGAACGAGTCTTAAACAAGAGCCTGGTCTCCTTCCTTAATGCCAATAATATTATAGCTCCCAACCAATTCGGTTTCCGCAAAGGAATGAGTACCGAAGATGCTATTATGGCAGTCTGACCACGCTGTAAGGACTCTTGACAATAAGCAAAAATGCTTAGGTATCTTTATCGACTTATCTAAGGCCTTTGATACCGTTTCCGCGCCAGAATTACTGAATAAAATGGAATGCATTGGAATTCGGGGTGTGGTATTGGAAATCTTTAGGGACTACTTGCGGAATCGTACTCAAATGGTCAGGATTGGTCAAAATGTTAGTGATGAGCTTCCGATCGAATACGGTGTACCACAAGGTAGCATTTTGGGCCCTACCCTCTTCCTGATATACATCAATGAGTTGTGCAAGTTGCTGATCCAAAACTGTAAAATTATTTCATACGCCGATGATACTTCCCTCTTGGTTGATGGAAGAGACTGGGCCCAATGCTATCGTAACGCCGAAATGGCACTAGCATGTGTAATGGAATGGTTGTGTAATAACTTTTTAACAGTGAACGTAAGTAAAACGCTATGCATGCCTTTCGCCATCCGATCAAATTTAAGTCCACCAACATCTCTATCTCTTAAAATGCACAAATGTTCGTCTTCTAACTCCTGTGACTGCCCTGCAATCACCAAGACATCTACTGTTAAGTATCTAGGTGTACATATCGATCAACATCTGAATTGGCATAAACACCTTCATTCACTGGTGAGTAGAACTCGCAAACTCACATACATCTTCAAAAAATTACGCAATTCTGCGGATATGGACACCCTTAAAGTCGTATATTACGCATTATGTCAATCCATTTTAGTATACTGTATTCCAGCCTGGGGCGGAGCCAGTGAAAACCATTTTGTACGACTAGAACGAGCTCAGAGAGCCGTACTGAAAGTCCTACTCTCTCGGCCGTTGAGATACTCTACAGCACAGTTATATGCAGAGTCTAAAGTATTGTCAGTCAGGCAGCTGTATATTCTCAAGTCAATGCTCCGTAAGCATTCAGCTCGTCCGTTATTAGAGCCAAAGGGTAGGGTTAAACACACAGTATTTCCGTTAGAGTCGTATAAAACTTCCTTCGCTAAAAGGCATTATTACATTAACAGTACGAAACTTTACAACCAGATAAATAAATTACTTAAAATTTTCCCTAAAACTAAATACCAGTGTAAATCTGAGTTACAAGAATATCTTCAAAAACTTACCTACCGCATGACGGAGGATCTTCTGATTGGAAACTATTCCAACCTCAACAGCTTTTATAGGAAAAATACATCCAAAAATTGTACTAAAAACATACCCACATACAATATCTCGCTCACACCCACTTTACAAACAAATACTCACACACATACATTTACTCACAAATTATCTCACTCACTCAATATCATACACATAAACTTTACCAATAAGTAAATCAAAATCAGTTTTATTTTTCTATTTTGATTAGTTATTTCTTTTTACATTTCCCTATGAACCAGCCTAAATTGCATTGTATATTTTATTTGCCCTTTTACTTTGTATAACATTGTGTCTTATGTAGGTATAATTAATAAGGCTTATTATATCCGTGCATAATATTGAAGGTACACTGACTTCTAAGATACAGGTTATTACCTAGTTTAGAAATCAGGGTCTTTTTACTATAATCACTTAGCTTAAGCCATTGTTTCTTGTTCAATGTAATGTTTTTGTGCATTTCTGGGAGAAATAAAGATTATTGTTATTATTATTATTATTATTTCATATTCTCGGACTGAATGAGAGAAAATTTAAAACATGCATTAAACGCACACTATGTAGACAGGCATATCATAAACTAGAAGATTATATCCTTGATAAAAATGCTTGGCTAAATGCCGGTCCTGCTCCACAGCCTCAGCCGCTTGGTTCCACTAGTTAGGATTTTATATATGGAGGAGATGCTCACCCTTTTTTATTTTACTTTTTACGTTTAATAATAATAATATTCCACATTTCTATAATGTTTAGAATACACTTTTATTTTTCTGTTCTTTCCAGTTGATATTGATAGTTTTATATAAAGTAGAAGCATTTTTTATTTTGGAATCCTGTAAATGTGAGGACCATGGAGCCTTTTATGTTAATAGATGGTTTCCTTGTTTGACATGAATGAGCAGGGGCAGTTGAGGGTTTGTCATGCTCACTCGAATGTATCGCTGATGGCGGCGCGTGTATCGGATCATTCGGTTCCCTCCAAAATGGTTGAGCTGAATGGTGCTGATGCACGCGTCATGTTCGTGAACGGGCGCCATCAGTGGAGACTGGTCATCTCTTAGCTGTTGCTGGCTTATTTCAATAGTTTATTTGATACTTAGAATTCTTTTATTTTCTCTTTCTTTACGTTGTTCTCACATATAGAAGCAACAAAGGTAATGTAACCAGGATTATTGTAAATCATAAAATGGTTTAAAAGAGTGTCCGTGGAGTTTCTTGCACGTTCTTCTCCATAGAGATCTACGCTTTGGAACGTGCAAATAGCTTCATGTTTTTGACTGCTTTGACTTTGACTTTGACTTTGACTTTGATTGCAACTAACATGCAAATGCGAACGTTGTTTAGAAATAAGTAGAATTGGCTCTAAGATAAGATTATATTAATATTGCATAATTATCGTTTGATTTACTTTTTGGTGCTGGCTCCAGTGGATCGGAGCGGTGCGACGTTGTGGCGTGACTGCTGGCGTCGGAGAGGTTCTTCAAGGTTCTTCATGTGACTAGCCGAAGGTGTGAAGGTGGGCAGTGTGCTTGCCGAGGTTGCTGATGAGGTTGAGGTTGATGATAAAGGCTGAGGATGCTGACCAGGAATGTGCGTCGTACTGGCTGGCTGGATGACTCGCTGCGAGAGCTTGAGGTCACGATGAGGAAGAAATGATTATGACGTCATGATGAAGTGGCTGCACGAAGGCTGCTCTGACGTTCGTTGTCCAGGGTCACCAGTATACAGGTTTGCGGAACAGGGTGTAAAGTCCCGGAAACCTCCATTGAAAAGGTTGGATCCTCCAACCGGACGGTTGTTGTGTCCGGTGGGCAACTGCCCCTTGGTTGATATTGTCAATTTATGAAAACATCGTGTACGTTAGAAAGAATCTTCGTCTTTTTAATAAACGTGACAACAGGTATTACTGTGTCATTACTCATTAGAAATAAGAACCAATTAGTTCAACCAGGTTTAAGACTTGCTAAAGTAGCCATATCTTTTAAAATGTTACAATACTATACCTCCTCAGCGTAGTTCCCCAGATATTAGAACTAAAGGAAACAAAATTTAAATCTTGTATTGAGCGCACACTATGCAGGCAAGCATATTATAAGTCAGTAGATTACATTGAAGATAAAAATGCTGGTCCTGCTTAACAGCAGCCTCAAAAATATATTTTATTTGCAGTTGTTGGACCCGCTGAAATAAAGAAATAAAGAAATAAAGAAATAAAGAAATAAAGAAATAAAGAAATAAAGAAATAAAGAAATAAAGAAATAAAGAAATAAAGAAATAAAGAAATAAAGAAATAAAGAAATAAAGAAATAAAGAAATAAAGAAATAAAGAAATAAAGAAATAAAGAAATAAAGAAATAAAGAAATAAAGAAATAAAGAAATAAAGAAATAAAGAAATAAAGAAATAAAGAAATAAAGAAATAAAGAAATAAAGAAATAAAGAAATAAAGAAATAAAGAAATAAAGAAATAAAGAAATAAAGAAATAAAGAAATAAAGAAATAAAGAAATAAAGAAATAAAGAAATAAAGAAATAAAGAAATAAAGAAATAAAGAAATAAAGAAATAAAGAAATAAAGAAATAAAGAAATAAAGAAATAAAGAAATAAAGAAATAAAGAAATAAAGAAATAAAGAAATAAAGAAATAAAGAAATAAAGAAATAAAGAAATAAAGAAATAAAGAAATAAAGAAATAAAGAAATAAAGAAATAAAGAAATAAAGAAATAAAGAAATAAAGAAATAAAGAAATAAAGAAATAAAGAAATAAAGAAATAAAGAAATAAAGAAATAAAGAAATAAAGAAATAAAGAAATAAAGAAATAAAGAAATAAAGAAATAAAGAAATAAAGAAATAAAGAAATAAAGAAATAAAGAAATAAAGAAATAAAGAAATAAAGAAATAAAGAAATAAAGAAATAAAGAAATAAAGAAATAAAGAAATAAAGAAATAAAGAAATAAAGAAATAAAGAAATAAAGAAATAAAGAAATAAAGAAATAAAGAAGAAATACATACATAAATACATAAATTAATTAATCCTACTAATATTATAAAGGTGAAAGTTTGTATGTTTGTATGTTTGTATGTTTGTGTAACAATCAGGCAAAAACGGCTTAAGGGATTTGGATGAAATTTGGCACACATGTAGTTCATATCCTGGAATAAAAAATAGGCTACTTTTATCCCGGTAAGTGGCATGGATTAATGGAGACTGAGGAGGAAGTGGAAACTCAGAGCCGCTGCTGCCTTAGTACTTCAGATTCACAAGTACCAGGAGACCAAAAACATCAAGTATCAGGAGACTAGAAACATGTCATAGTATTTTTGGACTAGTATAATTATGTAGGTAGGGTAGGTGTAGGGTATGTGTAGGGAAGGTGTAGGGTAGGTGTAAGGTAGGTGTAAGGTGGGTGTTTCCTGAGTAAAAAATTTACAATACATATCAGGTAACCTTGCTATTTCCGATATTCACGCGGGCGAAGCCGCAGCTGGTAGAAGCTAGTTTATAAATAGATGTCGTAACTAAAATTAAAATAATTGAATGTCCTAACTTAAATTAAATTGATATTACATTTTATAATATACTGAATTAGATTTAAATAATCAATTAAATTACATTGTTAACATTATCATTCAATTACAAGATGGAATATGTTAAATTTACAGAATATTTGATTGACAGTTGACAATAACATAAAAAAAGGTTTGGCATCAAGCAGGAGATCGTTCGTCTGGAGGAGGCAAAATGGGACCGTTACTGGCACTCCATTTCAGCCCCCTCCCGAGCAGTGGCAGCGGCGGCGACGGTGGCGGCGGCTGCGGTGGAAGCGACGGTGGCGGCGGCGGTGGAGGAGGGTTTCCTCTTGGCCCCGGCCCTGGCGGGTGGAATGCAGGCTTTGCCCCTAGTCCAGTGATCGGCCGGCTTGCCAGCTGCCGCACATGCGAAGCAGTGCGGCGCGGCGTTGCACGAGCCGGCCCTGTGACCGGGCTGACGACAGCGGAAGCAATGGTCACTGCGGTCCACCTCCGAGGTGTAAAGTGTTCCGACGTGTTTGCCAACTTGGCAACGGGAGCACCTCAGAGGTCTGGGCCCCAGCAGTTTTACCTGCGCGGAAATCCAGCCCACCAAGAGCCTTCGGCCCTTCAACATTTTCTTGGCCTCCGACACGGGGCAGCTCACCACTACGGTTCGCATGCCCGTGTTGTCAGGACGGGTGGTGCCCGCCTTCACCACCTCTGCAGAGCACCCCCCCGTCCTGACGACGGCGGCCAACACCTCCTCCTCCGTGACGGAGTCGTCCAGGCCCAAAATGCGCATGTCTATGAACTTCGTGGGCCTGGACACTCTTACGTCATCCGCGCTCAAGGACGCCCTCAGCCTTTCGGCTAGAGCGTCCGCGGTCGGACCGCTGGCTGCTCCGGGGAACTCCAGCATCCTGGCCCCAGTCATGGTGACCCAGAGCCGGTGGCCCCCGACGATGCCAAGCTCACCGAGGTTCACTGCCTCCTTCGCCTTGGTGAGCACGTTGACATACGTCACGACCCCTTTCACCGCGTCCGGCTGCAGCGTTACCACTACAGCCACGGTCATCGGGGAGCGGAACGCAGCCGCGACGCCTCGCGCTCTTTGCCACCGCTTCCTCTCCCGCCTCTTGGCCGCCCTGGCTGCCTTGCCCGCCCTCACCTACTGTGTACCTTAAATTATAATTTTCTTTGTCTTGAATGTGCCCGCCCTGGCGGTTTGAAAGAAAAGAATTAAAACGATCAAATTTTTTTTAAATGAGATTGTTACACATATCATTGTTTGTCAAATATTGATTTTAAAGAGTGTCTGTAAAGTTTCTTGCACGTTCTTCTCCATAGGGATCTACGCTTTGGAACGCGCAAATAGCTTCATCTCTTTTGGCTGACTAACCTATACAATTCAAAAGTAGTAAAGTAAAATAAAATAAAGAGTTTAATTGAAATAAATGCGTTATGGTTTGAGTTGAGTTTCGGGCTGTTATATACTTATGTTCAAATCGCACGGAAAACTGATACGATGCAGGAGTAGTTCGTTAGTAGTGGCGGGATAGATGGCATTGCAGTTTTATTGCCGTACAAATTTCGCGTCGTTAGTTTTTTTTGTGGAGGCATTAATGCTGACAAACACTCCATCTAATTATTAAAAAACAAAAGATAATTGCAAGCTTCCTAAAATAAAATATTTTTCGTTTTATTACTAAGAGAAACTCGTATTTAATAGTAATATAATTATCTTGTTTTTTTAAGCACTGGTACTGGTACCAACTAATTTGACGTTGTCTAGGTCACGAACAGAGCGGGGGGGCTTATCATCTGCTCGTTACCATACAGCAGAAAATTATATTCATTAGTGTCGTTTCTTTAAAAATGTTAAAGAAAATTAGTTGAAGGTGAAAATCTAGAAAGAAAAAATGAAAAAAGTTTATTTGGGACTCGCACACGACACAAGAAAGGAAAAAAAAAAATAATTAAAATTAACAGTAGGTAGATCGGTAGGTAGGTGGGATCTCATAAGGGAATTAAAGCATAATTATTATTTAGTCTCTACCTACATTATATTGGTTGGTCACCCTAATGAAAGGGACAGAGGGCTCTCGCGAAGCTATCTCGCTCGGACCACGTATCGACAGCCTGTGCTCATTCCAGGTTGTATATAAGTTCCTTGAGCAAGACAATACATGACAACACTTGTGACTGCAGGGGTGCCTTTAAAATATCTGTCTGCCAACTATACATACAATGTAATCGAATCTCAGCTCGGTCAGCCATCTACAGGCCGACCTCGGCAAGCATTGCTTAACGTACGTACATTTTTTTCCGACATCCATGCGAACGAAGTCGTGGGCACAGCTAGTTTTAAAATAACTGTCTTAAAAACACCATATAGGTACTTACACTATTAAAAATTGTTTTTTGAACTGTCAAGTTACTGATCAAACTTATAAATGAGAACGTCATTCTTTCGCGCGATTCAGAAAATCATTGAGAAAACATAGTTGAACTGTTAAAATATTCGTTTGGACAAAGAAGTTCAGAAGTCCACATAATATATAATGATAACGAAAACATATTAAAATATTTACTTTTCTCTTGTTTCCACAAATAACTCAACAATGTGTATTGGTGTTATTATTGTGCATTACTTAGTCTTCTTATCTGAGTTAGGTTCGTTATCTTTGCTCAATAGATGGCGTTGCATTCAAAATGGAATCTTATTCCTTCTTGAACCTTTTAATTCGTATCTTTTTATAGAGTGAACCAAATATGACGAGACAGAAACTAAGTTGTACACAGAGTTACGCACATTTCTTATGTATAAAACTTATACATACATTGGTTTTTTAGTTTTTACGAGATGCGTGCAGGACTACTTCACGCGATGCGCGACGCTCAACGCTCTATGAAGTTTGATACTTAGCTTAAAATTCAATATGTTTTGATTTGTGGGTCGATTTTGATGAAATAAACGCTAAATGTAACTCGGGCTAAAACTTAATATTTTTAAGAACTTAACTTTCGAGTCCAATCAGTGTTTTTTGCGTGAAGATGTCACAAACATACAGACAAACCGATAAACCGACAAACAGAAAAACAGACATAAATTTCAAAAATTGCATTTCTCAGTTATTTTTATGCAAAAATATTAAATGTACAGACACGGTAAGACTGCGATTTTAATATACCTACCTATGAATAGAATAGATGAAAAGTGTTCCAAAGAGTGTAGATAGGTAAGCGATTTAAGTTCATTCAATTTCGCTCATTCTTTATATCAACTCACTATCTTATTTTTTCAAAATCTGAACCCTCAACCACCATCAACTGTCAAGTTATTGAATAAAATTAAAAGAGTACTATGAACGATTATTTAGCAAAACTTAAAATTTGTTTTCATTTCCTTTATCCACAAGTTTCGCGTACTTAATTAATTCTTAAAAAGGTTTTGGGCACATTCAACGAATTTGTTAAGTGCATATCGTAACAAAAAAAACGTATTTCGATTTTCTAGGGTGATCTAACGATTCACTGGATCGTTTCATTCAGTAGTTAGGTAAGTACTAAAAATACCACCACCTGCCTAGCCTTTGCCGAAACATGCTGGGGTCGGCTTCCCGTCAAACCGGATTCAGCTGAATACCATTGTTTTATGAGAAGGGACTGCCTATTTGACCTTTACAACCCAATAACTGGGAAACACGGTAGGTACCTCTTGGCGAGACTGGTGTCAGATTTTCTGGCTTCTGGCAATCCGTAACGTCGGCCAAAGACCTACAAACGACAGCCGGACCAACGACTTAACATGATATCCGAGGCATGGAGGAGTCTCGGTATGTTAAAATGGTCACCCATCTACAGGCCGACCTCGGCAAGCGTTGCTTAACCTTTAACCGCTGCGGCCCCGACATGTGAAAATTCCCAAAAAAAAGTAAATCTTATGTAATAGGTAAATAAACACCTGTCCGGCCCCGGCGACACACCGGTGTGTCGCGAATTAATCGCGAATTTAATGTTTATTTACATATATATAAGATTTACTTTATATTAGGGAATTTTCACATGTCGGGGCCGCAGCGGTTAATCAGTTTCATCGGTTAACCAGTTTCATCGTGCGTCGCAACTTACCCAAAATAATTAAATGACTGGGCCTACTTCCATTATAACAGTTCCTTTGTTCCTAAAGTAATTCACTCGATATATTACCTATAGCTTCAGTAGTATTTTTTTTTTTGGATGGGAAATCATCAAATGCCTCCTCCCGCTCTGGGTGGAGCGGAAGGGAGTGTCAGACTCTTACTGACTAAAACCCATCCGTGCTCCTCGTAGTGCCCTTTAATAATAATAAATAATAAATTCTTTAATTTCAGACTAAGTCCATTTGGTTAGTACAACACACAACTTAGAAACTAGTGTTACTTACATCTACCAGAAAAAAAAAAAAAACTAAATAATTATTATTGTACGCCACAGTGGCATGTAGGCGTACCCAATGCCCCAGTATGGGACTGTCCCACCTGTCCGCTATAGTGCTCAGGATGCTGTTGGTGCTGCCGCGTATCCTGCGCATGATGGACGCGCATCGCTTGCGCATGATGGCGTGAAAGCCATCTATGCCCGCTTCTGCGAACATGCCGGAAGCACTGCAGTAGCGCGGCAAACCCATCAACACCCTGAATGCATTGTTGTATTGAACACGCAGAGCGCTGTATGCTCTCTGCATGTAGTTGACCCACAGACTGCATGTATAGAACGACTGACAGTACGCTCTGAACAGCGTAGCCTTTACTTCAGTCGAACATTTCGCAAATCTGCGAGCCAACATATTGCAGCGGACAGACAACGCTCTGCGCTCACGCTCAATGTCCAAGCTGTCCTTAAGGTCCTTGGAAACCCAGTGGCCCAGATACTTGAAGGATGTGACCTGATTTAAGGGGCTTCCGCAAAGTTTCAGCTGTGGTGCAATCGGGTAGGTTTTAGTGCCAGCCTTGAATACCAGTACTTCACTTTTCTTAACATTGTATCTGAGCCCATGGGCCTCCGCGTACCTTTCACATATCGTGAGCAGACACATCATTGAGTTAATCGATGGGCTCAGCAACACCATATCATCAGCATAACTAATATTGTTGACACAGATTCCGTCTACATAACAACCTTGATAAGTGTTGCTGAGCTCAACGATCAACCGGTTAATGTACAGACTGAAGAGGCGAGGGGAGGTCAGGCCGCCCTGTCTCACTCCGCACTCCAGCCTATACACATCCGATAACGAGCCTCCCCACCTCACACAATTTGTCTGGTTGTTATACCAGTACCGTAGTATTGATATAACTCCCCTATCCACTGTGGTATCGTTCAGCAGTTTCTGCCACAGTATGTCGTACGACACAAGGTCGAATGCTTTGGAAAGGTCTAGGAAACACGCGTTAACAGGCGTTTTCCTAGACGTATAATACTGGACAGTATGCTTGAGAGACAATATGGCACTTTCGGTTGATAGACCATGTCGAAATCCAAACTGCGCATCATGTAAATCGATGCGGGTCGCCATATGCCTATCAAGCAAGCTATCCAGCACCTTGGCAATGACAGTAGCCAGCGATATGGGTCTATAGTTCGAGAGATCTGATGTGTCTCCAGTCTTATCCTTCACAATAGGCACAACCACAGTCTTCATAAGATCACTGGGCAGGTGAGCGTGGCTCATACAGAGCGAGAAGAACATCGCCAACACTCTTGGCAGGTGAACTCCTGCATGCTGCAGGTGCTCGATGCTGAGGTAGTCATGCCCCGGAGAGTTGCCCCTTACCATATTTTTAACAACAGTAGCGACATCTTTCGCTGAGAACCTGACATTGAGGTCCACCTGACAATCCTCAGCATCGACCACCTGCGATGGTGAACCAAGAGAGGATTCCACTTTAAAATGCTCCACAAACAAGTTTGCTATTGCGGTAGGCTCATGTTGCCCCGCCACACTCACGGGGACGCCCGGTCTTGTATTCAATCTGTTGGTGTTTTTCCAGAATCTTGAAAAATCTTTAGCTTTGTGATGTTCAGCTAATATATCCATTTTTATTTTATATATATTTTTCCTTTGCTTTCCAGGGCCGTGGTAACTCTTTCCGACATAATCCGCAACGCTACATTAGTATTACACTATTGATAATAAAGTACGGCAGTTGTTTCTTCAGATTTCCGTCAATATTTACAAATCTTCATGAGCCGGCAAGCATAAAACAAAGGTAGACTCCTGTTTCGATGGCTCTCGGGTGGAGGCGAGCTTTCAAGGGCCTTCAGGCCTGTCCTACCACGTCTTAAATATTATCATCATCATCATCATCATCATCATCATATCAGCCGAAAGACGTCCACTGCTGGTCATAGGGTGCCCCCAAGTGTCAACACAACAACCGGTCCTGTGCGTCTCGCATCCATCGGCTACCAGCGACCCTCACCAGGTCATCGGTCCATTTTGTGGGAGGCCTTCCAACGCTGCGTCTTTAAGAAAGTAACTAACAAATATTGACGGTAGTTGCGCCAACGTCTGAAATCGAAACATCTTCGTCATGGTGTTTGTTTGTTATTTCAAGTCACGTGTGTTATGAGCACGCTGTGAAACGACTCCGTTTTGCAATCTGAAGCAATATATTTTTCGTACAAAGAATGACGGAGGTTCTATAGAATCGTGGCCGCCCGCGCCTTTTCCGTCGTGATTTTTTAAGTAATATTAGTTATGAAGAAACACACTCCTATTGTAACGTATTGTATTTTTACGGGAGTTTTGTGCGCGTTATTTTCTTATGAAGTAAACAAAGAATTCAGAAAATTTTCTTTCAAAGTTAAACCATGTATTAGTAAGGATTCAAATTGAGAAACACACATCCCCTCAGTATTGCATTACGTAACATGGTAAAAAGAAAGTATTTGTTTTATTAATTAATCACCTACGTACAAATTCAAACTAGACTAAGTCCTCCCTCTACCTTTTCACATAAATCTTTATTTTGGCACTGAGGGCCAGAAAGAAAAACCGGTGATCACCGCAGCAGCAGCTGGACTGCATTCCTTTTTTATAAGTCCCAAAATAGTCCTAAATTCAGCATTACTTATTAAAAGGAACAATGGGTAGGCTTGTGGAGCCATGATTCTAAAAAATAACCGTTATTCAACAAGGGGGTAAAAACGACACAAAAAACCCTATTATTTTTCGTAAGAACTTTGAAATATTTACACAACGAATCTAGCCAGTTTAAGCAGCTATTTTCGTGATTGTGTTACTTCTAAAAGTTTGAAAACTTTTTAAATGTCACCGCGAAAATAAAGTTGTTACGTTGGGTGCGTGCGTCACAACGAAGCCCTTTCCTTCCGAATTGGCCTTTTGTGCAACCTCGGGGGCACTCGGGGCTGCGTGACCCGGCGATCACGAGTCACGGGTCGCGTGGCTCGCCACATTACCAGCTTTTAATTACTGTTGGAACATTACACCGTTTTACTTCATCGTTGAATTGTCACGTCTTATTGTCAGGCATGGGCTGGTATACTGGGGTAAGATGTAATTCAAATATTTCCTTGTCATGATTTGTCTTAAACGGATTGAAAGGAATAGATCAACTAGTTGATCACGATGATAAAACAAGCCTGAATCGTTCCATAGACAACGTGTATCAGAATAAACGCAATACCTTTTAAGGGGTCATTTGATTTTACTAATCATTATGAACAACTTTCACTATGGGACCAACACTGAAATCGCGAAAAAGAAATCAGCTGCCCCATACATTTCATCATCATCATCATCATCATCATATCAGCCGAAAGACGTCCACTGTTGGACATAGGCCTCCCCCAAATGACACCTTCCGTTTGCCATTATCGCCACGCTTGGCAGGCGGGTTCGCGATCGCAGTGTAGCTGTGGCAATGCACCTACAGAGAATGCTGCTGCCCATTCTCTGGTGAATCCCTTTTTTTAATAAACTGCCCCACACTAGGGATTTCTCCTCTATCGTAGTTGCGTTTACAAACATATAAACCGATATACACTAACAGCCAGACCAAAACAACTACATGTAGGCCATGCAAAAAATTGTTACGAGTCCGTCTGGCCGTTCTACCAAACCGTTTTTTTAATGGAAAAAATTGATGCACAGATTTGTCATTAAGCATAGGAAATCACCAAACTTTCACCCTTCTCAAGTTATACTCCAACGCCTGCGTCCTCCTGTGCATTTAGTATGTTTTCATAGCTTTCCTTCTCTATATCTCTGATTCTATTAGATTACACTTTATTATGTGCACTTTAAAAATAACAGTCTTCTATCATCGAAGTATAAAACATTAGATAGTGTGACACAATGGCCGGCCCTATCGTTAAAAGCGATCATCGACGCCCCATTACCGTTGCAGTGCAATTTTGTAAACAATTCACCTTGTATGCTTAGGTGAAGTGAACGTGAAGTGAAATACCTCTTAAGGGGTCATTGTACTCATCATTATGAATAACTTTTACTATGGGACCAACCCCAAAATCGCGAAAAAAAATGAGCTGTTCAGTGCATTTTGTGGTGTGTGTTTAAGCGTTCAGAAATGTATGGAGCAGTCGATATTTTTTTCGCGATTTCAGTGTATAGGTTTGCTATCATTTATTGAAGAGTTCCGTTACCGATCTCCGAAGTTCTTTATCAGATCTTCACCAAATTGAAACGGGACGAGTCCGGAAGATACTCTTTCAAACAGAAAAAGAATCATCAAGATCGGTTTACAAACAATAAAGCCTGAATAGATAACCCTAAAACCATGGTTGACTTGTACACATCTGCGTACCCCTTTACAGCATACCGGCGTGATGTTATGTTATGAACTGGTATAAACAATATACAGACATGCGATTTCAGCATTCCCGGCAGGTTTGCTATCATTACTGAAGAGTTCCGTTACCTATCTCCGAAGCTCTTCATCAGATCTTCACCAAATTGAAATGGGACCAGTCCGAGAAAATACTCTTAACAACAACAACTTACAAACAAAAAAAGAATCGTCAAAATCGGTTGACAAATGGCGAAAATATCGCTGAACAAACATACAAAAAAATTCAGTCGAATTGAGAACCTCCTCCTTTTTTGAAAGTTGGTTAAAAATGCCCTTTGAAAAAGGCTTAGGTACGCCTGTTTAACATAATCGAAGCCAGGCCTGCCGTAGGTGGTGTAACCTACTCCCTTATGTCGGTCATTACATTCAGTAATCCATATTTAAATAGCCAAAGAGTCGGTCATATTACAGAATAAGTAGCCATTGCACTGAGCCTTACAATGGCTGGATGAGAAGGACATTACTAAGCCTTGAATAATGTTGGAGAAACCAGGTCATGGCAGGCGCTGAGATTTGCGCATTTTACTGACGCAATCCGCGATTCAATGGCAAATAGTTACCTACTGAATGGTTCAAACATTTTGCAGGTATTTAAAGTCTTTCCTAGATAGGTAGTTATAAACGTTTGGAACGATTGAATTTCTTAAGTTGTTTCGTGTAACAAATATTGAAATGGCATAGGCACAACATTTATGGATTCCATTCATTAGGCAGGACCTATCCTTTGAATTATGAAAAGTTTTAGTTGTTTTTGTTGTTTTGTTGTTTTGTTGGTTGTTGGTTCCTACATACCTACAATAAAAAGGTTAAAAAATATCAGTAAGCATTTTTCTTTCTGGCGCTTTGGAAAACTTGAACTTGGGTACGAACTTATGCTGCCACCCATGACCCAAAATATTCCCAGACCCAGCTAATTAATGAAAGAAACTGTGGTACAAGTTCTGCACCTGCTGTAGCCTTTGATCAAAATGTGGTGTGACCTAGTTAGCGTTACCTACTTAGCACCAATCGACCTATTCATTCATCATTCACGCGGGGCGGCGCGATAGGGGTCAAAGGCTCGCACTATGACGTCACAATGTTGGGTTTAAAAATTACCCCCCCCCCTTCGCTTCGCACAGCTGCAGCAGTCCTTTCACGTGACCTACTGACCCAAAATCCAGGGTTCCAAGTGACGTAGGCAGTACACCCCCGGCAACGTGTTCCTCTTCTGAAAACCAACAGTTGTATCGAATGGGTGGCAAAACTTTTTGGAAGGAGTTAGAACTGCGTTTTCAATGGAAATTTCTTCGTTGACTGTATATAGTAGAGGTGCAGTGCATGTGTGCGCGTGAGGGTAGGCTTGATGTGTGAGTATATGCCCGTGGGTAAAACGGCCTCCCTTCGTGGTAGCCTCGCAGGCTTCATATAGGTACAGATGTAGATATTGGAAGGCCGTTGTTTAAAGTTAAAATTAGACGCATCAGAACGTCAAGTTCAGGTGTTCAACGCTTGTTCGTTATTCATGACTTAGGATACTTGGTCGAATTTGTGGAACAAAACATAATGAGATTCAGATTATTGCTATGATTTCAGTACTCACTTTGGTACCACGTATATATATAGTTTTTGATTCTTCAAACATTGTTATGTACCTACTCAATAAATGAGAGTTCATGCCCTCAAAAGCTAAAAGATAATGAAAACGTAGATTCTAATGTTTATTTTACATGGTATTGAAATGTTCGACTTACGTTTGATTATTTTACCTAAGTTTAGTTGATTCCTTGTAATGATAACTCAGTCATAACAAAGAAGACCGGTTAGAAAGTTCTGGACTAATGTCTAGATTTAATTTAAAAGTTGCAGAGCATAACCTTGAATACATTTTTTTACACGTCAAGGTTTATTAGACTTCCTTGAACACTATTTCGGTATAGGCGGACAAATGAAGACTAATAGTTTTAATCAAGGTTGGACTTCGGATTCGAAGATAGGAACCTTCTTCCGAATGTACCGAAATAGACTAAGGATGAGTAAAACATTCCCGTGCTTTTAGGGTTTTATTTCTGGTCCAAAGCAGCTTTTGGATGAAGGCCAAGAAAACTATTTAATAAATAAGTATACTAGGTAGGTACGTTTTGTTCTAAGCCAATACAAGCTTGATTAATTAGGGTATAATATCATAACCATTTTCATGTGATGCTAGATACTGCTTAATAGGCATGTTAAGGGGCTACTTTTAAAATAAAACTAATTTAGTTCCTCTTAGCTTGTTGTTTTGGTACAATAGGACTCATATGACTTGACTAATTACTTAAAAATACTAATTAGATACTTACTTAAAAATAAATGAACAGTGGCCGTAGTGCAAGTTTTTAACGTTCTCGATCGCGTTAGCGTAAACGTCAATTTGTATTGAAACTGAATAAGTGCCGTCTGGTGACACTCACGGACAACCTGTTTTTTCTATACAATTTGACGTAAGCAAACGTTTACGTTAAAAAATTCACACTAAGCCCTCAGTACAGTTCTGTGAGATTTTCGATAAAGAATAAACAGAAGTCAAAGTCCCAGTACCCAAGTTAGTATTTTTTAACATCATGCGATCACCTATCTAAGGTTGACGTGCGACGAGCTTATAGACAAACCTTACAGCTACTGTCCCATTCCATGGTTCTGGTATAAGGCTGAACATCATCTTATCAGCCTGGAATGACCCACGACTGGGTAGGTATAGCCCTCCTTACCTCTTTGTCATCACGTTTCCCAATTTAGTGCACTGCTCAATCTAGTGTCCCGCGACTTTAGTGATATCGTTGACCCAACGCGGTTTCGGTTGGTTTCTGTGTTCTTAATATAAGCCTGCACTGCCATGAACTTAACTGCGTGGCTGTAATTGACGTGTCGGTATAGTGGCTGTTTATCCGCGACGAGGCAGCCTGACACGCATACATTATGATAATTTATCACTTCGGCGTCAGCGCTGGGTTCCGCGTGCTCTGATCGGAGTAGGCGACGAGGGTGCTGCTCCGATATTCGTGTCCATTGTTAAGTAGCTCCATACTAACCGAACGTTAATTAAGATGTTTTTTTGTATGTTTATGAAGGAATTCCAGTGAAGAACGAGGTGGAGGTACCGACAACCATAATATTCTAAGGCCTACCTATATTCCAAAACGTAAACTCCAACTCAACTCCATCGGAGCTTGTCATAAATTGAAGTTTTAGTTCTTATCATAAATTAGGTTTTAAATTTGAAACACCAGTCCCACTACACCAATTTAATTTAAGTTACATCTACATTAATTGTTATTATTTATTCATTTGCTAAGTATAAAACTTACTGGGATACCTACTCTCTCGTATTTCCGAAACATTACAGCAGATATAAATAAGTCAATGTGCAATTGCTATTGACTTGCCTTCAAGAATCGATACGTAATAGTACACTCATTTTTTCCTTTTACCCACAACACTGTAAAATTGTATGTCCAGTGTCTACTACTTAACCTAGTTATTTACGAGTACCTACCTTCTTCATAAGTATTTCTTATATTTAGTTTTAAGATTACCTTGTATTTCTCTTATTAAGTGAATTGTATTCTTTTTGAGAAATAAATGTCTTAAACCGTTTTTGTGCTCGAGAGATGAGTTTTAGCAGACATTTTGAGGTTATGTGAGAAAAGTGTGAATGCAAAAGTTGTAGATCTTTTTACCTACAACTTTTTCGTTCAACTCTTTCCCATAAGACTTGTAGTTTTGCCGGAAATCGAGATAAACCGTTAAGCTCACCCCATCCACTTCCCGACCTCAGATCGTCCGTAATTTATTTTTCCTTTTATTTTTGTTATATTTTCTTCCTTTTCCAATCGGTTTCATACTACTATAATTTAATTTTGCTTTTACTATTTTTTTTTACCATTTTCAAAGGCTTATTTTGATGGAAACAACTCAGTATGAACTCTCAAATGCGTTAAATAACAAGCTATAACTGTCAATTCGATTGAGGGACACTGGGTTGAGATTGAATCGAGTGGAAGTAATGTCTTTGAAGTGGAATGAAGAAAGTAGAAAAAAATAAGGAAGGCAAAAGTCTCGCAGGGTGACATAACGGGAACATTAAAAATAATAAACAGACAACACGCGATTACAGTAAGTGCCTAGGTAGGTACATAAAAATATTATGATTAATTGTTACTTACAGTTTTTTTGTATAAGAATGCAGACATATGTACGTTCACTCAAACAAAACTATTTAACACAAGTAGGACATCATTTAGTTTAATTTATTATTTATTTTATTTTATTTTACAGAAGGCTTACAGACGAACAAACAAATGCTTTAAGAATGTAATATTAACAAGTAGCTAATTACAAGCCTCCACAAATAGTTAAAAAAAAGTCGATTAAAAGAAAGTACATACATGTTAAAATAATGAATTAAGTGAGTACTAGATAAGCATGATTTTAGCACAAATGAACATATTTAATGTAACGAATATTAAAACAGAAAACATTACCAACACAGAGCAGCGTGCCAACAAAGTCTTTGAGCCATCACTAGGTAATTGCTGTGAAAGGCGTCTTTACCGTAAGACAATGGATCCAGTCACCGCAAGCCTTGATCGGCCGATGAACTTATCTAATAATCTCCTTATTTCCACATAAAGTAATTTACAGCGATGCGGAGTTAAGTACTTACGATACGATAACCCTTATGTAAAACAAATCGTGCGCCAATATTGCTGTGAAGTCATGTTTGCTCCGATATTTCGGGAGCCCTTTAAATATTTTATTGAGTGTAACCCTAGCTATGATGGGTTTGTTTGATAATTTTCATTCGTGTTATCAATGTCGTTGACCTCTGCGTTTGTTATTTTGTGGCTTGTTTTCTTCGACAGTAGTGTTTGGAAAACTAAGTGGGAATTTGATTCTTGGTATCCGGTTAGTGACGGTTTGGTGTATCTGGCAGTGACATTTTAGCGTTATACAGCAAAATTAGTAATTTAAAAACAAAAAATGTAATGTCAGACGTATTTTATTATATGCCATAGATTCAGCCCAACATTCAATATTGAATAGCAGATGAAAGAAGTAATTTGCTAGATTAAATTAATTGAAACTACCATATTATAAGAAATTATTCATATTTGGATTTTAATATTCTTTTACAGTGTTAAGTTTTATTAGCTTGATGATTCTTTACCATAAATACCATAGATAGGATTCTTAAGCCCGCAAAAAATCTATTTTACAATGACCTGCTATAATCGCAAGAGATTGTTAAAAAGACTTAATAATCCATCAGTCAAACGCTGTGAGTTTGTCTAAACGCTGCATTGTTTAAATTAATCCCTAAAGCATTGAACTAGAGTACTTAACCCTTTTATGAGAATTCACTGAAATTAGAATACCTAAGTATTCAGTAATAATCTAGGGTTCTATGCCGCTGGGCTATTTCTACTAGCGCATTACAGTCTTATTTATAAGAAAAAAACCACATGTTTATTTTTAAGCTTCTGCCCGCGACTTTGTTTGCGTGGACTTCAGAATTAAGGTTACAAAAACACATATTAAGGTTAAATACATCTTAGTTATATCTCGGTGGGATAAATACGTTTTTCCATACAATTTTTGTTTTCATAACAAACTTTCTCGAACTTCAACAAATATTTGAAAACAAAAGAATAGCCGTGCCGATAATCGAGTTTTGCGCTTAGTAACAGTTTTAGCTATTCATTTACATATATTTATTTATTTATTTTATTTGGGAAACAAACAGATGCAATAACAAACATAAGTATACAATTAGTACAACACAATCCAGAAACAGTTTCCACAGATTAATATACATGTAGATTATAATATGTATGATGATAATGCTGATTAGTAGATTCTCTATTCAAATCTATAGATAATTTCAGACTTTTTATAAACATAATTTAATTTAAGATTAGTTTGAGTACGGATTAACAGATTCTACATTCAAATTCTCTATAATTTAAATTAAGAATCTGATAATTGTATCTAAGTACCTAAGTATGTGATTTTTGTAAACGAAAAAGCCTGAGAATTTAGGATCTGCTAAACAGTATTTAAACTTATCGCACAGTTAGATTATTTTTATAAATGAGTCTGAAAGTGAACAAATCACATTATAGCGAAGACTATGAGAATAATGAGTGTTATGTAACGTACAGGGATGGCGGAGGCTGTACGATCGATGGATGCATCAGTTTGTTGACCCCTGTTCAACTGTATATATATAATTATAGACTGTTTCAACAACCATGCCCACTGGCCTATAAATATGAAATGCCACTTTTCACTGCATTGCGGTTACTGTACCTCGTAGGTGACCGAGAGTTTTAAAGTTATGCCTTTGTATGGCTACCTAACTAATTCATTTTTAATGATTTATGTACCTATTTAAACAGAGTAAGTTACTCAACTTTTAGATTTTGTTTAACTTAAAATCTTTTTAAAAGTTATGACGTAATCTTTGATCTTTATTCTTTGTATCTACTTATCAAGTCTCGCTCTTGAGATATAGGTGACTGACGAAAAAAAAGCTTTTAGTAAAAAAGTTTTTTATTTTTCATTTTTAAGTGGTTAGCTATAACTAAACTCAATGCAAAAAGAATCGTCAAGATCGGTTCATAAATAATAAAGTTATTCCCGAAAAGATAACCCCAAAACCATGGTTGACTTGTACACATCTGCGTACCCCTTCACAGCGTACCGGTGTCATGTTATGTTATGAACTGGTGTACCTAAACTATAAACAGGCATGCGACTGTAGCAATCCCGGGAGATTTACTATTATTTATTGAAGAGTTCCGTGGCCTACCTCTGAAGTTCTTCATCAGATTTTCACCAACTTGAAATGGGACCAGTCCCGGAAAATACTCTTCCAAACAAAAAAAATAATCATCAAGATCGGTTCATAAACAATAAAGTTATATCTAAATAGATATCTCCAAAACCAAAAAAAAAAAAAAACATTATTTTGGCACACACAGAACCACGCAATGTAGGAACAAAAATATGAGACTTATTTTAAAAACCATAACATTGAGTGCCTCTTTACAGCGTTAAATAGGTAGTTCAGCAACATGCCCGACTACTGTAGTAGTTTCTAACGATGGTTTTCAACTGAATCTTACGTTGCCGTTGAGTGTACGTATGCAAATCAGTTTTTTGAGGTTGATGGTTATGGTCGGCACATAAATTTGCAATAACGGTCATTGATTCACTTAATTGTCATAATTCCGAAAACAGAAATAATTACATAAATAAAGCTGTCCTGAATCGATATCTATCGTGATCCTTTACTTTTTCTAGTAATGAGAAACGATTCATAAATTATTGTCCGGGTACCTACGCAGAGAAATTAAGGAAAGGGCAATGAACTTTAGTGCAAATTTATCTGGCGCATACCATTGATCGCTCCAAGGAGGCTCAGTAGCGTGAACCAAGTAAGTACTAATAACTTAACCGCTTGCTACAGTCCTGCTTATCGTAGTCTTGCTTTGTTTTCAATAAGAACTAACCGACCTATACATAAATATACCTGGACCTTTAATAATAACTGCCTTGGAGTCTAGACATACAGCCTTAGACATTAGAATAATCTTACCATATGATTAGTGCAAATACTGACAAGCAGATGAAAAAAAAAATCGACTGCCCCATACATTTTTGTGCGGATAACTCGACAAAATGTACTGAACAGCTGATTTTTTTTCGCGATTTGGTTGGTCCCATAGTAAAAGTTGTTCATAATGATGAGTACAGTGACCCCTTAAGAGGTATTGCGTTTATTCTGTTACACGTTGTATGTGAGAATGATTTAGAAAGACGTGCACGACAAAAGCGTCCGGAGCAAAAAAGGAACAACTCAAAGTACTAACAATTAAAACAAACTGTGTCAGTTGAGAGATGACCCGTCCCAGCTGACGGAGCCAAATGGTGAATGAAACACAGACGCCACCATCAGAGAGACTTTTGAGTGAGCATGACACTCCCAACAGCCAGGGCATATTCAAGTTAAAGTAATACCCAAAAATGATAGTTTAACTTGAAGGTACACAGTACCATACTCACACATGTGCCGTTGTTAATGCATGGACTTATTCAATGCTAAATTAATTGAGTCTATAAAATGAAAAAACCTATGTTCTTACAATATTACAATATTCAGCGGGTCTCAAAATTGCAAAAAAATAAAAATCATTTGTGTACCCTAGTGGCTGTGGAGCAGGACCAGCATTGAGCCAAGCATTTTTATCTTATGCTTGCCTACATAGTGTGCTTAACACAAGATTTAAATTTTGTTTAATTGAGTTTTAATTTTTTTGTAGCTTCTATATTTTTTTAGCTACATCCTCTCTCTCGTTTACAGTGTTTTCAATTAAGATGCAAAATAAACGAGCCTGAAATCAATTAAGCGTCCTTAATTCAAACATAATAAACTACAAAACTTTTTGGTAGCAGTTTTATGACCGGCTGCGACTGGTGCGGAGGCGACCACAGTCGTGTGCGGTCGCAGCAGGGAACCCACGGAGTGCTGACAAAGCTAATGAATTCATACAAAAAAAAAAAAAAAATGTTTTTCATACGTGTAGGCGAAGCATGGAGTACCGACTAGTTAGTAAACGTGATTCTAGTAGAACGGTCCATCAGTTACACGTTTTACAGGAAATGTCGTAGTAACATGATCGGCGTAGAAAAGTACAGTACCTACGTCACTTTATGGTACCTATCTACATGGAGTTTTAGAAAAACAACAGATTTGTTTTCTATCTTTTCTGTAACTCGAATACCTGTCTGGCATGCAGTCCCTTTCTCCTACTATCATGTTTTTTTGTTTTGAACGAACCATTTTAGGATCAGCCATGCCATCCATGTACAATTGTACATGGTTATTTGTGAATTTTGCATTTTGTATGAAACAGCCGATTTATTTTTGAGTTTGCATTTCGATAGATTCTATTTATTTGTTGTAAACCTACTACAGGGTTGACTGGTAGATAATGCCATTTGTGTGGTACAAATGGCATTATCTACCAGTCAACCCTGTAGTAGGTTGCTGTACAAGTGTACATCATCTGCCTAGCCTTTTCCCAACTATATTGGGGTCGGCTCCTAGTCAAACCGAATTCAGACTGGTAGAGAATGCCTATGGCATTAAGTCCGCCTGGGTACATTTATGTGCTAAAGTGTTAAATATATTAATTAATTCAGCTGAATACCAGTATTTTACGTAAAGTGTTTATTATTTTATAAAAGTTTTTATTATTTTGTTTTATTGAGGCTGAATTTTCCTGTTTGCATAAAATGCACATAATAACATGGTTTATGTAAGCTAATACAATAACAACGGCCCTTTGTGCTAATTACGCCAGTTCAAGTCGTAGTCAAGGTGGAATATTATTGTTTCACTAATTTTAGAACCAATAACAGGCAGCTCACGTCATTGCCTCATTAGTCTTTTTACAAACGAGCTCACTGCTGAGGATTAGGTCCTGAGTTCGATGCACTGGTTGGGTAAAGTTTAATTAGGTTTTCCTTCTGGTTTTTTCAGTTCCAACCCACAATATGTGGTTGAAGCAGCTGGCGAAATGAAGTAGTGTACAATGAATATACCTCTGCCAACCCGTAAGTGTATACTGGCGTACACGCCGTGTCCTCGTAGAGGCGATCGGCGGCGGCGACCTCTCGCGTCCGGCCCTGGTTCAATCCATGGTCCGGAGCGAGGAGGCATGGGAAGCCGTCACCTTCTTCTGCGAAGCAGTAATGCTAGTGAAGGAGGAGCGGGCCGCGGAGGGAAAGACAACCCCCACGCCCCAGCCGCGGCAACATAGAGAGACGCCCCGGGCGTCGGGAGTCGCTTGGCGATTCCTGGCCACCGTAGGTGCAGGTCTGCGGACGGCGAGCGTTAGGTGGCTCGCCGTCCGATCAAAACCAGGCCCGGGTCGACGGCGCGTTGTATTCCACGCGCGCCTCAAAGAGATTTCAGCCAAGTAGAAGGGTCCCGTTAGGGCCAGAGCCTGCTAGGGTTGCGGATTTTGTTCGAAAGAGTTACCGCGGCCCTGGAAAGCAAAAGGCACTAGGAGGAGCACGGATGGGTTTTAGTCAGTAAGAGTCTGACACTCCCTCCCGCTCCACCCAGAGTGGCAGGAGTCATTTTGATGATTTCCCATCTATAAAAAAGGTGTGTACTGGCGTGATGCTCGGAAAAAAACATCAAGTGGGATAAATCACGATCCTTGAGGTTGACTGACTTTGAGACGCGTTTGATAAAAGGCACGTGAGTCGTGGGCGTTTTAGGATTGATATGAACATTTTAATAATGGTAGGTCGACTTCTGATGTATTGCTCCATGACATTTCAATTAAAATCATATTTCCGTTATAATAAAATGCAGTTCATGCTCTGGAAGCCGATATTTATACGAGTTTTGGCTACTTTTTTATGGATGGGAAATCATCAAATGACTGCCCTCCTAGTGCCCTTTGCGTTCCAGGGCCGCGGTGAGTCTTACGAACAAAATCCGCAACCCTGGGAGTTGTGACTACCTACACCAGTATTAAGCCTTTATTAGTTCCCAAAGATCTCATTCACTCTGCTTAACCTTTTCCCAAAAAATGTTTTTTTTTCTTTTTATGGATCAATCATTAAATGGCTCTGGGCGGAGCGGAAGGGAGTGTCAGACTCTTACTAATTAAAACCCATCCGTGTTCCTCCAAATGAATGCCTTTTGCGTTCCAGGGCTACGGTAACTCTTTTATCATTATTATCTGATGCAGCTAAATATCAGTATTTTATACAGAGCGGACCTTTCATTCATTATTTTCATTACCTTTCATTTTTTATCTGACCTTTAACTCAATAACTGGGTAACACGAATACCTCGTGGCAAGACTGGTGTTAGGTTTGTCTGGCGTCTGGCTTGTTTCTAAGAATCTAAATTTTATATATAAGAAGATATTGTTTGATAGGAGGTAACCTCTGCAGATACTGATCTAATTGCAAAATGTGTTTCACTGGTAGAAATATACTGACAAAGGCAACTTTGTCTGTTAAATTACAAAGACATAAGAATATCAGCCGCCTTACTTCGGAGGAGTGCAGAGAGGTGCACTTATACTTCGTAGTTTCAAGTTAAGTAAGCCAATGTGGCGACTGAGAGACTCACCAGAGAATGGACATTCTCTGTAGGTACATATGCTACAGCTACACTGCGATCGCCAACCCGCCTGCGAAGCGTGGCGATTATGGCAACCCCCCATCTGAGGGTGGCCCATGTCCAGCAGTGGACGTCTCTCCGCTGATATGATGATGATGCCAATGTGGTTTCCAGAAAATATGACTTTGCTTACTACAACTGTCTTTTATTCTCGTTTGTGTCTTCACGGTCTATCATTTTTCGTTGTAGATTCGTAAAGTCGAACTGAGAATATTTTTTCGATTTAGGTTTCCGCATTGAAACGTTTGTTGTGGTGACACATGGGGGAGGCCTGCAGTCCCATATCCAGCAGTGGACGTCTTTCGTCTGATGTGATGATGAACTGAAGGGATATTTTCATGATCCCCGTATATAATATCTAGTTATATTGTGTACATTTTTCGTGTTTATAAATGCATCTATTATACAAAAGAAATCCTTGTTTTAGTCAACGTAGGTATTTCTTTAACATAAAGGAAAACCATTTCGCTTGCCAAGCATGGTTAATTTGGCGATTATGATAATTGTGGACATTATGCCAGTCACAATAGCTATGACTAGACAACTATAAAAATGCCTTTTATGGCTTTTCTTATTTGCTACTTGTTGATGTCCATCATGATATTGTTTGTTTGTATTCGTATTGTTGGAAATCGTTACTTGTATAGAAGAGAATTGCTGATATTTTTTAATAGCGTTTCGTGTTGAACTGTAGATTGTTAGGCAACATACACTTGTGTAGTTTTTCTTGAATACTTCGTAGTGACTCTTTTTTTAAGGACTGGCTGGAAGTCTACTACTTGTGTACCTAGATCAATTTTGTTTTCCTGATCAGATTGTTGATCGACGTATCTTCATGTTGCTATAATTTTCTGATGTGAAGTATATTGCTGTACATAATTATGCAAGTTATAGAAAGAGTCATAAGATTGACTTGTGATTTGGTGTTGTACTTCTTTGTATTAAAGTTTTGTGTGTGTGAGGGCTTGATAAAGGGTAAGAGGATTCAAATTCAAATCAGAAATAATTTTCATAGATTTTATTTTAAATACGAAAACTCATGTTAATCGTCAATAAAATTACTTACATCTAATTGATTTAATATTTAAACTAGCTACTTAGTATACGGCAATATCAACTGAATAGTTTACTGATGAAATAGTAGACAAATAGTATATCTATAATGTATAGGTACAAATTCGAAACATTGTCAATTAGTGATGATTATGTTACGTTTATATTCACGCTACGAATGTGGTGTGTTATGTTGTAACGAAGTACTTAAATTCCACACGGCACACCATAAATTGATAGGATTAGGTACACAGTTCTTATAGTAATAGTATACCGTATATCTAGATCTACTTAGGTTCCAAAGGTGGAAAGGCACTATGCTTGATTAACCAAAATCAAAGTTTATACATTACAACTCTCATTAGACCACTGCAGTACAAACATCACTTACTGAGACTACAATATTATTAAACGATGTCAAAACGCATGCAGTTATGTGACGATTCAAACAAGTACATAATAAATTGTGATTCGATCGAATTTTAGTCTAACATAATTTAGTTTAGTGTTCTAGAGTGCAGTACAGTTTACAAATTATGATAATATCCAGTGAGTAGATATTAGAAAAAGTGTCAATTAGTAATGTTTCACAGACCGACAGCTAGTTGCAATTCAGTACACAGTCTTATGTAGTGTCTCTTAAATTGAACAAAACGAGTCACAGCTCAACATGCAGCCAGCGCTGCGGAGGTTGCCGGGAGCAAGGCACCTCTCCCGGCCCGCCTCGCTTGGTCCTCTCTGAAGACATCGTTACTTTGGCGCTTTGCTTATCGCCCAAGTTCAGCAAATATCTACTGATATGATGAGAACTTGCCACTCTGGCGCTTTTATTCTACTCATAAATCTTAACCAGTCTTAATCTCCGCCCTTGTCCGGCCCGAATGCTAGCTTCCTTTATCGGTTGAGGCCCATGGATGCACAGCACACTGTGTGGCGGGGCACCCTCTGAGTCGGCAGGCCGGAGAGACCGCGCACGTAGGTGTAGGTCACAGGGGGCCGAAGGATCCGCTTCGGTTGTGCTTGCTTCTTGGGTGGCCGAGTACGTTCCGTAGGAGAGCTGGACTGAGACCGTGATGAGAGGGTCAGACTCTGGAACACTCGCCGGAGAGACACCGTGGAGCGGTGCCGACGGGGGCGGTCGGAGCCATCGCTTCCGGATTCACTGACGGAGCACGAAGACCGGTCATCAGAACGTCCATTTTCAGCAGATACACTTTCGTTGCTGCTCGAGCTGCCCATGGAGTCCGAGTCGGCAGTTCTTCGGGAGAGGCGACTGCTGAGAGCTTTCAGCAGTCTTCCGCCACGGGGAGCCGAGATAGTTTCCGTCATCTCCTCGATGGGTGGACACACCACTATCTTCGGAGCGAGAGACTCGCGGCGCGGGTTGTTCTTGGGCGTCCGCTGTTGTCCAGCCACGTTCACCGGCAGGTCGCCGACGAACTTCTCACTCGTCAAAAAGTTGATTCCCAGCTTATTTTTCATAACGTCGACGTTATCACTTCTTTTACAGATGAAAACGCAGTAGTATATTTTTCGGTTTTGTTGTTACAACGAATTGTAGCAAATGTTGTGATTGAAAACTTTTCCGTTTCTCGAGCGTAGTAGTAGAGTTAGGCGCGTAAGTTCGTTTCGTGAGGGTTAGTCGCGAACTGTTGGCGGGTGGGAGGCTGGCAAGGTTTATATGGAGTTTCCCGCGCATGCGTAGTGTTAGGCCCAATTGTTCATGTACCGGTACACGTAGATGCATGCCTACCGCCGTCGGCATCACTGGGATGTCGCTATGGATACCTAATGTCGCACAATACTTGGTTGGAATTGTGCAACATTTTAGCGAGAATGTTTTCACTTACCGATAGATTGTTTTCCTGATGTGAAAATGGATCATAAAGTTTGAAATTATATGATGAGCATCAGTTTTAGTTTTTGTACCTTACTAGGACTTAGAAGCGATACGATAGATTAGGGTTTCTAAGATAGATCAGCTGCTTACCAGAAAGTTCAAAAACGTAATGCCATTTGATTCAATGGCAGCAACAGAAAGCTATTCGAATAATTGCAATTCTAGTACGGTAGGCGTTTGACTTAAGAATGGGTAAATGATGGACACAATCATAGTATTTAACTATAATGACTTATCTAATTCATGACTTTCGGTCACAATGCTGCTAACAGACCAGGGCTGAAATCCTTTGAAAATGGTAAAAAGTGAAATAAAATTATAATAGGATGAAACCCATTGGAAAAGGAAGAGAATGTAACAAAAATAAAAGGAAAAATAAATTACGACGCGGTCGGGAAGTGGATGGGGTGAGCTTTTAAGGGTAAAAAACGGTTTATCTCGATTTTCGGCAAAACTACAAGTCTTAGGGAAAAAAGTTGATTGGCAAAGTTTGAGGTAAAAAAAAAATCTACATCTTTTGCATTCACACTTTTCTCACATATCCTCAAAATTACCTTAAATAAATTAAATACCCAAGTTTTGTTTTTTTTCATTTTTTTCTTTATAAAACACTTAATTTTTTACGAAATTTGGTGAGAACTTACCTTTTTATGCCCCAACACAATGTATTTTTTTTTATTTATCATCCTACTATATTTTAGTTTGTTTTGATCATTCATTAATCATACTTTGATTTTCAGTTTAATTTTTGTCAGCATTTGACTGTGTTATGTTCTAAATAGTGACGTAAGTCGAATTTTGAGCAAATAAATATCGATTTCGTAAAAGCTTTAATTCAATTTATTTCAATGCAGGCTGTCTCAGATACCTACTGAGGTATATATAGGTATTCCTCATATATCTAAAGATTTTGTTACTACTATTTAGATATTAAAGATTCTATAACATCGTTGTAATTAAGTTCAACAACGCGTTTTCAATAGTTGTTGTTGAAATTTTTAAAGGAAGGTTAATAAGTAATACAGTTTAGATATTTACGAATTGTCTAGGGACTGAAAATAATTGTGTTAACATATTTTGATATACAAAATTGGTACTTACCTTCGTTGTAAAGAGCTAGATAATGACTTTCCTAAATCTGTTACAATTACTTCATCTCAATCATCTTTATCATCTTTATCATCTATAGCTTCATTATCTAGTCAGTCTTTCATATCATCAATTACATGACGAGTCTACGAATAATCTGCGCAGCATCCAGCACGTATTTAACAAATCATGTAACGTATATTAAGGTCATAAGTCATACACAACGTAAATCCCGTGGTGTAAGTCAAACCACGTGGTTTTTTTGGGTTCCGTACCCAAAGGGTAAAACGGGACCCTATTATAATAATAATAATAACAGAGAACACGGATGTATTTCTGTTGCCGCTATAACACCGTATACTAAAAACCTGAATAAAATAAATATTTAAAGGGCTTCCATACAACAAACGTGATTTTTTTTCTCGTTTTTGCTCGATATTGATAACGGCAACAGGCAAACGCTTGAAATTTTACAGAATATGTTTTATTTATGTTTTATTTAATAAAACTTACATACTTTTTAATAAAACTAATATTTAAGGGAGGCTCCCATACAACAAACGTGTTTTTTTTGCCGTTTTTTTTTTTGTACGGAACCCTTAGTGCGCGAGTCTGACTCGCACTTGGCCTGTTTTTCTTAACAACTTCGTAAGTCACAGGTCGGCACGTGACGTATTCGATCCCGTGCGATCGACTTAATTAATTTCTAATTGAACTTATTTGTCTCGATTCGATTCGATTCGACGGTACGCCGTGGTGTACCTACTTGTGACGACCGCAGTTGATTAGATTCGAGTGTGGGATGGCGTTCCGAACCTTTTGTCTTTAGGAACGAGTCTCGGGAAAACTTCGGCGCAATTTGATTTTTCACGTGGTTCGTTTTGTAGCGTGATGAATAGTGATGATGGAGCCTGTTGGCGTGATATCGGTAAGTGTGTTTGTTTGTGACTAGGGTATGTTGGGACTTAAGACATAGTTTGGATATCCTGCATACCCCTTGGTAGATTCATGTTTGATCTTTAACATACATTTGTGGTCAAAGATTTTTCAAAAAATCTATATTTTATATGCATTGCTATAACGTCATCTAAAATAGTGACCATTCAAACACTATGTAGCTGCATTGTGCAATCAAAATCATACGATTTTGTTTACATGATTCATATTTTGGTGTTGTTTGTTACTTTTGAATAGTTACATTACTAATAATAGCCTTTTGTTATGAACGTAGAATCAGCATCTGTCGACTTGTTATTGTTTGACGTCGGATAGACGCGGCTATCTACTTACTTACGTAATAATTTTTGTTTTGCAACAATTTTGCTTATTTACGGCTAAATCGGCGACTGTATAAGTCTAAGGCTCTTTGTTTACATAGGTATATCTAAGAATCGCTGTGTATAGAAGCTGTTGGTAAACCTTAAAACGTACAAACTAATAAAAATCTGATTGTTTGGTAGTGGATTATTGTAAGTAGTTTTATAAAATGATAAAGTTATCTACCCATGTGGTAGAACAATTAAATTTAAAAAAATAAGGTAATCGTGCGTAAAAACATTTTGACAGCTGATAAAATTTTTCCTGAAGGCTGTCTGAAAACTTGCCGTCTGTCGGGCACGTTTGGAGTCCGGTGCGAGCTGCCCCGTGACCCACGACTCAGCTGCGTACACTTTTATTGCACAAACATAAGTTTGTTGTGACGGTTGCTAATTTTACATGTTCGTGCGTAGGAAGGACACAACTGACCTAATCCTTGATTTTTCAACTAGACGGGATCTAATAGTCCTATATCCCAGAGCCCCCAGGCGTTACTAGTAGTGAGGTAACGTGAACGTAGTGTTAATAGTACTTATGTACTAATGGACGGACGCACACACCTGCTAGGTAGGGCCGACAGCCAGTATTTTTTTCTCTACGTATTTCAAACTACATGTTAACACTACTCCGTCGCTCATATTTTGTTACTGAATCGTCACTCATCATCATTTGGAACTTTTTGGTGGTTGCATTTTCTTATTACTGACAAAGATGAAGAATCTTCCAAGCACTAAATAGTGAGTTACTGGTCAAGAAACACTTAATAATGTGTGCCGATTATAGGTATAAATGGGTACATATGAATCAGGTAAACGGAAAATTTTCCTAGCTTTAACCAGCCGACTAAACAACACAGTACCTACAAATTAGTGAAGGCCCAGTATTACGCAACGATTGAAATGTTTGGTTTCCAAATCAGAGGTGGCTGTGACAGACTAATTTAACTGAAACCAACGCCTATGGTTATAATATTAAAGTAACTTAATATTATGTTGAACGCTTATAGCGTCTATTTTCGTAAAGCCTCGGAGCACAATGGTCAGAATATTGGGCAGTCATAATATTATTCGTAAACTAAGACACCAAGAGGCTGGGTAGACAGAAACTACTTGTTGAGCATTTGCTGAAAAGCTTTGTTTCTTCCTTAGACTAGACTAAACTTTCAACCAGACTTTTAAAACTCAAAGTTTTACTAAATTAAAAGATAAAATCAACAAGACATGTAGGTATGTACAAGGAATATTGTGTACCTACCAAAAGTAGGCACCAACCCAGTCCATATTAAAAAAAAAGATTTTTTCACAAAAAAGTGAAACCTTAAAATTACTACTTCCATTACGGGGAAATTGGTATATCGTACAAATATACATGCTTAATTTAAAAAAAAAAGTGACACGAATGCATAACCCTCCTTTTTCGAAGACGGTTAAAAGACATGCAAGCCAAGTTGATATAAAACAGAAGCTTTAGCATAGTAGCTAAAAAATAATGCAACAGAAATTAAAGAATATTGTTTAGAAAACAGTTCTGGTACAACATGTTAATGAAAACCCACCCTTCTTGATTATTGTCTATAGAAGCTGACTATAGAAATAGCCTCTCATCTTTTCTTAATTCTTAAATCCACACGTCATAACATTAAACCCGACGTCCGATGCCGGTTGCCGGTCACCTAACATGACGTACCTACCAAAAAGTGGAAATTCAAAAGCAGTTTCTATGTATACTTCTATTACGTCATCTCGAAAATACAGAGCCCTCATTAATGAGATTATGGCTCATTAAACAGTGTCACGTAAGCCAATCGGAACAGACGAATCTACCGGACTGGACATCGCTTATTGTATGAGCTAATTACATTGTGCACTATTGCATAATATTATCATGGCTATAGCCCGACAAGCCGATTATTAAATCTAAATTTAGAAGCCACATACAATCCTTTTGTGGTGCCCATCGAATTGTGTTTGTGATTTTGATGAAATTACATAGGTAATCTTAATACGACTCAATATCTATTGATAGATAAGTTATGGACGCTATAATTATTGTACACAAGGCTTCATGAGATTACTTATAGATTTGAGAGATTAAGAAGATACTCATTGTTTCTATAGTTGGAATAATGCGATCCGTGTCAGGTATTGGTTCCTTTTGCGTTACTTGTCATGGATTTGATACTCGTGAGAAGAGGGTAGAATACCTTGGACAATTTTGAGTATAAGGAACATTGCTCAAGTTTCCTTTACACGTGGTCTACCGTAATTTTCCATGATATACTTATTAAATGAATTTGTCTGTAGGATTTCAATATACTTTTTTTTTTTATTGGATAAGAAATCATCAAATGACTCCTCCCGCTCTGGGTGGAGCGGGAGGGAGTGTCAGACTCTTACTGACTAAAACCCATCCGTGCTCCTCGTAGTGCCCTTTGCTTTCCAGGGCCACAGTAACTCTTTCGAACATAATCCGCAACCCTGGCAGGCTCTGGCCCTAACGGACTCCGTATTTCAATATACTTATCTCTCCAATTTCCCCGCATGTGGAGATACACCTTTAAGCGATGAATAAAAATTTGGTTATTTTTTGGCGAGGCTAAATGTAGTTAAATGCTTGCTTTGTTGTTTATTTATAACACACCGCTAAAACAAAAGCTTTGGATTACAGCAATTTTATTTGTGGAATGTTTAAAAATACATCCCCATCCCGGACGATATTTCTGAACAGGCGGTTACTACGACTTTTTGTTTCTAACTTAAAAAGTGTCCTGAGGGCCGCGGCCGCTGTTCAGAAGTAGGTAAAAAGTTTGATTATGATCTTTTCACTGTTACGTTAATTAATATTGTTAAGGTACAGGTATCTAGACCCTGAAGGCAGATTTAAATTAAGGTCAAAGTAATGTTTTATGCAAGAAATAGACGATGATTATAACTATGAATAATAAAAGCTCCCTTACAAAGTTAAATGGATTTAATTAAACGACATAATTCTAGAATCTAGTGCAGTGATATAATTTCAAACACAACTCGTTCCTTGAGTGTCCTTACGAGGACATATTACGATCAAATTTATTCCGAATATACGAGAATATATTTATTTTGAAATACGTGATACGTGTGTGCATTCCATAAGATATTTTGTAAGAATGCTGGTGTGTCCGTGTGAGTGCATCATTATTCCGAGCATGGCGGTTGAGTCGAGGGATTGGGCTATTTTAGTAAACATGCATTGTTCGACTGCTGGCCCACAGAACGACGACGTACCAACGCGACGCGACGCTATTGCTAAATTAACGTATTTTTACATATCGATTTGCAATATATTTGGTTCAACTGGTTATTTATCTAGACTAGTACGACATAGTTTGAAAAATAATTTCAGTCATTTTTTGGCAGGAATATCTTTAAGTAGTAAAAATTTATTTCTCTTCAAAACCAGTTAACGGAATTTGATAAGGTTTAAAGAGCGATGCACGAGCATGTTTGTGTCTACTCGTACATATAATTTGCACCCGTGCGACGCTAGGACGGGTCGCTAGGCGGATAATATATTTCTTGCATGAGGTAATGGGTTCTATCCCCGAGTCCGGCAAAGTGTTTTTTGTTAGATTTTTTTATTAGTAGAAACCCGGAAGCTGTATTTGTGCCCGGTTGATGACAATAGGTTTGCGCTTTGCATAGGACATATAGGTAACTGGTCAAATGTAGGGGATCTAGTACTTATGGATGTGTTATGGCGTGAAGTATTTATGTTAAGAAAATGCGGTATCTACCTAATAACGAATAATTTATTTTTTTTATTTATGAATGACCTTGACCTCGATCACACCTGATGATAGCGATAGATGAGGTCCATGATGAAGCAAGCGTGCCCAGAAGATGCCTTGAGGCACTGGTACTTCCACGCGTCGACGAAACGAAGCAGGCTGCTTGACGCCGAAGTCCGGTGGGAGACCCGGTCGTGAATCAGGCGGGTGTTAGCCCTACCACCGCAAGGGAAGGATTGGCCAGTCATATAAGGTGTTAAATGAGACTGTCTAGGATGCGCCGAGCGTTCGGTTCAGTTGAGTGTCTGATGGAACAAATTGCGCTACCCGAGGAGGCTCGAAGGAGCCTCCTCGGGTAGCGCAATTTGTATAAGGTGACATTGCAAAAATATTGGGATGCATGAAGATGCATCCCAAGATGAATTTTTGCAATGTCACCTTATACAGGCACCTAATGTACCAATATTATTAGTAAAAAAAGCTGCCAGCCGATCGTTCTCACGGATGTTATTGGATTTTCGCACCTACGTGTTACGATTCTTCATTATTTCATGCCAATTTTAGCATACCTTTAACTTGATACAACTTGATTGATTGATCTCTAAATCTAATTTTATCTTAATGTACACAACATTTTAAAATAAGCAATAACGTGCTACTTTTCAAAAGTTCTAGTAAGAACTAATATTCTTGACCAAGTCCGGTTCATATCAAGCCAATGTGATAAAATTTTTTGCTCATCCAGCCTTATGATCCAATAACAATTTAGAAACATTGTTTTTTTGGTTGGTACTGGTCCGTAACTTGGTAATATGTAAGTATTGTGTTCGCAAAAAGCGATGATTTGGTCGTTGTATGTTTGATTATACAGATACCTACATGTCGTGTGTAAATTATAGATTACAAAGATATTTTCGTTGCGGCAAAAAATTGTTGTAGAGTTGCGTTTTTAGTTAGTAGACTTTTTACGTTTAGAAAATAACAACCGAAATTATACTGAAAACTTGTTGAATAAAGTAGCGATTCTAATTGGATTGTCAAAAAAGATACTTAAGCATCGAAGGTGACCAACTAAATAACTCTCAATGAGAGAAATGAGTTAAGCATGTATTCCAAACTCAAAAGTTCACAACTGCAGAAAAAATAATGTGGTATGGCGGGAAATTTAGCACGCACATACATATACAATGACACTATGTGTCTGTATGTGTGTACATTTTGTCAATGAGCCCATAAGCGCCAATAAATTAAAAAGAAATGCGTGCTGTAAAAAATTAAACGTTATTTTATGATGCTGTTGCTTGAAAATCGAAGGAAAATGTTGAACTGTAATGGCTTTTTTTAATTTTACCTATCTACGAAAAAAAAGTACGTGTATATACTAGTATAATCAATAACTACTAGTATAAATAACATCAAGTTGATTTTCCAGCTTACTTTTGATTCTAAAACAGAAAAACAATCAAAAAAACAATGACGGGGGACATCAATTGGGTACCTATATCTAAACTTGGCCAGAGCTACATCGGTCATGTTGGTATGAACATTATGAACAATAGAGTATTTATGACATCAGCTGTCGCAATGGGATCCTAAGCTTTGTCAGTAATATCATCGGGGAAGTGCGTGGACAAGTACGAGTACCTACTATACTACCTATTGTATTTAAAGTTCAAGGATATTTATATTTTTGGTAGCTGACACATGACATTTTATCACTGATCACTGAGTCGATTGTAAGTGTGGTGATTTAGGATCTTTTTCTGATAAGACGGTGCCCAGGCTGATGCTGGTGACCGGGGAATTTCAGATTTAACCATACCTAGTGCTGACTCAAATCAGTACAATAACTAAATCTATGTACAATGATACTTCTAAACCAAGATTATAAAGAAATCAAATTGTTTCATAGTTTGTGGGATTGGCAGTACTGAGCCGATTACAAAAAATCAAATCATTATCGTTGAGTGCCTTAGACATTTTATCCCGGAATAATCCCGAACCCTGTGTATCACTGGTGGCTTATAGCAACAACGCGAAGTCGAGGGACCAAGCTAGTATTAAATATAATATATTATGTCTACATATAAGAAATGTAATTAAAACCAGTTGCATTTATATTGCATAGCATTCACTCAACGTACCAGGTGATACGATTGATACATGATTGATATGCACCAATTTGCAGTCTGCCCGGATTAACTTGGTCCGTGACAAAATGCGGAATTAAATCCAAGTGTTTATTAGGTCTTTGAAAGCAATGACGCCTTGAAATATCAGAATAAACTGGACACCCTATGAGCCGTGAGAGTGATTAAGACGCGCTTAAATTCCTGTCGCTTAGGTGACGAAAGCGAAAGTTACAAATGTAAATAAATGTAGTAGGTATTTAAGAGTTTACACTGCCAAATGGTAATTGTTTTTCTTTAAAGCGTCGGCCTAGTTGTCTTTCAAAGGAAAATCTAATTTATTAGGAATGGAGGATAAAACTTCTAAGGGATCTTCATTGTAGGTACCTACCGTCGGCGTCGATAAAAAATAGGTGAAATCATTAACGTAACATCTTCCCAACTGAATTTCAATAACGGTGGTCAATCTCATCAGTGATTTGATTAGCCAAGTACGCAGGTGATATTATAGTGCACAAGTAAGCGCGCAAACATACGCGAACTCTTAGTTCCTTTACTCTCATGGTCTGACTGGACGGCAGTCCGCCACGACAGGGAACAGATCGAACCAAGGACCAACGGCTTTACGTGGTTTCTGAGGCAAGGTGACACACCACCAAAGTTCAAACTCCAGCTGCTACTGCGAAAAAACAAAGAAACACTTTTTGACACGACTTGGAAATTCAACCAAATACCCTTTTTTATGGATGGGAAATCATCAAATGACTCTTCCCGCTCTGGGCGGAGCGGAAGGGAGTGTCAGACTCTTACTGAATAAAACCCATCCGTGCTCCACGTAGTGCCATTTGCTTTCCAGGGCCGCGGTAACTCTTTCGAACAAAATCCGCAACTCTGGCAGGCTCTGGCCCTAACGAGCCCCGTCTACTATGCTGACATCTCCTTGAGGCGCAACGTTCGCGAGTCGCGCTAAGGGCTGCGATACAAATGGGGCAGTTACATAACATTAGAACTCTCTCCTAAACCTAAGTACCTTAGCGTGATCTTAGTAAGTTTTCTTTCTTGTGACTTGGATAATGACTCCGTCTGCCAAGCTCGATAAATCGGTTTTCTTTAGTATTTTTGGTAGCTTTTCGCAGTATCAAAATGGGCATTTATTCGTTGAGAACCAGGTTCCTTCTACCTTGGGTATATCATTTATTAAAATTGCCATATGTGTCATTCGGATCTATAACACTGGGGATTGCCCACGTTTGAAAACATTGAATTTCGGAGAGCCGTAATGGCTATGAGAATCTTATTTCATTTGGGACAATCCGAAACAAAAGTCTCAGAGAAACGCTTTTGTGTCATATATCTGCTCTCATCATCTGCCTAGCCTTTTCCCAACTGTATTGGGGTCGGCTCCCTGTCAAACCGGATTTAGCTGAATATCAGTATTTTACGTGGAGCGGCTGCCTACCAGACCTCCATGACCCATTATTGGGTAACACGGTACTTCTTGGCAAGAATGATAATCCGTAACGACTGCCAAAATCTCCAAATTACAGTCGGGACTGACCGCTTTACGCACTTTCCGAGGCACGGAGGAGTCTCGGTATGTTAAAATGGTCACCCATCCACAGACCAACCTCGGCAAGCGTGGCTGTTATAATTTAGCCACGCGCTCCTCATATATCCGCTCTATGAGGATCTATCAAGTTTAAGCACTAAAATTATGAAAATAAAGCTTAAAGTAAAGCTTAAGCTTACTCGTGCCTAAAAGATCAATATCAGCTTCATAAACGGGTATCCCTACAGTTAAAAAGTCAAACTAATATTTGTTTTGTTGAATTTTATTTGCTTACTGAGAACTTAACTGTAATACAAGCGTAGAATCCATAGAATTAATTGTGGTCAATGATTTGTTTGGAGCGATCCGGGTGGTTGGTGTGCATTATTCACCGAAGGTAGACGGTGCCGGGGACAGCAGGGTACGCGGAGTACGCCACTGGGGAGTACGCCGAATACGGCACTACGCCGGCTGCTGGGTAGTAGCTTGCGTAGTTGACTCCGTTGGAGTAGGCCAGGACTTGTGGCTTGGGGTTCGGCGCGGCGAAAGCCACCACCAGCAGAGCGAAGAGGGCGAACTGTAAAAGATAATGCGTCTTAGGTTTTCAGAAAATGATAATGCGAGTGCTGTGGATTCAAGGCAAAATAACAATTGTTTAAGAGCGTTTACGCCGTACGCATTTCATACAAACTTTCAAGTCCTCATTTTTCTAAATGAATGAACCGATTTTGTTGAAACTTAGTATACATACGCCATCCAACCAGGTCTTAAAAGTTAGTTGAGAACATTTTCGAAAAAGAGTTAAGAGGGAGAGAGAGAGTGATTTTAAGTTTTCTATAGAATGTGAAAAATAACTCTATCTTTCCTCCTGAACACTTTTTCTCTTAAGTCGGTAGCACTTATCCTGAACGGCTCATGTTCTAGTATAAAAAATAAGCGACGAATGAAATTACAAAAATATTGCAGGTATTTTTCGAAGTTCAAAGTCAGAGTTTTATCATCCCTACCGTTATGTTAAAGGGTAAAATAACAAGATATACACGCATTACTAAGTTGGGAGGTCTTCGAACTTTCAGGAGCAATCAAAACTTAATATAAAGTAAATTTTAACTGTGTGAATGAAACCCACTTCAAAAAAGATTATCAAATAGAATATCGGGCCATTATCTAGAGGTCTCTCCTGACTTCTACGAAGTATGAACTAAGTTTCAGCATTATTATAGAGGATTTCAGCCCGTTTCAACTTTAATTGTTTCTCAAATAAAAAGTTATATAAGTTTTGTCCCCTTTTCAAAGATATTCGAATATTAAAGTTTCTTAATGTTTTAATGATGAAGGATGACGAAAGAGAATCAAAACTTACGAATTTAGCGAACATGTTGATAGAGCGATGCAGTGTACTGAATCATACCAAGCTTCAGTAATGCGAAGCTTATATAATAAATCTTTAGCCTTGATCTTTATAATACATGATCTATTTTGTTAGGATGACAATATGTCAACCCAAAGCGATGGCGCGCTGAGGTCGATGATCTGCTGGTTCTATACAATATTCACATCCTGACTCGCCTTGTAAGGAAACTGTATTGTTAATACGTACATTACTTTGAAGCTTTGGAAGCGGCGACATATTGGCCCCATTATGTACGCTAGAGGACGAGCTAAGTCACTCAAACTGACTAAAGATACACAAAATGCGAGTACCTAGTATGCTCTAAAAGTAATAAAACTGAAACGATGCATAATTTATTCTTTTAAGTTAGCGTGTAGCTTTTGTACAAACAAAGGCGTACTACTTGGTGATGTAGAGCGCGTCTTCAGTACGTCTGTGCTCATAATTTATATTGATTCCCAACAGAATCATTTGTAAGTATAGGTTTTCCGTTATTGTTTGAGTGTCCAAGGACATGAGCCACCTATAAATGTTGAGGGAGGACTTGAAATAAAAACAGTACGAGTTATAAACTTAGTGTATCAGGAGCCACCTGGACTTGTAAAATTAATAAAAACATTTCAAAATGTTTGCCAAACTGGTGAGTAGAGTTGCTAGTTTTGTTAGATCTTGTTTTAAAGTTGTGTGTGTGTGTGTTTTAGGTTCCCTTTTAACTACTTTGGGAAATAAACTTGCAGCAAAGCCCAATTGCCTCTTTAATCGAAAACCTACTATTAATATACTTATGTATATCGCAGACTATAATTCTCATGAGCATCGATTACCGTAGTCGTACAGTAAGACTGTGAGATGCTATTATTTATCAAAACACATTTTTTGCGCGTGATACAGCAGGCCTCTCAAATATCGTTTACAAACTGTATACTGAATTCTAACGTATCAATTCCAAGTGTTCCATTCAAAGAAGAATGATTTTTTTTATTTTACGCAACAAGCTTATGTCACCAGCAGATCATAATATTTGGGTGCTTACGCTGAATTTCCGTGAAATTATCAAATAATTCGTTGAACGTCGAATCAAGAGATGTTATATAAATGTATCACTGAGCTTTTGTTTTGTTTGGTAAATAATGTTTATTATTTCGACCTATGGGTGACTTTATTAAATAGCATTCGGGTCGGGGATTTTGGTGTGCTGTACTCATTTACAGCTTTACTTAACAATTCCTTAAATAATTTTCAGTTAATTTGTAAAGAAATAATATGTCATAATATGTACAGATTAAGGCTTAATATACACAAAAGATCAGTCATGATAATCACCCACGCTCGTTTAAAGGCGTTCATGTGTAGCGAGGCTGCGGGCTTTAGCCTATTGCTAAGTATTATTAGGTCCTCGAATCCAGCCAACTTTGCAGATTAACTGTCGCTGTGTTTTGCTCCCCAACTATCCTAAATGCTATTATGGCCACCTGGCTCATGACGTACCGAGTCGTTGACTTCCCTAGTTCGGCAAGCACTTGTGGTGTTATTAATTACTCATTAGGAACTGTTCCTGGATTTGTAGTCTAGTATTTGAAGTAAAGAATGATTTTTGCCCTGCTAACGCAAAAGTTTGACAGATTTTGAGGATATAATATAGTTTGACAAGTATTCAACTTTAGAGCCTAAACTAAATTATCAGTTCTGTAGGCTACATAAAACAAGCCTTCTCTGTCTTCTTTGGCTGTATCAGAACAGCCCTTTGGCGTGTTGCGGGACAGTTGGCTACTGGTATTAGAAAAAAAAGTGGTTGTCTTTTATCGCATAATGAAAAATAGTAAATAGTCTCAAATTGGTCTCTATATAAAAACAATACCTACTAATATAATCAGCGGGTCTTCCATACTTCTAACTTTACAGACAGATGTATTGCTGGGGACTTTGTTGAGCCACTTCTTCTTCCCAGCTAAAACACTTTTTTTATGGATAGATATCATCAAAAGACTTTTACGCTCCGAGTGGAGCGGGAGGGAGTGTCAAACTCTTACTGACTAAAACCCATCCATGATCCTCGTAGTGCCCTTTGCGTTCAAGGGCCGCGGTGACTCTTTCGCACTAAGTCCGCAACCCTGGCAGGCTCTGGCCCTAACGGGCCCAGTCTAAGCTAAAACACCACGAAGTGGTTATGGGCGAGCGTTTTGGGGACCGTCTTTATACACACGTTGACATCCAAAAAGCTTAATTTGAGTTGGTGACTTTTGATTTGATTTTAATGAGTGTTCTCAAATCTTTTCTATTTCCAGATGATCTTGTTCGCCGTGCTCGCGTTGGCCCTTGCGCGGCCGCAGCTGTACTCCGGCTACGGCGGCTACGCCTCAGGCTACCCAGGCTACTACGGGGGGTACTCAGGCTACTCCGGCTACTCCAGCCCCGTGGGCTACGGATCCTACGGCACCTACGGAGCCTCCCCCTACAGTTACGGCTACGGCTACTACTGACCCTAAATAGTTATTAATGCCCCGATGTAAACGCCTAGCTATGTGATGTACCTTTATGTTAATTTCATGAAATATTATGTTTTAAAAGTTATTTTGCTTTTTATTTGACTCTTGTATTTATGCATTTTTTTCCATTTATTGTAGCTAAGGAAAAATATAGTTACCAAACATGGAAGTAAAATTGGCAGAATCGATAATCGGTATCGTTTTGAATGGACTTGAAATTGGTTAATGCTTCACGCTATCTTGGAATGTTTTCCATTCTGCATCGTTTGCCTAAACATATTTAACTTAGATTATATTAACTACAACTGACTATTTTAAATAACTAATATATTCTACATAGATTATCGAGTTCAAGCTCACATACCTGCAACATTTATGCGTATTAATAAGGCATGTATTTAAATCGATATCTGTATATTCCCTTTTTTCGATCAAAATATTTCAAAGTTAAACCAAAAATACTGACTTGCACTCAAATTATGCACACTAAATAAATCAAATTCGATATACTGTTTAATGGTATTTGCAGAACTGTTTTACTGAACGAATATTTGGCTAATGATATTTCTGGGTGGTTTAAAAAAAAATAACCACGAAGGGGATGGCGGGGTCTGTTCGCTCGCTTTGCTCGCTCACTTGACCCCGCCATCCCCTTCTAACCTAACCTGTCCGAGTCGGGGTGCCCAATGACCGGCTACTATTGTAACCATGATAACCACCTGCTATTTCAGGGAAGTGCAATTTAGAGTGCAAGTTAGTATTTTTGATAAACAATTCGTATTTTTGTTTTATAAATCATAAATCCGATGTATAAACCACATTTTTGGTGTGAATTCGATAAAAAGGTCATCTCGTTTTGGATGATTTTTTTAGTTTTTTTGTAAGACATGTTTTCTAATCAATTGGGATTTTTTGCACAGCATTATTTTTTCTGGTATGCATTAAATTATACAGATGTGCATTTAAAAATATCCCTATTAATAATAGGCTGCAACAATGTAACGAATGACAGCAATAGCACCGATAAAGATGGATACAGTCAAACGCGGATGTCGATTGCTGTATATTTTACAGAGCAGGTACATAGATTAATTCATTACACTGAAGATCAAGGACAGTTTTTATCTCAATACGACAAGACTGCTAATCGGGGCGTGGTCGTTTACATCTGTATATAAGCCGGGAGCGGACGGCTAACATTATCACTTGTGACAGTAATCCCAAGTAACTCTACAACCATGTTCTTCAGACTGGTAAGTTGTCTAATCGCGAATGTTATTTTAATAATATTTATTATTTTATCATCGACTACATGGCTTACTTCAAATCTAATTTTATCCAACCTTTGTAATAAGGGTCCTCTGCTAAATATTGGTTAAAATTGGCTACAAGTTATTTCAAGCAACAATAAAGAGCTGTTTCTGAAAGAAAAACTGAAAAAATAATCTAAAGCAAAAAGTGAAATTTTTCTAGAAGTTTCTATAATGTCATCCATGTTACCCAAGACATACAGACATGGACGATTTTTATCCTCAAATAAACTTATGAAAGGTTGGTCAAGTTGTTAGTCGGGTAAACGTTTTAGTGTCGTTTGTCTAGTTAGCGAGGGATATCATCGCCGTAACAAGGGGACCGTGTCGTTTGCTCCACTGTATTGTCCATTTTCAGGGCTCTTGTGCGCTTTATCATAATAATATTGTTTAGTTTCATGGTTTTACTTACGAAAAACGGTCAAAGCTGTCTCTGTTATAATTGTTTCTAAATTCTACAGTGTGGTTGATACCGATTATTTATTTCTTTTATTATTTCGGTAACTTACTTTTATTAAAGGATAATTTCATGTAAAATCACCGTTACTAAATGTTACCCACCACAAAGCATGAAATCGATTGGCTCTGCTGAAGTCGATTATAATTTCTAACAACACTTAATTACTGAAGAACAAGTAAAAATAATATAAATGCTTGTTCAAAGGCTGATGGAACTCTTTGTTAAACTATCATTAAGCATGCATGCAATTACCTCGTGTAATTTTGAATTTCTCATGAGTTTTGTTGTGTTTTAAAAGTGAAATTGGATATTTGTGATGTGATATCGACTAGGAATGGAATAGTCTACGTTTTATTATGTTATCCATGTAATTTAAAGGTTGACTGGCAGAGACTGCCCTGTTGCATTAAGTCCGCCCATGTACCACTATTGTACAGAATGTTTAAATAAATAAATTTATCGAGTTGTATTTTTGCTTGCAGTTCGCCCTCTTCGCCGTGTTGGCCGTAGCTTTCGCCAACCCCAACCCCAAGCCTGAGCCCCAGGTGCTGGCCTACTCCGCTGGAGCTGCCTACCCTTACGGGTACGCCGGCTACGCCCCCGTCGCCGCGGCGTACGCTCCCTATGCCGCCGCTGCCTACCCCTACGGCTACTCTGCATACTACGCCCGCTGATAAACTCATCAAAACTACTTTTGCTTGCTCAATGACACCGACTACCAAATGTTTGATCATGTTTTAATATAAGTTTTTCGCAAATGTTTTTTGTTTAATTCCACGTCGTGTGCATGCTACCCACGTATTACCACGTATATATTCGCTCACCTTCGAGGAAGCTCCAGAATTTTGACAGCTGTCATATGAATGATATAACCAATTATTTATTTTTTATTGAGGCTAATTTACATGTAGGACGCGCGACACAATATTATGGCTGACATTTTGTTTTTGTGCGACGGTTTATAATGTAGGAAGTTACGATGATGTTTCTATTGTTCCAATAGAAGTACTTACTATGGCCTTATTATGATGATACTGCAGGCAATTAGAACTTGTTCTAGTGTTTGGTAGAAACTCGATTAAAATATTTTTCTCAAAGATACCTTCTGTACCTCCAGCTTCAACTTGAAAAATAGACTACGAATCTTTGATGAAAACTAACTATTTAAACATTTATCAATCACTAATTTGATATATCAGCTAAATATTTTCTGAAATATGTTTTATTAAAATGTATTATTAATTTAAATTAAGCTTTACCAAAACTTCAAAATTCATTTTTATTAACAAAATTATTGGATATATAATATAATACCGATTAAAACAAGATGCATGAACCTTCGGTCCAGTTTAATAATTTGTGTTGCACTGCAGGGTTACGTGAGCTCAATGTCAGCGGCAGATGTTTCAATGTTTGTGCCAGCCGCTGTTATCCCTCGACGACGTCCAGTCCAGTACGAACATAATGTGTCCTTACGTAATATTACGTCACCTAACTAGGTAAAGTAACCTAATTCATCACAAAAATATGGGAGGAAAGAACTTAAAAACTGAAAGCTTTTTTTTCGTTTCTGAGGTTTTTCGACCATAGAAACTTTTTTGTGAACTCTTGTTTTTTTTATTTTGTTGTTAACTTCTACGACGGTGATGTTTTTTTTTGGTTGCAACAAAGCAGCATTTCTGCCAGAAATAGTTGTCATTCAACTAATTACAAACAAGATTAAAAGTATCGCAATCATTAAAATATTTTGTTTAGACATTGGCTGTCTCACTTTCGTGGTGGTTCTTAATTTTAATTTGTATGATGTAGGTACTTACTTTGCCGCCGCAACAGAAGAAGACGCCCCGGGCGTCAGGAGTCGCAAGGCGATTCCCGGTCACCGTAGGCGCGGTATTTGTTTGTTACGACTTGCCCCAAAAACTACTCAACTGATTTTAAATGTTCTTTCGCCGTTAGACTTAAAATATAGGCTATAGTTTTTTCTAATATCCCTTTGAAGATTGCAGTAATGGAACCCGAAGTAGCAAAATTTTGCCTAATAAATTAATTATTGAGCGTGTGCTGAAAAAACTATTGATGATACATAAAAATAATGTACACAACAACAATGTAACAACTGTTGGTGAACCTTAATTAAATAAATAAATAAAAAGTCCACAAAGGTCTAACTATTATGGTTATGTCACCATGACCGCTTTTCGTTCAAATTATTCAAACAAAACCCGGTTGGAATGGAAAACTAGTGATTTTGGTTTCATAATATTTGGTTTGATAATAAAGGTTCATAATGTCCATGTAAATTACACTTTAAATGATTGAAATCGTTCGGAGCTCGTGGCTAAATTATAACAGCCGCACAGGCCGCTTCAAGGTTAAGCAGCGCTTGCCGAGGTTGGTTTGTGGATGGGTGACCATCTTTACATATCGAGACTCCTCCGTGCCTCGGAAAGCACGTTAAGCCGTTGGTCCCGGCTGTCATTTGGAGATCTTTGGCAGTGGTTACGGATTGTCAGAAAGCAGAGATCTGACACCAGTCTTGCCAAGAAGTACCGTGTTACCCATCTAATGGGTTGTGGAGGTCTGGTAGTCAGCCGCTCCACGTAAAATACTGGTATTCAGCTGAAACCGGTTTGACTGGGAGCCGATCACAATAAAGTTGGGAAAAAAGACGAGGCAGATAAAATGATTCAAATCGGAGCTTTCGTTCAAAAGTTACGAGGGGTATATTATACGTGCTCTATAATGTAAGAAAATGTTGCGGTTTGAGTAAACTGGGAAGAATCTTGTCGTATGCTTGGTCCGATGAAGTTGAAAAAATAATTATTTCGAAAAAAAATAAGAATAACAAATGGTTGGATTTTTAGAAAATAAACTATATAATAAGGGGTGAAGGAGGAGGTGGGGTAGTTGTTAGGGGAGGAGATTATCGCTTGCTTGCGTCGGAATTGGTATGAACAAACTAAAAGTGGGATAATTCAAATGAGACAGATTTAACAATTTTTGCATAATAAACCCCTGACGGGGTGAACAGTTGCGCTGATCCTGAGACTAAGAATCAGCATAAATGGCTAGGTAATTAATGAAATTCGTTGTGCTTAATTTTCCAAAACTAACCTTTAAAAGAGAGTAGGGAGGGTGGCTGGTCAATTAATGAAAATAGTTTTGCTTAATTTTTAAAACTAGCCTATTAAAGTGGGTAGGGATTGCGTTGAAGTTTGTGGATTACCCGCTAAATCCATGTGGACGAAGTCGCGGTCGCAATGCTAGCGTCTAATACCCTAAAAATACCTAGTACAATAAATAGCAACTTCATTACAGCATCAATCAATGTCAAAAAGTAGGGTTAGAGGTGTTGCTGACAGTTTGTGACTGCGGTGCTCCTTAAAAATACGAGAATGGCCCCTCAGATCACCAATAAAACTCAAAACATAGGCGGAACGGTATATTATTGCGCAATAAGAACCAAATGGATCACTGCCAATACTTTAGAACCTGCGAGCAGTTACATCTGCATTCAGTAGTACTTGTACGCGATGGGTCCTGCAGGGTACGAAGCGATGGGCGCCGCTGGGTAGGATCCGATGTAGGGGGCGCTGTACTGCAGGGGCGCACCAGGCAGGGCTGCGTAGCCCAGCGCAGGCGCGTACGTCAGCGGAGCCCGGTATACGGCAGGAGTTAGGATGGCTGCTCCTGGCTCGGGCGCGGGCGCCGCGAACGCAACCGCCAGGATCACGAGGAAAGATAACTGGAAATTATAAGATTGGTTTGTTTGTAGGTATTTTGGTACTGAAAAAGAAACGGGAACTGAAGCGTTTCGCTTTAGCATACCTAGCACGTTAACAGTGCAGTGTTCCCTATGTAGTTCACTTGGCACAGTCTTGCCAAGTCCATGTCTAAGCGGTACATAACCTCAGTGTAACTCTATGGACTCGGGTGCTCGGACAATTGAAATAAGTTGTGAAGAGACTGTGAACGTGCTATACTAGTGGGATATAATAATAGATAATTTTATTACAATTCAGCATCACGACCTAATCTGTACCAAATGTAGCACGCCCTTAATGGTTGAAATGCTTCACACACAATTGGCACTTAATTAATTGATGTCCTAATAGATTCAATAGGTTTTAATAAAAGTTCAGTGTTTTATTTGTGTATATCTACCCTTGAAATCCTATGCATCATACTGCTGCGCAGTGAACTAGAGCTATGATTTTGTATGCAAACAATTAATTAATTAATTAGCTTTTATTGTAATACGGGTTTTGAGAAAACATTATATTTCAAGGAACATAATTTAATTGGATCAGAACGTTTTAATTAGCTTACAATAACAAAAATTAATGCTTTACATAATTATCTAGGAGAGTACCATCCTTGTTGTAACATGAAAACTTAATCAAACTAATTAAATTACGCCTATTATCTAAAATTCAAAGCCATAGGTAGTCCAAAAATTAGGTTATAACGTATCCATATCCATGATCCCACGGGAAACCAAGGATTCTTAATGAAATATTAAAACAAAGTAAATAGCTGTAGTCTTACCAGTTTGTGCATGTTGCTGGGTGTGGCTCGTTCACAGGGCTGAATGATGCCCTACGGAGGGCCGAAACCATTTTTATACTCTCGTGTATGCAACCTGCAATGGCAATAGCATTGACCTTAACTCAGGACGCCTTTATGCGAGTGGGTTAATTCTAGAACGAAAACATATTGAGATCTTTTTTTACAAACCGCGGAGTTGCATTCGAATTTTTCTTAAAGGTCAATGGATATTTTTTCTTGTCCAGTAATTGAGTTCTAGGAGTGTACTCATTTGTATGCGAATTTATTGCTCTTATCTGAATGTTAATCCTCAGAAGTATTGAGATAGTTAGTTGTAATTTATGGCATAATCATTTTAAGGAAAGATTGATCAATGTTCTAAAGATTAAAATTATAATACCTAGGTAACAGGTAGTCGGCTATTACAATGTCTAGTACTAGATCAAGTTTTATAGGACAAAGACTGACTTACTTGATATGTGAAGTGTCTGCCTGATCTTTGTTAAAAAGTAAAACATCATGCCGTTGCGCCCGCGCCTTTGAAGAGTTTTTGTCGATGCTTTGATAGAACTTTTCATGTCATCGCGTGTTTTCTAGACTAAGTAAAGAGCGATAAATTAGTAATATGCATGTTCACCAAGCATGGCGATTATGACGGCCTTCTAGGCATATTCTATTTCCTATTAATAATGTGATCGTGAAATTATGTTTGTTTATGAATCTCAACTCAATGGCTTAAAGGATTAAGTCTGGAAACTTAGATAGACATGAGCCTTGCGGAGCAGAAGGGAGTGTAAGACTCCTACTTACCAAACCCACCCTTGTTCCTTCAAATACCCTTGCCTTCCAGGGCCGCCGCAACTATTTCAAACAATTCTACAATTACTAATTGTACAGACGTTGGCCTTGATCAGGACGTAGGCAAGATACTTTAAACTTTCCACCCCTGCCATGAGCTAGTCATAACTAAATCGATCGATTGGTCGCCTATTCGCGTGGAAAAGTTTAATCTTATAACAAGTTATATTCACTTCCAATCCTTGCAAACATAAATAAAGAATGTACTCTATCAATCATCATAATCAATATGTATATATAAAAATCAATGCCACTTTACGTTGTAATTTTATAACTCAAGAACGGGCTCACCTATCCAAACCATTTAGGACTACTAGGACTTTGTTCGGACTATTTAATAGATGGTTTATGTGAAGTTTGCACAAAATCGGTCGAGCGGTTCTTTATTTAACGGGATATGCGCGTACGAAGTTGCGGGCGCAAGCTAGTATTTTATGCAGATTCTAGAAACATGACTGCTCTTCACTACACTTCTATAACATAAGTTATTTCAACATAGTATGTTTTTCTCATTGTATGAGTAGGTAGTTAATAGCATGCTTTGAGCGAAGTGCATGGCACCGACCACGCGGGCTGGCCTTGGCAAAGGAGCTATCTGCGAGCCGCTACAGATCGACTAACTCACTAGACCTGTTGTTGCCAGTGCTCCAGTAATTATATAGAGCTGATAGTAGTGAGTAGATCCGGTAAGAAATACCACGGTAGAAATTCTTTAACAAAAATAACGATAGATCTTTACCAATATTTCCATGTTACAGTAGGTATAAATAGGTATGACACATACAATACACAAGTCACACAAAATGAAAAGCTTATTGGCTAGGAGTTTTCAGTGTTAGATATATTTAGTATCTGGTAAAAAAAGGAATCTCAATTCAAGGCTTTCGAAAAGTAAAAGATTCTTCAGTTTTTTTTAGCAAGCTGGTTTCCTGAGGCTTGTCTTGTATTATTTCATTAGTTGGTAAAAAAAAAAGACTTTGTAAAAACAAACGGAACCCCTATTATTCAGTCCGCCGCGTCAGTCTGTCCGTTAGCGGACTGTAGGTATGCTGTATCTCTTACACTGGAATAGGTGAACATTTGAATTTTTCACACACATTTGTATGTATTGCAATTGTACCGTGTTACCCAGTTAATGGGTTGTGGAGGTCTGGTAGGCAGCCGCTCCACGTAAAATACTGGTATTCAGATGAATCTGGTTTGTCTGGGAGTCGACCCCAATATAGTTGGGAAAAGGCTAGGCAGATGATGATGTATTTCCATTGCCGTTATAATAATAGGTTTTACAAGAAACGTAATTTTTCGGATTACGCTACGGAACCTTTGGTGTTCCCAAGTCCGACTCGCACTTCAGCGGTTTTTAATTTTTCATGTTTTCAATTTGTTCGTTCGTTTCTGTCAACTTTTAATGCACTAGTGTTATCCACTCTATATGTATTTAAGTTATTATTATTGGTACTTACACACGTCGTAACAGTTTGCATTAAAATTAAATTATGAGGCGTTTGTTGTGATCACTTGTTGATCGGGTGACGACTGTATTTCTATTAATTATCCATAATTTCTATTTATGCACTTACATGTACGGTATTATGAATGTTTACTATTACAATTTAATATACGATACCTTTTAACAATAGATTTTATTAGACAGAAATGTGTTTATAGCCTTATGTGAAACCAGGAAAGTTATAATATAAATATTCAATTATATGGTCAATAGATAGTGATTGACGTCATGAGTATAAGGCTGCATATAGTGCTTTCTGCTATGATTTCGAATGATCGTTTCTTCCCTGTTTTCATTACTCAAAAAACATTGTAGTGTGTTGTTGTTGATGCGAATAACATCGTTTAATAAATGGAACTTAGCGATATTGTAGCTTTTAACCAGTGAATAATATTTAATAATCGGATCAATATTACCTCCAGAAATTACCTCTTTTCTCATAATATTGCTTTGCCTTCCCACAAAGGTTGATCAATTGATACAAATAATTGTCACATTAAACAGCCAAACTTCTGTATTGATAATAAAAAAAATAACAAACATAATGCTTACAATAATCAGGAGTCCTATAGTACAATCAAATCAGTATACTTGTTTATCAACAGTTGTTAGATCGGGGTCTTTTAAAAGTTACCGTTTGTACAAATAGCTGTAAGGGGATGCATAGGTTGGTGCGTAGGTTAGAGGGGCGACAGGGGCGACTGGGGCAACAGGAGCCACAGGGGCGACGGCCGGCACAGTGTTGTACAAAGCTGGTAACTCTTCAACAGTGTACGAAGACCCATAGGCTGACACTGTGGGCAGTTGGAGTGGTGCAGAGTACGCTCCAGAAAGCGGCGCTGCGTACGACGCTGGGTAGCTTGAGTAGGCAGACGAGTACGTCGTAGGGTATCCTGCGGGGTACGCCGTAGGGTACCCTGCAGAGTACGCGGCAGGGTACGCGGTCTGGTACGCTGATGAGTACGCGGCTGGCAGCGGCGCTACGGCCGCGGGGTTGTAAATTTCCGCTGCAGTGTAAGCAGTCCGGGCCGGGTAGGGAAGCGTGCCATAACTATAGATGTATGGCTTGGCAGACACTGATGCTATGAGGGCCAGGATTGTGATCTGAAATGAAGATTGCCATTTAATTAATTTCAATTGTTTTACAGTAAGTAGTAGTAGGTTTTTTCTAGCAAACAAGAGATATCTTACACCAAACGAAGGCATATGGCCATAGCTGGTCTTGAAGAACAATGGAATATTGACAACACTCTCGCGAAGGTTAAGATTTAACATTGGTTCCCCTAACGTAAAAATTCTAAAGAGTTCACTCAACACACAAAAGAATAAATACATCCCAAAGTAGCTAAAACACTAATCTACTTACCAAACTTGACTTCGACATTTTGTAATTTTTGTTGTGAATATTTATTTCACTTGTTCAGTTTGACACTCTTCAATTTGCACTGACTGACATGAAAAATATCCTACCTTATATATTTGGTCGAGTTTGGGGCAAACATAGAGACAAATGAATATTTGTATGGAAGAAATTATTCTTTCAATAGTTTTGCCAAGGCCTTGTTGAACGGTTCTTAGGGGAACAAAAGAATACATAATCGTAACGAAGAGGTGTAAAACCAGATACACACGTGCCAAAATTGTTGGCTATTGTCCTGGCAAAGTGTGGCGAGTCGGGTAGAAGGCACAAAAGCCAAAGAATTCATTATAGCCTCTGTACACATTGTGAAATAATTTAATAGATAAGCTGTGAAATTTAAATAATACCATTTTGTTGCTAATTCAGAGGGTTTTTATACCTCAAGTGACTAACATTTAAAGTTCCTTCTGTTTTAGGCATACTTGAGAGAGATAGGTAGAGTACTGGCTGGTGTATTTTGGTGAGAGGGCAGTCAACGCTAATAAGGGTTCGGAAAAACGGAGAGTTCCGTTTTTCCCAACCCTCTAGCGTTGACTATACAAAGAAAGAAAAATATTTATTTGTACCTCGCACAAGACAAAAAAAGTAAAAAAAAAATAAAATAATAATATAAAAAAATAAGTAATAATAATAGAAGTAACAAAAGGTACACAAGCAAGGCGAGGCCAAAAAGGTCCCTATCTCAGCATTATGCTGCGATACTTATAATAAAATATCACAGCGCTGGTGTTCCGATAGGGCCCTGTGATGCCACGGATACACTTACGGAGCACATAGGTACTTATTAAAATTAAAATGAAATATACAAATAAAATAATGATTATTATAAATAAACGTAAATATGAACAACTTACATACATAAATGTGAAAAAGGATCACTCGGTTGTCTGTCTGTCCGCATACATGTGTTTCAGGTCCACATACATGTGTTCCAGAAGTGCGTGTTAATTTTATTTTAATTATTTAAGGGCGATGTTCTGTATCTGCTATACATGTGCTATATAGTAAATAAATAATTTCAAAAAAAAATATTTCCTTAAAAAAGATGAAAAGATTGTGCAATTGATGGCATCAAATCTGTGATTGAACTAAAATAAACGCCACAAACTTTTTAGTCGAGTTTTGTGTAAGTACAGGTTTTTTGAAAATAAGTCAATGTTTTTTTTTAATTTGATGTTGTTTTATTATTGTATACCAGCTATAAGAGACCACCCTTAAATATGACCATGCGCTTCTGAAACACCCGGAAATTTTATGTGCAAACTTCTGAGTTTGCACATTAAATTTCCCAAAAAGCGACTCATTCTGTATTCTGATACAGAACAATTCAGAAACCGTCAACGTACTTAAATATGAGGCGTTGTAAACCACGGTGGAATAGCGTGGTTCGTTAAGTTGTCTATTAGTCAATAGCCGACGCGCGTCTGTTTACACGTAGTTGTAGTTGTTAGTTTGTAAATCAGTTTTTTTTATAGGATGGGATCATGTTTCATTTGGAAGTAGCACATTTCCAATCCAATTTATTTTCCAAATCCGACTGGCAGTTCCAGATATTAGCGAGCTTTACATATTATTAAAGATTAAAGTAGTAGTATTATATTAAATTATTGAATTTAATTTACGTAACTTATTTTTGTCAACGAAAATTACGCGTCCATTTCGTAAGTGTTGCCACAGAATAACCGAATATTTTACCCAACTTTATTAATAACTTTTATTGAATTATAATTGCCTGTAAAAAATCACACGTTCCAGTTGTAAGCGTTGCCACAGAATAATGAAATATAATATAATAATAATAATAATAATAATAATAATAACTGAAGGTTTTGTTTGTGCAATTATGGACGAAGTTATCTTGACGAACAACTACCGGAGGCATATTATGAAGGACGGGACGGTTGACGTGTGTCGGGCATGTCACCGTCCGGGTGAGTCCATCAGACATATTATCTCTGGTTGTTCTCGTCTGGCTAACGGCGAGTACTTGCACAGGCATAACCAAGTGGCCAGGATTATTCACCAGCAACTTGCTTTGAAATACCAACTTGTGGATTCTGAGGTACCGTATTACAAGTATGTGCCCGACCCAGTTCTCGAAAATGACCATGTCACGTTGTACTGGGATCGGTCTATCATCACTGATAGGACTATCGTCGCTAATAAGCCCGATATAGTGGTGATAGACCGATTAGCGCGCCGCACAATGATAATCGATGTTACCATTCCACATGACGAGAACCTCGTGAAAGCTGAGAAAGAGAAACAAATCAAGTATCTTGACTTAGCACACGAGGTTGTCGACATGTGGAATATGGACTCGGCTGTCATTGTGCCGATGGTCGTTACGGCCAATGGCCTGATGGCCAAAAGCTTCGACGACCATCTGTCGAAGCTGGCGTTGCGCAGTTGGATAAAGGGCCTGATACAGAAGGCAGTACTCCTCGATACGGCTCGTATTGTGAGGAGGTTCCTTTCTCTGAAGCCCTAACCACCGGTAGCTTGGACCTCGCTCCCGACACCGGCGGACTACTATTTTTTATATTTTTAAATGTTTTTTTATGTATTGTTTTTATAGAAATATTTAAAAATGTAAAATATATGTATAAAAATGAATAAAGAGAATAATAATAATAATATAATATAAAGAGGAATGATTAAAAAGAGGAAAGATTTGTTTGTTTGTTTGTTTGAAATGAATAGGCTCCGAAACTACTGGACCGATTTGAAAAATTCTTTCACCAGTAGAATCCTACATTATCGATGATGGACATAGGCTATAGAATATTTTCAAAAAAGTTAGGGATCCGTATGAAAACTTCGATAATGTAACCCAAGGTGTAAGAAAAAATCCTTATATCGCGTACGCTGCGGAATCTATTGACAATAGAGCAAAGTGATGTACTACAATTTTATAGAGGTCATCAATGTCTACAAAAAAGTCCGCAATACCATATGTCTAACTATTATGGTTAAGTCACCATGACCGCTTTTTGTTAAAATTATTCAAGCAAATCCTTGGTGATGTGAAAAAATGGTGATTTCGGTATCATGATATTAATCCTTATCCATTTAATTGGTTTGATAATTAAGGTTGATTATGTCCGTGTAAATCACGCTTTAAATTAATCAAATCGGACCTTTCGTTCAAAAGTTACGACGGTAATAAACATGCTCGGAGTAAGAAAAATGTCGCGGCTTGAGCGAACTGGGGAGAATCATAACAATGCTTGGTCCGATGAAGTTGAAAATGATTTCGATAAAACAATAAGAGTAACAAATTTTTGGATTTTTCGCAAATAAACTACATACATAATAAGCGGTGAAGCAGGGGTTGCAAGGTTGAAGCAAGTTTTTAGGGGAGGACATTATTGCTTGCTTTAATTTACGTCGGAATGCTGTGAACGAACTAAAAATGGGATTATTGAAACAGATGTACCTAACCATTTTTGCATAATCAACTCCTGACGGGGTTAACGGGGTAAACAGTTGCGCTGAACCTGAGAACATAGAATAAGTAGAAATGGCTAAGTAATAAATGTAATTAATGAAAATCGTTGTGCTTAATTTTCCAAAACTAACGTTTATAAGGGGGTATGTATAGGGGGCGTTGAAGTTTGTGGAGTACCTACTAAATCCACGCGGACGAAGTCGCGGGCGAAGTGCTAGTAATGAAATATGTTACCCACCTTTTTCAAAAAGTCAAAAATATTTCGGTGTGTGAAAACGATTTCTCGATCTGTTTGCAAAACATTAAGCTTGCTATATAAAGAAAATATAAAGTGCTAATTATTTAATGTTATAGTCACGTGTGCCCACCTCTACCAGCTAAACATTTAGGTATTTAATTTTACCCTAAAAGTACATTAAGGCCGTACCTCGATTTTAAATTATATCTCGAAAGCATCGATTTGACAGCCCGCGCGCGCGGTGTCCCCTCATGCTTCCACAAGAAAAGTTTGAAATATCGAACCTAGCGCCACAACATCAAATTAAGCCAAAACGTCAACTGATTCAGTGTTGCTCGCACGCAAACTTCATAAACTTCTTCTCAAAATATTTACTAAATTCAGCACTCTTATAAACAATGATTTTAGACGTAGAATAAAATAAATATTGAACGCAGACAAATAATTATTTGTGTTTGTATTTTTTTTTACAGTCGTTGGAAAATTATATCATATTTTGTATGTCCCCAAATTATTGTGAAAACTATTAATTCATTTGACTATTTATGAACATGGCTATAATTGTGCCATAGAGATTTTTAGCAGTCGGAAAGTATGGAGTAGAACAGGTATAAAAAAATCATTAATAAAATATGTGTGTCATGAAAACGAATGAAATGATAATTAATTTATTTGTTTTTCCCGTGTCTTCACTCACGTAGCCTTTTTCATATAAACTTTGCATTTTTCGGAGATGAAAAGTAGCCTATGGCAACATTGCTATGGAAATCACTGTTTTGTGTCAGTGAAAAAAAAAACGTAAGTCCTATAAATAGATTGTAACTCTTTATAATATTAGTTTGTTTAAATGTATAGGTAACCAATATTAGAACCTAAATGTGATGCAAAGACCTTTTCAGTAAAGTTCCATCGGAGGTATACATGAGCGCCGCACCTATTATATGCGGCACACTGCCGCTGTTATATGCGGCATGCCAAATCCGGGGCCGTAGGGTAACCCCTGCGGCTGCGCTCCGCGCCCCGAAGACCGCGGCTGTAGTGATAACGCTGCAGCCGGACGCGGTGAAGAGGGGCGTGACGTATGCCAACACGCTCACCAAGGCCAAGGAGGCCATCAACCTCGGTGAGCTTGGCATCGTCGGGAGTCTCCGGCTCAGGGTCACCATGACCGGGGCCAGGATGCTGGAGATCCCTGGAGCAGACAGCGGTCCGGCCGCGGACGCTCTAGCCGAAAGGCTTAGGGCGTCCTTGGGCGCGGATGACGTCCGAGTGTCCAGGCCCACGAAGTGCATAGACATGCGCATTTTGGGCCTGGACGACTCCGTCACGGAGGAGGAGGTGTTGGCCGCCGTCGTCGGGACGGGGGGGTGCTCTACAGAGGAGGTGAAGGTCGGCACCATCCGCCCTGACAACACGGGCATGCGAACCGTAGTGGTGAGCTGCCCCGTGTCGGCGGCCAAGAAATTCTCGGAAGGCCGAAGGCTCTTGGTGGGCTGGGTCTCCGCGCAGGTGAAACTGCTGGAGCCCAGACCTCTGAGGTGTTTCCGTTGCCAAGTTGGCAACCACGTGGGAGCACGCTGCACCTCGGAGGTGGACCGCAGTGACCACTGCTTCCGCTGTGGTCAGCCCGGTCACAGGGCCGGCTCGTGCGACGCCGCGCCGCACTGCTTCGCATGTGCGGCAGCTGGCAAGCCGGCCGATCACTGGGCTGGGGGCAAAGCCTGCGGTCCACCCGCCACGGCCGGGTCGAGGAGAAAACCCTCCTCCACCGCCGCCGCCGCCGCCGTCGCTTCTGCCGCAGCCGCCGCCACCGTGGCCGCCGCTGCCACTGCTCGGGAGGGGGCCGAAATGGAGTGCCAGTAATGGCCCCATTTCGCCTCCTCCAGACGAACGTTAGTCGCTGCGCCTCTCAGGAACTGACGCTCCTGAGCAAGGCGCAGTGACTGACGCCTGCGGACAGCGAGCAATGGGTAGCTTGCTGTCCGATCAGGTCAGGCCAGAGTCGACGGCGCGTTTCACTCCAAACGCGCCGTCAGCAACGAGCAGTCAGCAACGGAGACGGGGCCCGCCAAGGCCAGAGCCTGCCAGGGTTGCGGAATATGTTCGAAAGAGTTACCGCGGCCCTGGGAAGAAAGGCACTAGGAGGACTAAGGGTGGGTTTTAGTCAGTAAAAGTCTGACACTCCCTGCCGCTCCACCCAGAGCGGGAGGGGTCATTTGATGATTTCCCATCCTCTAAAAAAAAAAAAAAAAAGGGTAACCCCTGCCGTATCCTCAGAGGCACGTTTTGTCTTTTTGCTAAGTAATTGTTTCATCCTGGTTTCCGCCCAAAAATCTTTATTACGGAAATTCTTCAAGACTTTTACCAAATCATGGAAAACACTTATTTATGATTTTTGATTTAGAAAATATATATATTTTTTATTATTTTTTTAATGAGGAATGGGCTTGCTCGTGACCTCGATCCCGCCTGATGGAAAGCGATAGATGAGGTCTATGATGGAGCGAGCGTGCCCAGAAGATGCCTGTTCACTCTTGCTTTGAAGGCAGACGGGTTATAATTATGTGAAAGGGAACACAGACGTTGGTTTTTCTTCGTAGACTATACAAAGACTTTGGAAGACGCGTTGGAAAGGTAGACAAAAATGTAATATTAATCCTATTGTGATGCTTGTAATGATTATTATCGTAAAAGCGAAAGTAAGTAAGCGTTTTAAACAAATATGGACTGTAAAATTTCACAAATAAGTAATATATTTTTTTTTGCCGACGTTATGAGAACGCAATCGACTCTATTGCTTGATATACTGTTTTGTAGGCGATATATCTAATGAGACGTTGAAAATGTGACAGTGAAAGTCCAAAATTTGGAAACAGTTAACGAAACTTTGAAATGTCGGCGGTATAAATTATATTGAACTTGGTATTATTTTATTTTTTACAAAAATATGTCTGTGGTAACTGATGATTGTGATGAAGTAAGGCTGCAATGATGAGGGGTAAAACTCACAAATTATCAGGAGGCCAGAATCACGAATAAGGCTAACAACAGAACTATTACAACATAATATTGATTTAGATTTATAATAGGTACTAGTGGTGTAGTAATGTTCATTTTATGTTACTATATCGGTGTACAATAAAGTATAATAGTAGTTTATGCAACGACCATATAAAAAGGGTTATTAAAACACGAGTGTGGGTTTATCACACGAGGCGTAGCCGAGTGTGATAATAGCATCACACGAGTGTTTTAATACCTAATTATATGCCGTTGCATACACTATTTTATCTTCACTCATACAGTTGAAATAAAATAAGCGGAAAAATAGTTAATTCCAATATGGCGGATATTCTCATTGCGTATTCGAATGACTGCGCAGCGCGCTCAAACATATAAAATAATATATAAAATAAATAAAGAGTAGGATGACATACTTTTCATTTATTACTTTATCTACACTCACAACGTAATGTTCCAAATATGAGTTCAAAAACGAATGCATAAATACATACTTTTTTTTCGTGGATAGGTAAAATTTAAAAGAAAAACCATTACGATTCAACATTTTCCTTCGATTTTTAAACAACTGCATCATAAAATAACTTTTTAATTTTTATAGCACACTTTTTCTTTTTAATTTTTGGCGCGGGCTCATTGACTTAAGTCAATGAGCCAGCTTTTATCTTTGTCTATGTTTGAGCGCTTTACGCAGTCATTCGAAAACGCAATGAGAATATCCGCCATATTGGAATTAACTATTTTTCGACTTATTTTATTTTAACTGTATTAATAATTATTAATAATAATAATTTAATAATAATAATTTATTCAAATATAAACGTTCACAAGAAATATTAAGTCAACAGTAATAATATTTTCCATACAATTATAGTGCCTAAAAATAAACTAAAAATATTAATAATATAGGTGCAAGTAATGGTGGTTCGGAATTGCAATGTTAGGTAGCGACCCGCCCGATCTAGGTTAATAAAAACCTGTGTTTCGGGCCATCACTTTACAAACCAATAAACAAGGGACAAAAGATAAACTATAACTTTATACAAAACAATAAAATTATCTATTTTAAACAACTACGAGAAAAAGCTTAATAGTACATTAATACCTAAATCTAAACCTATGTAATAATACTAAAGTAAACACGAGGGGATCAAATATCTTCATGCCAAAATTTCTAGAAGTTTTTCCGTGTCTGCGTAATTGAGTGTTGCTAAATATTCTGACAACATTTTGCTACATTTTTTATACCTTACACTATAGAAGCTTAGCTCCTTGTTAAGCCTATTATATAGAAAAGGTCCTAAGAATACATAAAAACGACTGGCAAACACATGTTTAGTTTGGGGCTTTATGCAAACCAAGTCCTTTCTTCTCCTGTCAAAAGGTACAGGGTCAAAAGGAAGTGCAGTGTGCTGGTGTAGTACTGTGCTTAAAATAAATAATTGCCGCACAGTAAGCACACTACATGCTATGTAGAGTTGTTGCGTAGGAAATCTAAAAGGGCGAAAGGTAGCAACCTTTAGAATAGCTCTTTGAGCACGCTCTAAGGGGAGTAAAATAGTTTTTGCCGCACCACCCCAAGAAGTTATGCAATATGTGAGAATGGATTGACACAAAGCCAAATAGACCTGTTTAATTAATTTATAGTCGGCTATGTTCCGTAAATTCCTAAAAACATATATTAATTTGCGCACTCTTGTACAGAGTAATTCGATATGTTTACGGAAATTTAGATTTGAGTCAATGGTGACACCTAGATATTTTAAATGGTCAGCTTTAGCTAAAGTGGGGCAAGAACATGCAGTGTCAGCGTACGTGCAATAATTATGTGCGTGAATGTTTAGGTTAGTAAGCGGTATCTTAATATTTCTCATTGTAAATAAAATGTATTTTGTTTTATCTGCATTTAATGTTAGGAGATTATTACGGAGCCAATTAGACACAATGTTAAAACCATTTTGAGCATTTTTATAGACCTCAACTCTTGTTTTAGCTGAAAACAATAGGGCGGTGTCATCCGCATACGACATTATAACACCATTTTGGAGTGACAGGCTGCATAGTCCATTTATATAGATTAAAAATAAGGTAGGGCCCAAAATGCTACCTTGTGGAATACCAAAACAACTATTTTTAAGTTCAGAGCTTGTAAACTGACCCATTTTTAGACATTGATGACGATCGTTGAGATAGTCAGAAAATAGAAGAAGTTGTTTTCCTCTTATTCCAAGTGTTTCAAGCTTGTGCAAAAGCAAAGAACAAGAAATAGTGTCGAAGGCCTTGGCAAGGTCTAGAAAGATCCCAATTGTGTGCATACCATTATCTAGGTTGGTGGTAACATAATTAGTCAATTCGTGGACTGCTTGATTAGTTGATTTTTTGGCCCTAAAACCAAACTGACTATCTGATAGTAGTCGGTTATCTTCTAGATATTTTATTAATCTACTGTTAATGATTTTTTCTAAAATTTTTGAGAGGCCTGTTAACACTGAAATGGGTCTGTAATTATTTACACAGTTCTTGTCTCCAGATTTGAATACAGGTGTGACCACAGCCTTTTTAAGCAATTTAGGGAATATTCCTTTAGATAAGCATAGTTGGAAAATGTGGGTTAGAGGAGGGGCAAGCTGGTATTTAAATCTTTTAAGTATATTATTAGGTATATCATCCCACCCAGTGGCACAAACATCCTTTAACCCGTTTATTATTCTGACTATTTCGTTAACGTCGGTATCTAATAAAACAAAAGAATTTAGTGTGGAGGATGTCCTGGTCGGGATTTGTTGGGAAATAATACTTGAGTTTAACGATTTTTCAGCCAGGTTTTTACCAACGTTAACAAAGAAGTTGTTTGCTTTATTGATTGCTTCGGATGGGTTTATTCCTGTAGATAGTATATCAAGCGGAGGTTTGGGGTTTTTAGATCTAAATGTATGAGTTTTTATAAATTTCCACACAAGCTTACTATTTGTCCCCGCCTTTTGTAATTCATTTTTATCATACTGGTTTTTTAGTTTTTTCAAAAGATTATTACAGAAGTTCCGATACCTTTTATAAGTTACAGAAAGTATTTCGTTATCAGGAGCGAGTTTCAATTTTAGGTGAAGTTTGTCTCTATGCCGTATACATCGAACGAGACCGGGTGTGATCCAGGGTTTAATACAACTATACTTTCTCGGCATTGTATTAGTGAACGTGTTTTTCCTAATTGCAGATTGTAGCGAATTTATAAAATACTTTAAAGAACTATTTGCATCGTCTGAATTATAAACAGGGTCAAAATTAATACCGCGTATGTCATTTTCAAGGTTTGTCATATTGACTTTAGTGTAGCTACGCATGCAGTTTTTTCTAGGTGAACTTATTTGTAATGTTAGTAGAACAGCTTGATGATCGGTAATTGTAGAATTAGTAACCAATGTTTTGGATGAGTATTTTGATTTTAGAATGATATGATCCAAGCATGAGCCGCTCTGATGCGTAGGGTGATAGTGAGCTGGAAGAAGTCCATGAAATGAACAAATATTCAGATAATTATGTACATGGGTATCTGTTTTCCCGGAAGCAATGTTAATGTTAATATCGCCCAAAAGTATTATGTTTTTAAAAGATGTTATGTTTTTTAAGTTTGTGTCGAGTGAGTCTAAAAATCTGTCTATATTTTGAGATGGAGGCCTATAAATAGCCACGACTACCGTGTCTGGAATAATTTTAATTATTAAACAATTACTATCCAGGGATACAGGTTCTTCTTTTACAGTTCTTAAGTTATTTTTGATATAAACTACTAATCCATCGTTCTGGTTTATGTTTCTTTCAGTTCTGTAGGAATAGTAACCGTCAACAGATGGTAAGTTGACTGTCTGTTTTGATAACCAACATTCTGTTAAAACAATAATATCACAGCTTATGTCAAGATCCTGTAATAACACTTCAAAACCGTTCATGTTTCGATTTATGCTGCGAATATTCTGTGTAAGCAGGGTTAACGTTTTGTCACCAGAAGGAAGAAGGTATTTACAATCCTCAACATTACATACTTTAGACTCAGACACCGAAAAACTATCTAGATCGCAAATTAGCTGATTTGTCATGATGACAGTTACAAAAAAAGAAAAAAATACAAGCTACCTGTTTATCTGCTAACTAAATAAAGTGTTAGGTGGCGCTCTTAGGCGCCTTCATAGTCAATTGAGTTGATGTAGTTCAATTCTGCATGTTTGCGGGCCGGGCAACCTACATCACCAGTTGGATGGTCACATTTCCTCTTGAAGCGCTTACACGTTGCGCATTGAGAGGGAGAAGATTTGCTGCTGCATTCCTTGAAGGAGTGTCCACTCTCTCCACAGTGGTTGCAAGTAGGAGTAGTTTCCCGGCAAAACTTGGCAGCGTGTCCGAACTGCTGGCAATTGAAGCACCTGGTGACTATCGTGAAATCTCTCACAGGGCATGATGTCCAATTTATGAAAATTCGGCTTTGGTTAATTATAATTTTTCTTATGCTAGCGGGTAGTTCTAAGATGTAGTTACAAGTAGTTAGGTCTTTCTTACCCGATTTATGGCTTAATTTGATGCACTCAAGGAAGGACTCACGAGTCATATTCGGCGTATGAGTGAAGATAAAATAGTGTATGCAACGGCATATAATTAGGTATTAAAACACTCTTGCGATGCTATTATCACACTCGGCTACGCCTCGTGTGATAAACCCACACTCGTGTTTTAATAACCCTTTTTATATGGTCGTTGCATAAACTACTATTATATAATTGTGAAATACAAGCAGACAAGTCGGGGGAACAAACGAGTATTTACTTAACACATGTTTTTTCTCAATTCAAATGCGACTCCATGTCCGTCCCTAGGCTTGCTGCCTTTGACATTTTTAACACATTAATATTTGACGTAATTTATTCCTAACATTAAAATGTTTAGTTCAGCATGTTTCTTGAGATAAAATGTGAGATTATCGCTATAAAAATAGACACTCCAGTATAGAAAATAAACTGTATACTGTGTTTTTTTTTTAATAAACGTTAAATTGTTAAACGTTGAATATTGCGTTGTATATTGTTCAAGGTCTTAAGAATACACATTCACATGGTGCAGACACCTTATTAACACTAAATTCAACTTTAAACTGATAAACTACTAGGATTAGAACTAAAACAATTATTTAAATTACGAAAATCTCACAGCTCCGATTTACAAAAAAATTGACACAGGTCCTGCCTGGAAGAACTCCACTGAGCATCTGAGAATTGAACAAACGAGAGAGATGCAAATATTATTGCAAAGCAAAAGAAGAGATAACGATACTAAGAGTGTTGCTCGGAATAAAAAAACGAATGAGATAACATAAAAGTATTATTAAATCAATATATGTTTAGTTGGAACCTAGGTAAGGTAATTTTGTATGTTATAAAGCAATTTTCATAGGACAAATCCAAAGCGTTGCGTCTTGTGGCTAAAAAAGTAAGAAGATATTTCGAACTTTGTCATTTTATTCTATCGAGAAAATTTCTTCGTGTCGTGTATTCCTTCAGTTGGACAATAGATCATGGTCAAAAAGCATAACAATTTCACATTTCTGTTCCAGGTACCTACCTATCAAGATACACTAAAACGAAAAACGGCCTTAAACTCAATGTAACACCTTAAACCCGCCCTTGTACCACTATTGTACATAAACTTTAAATAAATAAATAAAAGAGGTACTGTCATGGACAGCTGGTAACACTACGCGGGTGGGTGATGCGCAGGCGGGGAGTTATTTTGGACATTACGCTGTGTGCATGTGATTGAACACTCTTTCTAGTTTGTTCTGTATTCTGAGTGAGAAAATTAAAAAAAAAAGATGTTTCAACTGTACCATGTCAAGTGAAAGGACTTATCGTAAAGGCTTCACCATTTTACAATATTTTTAGTTATTAAAGAAAAAAATAGATGATAATTGAGCATTGATGACTACTAATCTCCTAAACTACTGCCCCAAAAATTTTGAAAAAAATACTGATAATAGGTCAATATACCTATATACCTATAGATTACAGGTTATTCGTTCGAGTTGGTTCGAACGAATAATCTCCTAAAATTGCAAGTTCGACTACCACTTGGCCGGTTATTTTAAAATTAATTACACCTCTGCAAGTAAGTCATGTTCTGGACAGAGGCACCACATTTAAATAACAGACCGGTTACCTACTAAAACCCTCTCACTATGTTAATTAAGTCTTATCACAATTATTATTATTCCCCAAATCAAAATTGTCCTTTCTTGATCAAACTGTCTTTTTTTACAAAACTTTTTTGTTGTATTGTCTCGAGGTTCATTCTCCAGCCAGTTCATCTTTCAGTGCGTTTTGGTGTTGCTTGACCTAAGTATAATAGATATTGAATCTTCTAGTTTAACATTAACACATTATAGGCATAAATTCACATTCCATCTAAAAGTTACCTCTAGTCTTTTGAAACTTAAGCAACGGAAACATGCCTTAGACGACCTTTCTTTCTTTCCTTTTGAAATAATTAAGAATTACATTTCGTTATCATACAATTCTATAGCTATTTGTAATTTTTGACAATCGTCATAGTTGTTGAAATATTACACGTCAAGAGCACTTGACACTGGCACATAATACAACTTTATCCAAACGTGGTCATTAACTAAAAACCCCGAAACAAACAAACTCTACTTTTAATCTTATTTGTTGTACACCTACCACAGTGTAGTCTTTTTAACCCAAAGGTTGACGGTAGAAAATGCCTTGTTGCATTAAGTCCGCCCATGTACCACTATTGTACATAAAGTTTAAATAAATAAATAAATTTACAAAATGTCAAAAGTCCGCACTCGGGGTCTGCCGGCGCTCGCCGGCCTGATCCAAGAATACTTCGTTCCATTGCTCAATGGAACGAAGTATTCTTGGAGTCAAAATCAAAGACCGCATCAGAAACAGTATACTTCGTTCCAAAACACAAATCGCAGACGTAGGCAACTCAGCCGCCAATCTAAAATGGAACTGGGCTGGCCATATCTGCCGCATGTCGCAACAGAACTGGGCAAAAGTGGCCACTGATTGGGTTCCAAACAAGAATCGGCGACGCGGTAGGCCCAAGAGAAGATGGCGTGATGAATTAGACTCCTACCGAAAGGATTGGCCAGATGTAGCAAAGGACAGAGAACAGTGGAAGAAAGGAAGGGAGGCCTTTGCCCTGATGTAGGACAGTACAGGCTCATAATAAATGTTTTAATGTTCACAACGGTGAAATGCACTATTTTGTTGACAATATAATAGTCAGTTTGAAGTTTTGGGGGCATATTCTTCGTTGATATTGCAATACGTTGTTTTTCATTTTAAATGAACTAAACGCAATAGGTTCTATGCAAGCAATCTTTTAATTGTAGTATTAATTTTATTACTACATCATTATTATGTATTCTTTCAGTCTGAAACTAAAGAGAACACAATAATTTAACAGATATAAATAGAAAACAAGTATTACCAAAAACAGTTTTTGTTTCTCCCGTAAAGTTATTTTAAAGTGAAATAAAACGTTGTACAATATCAACGAGACAACGACGATAAAACAACAAAAACCAACACAATGAGGTTTTTAATAAGGTTTGGTAATGTATGATTGTAGAAGTATTTTGTAAAAAAATTGATGCTTAGAACACCCCGTATATTTTAAAAAGAAATTTATGTAGCGGCCCACGTTTATGGATAGTGATTTTAAATTATATTTTGATGCTTACTGTAGGTATGTAGGTACCTACTCTATTTATTTTAATTGTAGGTATAGCGAACTGCCAAATCATCGCTAAAATATTCGTGACATCCAGACACGAATATTTTCTTAGTAATTAAAAAGTTAGTTTCTCGTTAGTTGTTTCCAGTTAATTACTCCAGTCCCTACATACATGGTGACACACAAGTAGGTACCTACTTGGTCACCATAGCTGAGATAATTTCTCCCCAGTACAATTAATGTATTAATAGATGTACCTTTTACAGATGGTGACCTATTAAACAGAATGGGTCACTGGTTCTGCATGGAGAGAGGATGAATGCGATACGATAACAAATTATATCGTGCTTATGTAAGTGGAAATGTGGGAGCAATCGGCTCATTAAGTAAGAGAAGTCTTAATGAATTTCATTATGAAAATGTTAAATGCCTCTTTCGCCGTCATTTGTAGATGGTGGTGAAAGTCGTTACGGGTAGTATGAAACCAAGAACTCTGATTGTAGTCTTGCCAAGGAAATCGTATTATACATATATATATTCTTTCTGACCGAGTTCGGCCATGGCGGCCAATCTCAACGGAGACTAGCCACCGGCGCAGGACAATATGTCCTGCGCCGGTAGCTAGTCTCCGTATCATAGTACACAAGTGTGTGCGCAAAAACAGGTGCACTTCCTCTTCCATCAACCTCATATTCCGATGACCAATGCGCAACCCGACACGACCGGAGTAAGCCGTTGGTTGGTTGGCGTTGGTGGTTTAAAAGTTGGTGATGTGACAACACCACCAACTTTCCAACTCCGCGGGGCTGTTAATAAAATAATATTCCTAAAGGATCGAGCCCAGGTCTCCACGCCCGGCAGTCGTGCTTGCAACCGCGAGATCAACGGAGCAGTCAAATGTATTGGATTACCCAAGAGTTATTGGATTGTGGAAGTCAGATGGGCAGTCCATGTTAGATACTGGTACCTACTCAGCTGTATCTGGCTAGACTGAAAGCTGACCCTAACATAGTTGGAATAAGGAAAGGCAGATTAATTTTTGCATGTGTTGAAGAAGTAACGAACTGCTGTTGTTATCTACCTGTGTTTTAATCCTATTTCTCTTTTATCCTAATGTAGTGGCATCAACGACGCCTCAAAAAACCAACGTAGCAAAACCTACATCGCAACAAAAAGAATCGCAACGCCATCTATCCCGCCAGCTGCGAACTAACTGAACCAAATCCTGCGGTATCAAAGTTTTTCGTGTAATTTGAACATGTACAACAGCTCGAATTTGAACTATCGGGCAAATGCCCACCGGACACAACAACTATCCGGTCGGAGGATCCTCCCTTTTTTATGGAGGTTATCGGAACTTTACTCTCTGTTCCGCCTACGTCTATACTAGTAATATTGTAAATGTAAAGTCTGTTTGTTTAGATGTTTTTTGTTTATCAATTATATCTACCGCTGAAATGGATAGATAGTAATACTAAAAGAGCACGGCCTGGATTAGGACACGTTGTATCCCAGTAGTAAGTTCCTGTGGATTAATTTTCACCCTTCATTGGCAAATCACAAATCCACATGCAAAAGGTAATCATGAAACTCATTTTGCAATTAGTAAAAAATACTGCTATTATTAACATAATATAGTATAGTATTTTTAACATAATTGAATACCTATAGTATTTTTAACATAATTGACATAAATGTCAATTATGTTTCAAAGGGGCTTGCTGGAATATTCCTACCTTAAATCCTTCGTAAGTTCAATGTTAACGTGATTCTTGTGCGAGCGAGTAAGAGCTTTCAGAGGTCAGGCATCTAAAATCTGCTCGATCAATCAGTTATCAATCTCTGCTGTCATGAGCATGGGTTGTATTATTTATAGAAAAAAGTTTAGGTATATTCAACGTGTAACAGGATAAACGAAATACCTGAAAAGAGGTCATTATACTCATGACTATGAACAACTTTTACTATGGCACCAATCCTGAAATTGCGATGAGTTCATTATAAGGTATTGCGTTTATTCTGTTACACGTTGTATATAGCTAAACTTTTTTCTGCGCCTATTTTCTGACGTATAGAGTCTAATAGTCAGAAAACAGGCGCTAATTATCTGTTTTCTTTAAAAACTGAGAATAACGACTGTATTTACCCCTTGGAGATAGTTGGAGAACGGTGAGTGAAAACCAGTTTTCACGATGCGAAATAAAAATAAATCAAAAAGGCGTAGTGATGACTGTATTTTTACTCTACTAAATCTAAATAACTCATTGTTTGAAGATCAATAGAATAAATATGTTCCGTTTTTCAAAAGGGTCCGATTAGAGGTAGTAAGAGTATGGGGATGCGTAGGTGTACGCGGAGTAGGCGACGGGCGAATAGGCGCTGTACGCGGAGTAGGCGACTGGTGCGGTGTAGGCGGCTGCTACTGGCGCGGTGTATGCAGCGGCTACGGGAGCGGCGTAGCTCAGGACCAGCGGCTTCGCTGAGGTGAAAGCCAGGAGAGCGACGAAGATCAGCTGTAGAAGAAAAAACTGTTTATTACAATACATTCGATTATGTTGCACCGACTCCAAGTAACTCAGGAGAAGGGCAGGATGATGATGACTACACCTATATATAATTAATTATCCGTCATAGAGATTAGTAAGGGATTATTGTTATCATTTGATTTATAAAAATCTTTTAGAAGTTTGTTAAAATATATTATGACAAATAATCATAGACAGATTAAAAACACATAAAACCTTCGCAGCAAAAAGTCTTTTTACGCAACAGGATATTGTAAGATACATATTTGTTTTTTAGAAAATTCTGATTTTGTCCAAAAACTTGCAAAGTGCCTTTGAAGATTATTTAGTCTAAACTAGTACACTCATAAATATAAAACGCTACGACTCTGGATTACTAATGACTAAATAAGACATTTGATGTGCTGGCGGCACTGCATTTAAATGTCAACAGGTAATTATTTAGAGTCAAGAACTGCATTTTTGGAACATATTATTTTCAACTTACAGAAAAAAAATTGGAAAGGTTATTGATGTGATAAATTAAAAAAAAGTTTTTGAGGCAGCTTTGCTATAGAAGCAGTAGATAATAGTACAAAGTTTAAAGTAAATCTAAAAAAAATAGTAAACAACTTAACACTTACGAATTTGAACATGTTGGCTGTTGGTCTATTAGTCTGACAATAGGTACTGACTGATGGTGCGACTTCCCGCTAATATATAAGGAGTCAAAGATGGCCTCATTGTGTTGGCAGAGCTCGGCGCCCGCGCACCTTGAGACGTGCGCGATCGGGACCCACGCGTGCCGCGAATATTTTCAATGCACTTGCTTTAGAATCTACAGGCTGTTTTTTTTTAGGTACCCGAAAATCTTTTCTTGGTAGCTCTTCAGTTACCAAAAAGACTTTTTTACAAATAAATACAACCGAATTCCAAATAAAAAAGAACTTTAAAGTACAAAGTTTTTGGAAGTCGGGGTTTCTGGTGTGGTTTCTCAAAAGTTATTTTGTTCTTTGTTGTTTTTTATTTTTCACTTGTTAGTGCTGTTGTGTCCCAACATTCCAACCAGTCCATATCAATTTAATTGTCTGTCTCCGAAGTTCTTCATCAGAATTTTACGAAATTGAAATGGGACCTATTTATATCGGAATAAATTTTCTTTCAAACAAAAAAGAAATTTTGAAAATCCGTTTAATGACGAAATTATGCCCAAACATGAACATGTGGCTCTTTGGAATTGTTGATTTGCGCTGAAATAGGTTTTTTTTCAATATTTATTATTACTACTTACTTTGCTTTTGTAATTCTTTACAAATAAATAACGATGTTATAAATCAATCGTGACTATTTATCACATATTATCGATATTTTTATTAATTAAAACTATATAAGTCTGTTTTTATTTAAATCTTTATGGACTGAATATTAAACGTTTCACGTTCATAAAATTGATTTATGAATGCTTTAGGCACGTGTTAATAGGTAGAACAATTTTAAGTGCACTGGAAATATTTATATTAGTGCGATTTATATCTTTTATAGAATGATTTACTGTTTTTTTTTTGTTATCTATAACTTAATACATGCAGAAAGCAGTCACAAGACCGGCAAGTTAGTGGTGGCCACCAAATTTAGCCATCTGGCGTTTTATCTGCTACTGAATTTTTCTATGAAAATTGATTTAAAATATAATATCACGATTGTATTTCGAAGAGCTCGTGAACAGCCACATGGGAGAATCTATAAGATCAACGCAACGCTTGCCGACGTCGGTCCATGGATGGGTGGCTATTTTAATATACCGAGAATCCTCCGAGCCTCGTATTTCCCGAAAGGTTATCGCTGGAATTCGAAACAAAAAAATATTCTATTTGAATTAAATAATTTTTTGGTTGAACAAAAAGACACGCTGTATCTTGGCAGCAGCTTCGGCACGGTCTAATCAGGCCGCAAGGATCTCGCGTCATGCGTGTAGAACGTTCTATGTGCGCAAGCGACACTTGCGCGGACGCACGGCCGTCGCCACTAAATCAGGTGCCGACGATCAAGGCCGCCATTACTCTAGCCCAACTTGGAATAACCTTGAACTTGATTTTTGTTCGACTATATTTTATTTCGTCATGGCGCAATGTTTGTGATCCCTGACTGATATAAGGTCGTCTTAGTACTGTCAAGGATTTGTACTTCCGTTGGAGGTAAACGTTGACAGGAAAGGTGTTGGTTAATTATTCAAATTGTGTAACAAAATCATATTAGAATTCTACCTATTACCTAGAAAACCTACGCTAATGGTGTTTTAATGATAAAGAAAAGTATAAGTTGATAGGAAACACAATTTTACGTGGGAAAAGCACACGTGCACAACATGCTGGCATTGCTGCTGCAGCTGTTGTATGCCAAATGAAGCAGCACAACCCCGCCCGCAATAATAGGTATGCACATAGGTATATATAGTAAGTTCAACAAACACAATGACGCATGCAACTCTGGCACGTGTATCGCCCCTGTATGGGGCATTCTCAGGATATTATGTTGACCTAGGTAGGTACGTCGTTGGATTCGAAGAGTCAACATGACCTAAACCAAATATTGGAATTGCATAACGCAAATATGCGAGACGTGTGAACATAAACGAAACAAATACAGCATGTAAGGATGTTCGCATGTGGCGTTCTGTAGTTTCAGCATACCCCCTTAAGACTGCGTGACTTTATTTATGTATGTGTAACATACCTGTTATTAAAAATCTAACATTTATTTTGATCGAAGCGAAAACTGGATTTTTAGTTTTATGACTGTGTTTTAATAAAATTAATAATTATTATTCGTTTAACGTAGAGGAAATACGTTTAAAATGAAATAATTATCGTACGACATACAATTGAAATGAAGTAGATTCGACTATCGATCGACACTCGACTATCGGCTGAAAGTTTTCTAAGTCATTTTCAGTGACACAAGCCTTTTTCAGCTCTGTTGGGGTCGGTTTCCAGTTTAACAGGATTCAGCTGAAAACAGTATTTTACCAGCAAGGCAGCTCATAGTAAAATAATATATTATAAATAACACTATGTCATGTACAACATTATACAAGCATATGTATCACAAATAAATGTATTTATATTTACATGGATTAACTGCCTATACGACCACAACCGAGTTACGGTATGGGTTACGCCACAATAATTAACGATTTGACGACACGGTTGGCGCAGTGGTTGAGCGATTGGCTGCTGCGCTGCTTGTCGCAGGTTCGATTCCCGCACGGAACATATTTGTGTGGCCTACAGATAGTTGTTCCGGGTCTGGCTATCTTTTTTTTTTTTTTTAAATGAGTCTACTACCGCGGACATGGTGGTCTGCGCCTTTTTTAATTTTGGTTTATTGTTTGCTGTTTTTACTTCTTAAAATTACATCGTGCTCTTACATCAGACAGATTAAACTAAGAATTAATATAATAACTTAGAACTACGTGAGTCTATCACTTTAAACATTTTTTTTTCTCTGGTCTGGGTCTGGCTATTTGTGTATATGTGAGTTATTATGTTTGTAAACGCACCCACGATACAGGAGAAATTCCTAGAGTAGGGGGGTGGGCATCGTTTAAAAAAAAAAAGTTGGGAAAACCGGTTGATAGACTTTCGAGCCTCTGACTACGTGTAACGCTGTCAAAGACCTATGAATGAGAGTCACGTGCTTTCCATAGTTAAGAGAGGTCAGAGAATCAATTCTCGTGTTTTTAAGGAACGATCGCATCACTATATGTCAAAAGCACCTCTATTTTCTCTACATTTTGACGTTAATTGCCGCTATCATTAAGCGATTTTCATTTCAATGTCTTTTAAGTACGGAGGGGTCTGTCAGACTCCTACTGACTTAAACCACCTCGTGTTATCGCACACTTGCACCGGGGGCTACGGTAGCACTTAAGCAATCTTCAACGCAGTTTGGTCACCCATCCCTTTTTTTTGTTATTATTTGGCTACGAGCCCCTAATGAAGAGTTACCCAGTTAATGGGTTGTGGAGGTCTGGTATGCAGCCGCTCCACGTAAAATACTGGTATTCAGCTGAATCTGGTTTGACTGGAAGCCGACCCCAATATTGTTAAAAAGGCTAGGCAGGTGACGAGCCCCTTGAAGAATAACTACGTATTGTTTAAATATTTTTGTTTGTCCTCCTCACGACTTGATGAATCAGTAGGTTTTCCCGGACTTGCTTGCTAGTCGATCGCCATTTGCATGCTAAAGAGACGGTCACTTAGACATTAATATTTATTGATACTCCAAACAATAATGGCAAATACCATAGGTATACCAGAATGCGCAGTTTAACAGTGTGCGATAATTGTACTTTTAAAAGTATGACACATTTACTGTACATGTCATAATATGTCATCCTGTGTTGTCCTGCTGGGCCTTGTTAGGGGGCAAGAGGTAGACTCTTGCCCCCTACCAATGGTTGCCAATGGTCTTTTACACCATTGGCAATTAAAAATTATTGTCCAGACATTTAAAAGAAAGAACAGCAAAGCTGTCTTTTCAATATTACTGGAAGACAGGCGTTTGACCACAGTACCGCCTGGTTGAGGATGCAGTACGCTTGCCTAGAAGTAACCTATTTACTCTTGACTTAAAGACCCCAGATTGTAGCTATAAATTAATGGTCATCATATAATTAATTGCCGTCCACTGCTGAACGTAAGCCAAAGAGCGCCAACCATCCCGGTCTTGAGCAGTCCGCATCCATCCGTAGCCAGCCGCCTTCTTCAAATCATCGATCCATCATGCGGCAGGGTCCCACACTACGCTTGTCCGTACGCGGCATCCACTCTAACACATGTCTGCTCCATCGAGTTAATAGTAACTGCGTTCGGAAAAAGTATTAGTTTCTTATTCTAACTAGCTTCTGCCCGCGACTTCGTCTGCGTGGACTTCAGAATTAAAAAACATCTTTAGGTTAAATAGGAACCTTCCTCGGACATCAAAGAATATTTGCAAAAAAAAATTGAGGAGCCTTGGTAGAGCGAATGATTTGGACCTTAAATCTCGTGCCCCAGTAGGGCGACGACAATCTGGTCAAATTCAATGCTCTGAAAACACAGGCGTGTCTTTTCACTGCCAAAAGGAATCTGTTTCGGTTATCTCCTACTTTCCGAGGTGCGTCTGTGTTACCGATCGCCTGGAGATTTTGGGCATGGAGCGTCTAATCTTAATTCCAGCTCAACCATCGAGTCAAAAGCACAGACTGCAGCCAAGAAGCGGAGCATTTTACATAGAGTTAGGCGGTAATTCACATCTGGATAGCTTCTGAGTCTGCACAAAGCACGAGTCTGTTTCCGTATGGAGTATTGCAGCCACTTATGGGATGACTCAGCAAAATACCAGCTTGCTGCATTGGACTCGGTGGAACGCAGAGCAAAAAGGCTTAAAGGCGACGAGACGCTGCATGGTGGCCAAGCTTCACAGCCTGGCTCATCGGCGTAGTGTTGCTTGCCTGTCGATCTTGTACAGACTGTACTTCGAAAAGTGTGTGCAGGAACTCCACGATCTGATCCCACTACCGGAATACTAAACGTACTGCTGGGTACCATCCGCACTTGGTCCCTTGGTCGCTCCTACACATTTATTATGCGCACACCCAAAGTATGCAACTCTCTGCCAGCGTCTGTATTCCACATGTAACCTGTCTGCCTTCAAAGAAAGAGTGAACAGGCATCTTCTGGGGGTGCTCGCTCCATCATAGACCTCATCTATTGCTTTCCAACAGGCGAGTTGAGCAAGACCATTTCTCAATTTAAAAAAATGGTCCAGCCGTTTCCCGGGTTCTGCGCTTAGCAACACATTTTGCCATTCGTTATAAAGATTACCTATGTACCTATTACTGGAAAATCTTCCAGTTAAACCGTCTAAAATAAAGCCATTCAAATAAAACATAAATATTAAGACTTTAAGCATAACAAGCAGCTCATAACCGCGTTTTCAATTCAAAGAAAATGAATTTAATCAGCGTACAGAAATACTTTGATCGTCATGATGAATCAGTTCAGGATTTCATAGTGGCCATTATGACGTCACTATACACGACCGTACAATGAACACCCTCGAAACAACCCCGATGTGATGTAACACATCTACGGATGACACACAATACCCCGATTGTATCAACCTGCTTGTATTTTACTACACGTACTAAATAATAATATTAATTTATTCGATTTTGTTCTCGTTACTGTAATGTTCTAGTACCTAGTATTCTGCGAGCTATCTATTTTGTAAGATTGTGTCATGCTGGAATACCTGATGTATGTATATTTAGATCGCATGCCAAATTGTTACTCAATACGGATTATCCAAACCGAGGAGTATATTATTTGTTGCAATTCGCTATAATTTATATATTTTGTGAACAACGTTTTTATCGATTTTACCTACCTGAATGAAAGCTAGAATGGAAGTGACTATAGGGATGTACAGAAGAAGAAGACATGGTTATCCAACCACTTAATAAATTGACAAAAGAGTAGGATAATGATGATGGCCTACGATATCTTTGATTGCCAATGTGCCGTATTTGCATCATAATTATACAACGTACAACAGAATAAACGCAATGCATTGTACTCATCATTATGAACAACTTTTACACTGAAATCGCGATTTAGGGATTTATTTTCGAAAACATTTGTTACCTATTCTTATTTTTTATCGAAATCATGAATGCCGTGTTCAACATCATGGGACCTAGCATTGAGATTCTCCAGTTCGCTCAAACCGCAACATTTTTCTTACTTAGAGTATTTTTGTAACTTTTAAACGAACGGTCCGATTTGAATAATTTAAAGTGTAATTTACATGTACATAAACGACCTTAATTATGAAATCATTGAAATGGATAAGGATTAATATTATGATACCAAAATCACCAATATTCCATTTCACTAGGGTTTTGATTGAATAATTTGAACAAAAAGCGGTCATTGTGACTTAACCGTAATAGTTTTATTTTTTTATAGGTAATAATGAGTACTTTAATCATGTACATTATTCCATAGTTTTCTCAGCGCACGCCAAATAATGAATTTATTAGGCAAAATTTTGCTACTTTGCGTTACATTATAGCAATTTTCGTAGGGATTTCTATTTTTTCCGAAAATAAAATATAGCCTATGTTTTAAGTTAATAATGTACTTTTCTAATGGTGAAAGAATTAAGAAAATCGGTTCAGTAGTTTTTGAGCCAAATCGTAACAAACAAACAATTAAATCATTTCTCTTTACATGTATGTAATAATATTAGTTTAGACACGTTGTAAAGGTACATACTTTAAAGTACATAGGTATTTAAGAAACGATGATTCAATGGGAAAAGTAAAATAAGAAAGTATCAAGAAATTCGTTTAATTGTCATGTTGCTACTTATTTTAATAGATATGTACAATTTTTACAATTTTTTGATTATCCTCCGGTTGGTTTTCACTTCAGCAGGACTGGAGCTTTGTAGGCAGCAGCGACTAAGGGTGCTGAGTAGGCGTTGTATGCGGCAACAGGGGCAGTGTAAGCAGCGGCGTAGGGAGAGGCGAATGCGGCGTAGGGCGCGGCGTACGCAGCGTAAGGCGCGGAGTAGGCAGCCGTGTACGCAGCAGCTACGGGGGCTGTGTAGGCTGCAGCCACAGGTGCCGTGTATGCTGCTGCTACTGGCGCCGCAACCAGGGGTGCGGAGTACGCCACAGAGTGGATACCGGGCTTGGCAGCCGCGATGGTGAAGAGGGCAGCGAGAATAACCTGGAACAAAAAAACAGTAAAAATTAAAGTAGTTTGAAAATGAGCACATATCGCTTTTCCTTATTAATAAGATTTTCAGTAAGTTACTAAAGATGTTCATGTAAAACGATGCTTATAAAAAAAAATACTCTATAAATCATGTTGTTGCGAATTCTAAATACAAAGCTTTTGAATGAACTTGAACTATATTTTATTATCAAATGCTGAATCTCCATTCTTTAGAATAAAACATTTATTTACCAGTTTGCAAGACATTTTGAAGTGTTTGTGTGTGTCTGGTAGTAGACAAGATGAGTGAATGATACCTTTGACTAAAGCTCAGCAGTTTAAATAGTCAAGTGAATACGAAAGAAATTCCGCCACAATACGGGGGTGTGCTAACGTATCATGTGAAATGCTGCTCCGAATTCAAGATAAACATCGAGGACGGAGTTAAATGAAAGTGAACCACGCTGTAAAGCGCCGTCCTGATACAAAACTAATCACGACTTCACGCTGAAAGACGGCATTTTTCGGTTTTTACCGAACAAATTAACGCGACAATCGAGTACCTATTTGCGTGATGATGGCTTTGTAGCACGACGCTTAAAGGAGTTATCTGTTTAAGTTTTTCTATCTAAAAGTGCATACCCCTTTAAACCACCTGCGTGGTGCAGGAAAAGTTTGGACACGCCCGTTGATGTTAACAATCCTCCCGTAAGCCACAGCTTGTTTAGGTATTGTTCAAGGTAAACGATAGACCTTACGAAAAAAATGTGTGTAATACATTGAAAAAAACAAATACAGTTAAGTTATTTAACTCTAAAAATCTGCTAAGAAAGAAAATACGTTTATTTCGCCAGAAATTACGCACAAAAAATAACAAAATTATAAGGAAGTTTTCTATAAATACCACTCGTTTTACTGCCAAGCTATGTCAGGACCGGACATTAACTACCACGAGTCTCTGGTTATGCCATAGACAAAACAGAACATAGTTCTCGAGTTGTCCATGGCATAACGTGCTAAAAGAATGCTTTACTTTTTTTTCTTGGTTCACTTGTTTATGCGACAAGTTAATCATTATTCAGGATGCGCGGCTTCAGTTGCGTCAGAGGTCAGCGCGTGCGTGTCCAGTGTCCACTGTTACAATGCTAACTCTAGTTGCGCTTGCGCATACGTCTATGTGGAGGTCAATGCGCCTATTTAAACTAGACGAGTAATACAGATCGCTCATGAATGCTGCTTGCTATTATAATTCAGAACAAGTCATTTTCTTAAAGCGTGCTTATTTCCATAAAATATAATTTCGAGATTTTCTAGACAAGTATCTTGCCGAGCATCCTCGGCACATGCCAAACACAGGGTGTGTTGCTACCGTTGCTGTTTATCATGATTACCTGCCACGATTTAAATGAAACCGATGCTGCTCTGTCGGAGCTTAGAACTGTCCTGGAAGGGCAAAATTTGCTTGGGCCCTTGTACTTAGGACCTTGATGCAAGATATGATATAAAATGAGAGTAACCCTATCCCTACTGAGTACTTAAGTACTCAGTAACTAGCTAAATGTATGTATCACGGAGGACTGGTTTGTTAGTATTAGTGGTCACAAGCGCTAATGCTGGGGATGAGTTCGGGATAGGGTCGTGGGGTCGAAATCCGGGTCGGGCAGTGATATAGAGTTACCCATCTAGATTTTTTACGTAGCATCCCGGATTCCGCATTTGTGCCAGGTTGTTGGCAAAAACCTCGCCCTTTTTTAATGGAACTCAAGCAAATTCATTTTACGTTCACATTAATACGGATTATAAATTATAAATTAATCTACTATCCAGTTGAATATCCTCTCGCTCTGTATTTTTATAAAACCGCGAACTTTCTAGCAATTTCGTTTTCCATTCTCTCCTCAGGCGTCGTTGAGCTTTATGTAGGTGCATCTCTTCATAATCCTTCGGAAAAAACAGCGTGAAGCTATGGAATGATAGATGCATGCATGTCTGTAATAATGAATGTTGTATCTCGAAGGTTCGATCTGGAGTTCTATAATATGGTAACACATTGCAATGCTCAAAAGACGACGATATCCATTCACTCACCAAGACGTAATGTGAAGATCGTGCGATCAAGATATCATTTTCGTCGTGTTTTTAATGTCTGTTGATATTCTTCATAATATAACTGAAGCATAAATGTAAGAAGGAGGGTGAATGCAGGGAATACTATGGTGCTATACATGCGAGTGGGACCAGCCATGCGATTTCGAAAAATGCTCCATTCGCCGTTCACAATAGTGTGCTGGTGCAAGCTTATGCCTGAAAGTGAAGAGAAATGAAAGTATAATAAACGCGGTTGAAATGCGTTATTTGCGAAGTATGTGCATCAGCGTATTACCAGTATACGAAGCAAGACGAGTGCGCAATGATCGTAGCAACTGGCGTTCTGTAGTTTCGGCTTGCCCCCATGGAATAGATGCGTACGCGTTTACAAACATAAACAATCAACCAGACCCAAAACAACTATCTCTAGTCCATACAAATATTTTTTCCATGCGGGAATCGAACCCAAGACACGCAGCGCAGCAGTTAATCGCTTAACCACTGTGCCAGTCCTGCCGTCAGTTCGATTAAAATTCGCATGTTTGAATAATGTAAAATATAAATTTTGATGATAGTTTACGTATTAAAATATGTTTTTAAGTACTTAAAAACATGTTTTTGTACAATAAGGTACATTGCTTGAAAGTACTTATTGGCGGATCCTTATTCCCCCTCTGGATCCGCCAAGCCGGAGGGGGGCTAAGGGGCTCAAGTCCCCCCCAATATACCGAGATATTTTTGGTAGTCTTTATCCTAACGAAGTCTTTTACGAAAATTAATCCATTAAGGCTTGTTATTTATGCGGTAAGCTAAATATCAGGCGTGATCGAGGTGTAGTGTTGCTACTTTACTAAAACCTACCCTCAGCGGGGTCAAACTCCAAAACTACAATCTTAAATCCACCGTAGTTAGTACTTGTTATACATGAAGCTACATTGCTTGTCAGTATTTATTGAAAAAGGTTGGCACAAAAGCGTGAGTATTGGCACGAGAACCGATAGGCCTATCCTACAGTGAGCTGTTCAGTTGTTGTGTGGATGATGATGACGTATTGGCTATGCATCCAACGTATAATCTATAAAAATATTCACGGTACCTAACCCGTGTACCCATCATAGCCTTGAACCATGTGAAATAATAATGATAAATCGATCAAAACTCTCCCTCGTCATAATTATAAACGTGTCAGAAAAGTGCTCATTAGATACATTAACAAGCTCACAAGCCATAATGGTATTACAACATTTTTCATGAAAACGAGCTTACAGTGTAGATGCAGTGCAATGCAATGCAGTTATAGTATGTAGGTGTCCTAATAGCGAAATAGTACTTGTTTCTTTGTTTTGTTTAAGTTTACATAAAACATACCAATAATTTCGAAAATTAAGTACCTTCTTATTACTAGGAATCTTTGCCCTTTTGAATAATATTCAGTTTTAATCCTTGCATTCTTTGTCGATTTGCATAATATTCAAAGAATAAATAAAACTAGATGCGATTAGAAAATCGCATCTAGTTTTATTTGTTAAATTATAGATTATGTTCAACATACTCGTGATGATCATAGCACGGCACAGCCTTCAGGTAATAAGGCTTATCTTCAATACTAGAGTTATTATTATCCTCCTGCCTTCATCCCAATTGACTTTTGAGTCGGCGCTGCAATTTTTTTCAGTGTTGCCGAAGAGTAAGAAAAAAAATGCGAAGTTGTGATCGAGGTTATACTTTATTTGCTATCTCTTTCTATTATCATGACCAGGAATAGATGCCAGAAGTATCCAAATCACTTCTTGAGGTAGTAAGCGGCATAGGGGGAGGCATAGGGGTAGGCGGAGTAAGCGGCGAGTGGCGCGGTGTATGCGGAATAGGCGAGCGGCGCGGTGTAGGCAGCCGCCACCGGCGCGGTGTACGCCGCCGCCACCGGCGATGTGTACGCCGCAGAGTACAGCACGCCGGGCTTAGGCTCGGCCATAGCCACAGCCATCATGCAAATAAATACGAACTGAAAAAGAAAAAGCACACACAATAAGAAGTTTTTCGTAAATCTACGATTACGACAGTTAATTATCTAGTTCAAATGAAGATATCCCGGAAAACGGTTTTTAATGTTTTTTTGGAGAGTGGTTTTACCTAATTCATTTTAAAAGCCGTTAAGAAGTTCACATTGTTGGGATTTATTCACTACACAACACATATTAAAACACTGAAAGTTTAAAACATTAAATGGATTAAATCTCGTTAATCTTTTTGAGTGACCAAGTAGTTAAGCAAAAAATGGACTCACGTATTTGAACATCTTGTTAGTTGTTTTCACTGGACTGCTGATGCACTGAATGATATCGAAAGCTATAGCACTGACCAACTTTATAGTAAGCACGAAGGACAGTGGACGTAATGTAATAGAGGTTAAGCGTAGTTTGGGTAGACAATGCGAACGGAATATCAATTTCAAAGTAAACTTCAACCGAAAGTGTTTTAAGATTATTCGCATACGGCATAAAGTTTAAAAACCATAAATCTAGTTGGCTCAATTTTTTTCTTCATAAGAGGTGGATACTCTTATTCAAAAGATTTAAAACAAAAAAGGGAATGAAAAAATTCGCACTCGTGCGGCAAAATGCGACGTTTATTCTTAAACTAATGCTTCTCGCTGAACGCCCGTCAGCTACGACAATGGAGCAAGGTGGACCGATGACCAAGTGAGGGTCGCTGGTAGCCGATGGGTGAGACGCAGAGGACCAGATAATGTGGCGAAACGTGAGGGATGCCTATGTCCAGCAGTGAACGTTTTTCGGCGGATATGATCTACACTGTATATAATATTATAAAGAGGACAGATTTGTTTGTTCGTTTGTTTGTTTGAAATGAATATGTAGGCTCCGAAACTACTGAACCGATTTGAAAAATTCTTTCACCATCACAATCCTACATTATTCGTGATGGATATGAGGCTATAGAGTATTTTCAAAAAGTTAGAGATCCGTATGAAAACTTTTATGGTTATGTCACCATGACCGCTTTTTGTTCATTAATTCACATGTCAGGGCTGGAGCGGTTATGTTCAATCAAACTCCAGGTGCAATGCAAAAACGGTGATGTTGGTATCATGATATTAATCCTTATCCATTTAAATGGTTTGATTATTTAGGTTGATTATGTCCACGTAAATTACACTTTAAATTCAAATCGGACCTTTTGTGTAAAAGTTACGACAGGTTAAACATGCACTAAGTAAGAAAAATGTCGCAGCTTGAGCGAACTGGGGAGAATCTTATCATAAATATGCTTGGTCCGATGAAGTTGAAACACGGCATTTAAATGATTTCGATAAAAAAAGATGAGAATAACAAATGTATGGGGTTAAGGAGGGGTGATAAAGTTTTTAGGGGAGGACATTATTGCTTGCTTCAATTTACGTCGCAATGCTATGAACAAACTAAAAGTAGGATTATTGAAACAGATGTAACAATTTTTGCATAATCAATCCCTAACGGGCTGAACAGGGCGGACAGTTGCGCTGATCCTGGTCACGAGACAAGTGAGATTCTCTCAACGGTAGCGTGGCGAATACAATTGACAATACTTACGTAAAAAATGTATGGGTTTGACAGATGCTATCGAAATGTCACGTGATCCTACATTTTGGCATTTCAACAGTCGCATTCGCTAATTGAATTGCACATTGTCTTGGGCCTCCTGAGACCACAGAAATGGCTAGGTAATTATTAAAAATCGTTACAGTGCTTAATTTTCCAAAACTAACCTTTAAAAGGGGGTCTGAGGAGGCGTTCCCACTGAACGCCGGTCAGCTACGACAATGGAGCAAGGAAGTGGCTTTGGTTAGCTTGAAATAAAACTTACATAGTACTGGTAAGTTGACTTTTCAACGTAGTCCAACGTAAAGTCTCATGTGCGCTGTTTAGTAAATATTTTAACATGAAACGCCATTGCTACAGCCAGATGCTAGAACTGGTAGCTGCCACTGTCTTTCCGGTCATATGACTGCTCTGTGCTAGTCTTATGTTTCATAACCTAGGACTTACTTGACCATGGTGACGACGACACAGTGTAGACTTTAGTAGTTTTGTGTCCAATTACAAAAAGGTAACAATTTGGAGACCATTTTCACAAACTATGAAAGCACCGTACATTACTCACACATTATTGTGATTATTTATTGCCTTTATATTTAGTATAAACATATTATATTTAAAATAATGTCGCACCGCTGACAGCCCCATTTTATGTCCAGACAATTACTGTCCAATCCAGATTGCCTGGAAGAGACCGCGGGATGCGATAAGGCCACCACTTGTACATGTGTTTTAGTTTGTAGTTTTCTTTTTATGTTATTCTCGGTGTAAAATTACGTATATAAGTTACTCTGACGAAAAGATTAAAAAAAAAAACTGGTATCTTTGTCTGCACCGATACCGCTGCTAGTGCTGCTACTTCGGATGTTGTTGAGGGATTTTGATAGTAGTTTCACTAGTTTTGAGACTATTCACTATTATTTGCACCCACGCGGTTTTTAAACGCGCCAGCCACGTCTACAATGAGCCACTTACGACGCAAAAAAAAATTACAAAAACTATTGTCTGTAAACGTTCGGGGTCAAGTTGTTGTGCGTGTTATGGTTAGGGTCCAGAATAAATGATATGCAAACTAGGGTGTACTGAATATTATAAAGGTTTATTCAAGGGTCACAATTACTTGGTTATATTATTACAGTAAATATAGGACGTGACTGGGCAAAAGTATGTAAGCGACTAGCGTACCCGGCTATGGCGTTCCCTTACAATGTCAAAAATGCAATTCAGCAAATCGCATCGCTAGGGTTGCAAAGCCAACTTTAACGTTGTATTTGAGAACTGTTCTCCATACATCGATCTACGTCACGCTGCACATTGTAATTGATGAATGATTTTGTGATAAAACTACAAATTGGCGATTCCGGAAATTTCCTTTATCTATCTTCTTGCCATAGCTCATGGTTCTAGGTCAACGGAAAGTATCGGTTTTGATCTATAAGTAAGTACTAAAATATGTCGCTTATATGGCATTATTTTTTATTGCGTTGACTTAGATGGCTGATTTTATAGGGCTACAAGGGTCCGCAGACTTTCGTATTTAGTTTTAATTTAAACTTAATATTTCCACACTTTTCTGAGAACAAGGGTCTTGACAGACTGACAGTCGGCCGGACAATGAAGTGATCCTAAAGGGTTATTTTTTTTTTACTTTTCCCTAAAAACAACCAAATCCGGAGCTAGAACCGCAGTTAAAAATAGTTTGATTATTTTCCAAAAAAAGCCATGCGCCTAATTTTTAATGAAAATTATGCAATTTTGAGAAATAGGTATCTTGCAAAATTACACTTTCCACTGAACATGAAATGACCGCGCCAGTAGCCATGACAGCGGCGGCCAAAGCGCCAATCAACTTGGCGCTTTGGCCGCCCGCTCTGGTCATCTTCAATTTAAGCAATGCAATACTTGCAATTGCTAGGGGTTAATAGTGTGTTTTTTAAAATCCTGTAAATGTGACGACCATGGAGCCTATTATGTTAATAGATGGTTTCCTTGTTTGACTTGAGTGAGCAGAGCAGTTGAGGGTGTGTCATGCTCGCTCGAATGTCTCGCTGATGGTGGCGCGTGTATTGGATCATTCGGTTCCCTTCAAAATGGTTGAGCTGAATGGCACTGATGCACGCGTCATGTTCGTGAACGGGCGCCGTCAGTGGAGACTGGTCATCTCTTAGCTGTCACTGGCTTATTCAATTCAATTCAATATTTAATACTTATTGGATACTTAGAATTCTTATTTTTTCTTTCTTTACATTGTTCTCACATATAGATGCAACAAGTAATATTGTAACCAGGATTTTTGTAAAACATAAAATGGTTTAGAAGAGTGTCCATGGAGTTTTTTGTACGTTCTTCTCCATAGAGATCTACGCTTTGGAACGTGCAAATAGCTTCATGTTTTTGACTGACTGACTTTGACAATTCAAAAGTACCTGTGAATGGTTTATTTGAAATAAATGCTTTGACTTTGACTTTGTAGAATACACACTATTTTTGTTACGTAATCTTTTTTTTCTGTATTCAACTTTTGTACATACCGTCTGTACCTGTACACATTATACTAAGGAAAGTAGGTCATTATCTTTACCTAGTTGAATCAGCCAGTAGGTTTCGGCAGCAAGGTAAGTGTGTACGGATGTGAAAAATAAAAAAAGTGGTAAAATGGTAAACATTATAATTTATTCAGTTGATTTTTTTCATTTGTCCGTCGAATTTACTTCTTGAGGTAGTAAGCGGCGTAGGGCGAAGCGTAGGGGTAGGCGGAGTATGCGGCGAGTGGCGCGGTGTATGCGGAGTAGGCCAGCGGCGCCGTGTAGGCGGCCGCCACCGGCGCGGTGTACGCTGCCGCCACCGGTACCGTGTATGCCGCGGAGTACAGCACGCCGGGCTTGGGCTCGGCCATCGCCACCACCAACATGCACACGAATCCGATCTGCAAAGAAAAAAAAACACTGTATTTCCCATTTTTAGTTCTCTTTCAAATCACAACGATGAATACTTGAGCTTCGATACTGGAAGTATATTCTGGGATAATTTCATTTTCTTTCCCTAGCACTTAGTACTGCAATCCAAGCCTTAAAATAAACTAGTCCTGCTTTAAAATGTCTACGCACCATATATTTAAACATTTTGATTGGTTTCACTGAGCTGCTACTGCACCGAATGATACCAAAGATCTGATGGCTACGAACTTTATAGTAACTTGAGAAGGACGTATTCACGCAACGTGAGGTTAATCAATAACACAGGTACGCACGGAATAATCATGAGTTTCCTTCAACGAAAAGTGTCGATGATTGTCAATTGAATTAAAGTAATATAGTCGTGAGGAATAATTTATGAGCCACTTATTATCTTACTGATTTAGTAATGTATTACTGTTAAGTCTTAACTTTTTCCTGACTTTGGAAAACACAAAGGTCATGATTTACGTAATTGATGTCGATATAATACTTATTTGTTGAAAGGCAACATAAAACATGTAATGACTACTAGTGACATATACAAAACATCAAATAATCTAAATACTGCAATATTGTGCGCGCCTGCTGGCTGTGGGTGAGTGGGAGTCGGGCCTCTGGCTTTACGCACTACCGTCGTCGAACATAGGCACCTTGTTAGACGATACGACTTTCCGCCTCGCTGCTTCCCTTCGCTTAGGCGCATCCTGTTGTTCCCCTCATCGCTGCCACTGCGGCGAAGCTGTCAACAGTCTCGGGCACCACGGCCTATCGTGCAGGCGAAGTGCTGGTCGCATAGCGCGGCACGCTAACATCAACGACATTATCCGACGCGCTCTTGTTGCCGTCGGCGTTCCAGCCGTACTAGAACCAAGTGGCCTGGCACGCGACGATGGCAAGCGACCGGACGGTATGTCTTTATTTCCATGGAAGATGGGTAGGCCTTTAGTGTGGGACGCTACTTGTGTCGTAGACCAGGGTCGATAATTTTTAAAACCAAAAAAAATAATAGTAGGATGAAACCCATTAGAAAAGGAGGGGAATATTATAAAAATAAAAGGAAAAATAATTTACGGGCGATCTGAGGTCGGGAAGGGGATGGGGGTAAGTTTTTAAGGGTAAAAAACGGTTTTTCTCGATTTCCAGCAAAACTAAAAGTCCTATCTAAAAAAGTCAAATGGCAAAGTTGTAGGTAATAAAAAGATCTAAAACTTTTGTTTTTACACTTTTTTCACATAACCTCAAAATTTATGTGAAAAATCCAAAAAACCAAGGTTTTGGTTTTTTATTTTCTGGTCTATCGATACTCTTGCGCCATCCCATCTTCCTAGCTCGTCGTGCTGTGCTGTTGCTGCCGCTGCGGCTGCTGAGAACCTCAAACGGCGGAAATACAATAACCTAGTAGGCAATTATATTTTCGAGCCGTTTGGGTCTGAAACTCTTGGACCGTGGGGTCCGAGTGCTCATGCCTTATTTAAGAGGGCGCCGACCAAACGTCGACCGCGCAGTGGCGCCCTCATCGTTTGTTTGGTTATTTCTTTTATTTTAGAATGAAAATGCAGAAAATATGCAATTTAAGTTGTGCTCCACAAGATTATACGTTAATATTATTATAAACGGTAGTTTTAAATTGTTCAATTTTATTATAATCACTAAAACGGAAAATAGTGGCCACTTTTATCCGTTTTAGTGATTATAATAAAACTGAACAATTTAAAACTACCGTTTATAATAATATTAAGGGCTGGCTTTTACTTCGGACCGAGGATAAGCATTGCCATACAACGTGGCTGGCAATGCCGCCAGTCTTTTGGGCTCACTTCCAGTCGACAGCGATGCGGATGAATTTTTTGACGCCTTTTAGTTAGGAGTTTTCCTTTCGTGTGTTATTTTAAGTGTATATAGTTAAATTAGTATTATAATGTATCTAAATAAAAGTTAGATTATTTGAAGTTTTGTTGAATGTTGTGGTGAAAGCTCTTGGCACTTTACCTTCATGTTGCTATTTCGTTAATCTGTTGATTTTAAGTATAAAGTCTTATAAAGTTAATAACACTTATACACCTATAAACAATACTTTTTTCTCAATCGCCTAGACTCTTCACTTGAGCCGAGCCGTCTCATTGTACTTCCAGGAAACGTTACAAATACTCTTCACAATTTTATCAGTGATGGACTTTAGGTACAAATTACAACGGAGATTACGAAGATAATTTATTTTAAAGAAAGCAAATTATTGTGTAAACACACTACGTGCAACCGCTGTCAAAACAATTAATCAAACTGCGATGATCGCACATAACTCCATTCTTTGTTATCCCCTCTAAAATAAAATTACTTAGGATTTCAGATTCTAATCGACTAACGTTAAAAAAATAACAAGATGAATCAGAAATTGAGAAAATAAGAAATACCGCTTCTCATTAGATAATCTCATGCGCCGATAAATAATTGATACATAATCAAATTGAATATTTAGAGCAGTATCTTTTACTTAATTTTTTTCACACCCTTGATTTGACTTTAAAAGTCTAATCAGAAAGACCTGAGATGCTTCGCTTCAGGGAAATGAAAAAATGGCCTGATTACAGGAGGTGATGGATGCGATGGATGCGAGACGCACAGGACCGGTTGTTGTGGCGACACTTGGGGGAGGCCTATGTCCAGCAGTGGACGTCTTTCGGCTGATATGATGATGATGATGATGATGACAGGAGGTGATTTATTTAAAAATTAAATCGTTTTTCTCTTCAACAGATAGATACAGACACTAGGTAGGTAGTTCACGTACTCCATGAGCTCGATGGATAAAGTATCAATGCCCTTCGATATTCTGGTTGATGTGGACGTGTTGCTGATACTTATATTTTGTTTAAGTCGTATAGCACAGCGCAAGCCGTTTCTCGTAATTTTGATCGCCATGAGTCAACTTGTGGCGCACGAACTACTGGCGTTTCTACAACAGAAGCTGGATGTGATGGATGAGGTGTCTGGAATCCAGACCTGCACCTCGAACTTCAGTGAGGTCGATATTGCCGCTTCTGAGCTGCTCTTGTACCAAATGATAAACAAGACAGACCAGATGGTGTCCCGCAGACGCGACGGGACTAAGAGAAGCGTGCAGGACATCATAACCCAGCTAAAGGAGACCGACCCTGACGAAGTACCAGCGTTTGTGGCGAAGGATCTGCACAAGCTGCCCTCACGTCACCTTCAACCACGTCGATTTAACGAGCCTGCTGAAAGACATCGTTTTTCTGAAGGTAAGCCTTGTGGATGTGGAGAAGAGGTTGGATGCATCCCAAAATACAGTTGCCGATTTGCGCAATGAACTTAAAGAGTTGCGTAAAATGGTAGCGGTAACTGGGTCACCATCGAGTGCATCTAATGTCAACATGCGTCGCGGAGCGGGCCTCGATCTATCGGGGGCAAGTTTCGCGTCAGCTGTTTATTCGCCGCCGTCACCGTCGAACGCTGAGCCTGCAAAATGTGCACAGTGCACGCCCCGCAGCCCCGCTACCGCCCCTGCGGTTCCTCCGCGCTCCGCCGCTCGAGTTTGCCAGCTGCCCATGTCCTCAGAGTCAGCTAAAAACGTTGTAACAATGAGCAAGGTCAATGCTCTCTCAACAAAGCCCGTGCTTGAAGCACCTCAGGCATCGAAGCGGGCTGATGATGATGATGGTTACGTGACGGTTCAAAGGTGGAAGCGCCGTCTGCGTACCAACTACGCACGTATAGTGTTGCCAACACTATACGTGCTGCCAAGACGAACACTCCGGTGTATATCTCCCGCCTACACTACACCACTAAGGCTGAGGACATCGTTGAGTATGTGTGCCAAAGTATCAAGTACACGCCGAGACTGCAGCTGTTGGAATCGCGCTGCAACGTCAAATTCAAAGCGTTCGTGGTGCGTGTACCAACATGTTTTCTGCAACTTGTGATGAAGGAGGACTTTTGGCCGCAAGACGTGGTGTTCCGTCGCTTCCGCGGACAAGTGCCACTGGAAGACACTATAAAATAGTGCTAAGTGCATTTTTACCAACATAGGCTTAAGTTTCTATATACTTACACAAACTGTTTTAGAATTATGTAAATGTAAGTCAATAAGGTAGGTATATATCTATGGGTCAAAGTAGCCTAATCCTGTTAAACTGGAAACCGACCCCAACAGAGCTGGAAAAGGCTTGTGTCACTGAAAATGACTTAGAAAACTTTCAGCCGACAGTCGACTGTCAATCGATAGTCAAATCTACTTCATTTCAATTGTATGTCGTATGATAATTGCATTTACCTATTTACTCTACGTTAAGGCGCTACCCCGACCAAAACCTGGCGCTAGTGCGTTTTTCTTCGTTATTCAGAGGCTATTAACTCATTAGATAAGAGAAATAAACTACATCTAAAAGCACATTATTAATTTCCGATATCCTATCAATAAAGAGATGATTATTATTATAATTAATAATAATTATAAAATAGTAAGATAGGACTGATGATGAAAGGTTCACTTCCTTCAAGAAGAGGTATTTTTGTGTTGTCTTGGTAGCTGTAGTTGGTTAGTGTTCCTGCGTCTCGACATTGACAGCGGGCCGATTATGACTAAATGTAAGTGACGCTATCGAGCCGTTTGGTGTGTGAAGATCTGCTACCTGGTGGTATTACCGCTTAATGTCAATGCTGATAAATGCATTCAACGCTCTCCTTGAATCTAAGCCTGGACTAGATCTGTTCGCTGATGAATGGAGAAGATACTGTCTGAATTTCAGGGAATTTGCGAGAACACCGAGTTTTATTTAAATAATATTGCATTTTTTAATTCTCAACGTGTTTTACATAATTTGTAAATCTCCACAAATATTGTATGTGTGTCTGATGTGTGTATTACTTACTGCACTAGACGATACAAGATAATTTACAAATAGTTCATTTTATCCAATGCTTTCCCACAGCTGGGCAAAGGCCTCCCAAGTCCTTCCAGAAAATTCTTCAATTGAAAGATAAATTCCACGTAGGTACTCGCGTCATAATGCAAAATTGGGTAACTTCGTATTCGATTCACGAAGAAGAAGTCCATACTACTGTAGAATGAATTTGTTTAGCTCAAAATTAAATGGTGATAATAGGTAGACATTGGCATCGTGTCCATGTAATGTTTATGTCGCAAATAAATAAGTAATCGATGAAAGTGGAACAACGTCGAATAAAAAATCTACTAATTTACGTACTAGATTATTCTAAACCCATGAATGGAGTTTGCACAATACGCATAGAAAATCTAAAGAAGTGAATTCATCATTCATCATTCATTGAAAGCCAAGCCATACATTTCGGAGGATTTGGTTTATTCGGACCTTCATGTGTTTTAATAAGTCTTTATTGATCTCTTGAGGATAAGTATGCCAATGATGAGACACATTTATGTAACTTGATGGACAGTCAGAATACTTGTAGGTTAGCTTGAGGTCATTAGCTCTATCACCGCACAGAAGTAGAAACATGTGTTTGCGTTATAGTGTCAGTTACCACACGAAAATATAGTACCCTATACAATTAGCTTTTTTTCATAAAGGTTATTAGCATTTTTCTTTCCTCGAAGCGTCGTATTAAAGATCATTGACGGTCTGTAATTGAAGGGCTTGTGATGAATGCTCTCACGGTTAAATTAAACAACAATAATAGTGGTAAATAATCTAATAATGTATTGGTTTGCGTTAGTGTTTCGTGAATTCAACGTAAGTTTTCATTTTTTGAGGTAGTAAGTGGCATAGGGTGAGGCGTAGGGGTAGGCGGAGTAGGCGGCGAGTGGCGCGGTGTATGCGGAGTAGGCGAGCGGCGCGGTGTAGGCGGCCGCCACCGGCGCGGTGTACGCCGCCGCCACCGGTGCCGTGTACGCCGCGGAGTACAGCACGCCGGGCTTGGGCTCAGCTACAGCTACCGCCATCATGCAAGCGAGAACCAACTGGAAAACAGGACAATATTTTAACTTCCTTCATATGTAAATGGTACTGGTTACAAATTATTGTTTTTAAAGTTTTTCACTGTAAACCAGTAAATCTGACTCCAGTCTTGCCAAAAAGTACCGTCTTACCCAGTTAATGGGTTGTGGAGGTCTGGTAGGCAGCCGCTCCACGTAAAATACTGGTACTCAGCTGAATCTGGTTTGACTGGAAGCCGACCTCAATACTCGTTGGGTAGTTGGGAAAAGGCTACGGAGACGATGAAGGTTTTTCACTGTACTTTACGATAAAAACCTCAATAACAATAATTTGCAACATATTACAATCTCTGTGTATGGTTAATACTTACGAGTTTGAACATTTTTAAGTGGTTGTCAAAGAGCTACTGTGAACTGAATGATATCAAACGACCCGCTGCAACCAACTTTATAGTAAATGAAGAAGGACATTGCACGCAATATGAGCAAAGCCCCGTTCTCGAAGTGATGGCGTGAATCGAATACCGATCAGCCGGTCGATTCTGTCGACATCTAACGGTGTTCACCTAGGCGGAGTGATCGACAACTGAGTTGTCATTCCATCTTATTTGTATGGTTTGACAACTCACCCGTCGTGTGCCCCGCCCAAGTATTCACTTCGACATGTTAACAATCGCACTGCAGCTGGTCACAGCAGCGTGTGTTTATGAAGAGCAAGTGACCGTCCATTGCTTTCCGTTTCATTAAGAAGGAAAGTTAAATGCTACGTGTTTGATTAATTATTGTTTGGAATGTTCATCTAAACTTCTAAACTAATAAAAGAGGAAAGGTTTATTTCGCCATTAGAAAGATACATTATTAACACGATTTGACAGTTGATCTTAGATCGGGTTCGGGACAGGTAAGTCTATAAGTGATACGGAGTAGAAAACGCCCGACACTAAGGCCGAAACTACGAACTTCGGGCTTAGAGAGTAGACTCCCAAGGACCGGGGTGACTCTTTCGGACAAATTCCGTGGGAAATTAAATAACGTTTCCTATAAGTGAAAAAAGCAGTTAGTCACTGTCGCTTGATGACATTTCTCACTGTGTGCAAACCGATCTGACCTTGGTAAATGAATATTTAATACACTAATGATCATCAAATTATACACGTGTGTGCAAATGTAGTAAGTGTCAGTGCCTGAGAGGTTGAAACTTAGGCAATAAATAATTTTCTAAAAAAAATGAGATCCCTACGAAAATTGCAACAATATAACGCAAAGTAGCAAAGTTTTGCCTCATAAATTCATTATTTGGCGTGCACTGAGATGCTATTGATGATGCATAAAAATAGTGTACTACATAGTTAAAGTACTATTTATTACCTATAAAAATTCCCAGATATATGGGTATATGTCTAACTATTATGGTTAAGTCAAAATAACCGCTTTTTGTTCAAATTATTTGATCAAAACCCTGGTGGAATGGAGAAGTGGTAATTTTGGAGTCATGATTTTAAACCCTTTTAAATGGTTTGGTTATAATTTATGTACATGTTAATTAAATTCTACAAATCGGAAGTTATAGTTATGTTCTTAAAAGCCAAAAGTCACTCAATGATTAATAACGAAAGCTCAGAAACTACTGGATGTATGAAAATGGAATTTGGCGTGGTGGTAGATTATGAGACGTCAGCTATGAAAAGATATTAGGAAACTCTCCCAACATGGGGTGAAATAGAGGGTGAAAGTATGTATGAAAAAACTTATTCCTTTGGCGAATATACTTGGAACTTGGTATGAATACTCAGTGAATTAAAAAAGTTGTCATTGTTAGTTTTTCAGAACGTCCCCCAAAACACGTTTTAGGGGGTTTTAAAGTTCATATGGACGAACAATTTTTTTTAGATAACACTTGAAACAACAAAAACTGATATAAATAAATAAAAAACCATGACATAATTGGTTTTTCAAAACTACCCAATCAAACTTTAACTACTACTAGTTAAAGTTTATGGTACAATGGTGGGTGCAATATATTACTAACGATTTTCAGGTCCCAACTCTCTCGATATTTGTAGACGCGCACGTCTTTTGGCTGAAATGGGTGTGATGGATTATAGATTTATGACCTCGCATCGACATATTATGTCCGAATACATAGCTACTTAAAACGAACAAAGCTTCAAAAAAGAACTGCGAAAGATTCATACGATGCATTAAAAAGATCATAATTTTTAAACAAAATTAGTAACTTTCTATAATACATTTTTTACTCTTAAAAGTAAAAAATCGACAAGTAAAATATTATTCGTAATAAATCTGATTTTATTTCCTCTAATAAAATTGAAAGTAAAAGACAACTCATTGACGTTTTTGATTTAAGGAAACTCATCAGTATTCTGTGAGTAGCATTAACCGCAGTAGTGAGTTCCATTAACCTTAACTCAACTTGCGTACAAGCATGCGGCCTTCTATAAATACTATAAAATTCCTTGCAGTCGTATCTTTCGTATCATTCAGTGCAGAACTAGCTCAGTCAAAACATTTCAAGATGTTCAAATACATGGTAAGTATTTCTATTTTTCAAATGTCACGTCATAGAATACTCGTATGACAGACACGATTCAATACACGAAGATACCGACGTATTTAAAAAATTAATGGTGTTTTTGCAGATTATTTTCGTGTGCATGCTGGTGGCAGCGATGGCCGAGCCCAAGCCCGGCGTGCTGTACTCCGCGGCTTACACGGCGCCAGTGGCGGCGGCGTACACCGCGCCGGTGGCGGCCGCCTACACCGCGCCGCTCGCCTACTCCGCATACACCGCGCCACTTGCCGCCTACTCCGCGTACCCCTATGCCTCACCTTATTCCGCTTACTACCTGAAGAAATAATTTGACATGTTAGACGACAACTGCAATCGAATTAATTAAAATAATAATTACTCTAATTACATCTTTATTTTACTTACTAATCTTCATAGGATGGTATGAGCTGCTTGCCCTACGCTAACTTTAAGCAGTGGTTTATCACTGGAAGAAAGATACCGAAGAACCAAATAGAAATGAAACCTTTCCAAATCTATCTGCGAAAATTTAGCATATGGACAGAACTTTATTAAGATATTGAGATCACAAATAGCAGTGCTAGTTGAACACCATTCAGTATAAGATTAAAAAGGGTCATTGTGACTCACATCTAGGGGTCTACTCTCTAAGCCCGAAGTCCGTAGTTTCAACCTTAGTGTCGGGCGTTTTCTACTCTGTATCACTTACGGACTTACGATTAGTCCCGAACCCGAACTAAGAATTAATGAAAACACGATTTGACAGTTTGTTGTACTACGGATTTCGGGCTTTGAGAGTAGCCTCTCTGGAATCACTTGAGTAGGCAAAGAATCAATATCAAATACGAGTAATATTCATACCTACTCTTAGTAATACCTACAGCAACGACAACTAGAGATCGAGGTTGCAAAACCTCTAACGTCTGTTATTAGTGCCTTGCCTATTGGGCTCTTGACTAAGCTTTTCAGCGTTTCGTGACACGATGCTTGTCACAGACCTTGGATTTTATAACAGCTTGACGACTACAGTCATGATCAGAAACTTACTTCACGTAACTGCAGGCTTAGACAAAAAACTTTTCTGTAGCGGTAACGTCAGGCGCTGACGACAAAATGTATGGGAATGATATTAGGTGTGGAAAGGAAACGTCATCACCTAATGTCATTCCCATACATTGATTACAAGAACGTATGGGAATATTAATATAATAAATATTACATACTGAATATAAGAACGTAAGTCAAAAAGAAGGATGCTAATGTTTTGTGGTGTCTTATGAAATACATACCTAAATATTTTAATTAAAAAGTTAGAACTTATAACTGTTATTGAAACTAATCTCAACAATTTTAGTATTTTTTTTATTTTAATTTATTACACAAAGGGGATTCCTGGTCTTAAGTTATACATGTTCAGATATTGCATTGCTTACCACCAATATAATTATTTCAGGTAAGACCTGTGTCCAACTTAGCAGTATAAATAAGCGAGAATTTTTTTTTGTTCTCAAATTTTATTGCCAGTTTTTACATACTACGAAGGCGGACCACAGATTTTATTATTGGGGCAGAACAGGATGAAGAATCAAATTACTAATGACAGCCTGCATTACGACTTAAAAAATCCAAAAATTAAAGAATAAATCACGTAAGCAGTCAGTACCTACAATAATAAGATTGAGACCCGTCCTAATGAACGGGCATCAAACTTGATGTAAACCGAGATATTTAAGAGGTTTAAAAGGCTAAACCCATAAGACCTCATATTTGTACAGCTGCCATACCGACGGACAACGGATTGATATGGATGCACCAGATGCGCTTACCAAGCACGATTAAAGCATACGAGTATTAATAACTGCATTCGATTTGTCTTCAACCTGCGTAATGGCAGAGCGCTGAGGGCCTTGACTAGTCTGTTTTCTTTTCTTTATAAATTTTGTTCTCCCTCTTATATAACTTCCCAAATTCAATTCCATTTCTCTGCTCACAGTAAAATTTGTTCTACCAATAATCGTCTTCTACGATGTCTCTCACACTGCTCTTGGTTTATCCCTTCCTCTATCTTTGTCCAGGCAATGTTCCTTTGGAATGCGCTCCCTGTGAACATCAAGATGGCAACAAATCGGTTCTCCTTGAGCATATTCGCAAGAAGTTGTTCGAATCATCTCAGCCTTTTTCGTTGCATTCGTTTTAAGGGTTCCGTACCCAGAGGGTAAAAACGGGACCCTATTACTAAGACTCCGCTGTCCGTTTGTCTGTCCGTCTGTCTATCTGTCTGTCACCAGGCTGTATCTCATGAACCGTGACAGCTAGACAGTTGAAATTTTCTCAGATGATGTATTTCTGTTGCCGCTATAATATCAAATACTAAAAACAGAATTATCATCTTCCTGCCCTTAACCCATGTTACTTGGGGTCGGCGCAACACGTTTTCTTCTTCCATTCTGTCCTATCAGCCGTCACACTATCACTAACTCCCTTTTCTTTCATATCGCTCCTCACACAATCTATCCATCTTTTCATTGGCCTTCCTCTTCCTCTCCATCCATCCACATTTATATTCATAACCCTTTTAGTTACATGCGTTTCATCCCTCCTCTTCCCATGACCATACTAAAAGCATAATAAAATTAATATTAAAGTGGGACCCCTATTTAACAAACGTGATTTTTTTGACGTTTTTATAGATAACTAGCTGTCCCCTGCGGCTTCGCTCTCGTCAACTGGCTACCTACCTACCTACCTGACACCTACCCTACACCTAGGGCTACCTAGACTAACGGACAGCAATTGATTTTTATATATATAGATGATGTGGAAACCTTCGTGCGTGAGTCCGACTCGCACTTGGCCGGTTTTTTCTTAATTGTGTTGTTAATTTTTGGTTAAGTACATTCATACACATAACCAAAAATTAATTTCAACGAATTGAAAACATAATATATATGCTATTTTCTCTCTGTTTGTCCTCCTTTAAGTTGCACCTGCCATGTTGTCTCTGCACCACTCTAAGGTCGACTGGAAGGAAATGCCTAAGGCCTGCCATCGGATAACTCACTTATGACTAATTTTATTTTTATTTATTTATTTAATTATGGCACATCAACAACACAAACACAAACATGGACATATTAAATTGTATAAGGTCTTATTCTAGTGTTTATGTCAATAACAGACGTGCGCAACATTTACATAATAACTCTAATATTTAACAGAATAATAATAATAATAATAAGTAAAATTAGGACACATTAAAAAAAATTATAAAATCAATGATAAAATTAAAATTCATAAAATTGATAAAATTCATGTTATTTTAAGATAAATTAAACATAGGGTAATATAATAATAATAAAACAGCCGATTACAATAAATAATAGTACAGATCAGGTTTTTATTTCTAAGATCTTTTGTCTTAGTCGAGTGGGGTGGTCATGAAAAATGTCTAGGTCGAGTAGTCTACACCAAGCATTACAAGTTGAAGGCAGCCTTGCCATTGGAGAAATCAACCCAAGATTAGATTTATATCGGGGGACACTAAACAGATCACTACATTTTCTCCGCGCATTTAATTTAGGTACACATATTCCGATACGCTCCAAAAGTCCATCACACGACGTAGAACTCTGCACCACCCTTTGGAGAAACAGCAAATCCAGCATACGCCTGCGAAGCTTTAGTGGATGTAGTCGAAATCGAGACAGTCTCTCCTCGTACGAACATCTCATGCTGACACCAGGGGTAACAAATGCTAGATGCCTTGTAAACGATCTTTGAAGGGATTCGATACGGTCAGAGTGCACAGCATAATGTGGGTTCCATACGACACTGCCGAATTCAAGCACACTTCGTACCAATGCATTGAATAAGGTTATTTTAGAGTCAGCATGCCTGAAGTCTCTTGTATTACGCTTGATAAAACCCAGCATTTTTGCGGCCTTCTTTACCATACAGCTATAATGAGGAACAAAGCTTAACTTAGAATCAAGAATAACTCCCAAGTCTTTAATTTCCGTTACAACAGAGATTTGTTCGTTGTTAATGTGAAAACCTGTATCGATTACCTTTCTCTTTCGTGTGAAATGAATGTGCTGGCATTTTGAGGCATTTAGTTTCATTTTGTTGACGCAACACCATGCATAAACTCGATCTAAGTCAGCTTGTATCAAGTCAGCGTCAGCAGCTGAGCTGACTTGTCGCGAAATCTTCATGTCATCGGCAAAAAGGGAGCAGCGGCAATGGCGGACTTGAGTTACGATGTCGTTGACAAAGAGCAAAAAAAGTATAGGGCCCAAATGGGATCCCTGCGGTACTCCGGATGTGGCGATATATTTGTCCGACTCATGTCCGGCTAAAACCACAACCTGTTCACGACTTTCTAGGTAAGATGCAAACCAGCTCAGCATTGATCCACAAATACCATATTGGTTTTGCAATTTGCTGCCAAGTATTTTGTGATCCACGCAATCGAATGCGCTAGCGAGATCAGTGTAGACTGAGTCAATCTGCTGGTTTCCATCGATTCCTTCCATGATAGGTGTGATGTAGGTGACAAGATTAGTCAAGACTGATTTATTTTCCTGAAAGCCGTGCTGTTCTACTCGTATCAGGGATTTCGTATGCCTTGTCAGGACTGGGCAGACGATACTTTCAAATATTTTTGAAAAGCACGATAATATGGAAATGGGTCTGTAATTTCTTACATTATCATTCTCTCCCTTCTTTAAAACCGGAACTATCCTCGCCCGCTTCCACTCAACAGGAAAGGTACCACTTGAGAGAGATTTGTTAAATATTTGTTTTAGGGGGTATGACAGAAGTGAGGCACATCTTTTAATGAAGAGTGGAGGAATCCCATCGGGCCCTGCTCCCTTATAATGATCCAACATCTTTAGCTTCGACAGAATATCCTTCTCAGTTATGCTGAGACATGAAAATTTGCTGCTGTAAGAACTGACAGATGGGCAGGTGCTAATCGAAGAGGGCGCGCTGTCTGGATTAGTATATACAGAACTGAAATGGGATGCGAACAAATTGGCAATACCAGGCCCACTCGTGGAATGGTGTTCGTTGTTGTTGTGCATCACTGAAGGTAACGCGTTTGATGACGACCTTTTATTTTTAATGAAAGTCCAGAACATCTTGGGATTTTTTTTAAGGCTGTTCTCAACGGAACTAACATAGCTAACATAGCAGTTTCGATATAGTTTATCACACTGCTGTCTAACGGTTTCATATTCGAGCTTATCCCGAGGATTTTTATACTTGCGATATTTATGCCGCAGCTTATCTTTCTCCTTCAGTATACGCACTAGATCATGTGTGAACCAGATAGGATGCTGATCCCTGCGAGCCCTGCGCTTGGGTACATGGTCGCTGATAATGGCATTCAATTTATTGTAGAAAGTTGAAACCATTTGATCAACGCTCCCCAGACCATCTAAACATTCAGACCACTCCACACTCCTCAGCTCAGAAAATATGGCGCTGTAGTTGGCTTTGTAAAAGTTGCGACCCGCGCGAGGCGCACATTTAAGTGACGACTGCGGTTTGACTTCAAACATGATTTCGAGCGGAGGATGGTAGGGGTCGATTTTACTAATGGCGTCAGCCTTTGAGATTGTACAGTTTTCATTTGCCAAAACCAAGTCTAATATTTTATTCATATGATTAGCTATCGAGTTCTTTTGTTGTAACCCTGACAAAGCAATGAAATCAGTCAGTGCAAATCCCAGTCGGCTATTACTATTATTGGAATTCGAGCTTGCACTGTTGTGAGGAATCATATGCGACAAGTTACAATCCAAGGTCCAATCGATAAAACCTAAGTTGAAGTCACCCACAATCACAATATTATCCACGCAATCAGCCACTCTGTTCACACCATCCAGAAACCCATTTAGAACTTCGAGTTTGACTGGAGGAGGTAAGTAGACTACACATATAGCTATTTTCTTAAGTTTCTTATTTACTTCAACATCTAATGTGATCCAGACGGCTTCACAATCACTTTCCCAGGTGTACATCCGACGTGAAGGAATCAGTTTGGACACGGCTAATAGAACACCTCCTCCATCACGCTTCGAACTCCGTGCAAGGTCACGGTCCCTACGGTAAACTATGTATCGGTTATCTACAATTTCGCTGTCGGAAATATTTGAGTTGAGCCAGGTCTCAGTCAGCGCCAAAACAGAGTAGCTGTATTGTTGGACAATGTTAAACAGTTCATTTGTCTTTGTGCGGATACCTCGTAGGTTTTGGTAATACATATTGAGGTGACTGAATTTTAATATAAACATCGATGATCATTCTTACCCAACTATACAACTATTCTACTTGAGTAAAGCTAGGCTGTCAAAGCTGCGGATATGTATTCCTTGGGTTGATTCATTCTTCTTAGCATATATCCGACCGTCACGAACCCAAACAAATTTGAAGTGTGCCGCCTTGGCCTTTTGTCTTGTTGCTGCGTGTAGATGTTTGTTATGGGGACTCAGATGTTCAGACAAGAAAATTGGTTCACGCTTACCGCCAAGGCCGAGGTGATGCGTGGAGAGTTTGTCGTCCTTGTGCTTTTTGTTAAAATTAGTAACAGCAGCCAAAAGGTGGTCGCGAGTTGCTCGTTTACACAGCTTAACAACTACCGATCTAGGACGATTGCTGTCTTTGTTAAGCTTGGCAACCCTTGTGGTGTATTGTATGTCTTCACTAGTAATGGGGCATTCAACTATTTTTCCCAGTTGCAGAATGGCGTTCGGAAGGTTTTCGGTGCGGTGTTCAGGTAACCCATTAATCTCAATGTTAGTCTCCCGCATATTTTGTTCAACAGAGTTTAGTCTTTCCGAGAGACTATTAACAGTCAATCGTAAATCTATGTTTTCTTTTTCTAGCTTTTCAATGATGGCTACTTTTTCTGCGAGTTTGCTTTTCATATCTTCCAACAGAGAGTTGTTGAAAGTTAAGGAATCATCAAAACCAGCAATTTTCTCGTTTATGCACTTAAGGTGATCTGTGACCAGCTCGGTAATCGAACTGTTGAACGCTGCTTTAATTGCGCTTCTTATAGTGTTGCGTAGTTCATCTAGGGATAGGCCACCCTCATCCGTTATGTCATCAGAGAACCTGCGCTTGGATCTCTTGTTGCTGCGATGTGTAACGCTGCCGATGTTATTATGGTCCGTGGTTGGAGAAGAATTCAGCAAGGCGTTGGCATCAGAACTAGGCACAGAATCCGCTCCCGCAAGGCCGATACGTTGCTCGTTAGGGGACGACATCCTATTGTGCCAATGTTATTTTCAAAACAAATGAATGCTTCAAAACTTATTATACTCGCAGTCTGATACTGGAACGTTTGCTTTGCTGAATGTGGGTAGCACTGACGTCGTGTCGCGAAGAATTTGCACGCGCCCGCACGCACACCGTTGTAGCACTTGTGCCTTTCACTTAGCAGCGACAATCCACTGCCCACAATGATTAGTCACTATGATTTTGCACCTTTTGCGATTCTAACTCCTTAGTTGTTCTTGTTTAATACAGCCTCATATGGGCTAGATAACAATAGTGGATGATAACACTGTGTCCAGTCGAACTTTAGTTGCACTTTCGAGACTGTAATCGACGTAAAAGTAGCTAAACAAATTAAACAAAATCGGACAAGATAATTGTGAGTATTTTTTTCTACTGTCAAAAAGTTTTTCGATATCGTTCGTTGTTGATGACTAATGACTATGTATTCAAATAACATACAGGTGGTACCTAATAAAACATAATAACAAAAGTGAAACAAAATGGAAAATTAAAATAATTCCTGTGGCAAAAGTGATTTGAGATTGAAGATGAGAGTGAGATAGTGTGTGTGAGAGTGAGATGGTGTGTGATGGTGTGATGGGCACGTGTTTTAAAATTAAACTTAAGGGTTTTTCAAAATTTTAAGTGCTTCTCAGCACTGAAGGATTGCCAGTTGTTATGAATGAAATTTTTACACAAAATTACTCAAAACTTATTTCCATTACTTGGCCAATTAGAAGGGACAGTAGTTGATTCATACATAGAAATATGCTACTGTCGGTTGAAGTAAACTCATTACTATTCGTGTCGTGCCAGCAAGCTCGATGGACCTCACGTTTTGTCAAGTGCGTTCGGCCTTCTTATATTACTATAAAACCGGCGAGTGTCGCATCATTCTTATCATTCAGAGCAGCAGTAGCTCAGCGAAAACAATCAAAATGTTTAAACTTATGGTGAGTTTATCTACAGACTCAATCAATCATTTAAAATGAAAACCTTATGAACGCGAAATCAGCGTGGATTATGTTAAAAAAATCTTGGTCAAAACGTACAGTTCATTTGAGTTCATTAACAACCTTAGAAGCCAAGCAGCGGGTAAAACAGCAGGGCACAGCTAGTAATATATAATAATAATCAAATATATGGGATCAGATGGCCGTGTGTAAGTTGTTCCAAGATATTATTATTATTATTATTATTATTATTTACTATCAAAAATATTACAAAGTTTTACATTGCCTTACATTTTTCAATTAAAAAATTGCTGATTTTTGTTTTCTTCGCAGATCGTATTTATGTGCATGCTGGTGGCAGCGATGGCTGATCCCAAGCCTGGTGTGTTCTACTCCGCTGCATACACAGCGCCAGTTGCTGCGGCGTACACTGCACCGGTGGCAGCCGCCTACACCGCGCCGCTCGCCTACTCCGCATACTCCGCGCCACTCGCCGCCTACTCCGCCTACCCCTATGCCTCACCCTACGCCGCTTACTACCTGAAGAAATAATTTGGACACCATTAGCGCTTATTTTTAGACATGACTAGGGAGAGAGGGAGACGATTGCAAATAAAGTTTAACCTCGATCACAACATTGCATTTTATTATCTACTCTTCTTATTAACTAATACTACTTCTACTGAAAATGATTTTCATCGGCACCATTCTACTTCTGTTTTATTACTTAACCGTAAACAACGTAGACATTGCGTACATAAGCAATGTATTACTATCATGTCTAGCTAATAAGATCTACAGACCAAGCTTAATTAAATTAGCCACATAGGTACCTACAGTATGTAAAACCGTCGTTGTAAATCGGTCTCTAATTAAGTTTTGCTCTGGAAAAAATATCTAAGTAGTACCTGAAAACTATATATTCAAATTGATTTTTAGAAGATATTAAAGATTTAATAAAAGAGAACAAATGAATTGAATTGAAATCGAATCAATAATAAATACAAAGATTTTATTGAAAATACTGAAACTACTGCCTCATGTGTAGAAAAGGACCAAAATAACTTTTATTGATGTACCTACTGCATCAACACGCCGCGAGCCCGCTGCAAATCACGACGTACTTCCAGCACGCTCATCTTCTCTCTGCGCAGTCGCCTCAAAACTTTTCAAACATTAAATGTGCAGCAACGATTTCGATATGCGAAAAGTCGTCGCGAGTCACGAGGAGCCTTTGCAATCACGCGAAGAGTTGCAGTCTCGTGGAGATCACCCTATGATCTAAGATGGGTGGACTCGCGATGATGATTAATTTCAACTTTTTGTACAGTAACACTTAGGTACTTATGAGGACCAAGATATCCTCTACCAGTCAACTTATGATTTATAATAAATAATATTTAAACTAGAAATTAATTTACTTAAGTACTCATTATTATAAACTTAATTATTATTAGAGGAAGGGAAGAACTCACAGGGCATCGAAAAATTCGTCCACATCGCTGTCAACGGGAAAAGTGCCCAGAACACTGGCCGCATTACCACATTGAATGGCAATGCTGTTTCGTTGGCCAAAGAAAGGCCAGCCCTCTGGTCACGTGAAGAGTCGACTAACTGCTTGCTGATTTCGCGAAAAAATCGATGAGCACTCGGACCCCATGGCCCTAGTGTTTCAACCCCAAACGGCTCAAATACATAATTCCCAACAAAGTTGTTGTATATTTGCGCCGTTTGAGATTTTCTGCACCCGCAGCAGCCGCCCCAGCACAACCCGCAGTGCTAAGAAGATGGGATTACGCAAGAGTGTCCACACATGTTGCATCCCATACCAAAGGCCTACCCAACTTACAAGGCATTATGGTCATCCCATCTGGCCTCTTGCCATTGTCTCGTGGCAGGCCAATCATTTCTAATACAGCCGGCACCCCGGCGGTGACAAGAGCTCAACGGTTGATGTCATTAATGATGGCGTGCCGTGCTATCCGACCCGCGTTTCTACTGCAGGATAGACCATGGTGCGGACACCATGGTCTATCCTGCAGTAGAAACGCAAGAAAGCAGTCGACTGCCTCGGAAGGCAGTCGACTGCTTCACCACATTGACAGCAATGTGAAGCTCCACTAAGAGCACCCATACGCAGACATGTAGCGATTCGGAAGGTGTTGTCACTCAGCATAGTACCTATGTTAGGTGACGGTAATGCCTGTAGCCAGAGGCCCAACTCCCGTTCACCCACAGCCAGCAGGTGGGCAAACGCAGCAGTGTGAGTTGACGTATTTAAGAGGTTATTCCGTACCAACACGCAGAGCGGCTCATCCCACTGTCTTTGAGAAAATGGGTTATCGGGCAACGCCGTATTCGAGCAAGCCATTTTCCAAGCATTCACGGCTTCGGTCAAGCACGGCACTCCAAAGTCAACCAGTCAGTCACCAAATAGAAATAAGTTTTAAACAGATTTCCTGTATTAGTATAATACATTTATAAGTAGTACTACCCATCATTTCACTCGCTCGTGGAGATACACTTCGCCTTAGCCATGTATCTGTCTTGTTTATCCGTATGTCTGTCACAAAGTTCTACGAGAATTTTTACGCCTGTAGAAATCACCGAACCAATCGTCGACCGTAGGTTCAATTGAGGTAAGGGACAAAATACGATTTTTCAGGAGAGGCCGACAAAGTTTTTTTTCGGACTAAATCGCCTATAACTTTTTTTCTTATTAACCTTTTTCGGGTCTGATTTCACACATAATCTTGTATTTTAGTGCTCTATCTACTTGTGTAACATTTATTTAAATAAATTAGCTATTTAAGAAAATAGATGTCCCTTACAACAACGTATTTTGTTAGTAATGTCCCTTACTGACCAAGTATCTTGTAGTCCCGTCCCTTACATTAAATTGACCTCTGCGTTGGATTCAATCTATTAATGAAAAAATAGTGTAAAGGACTTGTTGAAAAAAAATATGGAAAAATACAGTGTAAAGAGATTTTTGCCAGAAAATGAAGTACACACTTTTGACGTACGGAAAATTTGGAAATCGTTACAAGAAATCATTTAAGAGACATGAAAATGTATTAGAACCGTGTGTCTGTTTTTTGTGTGTTGCTTACATACTCGTACAATGAAATGAAATGTTTGTACATTGTTATAGCTAATTTGTATAGATTTAATAAAACAATTTATATTTCATTTAATATGTTTATTGTTATCAAATTATTAAAAGAAATGATAACAATTTTACCTATACTTACTTTGAATTCTTATTCAAATAAAAAAGTAGCTGCAAATAATCCTAATAGAGCCTCTAAGGCATTGTTAATCAAATTAAAATAAACAATTTTACTTCTAGCGCTTAATCAGCCTTCAACATGAGATCAATCAAACTCCAAACGGACAATTTTCGCACTTCTCGTTCAATAACAGAGTGCATGCTGTCAACTGGCATGTAACTATGACCGGTCAGTAAAAAGTTAATCTGAATCGTTTCGAAATTCTTGGATATTGACAAAAAATAATGCAATATTGCCAGCATTGTCCTATTACGATTTTGTCCAGTGCAAGCATCGCAATACAGGATTACTTTTCTTATTCCTCTAAAATATTATCTCCTTGAACGTGAATAGTTATGTTGCTGTATTCCTTATGGAACAGATTAATGAAAACACGTTCGCTCAGGTAATTTATCTTTTTCTGTTCGCATGATTTTCGGTATAGGCGGTTTTTTTTTTTTTTTTATTAGCTATGGGTTTGCTCTTGACTCTAGTCAATGTCAGAGATGACAGAGACAAAGTCTACGATGGAGCGAGCTTACCCAGAAGGAGCCTGTTCACTCTAACTTTGAAGAGATTAGGGTCGTAAGCATTTGGAAACACAGACGCAGGCAAAGAGTTCCACTCTTTTGCTGTGCGCATTATAAAAGACGTTTGGAAACGCTTAGTGCGAATTGGTGGAATAGCTACAAGGTAGGGATGGTAAGATGCAGTACGTCTGGATGTCCGATGGTAGAAGGGGGCCGGTGGGATGAGGTCGTGGAGTTCTTGGGCACACTCACCGAAGTACAATCTGTAGAAGACCGATAAGCAGGCAACCTTACGGCGATGAGCCAAGCTATGTAGTTTGGCATTCACCAGTTTTACGTAACCGATAAGTCTCTTAGCTCTGCGTTCCACCGAGTCAAGTGTGGCAAGCTGATACTTAGCTGAGCCATCCCAAAGGTGGCTACAATACTCCATGCAGGATCGGACTTGTGCTTTGTAAAGGGTTAAAAGCTGTCCAGGCCTGAAGTATCGCTTCACCCTATTTAGGATGCCCAGCTTTTTGGCCGCAATTTGGGCTTTATACTCGATGGTGGCGCCGAAGTTGAGACTGGATGTCAACTCCATACCTAGGAGCTCGAGCCGATCAGTCACAGGAACAGATGCACTCCGAAAAGTAGGAGCTTGGTCAAAACGACTCCTTTTTGCGGTAAAAAGACACGCCTGTGTTTTGGTAGCGTTAAAAGTGACCAGATTGTCATCACCCCACTGGGCGACAACGCTTAAGGTCAAATTTGTCCGCTCTACCATGGCCTCTCTCAAGGAACGGACTTCATCCCCGCCGGTTGTTGCGCTGGACAAATATCTCTCTGAAACCGTACTGTCATCTGCGTACCCAACAAGACCAGGCTGAAGTAGGTCATTGATGTGCAGCAGGAAAAGAGTTGCAGAGAGAACAGACCCCTGAGTAACTCCGGCATCAATAGCCATGAGGTCAGAGGAGCAGCCGTCAACGACAACTCGGATCGACCGTTCACTCAGGAAGTCTGATATCCAGCTACAAAAACCAGCTGGGATGCCATAGGCAGGAAGCTTGCTGAGTAGACCTGCGTGCCAGACCCTGTCAAAAGCCTTCGAGATATCGAGCGACACGGCAAGTGCTTCGCCGTGTTTCTCGATGGCTTCGCCCCAGCAGTGCGTGACATACACAAGAAGATCGCCAGTTGACCGTCCCCGGCGAAAGCCATATTGACGGTCACTGAGGAGATCATTGTCTTCAAGGTAGGTCAGCAGCTTACTGTTCAGAACCCTTTCCATAACCTTGCATAGGATAGAGGTAATGGCGATCGGACGGTAATGTGCAGGGTCAGCACGATCTCCCTTTTTGGGCACCGGTTGCACATTCGCAAGCTTCCATGATTTCGGCATCGTTCTTTTTCCAAGAGAGAGGCGATACAGGCGTGTCAACACAGGAGACAGTTCAGGTGCACATTGCCTCAACACTCTCGCAGGAATGCCGTCAGGTCCGCTGGCCTTATTCACGTCTAGACTGCACAATACTCTTCTGACCTCTTTAATGTGAATTGCGATCTCCTGCATCGAAGAGTTTACAGCGAGGTAAAGTAGGTGGTTGCTTGGAGCCAGCGTCCAGACGCGAGTTGCTGGCAAAGAGAGTTGCAAATAAATTTGCTTTCTCTCTTGCAGAGTGAGCCAGCGAACCATCAGGTTTCAGCATTGGAGGCAAAGTGGGTCGACAGAAATTCGTTTCAACCGCTTTCGACAGGGACCAAAACTGCTTACTACCAGGAAGGTGCGATGCTAGTTTGGCCCCGATACGTCCGACATGGTCAAAACGTGCCCTACGTAAAACCCGCTTGCTTGGCGGTATAAGTTTGTCAACGTTTTGTATTCTTTTCATTGGAGGTGTTGATATCACCTTAGCAGGTGTGGTCTCATCTTCTTCTTTCTCCTCATCCTCATCTTTTGATCTGAAATATTACAATATAAGTTGTAAACAGTGTTATCAATGTAAACATTTGGCAGCGCCTTTGAGAACCTAGTAAATATTTATTGTCCATTATTAGACAATAATTAGGTAACATTCAATAGTTTTAAAAATTATGATTTTTATATTGGGTACTATCATACAAGAATCCATATCTATTAAAATAAACGAACAAAATTAGCAATAGGCATAGGTAAACCCACAGACAGCTTAGAACATGTAACAATTTGTAGTAGGTATAACAAAATGTAGGTACTTACTGTGTTATCTTATTCACTAATTGTAGTAATTTCTGTCTGCGTCGAAGCAATTGGTTTAAATGGTTTTGTTTTTCCATTTTTACCACTGTTTTAGTCAAAAACCGTGCACAATCCCGACCAAACGACAGATGAACTCGCACTGATAGCGACTTTTTTGATGCCCGCGCGCTGCTTTCGCTTTGGTATCATCCTCTCTTTCGCACACAGAAAGACGTTGTGAGATAGAAAAGGATGGTAATAGTGCAAGTACGTGCTATCTTGTGTTATGAAGTTAGAAGTCTGTGTAAATAAAGGTAACAGGGATAAATAATTCAATACTTCTCATCAGCAAATTAGTGTAACGGACACCGAACCTAAATATAATTCGATTCAAATTGGTGTAACGTTGACACTGCTTAAAGTATGACAATGCAAATTGAGGTAAGGGACAACTATGTCAGAACTCGTGCAATCCATTTAAAGTATGGATAAAATTATTTTTTTGAGATAAAAAAGACATTAGTGTAAGGCCAGTTTTATTATTGTTTCTTCAAAAATAAACAATGTAATGGTAATTCGTTGATTGGAAAGACCCTTACCTTATTTGAAGTGGATTGGCGGCGATAATTACACCATTTCAAGTTCCTATATTGCATAGTTTTTCAGATACATTGTTATTATGGGGCTGATTCGAAATTTGGATCCAAAAATCATTAGGGTAAGGGACATTTTTCTTAAGCTAGAATTTTTTCATATACACCATTCGATAGAGCGAAAAATTCTGAACAAAACTGTATACTTAACTCATTTTGGGTATTTTGTCCCTTACCTCAATTGAACCTACGGTCGACGCAATCACTGCAGCCATAAACAAATTGAGAAGAAGGAATGAAATAAATGATTATAATCAAATTCTCCCCTACCTAATTAAATTGCAGCGGATACTCGCAAATCTCTGTTTTTTTACTCTCACGCTAGTTTGATGGGACGGAGCAGGATATAAACGGCTTCACGTGCTTTCCTGAGACTGGGATTCACACCATCTTCCAAACTCAAGCTTGCTTGCTGCTATGACATAATCCCAAAAAACTCTACGAACGACCTGGGAATCAAGCTCGAGAGCCCTTACACAAAGTGTATATCTTGCTTTCGGCGATAGCGATTGTTGAATAGCCTAAATGTACGGAATTTATCACGTGGCATTTCGGTAGCGCACGTCAATCCCATACATTTTTGACCTTTGGATAATCCCTATCGCCGATAGAACGTGGCTTTGTCTAGAGCCCATTGGTGTCGCTTGGGACCACGATACTTTTCACTACTCGTTGTTTTGCTTGGGGTCAGCTTGCACCGAAACGTCGACACGGGACGCGACGCTGCTTTTTTCGAATTCTTTCACTGTTTTCATATTTTTGTGAAGTTTATAAAGTTACAGGTATGTGAAGACCCTTAGAATTTCATCATGCATGTTACTTTTTTCTTGACAACTACAAAATATTTGCAGTATCGATGCTCCCATTTACACAATGAAAAGCAGACTATCAGTAAGAAATGATAACATATTGGTTATCTTGTTTCATTACAATATGATCAATTATAAAAAGAAATATTAACTACAAACATTCTTCACTGATATGAAAAAGCTACATAATGGCTACTACTGACTGCATGGGTTACTTTTATCCCGCGGAAAAATTACAGTTCATAAAGGCATAGGCCACTAGTGTGACCCGGCAAAACTAGCAAATTCCAGAAGAAAAAAAGAGGTAGTTTGTGCAAAAACATTGTCAAAATTAGGAAATTGGTAATTTCCTGTATACGTGCCTAACAAAAGTAATGTGATGTGACATTTAGATAATTTACTCTAATTCAATTGACTATTATCATTTTATCAATACTCTTCGTTGAAGGAAACTCATGATTATTCCGAACGCCACTGCGTTCACGATTAACCTCACATTGCGTGCATTCGTCCTTCTTTAGCTACTATAAATTCGTAGCCATCAGATCTTTGGTATCATTCAGTGCAGTAGCAGCTCAGTGAAACCAATCAAAATGTTCAAATATATGGTGCGTAGACATTTTATATCAGGACTACTTTATTTTAAGGCTTGGATTGCAGTATTATTTAAGAACTTAAATTATCCGAAAAGAGCCGTGCGGTGGCAGCGCGGCTGCAGCGCTACCGCCGCGCTGCAACCGCTAGGTTCGAGTATCATAGTGTTGTACATTTAGTTTTACGATGGACTCTGAAGACGAAACTTTTATTTTTTTAGCCCAGAAGGAGAATTGCCATGGAAAACAACGAAAATATAAATTAAGTAGTCGTATTAACAATATACGTACTTACAATGCTTATTTTTTTCACTTGGAGTCTTGTTTGTGAAGTTCTCAATTAATATATTGCATATTTCTTCACAAGCCTTTTTCTTTTCGATTTTATTACTGTACTTGTCTGAATTCGAATCCCATATTGCTGGACGACTCTCAACCTCATCGATAAATTCTTCAACCTGATTTTCGTTCATGTTTAGACCTGAACAAAAACTACGTGCGCATCGTCACTAATCGATCGATCGATTTTATTTATATGGATTAACAAAGCAGCGCTGCAGCCGCGCTGCCAACGCGCGGCACTTTGCCGCAAATTTGAAGGCGCCCTTAGTGAAAGTGAAATCACTCGTAGTCGAAGCTGAAGTAGCGGTTGCTTTAATAGGAGGAAAATGAAGACTAATTATTGTGTTATTCATCTTTGCAGACCGTATTCGTGTGCATGCTGGTGGCAGCGATGGCCGAGCCCAAGCCCGCCGTGCTGTACTCCGCTGCATACACAGCGCCAGTTGCTGCGGCGTACACAGCGCCGGTGGCGGCCGCCTACACCGCGCCGCTCGCCTACTCCGCATACTCCGCGCCGCTCGCCGCCTACTCCGCCTACCCCTATGCCTCACCCTACGCCGCTTATTACCTGAAGAAATGAAGAAATAAGTCGATTTTCACAATACTCTAAAGCAAACAGCGAATAAAATTATAATAGTGATTTAATTCAATATTGTCTTTAATTTATTTGGAAAACAGTATATAATATCCCACCAAAAACATTTCATGGGAGTTGGGTGACGAGACCCACAAGCACAAGTATCACTGTTAAAAAAATATAAGGTCCTCCTTGGCCCGATCTCCAGGCCTAACTCTAGACACCCTAGTTTTTTACCCACATGATGATCGTAAATATTCTGTCATCTAATATGTAACCTATATGACCAGTAACTTAATTTCTTACCAAACCTAAGTCACAGGTGATATGTCATACAGAAGTTACACAAACATTCAGGAAAATTTAAAAGGCCAAGCCAGCTCGGATTTAGAGTTCTAGGCTCTTAATCCTAAAGATGAACTCCAACTCAACTCGAACTCCATTGGAGCTTGTCATAAATTGAAGTTTTTGCATTTGTTTGCTTTCATTGACATTCTCGTGCTCATGTTGGAGTTGGAGTTCGAGTTGAGTTGGAGTTTACGATTTGGAATATGGGCCTTAGTCTTAATTTTATATGAAATAATATCTAACATTAACTGACTGTTCAGGTTGTTATATCTAAAACATGGACTGCCAGGGTTACGTAATTATTCAAAAAAGTTACCGCGGCCTTGGAACAAAGGGCATTTGGAGAAATACGGGTGGGTTTTAGTCAGTAAGAGTCTGACACTTCCACCCTTCCACTGCGTCCTTAGCCGAAAGAGTCATTTGATGATTTCCAACCCAACAAAAACAGCTTGGAGTGTTCAATCCTAATGCTGATTCCATATGCCTGGCACTTGCCACAAACTTCAAATCTTCACAAAAGTTTGTCGTATCAAACACTGCCATACACACTCTTGCGCCTGCGTTTTAAGTTCAGCAGTGCGATTCTGTACACCGCTCACCGTGATAGCTTAGGGTGAAGTGAAGAGGAAGTTGTCAATCCATACAAACAAGATGGAATGACAGTTCACTTCATGCTCACTCCACCTAACTGTACAGGGTGAGGTGTTGGCAGAATAGACCGGCTGTACAGGCAAGCATGACGGACCTCGATCTAGTGTCGACTATAGTATAGGTGACGATTTTTTTTTCTTGGATTTGCTATAATGGTTTATATTATACTTCGCTAAGGTGACTCCACGTATCAGCTACGTTATAAGATTGTGTTTCATATTACCTGGGTCCCAAATACCGGACTCTGCCTGGGAGTCTACGTTATACATCACATTTAGACACATGTCAGTTGCCTTAAAACGTAACTGTCCACCTTAGAATAATAACGCCTAGAAGGAGAGTCTCATACACGCTCCCTACCAAAAAATGAAGCAACTTTCGTACTTAGGTGTGAGTGAGCGGTATGTAATTACAGCCACAGACGTAAAAAAATGTTGCTAGGAATGAACACTTTCCCTAAAATCGGGAAAAATGTTAATATACTTGGGACTAATCATAGATCAATATAAAAAAAAATGTTAAGTACGTAACTTGTCGGTATGTATTATTGTAATCGAAATCCAAGATGGCGCCGACGAAATTTGCTAACTTTTCGTCATGGGTGTCATTTCCATGGTTTCTGGGGTCGCTAAAACCGATTATGGGGTTAAAATTGAAATCCAAGATGGCGCCGACGATATTTGCTAACTTTTCGTCATGGGTGTCATTTTCATGGTTTCTGAGGTCGCTAAAATCGATTATGGGGTCAAAATTGAAATCCAAGATGGTGCCGACGAAATTTGCTAACTTTTCGTCATGGGTGTCATTTTCATGGTTTCTGGAGTCGCTAAACCCGATTTTGGGGTCAAAATCGAAATCCAAGATGGCGCCGACGAAATTTGCTAACTTTTCGACATGACATTTTAAACATCAGGAGGAAAGATAGTGGTTTTTCACTTTTATAGAAAACTTCAAATCGTTCTCTCTCTCCTTCTAAACTCTTTTAGAAAATGTTCTCAACTAACTATTTAGACCTGGTTAGATGGCGTATGCATACTAAGTTTTCGATTTTGACCCCATAATCGGTTTCAGCGACTCCAGAAACCATGAAATTGACACCCATAAGGAAAAGTTAGCAAATTTCATCGCCACCATCTTGGATTTCGATTTTGGCCCCATAATTGGTTTCAGCGACTCCAGAAACCATGAAATTGACACCCATGACGAAAAGTTAGCAAATTTCGTCGCCGCCATCTTGGATTTCGATTTTGACCCCATAATCGGTTTTAGCGACCCCAAAGATAGCGAAAATGACACCCAAGAAAGACTGGTCGGCACCCGCGGGGCCGACAAGGCTCCCGCCTCCCCCTGCCCCCCCCCCCTGGTTGGCCGCCCAGTCTGATGTTCCTTTATTTCAATTTTAAGACACGATCTCATACACAGGTGTCGATGTCGCCGCGTGTCGCGACTATGGTTTTTTCCCATATGAAAACTGCCCAACGCGCCTAAAGAACTTTTCACTTAAAAAAATGCGCAAATTATTTGAATCAACCATAATTATTAGCTTTCGTTTCATACTTACAACTTTAAACAATAAGCATCATAATACAGGTAGACTCCAACAGTTAGTGCTTACTGTATTATGGGTAATTTTTCTTTACAACTGGCAACACTACATTGTGATAAATTAGGTTATGAAAATTTTAATTTGAAGATCGATTTACGTAAAAATAATGGATTTAATGTAAGTACTTACTTGTGAAACGTGATTTTATCACATTTTTTTTGTTTTCCTGGTGTGTTAGGACATCTTTTTATGCAACAAACTGTCATTTTTAAATATTTCTCGGGAGGTGCATTCAACAGAGCGTGACCTTGAGCACTGACGGCTCGCTGCGCCGAGTACTCCGTATATGGAGTAGTCTGAGTTGCTTCACTTTTGATGCTCGTACTAGGTTTCTAGGCGTTATTATTCTAAGCTGTCCACATTACGGGAATAATCATTAAAATGCGTAGGAAAAGAAATATGAAAACTTGGTAGGTATATGACATAATTATATTATATAACATTAGACAATCTTATATAATATAATTATGTCATCTAACAGACAGTATTATTATTTTTTTTATTTATGAATGGGCTAGCTCTTGACCTCGATCACGCCTGATGGTAAGCGATAGATGAGGTCCATGATGAAAGCGAGCGTGCCCAGAAGATGCCTTGAGGCACTGGTACTCCCACGCGTCGACGAAACACAGCAGGCTGCTTGACGCCGAACTCCGGTGGGAGGGTGGTCGCGAACCAGGCGGGTGTTAGCCCTACCACCGCCAGAGAAGGATTGGCCAGTCTTATAAGGTGTTAGGTGAGACTGTCCAGGATGCGCCGAGCGCTCGGTTCAGTTGAGTGTCTGATGGAACAAATTGCGCTACACGAGGAGGCTCCTTCATGCATCCCAAAGTCCCAGTATAATACCGTAACATATCAGTATATCTAAAAAAACGGATATTTTGTTATACGTCTTAAGTCATAAGTCATATATTCATTTGTTAACATAGGTACCTACAATAAACAGTTATTACAAAAATTAGAAGCGCACTATGTTATACCCGAAGGTGTACAAATATTTTTGGAGGTATTTAATTACTGAAATAATAATTGATTTTGACAAAAGGAAAAGAAAAAACAAATGTCTAAAGGAAATCTAAGTCAATATATAGTAACATTCTACTTTATGGTGAGGTCGAATGTATTTTATCCATAAATAAACAATAAGAATGTTTATACATAGGTAAATTAGTAAAGGTAAAACCTTGTATTCACTTTAATATCAATAATAGAATATTAAATATTACTTATTTAACACTTAATGCAAACAAATGTACAGAGTGGTTGAAAAGACTGGTAGAGAATGCCTATGGCATTAATGCCATAGGTATTATCTATCAGGCCGTCAACCTTTGGCTGATAAGTATGTAAGTAAATTAAATAATTCAAACTTTACATTTTTTAATCGCTGTATTATGTTTACTTAACTTGAAATGGGAAATGCTGAAGGTGCACAAAGGTAACAAACACTATTTTTAGTTAACAATAAATAATCGATATACGTTCCAGAAGTGTCCACTGGGTCATATTTGAGGGTGATGTTGGTAGCTGATGTATAAAGTTTTTTTCTTGTTTTTACCTGTTTTTCTTGTTTTTAATGTAGGTAACATTATGAAAAACAGGAAAAACAAGAAAAAACAAGAAAACCAGAAAAACGACTAACATTTCAAAGAGATAACTTTTCAAGCAATTTGTTACAGTTGCTGGCAGTTACTTTAGTTCAATCACAGATTTGATGTGAACAATTGCATCAGACTACTCGAATAGTCATTTCTTCGGAACTAGCCATTAGATACTCAAAAGAAAAAATAGTTATTTATGATATTAGTGCGGTAAGTTGGTTTTTACAAACGAGTAGACGAATGTAAGCACGAGACGAAGTCGAGGGCTTACCATAGTCACGAGTTTGTAAAAACCAAATCCGCACATGTGTCATACAACGTTTTTCGACACATTTGCGAGAAAACAGTACAATAAGTAATGAAACAAACTTTTTTTGTCTTTAGAAATCAGTCGGAAAGTCGCAACAATCTTTGACGTTTCTAATATGAAAATGGCGCGAATTTGCAAAGGGCGCCACATGCGCGTGGTGAAAATTAGAACCACATCTTTCATTTATTTTTATTTATCTTCTCTCATTTTCTCTTTAGTATTAAAATTAGACAAACCTATAGGTAGAGCAAAAGCGCTTCCAAGGAGGTTCGATCATTCAGCTTATTTATTCTCGTGATGTGAAACTCCTTGGTGGAAATCTTATTAATTTTTATGGAAATAAAAAAAAACCGTAAAGAATACGCACGGCGCTATACAACGGAGTATACGGTAATATATGTACTAAGGCGAGAGTACCTATTTTGCCGCACGTTCCATTGTGTGGTCCATAATTTTTAACTTTCGAACAATGCATACAGACTTCGTAAATGCATTTTTTGAGCAAATGTGTTGAAAAAACTATTTACTCGTTTTGTGGTCGACTTTTTTATGTTTTATAATTTTTCCTCAACCGCTCGAGTGCACATGGCGCGCGGCGTTTAAGTGTCAATAATCGAAATGTTACGTTACTGCAATCCATTCGTCAATTCCATCTGTCAAAAAGTGTGTAATCTAGTGAACAGAATATACTGAACGCCCATTCCAAAATATAAATTAACTCAGAAAACGCCTCCCCAAGAGCTTAAAGAAATCATTTGAGCATGTATAAAACATGTTTTATTTATTTATTGCATTTTAAAAGACTTACAGCTAAAACAAAGAGGTATTAAACTATCAGCCAATACAGAAATCCATACTATTATTACCTTTTTTGGCTGAAACTTGGCACGTGGTTAGACTATGTCCTGGAATAGGGCATGAATACTTTTTATCCCAAGTATATGTTATATTACATAACAACAATTAGGTACTACATTTATAATAAAAAAGGCTTCCGCTCCAACCCTGACGTGAAAATTCCTAAATAAAAATAAATCTTACGTAATAGTAAATAAACATTAAATTCGCGATAAATTCGCGGCACACCGGTGTCCCCGCCAGTGCGCTTCCTGGCTGAGAATACACCAGTTCACACACGCGTACCTACTCCAGAGCACATACGCGTGGTATAAACGTGGTGTGCCTACCAGTTGTCATTGGATCTAAATCATACTATTTACAAAGCTTGTTTAAATTTCTGCTTTCACGCACAATGTACGCGTTCTGCCTATAATTTGGAAGATGCAGGCCTCTACGTGCGTTGACTGGAGTAACTTTATAATTATGTATTTGCGTGTAGTAACATTTTGAAGGTGTAAACAATGCAAAATCACGTTAAATGCCGTTATAACACGGATTAAAATGGTTCATTAGTTAAAAGTAAAACCGCAAAACCACAAATGATTTCATGGACCTCATTGACAGTAACTTGGTTAGTATTTTTAGGGTTCCGTACCTCAAAAAGAAAACGTGGAACCCTTATACCACTTTACTGTACGTCTGGCTGTCCGTCCGTCCGTCCATCTGTCTGTCAATACCCTTTATCTCGGGAAAGCGTGCAATGGAGGTATCGAGTTGAAATTAAACCCATATACAGGTGTACAATCCCTTGAAGCTGTGAAAAAATTAAACTTCTAACTTAACGTTAAAAAAAGATACGGCCGTTTATGCCGCAAGAAACGTATATTCTGACACTCTCAAAGGAATCAAAAATTTTTCATTTCAACTTTGTTGATTAAATAACACAATAATATTGTACATAACGAAGATTTTTTCGCCAATATAATTAAGTTAAAAAAAGGCAAGTACTTCCTGCGAAACAACGTTAAAATAGCGAAAACCTACCCATAGAAACAAGTGCATTTAAACATAGTGAATGTTACACTCTATATTTTAATTTTAGTCCAATTCAATTGACAAACATTGACATTCTTGGAGGATACTAATGATTATTCCAAGCGCAGCAGCGTTCTCGATCAACTTCACGTTGCGAGCAATCGTCCTTCTGAAGTTACTATAAATTTCGCAGCTATCACATCTATGGTATCATTCAGTGCAGTAGCAGCTCAGTGAAAACAATCAAAATGTTTAAATATATGGTGCGTATACATTTTGGATCAGGACTAGTTTAGAAACTGACTGCCCCAGATGGAGGGGTAGGCCTGATTGCAAGTATTGATTGCAGTATAAAAAGTGAAAGTGGAAGATGAAAGTAAAGTTACCTTAGAAATGTACCTTCATCTAGTGTCGGACCTCGAATCGCTGTCGCCTTGATTTTGGTTCTCTTTCCTGAGAGGCAGTGGTTTTAGTCAAACATAAACTGAAATAGGACATCTAAACGTTGGAAAAAAAACAGAGAATTATAAAATTGTGTTTATTGTGCTTCTTCTTTCGCAGATCGTATTTATGTGCATGCTGGTGGCAGCGATGGCTGATCCCAAGCCTGGTGTGTTTTACTCCGGTGCTTACACAGCGCCAGTTGCTGCGGCGTACACCGCGCCGGTGGCGGCCGCCTACACCGCGCCGCTCGCCTACTCCGCATACTCCGCGCCACTCGCCGCCTACTCCGCCTACCCCTACGCCTCACCTTATGCCGCTTACTACCTCAAGAAGTAATTCCGATGGTCAAATGAAAAAATGCAACTGAATAAATTATAATATAGACCACCTTTACATCATGTATTTTTAATTAATCACATATATGAGCTACATACTTATCTGGCTGCTTAGAGATTCAATATTCCCTATTTATTTCACGACATGTGTTATCTACTAATCAAAACTGGCCCTCCTGTGGGCTTGCTCGCTTCTCGAATTCTCGGATTCTCGCTGAGAAGAGTAATTTTTTCCAGCGACTATGTTGTAGGTTAATAAAATTATGCTATGACCTCTCAATAAAGAGTAAACAGCTAGATATTATTAAAAATAAATAGGTTGGATATCGGCCGTTTATGTGTGTAATAGATGTTACTTTAGGTATAATGTAAATCAAAATTGTAACATTATTTTAAGGGTTGTACTGTACAGCGATAGCTTGTTGATCGGCTTCAAGTCTAACTGCAGCCATTCTGGTACCTACTCATCTAGAATTTTACATGAAGCGACTGCCTATACCTCATATCTACAACCCATTAGTAGGCAACAAGGTACCCTTTGGTGAGGATGGTGTCAGTGTTTATGACTGACTTTGACTTTATTTTTTAGGTTCTGTGGTCAAATGGCAAAAATGGAACATTTCGTTCTGTCCGTCTGCCCGGCCGTTTTACAGCCATTTTACAGCGACTATTTTCACGATATTATCTATGAAAGAAAGGGAGGTGAATTCAGTGCACTGATAAGCAATATGTAGTGTTGGGATATCACGAAAAAATATACATTATGGTTGGCACTTCCCACACCTATATGGGTTGAAAAAAACATAGTTTTTGCAGCGGCATCAAAGCCACCACAAAAAAACCAACGTAGCAAAATCTACATCGCTACAAAAAGAACCGCGATGCCATCTATCCCGCCAGCTGCGAACTATCTGTACAAAATCCTGCATAGCGGTATCAGAGTTTTCCGTGCGATTTGAACATGAACAGCCCGAATATCAACTATCGGGTAGTTGCCCACCGGACACAACAACCGTCCGGTCGGAGGATCCTCCCTTTTCAACGGAAAAAAAAATGCGGGTATATAAATATAGGGTGAGGGGTAGAACTCAAAGTTAACAGAAAAAAATAAAATTGTAGCTACGGAACCCTTTACTGGTACCTACGTGGTTTGACGGGTTTCGGTGTTTTTCTGTTTATGTCCAATGATCGAAACTAAGGTCGATTTGATTGAAACCTTGAGAGACAAATAAACAATCTTTATTAGTTCCGTTAATATAATTTTTCAGATATTTAACCCTAAACATGTGTGGCAACTTAAATATGAAAATTGTTTTACTGTTTGCCAGTTACACACCGTTCAGTCACCTTATTACAGTGGGTGTCATTGCAGTTCACAGCTTCTGACACAAAGTTTTTTTAGGAAGCTGAAAAGGGCAGTATTCAAAGTTAGCAAGTAAGTATTGTCTATGATATGACTTATCGATATAATTCTGGTAATTATGGTAATAAGCAGCATGCTTAATTGCTTTGCCCTGCTATGATTCTATAGGTTTGTAACCCCTTAAAATATTTGTAAATAGGACTGTTGTTAAATCCTGGTATCGACTTTTAGCCAAAAAAAATGTTCTGTAGCTTATATGTTGTGTATTATAAAAAGTACTCTTTTATATTCTGTTCTTAAAAAAAAAGCCGGCCAAATGAGAGTCGGACTCTTGCACGGAGGGTTTCGTACCATTATCTATAAAAACGGCAAACAAATCAGGTTTGTTGAATGGGAGCCCGACTTAAATATTTATTTTATTCTGTTTTTAGATTTTTTTTTGTTGTTATAGTGGCAACAGAAATACATCATCTGTGAAAATTTTAACTGTCTAGCTATCACGGTTCATGAGATACAGCCTGGTGACAGACGGACGGACGGACGGACGGACGGACGGACTGACGGACGGACAGCGAAGTCTTAGTGATAGAAAGGGTCCCGTTTTACCCTTTGGGTACGGAACCCTAAACATGTTCTAAATCTAGGAATAGGTATACACAGATGATGTGTATTTGAAAGATTGCAGATGAAATATTACAAAAAGTGCTATCAAAGGTGCAAGGTTCATTGTCATGTTGTTGGTACGTTATCCCTGACAATCGAAATAAAATTCATAATTCATTACATCAATAATTTATTTTTATAATAGTACTTTCATTAATTAAACTAGCCCTCATTTGTAGTAAAATGCATAAGGTGACGAAGATACGCTGTAAGAGTAGGCGGAGTATGCGGAGACCGGTGCAGCTGCGTATGTGGGGTATGTGAGCGGAGCGGAGTATGCCGAGTATGTGAGCGGAGGGGGATATGCGAGCGGAGCGGAAAATGCTGCATTGTACGGCGAGCTGTAGAACACTTGGGGCTTGGGAGCCGCCACAGCCACTGCCAGCATACAAGCGAAGATGAACTGTAAACAAAAAAGTATTTTAATCGTTGCTGGTGAATACGAGAACAATTTATTATAGAGGGCCTCTTCGTAAAGGAGCGAAGAAATGGTCACTCAAAACTATTTCTTTCAAAAAAGTTAAAAAAAATACAACAGACTTCGAAACAAAAAACACTACAAAGTATAAAATTACTATAATTACGGAAGGCAGTGTTTTTGTTTTGTAAAAAAGGTTTTTACTTTTCACTTTTTAGTAGTTAGCTTTAACTAAACCCAATGCAAAAAGAATCATCAAGATCAGTTCATCTACACTATATAATAATAATATTATAAAGACGAAAGATTTGTTTGTTTGTTTGTTTGAAATGAATAGGCTCCAAAACTAGTGGACCGCTTTGAAAAATTCATAGGCTATAGAATATTTTCAAAAAAGTTCCGTATGAAAACTTCAATAATGTAACCCAAGGTGTGAAAAAATCCTTATATCGCGTACAGTGCGGAGTCTATTGACAATAGAGCAAAGTAATGTACTATAGTTTTATAGAGGTCATTAATATCTACAAAAAAGTCCGCGATTCCATATGTCTAACTATTATGGTTAAGTCACCATGACCGCTTTTTGTTCAAATTATTCAAGCAAATCCCTGGTGATATGAAAAAATGGTGATTTCGGTATCATGATATTAATCCTTATTCATTTAAATGGTTTGATAATTAAGGTTGATTATACCCGTGTACATTACTCTTTAAATTATTCAAATCGGACCTTTCGTTCAAAAGTTACGACGGTAATAAACATGCTCGAAGTAAGAAAAACGTCGCTGCTTGAGCGAACTGGAGACAATCGTTACGAGCTTAGGGTTCGTGACGATAAACATAGCCGATTAAATAACCAAAATGACACTTTATTAATCAACACTAATTACAACTTTTAAACTCACTAATTATAAATCACAATTGCACTACTGATCACTTTAATTCGCAGTCGAAGTTCGCTCTCGAAGTTGTCGCTTGTATCGCAAATTCAATAGGTACTGACTCGGTCGCTTTTTTTTTTTTTTTTAGGTATGACCACTAGCAAGTTAACACACTTGGGATATTAACTGCTTAACCGGACTAACCTGTGGTGGCCTCAAATGAATTTAAGGCCCCCAGCCAAGGCAACAAAACTAGCTACAAGCTAAAAACACTACTGACCGCTCACTAAGGGCATTCATTCCCTGTGGAATACGACCTCGGCTTAGCGGCGTCAGTTTGGGACAGCAAGGGACAATCGTCGTTTTATTATTTAGGGGTTATTAAAGCTAAAGGCTCAGCGGCGCGAGCTGGCTCGTTCGCAAAAGTCGGGGAGGGTTTTGAGTGGGTCGTCGCGACGGACCTCGGCGGCGAGGTCGGTATACGGAACGCGGTCTGTATCTGTTTATTCTAAGGGTGCTGGTTTCCCTACAGCTTTCCTGTATCTTTGTGATCTCGTCGTCGGATTCGACGAGTGTATGCCGAGGACGGCGAATCTTACTAATGCGAGAGGGAGTGTACTGGGTTGCCTTTGAAATCAAAGGGTTTTGGTGCTTTTCAGCGGATTCGAAGAAACGCTTTGTAAGGCGTTTCATAAACTGTTTTAGGGTCGGGATTTTGAGGTCGACATGAAGTCGTTCGTTCCGTACATACCACGGGGCGCCCGTGGCTTTTCGGAGAAATCTGTTTTGGATTACTTGCATCCTGTGGATTTGCTTTGGCTTTGTGTGTGCGAATACAGCACACGCATAAGTCATAATCGGTCGTATGCACGTAGTGTAGATGCGCAGTTTACATTTAAGTGATAGCTTGCTGCGTGCATTCAGCATTGAATGGAGTCTACCCAGAGCAAATGCAGCACGCGAACGTACCGCACTTATGTGCTCTGACTCGGTCGCAGGCTATGCGGGCCTTATATAGGTCGGCAGATAATTCTAGAACCTTCTAGTATAGAAACATCTGGAAAGTTCGAGTACATACCGGTCCAGACTAACCAGATATCGAAAACTCTAGAATGTTCTAGTATAGAAATGTCTAGAAGCATCTTGACTCTACTAGTTCTGCTACTCGATACTAGATGGCGCTAGTAGTAACTTTTAACGTTATGTCCTAGGCATTAATTCTGGCGCGTAACAGTATCAATGCGATGAAGTTGAAACACGATATTTAAATGATTTCGATAATACAATAAAAATAACAAATGTTTGGATTTTTCGAAAATAAACTACATACATAATAAGGGGTGAAGCAGGGGTGATTAAGTTTTTAGAGGAGGACATTATTGCTTGCTTTAATTTACGTCGGAATGCTATGAACAAACTAAAAGTTGATAATTGAAACAGATGTAGGTACCTAACAATTTTTGCATTATCAACCCCTGACGGGCTGAACGGGGTGAACAGTTGCCCTGAACCTGGGCTCGAGACAAGTGAGATTCTGTCAACTGTGGCGTGCCGAAGGCGATTGTCAATACGTCAAAAATGTATGGGATTGACAGATGCTATCGAAAAAACGTTGTGCTTAATTTTCCAAAACTAAGCTTTATGAGGGGGTATAGGGGGCGTTGAAGTTTGTGGAGTACCTACTAAATCCGCGCGGATGAAGTCGCGGGCGAAGTGCTAGTAAACAATAAAGTTATGCCCGAATAAATAACCTCAAAACCATGGTCGACTTGAACGCGTTCCCCTTCACAGCGTACCAGCGTGATGTTCTGTTATGAACTGGTGTAAACAATAAACAAACATGCGACATCAGCAGTCCATTTCAGGTTTGCTATCATTTATTGAAGAGTTCCGTTACCTATCTCCGAAGTTCTTCATCAGATCTTCACCAAATTGAAATGGGAACAGTTCGGGAAGATACACTTCCAAACAAAAAAAGAATCATCAACATCGGTTGACAATTGACGAAAATGTCGCTGAACAAACATACATAAAAAAAATCAGTCGAATTGAGAACAACCTCCTTTTTTGGAAGTCGGTTAAAAAAAAATCAGTCGAATGGAGAACCTCCTCCTTTTTTGGAAGTCGGTTACTAATTGACTGATTGTTTGAAAAACTAAAAGTTTTTTTTTTAAAGATGGTGTGCCTTTAAGAATACAATCTGAAAAAAAGAACCGTCTATGCCTGGCTGTATATGACCCTGATTTCAAATTGAATTTAAAATAAATTTCTGAAAAACTATTTAGCATGCCTGCTGCAGAGCTATGTTTTACTGTACTACATATTTTTTAAATTAATAACTAGAATTTGCCATTGCAAATTATATCGACTAATACACGAACGAACGTAGGTACTATTGGGCTAGAACATCATATCATGTTTTATTCGAATTCATTCTCATGGCTACGAGCCATTTGCTCCCTAAACAAAATTCTTTTAACACGTGCGCCACAGACAGCCCAGTCTGCAGAGGCTGCTTTGGCGCCCAGGAAACAGCCGCTTCTCAGCGTGCACAAATCTCTATAATAGGGAGATCGCTCTGCGTCTGTGAAGCCTCCAGGAAGTTTCTGTGCCGGAGCTAGGCTGGTATAGTAGCCGGGTCACCCACGCACAATGAACCGAATACGCCCCTTCTCTTTCTCTACTACACTCATAACCACTCTTGTGCCACGATTCATCCAAATCCGTTCAGCCGTTGACTGTAATGAACATTCAAACATAGAGACTTTTAGTATCTTGTAAAATTATAAGCAGGAAGTGCCATAATCTGTTAGTTGTAGGTAGATAGAACAATACTCAATAAATAGTTACTAGGTACCTATAGAACATTTTCATATGTAGTTATAATAAGTGAAAACAAACAGTTAATTTATTTAAATCGAAAATAATATGCATGTCCACCTAATTAGGCATGACTAAACAATTACATCCTTGGGCAAACAAAAGTTCTGTAAAATTGTATTCATAAAATAACCAATTATAAGTGAAGCACATCCTTGTTTATGGTTACGTATGTAAAGCATAGACATTAAGAGAAATCCTTCATTTTATGCAAAAAATATACTATTGACATCAGGTTTCAAAGCCGAAAGATGTTTGAACTGAAGTACTTACATGATACATAATTATGCACATCCATCACTATAGAACCAAATTATTTTAAGTTCTAAAGCGATACAGCCCTATTATATAAAAAAAACTACATGTTTAGTTTAATTTGAATAAGGATCTGCTAGGAGGTACTGATTAGCAATCTTTTGAATTGTTTTAAAGAACCCGCTAATCGGTATTTAGACTAAGTTTTATTAAAATAAGCCTTTTCTTCGAGCCTAGTAGGTACCTAAAACTTTTATCCTCGATTTAGAAACTAGCCTGACATGAGATCTATGAGAGTTTACCTACAAGAGCTGCAAAGTTATCGACATCGTTCTGTACATCAATTAAATTAATTACGAAATCAAAAACTTTTACTTGGAAGTTGCTCACGATTAATTAAAATTAATACCGAAATGTAAGGACAACTTAATTGGATTTACTGAATCCTTTGAATTGGAGCAAGGTAACACATATTGGCTAACTAAACGTAATCCTTTCAATAAAGATATAATTATAGTGGTTTTTGAAATACAAGATAATAATATAATCCATTAATCCCATACCAAGAAAATAGTTCAATCCATTTCACACACAAAAAGATGTAGGTAGGTAGGTACACTGATTTAAACCATTTCAAATCGACGAAAAATTGTTAAGATAATTATTCACTCACCAATTTGTACATTTTGGAGGTTGTTTGTCACTGAGCAACACTGAGCTAAATGATGACCACTCAGTGTCCGGACTGTTCTTTATAGCGGTGTCGAAGGACGATGCAAGTATTGTGAGGAGTCTGTCCCATAACGTGACGTATATGGCACACGAATAGTTTTCACACGTGTCGAACTAACGAGAACCATTTTTAGGGTTCCGTACCCAAAGGGTAAAAACGGGACCGTATTACTAAGACTCCGCTGTCCGTCTGTCTGTCTGTCTGTGTTGGGTTCCGTAGTTGCGTGGATTACTCGTTAACTTGTAAAGTCCACTAAGCTGTGATAGTTTTCCTTTAAAATTCGTATATTCCTGATATTTGCTACTACTATGAATTTTTGCACGTCTCCAGAAACAACTTTAACTAAACCCAAAGCAAAAAGAATCATCAAGATCGGTCCATAAACAATAAAATTATGCCCTATGATAATAATATAATTAATGAGGTAAGGGGTTGACTTGTACACATCTGCGTACCCCTTCATAGCATAGCTGTACCGGCGTTATATTATTAATTAAATTATGGTTATTTCATTTTATTGTTGTAATTAACTATGCTACAATAAAAAGACATGCGATTTTAGCAATCCAGGGAGATTTACTATCATTTGTTGAAGAGTTCCGTTACCTACCTCCGAAGTTCTTCATCAGATCTCCACCAAATTGAAATAGGACCAGTCCGGGAAAATATTAAGGTATCTTCGCTTGAAGGAAAGGATCGTAGTAGGACGAGTAGTGTAGTTTCGCATATTTTATTTCAAGTCTTTCATTTTCTATGTTTTTGGCCTGTAAGTTGTCGTTGTCAGCTTTATTAATGTTAAGTTTAATAAGTAGGTACGATTAGCAGATTCTAAATTTAATTTTGTTAACCGACTTCTAAAAAGGAGAAGGTTCTCAATCCGGATTTTTGAATTTTTTTTTTCACCGACTTTTAAAAACGAAGGAGGTTCTCAACTCGGATGTTTGAATTTTTTTTTCACCGACTTCTAAAAACGAAGGAGGTTCTCAATTTGGATGTTTGAATTTTTTTTTTATGTTTGTTCGCATAACTCCGTCGCTTGCCAACCGATTTGAAAAAATCTTTTTTTGTTGGAAAGGGTCTCTCTCTTCTCGATTGGTCCCGTTGAAATTCTATCAAAATCGGTTCAGTAGTTTTGATTTTGAAACCTGACTTCAAAAAAAAACACTACAAAGTAAAATATAACTTTAATTTCGGAAGTCGGTGTCAAGTAACGAAGAAGCAACCAAAAACACCGACTTCCGAAATTAAAGTTATTTTGTACTTTGTAGTTTTTTTTTGGAAATCGGTTTTTTTTGTGAAAACGTTTTTATTGATTTCTTAGAGCAAAATATATATGAGCAATATTTTTCGATTATCTAACTGACGGATTTAAATAGAATCATATTTTTTTTATTCAGGAATCAGTTTTTTTAATGGTGTTTATGTTAAAAAAATTAAACAAAAAATTCATGCTATGGGCGAACATTTTTCTTATTGTATGAAATAGTTAATAAACACGGTTATCGATGACTGGTTAGGTAAGCATAGGCTTCTTTTCGGTTGTCGAAGACTATAGACGCGAAATTTGTTTGAGGCAACGCCTGAGCCTCGTTGCCACAACACGTGCCTGTTTGCTCCTTGATTGATTGTTACGTGAGAATACAGATCTTGTACTTCACATCATCTACTCACTAGGAATCTAAACGTCTGCTGTCTTTTTACCCGACTACGGCGAAGCAAAAAGGAGGGTTATGAATTTGACGGGTATGTATATGTATGTATATATGTTCATCTGTTCCCTCAAAACTTCTACACCATTTATTATAATTTGACAAATGAGGTGTCATTGGAAGCGTCTAAATTGTCCGCTGGTTATAGGCTAGGTTATATTGCAATAAATTGTATGTGGCGTCCTCTAGGGTGCATTAAAAACATGATCTAAACACAAAAATATTAATATGGTCGTGTTGGGTATCAAACTAAATGGCTTAATTAGCACATTTCAAATGCATAATTACATTGTAATAATTATTTGAACCCCAAAATAATTTAAATAAAAAGTAGTTTAAAAACTAAAACCCTGCTGATGAGAGGAATATCACTTTGCCAAGAATAGTCTATACAACGTGTAACAGAATAAACGCAATATCTCTTAAGGGGTCATTGTACTCATAATTATGAACAACTTTTACTGTGGGAAACACTGAAATTGCGAAAAAAACGACGTTTTTTCTTAGTTGTTCATATAGATAAGTACAATGACCCCTTAAGAGGTGTTGCGTTTATTCTGTTACACGTTGTATACCCTCTTAACTCACGTGTGGCCTTTTATTCCATTTCCAATAAAATATTAAAAACACTTTTAATAAGTTGTTCAATTGCAACCTTACAACTAATAGATTCTTATCACGCGTAAAATAATAATTATTGATTTGTTTTGAAGACCGTAGCGAATGACAATTTAATTATAATGTTGGACATTTAAGAAAATCATTTAGTGTACGTTGGTACTGGACGTGATAATGGAGCAAATAGTAATTAAATTATGCGCTTTGGTAAGTAACGTTTTTTTTTCGTCATCGTTGTTCTTCCCTTAAGCATAATCATATGTACGAGGTAGGTGTAGTTGGGACAGCTTCTGTAGACTAAAAGCCAGCTTATCATTGAACCTCACAAAGCTGGAGGACCAGTATAATAATTATTTGCTCGGGAAGCTCGTGGCTAAATTATAATAGCCGCGGGATTCAAACTTCGAGGTTAAGCTACGCTTGCCGAGGTCGACCCGCGGATGGGTAACCATCATCAATTAAAAACCAAGTTTTTTCCGTGCTTCGGAAAGCACGTTCAGCCGTTGGTCCCGACTGTCATATGAACATCTTTGACAGTCGTTACGAGTAGTCAGAAGCCAGAAAAATCTGACACCAGTCTTGCCAAGGAGTATCGTATTACCCAGTTACTGAGTTGTGGAGGTCAGAAAAGCAGTCGCTCTATGTAAAATAGAAGCCGACCCCAAAATGGTTAAGAAAAGGTTAGGCAGACTGATTACCTACGTAATCATTGTCTAGTGATTTGAAACTAAGACACCGTACCGAATAAAAACAAAAATACTATGGCGAAAAGTGATAACTAATATAATACGCCATTTCATTGAACCCAATATTGGAGCTGTCTTTGAGAAACATTCCTACCTATATTTTATTACCGAGCAGTTTGTAAAAATAAATTAAAGTCATGCGATTTGAAAGTAACACCCATTTCTGCAAATGAATCTAAGTTTGCATACAAACTACCTGCTTATCTACTTGTATGCTTACTTTTCTACTGTATTATGATATTTTTCAGTACATTCTCGTTGCTGTAATTGTCACATGTGAAACTCGTTTTCGTTACCCGGGACCAATCTCCGTTGATGATGAAGATTATGAAGACGAAGATGCCGCCGCAGGCGTTCCAGTTACCTTTGTGTATAATCGAATGAAAGTAGCAGACAGTGAGAGACCTCCAACGAACGTTCCATTTAATGGAGCTCCGTACAACGGATTTAATGGACCTCTGTACAACGGATGGAACCTTGATGGACGTTATACCCATCCACTTCCAGCAAATATAGGGCATCTTATCGGTTACAAAGGTCTTCAGGCAAGCAAAGGAGAGGTCAGTCCATATACATCATACCTAACTCCCTCAGGACAGTATAGAGGCATGTATCCTGCGAAACTTTATAAAAAAGTTAACAGCGATAGAACGCCCTCATTTTATAACAGACCTTTATTAAGTCCCGAAGATATAGGATATCCGAATCCGCCTAGAATATCCAATAAAGTTGACTTCGATCGCGTTTCCAATGGTTTTCAAGCTGGCCGGCCTGATCAAAATAAAGTGTATGCCGACAACAGGTCACCGATGCAAAAGTTTAGACGTCCGTCCACTGGACAAGCAAAGATGATACATCCTGGAGCTTACGGCGAAAGTTCCGAATGGACTTACAAAAACAATGCGGCCAATGAAGAATCCTACGCCAATAGGTATCTGTTAATTCGTTCTATTAGAGATAACTCGACTGTTCGCGAGATAGGGGATGGAGTACTTCAAGATAACTTTGCACCGTACGATAGTTATGTTGATCCAGATGATTACTATGTGATCGACGTGAAGAAGAGATTCAAGGCCGACTACAATTTATTGTTGTGATGCCCAGTCGGCGGGTGTGAATTTATGTATGTGTAGCCTTTATTGAAATTATATAATTAATAAAATCAATTTTGTTTTTTACTAAATGTAATGATAGCATTTTGTGTCCGTATAATATATTTTTTCCAAAGCCATTAACTGATGTGGCGGGACTAATACGTGGGTCACACTAAAAGTTTTTAGAAAATAAAAAATGGAATGATGTAGAAGCTACAGAACTAGGTATGGAACCAACACTGAAATCACAAAAAAAATCAGCTGTTCGGTATATTTCGCAAATAAATGTGCTATTTTTTTTAAGTAAAATTTGTTCTTATTGATGAGTACAATGACCCCTTAAGAGGTATTGCGTTTATTCTGTAACACGTTGTACTGTATTTCGAATAAACCGTCAACTGGAGAGCAAGCTTACCACTAACACACTTACACTAATTTATTTTCACTTTAATCTGAAGCTTTTCTTAGAAATCCTGAAAATGGTCGACGTCTATAGGACGATATGGATGAGAAAGTGAAGCGAGCCCAATATTTTTTTTTTTAATGAAAAGAAATTCTCAGTTATCTCATTTGGGCGAGCTAAAAACTTAATCACCGATCAGTATCACAAGGTCATCGGTGAGGAGACAATAACCCGCGAAAGTGTGGAGGTCGAGCCTTTTTAAATGCTCTGAAGAAATTTAGTCTCAGAGAATATTTCTTAGAAGACGACGACGTAGAAATGCATCTAGATGTAGTGAACAAGGGTTTCACCCGACTCTCCTTGGATACTGAGAACAGGCGCAAACCTGTACCTAGTGCTTGACACTATTGATCGTAGGGAGGTGTGGCAGAGTAAGGGACTTCACGGAAGCTTTTCCGGACCCCACATGGTCCCAACACATATCAATTAGCGTCCGTAGCCTGGCTTTTTCCTGGTTGAATAATTAAATATCGCTCATGGCCATGTAAACCAAAGGTTTTGTCTGCGCAATTATGACGGCACGGTTGACATCTATCGGGCATGTCACCGTTCGGGAGAATCAATTCGCCACATTATCTCTGGTTGTTCTCGTCTAGCTAACGGAGAGTAGCATGTTGATTGTTGAGGGTAATCTAAAAAACTGAATGGTGTTTGTATGTGAATGTTGAAACAATTTTTCAAAAGGGTGCAGTACTTATTCAAAAAATGTTTTACCTATTGACAGAAAATTCTACATGGCTATGGGCGATATTTAATTATTCAACCAGGGAAAAGCCAGCAATGCGATTCTGTAAACATGTCGAAGTGAACACTTGGGCAGGGCGCACGACAGGTGAGTTGTCAAACCATACAAATAAGATGGAATGACAGCTCTATTGTCGTTCACTCCGCCAAGGTGAACACCGTGAGATGTCGACAGAATCGACCGGCTGGACTGCGAAAGCGGTAGGTATCAAAAAATATAAACAATACCGTTAAAATGTACGAAAAAATTGTTTCAAAGAAAAACAGGTCAGAAGATCGACTGCAAATATTTTATAACTGTGGCGCAGATTTTCTGCGTAAAGGTCGACGGTCATCGGGAGGACATCGTATTTAACATTGTCGTGTTAAACATGAGGGGTCGCCGTCGGAGGTAGCTTTTTCAATGCCAACAGGCTCAAATAACCCAGCCTTAAATGTTAATAACAGTGGTACTTTTTCATTTAGTTTTGTCCGCGACTTTGCTCTCATTCATGCAGATTTAGAAGCCTTTATACGTCTCATGTATGTCTGTTCCCATCAATATCGGTTAAGCGATTTAGGCAGCCGCTCCACGTAAAATACTGGTATTCAGCTGAATCCGGTTTAACTGGGAGCCGACCCCAATATAGTTGGGAAAAGGCTAGGTAGATGATGACTTTCACAATCATAATATTATATTAGGAGGATTGTTTTATCGTTTTGAAGCCAAATGGTAAACTACAAGTTCCCTTTATGAAGAGGTCCCACGTATGGGCCCGCCCTTACGTGGGACCCGTCTACTGATGGACTACGCAGTGTATCTGTGTGTTGCATGTAATTTTAATCGTTGTAGATGGTTAAAATATATTTTTGGATCGGATCGTGGAAATTTTTAGAATAAGACTAACTTCCTGTTTTTAGTTATTGTAAGCAGTAAGTTCATAATAAATCGCAAATAGTTTTTTTTTTCAATAAAACTGATTTTTTGGATTGTATTTGTTTATTTACTTTTTAATTATCTATTTACAATAAAACTCTTACCAGACTACTCTAATAAGATTAATTACATTCGAATGGTGTTTTAATCAGATGAATTATCTACCACGGGACGAAAATACTTCTGCTTTTGGATGCATACTACATTCGACTGCTAAGTATTAAAATAAGTCCCTGATGTAGTAGTGTAGTTTTGTGGTTTCTCTCATAAGTGAATTTTGTAATATTATTCGATAGGTACTTAAATAAGGTCTTAAAATCTAAATTAATTAAACGTAAATTACAGTTTCTTGTATTGTATTCTATGATTGTTAAAGTGGAAACAGCACTTAATCAGTTCGTATCACATGTAAATTGAGCAATGATTTGCTTGGAGGACCATGACTAATGGCGATTTAGTCCTAGCGTTAAAATCTAATATTACGCTACCATAAAAAGTTAGTATGGCTCAGGAACTCCAACATAATGAAAGATTTATACCATCTGGTACGTACAGCGTTGCTTTTAAATACTTGTAATTGTACACATTTTCAATTCAATTAGGTATAGTAGGTACTTTATTCACATTTCGTGAAAGTCATTTGCATTTAAAAAATTTTGTTTATTGTTAGAAACAAAACAATGACATTTTCTTGTGTTTCAAAAAAATATGTAATCAAAGAGTTGGAAATTTTTCTTTTCTTTTCCAGTTGATCCTTTTCGCAATTCTCATTACTGATCGAACTGATGCTGTGCCTGAAAGAAACCGGCGAGAAGGAGACCAGGTACTATTAGGTGGTGAAGTAGGAGATTATGGGGGTTTCTCAGTTAATCTTAATACACAAGCTCAAGTAAGTGCTGAAATCGCAGAAGGCGGTGGAGTTGAAGACCAAAGTTTACAAGCTCCCAATAGTTTGTCTTTTGGTGGTTCAAATGAAGCGGGCGAATCGTTTGGAACTGAAACTAATGCAGTACCTGGATACGATGGGGAAGGTCCGTTTAATGGTGGTGTCAATACTCTTGGTGAATATAACTTTGTACCACCGTCTGGTGGCTTTGGTTATGGAAATCAATTAATGGCAGGAGCGCAAGCTAGCATTTCCACCGAGGTTCAAACAGGGAAACAAGCCGAATATGCAGAACTGGTTCAAGCAGATGCAACAACTCAATCAAAACTACAAGCTCAATTTGGACAAGAAGCTCAATATGGCAAAGAGATTCAAGCTGATATTCAAGAGAATCAAGGAGTAGAATATAGCGAAATTCCTACAGTTCTGTCACCAACTCAGGGTATAATGCAATATCCCTATGGAATCAACCCAGGCTCTCAATTAAATTATGGATTAGTAGGTCAGCACTCAGTACATAGTAATAATCTCAAAAAAAATAATACATTCAAGGAGAACTCAATGCTTATTCCATATAGTAAACTATTAAACAAACTAGGTCAAGAACCAGGCTTTTTATATGCTGGTCAGAGTAATACAGTATCAACAAATCCAACTAATGCCAGCAATCCTTCCATAGGTACAATACCTCAACCTGATAGAGGTATGTATACTATATCCCATACTAGACCTGTATCCAAACCTAATCAACAAAGCATTCCAACAAGTGTCACAGGATATGATATAACTCAAAGTCACAATTGGATTCCATATCACAAAAAAAATCCTCCAAATGTTTATAATAATAATAACAATTTTAATCCGTATACCAAACCTGCTGAACGTGAAACTTTAGTTCAAGTGGATGGAGAAATTCAAAGTGGTGTCAACATCGAAGCAAAGACAGAAGTTCAAGAAAACGGTAAACAAACTCCTAATTGGAGTCCATCTCAGAAAGAAAACCATCCAAGTATTTATGATAAAAATAAAAATTGGTATCCGTATACTAAACCTGCTGAAGGTGAAACTGTAGTTCAAGTGGATGGAGAAATTCAAAGTGGTGGGAAAACCAAAGCAAACATAGTAGTTCAAGAAAACGGTAAACGAAGTCCTCATTGGATTCCATATCAAAAAGGAAATCCAAATAAATCAGTATTGCAAACTGATGTAGTTTCTCCAAATAGTTATAATAGTCATTGGAATCCTTATACCAAACCTGCTGAAGGTGAAACTTTAGTTCAACCAGACAGACAAATTCAAGGTAGAGGGAAAACCTATGCTGACACAGTAGTTCAAGAAAACAGTAGACAAAATCCTAATTGGATGCCATATCAGAAAGGAAATCCGAATAAGTTATTACCGCACACTGATATAGTTTCTCCAAATAGTTATAATAATAACTGGAATCCTTATACCAAACCTGCTGAAGGTGAAACTTTAGTTCAACCGGACGGAGAAATTCAAGGTGGTTTGAAAACCTATGCTGACACAGTAGGTCAAAAAAACAGTATACAAAATCCTAATTGGATACTATACCAGAAAGGAAATTCGAATAGATCATTAGTCAAAACTGATGTTGTTTCTGCTAACAGTTACAATAATAATTGGAATCCTTACACTAAACCTGCTGAAGGTGAAACTTTAGTTCAACCAGACGGAAAAATTCAAAGTGATGTGAAAGCTGAAGCAGCTCAAAAATACGGTAAACCTCAATATCAGAAAGAAACTCAAGCTGTGGCACAAACGACTAAAGGATTAGAAGCAACTAATGCTAATACAGCTGCTAATACATTTTCCGGATATGGTGGTCATTATAACTCTGAAATACAACCCACCTTAATTGGTCAAATAAACAGTGAAAATGAACCTTCTACCCAAACCGACATATTAGTACAGTCAAACGGCGGCGTCCAATATGGCGGAGAAAATAAGGAAACTAGCTCAGAAAAACATAATGCAGATACACAAACAAATATTGCACCCTCATATATTGGAGGATCACCACATTACTGGGATACTAAGTACTTAGAAGCTGCACAAATGAATGAAGGCATTAAGTATGGAGGAGCTGAAATTAGTGAAAGTTCTCTTTACGGAAATTCCAATAACTATAACGGAGGATATCTAAATGGAGAAGGATTTCAAGCAAATGCAGAAAGTCATTTAGAAAATGGTGCTGAATTTGGTGCAACAATAGGCGGTAATACAGTAGTCCAAGCTGGTCCGGTGGTTGAAGCTAGATTTGGCCAGACTACACATCCGCGTCGACCGTTGCTAGCCTTTGGGCATCCACGTAATAGGTGGCATCAAGGCTAGGAGTTATTCAAATTGAAAATAATTGTTTCTAGGTATTATATTTTATAGATTTCACTAATTTATTCCTAACATGGCATTCAAATGATCGGAAACCTATAAATATTTTTAACAGTATATTAATGATAGTGATAAATGGTTGGATTTAGTTCGAGTTGAGCTTATGTTTTGGAATATTGGCCTTAGCGTCGCTCAAAAATCAAGTACCAAAATTTGGATAAAACAATAATGCCAGCGTATTCCTATTATTAGCTTAGCAATATTTTATGTGGTGAGACTATTTTGATAAAGATTCGATTTAATAAGTTATTATTTTGTGATTTCTTTATTTTATACTGTTTGTATTTTGAACAGTTTTTTTTAACGGCTGAACTCGTTAACGGTTGCGGTTAAATGCATGCTATCTCATCCAACATCATATAAATGAAGAAATAAACGCTGTAATAACAAATATGAAGCTAGTGCGCGCACACAAATTTACAGTTCCACGTCATAAAAGATGATATACAACGAAAATGTTTTCTGTTTTGTTTTCATACAGGACTTCTTTTTTTATGGATGGAAAATCATCAAATGACTCCTGCTGCTCTGGATGGAGTTAGGCTCGCCGTCCGATCAAAAACAAGGCCCGTCGCGTTGTGTTGTCAGCATAGTAGAAGGGCCCAAACGGGCCCGTTAGGGCCAGAGCCTGCCAGGGTTGCGGTTAATGTTCGAAAGGGTTACCGCGGCCCTAGAACGCAAAAAGCACTACGAGGAGCACGGATGGGTTTTAGTCAGTAAGAGTCTGGCACTCCCTCCCGCCCCACCCAGAGCGGCAGGAGTCATTTGATGATTTCCCATCCATAAAAAAAAAGATATAACTTTCCATATGATAAATATGATATAATATTTATTCCTGAGCTATATCATCAATATTATCACTACAGCACAGATTAACTAGAACAGATAGTTCACTTCTTAGGAGAAGATATTAGTGGTGTCCTCAGAACGGGTTACCTATGTTTCATCGAAAAGAAACTGACAAATTATCACTTCCCAAACAATTTTCCGCATAATTTCATTTGCCAAATTATTACTTAGCAAAAAATCTCTTCACAAATAATTGTAACGCAAACCTAATGTTTCGCAAGAGAACGTTTATACAATAACTTGTTTACCAACTAGTACTTTTACCAATTTTTAAGTAGTCAAATATTTCAGTTGGAATAACACATTTTACGCAAAACGTCTAACTAGTTCAGTTTCGGGTAGCCTTTTTTTAGGTTTTTTTTCCATATTTCTTTCTATATAATCTAGTCGTTTCTGGCACTCGCCGGCGGCACCGCTCGCTTCGCTCGCTCGGCTCGTGCGTAGGAGTTCACAGTTCTAGCATAACCTAAACATATTTTTTAATAACTAACCTTTTTTTGTCATAACAAATCATTTGCCCTAACGTGTATTGTCTAAAGATTTTTTGCTGTAATAAATCATTTGATTAAAGACTATAATTATGTTTATGCCATAATGAAATTCAATTTACATTAAATTTGACCAAATGAAAAAGTGCGTACTAAAATCATACCAAATATTGCATTTGTATAAAAAAGGTTGCTAAAACTTGTTTGGGTAGTGAAATCTTGTCAAAATATTTTCGGCAAAACGGCTCCCCCTCAGGACGCCTAATCTACTTAGAATAATACAAAAAAAAATTGATGTTTAATGAAATTAAGTTGTTGTTAAGCAATGATAAGTGTACACACAACATTTAATCAGTCTTTTTTTGAACCGTGCAATAGATTCATATCTATACAAGCCAAGTTCTCTTTCGGTATCGGCCTCATCGTCCAAATTATGATTAATTAATAAGCTTTTTTATTCTTTATTATTAATTTGAGGTTTTTATACACAAAGATACGTTAACCACATTGTACCTTAAACAACATAAATACACTTTGCAATACTTTTATAAAAAAAGAATATATAAAATTACGAATTTGAGATTAGCTGTTGAAAATAGTTTGTGTTTCCTACGAAGTGTAAGTCTGTCTACCGATATAATGAGGATTAGATGTTAAAATTAAATTGTGTAAAATATCTTCATTGGTTGCCTTTCTGCAAAAGTCTCGGGCGTGATGTTGTCGGTATGTCCTAAAATCCTTATTTCTAGATTCAGAGACTTCCTCCGGCAACTATCCAATTCGAGGTAAACCGAAACTTTCAATTATTTATTTTCTGTGAACAGTAATTGTGTGTTATAATAAAAGAGTTAAGAAGCACATGTCAGGTCAATGTGGCAACGCTAAGGGATAGACTATAAACTGTCTTACCCTAGAAAAGTTAAACATAATATGTTGACCAAGTGTTTAAAAAAAGTTTTACCACAAATCCGTGTTTTGCCAATGTTTAGAGTTAGACATGGTTTAAACTATATTTAAATTTAAACACACGCAATCCCTTGTCTAACATACGTCTAAAGACTCCCATTCGCCAAATGTCATTTGGTTTGCGTCAGTGAGGTTCAAATATTATAATGAATACATTAGAATTTATAGATTTTATTGATTTGGCAGATTTAGATTACATGGACAACTTTAGAGATACTCAAGCAAATCGTGTACGAGTTAATCCGTTTGAACGCTATACTGACGATAAATTTCGGAAGAAATATAGATTTAGCAAAGGTTTTGCCAACAAAATAGTGGATTCAATCAAACATGATCTTCCATGTAATCCTTATTTTCGTGCATAGCATACAATTTCCATTGTATGTTATGCACGAAAACAAACGATACCGAACGAGTATTCAACACAAAAAAAGGTTAAAACGAAAATATCAATAATAGTGAGTGATACTGACAGCTGTGCTGGGATACTGTCGCTCCGTTTCTCTGGACAAAATTTAAAACATTATCAGTAAATATTAATAATAATATTCTACTGTTAATAAATTATAAATATCACGATATTTTTCCGTTTTGTTTTTGAATTTTGTAAACTGCACCATAAATTTATTTTTAATTTAACCGTTTTGGCAAAAACATGTCATATATTTGCTAATCATCTGCGTAACATGAAATATACTAGAACGAATGGTGGAACGGTGGAGTGAAAGTTTTACAATGTTGCTATGATTAAAAAAAAATATCGAGTAAACAGATGTTGAACAAATGTTTACCTAGACAAGACCTACGCACAGTTTTGTGGTACAAAAAGTTAAACATCCTACTAAACATAGTTTAAGTCTTTAGACACTGTTTAACTAAACACTTGTTCAAACTGCGTTTAATGTATTTTTTGTAAAAGATGACTCGTTCGACTGAAATAATGACGTAGGAAATACAATAAATACTTAATAAAATTTTTGAAAGTTACATTTTGTAATTTTATTCACTTTCCAATCACCGTACTAAGAAAGAGTAGGGTCCTGTGAAGTAGTAAGAAGAGGATGCGGGGGTATAAGGTGAGGCGTAGGCTAATGGTGTGGAGTACGCGGAGTACGCCGCTGCTGGGTACGCCGCCGCCGAGTAGGCAGACGTCCATGCTGCTAATGGACTTGCGTACACCAGATCAGGTGTGGGCGCCGCCATCGATACTGCTAGCAAGCAAGCGAATACCAACTGAAAAAAAAATAAAGTGATTAAAACTTTTGATTTGGTAAAATTTGTTCAAAAATAATAAACCCCCAACAATTATTTTATGATCATTTAAAATAGTTCTGTAAACATCTCTCAGATTATTATTATATTCTATATTATTATTATACTCACCGTGTCAGCTTAGGTGAAGTGAAGATGAAGTGAGCTGTCAATCCATACAAACAAGATAGAATGACAGTTCATACTCGCACCACCTAAGTTTACACGGTGACATGACATTGATAGACTGGGTGTCACTTAAGTATAATTTGTAAATTTATTTCTATACTTTCAATAATAGTTACTCGCTTTTAAGAATAACTCCCGAAATCTTGATTTAAACAAATGATATGACATTAGGTACTTACCAGTTTTAACATTTTGACTGTTGGAGTATATGTAATTAGGATTACCACAGCTAGTAATTATACTAGACCAGAGCCAACGTCTGGGATGAATGTGATGTCCCACTGTGCCAGTAATAACATTATATACTAATTCATACTTGTTAGAAGAAACAGCCTTGTTTTACCTGACCGGAATAATAAATTCGGCCATACAAAACCCAGACAATCCATAATAGTGCTCGAGTTTTTCAGAATTCGAAATTAGTGTGGAAATCTATTTGTTCCGTCAAAAAACAGTTCATTTGTTCTCCTGTCTGGTTCTGGTTCCTGAATGGTTTCAACCGATTGTAGCATAATGAACTTTACGTCTCCTTTGATACTTAAAACGCCATGAAGCGTCGAAAGACGTAGGTATATGGAAATCGAGGATATACCTATACAATAAATTGTGTTCTAGTATATGCCTAGTTTTTCATTACGTACAATATTACCCACTGACGCCTAGCTCATTTTATAACTTCTCGCTTAACCAAAGAGGTTCTCACGCTCTGTTCCTCGTCAGTGTTACATTATTTTGAGAAGTTCAATTTTCTCAGTACAGTCGGACCTCAACTGAACTTCTAGTGCATCGTGTGACGTTGAACCAGAGCGCGCTCTGCAGTTTGCTCTCAAACTCACGTCGATGGTTGCCAAGTCCAGACGCCAAAAGTAGTTTAACCACTCTGCTCGACAAGATTTTGACAAGTCACACACTGGCTGAGTCGACGGGGTTTCGCGAATTACGTCATGAATTTCGAGAATTACATCAACTTTCAGCAATAAAATTTAATAAGAAAAATTTGTTTCCGTAGCTATTTTATACGATAACATTGTGAGAAATATCTTAAACTACAAGTTATGACCGCTCAAATTGCGCTAGTCTACTTAAAAATGTGTCTTAGATACGAATTACTAAACCTTTCCAAAAGGTAGTCAACTTAGATTCGCTGAAAATATATACGTAAACAATCTTCTCGCTAGCTGAAAAACTGCAAAAGGACAAAATCAAGACATACCTAATCATGGCTATTTGCGTTCTGCATTTTGTATTTTTTCTTAAATGTGTTTATTAAAAATACGATCAAATATTGACAAATAATAATTTAATTGGTGCCATTTTCGTGGCCCTAGTTTTCGAGGCTAAAAAACATAAAAAATAGTGGGATTCGGACACCCAAACTCCATTAAAGAGGTAGTAGTTTGCTATTCATTTGATTATTTGACGAATTCATCCATATTTCTAACGCTATATTGTAATAATACTCCTCGGGTAGTTGTAAATATTATTTAATGACTCCAATCTAACAATCTACTACAATTATTAGATATATACAATTATAAACTGTAATGAACCAGGTACAATAAGTATGTCGGTCTATCGACACAGGTGCTTGCTTGTCCGACCTGTAGCTCGTCTCCAAACCAAGTGAACGAATCGATTGCCGGACCGTGCCTACCTTGACTCCTTGTCCACCGTCACCGCTTGGTGTTGCCACAAAAATAATCTTCCACAATAATCGAAAACTCAGTTTAGTCGATTTTAAAAACTCAGATAAATGAACCTAACACTCGTCCATCCTGACCTTGTGTATGTCCTCATACACATAAGTCAGGAGGAACCTAACACTCGGGCAATCGATCCGTTTTACAAAATGAGTAAAAATAAAAATTACAATATACATCTAGAAAACGAAAATTTTAAATATAAGTGATTTCTACTTTATACAATATTCAAATATCATTATTGTATCCGATATGTTCCAACGAGTAATTGAGGTAATACAACTTTACATTATGCTACTTAATTAAACAGGCAAACCAATCAATAATTGGATGCTAAACTGGCAAACCAATCACATGGCTGCTAAACTGGCAAACCAATCACATGGCTGCTAAACTGGCAAACCAATCACATGGCTGCTAAACTGGCAAACCAATCACATGGCTGCTAAACTGGCAAACCAATCACATGGCTGCTAAACTGGCAAACCAATCACATGGCTGCTAAACTGGCAAACCAATCACATGGCTGCTAAACTGGCAAACCAATCACATGGTTGCTAAACTGGCAAACCAATCACATGGTTGCTAAACTGGCAAACCAATCACATGGTTGCTAAACTGGCAAACCAATCACATGGCTGCTAAACTGGCAAATTACCATGCTCATAAATCAAAAATAAATAATTATAATTTAAAGTAACAATAGATATGAACTAAAAATTAAAACTAACGCTTTACTTATAACTATATTACTTCATAATATTAGCATATTTAATCAAACAGTAAATTGTAAATAATTGATGTAATAAAATACTATGGCTGAACTTATTCCATAATAATAGTACATTTATCTAACTGTAAATTGTAAATAATAAATTTTTCTCTACTATCTAAATACTGGAAAAATCATGATCTTCGCTCTCCGAATCATTGTCATTTAAATTCAAGGCAGCTACGTGTACCCAGGGCTGCATACGGTCGGCAGCGACGGTCGTTTTACGTTTATGTCTACTACTACTCATTCCTGGTATTGCTACAATTCGGTATCTATCATTTCCCAGTACCGATATGACGCGATATGGTCCTGTATATTGAGGAAGAAGCTTTTTACTTTTTCCGTCATTTTTAAAATTCGTACTGGTAATTTTAACTAACTCCCCTTCAGTATAGACACGGGCAGGACGTCTGCTTTTGTCATATCGTTCCTTCTGTTTTTCTTGCTCTTCGTCTATTTTATCTTTGACTTCCTCTCTGATTGTTATTAAGTTATTATTTTCTCGAGTTTCTTGCCTAACTACATTTAGTCTCGGGTCTAACTCACTACTTATACTGCTACCAAACATGACTTCTGCAGCCATCCTTCCCGTTGTCTTATTAACGGTGTTATTGATTCCCCACTGAATTTTACCAACTTTATCATCCCAATCTTTTTCATTAACGTTAAGGTTTATAGCGGTCAAAGAAGCTAGGATTGTGCGGTTGTATCGCTCAACTTGTCCATTTGACCGTGGACTAGCAACCGCATTCAACACATGCTTCGTCCCTCTATCCAAACAGAATCTTCTAAATGCATGAGAAGTAAAACATGAGCCACGATCGCTGATTATTCTATCGGGTACTCTAAAGGTATAGAAAATTTCATCTAGAACTCTCATTGCAACTAGAGACTTTGTATTCCTTACAGGCCTTATGAAAACAAATTTGGTAAACGCATCTACAATCACCAAAATATATGAATTCCCTCTGTTTGAACGCACAAAAGGCCCAAGATGGTCAATGTGTACGGTGTGAAAAGGAACCTCGATCTTGGGAATTGGATGCAAGTGACCCTCATTACAAGAGGTCTTTTTCGAGTAAGCGCATTCAATACATGCTTCAACATATTTCTTTACAAACTTTGACATTTTAGGAAACCAGTACGCATTCCTTATTCGTTCGAGAGTCTTTTCCACACCGAAGTGGCCAATGTCGTCGTGATTCATACGACACAATTGCCATCTTGCGCCCTTTGGCACAACCCAACGTAAATTTGTTTTATCATTGTCAATGCATCTATAAAGTTTGTTGTCCTTTATAATGTAATTATCTCTAATTTGCTTAAGTCCTTCTACGTCTAAATTTGACGTTAAAATATCTCTGATACGACCCAGTTCGCTATCACCTAACTGTAACGTATGGAGCCAATCATCACCGGTGATAACCATTACTCTTGGATATTGGTCAAACATCTAATATTGTTTCCAAATTGTTTACATCATTTATGACCGGGTTTCGTGACAAAGCATCTACATGAGCCATCCTATTCCCAGGCCTATATTCTATTGTGCACTGAAATTCTTGTATTAAAAGATACCAACGTGCGATTCGCGGTATTATATCGCGTTTGATAAATGTGGACCGTAAAGCACTGCAATCGGTGATAATTTTAAAGTTTTGACCCAACAAATAGACTCTAAACTTCCGTAAAGAACATACTACGGCCAAAGTCTCTAACTCATAGTTTTTTTCTTCTGGAGAAGTTTGTCGGCTGTAGAATGCCACGGGCCTGAAACTATCACTACTTCCCCTTAAACGTTGAAGCAGAATTCCACCAACACCATATTTACTGGCGTCCGTGTGCAATTCTGTTTCCCTACTTGGGTCATAAATTGCCAAAACTGGACGGTGGATTAACTTTTCTTTGAGCATTTTGAATGAGTTTTCTTGCTCATCCGTCCAAATCCAAGCAGAATCCCTTTTTAACAATTTATTTAAAGGCTGCGCAATGTGTGCAAAATTCATAATAAATTTGCGGAAATAACTTACAAGTCCAAGAAATTGACGAACAGTGTGAACATTTATTGGGCGGGGAAAATCTAAAACACTCTGGATCTTTTTGTCACCTGGTCTTACACCTAAAGCACTAATTTCATAACCTAAATAATCAATTTTATCTTTCAAAAATTCGCATTTGGATAGGTTTAGAGTTAGATTCGCCTGTTTTAGTAGTTTCAGGATATGTTCCAGCCTCTCTAAGCACTGTTCTACGCTTTTCCCGTAAATCAATACGTCATCTATGTAAGCTGTGGCATGACTAAACCTAGCTGACCCCAAGACTCTATTCATCATGCGTTGAAACACAGCCGGCGCATTTGCCAATCCAAAAGGCATCCGATTAAACTCGAACTGTCCGTCCGGAGTGACAAAGGACGTCAGCGGCTTCAACTGCTCTGAAATTGGTACCTGATAGTACCCGGAAAACAAGTCTAACGTGATGAAAAACGCCTGACCGGAAAGCCTAGCAATTTCGTCTTCGATCACCGGCATTGGATAATGCTCCTTAATGGTCACGGAGTTCAACATCCTATAGTCTATGCACATTCTCATTCGCCCATCTTTCTTACGCACTAGAATCACGGGACTAGCATATTCGGAAGTGGATTCTCTTACGATACCAGCTTCTAACATCTCGCCTACCATTTCACGCACTTGATCGCGTTCTTTATGTGATAACCGGTAAGGCCTATAAACTATTGGACGTTTGCTGTTTAATTCAATGTTCATTTCGGTAACGTTAGTACTTCCTAGTTCTTTTAAATTCGATGAAAAACAATCCTTAAATTCATTGAGTAATTCCAACAACTTAGTTCTATGTTCATCGCTAACATTATCGCCAATATGAACATTACTAGCGTCAATATGATTAGTCATCAGTTTATCACCTACATTAAAAACCCTATTAACTACCTGGACATTGCTAGCACGACTTATAATAGAGCCCTTGTACAGATGGCAATATTTCGATGTAGGCATAACATTTATATATACGAAACCATCCTTTAGTGCATAGACACCACCACAAACAACGTACTGAAACGTTGGTTTTCCTATAACCTTGCTATTCAATAGGACATGCCCCTTTAACCGTGGTTCAGTATAAGCTTTGATTACCGTGGGACCATTGATTTCGAAATTAGCCGCGGAGATAACTTTTACTGAATGATCCTCGTCTATTTCAGTCTTATTGAATGGCATTTCTTGACAAATGTCAATAAAATGTAACGTTTCTGCAGTTTTCAATACGAAAACGTGCGATTGTTCGGTATAAGTTTGTCCTACTAACAACGGTACATCTAAAAGTCTATCTTCAACTACCTGACAAACAGTGTAAGCACTAACGCCATCGATATTGATTTCTACTGTCACCTTTCCTAAAGAATAAACAATGTCATTCCCAAATCCCCTTATTGGGGTGGTCACGCCATCACATTCGAGCATCAAATTTACCGACTCAGATTTTGCGAGCAGACAAATCTCACTTCCAAAATCTATAAAAGCCTTAACGGATACACCGTTTACACAGACATCCTTATAAAATTTCGAGTTAGGATTAGCTAATGATATGCACATTGTCTTTTGTGTACTCGCTGTCTTACTGTCGCTGTCTTCCAGCTTTGTTGGACATTTGTCTACTTTGTGACCTACCCTATGACATTGATTACATCGAATCAGCGGCTTGGGACATTTGCGGTATATATGACCTCGCTCTCTACAGTTAAAACAGAATGCTGCGTCATCACTCGATATGATTTTTCTATTATTAGATTTATCCGTTGTAACAGTTCCGGATCCTAACCTACCTTTAGCATTGATATTAGAACGATCGAAGGAATTAGACAACTCCTTGTTGCTCATCAAAAATTGTAATAATTGATCAGGTTGAGAGCATCTTAAAGTTAGAGCACTTGATTTTATTGTTCTGTCAGTAAGACCATGAATAATACAATCGACCGCACGCTTGCCAACTATATCGCACTGGTTCAGTAGAGCCAACTTTTCGTAATAGTACACTTCAATAGGTTCATTTTATTTACTTTTACGCCTGAGCATATCTTCCAAGGACTGGCCATAATTTTGCTCAAAAGGAAAAGCCTGAGACAATTTCTCTTGCCACTCTGCCCAAGACAATAAAATTGAATCTAGGCTTTCATACCAAGTCTTGGCCAGTCCCTGCAATTTCTGCATTGAGAAATGGATGGTTGTCTTATCATCCCAACCATAAACGGTGGCACACTCGTTCACCTTTTTTAACCACACATCTATACGTTGATTTTTCGAAGATGGGTCAAAATCAGGCAAAATATTCTTATGATTTTTAACAACGGTACTGGAGTGATCGAGTGGGCCAGCTGCCGATGGTTGGTTCCTAATTGAATTCAAAATATTCATGACATCTTTTGACGAAAACGTAGGACTATGATGATCTCTAACCTTTGTCCCATCTCGTATTGCTGTAGCATCGCGTCGTCTGCTCCGTTCCTGCCGCAACTGATTTTCTAGGGACCGCAGGCGCTCCTGTGCCACCTCACGTTCTCGTTCAAGTTGTTCGGCTCGGTGGCTTCGACTGCTGCGTCGCGCGGTTCGGCTGCACTGCGGGCTCCGACTGCGTTGTGATCTTGGACCGCGCTGCGGACTTCGACTGCGTTGCGGACTCTGGCTGTTTTGTTGGTTACGACCACGAACATCTCTGGCACTGATGCGGCGTCGACTACGGCTGCGACAGCATCCAGGAACTTCATCAAGACGCAGTGATCTTCTACGTGAAGGCGTCCTTAAACGCCGTCGCCCTTGAGCCTCATGGTCTTGCTCCATAACTGAAATGTTTTGTTGAAGCAAGGCTCGTGGTTCTTGTCACTTCTGATATGTAATAATACTCCTCGGGTAGTTGTAAATATTATTTAATGACTCCAATCTAACAATCTACTACAATTATTAGATATATACAATTATAAACTGTAATGAACCAGGTACAATAAGTATGTCGGTCTATCGACACAGTTGCTTGCTTGTCCGACCTGTAGCTCGTCTCCAAACCAAGTGAACGAATCGATTGCCGGACCGTGCCTACCTTGACTCCTTGTCCACCGTCACCGCTTGGTGTTGCCACAAAAATAATCGTCCACAATAATCGAAAACTCAGTTTAGTCGATTTTAAAAACTCAGATAAATGAACCTAACAATATGTAGCAGTAATTAATTTTTTTGAAATCCAACGTCCAAGTTTCACGCCAACTGTGTTTATTTACGTTTTTATTTTGCACAAATATCGCAAACTCATCTAGATACGATTACAAATATCATTATGAATCTCAATATCGTGAAGAACCAGAAAAAGTCCAGATCTAAATGCAATTTACAAACACAGATCCAATAACACGTAATATTCATTACCGCTACTTTATTTTTGTACAAAATCGACCACCACATTTTTTTTTTAATTGTTAGGGCGTGCCAAAACGATTACTGTATTCGTTTTTTTTTTTTTAATTTTGAACGACTCGATCAAATGAAATGAGTGATTATAATAAAACGATTCTTAGAAATTAGAAAAATACGTTTGAGGTAGGTATAAAATACAATAAGCACTTATGATAACTATTAAATTTGTGCTTCGGTAAGTTAATTTAAATAGTTTTCGGATATCAAGAAATAAATCCAACTCAACAAAAAACTCAAACAACAAATTCGTCGGACCCGCGGGGATTTCGGGCCCAAATTGTCTTTATTATTCAAAATTTAAATTCAGAATGCGCTCGTGATTCAAATTTGTTTTTTTTTTAAATCTTTATATTGAGTAAATTAATTATGGTATGGTTACCTAGTCATTGGATCGGGTTGATTGTTTTTAAATACATAAAACGGGGTGAATAGGGACAAATCCCAACTTTACGAACAATTTTAAGATAGTTATTGATGGATATATTTGCTATGTCAAGATCAAAATGATTGAGTCTTGATAGTATCTTTGTTATCTAATGAGTGTTTTTTAATGAGTGTTTAAACATTTTAAAATCAACAAGGTTATAATACTAATTTAAAGTTATTAAATATAGTACCTACTAATAATAGTAATCATATTTTGCAATTGAGCAAATGAAAATAAAAATAAAAAAATGACATGAATGAATGAAGTACTTTAATAGCCGTAACAGACGCTCGGATTTGGTACGGGCGGACCACGGATTTGGTACGCTCCCGGACCATATCCGCCCGTCACGTGTGTAGAGTGGTCCGACGAACATTATTATTATTAATTGAGTCCGCCGCGGTCCGCTTGCTTACACATCGGATTGGTCCGCTCCGTACCAAATCTGGACGTGTGTACGCTTGGGCCGTACTAAACTACCACAGACTACAATAAAAATTAAATAATGTATTTCTCTTTATACAATTTAGCCAATTCTCTGCTTTTTTCCGCTTTTTACGGTGCGGTTGGTACATGGTGGTCGTAATGTTGCTGCTATTGTTGCCGCTACCACCATAATTTTTGTGCACTTGAAGGCGTACAATTTCAGTATAGTATATATGCTCTGTGGCGTCGTGGGTGGAGTTAGTCCGCCGCATGGTCCGCCGGACCAGATCCGGTCGTGTGTAGCGAGATCGAATTTTGTGGGTGGAGTTAGTCCGCCGTACCCAATCCGAGTCTGTTACGGCTATTAATCGTTAGGTTATGCCACCGTAATAAGATCATACGCTTTGGAATGTTACAGATACCTACATTTAAAAATAAAAACAAAAAATAAACTGTTCCAAAAAAAAACAATCAAATGTCAAAGTCAAAGTCAAAGTCAAAGCATTTATTTCAATTAGACCATTTACAGGCACTTTTGAATTGTCAAGGTTGGTCGGTCAAAAAGATGAAGCTATTTGCACGTTCCAAAGCGTAGATCTCTATGGAGAAGAACGTGCAAGAAACTCCACGGACACTCTTTTAAAAATAATATTTTGTTACAAAATTATGGTTACATCATTCATATTGAAATTATACATATATGTGAGAACGATGTAAAAGACGTGCAGGATAAAAGAGTCCGGAGTAAAAAAAGAAACAATTCAAAGAAATAATTAAAATAAACCATGGCAGCCGAGAGATGACCAGTCTCAGCTGACGGCGCCCGTTCATGAACATGACGCATACGCTAGCACCATTCGGCTCAACCATTTTTTAGGGAGCCAAATGATACAACGCATGCGCCACCATCAGCCAGACTTTTGAGTGAGCATGACATCCCCAATCGCCAGGGTACATTCAAGTCAAAGACCTACCAAAAATGATCATTATAGTTTAAAGGTACACAGTACTCACACATGTGCATGAAATTATACAATGTTAAATAAGTTGAGTCTATACAATGAAAAAGATTTGCATTCTTACAATCTTCAGCCGGTCCAACAATATTACGAAATGCTAACAGATTACTTTGAGCCCTTAGTGGCTACCTAGTGGCGTTGTGGAGCAGGACCAGCATTGAGCCAAGCATTTTTATCTTCAATATACTCCCCTAACTTATAATATGTTTGCCTGCATAGTGTGCGTTTAATACAAGATTTAAATTTTGTCTCTTTTAATTCTAATATATGGGGAGATATTATATTGTAACATTTTAAACAGTACCCCATGAAAGATGTTGCTACTTTAGCAAGTCTAAAACCTGGTTGAACTAACTGGTTCCTATTTCTAGTGAAATAGTTATGTCTGTCACCTCGTTTACTAAAAAGATGTAGATTCTTTCTAACGTACATGATATTTTCATAGATATATTGACAAGGCACCGTCATGATGTTAATTTCTTTAAACAGTTCCCTTAGAGAATCGCGCCGGCGAAGATTTTAAATGGCTCCGATGGCTCTTTTCTGTAGAATAAAAATAGACTCGATATCAGCAGCCCGTCCCCATAGTAAGATACCGTACGACATTATACTATGAAAGTAACTAAAATAGACTAGTCTCGCGGTATCAACATCTGTATACTGGCGGATTTTCCGAACAGCATATGCTGCTGAACTTAGCCTTCCTGCAAGAGAACTGCAGGAAAACTGTTTCATCGACGAATTCTAGTTTCTCCCTGTTCAATACTATGTCACAATCACTACTTTTGACATTTGGTAAAGTAAATCGAATGCACTTCATTTTTTTCCATTTAATACTAAATTATTAGCAGTGAACCAATCATGTACCTGCAGTAGGGCGTTATTTATATCGTCAAGATTGTTAGCATGTCTATTTATTCAAAAAATTAAAGATGTGTCGTCAGCAAATAACACCATATTAAGTTTATTTTGTAAAATACAGGGCAAATCATTTATATAAACTAGGAACAAAAAAGGACCCAAAATTGAGCCCTGAGGTACCCCCATTTTCACGTTTAATCCTGTTGAATTGTTGCCGTTTATATGAACTAGCTGCTGTCTATCATTCAAATACGACTTCACTAAGTTCAAGGCTGTTTTGCCTAGTCCGTAATGCTCCAGTTTCAGGAGTAATGTTTCATGGCACACACAATCAAACGCCTTCGACAGGTCGCAGAAGATACCTATGGCATCTTGCGCCAATGAAAAATAAAACAGCTAATCGCTATCTTCCGGATCCATCATTATAATCTAAATCGTTCGCTTATCTAAGGATATGAGATCACAAGAGGTTTGGTATGTTAACATAATTTTAAAAAAAACTTACATTAAACTCTTCAAAATAAAAACTTAATAATAAAAAATAGCTTATCGCTATCTTCAGAACTCATCAAATCAAGAAGAATTTCTGTGTCATTCCTATAATAACTAGGTCTTCTTAGGTCACTTGGACCAGGCTTTGGCTGTGAAGAGTCATTATTTTTATATTTTTTTGATTTTTCTGGGGCGACTAGTACTTGGTTTTTTTTTAAAGGACTTTTCATATTACTCTTGTTTATAATTTTTTTATCAGACAAAATATGGATTCTTTTTCCTTCAGCAATTTTTTTCTTGGTATGTGGTTTGTGACCTTCCAATTGTATCGCTTCTTTTTGCTGTACATTAGTAAGTTCTAAATTTTTTTCATCGGAAGTGTATCTTTTAGTGATTGGAACACTGTTATCAGGTATTTCTGAAAATGGTTCATCACTGTGCTCTATTATGAGTTGTTCTTTCTGTTTCTTATTTAAAAATGTATGTTTCTGGATGGATTGTAACTTCTTCTGTTACATGAAAATCAATCAAAATAGTGATTTGTAAAGAATACAGAAGTACAAGAATACTCAGAAATGCCCTCTGTGAAGGAGCAGAGACAGGTCCTGTGATGCCTACAAACAAAGACTGAAACGTCACAAAACCAGCTCACTTCATCCAGCTCCGGCACTAATGATTTATAGATAGATTTTAGACTGTAGAGTAGGAAGGAACCTTTTATTTTGATACCTCACATGACCAAGTCATAAAAAATACGTCGCTTTATCAACCATTTTGTTTTTTTAACAAAATCCTCATAGCCTGTGTCACTCAGTGTGTTAAGGCAAATTTAATGACTCCTCATTCGTTAAAATCCATCATGTCGATTAGGCTGTAGGGTTTGGCAAATAAAGCTTACCTACAAATTCATATTAACGAAAAAGTCATATTAGCCACCAGAAGGCCAATTCTACCAATTTTTAAGCAACGTTCGCATTCGCATTTCAACCGCAGTTAGTCAAAATGAATGAAAATTGAGCCTTTTTTGACAATTTGCGATTGACATTAGCATGTAATGCGACCGCTAATTAAAAATAAGTAGAATTGGCCCTGAGATAATAGCGATGAATGATATGAAATAATATACCCTCACGGTATTTTATTTGACTACTCTTGTAACTCTATAATATGAGATAAAACGTTTGCGCCGGAGCTGGGTTAATTTCCTAGAAACGATTACTCGTCTCCTTTGTAAACCATAGATAAACGTAAGTAGCCAAATAATTTAAAAATATTATTTTTCCTTAAACTGATGGCCTAATGGCATTTAAAACCAGTGCTGCCAATTAGGCGTCCAGCGATTAACACCCCAAAAATAGGATCCAAAGATAAAAGATGACGTACTCATTTTAAAAACCACAGACGGTAATTATGTAATTCTTACAAGTCACATAATCTAGATACATCTATAAAGACGTTTTATAAACCCGACTGATTAACTGGAACTGGCTTATCGATCTTATAATTAATGAGTGTTGAAACAGATCTAATGAATTAGTCACAGTACGGGCTGCACACATCTTAGCTCAAATTAACAACAGTTTTTAATTAATATGGTATATAAGCCGCATTTTGGTTTTGTATTGCTGAGTTTATGGTTGTGACGATGTTACTTAAAGCAGTAAGTACTTATCGTGGAAATGTTTAATAGTAATTTAAGGATAATTAACATTTAGGGCTTTATTTATAAAAAGTTTCTATCGCCGCAATTGTGGCGTGCCCAACACTGGGTTGCGACAGTCGCTGATTCCATACCGCCATGGTATCTTGCCGGAGCTCCATCCGCCACGCTGCAATTTGCCACGGCAGCGGAGTTTCGCCCCGGCGTGGGCCGCGCCGCCCGTGGACGTGCGCTCTCGCCTCCAGATCCCACGGCGGCAATCCGGCAAGGAGGCTCGCCACCTCGCCCGAGACCGTGCGGTATCCCCGGGCCAGGACGCGTTCATTTGGCGGGGTGGACGCTCGCGTTCATTTGGCGGGCTGGACGCTCGCGTTCATTTGGCGGGCTGGACGCTTCCTTAGCTCCAGACCCAAACTGAGGCCCCATAAAGGGCCATGGACCGCACGATCCCCGCATAGAGCCTCCGGCAGGAGGCGCTTGGACCCCAAAGTCTCGAACCATGCGATTAGAATTTTCAAAATAAGAATTTTAATTTTGGAACTGCTAGTCACTGTTGAAACTAATTACGAGGCTGAGAAAGTTTTTATATAAGGCTGTTTATGTTTTAAGGGTCCAACGACCAAAGCTAATTTTACAGTATAATAATTTATTAGAACATTAAACATTAAATAGGTAGGATACAGCGTAGTTTTCCATCTTGCATTTATACAAACGATTACTATCAGATCAATGTAACCAAAAGCAGTTTGCGTGGTCAAACATGTTGTGTTCTTTAGAAGTGGCTAAGAGGTATTTGCATTCTTCTTCATGGAAAATGTTCGAAGAAAAACAGTAAATTCTTTTCACGCGCCAAGATTGCATTATTATTAGTCATTTACACGTTGTAAAATATTTCAGTGCGTCATAACTCCTTTTTTAAGGAAATAAACCTTACAAATATTGAGAAAGTAATGTGGGTTCACTGTCCTCTTTACTACCGCACAAATTTTACAACCGACACATATGTTGTGAATATGGATGGAAGTCATGCGAAAGAAACTGAACATTTCAGGATCATATTTGTTATATCAAGCACGTCATAATTCCTACGAACACCGTCGCAACTTTATTGCAAGGATCTATATTAGTTTTCCTTTTATGCACTTGGCAGATTCTCTCAAATGATCTTCCAGTGTGACCGTAGAATGTTTGTATGTTTTTTTTTAACCGAATGGAAAGCGATGATGTGGCCGGCGATGGAGCACGCTTGCCTTGCAGTAACCTTTTCGCTTTTGACTTAAATACCCCCAAGATCTAGCTATTAGGAAACACAGACTCCGGCAGGGAATTTCACTCTAAGCTGTACGCACAAAGAAATGTATAATTAATGTTGTAACCTGCGTTTTAAACATAATTGATGTATTTACAACATGTTGTATAATGTCGTGAGTGTGCTCAGTAGTGAAGACTACAATACTCTTATTAAAATGTATTTAGTTTCAAATGTTATTACGAAAACAGTAATATCGGCACTGTTGTGGGTAGTTCAAAATTTTGCCCGAAAACCAAAATGCTTATTCGACGGTTCATGCATATTGCTTTCTCCCCAGTGGCTCCTCTTATTCGTGGCGTGTGTGATGTCTGTGGGTATAGTCGACGCCCGGCGGGCCTTGGTCCACCACCACCGACGACGCCCCATCATCCTGTATAACAAGCTGCCGCGCGTCAAGGTCCCCAGGAGAATCGTACTATAACCGCCAGAGGCACCGCTGACCCAGAACGCAACGACGCGACGCGATATGATATAAATAAAATTTTCCCACTGGAATTTTGGTTTACTTACTTCCTATGAATCCAAACTATCCGTTCATATTTCTATTAAAATTCTACAAAATGTTTTGTTTTGGAAGCCTAATTTTGTACTTTGAAGCTGTCTTTAATCGGAGGTGGATGAACCTTCCAAATGGGTTTTCAAGAGAACACAAAATTATTTTATTAAGACACTCAAAAAGTTAGTTTTCCGAGTTTGTAGACTAAAACAACACAGACACTTTACTCAACTTTATCTAGAGTAGAACAATAAACGAATAACTTTACGACGAAGACAATCTTGTGTAACTGCTAAAAGAGGTCCATGTCATTATATGAAGTTGTCATTTGTGTTTGTTGACTATGGGGTTTAAAAACAGCATTCCGCACAAAATGGATTGAGCAATTTTTCCATTGTTTATTTTGTGAAAAGAAACAAAGCAAACTCATATCTCTTATATAATATTTAAGTCTTAGCGATGAAAGTGTTATTGCAAGTCTATGACGTAGCATAAACAGAATTATAGAAAGATACAGCTACATATTTATTATTAATCTATACTTATTTATTTTTCCAAAATCCATGGATGTTTGTTTTATATCTGTCACAGTTTTCATCCCGTATTTACTTCATGCCTGGTTAGGGAACACTCAGTTCATTCTCCATGACTATAAGAAACAGTGTCCTAAGTCCTTGATCTAATAAGTTTGACCAACGTCGGTGACACGGTGCAAGGCTGCGCGTGCTCATACTGCTTAATGGGGTAAAGGAGGATATTTTGGCGTTATCCGGTTACACTACCATACTCCGCATTGCCGTACACTTGACCACTTATATAAAAGAAGACCCGATTGTCTGGTTAGCATTGTGCATCGGATCTTGTGTCCTACAGTTTCCTGAAATTCTCAAACAAAACAAAACCAACTTCAAGATGTTCAAATACGTAAGTACTATTCATTATTAGAACGTTGGCTTGTATATATTAAATTTTATTGGAAAAGAGGACAGTGTGACAACTTTATCTAAATTGTTTTATCGAAATGTTTATTACAAAATTAAATTGTATGAGAGAAATCTTCTAAAATCATCATCATCATTCTTTCGGATTTGTCAGGTTCTTTTCCGACTATCTGCGAGATCGCAAGCAGTTTGTTAGACATGGTTGCTTTGAGTCTAAGCCCTACAACACCCGCTCGGGCGTGAGTCAGGGATCCGTGTTGGGACCGCCTCTGTTTTTGATCATGATTAATGACCTGATCGGAAGGGTTAAGTTTGCCAAATGCCTGTTATACGCCGATGACCTAAAACTGGTTGCACAGATCAGAACGGACGAGGATTGTAAACTCCTACAGAGGGATATTGATGCCATTTGTGAGTGGAGCATTGTGAACAAGCTGCCTTTTAATACAAGCAAGTGCCACGTCATGACGTTCGGTAGAGGGTTGCGACCGATCCATTACAAGTACAGTTTAGGTGGTGAAGTAATTTCTCGAGTCACCAACGTAAAGGATTTGGGAGTGACTTTTGATCGCTGTCTGACATTTAAAGACCACATTGCTATCCTTGCGAAGGAATCTTTCCGGCGCCTGGGCTTTGTCATGCGTAATGCTCGCGACTTCCGCAATCCTAATGTCATTAGATTGCTATACACTACCCTAGTTCGAAGCAAACTCGAGTCTAGTGCCTGTATCCCCTGAACCGAACCTGAACCCCTATACCGCTTCCCTAACACTAATGCTTGAAAAGGTGCAGAAAACCTTTCTTAGATATTATTTCCAAAGGCTATACTATTTTTATCCCTTCATGTATCCTACCAACTACCTGCTAGGGATGTTAGGGTTTAACTCTTTGGAGGTGAGAAGAGGCTCTGATCAGCTTAGGATAGCCTGTAAAACCCTACGGGGACTAATCGACTGCCCAGAACTCCACAGCCTTTTATGCCGGCTATTTGTGCCCGACAAATTCTTTGGACACCGTCAGAGCCGCCGGCGCAATCTGTTCGCCCCACCGTCATCCAGAACTATCGCCAGAGCTGAATCTCCTGTGTGTCGCACTCTTATAACGCTCAACGCCCTTCTGTCTGCCAACCCTGAATGTGATGTGTTTGCGGATGAATGGAATAAATTAATGCGTATATGTCTGGCATTCTGTGAGAGGAAGTATGCAAGAGTGTCCACTATTCCTTGTTAGTTTTAATTTTAATTTAATTTAAACCATTGAATGTTGTCCACTAGATGTTTTACTTTTGTCTTGTTTTGTGTTTCCATGTTAATTATTGTAATTGGTGTTACATCATTTTAATTAACTATAATAAATAAAATAAAATAAAATAAATCATCGTCAATTTTCGCTTAACCTTATACTTTATCCCAATTTATTTGTTTTATATTGTATTCCTCAGGCCCGCTTGCATAAAACAGAGTTATTATAAATATATATTTTAACCGCGAGTTAGTTGCATACCCGGGGCCATTATGTACTTATGAAACATTTGATACTTTTTTTTTTTTTTTTTTTTATTGGATGGGAAATCATCAAATGACCCCTCCCGCTCTGGGTGGAGCGGCAGGGAGTGTCAGACTTCTACTGACTAAAACCCACCCATGCTCCTCTTAGTGCCTTTTACGTTCCAGGGCCGCGGTAACTCTTTCGAACAAATCCGCAACCCTGGTAGGCTCTGGCCCTAATGGGCCCCGACCCATGCTGACGTCTGCTGGTTCGGCGCGCGTAGAACACAGCGCGCCGTCAACCCGGGCCTGTTCTGATCGGACGGCGAGCTACCCATTGCTCGCCGTCCACAGGCATCAGTCACTGCGCCATGCTCAGGAGCATCAGTTCCTGGGCGGCGCAGTGGCTGACGTTCAACAGGAGGGGGTGAAATGGGGCCATTACTGGCACTCCATTTCAGCCCCCTCCGGAGCCCTTTGTAGGGGCTCTACTGAAGCTGCTGCTGTAGCAGCAGCCGCAGTGGAACCGGCAATGGCGGCAGAAGAAGCGGCGGCAGCGGCGGCGGTCGCGGCAGAGACGGCGGTGGCGGAGGGCTTCCTCCTGTTTCCGGCTTTGGCGGGTGGGGCGCAGGCCCTACCCCCAGCCCAGTGGTCGGCCGGCTTGCCAGCTGCCGCACAGACTACGCAGTGCGGCGCGGCGTCACAGGAGCCGGCCCTGTGACCGGGCTGACCGCAGCGGAAACATAGACCGCTGCGGTCCACCTCCGAGGTGCATTGAGCTCCCACATGGTGGCCCACTTGGCACCGGAAGCACCTCAGAGGTCGGGGTTCCAGCAAATTGACCTGCGCGGAAACCCAACCCACCAAAAACCTTCGGCCCTCCGAGATGGTTTTGGCCGCCGACACGGGGCAGCTCACCACAATGGTGCGCATGCCCGTGTTGTCAGGACGTAGGGTGCCCGCCTTCACCTCCTCTGCTGAGCACCCCCCCGTCCTAACGACGGCGGCCACCACCTCCGCCTCCGTGACGGAGTCGTCCAGGCCCAAGATGCGCATGTCGATGCGCTTGGTGGGCCTGGACACTCGGGCATCGTCCGCGCTTAGGGACGCCCTGAGCTTTTCGGCTAGAGCGTCCGCGGTTGGGCCGCTGGCTGCCCCGGGGATCTCCAGCATCCGGGCCCCAGTCATGGTGACCCTGAGCCGGAGGCCCCCTACGATGCCTAGCTCACCAAGGTTCACCGCCTCCTTCGCCTTGGTGAGCACGTCCGCGTAAGTCACGCCCCTCTTCGCCGCGTCCGGCTGTAGTGTTAGGACTACAGCCGCGGTTTTCGGGGGGCGCAGCGCAGCCGCGACGCTTTGCGCCTTCTGCCGCCGCTTCCTTTCCCGCCTCTTGGCCGCCCTGGCTGCCTTTCCCGCCTTCTTCTTCTCCCCGGCCACTTGCCATTCGGCTTGAGCCGGGGGAGGAGCTGAAGGCGAGGAAGCCGGGGGGAGCTGCTGCTCAGACGGCGCAGGAGCCTTCGCCGTCCGCGCAGCAACCCCACCCCTCCTCTTCCTTCCCGGGGCCGGGTCCGGTTTTCCCGGCACCGGCTTCGCGGGTGCCGGCCCGGACCCTTTGTCCAGGCCGGACGACCCCGGTGTGGCAGCCGCGGTGGCCGCATAAGACGCCGCCTTTTTACGGCGCAGGACGATGCCCTCCAGGACGGAGAACCTCGCCTGGAAGGCAGCCATCTCTTGCCGCACCAGGTCCAGCACCTGGCTCTCCTGCGGCACGGGACGGCTGTCCTCTCTGCGCCCCCTTTGAGGCGCCCCCTGTGGGCTGGCTCCCCGGAGCCTGGCCAGGTAAATATTTGATACTAGCTTTTGCCCGCTGCTCCGCCCGCGTGGATGTCGGCTATCGCATAAAAATGTAGCCTATTTCCTTCTCCATATCCCAGGCTATATACCTGCCAAATTTCATGACGATCCGTTCAACCGTTTTACCGTGAGAGCGTAACAGACAGACAGACAGAGTTACTTTCGCAATTATAACATTAGTAGGATTTAACCTTGTCCTGGTAAATCTCTGTTTTGTGGATTTTTTGTACTACGTAAAGCGGCTCTTACTGCTACGGTATTTAGGCGCTCTCGACGTCGAATTATTCACGTAGACTCGTGCAGTGGTTGACTGTACTAATTTTGCCGTACCATGTGTAATTTCTCAACAAAAATACTTCCATTTCAGGTGTTGTTCGCTGCTCTCCTGGCTTTCGCCTCAGCCAAGCCGAAGCCCCTGGTGCTTGAGTACCCCGTAGCTGCTGCCTACACCGCTCCCGTAGCGGCTGCCTACACAGCACCTGTTGCCTACTCCGCCTATTCTGCCTACGACTATGCTCTGCCCTACTCTGCCTACAGCTATGCGGCCCCTTATACTTACTACGTACGTTGAGAGAGTAACACTGCGGATTTCATGAAATGACTACGATGCAAATAAGTAAATTATTATTTTATCGCACAGCAATCATCGAAGTAAATTATATTCGATAATAATATTTCTTTTTTTTTCTATATTTCCTGAAACCTTTTCTTCTGCAGCTTTTTATAGGTCAACATAATTTAATGTATCACGCTTGTAAGTATTCTTGGAAAGGGTAGGCAAAGGCCAGTCGCACTGCCTACGCGCCTATTTTAAGCTAATTTTAATATGATATTAATGACCATAGAGTTCATTGTATTTTCACATTGGTCTTTGTTAAATAGGTCAGGTTTTAGTGTTCCTCATTGATCGGGTTCACATTTATTATGTATTATGAAAGGTTTATGATTCAATAATAGTGTAATACACCTAATACAATTAATTAATATTTGTAATGTAATAATGCCGAAACTATTTAATCGACTTTCTAATTGTGACGTGATTGTTCATTCATAATTATACCTTAATTTTCAAGTTATTATTGGACTTAATTGCTAAAGTTATTGTGCTCTAGCTTTAGAGGCATTAAAACACGTTGTTTTAAGCGTTACAAAACTTACAAAATACCAGTAATTTGAATGATATCTTTGCAAATATGGTTGCTATTATGCCATTATTAAATAAACGTGCACATAATAGTGCCTAATTCATTTCAATAAGTACAGCCTACATTCGTAATTATTGTTATGAGCTAAACATGTACGTATGTGCGTCACAATATGTGAAACTATCAAGACTGCGCATTTAGGGGGATATTATTGAGATGTCGAATCAGAATTGGAACACGCTCGCTAAATGAGCATAGGACGAAAAGTCGTTTGTTAAATTAAAGTGCGTGCAATGTTAGGGTGTATTTATGGACGTGCTAACTTCTAATCGGCGTTGATGTCGAGTAATGTTTGAGATTAGTGATTTTATCGTTCGATACGGTAATAAAGGGGCAGTATAATGAACGTCACTGACGCCCTAGACGTATAGTGTGGAACACGTGAGTGTGAGGCTAGCGTCACGTGAGTGCGCCCACATACCGCCATTTATTATCAAATCAAGCTTTTATTCAATCAACTGCGCGCAGTTTGTTTTGCTAACTGTAATTTATGTTGAGGTGTTGAATTGTAGATGGAAAAGTTTAGTTTTTCCTTAATTTTAACAGGAAAAGTGCACCAAATTGGAAGTTTGGGAACAGGAAATGTACCGGAACATCATGAATCTTGTAGAACATCAGTTTTTATTAAGGATCGACTCAGTCCAAAGGGAACATACATACTAATATCATTGTAATAGAAATTTATTTAATTTAAAGGAGAAAAGAAAAAGAAATGTAAGCAATATTCAAGTAGGTACAAAGTCCTTGGTTTTTGCAAATGTACTTATGTTTTTTTTATTACATTTAAAAAAAATCATCTACGTAAGTAATTTGTTAGTAAATACTGAAAAATAAAATTTGTTTATTTTTCCAACGGGGATTTATTCTGAAACCTTTTAAGAATAAAGAGAGCCTTTTAAGAGCTCCATAGAAGGGAAAAAATCACAGATTTATAGTTTAACATTTTATCACACTGCAATGTTCATGTTCAAGCAGCAAAAATTGTGAAAATATATTGCATAACTAATTAAAAAATCGCGATAAAAAATTTTGGCGGCGGATTATAGTTCATTCATCTATCCAATAAGTGCCTGAATTTTTCAAATAATTTTTTTTTATTATTTAATTTTATTGTTAAAAGTGCCCGAAGTGACAGGAAAAAAACAGTGTTAGAAATTAGTAGAATTGACACTCGACGTGTAGCAAAATGCCCTTAGCAATCCTACTCGTGGCGTGTGACGGGCGGAGCTAGGTAAATTGAGTAAACATCGCTTTGGGCGATGCGACAACACGTGGAGAGTAATTAACAAAGGAATTAATAGCTTTGCCGCCTGATTTTCGCGTTTTTAATCTTTATTATTACTATTACGTAAGATTTATTACATAATTTGGAATTTTCACATGTCCGGGCTTGAGAGGTTAATCTGAAGTGAAGGTTTCAGAAAAAGTATTTTATGTTATGTTATTATTTTTGAAGACGAGCTTTTCGGAGAAAGTCTTTAAAGTTCATTACAGGACTATCCAAAGATAAAATACTGAAATATGAAACAGGTACCTAAATAAAAAGCCTTTTTTTTTTCTTTTCAAGAGAACTATTCAGTGACATTTGCAATTGTGTCTCGAAATCTCCGTGCGTTTATTTAAGTTCACAATAATTGTAAGTCATCAGGAGAACCTAGAGAACCTAGGTTACCGACATAGCCCAAAGGATCGCCAAACTGAAGTGGCAGTGGGTAGGACACATTGCTCGCAGAACAGATGGTCGATGGGACCGAAAAGTTCTGGAGTGACGACTGCGTACCAAAAGATGCAGCGTTGGAAGGCCTCCACAAGGTGGACCAATGACCTGGTGAGGGTTGCTAGTAGCTGATGGATGTGAGACGCACAGGACCGGTTGTTGTGGCGACACTTTGGGGAGGCTTATGTCCAGCAGTGGACGTCTTTTGGTTGATATGATGATACATTCAAAGACAGACTTACCATTTAAGAGAAAAAAAGAAGTGGACCAAGACAAGTCACCAAAAGAGACAATAATTCTTTAACCAATCAGTGCCAAAAAGAAAATAGGGTAGATAGATTTATTTCGTGGGTCGATGTGAAGATCGACGTAATACGCGTAATTTATATTAAAACTGGATTAAACTTAGAGAATCCAGGACAAGGTAAGTTTCTGAATATGATCAACTAACATCCCGCCTAAACCTTCATTCTTTAGGGAAATTAAGATTGCTCAGTAACGGACCTATCGCATCAGGCGGGAGTTTGTTTGATCCAGTTTAGTGGATGGACTGCTTATGGGTGATTAGAGAGTTTGGGTAGCAACACATCCTACGCTGTTGGTATAAATTCTATTAATCACAAATGATAAATGATATTTATTTTGTAAGTAGGTTAAAAAACTTTTACTCGTCAATCTTTTTGATCGTTTTTAAACTAGATGAGGCCGGTGTTTCCTAGCTGACTACTCTAAGAAGAAACACCGAAACAAACTGAGAGGTCACAGTCTCTTTTGAAGTCCATACAATTGTACTGGTCAAATTATATGAGAAACATGTAGGTTGATGTCTGTGGTGGTCTTTTGAGGAAAGTACCACACAGATTTAAATGGACCGGTCCAGACAGTGCAAGCCTTGGTCAGTAGCCGAGTAGCTCAACTTAGAACCAATAAGGAGCTCAACGACTCTACGAACAATGCCAATGAAACGACATTTGGGTAGTAGGCCACAAAAGTACTCAAACTGCCAGACATTGTTAAAAAATACTTGAAATGAGAAAAAAAAAGAAACCCACATTGTCCTCATATTCACAATAGTGAATAAAAGTAAAAAGAAAATACTTTACAAAGTATTCATATCAAAATAATGACATCAAATAAAATAGTTAAAAAAAACGTAGAATACTTTAAAAAGCAAACATTCATGTCAAAACATATAAACGTTTCATTGCTGTTGGTTCTTTGAGCAAAGAGGCCCTAGACAATGTGCCATTCAATTAGCGAAAATGCCAAAATGTAGGAATTTGATCACGTGACATTTCGATAGCATCTGTCAATCCCATACGTTTTTGATGTATTGACAATTGCCTTCGCCACGCTATCGTTGACAGAATCTCACTTGTCTCGATCCCAAGGTCATTTAGAAATACCTGTGTCAAGAGGCCCTCGAAAATGTACCATTCAATAAAATTAGCGAATGCGACTGTCGAAATGCCAAAATGTGTTTTTGGGATGCATGAAGGAGCCTCCCGTGTAGTGCAATTTGTTCCAGCAGACACTCAATGAACCGAGCGCTCGGCGCATCCTGGACAGTCTCACCTAACACCTTATAAGACTGGCCAATCCTTCCCTTGCGGTGGTAGGGCTAACACCCGCCTGGTTCGCGACCACCCTCCCACCGGAGTTCGGCGTCAAGCAGCCTGCTGTGTTTCGTCGACGCGTGGGAGTACCAGTGCCTCAAGGCATCTTCTGGGCACGCTCGCTTCATCATAGACCTCATCTATCGCTTTCCATCAGGCGTGATCGAGGTCAAGAGCTAGCCCATTAATGAATAAAAAAAAAAAAAAAAAATGTAGGAATTTGATCACGTGACATTTCGATGACATCTGTCAATTCCATACATTTTTGACGTATTGACATCGCCTTCGCCACGCTACCGCTGACAGAATGTCACTTGTCTCGAGCCCAAGGACTTTTAAAATTCTACCGCGACCCTTCGTTTACGGAAATAACTCACATGTTGACTATTTTTGGGGAACATGGATTTTCCACGCATCCCGCACAAGTGGGTAGAAAAATGGCCACCTAGTGGTCAAGGTGACGGAATCTTCTTATGTAGATCGTGGGTTCGAACCCAGACAAGCAATTTACTAAGTGTAGTTTTTTCACAAAAAAATTGTTCTTGGCATATCCAAGAACGAAAAAAGCGAAGACATTTGACATCCACCAACTGGGGAAGGGAGGTGTAAATGGAGAAGGCCTGTTTCCCAAAAGGTAGCATAGAAGCTTGGTTAAGCCTTCAAACTATTCCAGGTTGAACATCTCAATATGATTGTGTGGGATCATTAAATACGATGATTTTTAACGCAACTGATGATCGGAGATAGGTAAAAAAAATCTCGTTCTAAGACTTGGATATATTTTTCTTGTGGATCATTTTACTGATATACCAACATGTATTGATTTTTAATTGAATTTTGCCGTCTTTTTTTACTTCTTTGGCTATATCGCCCGCAAACTTGGTGACAATCTACTGAATGTAGGAATTGTCACGGACATAGCCGAGGTCAAACGACCTAGAGGAGGAAATCCTAATGCTGGTTAGACCAAATCCAAACCTTGTTGAATATAAGGCCTCAGAACCAAGTGAAGAAATATAATAAAATAGTAAGTAGTAAAACCATGAAGTGGTCATGACCCTCAGTTTTGGAGAAACGACGCAAACAAGCTGCCCATTACTTATGTTATGCGTTGTGTATTTAATTAGAATAATAATTAGTTCTGCGAAGAAATACTTTTAGACATTGGATGCTAAACTTTGAGTTGAACACAGTCCACAACGCCAAATACTCCTCGAATATTTACCAGTTTGTAAAAAATCGTGGGTGCTTGTAGGGGTTAAGTTAACAATAAAGATTTTGCCCTTATCTCTGATCGTCCTTACACTGAACTACAGTTTCATGATAACCCTTTGATTACACAATTAGTTTTAATAACCACTGCTCATCTGGGGATAGGCTTATATTGAAACTTTCTCCTCTAATAACATAACCCACCAAAAACATTTTCATGTAAAATATTGCTAAGACGAGACCATGTTATCAGATCTCATGTAGAGCCAAGCTTCTAACTCCACACGCCCTAACTTCACAAACTCACTTCACCATCAAAATATGTAGAACTAGACTATAGAAGAACTATTGTATATAGAAAAGTAATGAACAATGAATAACTTTTTCACCTCACGCCCATGCAAGTGTAGCGAAATGGCCAAGCCACATATTTTGACGAAGGTGTAGAGTTTGTGAAGACGTTGTTATTTAGAAACTTGGCTCTACATGCGATCTGATAACTTTTGACAGTGTGAGCCTGGTCTCGTCTTGGCAATATTTTATATGAAAATGTTTTTGGTGGGATTTCACTTCTTTTTGCAAGTTGCTTAGGACAATATATTTTTTTTTTCGCTTTTGCTATGTTTATTTTACTACTATTTATAACAAGGAGTCCCTTAATCAATTTTCAGACATCAAAATTTTAAGCATCAAAATTTGCGGAAGTCTCATAGAAACTTCCATCAAGTTTTAGATTTTTTTTTTGTTTCATTCCAGTTTTAGATTTTTTTTTGTTGTTTGTATACTAATATTAGCTTACATACCAAATTTCAGCTCTCCAGGACTTCGGAAAGTACCTTAAGGATTTTGATAATCATCAGCGAGTCTGACGAAATTGGGGTTTTTTAGATATCAATAAAATCTAATGTATAAGAGCTATGCCATTAAAACTGGTGGCCGAGACGCGAAGCACCGGGTCTTTTTCATAATTCGACATAGTTTTTGGTATGGACACTGTCGCAGACACTCGAACGAAAGATAATTTAAATTAAAATAACTTTATTCAGACTAACAGTTTACACAGGAAACAGTCACGTGCGACGGTTTAGAGCATTCAGCCCAGAGTGCCCGAGCGCTAGAGTAACCACCCCTAGCCCCGCCCGTACTCGCTGTCCCCTCTACCGACGATCGTGTCCAAGCGGTTGCGTTTCCGATTACGTGATTATTAAGTTTCGATATAATTTGTTAGATGGCGCTGTCCGTAGTCCCACAGTAGTGCCATTAATCTACGACATGTTTAATAAATCTACTATTGACTTCATATCCCGAGAATTTTGTTTATTTATTAAAATCCAAACCCAAGTTGTGAGGGTTCAAAAACCGACGAAGCTCTTCGAGAAAAGGTAGGTAGTGCCCTTGCGCTTCGCTTGGCTCGTCTTGGCGGGGACACTACCGTTCCCCCAGATATAGATAACCAAGATTTTAGGTTCAATTATCTAATATGAGGTTATGTACACAGAAAAGTTTTAGAAAAGCTGAAAACAATATGGATGAAAGATCCGAAATAAAAACTTATGATTATGGTATTTAATCCCAACGTTAAACCACTATAATAGCAACACTATCACAAATTCAAATAACAAAACCAAACACCATTATTGTTTTAGGCTACTGAACAAAAGACTTTTAGCCACACTTTATTTTTTGGTATTTTTATGAATGGACGGCCCTCCTAATTTATTTTTAACGAATCCTGTAAAACAGTAACACCTACATCTAATTATTTTCAGGCCGAACATTCCCTTTGAGAACGAGCCACGCATGAAATTTCGTCAATCATCCATGGAACTGTGTTCAGCACGTTTCAGTGATGACGTCAGACGTTCGCACATTTTTATGAACAACATTCGAAAATTACAGACGGATTGCGTAGGTACGTCATGTTACGATGCGGTGCGCATATCGTGCCTGGCAGCATCCTGACGAACAGAAACTTACACGTTTGCGTTCGTCACTGATTAAAACATAAGAGGAAATGTCAAATATATAAAATACCAGCCTGTGAGGGTCCCACTGCAGGGCTTCTTGTCATAAAGAGAAGGCACCATCATTAATCCACCATGCTTGCTCAAGACAGGTTGGTGGTTTTAGACATGTTTATGAACCAAAAGTCCGGAGGCTCTCGATAAAGTGCCATTTATTTATTATTATTATTATCATTTATTAATTCGCCAGACTACAGAGGGGTCCACTGTGTTAGTAACAATATAACTTAGCCTATGTTAGTACTTAATAACTAGAACAGATCGGGTGCGATTAGTTGGCGCCCACACTAGCGGGCTGTCTGCACAGGCGTTTGTTAATCCCATATATTTTTGAAATTCGCCTTCGTCACACTGGTTGTCAGAATATCAATTGTTAGAGCCTGAGGTTTCCTCACATTGTTGTTCTTCAACGATGGCAGTGATGCCCACATTACCCCTTAAAACTACCTACATTAATATGAATATATAGAAACTGTCACACTAGTACGATCCGGATAGAAACACACGACGTCAATATGAGACGCCTTATCCAGGGTCATCACAATAACGAATCTCTCATCACCCGAAATTTTAAGTAACAAAAACCACGTACCTTGAAAATGCCTGCGCGTTTCATATTCTATGAAACCAAATCACTTAGTGGTCAATCACAGTTTGCATTTTATTCTCAGCGGCCATTTTGAAATCAATAAAACGTGTTCTTATCAAAGCTAATGGAAATTTTCGCGATCCAGCCGTTTCTGAAAGTTTCCTTACACGCGTCCCCAGAGACTATTGCGTCAACACGGCTTTGTTCACTTGAAATCAACACTGTTGTTTAAAACTTTCTATCGACAGAAAAGCATTTGAAGGTTAGAGCACAGTCCATGCGAAAATATCAGATGTGAATACGATTAATGACACGTTCCAAACGCAGGTCATAAGTTGATGTTGTATCCACAGTCTGGGTTTATATAATACTGTAGCGGCAATAAAGCCGCCACTAAAAATCAGCGCAGCAGAATCAACATCACAGCAAATGAGACTCGCAGCGCCATCTATCTCGACAGCTGCGAACCAACTTGACAAAATCCTAAACCGATATCAAAATTTACCGTGCGATAAGGACACATACAAAGCCTAAATATCAACTCACAAACTATAACCGTCGGGTCGGAGGATCCTCCCTTTTCAACGGAGGTATGCGGGACTTAACTCTCTGTTCCGTTCCGCTAACTTCAAAATACAACTTCCTGCTAATTAAATATTCTGTATAAATGTAAAACTTAATAGGTTGTGTGCTTGTGAATCAATACGAACATCTGAACAGATTTGGAAAATTTTGTATCCAAGTTTTTTTTTCCTACAACCAGTAGGATTTAGAGAATTGCAAGACCATTTCAAAAACATACCTAACTTGTTACATTCCCGAAGCGAATGGTATTTTCACTTATCTAATGACTTCGAGTGTTCACTGACTGACTGTGACTGTAGCTACAGTTCCGGAAAACTGTTTGAAATTGTTGTGAAAACGGGTAAAACGTTCATATGTCAGGTACCTATATAATTTTCTTTTTTTTATTTTAAAAAAGAAGATCAATAATTTATTTTTATAGGCTGCACCATGATATGACTACCCCCTTTTCTAAACTTTATAAGTTTTGTAGTGTTTCCAAATGATGACGCTTTTTTTTAACCGACTTCTAAAAAAGTAGGAGGTTTTCAATTCGGATGTTTGTATTTTTATTTTTTATGTTTGTTCGGGCATAACTCCGACGCTTGCCAACTGATTTGAAAAAATCTTTCTTGTTGGAAAGGGTATACTTCCCAAATGGTCCCATTGAAATTTTATCAAAATTGGTTCAGTAGTTTGGTTATTAAATCCAAATAGCTGGAAAAAATATGTGGAAAAATCATCCATGTATTCGAAATTGCGTATTTTTGCTTTCCTGTGACTTTCTAGTGGTGTTGTAAGGTGTAGGGTACCACTAAAAAGTGAAAAATAAAAAACTTTTTCATCAAAAAAAGAAACAGACTTCCAAAAAACACAACAAAGTTCAAAATAACTTTAATTTCGGAAGTCGGTGTCAAATACCATATACATACCACATACCAAGAAACAACCAAAAACACCGACTTCCGAAATTAAAGTTATTTTGAACTTTTGGGCTAGCGCTTGACCCCGATCACGCATGATAAGCGGTGGAAGCGGTCCATTATGGAATGAGCGAGCCCAGAAGATGCCTTAGCACTACGTGTCTAAATACGAAAATTATATAAGCATGTGAAAATCTCGCGTTTACTGTAAAAAGCCAAGCATGTGAGTCGGCACCACGTGGGGCATTCTTATACAAAACTTACCTAACTACGATGAAGACGGCGCAAACATGTCCTATTTCCTATCAAAGAAAGTAAGTAAACCAATAGGTACTTATTTAAATTTTTACTCAGTAACATGGATGAAAGAGAAAATATTAAGGTGAGAAACCCCACATAAAACATTGTAAAAGAGAATTTATGTACATGAAAATAATGAAATACAGGTTTACCTTTGTGAATAATCGAGTCCAAGTCATTGTTATTCGTTTTCATTGTATATCCTGTTTTCAAGGAGCCTATTTTCTTCTACAAAATTAGGGCATTGGTAAACAAAATTCGTGAAACCATTTCTTTATTTTGTAGATCAGATAAGTATTTTGATTGTAAGTATTAAACTTTGGTTTCGCTCTGTATGAGTTTCCTAATTCTTTTGATTTTAACGTGTCGCTATGGTCTTGTTTCCAACTGTAGATATTTATTCACTTCAATGGGAATGCAGTACTACACTTACTACTGACTAAAACCACCCTGTGTTCCCTCGCATATTTGCACCGGGGGCTACGGGAGCACCAAAGCAATCTTCAATGCAGCCCCCGACTGGTGCCAGCCTGCCTCTGCAGGCTCCGTCTCGTTAAGTAGGGGGAGTGAGGTGTTTAACTCCCCCTACGACATCTAAGAGGGGCGCGCGTAGAACATAACATCACCTCGGGTCCGAATTAATGGGGGGCGGCGGACGTCCCCGAGACCGCCGTCCCTGGGACCCAGTTAGGGGGGCCGAAGGAGGGCAGCGTATGCCCTCCTCCGATGCCCGGTGTGCCTGCTGCGGGCCGGGAGAGCATCGAGATTTCCCTCTCCCTTTCCGCAGCCTCCTTCTGCGATATGACATTCTCACAGGAGATCACCGCGTCCCAAGACGCTGCACTACCGACCATGGAACGAATCACAGCCGGCAGCGACAGGTCGCTTCCCACTTCCAAAACGAGGGCACGGCGTGGCTCCTCCCAAGCTGCGCACTCTGCGAGCGTATGCCGCGCCGTGTCCTCCCGACAATGGACGCAGTGATGACACCGAGCATCTGGCTCCCTGCCTATGCAATCCAGGAACTTCCCAAAGCATCCATGCCCGAGAGTACCTGCGTCGCCCTTAATGACAGGGAGCCGTGCCTCCTCCCGAGCCAGTCGTCGAGCACCGGCCGGACCGCCTCGATGGTGACGAGGCCGGCAGTAGGGCGCAGAAGCCTGTCCCGCCACTCCGCCACCAAGACCTGAGGGAGTTCGGACCGGCGCAGCATGATCTCCCGCTGCACCAGTACCTCGCCCCGCGTCCGCGCTTCCTCTTGCCACCCATGCAGTGACGCGAGGGCTCTCGCTTCCAGGTCCCATGGCGGGGATCCGGCCAGTGCGCAAGCCGCCTCGTAGGAGATCGTGTGATACCCTCTGATAACCCTGACGGCCATCGCCCTCTGATGCAGTACTACGCTAACTTAACTTAAATTAGTAAGCAGAAACACAAGATCTTCCGTTCTTAATGTTTTGGAATATCTTTTATTATTAAGGTTTTATATTGATACGTAGCACACTTGTTCACAGTTTTCACTTATAAAATTATAAGACAGACACATACTACACGTATTATTTTCCAATATGTATTCAAAGTCAAGTACGAATTTCATTTGCAGATTCATCATTACACCAACGCCCAAAATACTATAACACTAACCAAATATAGGTACATGGGTAACACATAATTATATGACTATTCTATACCACTAAAAAAAAACAAAAGAAAGGTAATAAGAAAAAAAAGATACCTACGTTGTTACATAAAAAATCGAATGTGGAATGGACGTATCGGTTCGTAGGTGACAAATTGTCGGTGTCAACTGCAATCGGTGACGACAATTCCTGGAGGACTATCTTCTGCGGACTCGTTGTTACGCAATAGCAAACTGACCCGAAAGCCTGCTTCTGCTCTTCCAAAACAACTGTTGCAGGACTGTGTATCTCTTTGCTTCACAAAGCGACTAGAATTTTGGGGAAAATACCAGATTTTTACCTCCTAAAATCACCCCCCCCATCAGCACATACAAGGAAACCTGTGACTCATTCAAAGAGAGCTGTGCACGGACTTTGTAACTTAGAAGTTGCAGACTCGTACATATGTAGATACTTGCCTAGTGTAGGCATGCATGCTGCATGCAAGATTGTAAGAATTTTAGAATTCATAATATGGTCCAACAGTAAATTATGCTTGTAGCCAAATGCAGTAAAATTATATCTGCAAGACACACTGAAAATAACATTAATATTGCAGACAACTATACCTATATCAACAACGATTAGATAAAAAGTAGGTACGTCTAGCTACAATTAGGCTTACTTCATCATCCATCTTAGGACGCTCACATTTGCATCTAAAAATCAAAGCTCATCCAGCGCTACGCGCAATATAACCTATTTACCTACATAAATGTTCTGATACCGACCAGAACCTACGTACACGAACAGAACATGTAATCGCTTACCGAATCTTTGTATTCAGCTGAGCCATTGTCTGTATACAGAAATGTTTGTCACCATAATTAGTTTCAATGCGCGCCTAGACATACTCGTATAAGCTATTGTTGGTGGAAGCTGAAATGTAACAGGTGTCAGGTATCTCGCATAAAAGGTATTTGTATTCGCTCTAAATGAATTGTCTTCGACTAATCGTTTACGGTATCTCATCGCAGTTCTTCTCATAATTAGAGTACTTAATTATGACTTCAAACTTTTAATGCTTACTTAATTCAAACTGAAGAGTGCAATTACAATTTCTAATTACGAACAATAATGAAATGCCTTCAAAGGGATGTAAATCGATAGTTTTTTTAGGGTTCTGAACCTTTGTAAGGAAAAACGGAACCGTTTTAGAATCACTTGGTCTGTCCGTCTGTCACAGCCGATTTTCTCCGAATATATAAATAAATTTTGAAAATGGACTCGCTATTTGTGGGGATAAAAGTTTTTCCTGTACCGTGTGACATGTCAAATAAAAGGGCTCATCGTAAGAGTATCAAAAGTATTTTTTTATGAATTAAAAACATTCTATTGCGAAGTTATTAAAAAAAAATGATGAAAATTGCCCATTCCCGCCACCCCTTATCTCCGAAACAACCAACACTAAAATTTTAGAAAAAAATATAGGTATTAGATTTTTACCTATCGATTACAGGAAAACCTGAGGTATAAGATTTCAAAGTAACTTGTTGACAGTAAATTATTCGTTCGGAAGCACGCGAGTCAGACTCGCATTTGGTTTGTTTAACAGTATCTAACCTCGAATTTAAAGTTTTCAAAACATTAAAATACTTTCTGTTGGTGATATTGAAAAGAAAATTAAGAAGGGAGGTAAGAAGGTATTGAACCTCCTTATTGTTCAAAGAAGCAGTCAACAGTGACGTTCGCGAGAGGGTTGTGATTTTCTCACGTGAAACAAGCACGTTTAACCTTTCGGGTGAAAATCGCGCGTCATAACTATAGTTGATTTTTATTTAAAGACGTAAACAACGTAAAAGTTTAACGTTTCGTTCAAACTTTTGAGAAGAGTTCTCAAATGATTTTAGTTCAATACAACATAGAGCAATAAATAAAATAGTTAAAGGATTTGTTATCTCCAAGGATATAACAAAAAAACAATCGAATTGGTTTCATTTACTTAAATGAAACCTCACCATCTCTGACATAGACAAAGACTACAATAGTATACTGGGACATAGACTAGAGTCAAGAGCTAACCCATCACTAATAAGACAAAATAAAAAAAAATGTTAGTTTTAGTTATATGAATGTCAACTTCGAATATCGATTTGTTTACAAATTGGACCAAGGAAAAAAACGACTGAAAGATTGAGATATCACGTGTAGTTTCCAATGGTCTCGTTTTGTTTACAAACTTCTTATTTTTTCCATTTACCGTAGAGAGGCATTGGTAAATGGTACTAACTTTCTTGATTCGTTATTTACGGTTAGCTATTGTATTTGGAAAGTACTCCTTTTGCCATTCCGAAAATAGAATTTCAATACTTTACGTATCTCGTCAGCTACGTTTTACTTTTATTTTTAGGATGGAAGAAAAAATATTGAACATAGTTTCTAAATGAAACATCTTTTATGCCCAGATTATTTGCGAATAGGACGTTTTGATACGGAAATTTTATTGACGAGCTTATTGTTTGCTAATAAATAACAAAACACATTTGGCCTAGATTTACATCGGCTTTATTATTATTTATTCACTAACGTGGAATCCTAACTATTTTCAGACAAGAACTGCATTAATGCAATTAAAGTCAAGCCTCAATAAATACAGCTTCCTGACGAATCGCAAGATATTTTAACTAAATTATCCTTATCTAAATGTTTTACGAGTGCAGTGAAAGATTTACAAGTACAGGTGAATCGCAATAAAATATAGGCTCTCTCGTGAATTCCGATGACTCCCGAAGGTAGAGACTTGGCTCGCTGATCACGCGTCGATCAATGCCAGAGACGTCGCCGAGGACGGCCGGTTGCAACACCAGCGGTGGCTGCGCCGTATATAACGTACTGACGAACAGGTAATCAGTACGAGTCCTGTTCTAGCAGTACAAGCACAACCAACCCAACTTCCAAGATGATGAAACTTGTGAGTACACCTAGTACTTCAATTTGCTAAGGGGTGCAGTGAAAGAGAAAATATAATGTTTTAGTGGGAAAAGCACCTTTTCTTTTGCTTAACTGGTATTTTGGTCTTGTCCAATACCTTTAGGAAGGTCACCCGTGGATATCTAGGTCAACCACGAATGATTTTGAGCAAAAACTATAAGGAAAACAGAATCTAAACTTGCTATCACATTTTTAGCATTGGTGACTAATCTGCCAGCAAATAAGTAATTCGAAGTTGGTGATAAGATAACTGTGACGTGTGTAATGAACAATTTTTCTAGTCCAGATCTTTGTCCTTGCCTATAAGGCTAAAACTATGAGGAAAACAGAATCGAAATTGTAGAAAATTTAAATCAATACACCTCTCATCGTCGCATTGGTGACTAATCTGCCAAGAAATTAGTAATCCCAAGTTTGTGATATCAGTGACATATGTTATGAACTATTTTTCCATTCCAGATCGTTGTCCTCGCGGCGCTCGTCGCCATCTCTGCCGCTAAGCCCGCCTTGGTGAGCGCCCCCCTAGTCGCTGCCGCTCCCGCCGCGGTCGTCACGGCCACCAGCTCGCAGTACTACCACCGCATCAACAACGGACTCGCCGCTTATGTTGCCGCTCCTGCCGCTTACGTCGCCCCCGCTGCCGCACCCTATGTAGCTGCACCCTACGTCGCCTCCCCCTATGCTGCACCCTATGTGGCCGCTTCGGCCCCACTCATCGCCTACTAAATCATAGGACTTCCCTTCGTGAGCAAATTGTGATACTACGACTTAATTTTTGCACTGGTTGTTGATAATTAAAAAGATGTTTTGAAGAGTTTTTGCTACCTTTTATTTTAACTTTTTTTTTTCCTAGTTGAGTTTTATTCCTAAATGCAGGGTGACCAACTCGGAACTACGTTTATTCAACTATGCAATTAAATATGATATCGTTTTTAATTAACGAATATATAATTCATAAATAAATTATACTTAGTTCAGTCTTTCCAATTTTGTATGCATACTAACATCTGACATATTTTCACCTTTAAGCGGCCTAAAAAGGGCAAAAGCTTGTTGACGTGTTTTTCATCTTTTAATAACTTATTAGGTACCTATCACTGTACGTGTACAAGTAAGGTAAAATAATAAAACAGATATACCTAGTTTAACGTGTGTGGACGGTTTAAGCATAACCATTCTAAAACTAATTGTTCATCGAATCGTGAGCCAAGAAGTCCAGAGACTTGATCTATTTAAGCCCAAACGAATGATCGACTACTGGACGTTACCTCTAAATACATATTATGTTATTTGTTTGTTACGGTCACCTGTCAGTCAAAAAATTATGGCACAAGCCGCTCTAAACTTTAATTCCTTTTTAACTTTTTAAATTGTATTACTATTTTGATAAATCAAAAAGCACACCTTGTCCAGTATCGTTTGACAAAGAAGAAAAAAATCCCTATTGCTATGTATAGGTATCTGCTCCCAGAGGAAGAAGGTATTACAGATACAAATGAAAAGTAAAATATATTAAAGGATTTGTTCAAACATCTATATCTATACATATAATAAAACTGTAGAAGAGGTCAATTCTGTTCATTGAATTTATAAAAAAAAAATACTCCGAGGGTGCTTCATACAAGCAGTAGAAGCTTTTTGAAGTTTTTTGTCTGTCTGTTTGTCTGTCTGTCTGTTGTTCGTCTTTCACGCCAAAACCACAGGACGGATTTTGATGAAACTTTCTTTGTTGTATAGCTATTAGTCCTCGCTAATATATAGGCTATAAATTATTTTAAAGATCTGAACACAAGACGTAGAACCTTGGCAGCCCGGCAGATCTATAATAGTAGTTTATGCAACGACCATATAAAAAGGGTTATTAAAACACGAGTGTGGGTTTATCACACGAGGCGTAGCCGAGTGTGATAATAGCATCACACGAGTGTTTTAATACCTAATTATATGCCGTTGCATACACTATTTTATCTTCACTCATACAGTTGAAATAAAATAAGTGGAAAAATAGTTAATTCCAATATGGCGGATATTCTCATTGCGTATTCGAATGACTGCGCAGCGCGCTCAAACATAGACAAAGATAAAAGCTGGCTCATTGACTTAAGTCAATGGGCCCGCACCAAAAATTAAAAAGAAAAAGTGTGCTATAAAAATTAAAAAGTTATTTTATGATGCAGCTGTTGTCCTGTCCGGCCCCGGCGACACACCGGTGTGTCGCGAATTAATCGCGAATTTAATGTTTATTTACATATACATAAGATTTACTTTATATTAGGGAATTTTCACATGTTGGGCCGGAGTGGTTAAAAATCGAAGGAAAATGTTGAACTGTAATGGTTTTTTTTTTAATTTTACCTTATCACGAAAAAAAAGTATGTATTTATGCATTCGTTTTTGAACTCATATTTGGAACATTACGTTGTGAGTGTAGATAGAAGATATTAATATACCGCTTTAGGAATAGTTGGTTAACATGATGAGTACTTTCTGTCGACATAAAAAATGAAGGTCTAGAGCACCTGATGTGGAACCCTTTCGGGGAGCTAAGCAGCTATAAGCCTTGACATATAAGATCGGCTATTTTAATCAATTGTCAACAGATCTCATAGTCCGTTGGTTTAAAGCCTGCCTCTTGAAAGACTAGGTGTGGGTTCGAATCTCACTAAAGATGTAACTATTTTGATCTTTTTTATTTCCTTATTTTTTTATTCCTACCAAACCTAATATTTTCGATTTTCGACGCCATGTTTTAGATTACTTTTAGTTTTAGTTGAATATTTTCAAATATTAATAATATGTTATTGCTGTATTTTGCAAGCAGAACCTATTTTCTGTTTGAATAATATTCACAGAATACATATTATGTATTCTGTTTTGTTCGCATCACGTTAAAAAATACAAAACTAATGTAGATAACATTCACATACAAACTTGATAGGAATTGTGGCAATCTAGAAGAAATCAACTTATTATCTACATGCATAGTAACTATGGGTGATACTCGCAATGCCATCTGTTGAGTGAAACTGTACTTACCATCAGCAGCATGAGCATTACACCAACGATGATGTGATCGAAGATGGAGCACGCTTGCCTAGAAGTAACCTACTCACTCTTGATAAGACTCCCATACAGGCTGTAACTATCAGGAAACACGGACTCAGTCAGGGAATTCCACTCCTTAGCTGTACGCACAATGAATGTGTTTCCAAAGCGTTTTGTTCATGTGGGTGTGAGGTCCACCGTGTACCGGTGGCGTACCGCCGTACGTCTTGTGGTCCGATGATGGAACGAGCTTGGCGGAATTAAACTATGCAATTCCGTCGTACACTCCTCAAAATGCAACCGATAGAAAACCGACAGACTAGCAACTCGGGATCGATGCTCAAGACTTTGGAGCTTCGACTCGGTGAGCCTTTCACCTCTTGGATTTATTTTCCAGGATCTCCCTCATTCCTCATTATTTTCTGTTTATTTTGAAACAAAGAGTTCAATTCCCAGTCAGCTGGTGATTCGTCGTGACCAGCCTAAGGCCAGAAATCATCAGTAGCGGGTTTCACACTCCAGAGCTTCAAGGGGAACTGTGGTTCCCAGGCAATGACCACAGAAGAACTCGCAAAGAGAGGTTCCGAGACGGTAGTGCTGGACCCGAACCCGCTCCTCCTTCTTTCTTTCTTTCTCACAGTTTCGTACATGAATTCGCCAGAGAACAACTGAACTTCATGACAACAAATGGTCACGGGTTACAGATTGCAGTGAAAAATGGCAATGACAAGTCTATAAACGCGACTAACTAAATGACTTCTCAGCTTAAGTAAAAATTACCTCCGTAATAATAGGGATTATTATTACGGATCATTGCTTCGATGCCGAGGAATCAGTCGGCTATGTCATCCTGGCCATGACTTTCCGATGTGAAAAAATCATCGGAACGGTGAGGTGCAGGTTTCAAATCAAATCGTTTATTGCAATCCATAATGTAGGTACATATGTATACAGGTGGTAAATATAGGTTTTTGAGTGCTAAGTGATTGAGCTGACTTTAATCTCAGATTATCACTCCCTTGAAGGGGTGAATATTATCGGTCGTCTCTCCGCTCAACCTGTGAAGCACACTGGTGGCTTTTGTACATTTGGGCGAACTAGGCTTGCACACTTAGTCAGGACAACGGAGTCTCTACTCTACTCTATCCGTTGTGGGTTTTTTATGGATGGGAAATCATCAAATGACTTGTTCCGCTCTGGGTGGAGCGGAAGAGACTGATAAACTCTTACTGACTAAAACACATCCGTATTCTTCCTTATACCTTTTACGTTCCAGGGCCGCGGTGACTTTTCGAACAAATTCCGCAACCTGGTTGTGTTCGGACAGTGAGCCAACCTACGCTCGCCGTCTGCAGGCCCGCGCTTACGGTGGCTAGGAATTGCCCTGTGATTCTCGACGCCCGGGGCGTCTTTTTCTGTTGCGGCGTCTGAGGGGGTCTACTCTCTAAGCCCGAAGTCCGTAGTTTCGGCCTGAGTGTCGGGCGTTTTCTACTCCCTATCACCTACGGACTTACGATTAGTCCCGAACCCGAACTAGGAATAACTGTCAAATTGTGCTGACATTCATTCTTATATTCTTCTCCGGACCATGGAGTGAACCAGGACCGGTAGCGAGAGGTCGCCGCGGCCAATAGCCTCGACGATCGCCGAGGACACGGTAATGCTCCGCCCAAGCAGGGCAGACCACCACCGTATACTCCACGTTGGTGTGGATCTGCGGAAGTCCTGTATCTCGCACGGTCAGGCTGTATGTCGCTTTGTCGTAAGTAAGCAGCGCGCAAAGCCTGTTTATACGTGCTGATGAATATCACATAACAAGTAATATTGTTTACGAAGAAATTTTTTTAAGTGTTAATATTCGTTCGTTCTTCGTAATTTTGTAAGTCATGTCATAATCATGATTAGTACCTACATACATTTAGTGAATTTGTGTACTTAATATCTTCCTAAATACGAAATGCACGCGCGAACGAAGTCGCGGGCACAGCTAGTAATATATAAAATGATTTCATTCTAATCTAATTTCTTGGTGTCTCTATCGGCACACTGTTTTCCAATTATGTTAGAAACACTCTTATTATGCCATAACATAGGAGAGGTGGCTTTATCTAAACCTGTCAAACACTGATACACTATCCCTAACACACTTACGCTGTGTGGCCAGAGGCACATGCCACGACGACCGCACGCGCCGTCAATTGTGGGCGTTGGGACGCATCGCAAATACACAAACTCTCCGAGATATGCAACCACCACGCTGACTAAACAATAGATAGAAGAGTAATGATGTACTAAATAACAGATTCTCTGAACTTGAATTCCTCAATAGGTCAAATTCAAGTTCATGACAATCAAGACGTTCAAGACACGTTTAAAATGCATTGGCGAGAATAGGTAAGCGTTGATACTAAGAATGCTCGTTCTTTGTTGACGCGAATTAAATTAAAAATTATCTGCTTTGATTATGCAGCCATAGTTATGTCCGGAGTGAGTTAGCTAATGTGCGGTATCTTGATCAATGTCTGCAGTAAAGATAAATGTAAATGTCGAACTACTTGTAAAACACTAGGTAGTGGTGACGGTCGGGCGTCTTGGAGAATTGTCTTCATGTAGAGCTTGACGTTCAAAAAGTGCTGGCTCTCAGCCTAATTTGAATAAATGATGAATATTGATTTTGATTTATAGAAATATTGGCTTTCCAACAATAGCTTTTTAGGGATCGATTGCACTAAACAGATACGCTATGCAGGGTGACAAGGAAATTCAAACTATTCCTTGAAAGTGGTATGGTATAGTTATCAAGAAATTAAAAAAAAATAGGAACCCTGTGATTGTTAATAGATTTTTGCGGTTGGTAACAATCCAGTTTTAACCCTCTACCTTTTAGAGATAGGTCGAATTTACCTGTCACTCTTGACCCTGTATTGTAACGATAGCATGTTTTCCTTGTTACTAACTGCTTATCTGTATTTTCGAGGATTTATTGTTTGCCGGAAGTTTCAATTATTTGTGCTGCTTATATTTATTTATTAGTCAACCTTTGGGTTAAAAAGACTACACTGTAGTATGTGTACAACAAATAAATAAAATTACGATAGTTGTTAAAAAATGAAAGGTCCGTTTTGACAGCAGGATACAATAAAGAGATTTATTTCATGTCTCTTTAATACTTACTAGTAAAATAATGTTGTATCCTGCAGTCAAAAGGGGCCTTTTATTTTTTGACAACTTTAATATTCTATTTATAATTTAAGTTCAATTCTTAGTTTTTACTAAAACCACGCGAACATGAGCGTCGGTGTTGAAATGTAGTTCGATAACTATGTCATTTCCTGGCAGAACATTGTCGTCACAAATCATGACTATGCCATTTTGCCACTATTTTTCACCATGCCATTGATATTGAGGTTTCTTTTAAATTGTTTCTACTTACCATTTCTGTCATCTGTATTCTTTTCTCAATCTCCAGAGACAATTTTCTGTGAAAACTGCTATTGGATTTTTTAATCGATTTCAATCTCAGATCTTTGATCCAACTGTTAGGAAGGTTTTGAAAATCTCTATCATCTGAATCTTCTGATAAACCACATAATGGTCTCATATTAAAACAGTTCTCAATCTTGAATCGATTCCTCAAATGTATGTATCTGATCACCAATAATCCTCTGGAAATGTATTTGAAACCTTTTACTGCTGCCTCCTATCACCTCCCTCCTATCCTCTCACGGATAGCCATGATGAATTGAATTTCGATTTCCATTTCTAAAATTTCTGGTTTTAGATCTTTGTCTTGCTTGATAATACTGACAAAATTGCGACCTTATTCGCTATAAATGTGACTCCATTCCAGGCGTCCATCTCCTGAATGAAGTTTTGTTTAAATCAAAAACTATTTCTAAGTATACTGCCAACGTCACCATTTGCACTAGTCCCCCAACTCTGAAATGCAGTGGAGTATTTGTCAAATTATACTTTAGCCTAAAATAAACTATCAAATTTTGGAATCAAAGCAGGATTTGACACGTTGTTATCTTCAAATACTCAATTCAGAAACTGGCCCTAGACAGACACGGATCCTTTGGTGCTCTTAGTGCCACATCTTTAGCTTGCTTTGACATAGTCTCATGATGATTATGATTTATGTGCGTCTTCTTTTACTTAATAAGTCTTAAATTTACTGTCAGACGACCAATATGTATTAATTTAAAGGGTGCTGAATGTCTCCCTAAAACTCTTAAAATATATTTTTAATTCCGATAAGGCTTCCAATGTTACCAATCTACTTTTTGGTTTTAGTAAACAACACGCGAACACGCTCTATCAATGCCAGATACGTCACCGAGGATGGCCGGTTGCAACACCAACCGCGGCTGCGCCCGTATATAACGTAGTGACGAACAAGCAATCAGTACGAGTCCTGTTCTAGCAGTACAAGCACTACCAACCCAACTTCCAAGATGATGAAACTTGTGAGTATTCATACTTAAATCTTATCTAGTACTTAAATTTGCTAAGGGGTGCAGTGAAAGAGAAAATAAAATGTTTTAGTGGGAAAAGCACATTTTCTTTTTCTTAACTAGTATTTTGGTCTTGTCAGTATTCACCCTTTCGTCTTATTCAGATTGCTAAGGGGTGCAGTTAAGAAATCTACCCCAAAATATTGTATAATGTATTGTATTTCTTAAGAGAAAAGCACATTTTCGTTTTGTTAAGTCGTATTTTGACCTTGTCCGATTTAGGAAGGTTACTCTTCAATATCTAGGACGGCTACAAATGTCTGAACAAAAACTATGAGGAAAACAGAATCGAAACTGTAGAAAATTTAAATCAATACACCTCTCATCGTCGCATTGGTGACTAATCTGCCAAGAAATTAGTAATCCCAAGTTTGTGATATCAGTGACATATGTTATGAACTATTTTTCCATTCCAGATCGTTGTCCTCGCGGCGCTCGTCGCCATCTCTGCCGCTAAGCCCGCCTTGGTGAGCGCCCCCCTAGTCGCTGCCGCTCCCGCCGCGGTCGTCACGGCCACCAGCTCGCAGTACTACCACCGCATCAACAACGGACTTGCCGCCTACGTTGCCGCTCCTGCCGCTTACGTCGCCCCTGCTGCCGCACCCTACGTAGCTGCACCCTACGTCGCCTCCCCATATGCTGCACCGTATGTGGCCGCTTCAGCCCCACTCATCGCCTACTAAGCCATAGAACTTCCCTTCGTGAGCTAATTGTGATATTACGACTTAATTTTTGCACTGGTTGTTGATTTTGATAAAGATGTTTTGAAGAGTTTTTGCTACCTACCTTTTATTTTACCTTCATGTTTTTCTCTTCTGACTTTGGGACTCCAGTTTCTGACATATCTGTATTACTAGATACTGCCTTATAAATGGTACAGATAAAAACTTATATAGCTAAGAACTTGAGTTGAAAGTAAACGTTTTTGTGTCATAAAACGAATCATAATTAGCTAGATATCATTATCGTACGTGGTTTTTCATTTACTCGTTATTTTATGGTAGTGCTAAATGCGTGTCAAATTGTGTAGGTATATGATCAATCAGGAAGTGTCTAATATTTTTTTTAAGAATATTAGACACTTACGACCTAATATTTTTTTTAAGAATATTAGACACTTACGACCTAATATTTTTTCGTAAGACCCAATTAATACGGCTATAAACAAATATAGTTTTATAATTAGTTACACAAGTAATACTTATTCGTGAAACGTGACACTTATAAATAACTAAATTAGCAGCTAAATGAATTTGTGGGCAATTTAAAGACGGCTTTTAGAAACCGTTTATTTGAACCAAAAATAAATTGGCCTCACCCGTCGATTGGCAAACTGCATTGTTAGAATTACTGGTAGAATTAAACCTAATGGCAGCTTGGAAAACTCCACATCTCACTACTCAGTAGTAAATTCATGTGACAACGGGGTAGGGGTGAAGTACTGTGCAGTGAAAAGCGAACTTTAGAGACGTTATTAAGTTTGTATCGACCTGTAACAAGCAGTAGGTACATGGATCGTGCGGATTCGTGATGTGGATGATGTCTTTACCGACCTTCTAACTAGGAAATAATATTTTAGATCTTAATGAAATCAATCACATCTTAACGCCGTTTTGTATTAATTTTAGCACACAGGTAGGCTACGTAGAAAGATTCATCGAAGGTATACGATGGTATGATTATATTTTCACAGTTCTGTCTATGTCGCTAACATATAATAGAGGAAGCCTATTATCTATAACCATCAACCGGGCAAGAATCCAGACTCCGGTTTACTAATGAAAGATTCCAGATAGAAAAACCAAGTAACACTGACCCGGGAACCAATCCCAGACTTCTTGCTCAGCAGTAGCGCATGCGACCAACGATCCAGTTCAGCAGCTAACTAGACATTTCCAACTGTATCCTAGAAATTTATTTTCAGCCTGCCCTATCCCACTGCAGGGCATAGTCCTCCCTTTCTGCCTTCCAATCCTCCGGGCTTTAAAAGAGAAGTTGTCGGGCAAGTGTGGACCAATTTTTTTGATAGGCACCAAGCTCGTCCTACCACCTTCGTCTCGGTCTCTCGCGATGTAGCTAAAACACTAAAAAACCGGTCAAGTGCAAGTTGGAGTCGCGCATAAAGGGTTCCGTACCATAGCTATTGTTATAATTCAATATTGTGCTGTTAAAATCGACCAAAAAACACGTCTGTTTATGTTTGACATATTTTTTTATTTCGCGAATTTTTATATACTTAATATATATAGTACAGCAATATAAACTCTGTAAGCAATTCAAGTGTCTACCTGTTGTCATTATTAAGATCGAGCAATAAGCGCTAAAAAACTGGTTTCATTTTTAATTTGTAAATGTCAAGGGTACCTAGTACGGTTCATGAGATACAGCCCGCTGACAGACAAATGGACGGACGGACGGACAGTAGAGGCTTAGTTATAGGGTCCTGTTAGTTACCCTTTGGTGTACGGAACCCTAAAAACAGTATTATATTACACAATTTTTATTACTTCAATCATCAATTATATACAAAGAAATTAACGAAATTCCCTCTCAATAAAGTGGATTGATGTTCGTCGGTACCTAATTGAATTATTTGTAAATGACAAGGTTTTTTTACCCGACTTACTGTCGAGGCTTTCTGTGAATTAATGTTAATGGCACAAGGTCCCTTGAAGGACTTCGGTTTCCACTTTGTTTTGTTGTGAAAAATAGGTCTAGGCTATCCACACAGCTGGTATCCTGAACAACAATAATTGGATACAGAAAGGTACTTATGGGAAGAATAGACCTAAGGTTTCCTATTCGAATATTCCGCACTATTTCATTCCGATATGTAGGACTGTTTTTTGTTGATTTATTTGGCTCCAAATCTTGAAGTAATTGCTGCAAATAATACTTTAATACGGATTGTGCTTGTACATTTTTCAGAGGCGCTAATCGGTTCAGGTACATTCTGAGGTACATATTTAAACTTAAGCGCACATTGTGTGTAGTAAATAAAATAAACATCCATGCATATGTGTTTTTTTTATGAACGGCCAATAAAGAAAGCTACTCACCGATAGAGACTGGTTTTCGCTAAATGAGTACATGACGCTTTCAGTAAGCAGAAAATCAACTTATAATTAAATACCTGCGGCTATACCTAAGTAGTAGTCAATACTCTCGACTAATACTCATAAATACAAGTGAAATGTTACTTTTCTTATTCAGTCTTTGCAGCCAAATTAACAGTTATTCTTTCTTAGAATATTATCTGATACAATAAGCGCCTAACAGCAGACTCATAGCATAACACTAAGAAGCCAAAACTAATAAGACCAAGTCGCCAATCAATGTTCGAATACGCATAGTAGTAACCAACGTAGCAAAATCTACATCGCAACAAAATAAATCACAACCCCATCTATCCCGCTAGCTGCGAACTAACTGAAAGAAATCCTGAATCGCGGTATACGAATTTTGCGTACCTACGATTTAAACATGGACTACAGCCCGAATATCAACCATCGGGCAGTTGCCCACTGGACACAACAACCGTCCGGTCGGAGGGTAAAGAGAGAGTAAAGTCCCGCAAACCTCCATTGAATAGGGAGTTCAATGGAGGTTTGCGGGACTTTACTCTCAGTACCGTATGGATTGTGTGAGGAGCGATGTGAAAGAAAAGGGAGTTAGTTAGTGATAGTGTGACGGCTGATAGGACAGAATGGAAGAAAAAAACGTGTTGCGCCGCCCCCGAGTAACATGTGATAAGGGCAGGAAGATGATAATGACTCTCTGTACCGCATACCTCCGCTACAACTTATTAAATTACCTCTGCTGTACAATTAAGAGTCAAATCAATTGATCAGGCGCTAAAAAACACAACATTTAACTTAGTTCAGTTGCTATCCGAAAACCAACGAGTAGTTAAAACTTATAAACGGTAGCTAAATAATGTCTCTATCCCTGTTACAATGTCTTATTTATTATAAAGTATAACTATACAAAGTCAGGGAAACACTTTATTACTGCCACAGAGATACGAGTCTTCAATTCAGACATTGTTAGAGGGATGGAGTGATTGGTTTATAAGCTTCTTTTCTATGTATTAACTAATAAATCGTTTTTCTTGGTTTTCCTAGAATCATGAATACCACTTTGGCGATATAGCTTTGTGGGTGTCCTTACAGTATTTTTAATGTCTGAAGAAAACACTTTAAAAAATCCTATTAGAATTATTATAAAAAATAAAGTATGTAGGTACATCCAACAACTAAGTAACGTAATTTTATTTTCGACGTACTGACATAAGTAGATTTCATAAAATTATTTAAATAAACGTTACTAAATACTTAAAACAAAAACACACAGTCGTCGAAGTACCTACTCCTCCACATCGCTGTCATCCGAAAACGTGCCTTAAAGCCTAGCTGTTGTGTCACCACTAAGTTAATTATCGTTCTTCAATATTTCTGGATTATTAGTTAAACGCCCCCAATTTTTAATAATCCATACTTTAATAATTATAAATGTGAAAATTGCTCTGTCGCTCTGTTACCTTTTCGCGTCTTAACGGCTAAAGCGATTTGAATGAAACTTAGCACACTAGTAGACCATGTCCCGGAATATGATGTAGGATACTTTTCATCCTGTTAGTATACTCCCATACTACTGGCAGGAGTAGTATTTCAAATGAAATAACTTCCATTCTGACAAACACAAATTAATTTTGTATTAGAACAAAAGAAAACGTGAAATCGCCTCTAAGTACCCACCAAAAGTTATTTATCAGGAGATTTCTATAGGTACCTAATAACATTGTATTAAATCCCAAGGTCGTTTATCATAACAACATTTGACTAAGAACCTTGAAATAAACCAATGAGGCCCCTAATATTATCTTATAAAGCTTTTTCTTCTATGTAGCTTTATTTAATGAATTTCCAGAGCTTTTGTTTCTATTTATCAGTCTATTAATAATTTTAAACATTTCGGTTTTGTAAAGAACATGTTATTTAAGTCTGTGTTGTCTTCCTACGCAGCGCATCTTTGTTGTCTTTGTTGTCTTCTCGTTATTGTATGAAACTTTTTATAAAATACATCTTTAAATGTACCTAATTATACAATTTTTATTTTATTCAGAAAAACAGGAAACTTAACAAAGTTTCTGAGTAAATTGAACCTGAGGAAATCTCATATAATTTAAAAAAGCGTTCGCATATTTATAGCAAACTGTCAAAAACGCCTCACATTTTTTTAAATTATTTTTTTGAAGATGATTTTGCGACTTGAATTTGAACGCTTTTTAAGTACAAAAATATACCTTCTAGGCCTAAACAGTTGGAAGGCTCTGAATCATTCATACATAGGTACCCACGACCTACGTGCTATCTATCATTGCACTAACAATGACAAGTTTGTTACTTTGACTCATTTGTAGCTACGAGTATCGCTACTAGTGGTGATAGTATAATATTTTTCGCGTGCTCATAAATACATATTTGATTTTCTTTCGACTGTTGCAAGAAAATCGCAACAGTCTATCCCTCCAAAGAATTGGTATTCCAGTATGATTAATAAAAATTTTTAAGTTTGCGGAAAGCAAACTATCCTAAACCATAAAAGCTTAAAAATTAGTTTCTTCTATTCAACCTATAATTTATTTCTATTAACCAGTTTTTTTTTTTTAATTTTCCCGAAACCCACTGGGCTTCTAAGAATGTTCTTTTGCTAATGCTTTTGATGCCAAACTTCTATTTACTTTATAACGCAAATTTTGCTCCACTTTATTGCTACTCACTCCCTTTAGAAAAACCTGGCGTAAAGATGTATTTAAATTTTCCTTAAAACAAGGAGAACAATGTTGCAGTAACTTTTGTGTTCAGTCAATCGACGTTCCGCAAATCGTACGCCCGCGTGTCTAATCCGCAGCAGATTAGACTTAGGACACTTCGCCGCTTATTGAGTTTTACCGAAACTAGATTGACAACGAAACTGACGAACACGTCAATTAAGTAACCTAAAGTAGGTTGGTGGGTGCGATAACTAGGCAAATACGAAATTACGAGTGTTGTGGTGTCCGCTGGTACTTTCCCAATGGCCCATCGTTATTATTCCCACGACGTTTTCAATACGATTTTTGTAGCCATCAAGGTCCGTGTCCTTACCCATTGTACCATTAGGTATTCCGCGACACCCGCCACGTTGCCTCACCACGATGCAAAATTTGTTACACCTATATAAAAGAGGGGGTCCAATATTCTAACGCCTGCATTATAATATCAAAAGCGGCCAGGACAGGGGGCCTTCAAAATGTTCAGAACGGTAAAGTCTTATTTAATTGATGAAAAATTACGTATAAAATGCTGACATTGCGATTGACCTTTTGTGTAATTTGAAATGTTTGGTTTCAGTTATTGCTGTTATCGTCGATATGTGGTTTGGTGAGGAGCTCGGGAGTGCACAGCGATGGAGTGCCAAACTTCGTGCATGTGGCTGCTATAGGACCTGCACCGGTGCCCGGCCCGGCTCCAGTGGTCACAGCAGCTAGCTCACAGTACTTCCAAAGAACGTTCAACCGTCTGGTTGTGCCTCAAGGAGTAGCACCTGTTGCTCCGGTGGTACCTCCTCCATTTCAACCAGTCTTTCATGTTGCCCCAGTCCCAGCTTCACAACCCACAGTATTTGTGGAACCTACTAGAGCAGTGCCAGTAGCCGTTAATCCACCACCGCCTCAACCAGCTTCAGTTCAACCCAACGTGGCAATAGCGGTCGCGACGGCTCACGCCGCCGCACCCGTCGCCACCATTTTGTTACCACCATACCCCTTCGGTTTTCCACCAAACTTTGGCTTCATCCCTCAAGAACAACCTATTAACGTACCTGATGAGAATAATAAGGAACCGACCACTGAGTCTACTATACAAGCAGAGGTAACAACGACGCAAGAGCCCCAGGAAACTACGCCTCTACCATCGAGCAGTGACGACAACTTTGTGCAACAAGCTTTGCCTTCAAACGAAGATGTGAACTTCAATCAGTACGGCCCGCCGTTGCCACCTCAAGATGAACAGTTCCCTCGCCCTCAGTTCCTACCTCAGCAGCCTCGCCCTCAATTCATACCTCAGCAGCCTCGCCCTCAGTTCCAGGGACAACAACCTCAGGGACAAATCCAACCCCAGCAGCCACGACCTCAGTTCCAGGGACAAAAGCCACAAGGACATTTCCCCCAGCAACAACCCCGCCCTCAGTTCCAGCCACAGCAACCACAGTTCCCACTACAGAGACCTCAAGGACAGTTTCCACCGCAACAAGCTCAGCCACAGTTCCCACCGCAGCAGCCGCGGCCGCAGTACCAACCAGTGCCTCAAGCGCAGCAGCCGCGCCCACAGTTCCAATCAGTGCCACAACAGCCGCGACCCCAATACCAACCCGCGCCTCAGCAGCCTCACCAGCAGTACCAGCCCCAGTCTCGCCCGCAACAGCCCCAACCAGTATACCAAGCACCTCAACAGCCCTGGCCACAGCAACGCGGTAGACCTCAGAAGCTGAAGACTTCAGTAGAGGTCGTGCCCGTTCCACTAGCGTACATCACTCCTCCACCACTTCACAAAACCCATGCCCTTAAAGTGGTAAAACATGTCTACACATTTGTTCCCGCCAGTCATGCTAAAATCATTGTGAGACCTGTTAAATCTAGGGCTGTTCGTCTGGTGAAGGTAAAAAAAGTTCATCCCCAGAATTTGAGGGCCAATGCTAGAGACATTGAAGTCACTACCTTTAGCCCGTTTCTTAGGCCCAGTACTAAGCCACCTAAGGTATAAGTTTTAAATAGTCAAATTGTACACTTGTTAATAAAAATGCACAATGTAAATATGGAGAATGTAAGAATGAAATAATAGCTATATATTTATACTTTTGTAAATGTTTGTTTTAATTACACACATTTCCTATTGCCTTACGTTGTAATAGTCTCGGTCTAGGCCAACTAGACAATATTAGTTGTGCAACTGTTGTGTTGTTCGGAAGACGTGCACGCTTTGTCAATGACACTGGACCTATAAAGTAATGTAACGAAAGTGACATTTGCATGACAAGCAAGGGGTTTTCCATGAATTTATTATCATGATATGCGGCATCGATGTGCTTGTAATATTAATTTTGAAGTTACATTTGGCATAGCGTAGTGGAAAAGCTGCTAATCACAACAGAAATAAAATGAGATTTGAAATCAACATCAATTTCGATAAACATGTGCATGAATGTTTTCCTCAACGAATTATACGTTTAAGTATGTGATACGATGTTAAAGACTGATTTTAATCGCATTAGTGGCCACGTGCCGTTGATGCTTGGCGATAAACCTATGTGTAATTCCTTGGCACGCTCAACGATGAGGAAAAAATGTGTAAATCGAAGCGAATTTGCATCTTATTTATCAACTGGTCAAACGCGAGTCTATGGGAACATAAACATTGTTCAAATTCTGAGTTTATAATTAACGCGTCAAAGAAACTAGTTGAAAAATATTTATTACCAGCTTTTGCCCGCGACTTCGTACGTGCAAATCCCGTTTTTTCCCGTTCCCGTAGGAATTTCGGAAAATCCTCTCTAAGTATTGTGCTCCTTTACACTCAATGCCAAGTTTCGGCTGTGCGTCTGTCAGTCACTCAGTAACGGAAGAGTTTTATATTATATTGATTAGCTTCTGCTAGCAGCTTCGCCCAAGGGAATGACGGAAATGATCCCAAGGGAATGTTGGGATAAGAATATATTCGACATTCAAAAGTAGTTTTTCAACTCCCGGGATAAAAATTGCAGCTATTACAGACTATAATCTTGACAAATCCTCTATGCCAAATTCCATCCAGACCCGTTCAGCTGTGCTGGCGTGATGGAGTAAGAAACATTCATTCATCCACACAAACTGTCGTGTTTTTATTAATTTAGATGTAATTTAGTGTAGTCAGTTTTCATCTGTGAATTGAATAATATTTATTCCGCCCTAATTCACTCCGTGATTGACTAAATATCTCTTAAGGAAACATTGTTTTTCATGAAGCTACATGCGGATGTCAACGTGATATTTTTACAAGATACTAATTGACACTTTTCTCGCGTTAAGACGTTCTTGCTCCAGCTTTATGCGACGGAAATAAGTCCCTAGAAGCTTTTCGAAGAAATTTTAATAGAAAATGAGTTCCTTGAAGTAACTACATCTGAAGCAGAGGGATCGCAAGAGCGTGTAACGAAACGAGACGCGACCTTTGGTATTTATTGGAAATAAGCATTGTTGAGCTTTGCAGAAGAGTAAAAATTTTATTTGTAAACTAAGAGCTTTTATTTTCAACGCTGATTTGGTTAAATAAACACAAGGTTGCCTTCGAAGATCGAGTCGAAATCGCATACGAAGATTCCGTATGATAAACCAAAAACGAGTAGGTACTATTTTGTGTGTAAACATAAGAACACAACTTTTTCAACTTTTTGAATCGTTCTACCTGAGAAACGGTGACTCTTAGGAGAAAAAGTGTTAGTACAATTTTATAGATAATTGTATGATCTACAATTTAAGTGTGATCTCCTTGTATGATAACACGTACCGTTTGGCTGGAAAACGCAAAAAACCCATATTTGCGAATTTTGACCTTGAATATTTGTTTTGCAAATGTCGGATCGATGGGGACTTTTCACATTTAATTTCTAATGGTGTCCCAAAAATTCGAACAAATTTTCAGCTCTATGCGAATTATTGTCACCTTACCCCAATTAAATGGTCAACTTGACCAGACTGTGTGTCATTAGGGTGGAGATTGTTGCTATTTGCCGACCAAGAATTTTGTAATAGAAAAATTCAGATCTGCGATCTCTCATCTTCTGAAAACGAATGAATACTTACAAAAAAATCTCCGTCGCTTTCTTTCATATTTTACAGGTCACAAAACTTACCAATCTCAACGAAGTTTAAATAAAATAAATTCTGAGATATATTTTCCAGATTTCCAAATGGTAATTAGTATCTATATATTATAATTAATAATTGGTTGGATTACGAATTGGAAGGATGAAGCACAACACCGTGAGCATTGGAAGGAATGGAGGGAGGCCTTTGCCCAGCTGTGGGACAGTACAGACTAGTAATAGTAATAAAATTGATTGATAAAAAATGGCAGGCAAAAATTTACAAAACTGAAAATGAAATCATTCCTATAAATCTACGTATGGCAATCGCCTTATAATTTTTAATACCGAAGATCTAGAATATCAGTCACAAAACTCGCATAAGAATTGATGACGATATTATAATGTGTCAACAAATAAGGGATAAGACGTAACGTTTACAATACGTCACGGAGATATCGTCTCCGTCGTAGCAAAGATCGTAGACGCGTAGCACTGAATTAATATTATATGAATGGGCGTAGCATCGCTTATTTCTAGAAAGTGATGATTTTCGTAGCAGATCTGTGAATTTCTTTTGATTTGTTTTACAGTAAGTTACGATGATCGTCCGTCTTTTATTTATCTTTGTCTTGGTGGTTGGTTGCAGAAAATAATCGATCAATCAAGATCAATCCCTGTAAAATGCAATGAAGAATGCTTTAAAATATGTGAGGTGCAGGTGTTTTGAGGGCACTCTTTATGTATGTAAGTTTTAATGAATATTCGTTCAAAAAGTGCTGATTCTACTATATAATAATGTATTTTAAAAAGACCATGTTGAAAACAACATATGCAAAAGCACGCTACGCATTAATATTACCAACTCAACCCCCGAAATAAATCTCCGCTTGATAAGAGTTCAGATAATGCCCAAAACTGGTGAACTAGTCCAATAACGTTATCAGTCTGTCCAGCTTTAGTGTCGCAACGATGTGCGTCCCCGTTGCGTGCCCAGCGTCTAACGAGGCGCTGCAATCGGTGACGAAACCGCACACAAGGTGAATCTTACAGTACAGTATAAAAGGTAATGTCACCAAACTGCGGACATCACACTCACATCTTCTGTTCAACAGACAGACACTACCAAACCAATCAACATGTACAAGATTGTGAGTATTCGGTTTTTATCAATTTATTCAAGACAATGCGTTTACTTTCTAAACTATCGAATGCACTTGGATTTATCCACAGCTAAAGCGATTTCTTTTGGTTACCTCATTGTTGTTGCTGATAATTTTAACTGATTGTTTTGTCATTTCAGGTATTCTTCCTCGCTACCCTGGCTTTGGCTGCCGCAAAGCCCAGCGCCGTAGCTGCTCCCCTGGTCGCCGCAGCCCCTGTGGTCGCAGCGCCAGCACCCTTTGTCACCGCCACCAGCTCCCAATACGTTGCCAGGAACCACCACGGCTTATACGCTGCTGCCGCCCCATTGGTCGCCGCTCCTGCCCCTGTTGTGGCTTCTGTGGCTGCCCCGTACGTCGCCGCCCCATACGCAGTCGCTCCAGCGGCTAGAATCGCTGCAGCCCCATACGTAGCTGCTCCCGCCCCAGTCCTACCCGCTTACGCCCGGTACGCTGCCGCTCCTTACTACGCGGCATCTCCTTACTACGCGGCGTCTCCTTACTTCGCCCCCTCTGCCCCCCTTATTGCCCTCAAGTAATTATTGACTGATACTTAGCACATTTTTTTACTGAAGAATATATAATTATGACATACTTGTAGTTTTCTTTTATGAAATATAATTTACCCATCTCTTGTATAGGAAAACAACACAGGTGTTGTGTCTATATATAGTGACGCTTCAAGCTGACAAAAAGCTAAACAATGAATCTATTTGAATCGTCAGTACACTTCAACACAATAAAATAATTACGAAAATCAATTAAAAATCGTTCGTCTATAGTCTTGTCACATCAATCCACACAAGGCTAGTTGCGCATGTTATTGTGCGTGATCGAAGTCGTGTGGTTAGTTTCAAGGAAGTTCGCCAGTCCTTGGTAAAAGTAAGTAATTTGCCTACGAACGAAACGCGGTACATGTTACATAAAGAAGCCGCACAAAAAAAGGGAAAATAGAGTCTACTATTTCTGTACAAAGCGATAATGTTTTGATAAACATATCTAAGTACGTTATGTTCAAGAAAAATACTAGTTTATAGGTCTTCTCATATATCGATTTCAGAAATCCGCAAAAAGGTATGAATGGAATGTAGACCAAAATTATCATAATTTAGGGAATGGATACAATGGTAACCACAACGACGAATGGCTGTACCTACTTGTAGGCTTCCCTTTATAAGATTGTTTGGAAGGAAGTCTAATATAACTACTACGCAGTATACCAGCTACTTAGCCACTCACACTGATTCTTGAGCTAAGTGGTTTCTTTTTCTTTCTACTTATTTCTAATTTACTTTTAGTTCACGTTTTTTGAAGAAATAAAACACAGACTTTATTTTAATGTGCGACTGTATTTTATTAGTATTTCCTTAACGTTTTGTAATACTTGTCGGGTTTTGATGGAATAAAACAATTAAAAATGTGTGGAAATTATTATGATTGTTAGATAGAAATGTAAGGGCAAATAGGATTTAATATGTATCAATCAATATTAATTATCTAAAAATGGCGTCAAGGTACAATTTAATCTTCAAGCTTTGTGAAATTTCTGCATTTATTTACGCTTAAGTTCAATAGATACATTGGTGAACTTCCGTTATTAGTATTTTCCAATGAATTTATTCAAAATTGTCCATTGTTTAATTCTATAGTTCTAACATTAACTAGTCTAATATTCCGATATAATTAGGCCTTATATTTCTATCCCACAAAACGGACCGATGACCTGGTGAGGGTCGCTGGTAGCCAATGGATGCGAGACGCTCAGAACAGGTTGTTGTGGCGAAATTTGCGGGAGGCCTTCCCTTTTGGACCCCAAAAATATAGGCTAGTAGAGATTAAGATATAACAAAAGAAAGGGTACTGAAAAACTAGTGGCAAAATTAACGCCCTAGTAGGTTATTATTACTCTTATATTGAATGAAGGGCGTGCATTTCATTCAATATAAGAGTAATAATTCTTATATTACAGTACCTCTTTTAATATAAACCCTTGTATTAGCTAAAACATGCTCCACTTTCAAGTCACATGTTGTGCGTGCAATAAGATTTAACCCTACGTCAAACGAAACGCAGAATGGGGGCGAAACGTGGGCGGGATATTGTGAAGCCGAGATTCTACAAAACAATTTAATAAAAACACTGAAAACCTGAACACAATCTTACTGAGTGAGTCACGTGGACCGAAATGTGTTTTGTCAACTTTTCTCTCATTCTTTGCCATCTTGGAAACACGTGCTGCTTTGAAACAGGGCCTTTGTGTTTACACAAGCTTAAGCCTGCGTAGCTTGTATTTGCTTTTGCAATTATGTGTATTTAGCCAGTGGTCTAAAATTATTGAATATTAGGAACGTGCACTATCGCTCAACGCGTGTTCTTCAGGCAAACGTAAAGTTAAAATTTGATCGCTGTCACTTGTCAGTGAGCTTTTGTTAGGTATTTTTTTACTATTGAGAAAAGGTTTCTCTATGGTAGGCCCATGATGCTAAATGTGGATTTACTCGAGCGTCGCGGAAACCTAGTAGATTTGGTAGATTGGATGATTTGAAGAATAAGTGGTCCTTTCATGTTTCCACTTTTAGCGGTGGGGGAAGCGTCTACAGAGTTTCAAAGTTGTAAAAAAAAAAACAATGACATGGAAATACTCAAGCGTGTCAGATATTGATATTTTTCGTGCTCCAACATGTATCTGATACGAAATGGTGGGGGTGGCCAAGTGGCCATGCAGGAGGGATGAAAAAAATAAAAAACACATTTACTCGAGCGCGTCAGATTTTCAGATGGAGTGTTCAGGTAAGCCTACAGATGCTCCCATTTCTTAGTCTGACGATTTGGAAGTAATTCAAGCTCGCAGCGAATTCCTGAAAATGTAAAAAAAAATCGCCATACTCGAGCGCGTCAGATTAGCATACTGAAGGTTTATCATGATGTCCCAGCCATAGTGACCAAATATCTGACAATTATTTTGAGGGCTATTGGTAATCTGACAATTGAAAAAAAAAATGCTTTTTTTATTTAATGTTTTTTGAACACGTAAAGCTGTTGGTTCCAGATGTCATTTTTAGATCTTTGGCAGTCGTTACGGATTGTCAGAAGCAGTAAATTTGACTCCAGTCTTGCCAAGAAGTACCGTGTTACCCAGTGTGGTGGTCTGGTAGACAGCCGCTTCACGTAAAATACTGGTATTGAACTGAGTCCGGTTTGACGCAGATGATGAACAGCTGTAATGGGCGTCGGGAAACAGCGTGGGGAAGGTGCGAGAGAGTCAAAGATACGGGAAAAGTGAAAGGGACCGAGAGGCGCGAAGTGGAAAACACATGATAAATGATATTTATTTTGTAAGTAGGTTCAACATAACACTTTTACACGTTAATGTTTTTTGGTCATTTTAAGCTAGATGAGGCCGGCCGGCCTTTACCCTACTGCACGCTCTGAACTTAACTGACGATTTTATTACCTTCGGCTTGCGGAAACCGTCAGATTATATGTTTTTTGTTATTCTGGTATTATTACCTTTAAAATAAATATAAAACAACCGCGCTCGAGCAAGTCCAGGCATCGTTTTTTTTTCAACTTTGTTACCCTCGCGCCTCCTTAGATTACGCTCGAAAATCGTCAGATTAGCAAAATTGACACTTCGTAGCTAGTAATTAATGTCCCATATCTTAATCTGACGCGCTCGAGTATTTCAGATGATCGATTTTATTACTAATCTGACGGTTTCTCCTGAGCCTACCCTATAGTAAGGGCTCATACTGGCTGAAGGTATTTTTCAATATGTAAGGTATCCTCCCTTATATTAATCCGCCGCGCTCGAGTAAATCCCAAAATCCTTTCTAGGGCTCCTCTACCACTACAGCGTCGTCTCTGCGAAAGGTTTAAAAAGAAAACCTTGACAACAAGCACCAGACAGGAAAATATGACTGTGTTGTGATAACAAAACGGCTTCACCAAACACGTGCCACGACATCTTTTCATCGGTTAGTGGAAACAGAGCGACAATTCTACTATTTTTTTATGCTTTCGTTCGCATTCGAATCTCAGTCGCAATCTGACAAAAATGTATAGAAAGTGGGGCTTTTTTGACAGATTACGACTAAGATGCGAATGCAAACGTACCTAGCTTAAAAATTAGTAGAGTTGGCCCTCACATCGTTAGAAGAGCAGTTGACTTTAAAGAACACAACAATTGTAAGAGTTCTATTGTGCACAAAAGTTGTTTCAGTACGGGGCAAAAGTAACCGCGTTGGCATTTCAAATATAGCGGGTTTTCTTTTCGTAATTCACTAAAATATTTCAGTAACTGAGATGCTTTCCATTAATTAAAATCTAAACATAATGTAAAATGTCCAAGAATTTTGCTAAAATCGATACTCGATATTACAATAGGTAACCAATTTAAAGTGTATCCTTTCGCGGCACCATTTCTTCGTATCGGCTACGCGTGCTTCTGAATGCCAATCACTTGGACTAGTGACGCAGTAAGCAATTACAATTCGATTCATACATGGTGATTCTGTTCGCTGCGCATAATATCGAGGGCGTCCTTCATCCGTGAACTAATTCACTATTTACATAATTAATGTTTCGTCTGCCTTACGATTTTCACCAAAATTCGGTTATCAAAGCTTGATATTTTAAGGAGACAAAATAGTAGTAGGTCGTAAAAAAAATATCCGATAACATTAATTCCTCTACTGAAAGAAATCTTAATCGTTGAGTGCGACAGGCCTTTATACTGGAAAAACACGGTTGTTACTGATATTCGTGAACAAGTAAAATTCGTGACAAGATAAACGGCTGATTAAAATAGTTAATAATAATTACTATAGTAACCCATTTTAGCCCACTCTTTGCTCTAACATCATCATCTCTACAATTTCAGTTCAATATTCAAATAAAAACTATGTGACATCGAACTTAAATGACTGTATGAACCGTCCTTTAAACGGATAAATAGATAATTATGTATCTATAGACGTATTAGACGTCTACAAAAAACAATGTCATTTAAAAAACACAATATCCAAAATATAAGTTCTAAGAATCCTTTTATTATGTCAGCGTGCTCCGGAACAACTTATTATAAAATACCAGGTAAAAGGTAATTTAACAAGAGCGTTGATTCGCAAAAGAGTAACAATCAAAAGAACTCTGTCCTTGGCAATTGAATTAGGTAATTATGAATATTTATCGGAAGAGGTTTTCTGAGAATAGTAATTAATCATCTGCCTAGCCTTTTTCTTTCTGAGAATAGTAATTGGCCGATGAAAAAACGGAAAAACCATTATTCATGGTCTTAATTTGGTCCGGTGTCAGTTACAAGCATTTCTTGATATACATTATCAAGCATTAACGATAACATTCTCTTTTGCAACAATAATTATTGACACCATCTCGAAATTACATGGGACTTGCAAGTATCTAGTAAAACAAGGGTCAAAATTCAATACCTAGGTAAAAGGAAGGGCACAGGGGAAGAGTATTTGAACGGCGGAAATAAAAAAACCCACGGGTAAAATGTCAATGTTCAAAACATCGAAAATTTAAAATCGATTGTACCGAAATATCGAAAATTTACCTAAGCTTAAAATGTCTAACATTGAAATGCGGAGTGATTAAAAAATCAAATGATTAAAAATGTCGAAAGTCATTACACCTAAGTTCAATTGTTGGACTCATCTCGACTTAGTAAGAAGGTACAGAGAACTTAGGAGGCAAGAGAGAACGAAGCGAGCTCGCTAGATAACCATCTAACCACATTCATCAACCGTTATTTTAATTTTTGAAAAATACTTTAATGGTTAGATTACCATCTCTAACCACGGTTCCCGTTAGGGCCAGAGCCTGCAAGGGTTGCGGATTTTGTTCGAAAGAGTTACTGCGGCCTTGGAAAGCAAAGGGCACTACGAGGACAATGGATGAGTTTCAGTCAGTAAGAGCCTGACACTCCCTCCCGCTCCACCCACAGCTGCAGGAGTCATTTGATGATTTCCCATCCATAAAAAAAGCTATACCTACCCAGTAGAAAACTAAGCTATATCTAAGCTTTGGTACAAATTTCATTACAGAATTTTATCGTTATTATCTCAAAGTAAGCATGACAGTCGGTATCTTAACTCATACATTATGACCTGTCACAGTTAACCGAATTGTTGGTCCCACAGTGATATATCGAGCGGCAAGCATTTATCGAAATGATTGACAGTCATAATATTATTGTATGCACATATACTTCACCAGGAAAATGAAAATACCTAAATTATAAATCGGAGCAGTCTCGTATCAGATACCTTTACCGAGTGTCAATTTTTCTTGACCTTTGTACACAGAGAACACAATAATAAAATGAAAAGAAAGAGTGATCGGAAGCTTGATATGCAGAGAGCTTTAGATAAGAAACCTAAGTAAGGTCTAAGAAAATATTGACAACATTGGAGAACAGTATTAAAACTGGTGATAAAAATGTACGCATTGCACTCGCCAAAGGTTACTTTCTTATGAATATTATAAAAGAACAGTGCGATTCTGTAAACATATCGAAGTGAACACCCGGGCGGGGCGCACGACAGGTGAGTTGTCAAACCATACAAATAAGATGGAATGACAGCTCTATTGTCGTTCACTCCGCCTAGGTGAACACCGTGAGATGTCGACAGAATCGACCGGCTGCACTTGTTACTTTTTAACAGACCATCGTTTCTGTTTACACAGTTTGAATATTGACTGACTAGCTTTTGCCCGCGACTTTGTACGCGCATATCCCGTTTCCCGTTCCCGTAGCAATTTCGGGAAATCCTCTTAGTACTCCCCTACACTCCCCAAGGAACCTACATGCCAAATTTGAGCTTTCTATGACCAGTAGTTTCCGCTGTGCGTTGTCTGTCAGTCACTCAGTCAGTCAGTCACCAGTAACGGAAAAGTTTTATAAATATAGATTGATGACTGAGTTCATGACTCATCATCATTATGTTGAGCTGAGGCCCTTTTGGCATTAATAGTTTTATTTGTTTATTTTGTTTAATTTTAAGGTGCTTCTGTTTTTTTAAAATGCCAATAAACACAATTTTCTTCATTTCTTTCTTTCTATTGATGAGCAGTCCACAGTATAATTAACTGTTTTGTAACTTTAAAGGTACTTCTATGTAGTTAAATATATATTTTGCTTACTTATACAAATTGGGAATTAACTCATAAATTCTATGATGTAAGGTTGTAATCGCCACTGTACAATGATCTACTGAGCGTCATGGTGACGAAAGTTTTAAGTTTTACTCACTACATTGGGTAAACCAAAAAAAAAACATGATTTTACTAGACTACAGTGATACGAAACATGACTGAGACTGCTAGATGAACTGAGAATTTAAAAAGACATCTAAGAAAAGAATGTTGATGGTGCGGAATAAAAAGCTCTTCGAACTAGCCTCACAAGGAAGCTCAGTAAAGTTGTATCATTAGTAAGAATATAACGGACAATCTACGTAGTAATAGAGGCATTAATTAAAAATATTTTTTGTATTCAAAATATTGTAAAACATTTATTTAAAAAGAGTAACTATGAAGTTTGTCCGTTCTTCTCCATAAGAATCTACCCTTGCGAACGGACAGTAGAGTCACTTTATACGGGGTTATTTTTTAATGACCGGCCAAATTTTCACTGGGTGTTTTACCCATGAATATGAACAACTTTCACTATGGGACCGACTCAGAAATCATGAAAAAAAATCAGCTGTTTCATACAAAAGTTCAATACCTACTCGACTAAAATGTATGAAACAGCTGATTTTTTTTTCGTGATTTCAGAGTCGGTCCCATAGTGAAAGAAGAATTTTAAAGTAAATGATGACGTTCAAAAGTGCCGTTTAATGGCCTAATTGAAATAAATGTTGACTTTGATTTTGACTTTGGTAGCGATTTAGATCACGTTAAAAGTAAGTATTCTTGAATATTGCAGTGTGATTCTGTAAGACTTCATTCTAAACTTCGAATCTGAATCCGCTGTGAGTTTCTTGATTGGCATTCTAAAACTCGGTTGATAATTCGAATCTACACTAGCGCTACTATTGCGAGCGTGTTTGCGAGTTGAACTAAATTTACCTCGAGATTTTGACAGATAAAGTATGAGATGACGTAAAAAGTGGCATTCTATAAGGTAATTCCCCTGTCACTTCGACGTTCACTTTGCACTCGAACGCGATTCAAAGTGTCAAATTAAAAGCATCTATTTTATGAGTGAAAATAGAATAAATCATAGTTAAATAGTGTTTAAATAAAGTTTTTAAAGTTATAAAGTGAATAAGTGCCTACCTACTTAATCCGACGATGGATGAAAAGAACGTGTCTCATTTGGACTGAAACATTATTGATGGATTAGAAAACAAAATAAACACTTCTTTAATTAATATTATTTTTGAAATTCACAACCAGAAATATAAACTCACTTCATGATTATTTCACTATTATTACCGGCACTGATCGATCAAAAAACAAACAGAACGTAAACAAAACAATGCAACCAAAAGTACTCTGTGAATGCAACGAACTTTTAAACGTCAACGGCAATAAATGAAAATATTGTCCACAGATTACTTATGATATTATCTGTCAGTCATTTCTTTTCGTAAGGTAAGCATAGATTATATTCACGGCACGAATTTAGAGTTTTCTGTTTTTTTTTTACTTATTAGCTGCCTTAAATTCCTTAAAATAAGAAATTTTAATTTAAACATCGTAATAGCTAAAAATCTGTGTCAAAAACTGGTAAAATGAAAAACCGATAAATCCCGACTTAGATTTGTTGAGTGTGGTAGTCACTAGTACAGTGTTGGTCGCTTTGGAGCTCACTTCACTTCGCAAGTGCCTAGGTGATGCTTACAGAATGCAAAATCAAGGTCATTTTGAACCTTATGCGAAGTGAGAGTGAATAACGACTTGAAATGCGAGTTGTTGTTTGAATTTTACAGAATCGACGTGCTGAAAGCGCCTGACCACAGGGCTCGTATCGGAAACTTTTCAGATATTTTCTTATTTTCAGAATCAATTCAGATATATTCTCTCAGCAAGCCGCACCTACTCAGCTATAAACTTTTCGCCCAGAAAATGGTTGCTCAAAAATATTGTCAACTTCTTCTCTATTCAAGAGTCATTTATTCAAATTAGGCTGAGTGCCAGCCAGCACGTTTTGAACATTAGTTATAAGTAAACAGTCACCCAAAACTCCCACCCGTTACCACTTACTAGTATTTCCTCCCTATATTATTGTCAATATATGTATCGCTGGACAAGTTATGTGGAACAAACATTCAAGCTAATTTTATTATTTCCTTCAGTTTCCATATTGTTATGGAAAATAAATGGATCGAGATACGAATGATTTGTATTGATTGTTTACAGATGTCAATAGAACAGAATTGCTCTGCAGGTGTAACTAATTTATTTATTTACATGCAGAATGTCTCATTACTATAACATAAGTGGCTATTTCACTTCGTGTTTTGTCGATAAATTATTTACTGGTGGTCTTTCTTAATGTTAACATGGAATTCATTATCAATCGTTTATGTTTATTCATCGAGTACTTGACTTACTGATTTCTAATTTATTATTGTTTGTATTTAACTTATTTAATGAACAAGATTTAGCTTGTATGTTTGGGTAGACTGAAAGTTTACCGAAGTTTCTCTGGTAGTTTTATCATGACCAGCACGTCGATTCTGTAAAATTCACACAACAACTCGCATTTCAAGTCGTTATTCACTCTCACTTCGCATAAGGTTCAAAATGACCTTGATTTTGCATTCTGTAAGCATCACCTAGGCACTTGCGAAGTGAAGTGAGCTCCAAAGCGACCAACACTGTACTAGTGACTACCACACTCAACAAAATCTAAGTCGGGATTTATCGGTTTTTCATTTTACCAGTTTTTGACACAGATTTTTAGCTATTACGATGTTTAAATTAAAATTTCTTATTTTAAGGAATTTAAGGCAGCTAATAAGTAAAAAAAAAACAGAAAACTCTAAATTCGTGCCGTGAATATAATCTATGCTTACCTTACGAAAAGAAATGACTGACAGATAATATCATAAGTAATCTGTGGACAATATTTTCATTTATTGCCGTTGACGTTTAAAAGTTCGTTGCATTCACAGAGTACTTTTGGTTGCATTGTTTTGTTTACGTTCTGTTTGTTTTTTGATCGATCAGTGCCGGTAATAATAGTGAAATAATCATGAAGTAAGTTTATATTTCTGGTTGTAAATTTAACCTTTCTTTTAACATTTGTCTTTCTTGTATATTTTGAGGAAACCTTATATATTTTTTTACTATTGCTGGATTATTAAGAGCTTCCACTACTTCATTTATGCAACGAGATACTGATGGTTGCGATAAATATGTTCTTGTATTTTCTTTAATTATTTTCTGATAACTGCCATTAGCCAAGAATGACAAGGTGCATAAAACTGTGAAACAATAAAACAATTAAATACCTACTTAATCTAGATCTAGTCAAAATAAAATAGGGACCAATTTGGTTATTTTCATGCTTAATAGAATACGAATATTATAACTATACAGGGTCCTTAGACTAACATGAAAACATAAAGCTAGCAGGGGAACCACATATAGGGAATACTTCGTATTATTAAGTGTTTTTCTTATTATGGTGTGCTTGGTTACAAATCTTTCAGCTATAAACTGAGTTAATACTTACAAAGCTAACTTTATACTTAGTAAAATGAAGCTTTTACTTTTATACGAGCTGAAAGTCCTTTGCCACGACGTTTTGTGGGCTTTATCAGAGGCAGTAACTCATATTCCAGTTGGTCAATTAGCTCCTTTGACAATCTATAGACGCTCACATAGTCGTCATCTCGGGTTAATAAAGATAAACTTCGAATTTTGGTAGATTGTCGACGCCTTTCTAGTTTATCCAAAGCATGAGCTTCTAATAAAGATTTAAACAAAAACATTCTTGCCATCGTTATCGCTTAAGTAGGTAGGCACTTATTCACTTTATTACTTTAAAAACTTTATTTAAACACTATTTAACCATGATTTATTCTATTTTCACTCGTAAAATAGATGCTTTTAATTTGACACTTTGAATCGCGTTCGAGTGCAAAGTGAACGTCGAAGTGACAGGGGAATTACCTTATAGAATGCCACTTTTTACGTCATCTCATACTTTATCTGTCAAAATCTCGAGGTAAATTTAGTTCAACTCGCAAACACGCTCGCAATAGTAGCGCTAGTGTAGATTCGAATTATCAACCGAGTTTTAGAATGCCAATCAAGAAACTCACAGCGGATTCAGATTCGAAGTTTAGAATGAAGTCTTACAGAATCACACTGCTCGAGTATCTTCATTGAGATTCAGTTTGTGAATGAATTTACTAACTTCACCGAACTTTAACACGAGTAGTTTTCAATGACTGAGTCGGTGTAAACATTCAGGATAAACTAGACCTTTAGAAGCCCGTTTAAAAAGTCGTAGGTTGCTAGTCATTGAGGTTCACAACTACAACTGCTGTGAAACGAACTTGCGTTTCACAGCAGTGAAACTAACTTGTGTTCCGACTAAAGATAGTTTGGATTTCAATGGATACGTAATATTTCTTGTAGGTAATATATAAAACATAATTTTACTTTAAATAATTTTATAATTTTTAGCACTACAAGGACACATGTAATAAAATAACTCCACATTTTGGCACGAAAGGACACTTAACCGTGTGTTTAATTATTGAAGTTATATAATATACCCATGAATGGCCGGCACTTTAACATATTCGGTAACCGATGGTGCCCATACGGCACCTAATTGAGCATGCGCAGGTCCTTCCTAAGGAAAGTGAAACCATCGACTACCAACATAGACGTAATGCTTGCAACAGTATGAACTATATAACGACATGTAACACATTCATCGATACATTTCATCGTTGACACTCGACTGACCGAGTTCAGTTATCAAATTAATCACAATGTCCCTCACAAGATTAGTAAGTATTTGAATCATCGGAGGAAGATTTTCAAATAATAACAACTTTGAGCTTTTATTAATTACTGAAAATTTTCCTTTACAGGTCATTTCTGCCATCGCCATTATAGCTAGCTGCAATGCTAGCGGCATTGGTCACATCGCTCCTGCCTTCAAGACTTTCAGCCCATCAGTAGTTAGGTATGCTCCGTTCTACAATTTCCCGAATGGGGTAGGAGTGAGATCTATACATGCTGTGGCCGCACCAGTTGCTCTGCCTTCTCCAGTAGCTCGTGCTCCAGTGTTCGCAGCCCCGGCGCAAGTATTCTCGGCTCCTGCTCCAGTGTTCGCGGCGCCTCCGCCAGCTTTCCCAGCGCCCGCACCAATCTTCTCAGTGCCTACACCAGCATTCCCAGCACCCGCTCCCGTGTTCCCAGCGCCCGCTCCTGTGTTCCCAGTGCCGCCGCCGGCTCCAGTCTTCGCAGCCCCAGGACCCGTTTTCCCAGCGCCTGCACCGGTCTTCCCTGCACCAGCACCAGTGTACCCCGCGCCAGCCCCAGTATTTCCTAGATTTGCCCCAGCTTTCGCTGCAGCCCCGGGATTCGCGCGCGCTGTACCTGCATTACCAGCAGCGCCATTCTCTCCCATCGTAAGGCCTGTAGCTGTACCCCAGCCAGCTCCATTATTCGCACCAGCGTTTGGGCCCGCTCCTGTGTCTGTGGCGAGGGCACCCATCAGCATATCCCCGTATGCTCCCGTACCATACGGCCCTGCGCCCATATTCAAACAGTTCGCGTGGAAATGAGTCTAGTTTTAATTAATTGTTATAATGTGATTGTTTTCTAGTTACCTAACGTACTTAGTCATTACTTTTGATACCAAATTTTGTAAATAAATTGTTAAAAAAAGTACTTGCTTTTATTTCATTAAACCTATTCCATTAAATACATCATATACATACATTATTAATCTGTAATACTGGTCATAAAATAGTGACACAAACTTTTCTTACATAACATTCATAGCTTGAATAAAAATAAAACAATGATTGCACTTATAATAGAAAGAAAATCTAGTTAAAGAATCTTTAGATATTCTTGAAAGAAACATGTTGCATGTTTTAATTTAATTAATAGTTCTTTATGAATATTTTACATAATAGGAACACTCAAAGGGAAAAACGCAATTAATGACATGGCCTGATTTGATTGAAATCAGGCCATGTCATTAATTGCATTTTTCCCTTTTTGTAAACATTTATTTAATAAATATACATTAAGACACGAGGCACCTGGAAATAAATATTTTCATAACAAATTAGCCACACAAGGCAAGAAAAATGTTGGACTTATGGGACAAGTTCAATATTCGAATAAACTTGGGGTCATCTTGAAACTACTTTACGAAGATTATTTCCTCACGATGACAGGAGCTTTACTCGACACTTGAAGAGGGTGGGTCACGATTTAATTCATTGATATGGCATCTATCACAACTTTCATTGAACTGTTCCGGCGACCCATGATCCATCTCTCGTACAATGCTCTCTACAATAATATACATAGGTAGTTTTTGTCAAGTTATCTGGATTTAGACAGATAACTTGTAGAAAAGTAATAGAATCAGGTGTTACTTGGCAAACATCTATGGCAAACAAAATATTGCGAAATTACAAACATCACCTTTGTGCCTACTTTTTCTTTGGTCTGTTTATTTTATGTGTTTACAGTAACATATAAATCATCATCATCATCATCATATCAGCCGAAAGACGTCCACTGCTGGACATAGGCCTCCCCCAAGTGTCGCCACAACAACCGGTCCTGTGCGTCTCGCATCCATCGGCTACCCGCGACCCTCACCAGGTCATCGGTCCACCTTGTGGGAGGCCTTCCAACGCTGTGTCTTCCGGTACGCGGTCGCCACTCCAAAACTTTTCGGCCCCATCGACCATCTGTTCCGCGAGCAATGTGTCCTGCCCACTGCCACTTCAATTTGGAGATCCTTCGGGCTTATGTCGGTAACCTTGGTTCTCTTGCGGATATCGTCATTCCTGATTCGATCACGCAAGGAAACTCCGAGCATTGCCCTCTCCATTGCCCTTTGGGTGACTTTAAGCCTTCTGATGGGGCCCATTGTGAGCGACCACGTTTCAAGTCCATAGGTCACCACTGGCAACACGCACTGGTCACAGATTTTCGTCTTGAGATACTGTGGTATGTGAGACGAGAAGGTACCGCGCAACTTCCCGAACGCCGCCCAGCCGAGTCGGATAAATAAATAAATACATATAAATAGATAAATAAATACAAAAAAATAAAAACTAGAAGTCAAGGGCACAGACACTCTTACCCATCAGTGGGATGATCCAGGCTGACAGTAGTCCGTAATAGATTACGAGTATATTAATTTACACATTTAAAGCTAGTATACAATTTGCGTCAACGCCCTCAGCACTTAAAAGGTAAAATGTAGACAGCAAAGAACCCAAAATTGCCAAGAAACATGACTAAAATGGTCTGAAATCATCTGAAGACCATTTCCAATACTGAAACAATACTGCAGGTATGCACTTGTGGTACGTTCTCAAAAGCTTGGGCTTGTTTTCTTTGTAAATGTGTGTTGTTTTGGAAATAACAGTGTGTTTAGCTATGAAAAGAAAACCAAAGTTATGAAGCGAAACCCAGTAATGGAGTTTGGAATTGAATAATTCGAGTTTTAGGTAGGTATAAATACATCATTAATTCGTCAACTAACTACATCACAACTACATACAGGTCTCCCAAAGTGATAATGCGCATAGAAATCTTCGTCACTGTTCGGCAACGGTCGTATTCCCCGAGCGTCGGAAGACGATTTTATTAATTTTTCATTCTCTTACGATTCAATGATTCGGGTGTTTCCGGGAATACGACAATTAGCGAAGATCTGCATGCGCATTATTAATTTGGGAATACTGTACACACTTTAGTTGGAGTCAAGAAACTAAATTAATAGTGTACTGAAAATGAAAGCCAGTTTTAAAGATAAGCAGAATTTACTGGTCTTGTGGTTATACATCAAATATTTCAGGGATAGGCAATAAAAAATACAAATAATTTTTTAATAGCATTTATTTTATAAAAAGTATAAAAATAAATCTAGTCTTTGATACAAATATCTTTTCTATAGAAAGGTCAGTCGAGTGTTCTTTTCTAATCTATCGTACGTATGCTGGGGCGTAACCAAAGGGACCGGCGCGAACCAGCGGAGATGCGGCATAGGGGTAGGGGGAGGCGTAAGCAGCAGGTGCAGCGTATGAACCGGGCAGCACAGGTGCAGCACCGGCGAAGTAAGGTCCGGCAGCGTAGGGAGCAGCAGCGTAGGGAGCAGCAGCGTAGGGTGCAGCAGCGAAAGGCGCTGCAGCATAAGGAGCGGCGGCGTAAGGAGCCGCGGCGTAAGGAGCCGCTGCAAAAGGAGCCGCTGCGAAAGGAGCAGCAACCAAAGGGTTAAGTGCCTTGCTGACCACGCTGACCTGCGCCGCGTACGGTGGGATGTTCTGGGGCACAGCATGAGCGTACCCTACTGCTGCAGGAGCTACTAGAGGCGCGGCCACTGCCACTCCACTGCATTCCGCTCCGATGGTGAAAGCCGCAGCTATGAGCACGATCTGTAATGTGGAAATTATTACAATAATATACAAATATATTCTATAGAAAACTATAGAATTCCAATCTTTGGACGGAAATACTTACAGATTTGAAGGAGAACATCTTGCGTGTTTTGGTAGTGGACCTTCCTTAACGAAAAGAGGATGTGAAGTGTGACTATCTAGAAAAAGTATCGTCTTTTTATACCTTATTTATTGTGATTCAGATATCGTCCGACAAAATAAACATTTGACGTATTGCGGCCGGTCATTTGGGATTCGCGGAGGCGTGCGCGGAGAAATGGAGCACGTTGGGAAACTTTTCGCTGTGAAACTTTTTTCTTTGCCGATGTGCAATTCTTGCTGCAAGACATGTAGGTACCACGAATCCATTGTCAATAAAAGTGGATTTAAACGTTTAAAATTCATCAATCGCAATCAATATTCAAGACAAGTAAGTATAAGAAAATGTAACAGATTGAACACGATAAACATAAAACTTTTAGGAATCGATAAACATTAAACTTTGTAAATTAATCAGTAGGCTTCATTGATGTACTTTACGCTACTAGGTGGCAATTTATTGCTAACAATTATAGCAGCAACTGTAACCACTGTGTTGATTGTGTAACAAGAGAAAATCTTCAAAGCAATGCAACCCAATCACGTTGAGGAGCAATACCTAGATTTCCAAAAATACCTTAGTCCGATTGACGATTCTGCTAATCGTGAAGGCATGCAATACACCGACTCCAAACATGTATCAATGAGCGTGAAGAGAGCAAGACATGTCGTTTAGTACTTACTGCAAGATGTCGTTGCATACAATTAACTTGCAAAGTGCGCTTTCGTGCAGACAATCAAAGCAGGCTCCGCCAACAATCTACCTTTATCAAAGGAATTAGATTAAGAGAAGATTTCTCTAAGCCACCCACCCTGACCCACTTCTTAATTGCAGATAACAAGTTAGATTTCGCCTTACAAGCAGTCATGTGTATGACAATATGTGTTTAATGTTCCAGTGAATTTCCCTTTTGTCAGTTACATAACAAACAGTGAAATTGGTGTGCACAGAGTTCAAATTAGAATGCTCAGTCCGTCAACCAAGTCTGGGTCAAAAATCAACCGCGAGCCAGTGGCGATGTCCTGCGCATTATTTAGCCGTGCATGCGTGGTTCGTCCACGGTATTGCTCAATGAAACGAACAGTAGTATAAAACGTGACGACGCCATGGAGACGGCACAGTCCATCGGATTTTTCAGTGTAATCACTTGTGAGCAGTCACACATCCCAAGCAAAATGATCGCCAAATTCGTTGTGAGTGTTTTGTTTTAACTTCCTTACTTCATGGAATCGATGCTTTAAAGTTCAGTCTCTTTCTTTATTTTCCAAAAACTACCAAAGAGTTGTTTATGAGTACTTCAAAAACTGCACCTTGCACTTTCAAGTTTCATTGGACCAATGGAACACACACACATTATTGGAACGAGCGTTGGCACATCAACTAGTCACACTACAGTTCTAAAACTCAAATATTGTTTGAACTGTATAACGGATTATTCATTACACATTTCTGATAGAAATACTCGAAATGTAACATGAATTGACTTCTGAATCAGTAGAAATTCGAAATCAATCGCTGCCAACTTGGCTCTTAATTAAAGTCACCTTTACAGCGACTTAAGAATCGAGAAGTAATAATTTTCGGCTTTTCTTCTGCAGGTTGTGCTCGCCCTCGCCGTCACGGCTACCAACGCTGGCGTGGCTGTCGCTCCTGCAGCGTTGGTCGCCCCGGTGGCCCCTGCGGCGTACGTGGCTCCTTACGCCAGCTCCTACTCGGCGCACGCAGTGAACCACGCCGTGGCTACCCCCGTCGTCTCAGCCCCCTACGTTGCTGCAGCCCCGTACGCCGCAGCCCCGTACGCCGCAGCCCCGTTCGCCGCAGCCCCGTACGCCGCAGCCCCCTACGTCGCAGCTCCTGCCGCTCCCCTCGTGGCTCCCTCAGCACCCTACTTCGCCAGATACCTCTCCGCCCCATACATCCTATAAACGAATTTGGTGATATCATTGCCTAGTGACTTGCTCAGATAATATGCTTCCTAGTTATTTTTATTATGTATTTTGTTGAAATAAGAATTTATACATAGTTTGGATTTTATTTTAAACCTTTTGTTTTTTAAAGAACAAACGGTGATTGGAATGTAGCTTTACTGACGTTAACATACAATGCGACCTGCCTCGATTAATAATGAATGACTCTGACTTACATCAGGAGACGTCCGGAAAACGAAGCAACGCTTGCTTTGTAATACTAGTGACGATTGGCCACTTGTGCAAATTTTTATTTGGACCAATCCCAGATTCAACATACCCTTCTTATCGACAGGCTGTGAGGTTAATTAGTGAATTACATAAATATCTATAAATACCCAATTAGCTTGGTGGGCTTAGTTTGTTATGGAATTAGTTTTATGCTATGACTTTGACAACTTGTTTTCTAGCACTAATCCGAAGGTACCTATTTTATATGGGTTCCTTCTAAACTTAGTACTTACACGCTTACTAAGACCCAAATATGTACCTTCGTCAAGTTTATAATCGAAACAGGAACCCATCTAACGTTTCACAACGAGTGAAAAACATACTTACTTACCTACTTATGTATATTTCATTGACAAGGTCACAGATTGAACGACTTCTTGCGAAAAATTATACTTTATCGAATCGATACGCATGCGGCTGCATCAAATGCAAATCAGCTACCTTCTTAAACATTGAATATTCTTCCCGACTTTTTCAAGAAGGCCACAAAGCAGCATTGTGCAAGTCGGTTGCTCACTCGCTGATACAAAAATGTAAATAATTTAAAAAAACTGTAGTGTGGAAAGTGAATGGACAAGAGGGGCAATTCCCGTATTTAAAGGAATTCCACATTCACATCGCAGTCGCAAGTCAAAAGTACCTCTAATTTCCCCACATTTTGACAAGTTTATTTTTTTTATTATTATTCATTTTGACATTGATTGTCGATGATATTATGATATTGCAACTCGAATTTGAAAGTTTTTTAGGATCGCGTATTGGTCTTCAGATTTATGAACGTTAACGAAGGAAACAGTTTTATCTTTTCTCTAAAAATCTAAAGTAAATATGCCAACTATTTGCCTTAATATTTGGAATAAACGTTGTCACTTGGTAATCGTATATCGGCATACCCCACCTGCCGTCGTTAGGCTGGCACCAACCTCAAAAAAATAGTTGGCATATTTACTTTTTACGGCTTTATACAAAAACATAAAAAGTTATATTAGATAACTAGCTGTGCCCGCGACTTCGTTCGCGCGTGCATTTCGTATTTAGGAAGATATTAAGTACACAAACTCACTAAATGTATGTAGGTACTAATCATGATTATGACATGACTTACAAAATTACGAAGAAAGAACGAATATTAACACTTAAAAAATTTCTTCGTAAACAATATTACTTGTTATGTGATATTCATCAGTACGTATAAACAGGCTTTGCGCGCTGCTTACTTGCGACAAAGCGACATACAGCCTGACCGTGCGAGATACAGGACTTCCGCAGATCCACACCAACACGACTAATAGTTTGTCCCTGAGCTTGATTAATGGTCATGCCGAAACAATCAGAAGAGAAGTCTCCGCAGAGGACATGGTGGAGTATACGGTGGAGGTCTGCCCTGATTGAGCGGAGCATCACCGAGTCCTCGGCGATGCGATCGGCTGCGGCGTCCTGGTTCACTCCATGGTCCGGAGAAGAATATAAGAATGAATGACAGCACGATTTGACAGTTATTCCTAGTTCGAGACTAATCGTAAGTCCGTAGGTGATACGGAGTAGAAAACGCCCAACACTAAGGCCGAAACTACAGACTTCGGGCTTAAGAGAGTAGACCCCCTCAGCCGCCGCAACAGAAAAAGACCACCCGGGCGTTGCGTTTGGAGTCGCAGGGCAATTGCTAGCCACCCTAAGCGCGGGCCCGCAGATGGCGAACGTAGGTTGGCTCACTGTCCGAACACTAACTACTGTTACGGAATTTGTTCGAAAAGTCACCACAATACGGTTGTGTTTTAGTCAGTAAGAGTTTGACACTCTCTTCCGCCCCACCCAGAGCAGAAGAAGTCATTTGATGATTTCCCATCCATAAAAAACCCACAACGGATAGAGTAGAGTAGAGACTTCGTTGTCCTAGCTAAGTTTGCAAGCCTAGCTCCGCCCAAATGTACAAAAGCCACCAGTGTGCTTCACAGGTTGAGCGGAGAGACGACCGATAATACTCAAGCCGCAAGAGAGTGATAATCTGAGATTAAAGTCAGCTCAATCACTTAGCACTCACAAACCTATATTTACCACCTGTATATGTACATTATGGATTGCAATAAACGATTTGATTTGAAACCTGCACCTCACCGCTCCGAGGATTTTTTCACGTCGGAAAGTCATGGCCAGGATGACGTAGCCCACTGATTCCTCGGCGTCGAAACAACCTCCGCAAATTGGGCTGTCTGTGGTGCATAAGTTAAAAAAAATTAATGGCAATGATCCGTAAATTCTACTACCAATTAAGCTCTTAAAGATTTAATACTAAGAATAATATACCAATTCTATATTGTAAATGGCTGTCTTTTATGTTATTAAGAATAAATGTCTAGATTAGTTATTTACGTAATCCCTATTATTACGGAGGTAATTTTTACTTAAGCTGAGAAGTCATTTAGTTAGTCACGTTTATAGACTTGTCATTGCCATTTTTCACTGCAATCTGTAACCCGTGACCATTTGCTGTCATGAAGTTCAGTTGTTCTCTGGCAAATTCATGCACGAAACTGTGAGAAAGAAAGAAAGAAGGAGGAGCGGGTACGGGTCCAGCACTACCATCTCAAAACCTATCTTCGCGAGTTCTTCTGTGGCGTCATTGCCTAGGGATCCACAGTTCCCCTTGAAGCTCTGGAGTGTGAAACCCGCTACTGGTAATTACTGGCCCTAGGCTGGTCACGACGAATCACCAGCTGACTGGGAATTGAACAGTTTTGTTTCAAAATAAACAGAAAATAATTAGGAATGAGGGAGATCCTGGGAAAGAAATCCAAGAGGTGAAAGGCTCACCGAGTCGAAGCTCCAAAGTCTTGAGCATCGAAGCCGAGTTTTTGGCCTGTCGGTTGGCATTTTGGGGAGTGTGCGACGGAATTGCATAGTTTAATTCCGCCAAGCTCGTTCCATCATCGGACCACAAGACGTACGGCGGTACGCCACCGGTACACGGTGGACCTCACACCCACATGAACAAAACGTTTTGGAAACACATGGCGTGGAATTCCCTGACTGAGTCCGTGTTTCCTGATAGTTACAGCCTGGGAGTCTTATCAAGAGTGAGTAGGTTACTTATAGGCAAGCGTGCTCCATCTTCGATCACATCATCGTTTGCCATCAGGTGAGATAGTGTTCAAACGCGTTCCTATCAAAAGTAAAAAAAAATGAAAACAAAGTCAGTGGAGCAATTTTTTTTTTGCATCAAATGCGTAACGCCTGGTAAGTATCAAAACTTAACTAAAAAATACTTTTTGGTGTAATTCTCGTGCTGTTGATGTTAAGTACAGTTTCGCTCAACAGATAGCATTGCAAGTATAAGATACTTACCCCTACTTACTATGCATGTAGATAATAAGTTGATTTCTTCTAGATTGCCATAATCCTATCAGGTTTATATGTGAATGTTTTCTACATTTTGTATTTTTTATCGATGCAAACAAAACAGAATACATACAAACAGAAAATAGGTTCTGCTTGTCTTGCTAAAAAGATATGCAAAATACAGCAATAACATATTATTAATATTTGAAAATATTAGGTTTGGTAGGAATAAAAAATATTTAATGTATATTATATTATATAAATATTTTTGGCTTTTACTGTTTGTATAAAGCACCCCTGGAGTATTTTTTTTAGTTTATATTCAATGTACAGAATTGACCTCTTCTACAGTTTTTTTATATGTATAGATATGTATAGATAAAACTTTTTCTCTTCTAAAAAAGGAGGTTCTCAATTCGGATGTTTGTATTTTTTTTATGTTTGTTCGCGCATAACTCCGTCGCTTGCCAACATTTGAAAAAATTCCATACCATTGAAATTTTATCATAATCGGTTCAGTAGTTTGGTTTTTAAATACAAATAGCTGGAAAAAATATGTGGAAAAATCATCCATGTATGTGAAATTGCGTATTATTGCTTTCCTGTGACTTTCCAGTGGTGTGGGGTACCACTAAAAAGTGAAAAATTAAAATATTTTTCACAAAAAAAAAGAAACTGACTTCCAAAAAACACTACAAAGTTCAAAATAACTTTAATTTCGGAAGTCGGTGTCAAATAACGAAGAAGCAACCAAAAACACCGACTTCCGAAATTAAAGTTATGTGGCAATGCTGCCAGCCTTCTGGGCACGTTTCCGGATGACAGCGATGCGGAGGAATACTTCGACGCCTGAGTGTATTTTATTTTTATATATTACTTATTTTGTTTGTTTTTGTTTTGTTTCAATGAATAAATACTTACTCATTATTTAAATATACGAATATTAACGACATCATCCGACGAGCTCTTGTCACCGTCGGCGTTCCGGCTGTATTAGAACCCAGTGGCCTGGCACGCGACGATGGCAAGCGACCGGACGGTATGTCTTTATTTCCGTGGAAGATGGGTAGGCCTTTAGTATGGGACGCTACTTGTGTCGATACTCTTGCGCCATCCCATCTTCCTAGCTCTTCGTGCTGTACTGGTGCTGCCGCTGCGGCTGCGGAGAACCTCAAGCGGCGGAAATATAACAACCTCGTTGGTAGTTATATTTTCGAGCCGTTTGGGGTTGAAACTCTCGGGTCGTGGGGTCCGAGTGCTCATTACTTGTTTAAAGATCTGTCAAGACGCTTAGTTGACACTTCGCGTGACCCTAGGGCTGGCTTTTACCTCGGATAAAGGATAAGCATTGCCATACAACATGGCAATGCTGCCAGCCTTTTGGGTACATTACCAGTGGCCTGCGATGCGGAGGAATTTTTCGACGCCATGTTTTAGATTAGTTTTAGTTAAGAGTCTTTTATTTAAGTGTGTATATAGTTATAGTCCTAATAATTATACAATAAATGAAAGCAAAGTTTAACTACAAAACTGTATTATATTAATTAATAACTTAATTATTTAAAAAAGAATAAGTACTTATCTCTTCAACATTATCTATCATCTCTATCTCTATCTATCACTCTATCTTCATGTACTAATGAATTGACAAACCATTTTTATGTTGCCTTCTAACATTACACGATTAATTTTTAAATTGCTAAGCCACTTTTTGAAACGTTCATCGAGATTATTTAGCTAGAGCCTGTCCTGCATGCAAACATTGAAACAACATGCATGATGATATGTTTTAGAATTATACTGATATGCCAACGACACGTTTTCCTAGTGACTGATACATACTTATAACTTAACTAACTATCTCAAAAACTACTGAACCGATTTTAATGACACTTGCACTGTTCCCTAGTTTGGACTATACCTAGTCCATCTAAAAAAGATTTTTTGGGATCCGACTTATAGTTTTTGAGATATGCATGGACAAACATACATCGATAAGCCTATGAAATTTGGTACACATGTTTAGAAGCTGGTATAGACTAACAAATACAAAAACTATGCAATTCTGACAATATGACATACATACGGATTGAATTCATAACCTCTTTTTTTGAAGTCGGTTAAAAAGGACTACAACAACAATTAATATAAATTAAGTAACACACAGTGGTTGCTTAGTGGTAAAAATTCGAAGACATATGAGATCTGCAAAACCGCAATGGGCCCGCATGATGGATTGCAGCCTACTCCCTCTCATGGCGAGGAAGCCTGTTGCCCAGTAGTAGAACCATAACAGGCTGATTGTAATATTCATCGAATTCCAAAAGAATCAAGTGTTTCACCACCACCTGTGTAGTGGTGGAACAGGAACTGCATCTCCACAACAAGGACACATATCATAAACATAATATCAAATCCTACACTGATATTCTTTTACCGGTAATTCAGTACGTACTTTGCAATTTAAACCGAATTTAATTAGCATAAATAATATCAACATGTATGATATTACACTGGCACAGATGTCAGTTTGTACACCTAATATTACGATAAGCTAACTTTAATTATTTCACTGCATTCACACCTGTTCACAAGAAAACTAGTTCGACATTTATCAGCACTTATAATCGTTATCAGTTTGTCTGAACCCACTTACTATGTTAATAAATATTCTTAATATTTTATAGGTAACATAGTTTATGGCATGTGGGATTAATATGAATGATTTTACACGAAGTTAGACCATAACCATCAAATTCACATTTCAGACATTATTCATTGAAGCCGAATTGACATACTAGGTTATTACGTAACTTTTTTAATTTTGATATTTTCTCCCATCTCGTTCTAATGACAGAGATGGGAGAAAATGTGAAAATTGAAGATTCCTGTATTACATAATGAGCTGCTTAAGTATTTCAAGCAAATTCTTTATATATTCCCAATTTATTAAGCTACTTAGATTTCCGAATCCGAATTGAATATTTGGAGAGAAAGCAGGCAAGGTGTGTGAAACCCTGCTTTCTCTCCAAACATTAACCCTCTCTTATTAATACACACGGAATAAAGTTATACCAGGAATAACAAAGGAATAACCACACATTTTCATAGGTTTAAACTTGGAATAACTTTATTCTGTATTTATTAGTAAGAGGGTAAAAGTTCATAACGTATGATAACCTATTTGGTCTATGCGTATGATACCCTGCTTTAGTGCCAACGTTTGAAAGTTTTTCAAGCTAACGTAAAGTTTGACAAGAGGGCTAATTCTATTAATTTTTAAAGAAACGTTTTCATTCGCATCTCAGTTGCTATCTGTCAAAAATGTAGGGAATTGCTAGGAACTTATATACAACCTGGAATGCGCACAGACTGCCGATACCCGGTCCGAGCGAGATACCATCTCGAGAGCCCTCTGTCCCTTTCATTACGGTGACCAACCAGTATAATGTAGGTAGAGAGACTAATATAATAGGATATAATATATTAATATGGGAAGTTGAAACTTTTTTGCCATTTCCCTACAATGTTCCTGGGGAAATGTGAAATTTCATGATCACGTCTTTTAAGTATTCGATACACCATTCCATGTAAAGTTATATGCGTGGCGTGTAGATACTACAGAATAGTCTCAACACACATATATTACCTACTGAAATAAATGTTAAAATCAGCCTAGTATAAACATAAAATACCTATAACAGACATGCTTAATTATGCTTACGTTGAAGACTACCTCCTATTTATACGCTGCATTGTGTAAATAATCTTATAATTTCGTTCTTTATGGGCACCCTACTTCAAGAATTGAAATATATACTTGAAGAAAGAAACACCGCATCCTGCATAGGATTCGCTTTTGCAACCTTGAATCGCACACTTTTTAACCATCTTTATTACGTCCGAATGAAGAAATTGATTGTTTTATAACAAATAAATATCGCTGGTGGGTTACGTCTAACTTATATAATTATTTATTCCACTAATAATCTTTTCTTTTTTAATTACATTTCAATACAGTGTCCAAATTATTGCAAAAAAAATGTTCTCATTCTAACAGATAATTGAAAAATATTAGAAATATATCAGAACGAAAGTTAATGTTTTTTTATTAAGACATGACAACATTATTTTTTCCTACCATTCCTATTAAATTCGGGAATAATCCTCCTGGCAACACTTTAGAAAGGGACACAGGGCTCTCGAAGCTCTTTTTCTCTCGGACCGGATTTCTCTTTGACCAAGTGATTGTCTGTAATAGAACTTAGCTTCATAACCATAAGGTTTATTTTTATAATGGTGTCAAATTGACAATGCACATTCCAGGTTGTACGAGTATATAAGTTCCTTGGGTTTGGGTTTTGGTTCCTTGACATGCGAATGCGAACATTGTTTAAAAATTAATAAAATTGGCACTAAGTACTCAACTTCAATAGCAGTCTGACAAAAAGTCTCCATTTCCATACAATATGGAAAGATTGCGACTGACATGCGAATGCGAACGTTGCTAATGAGTAGAATTGGCTCTCAGAGATATTGAGACTTTCGAATATTAATTAAGACCAAAGCTACAATATACGGAGAGACTAAAAACACACTTACTTAATATATCAATTCCGGGAACGGAAATACGACGCTATTACCTATACACTTGTACCTACGTTTTCTTGTTTCGGCTTACTAAAAACGTCTCTAATTCTATTTAAGGCTTTCCTGCCACACAAAAATAAATCTACAAGAAATACTGTCGTGACGAAAGAAACCTGAAAAAGAACAAGCCTATTTTGAGAAGGCAGAGTGAAATAATGATCACGGGTACAAATTATAAGTAAAAGTATTTTGGTATGAATTAGAGAAACGTATTTTCGTTGTATTACAAAAGCAAGTTAAAAAAGTCCGTCTGACTTTTGGGTTACTTTCGCAATAAAAGGGGTGAGCTTGTCCCAATATAGAAATCCAATAAAAATTATGAAAAAAATAACTTTTTGTTCAGAGTCAATGCCGTGGATCTCAATTCTCAGTGTTGGTACAAATTAAGTAAATAGGTACTTTCGAGCTTAAAGTTAGAATAAGAATCTAATTGTAATCGAAGTCATTTGACTTCGTATTTCTTTATTCAGTTTCGTCTATGAAAATTAGTAAGAGGCCTTTGATTTTTACATCACATTGTTCAACCTTGTACGGAGTTTGATCAGAGTTTGTACGGAGGTTTTCCTCATTTTTCTGATGGTAAAATAGCCTTGGGCACACGGTTTGTCATTGATAAAATGTCATACAGCCTTATTTAAACCTTAACAGACAAAAGAGTGATCTAGGTATTATTTACTACCGAATGTTAAATGTATACTGAAGAAAACGTGTATTTTTTTCTTGGAAAATTAGGTGGTCCTTTCCAACATGCTTATGTTACGCATGAGAATATATAGGGTAGGGAAATTGAAACGAAAAACGGCTTGATCAATATTTCATCAAAGCATTTCGCAGTTCACTGCTGGACACAGGCCTCTTCCTGCGCCACAACACTGGGCCTGCTGCCACTGGAGGACTCGTCTGTCCCATCGGCTATCGGTCTTTCGACAACCATGGTCGGCCCAAGACCCAAATTATACCTACATTATCACACATATTAACTTTGTTTCGGTTGAAATGCACATGCTTTGTACAAGAAAAATATCAAGCAATTAAGTCGTAATACTTAGACATGTAGGTACGTTCTAAGCAATTCATACCGTTCCTAGTTATGGGGCAGTTGAATGTGTCATACCAGTGTATGATTCAATTACAACAGGTACAAGGCTGAGACACCGATTGTAGCACATAATTGCAGCTCTTTGATACATTGTAAAAATAGACGCGAATTTTTAAGGGTTTTGTAAGCTTTCCACTGATTCAATACCATTGTTTTGATTTGCGCAAAAATAAAAAAAAGCTCTAAGTTAGCCTTTTTTTTTTGGATGGGAAATCATCAAATGACTTCTCCCGCTCTGGGCGAAGCGGGAGGGAGTGTCAGACTCTGACTAAAACCCATCCGTGCTCCTCGTAGTGCCCTTTGCTTTCCAGGGCCACGGTAACTCTTTCGAACAAAATCCGCAACCCTGTCAGGCTCTGGCCCTAACGGGCCCCGTCTACTTTGCTGACATCTCTTTGAGGCGCGCGTGGAACACAACGCGCCGTCGGCCCGGGCCTGGCTTTGATCGGACGGCGAGCCACCCACCGCTCGCCGTCCGCAGACCCGCACCTACGGTGGCCGGGAATCGCCCAGCGACTCCCGACGCCCGGTGCGTCTCCCTATGTTGCGGCGGCTGGGGCGTGAGGGCTGTCTCTCCCTCACGCGACCCGTCTTCTCCTTCACTAGCATTACTGCTTCGCAGAAGGAGGTGACGGCTTCCCATGCCTCCTCGCTCCGGACCATGGCTTGAACCAGGGCCGAACGCGATAGGTGACCGCCGCCGATCGCCTCGACGAGGACACGGCGGTGCTCCGCCTAAGCTGGGCAGACCTCCACCGTATGCTCCACCGTGTCCTCCGGGCGATCTTCACAGTGAAAACACCCGGGCGTTTCCTCCCGCCGAATCCGAAACAGGTACCTCCCGAAACAGCCGTGTCCGGTGAGTACCTGCGTCAGTCGGAAGGTGAGGACGCCGTGGCGCCTTTCCAGCCACTCCTCAAAGAGGGGCACTATTGCCGCAATTGTGGCGTGCCCAGCACTGGGTTGCGACAGTTGCTGACTCCATACCGCCATGGTATCTTGCCGGAGCTCCGTCCGCCACGCTGCAATTTGCCGCGGCAGCGGAGTTTCGCCCCGGTGTAGCGCCTCCACGCGTCGCGCATGGACGTGCGCGAGGGCTCTCGCCTCCAGATCCCATGGTGGCAATCCGGCAAGGAGGCTCGCCGCCTCGCCAGAGACCGTGCGGTATCCCCGGGCCAGCCGGATGTCCATGACCCTTTGGGAAGCGTTCAGCTGTCGAGCTGGACGCTTCTTCAGCGTAAGAGCCCTCTAAGTTAGCCTTGACTAATTAACTAACTTACTTATTAATATTCAGAACTGTTTTGCATAGCACTATTTCGTTAGCCCGGGCTAACTATTTGGTTAGTCCCAGAAACACGCCTTTTTTTATGTATGGGAAATCAAATATATTCTTCCACTCCGGGTGGAGCGGAAGTCAGACTCTTACTGACTAAAACTCATCCTTGTTTCTTCTTACGCCCTTTTCGCTCCAGGGCCGCGGTACCTCTTTCGAACAAATTCCTCAACCCTGGCAGGTTATGCCCTAACGGGCCCCAATATTAAAGAATAATCGCACTCTCGCCATTCACTTTCATTGGCGACAAGTTTGAATTCAGTTACGAACTCTTCAAAACATATTAGGTCTATGGTCTAAACATATATATTTTGACGTTCTCATACAAAATCCGTTTCCATTAAAACATTCATCATCTGATTAATAAAAACCACTTAGCTTTTATACTCCACTAGACGTCGATATAGCGCCTGACATCATCATCAAAGTATGTACTCCTCTAGTCACTTTTGGAACTTTAAGGGTTTTACCAGCCCTTATATTTTTTTCTTCGTGCAGATGTCCGCCTTGCACACGCGTTCCGGGTTCGGTGCCTCTACCAATTGTAGACCACAGGGTAATGGCCTGGGGTCTACGTACAAATATAAATAAAAATCAGTATTTTAACTATAAGAGAATTTATTGGAGCACCATGGCTCCAAGGTTCAGATTACATCAGCCCCTCTATTAAACAAAAACGTTCTAATCATACTTCATAATTCAAATATTAACTCATTCCTACTGGACACTTCCAAAGAAGGTATGAACAGCAAGCAGGTAGGAAGGCTCTACAATATCTATCTAAACTAATAGTTCAGATAGATTTATATCTAACTAAAATGCAGCATTGCCTTTCATATCATTTATATAGTTCCGCTTAGCTTAGTAACCCGTTATGCCTGTTCCAAGTTTAGACAGCTCTGTATTAAAGCAGGCTTTCCGGCCCGCCTAAATTCATGTTGACTTGTAAATTACTCATATTCAAATTGCAACAGGCCTAAATGCGTCATACATTTATGTAGTTATGCTTTTGTTTTGGTGTTTTAAAACAAAAGTGTTAACCAATTGTTTATTAATATATGTACTGACAAACTTTGGGCTGTAAAAAGACACTGTGGTAGATGTACAACGACTAAATAATATTTATGAAATAGATAATTAGTTTCGTTAAATTATTAAGATTATCAGTCACTTTTTTAATAAAATAAAAAGTGAAGATTCGATTAGTAAAGGTCTCTTGTTAAAGTGAGATTCAATCAGCTATAATAATTTTCAAACAACCCATGGAACCGACATGCGCTGCTGAAACTATGGGCTTGGATAAATCATTAGCGCATATCACTTTATCTTGAGCCCATGTTGCGGAATTTGTTCGTAAGAGTCACAGCGGCCCTGGAACGCAAAGGGCACTAGGAGGAACACGGATGGGTTTTAGTCAGTAAGAGTCTGACACACCCTTCCGCTCCACCCAGAGCGGAAGAAGTCATTTGATGAATTACCATCCATAAAAAAATCTAGAGCCTATGGAGTACCCTACTTTAAGACTTGACTTGAGTGTTGAAGAGGCTTGGGTGAAGTGATCACGAAGTGAGCTGTTAATCCACAAGCAAGATGGAATGACAGCTGATTTCGTGATCAGTTCACCCAAGCCGTAAACATGTCAAAGTGAAGCTTTGACATGTTTACGGCTGTTATGTTTAATTATGCAGTTAAAATTGAAGTATTGAAAAATTAACAAAAAACCTATACAAAAGACACCTTTTTAAAACGATTTAATTTAGCCCTGTTTTTTGTTTATTGTGGTGGCCTGTTGGTCTAGTGGTCAGTGACCCTGACTGCTAGGACGGAGGTCGTGGGTTCGATTCCTACACAGGACAAATGTTTGTGCGATGAGTACGATTATTTGTTCTGTATCTGGGTGTGTAATTTATCTATAATATGTATGTATTTAGAAATTTATAAGTATGTTTATCTGTTGTCTGGTTGCCATAGTACAGGCTCTGCCTAGTTTGGGATCGGATGGCGGTGTGTTGATTGTCCTAAGATATTATTTTTATATTATTATTTATTTGTTTGGGTCTTTAGTAGTTGTTTTTTTTTACATTTATTGAATGAATTGATAATGTTTTAGCACTGTTTCCTTGTTTGTTTTCCATACAGAACGGTACGAACATGAGGTCAATTAAATTATCATAATAAATTGTTTTAAACTATAGTTAATTAGGTAGGCCTGATACCGACAGTCTTTACAACTTCCTATTATATTTTATTAGTTTTTTACATTAATAACACGTTTTAGTGGAATATGGTGTTTCTTAAAGTATATCATTAATTACTATTATGCGGAGGTGTTTTGCATTTAATTCTGTATCGTAATGAAAGAGTGCAAATTATTAATGGATGATTTTAAGTCACGTTTTTCGTTTGTTTGCGTTTTGTTTTAGATTTACTGAGGGCGGGAGTTTTTGAGGACTAACCTTTGATGTATAAAAAATACTTACCTAAGTTATTTTAGGGCATACTTATATATACAAAGTTATTTTCTTCGACCTATTTTAACTTACATCTTACTTTGTTGTCAACGAAAACAGTTCACACAAAATAACAAATATCAGGCCAAAACACTTAACTAAATTAAATAACATTTTTTATGTTTTATAAGTGTAAAACATAAAAATGTTATTTCAAAGTTAACATAAGCTGTGGTAATTGACGCTATCTAAACTTGTATCATATAATTAATTGTTGTCATGGTGATATGATAAGATAACGAGTCAGCTGACGGCGTTTAATAGTGTCATTGAGAACGCCCTGCCCTCCTTTGCTTGTGTACGAGCATCGAGTAGGCAATTTTCATGTATGGACAAATAAATTTTAGTCAACCTATATTAACTAAGTCTGTAGTCCGCTTGCTGCATTTTGATACTTTTGATCTTATTGTGTAAACTCAGGTGAAGTGAACATGAAGTGAGCTGTCAATTCATGAAAGAAATAAATCATTTATTTGCTGAAAATGTAGATATACATATAGGTTGGAATATTTGTAGATTATTGCAAGGTCCACCTATATTATTTATATTATTACAAGGTTGCATTAATCTACAAATATTAATATTAAAAATTTGTTGAATTGGCACCCTGTTCATTTTACTCTCACGTGGAGTGAGCTTGTATGTATGGATTCACAACTTACTTCATTAAGCTGTGAATCCATACAAACAAGATGGAATGACAGTTCACTTCATGCCCACTTCACCTAAGTTTACACGGTAAGATATTTGTAGCGACGTCAATATCGCCGCAAAAAAGCGCAACACATCAAAATCTACATCACAACAATAAGACCAACAACGCCCTCTATCCCGGAGACCTGAAAGCTGCAAACTAACAACGAAATCTTGAATCGCAATATTATCAGAGTTTACCGTGCGATTCGAACAGATACAACAGTCCGAATATCAACTATTGGGCAGTTGCCCACCAGACACAACAACCGTAGGGTCGGAGGATTCTCCCTTTTCAACGGAGGTATGCAGGACTTTACTGTCTGTACCGCATACCTCCAAATATTTACAGAATCGCACTGCTGATAATACTAAGTTTTCACGGTGAGGTGTTTACAGAATTCTCGGAGCGGTAGAACTAGTCTGGTTAGGTGATGGCTACTTTACACTGTCTACGTAACATACCATCACTCCTATATTACCCGAAGGGTTAAGCTGAGGTGTATCTGTTATACACCCGTATTTTTCCAGTTCACGGCTATGGAAAATTAAAGTAAGAGCAAACAAAGAATTATGACTGAAAAAAAGAAAACTGGCCACTACAAACCTAACTTACTTATCAACGAAATACTTATGTAAACAACAAAATTCGAACTAAACCATATTTTACATATTGATAAAGTATCAAGATTGCTTGTATCGTTATTAGTGTATGAACATAACGTGTGTTTAGAATTAAAAAACATCTAACTGAACTACCAAGTGTTCAAAGTACGGTTAGATTCATAGGTTTAACTTTAAGCCATATATTTTTTTTCATTCCTTAAATTTAAACAAAGTATCCACGTACCTAAATCATAATGTCCCTTTCACACTACAAGGTTTATGCCACGGCTTCGCTTTAATGCTGTTATCTCATAGAAACCGTTTGTGTTTCCGGAATGAAAAATAGCCCTCAGTGACAGTGCAGCATTCTATTAGTGGAAGAATACTCAAAATGATCAGCACTTCCATAGATTTCCATTAACAAACCTGCAAAAATCTAAAATAATAACAGCCGCATGGATGATCCGCAAGGTTAAGCAACGCTTGCCGAGGTCGGTCTGTGACCATCTTTACATAGCGAGACTCCTCCAAGTCTCGGAAAGCACGTTAAGGCGAGCCTAACCGGAGCGCGTAGGCATCTAACGCTTACCCCAGGCCCCGCAAGGAGTAGCAAAACTCGTAATAAGTTACGATGCGCAGGAGACGCGCGCACCAAGCGCACCGCTCTGAATGAGTTCACGGACTCGGGTAGGTACTAAGTTCCGTCACAGGATAAAGTAATGCAGTAGATCAACTTGAATGATTTATTTTGTTTTCCTACACGTTTGTACACTTGAATTGATTAGTATAAGTTTCAGTTTGTTTTATTTTTCTATTAAGTATTTTTTAAGGTTATAGATGGATTAAGTACGTATTGTACAAAGTTGAATCCAATTACTAATCATTAAAAATCAGTAAGAATACTTATTTTTTTAGAGTATATAGTGGATTTAAAATCTGACTGACACGAAAATTATGAATACGAGTACGATACAAAACTACGCGTCGCGCGCTATTTGGCTTTGGTGCGATACCTGCGTAAAAATCAAGTAGTAGGTAGGCACACTTACTTTAGGAAAATGATGTTACAATTCTTGAATATTATAATTCAAGAAAGCTTAGAAGTATAAATGGTTTGGAATTTGCCTAGATGCTATTAAAAAAAAAACAAAAACGTTTTTATTTTTTTTTAATCAAAAAGTTATAAAATAATAAAATAAAAAAAAAATAATAATAAAATTCATAATAAAAGTTACCAATGCAACTGGCTAAAATTCGTTGAACTGTAGCTGTCTCGGTTTGCATGGCCCTAGCTGAGTAGATTGACACGGAATATGGTCCTTGGATTTGCTTGGACCTGGCTGCACAGGCTTATCATTAACATTTTCTTTGTTTTCTTTCAATATTATGTCTCGTATTATACCGCGATTTTGGCGCGGATCCACAATCTCTGGCAATATACATTTCAAATAAAAATCTATAATTTTTTTCTCCATATGCACCCGCCAAAATTCGTCATCTCTTGAAACATTTTCTACTACTAGTTTTCATCGGACCATATTCCAAAAATGCATTGGTTCCTTTCTGTTACGTGAAGTTGACCCTGCACTTGGTAATACCAATTACTTTTTTGTTTATAACCCTGGTATGTTTTATTCTATCGAATTTAAATATATGTATTTTATTTTCTTCAATAGCAGCATTTCCCTTTTCTAAATGCCGTTATTGGACATTTAATTTCAACAATGGTGTCGTTCCCAACTATACCGTCGGGGGTAACCCCAATAAATGAGTATTATTTTGGAGACAAGTCACGCCCTTCCGCATGCTCTATTGACCTGTAACGCAAATTTTGATTTTGATTTGTTGGTAATTAACAAGTAAAATTTTAAAAACTTACAAAATATCCCTGTTCAATAAAGATAACGGAGCTACAGTGCCAAAGACAGATACACAGGCACACAGACGTACATACACAAAAACATAGATAGCAAACCGTTATAAATAAATAGGATAGAATTGTAATTATTACGTAGGTATGTACTTATGTGGGGGTGTGTGTTTAATTTCTTTATGTATTTTTATGGTGTTACAATTATGATAATGACATACTATTTTATTCAAATCTATACCAAATAATATTATAAAGTGGAAGTGCGCTAAGTGCGCTGTGGCAATAGCTAATTATACGTAAGTACCATGTACTACAAAGATATTGTTTTTCATTCGATCTAAAAAAAAGTCCGCGACGTTACACCTATATCTATCTATACTTCTATACTAATATTATAAAGAGGAAAGATTTGTTTGTTTGTTTGTTTGAAATGAATAGGCTCCGAAACTACTACACCGATTTGGAAAATTCTTTCACCATTAGTATCGTACATTATTGATGATGGACATAGGCTATAGAATATTTTCAAAAAAGTTAGGGATCCGTATGAAAACTTCGATAATGTAACCCAAGATGTGAGAAAAAATCCTTATATCGCGTACGCTGCGGAATCTATTGACAATAGAGCAAAGTAATGTACTACAGTTTTATAGAAGTCATCAATGTCTACAAAAAAGTCTGCGGTACCATATGTCTAACTATTATGGTTAAGTCACCATGACCGCTTTTTGTTCAAATTATTCAAGCAAATCCTTGGTGATATGAAAAAATGGTGCTTTCGGTATCATGATATTAATCCTTATCCATTTAAATGGTTTGCTAATTAAGGTTGATTATGTCCGTGCAAATCACACTTTAAATTATTCAAATCGGACCTTTCGTTTAAAAGTTACGACGGTAATAAACATGCTCGGACTAAGAAAAATGTCGCGGCTTGAGCGAACTGGGAAGAATCATAACAATGCTTGGTCCGATGATGAGTTGAAAATGATTTCGATAAAACAATAAGAATAACAAATGTTTGGTTTTTCGCAAATAAACTACATACATAATAAGGGGTGAAGCAGGGGTTGCAGCAAGTTTTTAGGGGAGGACATTATTGCTTGCTTTAATTTACGTCGGAATGCTGAAGATGTACCTAACAATTTTTGCATTATCAACTCCTGACGGGGTGAACGGGGTGAACAGTTGCGCTGAACCTGAGACCATAGAATAAGTAGAAATAGCTGAGTAATAAATGTAATTAATGAAAATCATTGTGCTTAATTTTCCAAAACTAACCTTTATAAGGGGGTATAGGGGGCGTTGAAGTTTGTGGAGTACCTACTAAATCCACGCGGACGAAGTCGCGGGCGAAGTGCTAGTCTCTTATAAATAAGGCACACTAAGGCATTTTATGTCAAATAATTTATTTAAAAATTAAAGGTGGTTTTTCAGCATTAATATTAGGCAGGCATATTAATCCTTACTAGCAAAAGTTACTTCGTCATCAAGATAATTTTATGAAGATAAACTTTGTCTTTTACAGCATGTTATATGAACTCACCGTTTAGGAGATAATGTAAATTTAAAATAATTCAACAATTTTATTAAATCGAACGGGGCGGTGCGCGAGACGCGGCCACCAAACGAGAACGCGTCGAGCGTGCGTGACTGCGTGCGACGCGGTGCGAGAAATTCTTTTTTGTATTATGATTATGAATTTATGATAGTTAAATTCATGGGGAAGGCTGTACGGCTATACAGGAACGGGAATTCCTACGGGAATGAAGAGTTCCGTTACCTATCTCCGAAGTTCTTTATCAGATCTTCACCAAATTGAAATGGGATCAGTCCGGAAAGATACACTTCCACAAAATATAGAATCATCAAAATCGGTTGACAATTGGCGAAAATATCGCTGAGCAAACATACAACAAAAAAAACAGTCGAATTGAGAACCTCTTCTTTTTTGGAAGTCGGTTAATAATATACATTACAATAGTCAATTAAAAACAGTTTAGTGTATGCAATTTATAATTTCTATACATTTTTCCTCTTGCCAATAAACACCGATAAAGTTACGCATTGGATTGGAAAAACTATCCAAACTGACCACATAGTTTTTTGTATGTCTTGTCATAACTTGATACATTGTTAGTAATTAGTAAGAGGATGGACTCTAGTGTACAGCGCATAAATGAGCTGGTCCGGTAGCCTAAACGTTACCAAAAGTATGTTCTTATAATATTTTCATAGGAAATGGTCATACTGTAACACTTTTACACTATGGCACGCGACTCACGGGTGCGCTGCGCGTATTGGTTGGCATAGACGAGACCTACACAAACGTTGCAGACACCATAAATATTATTATTTGTTGTGTTGTGGTGGCTGTGAGTAGGTACCCACCTAGCGTATAACTACACTTATATTTCTTCTCTACATGAACACCACAACATTATTGCACCGATGTTCAACTCTCATGTAGGAAATACGAGCTATTATTTTTGCATTTGTTTAGGAGTAAGATAAGTGAAAACGGACATTTCTAATAAATAACAAATATTATAAGACTTATACAAACTCTCCGAAACCATCAAGACTAACGTAGCGGGGTGAACTACCTATTTGACATTTGAAAACAGTAAATCATTGTATCATGTGCGCGCGAGGTGGCTTTATGCACTCTGAAATAGGGTTCAAATTCAATTGTTTTACATACTTGATGCGGTTGGTAAATCTATTACGCGCGAAAACTAAACCACTAAAGCGCACGTCTTTATGCGTATTGAAATAAGGTTTAAATTAAACTGTTTACACACATGTTCGCGGTGTGTAAATTTATCTGTTCCGTGTCGGTACTTACCTAGTTAGTAAAGTAAATTATGTATATACCTATATACCTTTTTGGTTATTCAGCCAAAGTTTATAAAAAAAAAGTAGTCACCGCTGCAACGAAGAGCCGTTGATGACAACTTTTTTTTCCCCCATTTTTTTTACAAAATTATAGCTACATCTAATAAAAACTAACTATATTACAACTGTTTGAACACTAAATTGTATACAAGTATTATTATTTAACCGCTCGACACGTAAAAATTCTTACGTAAATAAACATAAACATTAAATTCGCGGCACACCGGTGTGCCGGCAGTGCTCGAGCGGTAATCAATTTAGGCTTAGCCAGTGACAGAACTTAGCGGGGGTGGCGGGATCGCAAAAATTGGCACACGACCGACTTCCAACACGATCCGCTCGGGACTAAATGACACGGGGCGCGCGCATGAAAAGACAAAATAACTTGATTTTGGATTTAGTGGGATACGTATTTTCATATTTCACATTATGACGGCCGATTTACATCACATTTTTTACGACCTTTATTGTGGTATAAGTTTTATTACTCAAATCGTTATATAACTCAAATGAAATGATAATTACATCTTGATTTTGACTTGTCTTTGCGATTTAATTGGATGCAGTAAAGTGCAAGTAATCGTGTATCGCACGGCCGAAATATCTAGATCGAAGTGTGAAATATGTAATATATTTTTTTCAAAATTTAAATCCGTGTTGTTTACGAATAAAACACAATTTTACACAATGCAAAACAACGTTTTTCCAGATAACCTGGCCTAAAGCCGTTGGTCCCGGCAGTCGTTATGGAACGTCAGAAGTCAAACAATCTGACAGCAGGTTTGCCAAGAGGTACCGTATTAGCCGGTTGTGGAGGCGGACTTAATGCTATAGGCATTCTCTACCAGTCAACCTTTGGGTGGTGCAGAGAATAGTAGTAGGTGCTGTAAAAATAATTAAAAGCGATTTATATTAATTTCAATACAAACATTTAAATAAATAATACACATATATAAACTATACATACAATGTAAATATATAATAAATACTCAAAGTAACAAGATAAAAATGTACACGAAATACACAATTATTACAAATAGGTAATTGGAAAACAATAGCGCTGTGATGATAATACTAGTTGAGAAAAGGCGAGGCAGATAATTTTATTTTAATAATGTTGAACCAAGCCACGCTGGTGTCAACTTGCTTTTCCAAGATAGAAGCCTTTTTTCAGCCATGTGCCTCCCCGAAAGAAGCTGGAAACGTACAGCCTTAGTAAGCTTCCATAATTTATTTTCTTAAGAATCTTCTATATCTGGTATAGTTCCACGTTTCAGATGTACCTTTGAAGTTTCCTGGAAAAGCTTTGACTAAGATGCCTTACCATGCCTATAACTTATATAGGTCTCACAATGGCTGCCAAGCCAACCAGTCTATTGAATCATATCAGAAATCGATTCCGGAGAACTTATTGTGAAATGCAGCTTGCGGGGCCGTGAATACAGACACTAGATACATGTAGGTATCTTGACTTATCTTGAATTGTTATTTTAATATTAAAAGGAATAGTTGAGTGGTTTATGATTTATTGTTTGTGCCTATAATTTGTTTAACTACAGGGCAAAGGCTAAGAATCTAAACCAAGCAACATTGAGTGTTTGCGTTTTTATAAAGGGTTTTTCAATAGGGACGCTTGAACTTTGACAGTTTATTGCGGCCATCTTGGAAAAGCGATAGCTGTCAAATTTGTCTTGAATACTTAATTATTCGTGACATTTCACCATTATGTGAATTATTAAAGATTTATTTCACCGTAATAAGGGATGTACATCCACCATTAGGCAACAAAGGTCTAAAAAGACGTACATGAACGTATTATTTTTCTCAAAACCTACAAAAAATGTTGCTAATCATTATTTTTATAAACACACAACAACCAAATTGTAATTTATCGTACATTAAACCGGTGCCACAACTTTAAAACACACATTTTTAATTGTGTTTGTACCACCTAAACCATAAAATAAGATTATAAATCACTATTAGTGTTTTGAATTCTATTATATAACTGACCGCCAATAAACTGAGAATGATACTTAATTGAAATTTATTACTCTTACACAATTTCGAAATAATACCAAACTTCATTTACTGAAACTAGATTGGTCGTTACTATGATTGTTAAGTAAACACTAGGTATATCCTTTTTCATTTTGAAAGCTTCGTATAACATTTCATATCTAGTTACCAATTCTTTGTTTTCTGTCTGTGTATATTGATCAAATATAATTACGCAAGACAACAGTAATGATGTAATACTTGTACAATATTGCTAATAACATTTCGCTGCGAATAATCTAACCAGATTCGAAGTAACGGCCCACTATGTTTATTTGAAAGGGCTGTTACGAAATGTGAATTCTGGCCTATTATTTCAAAATATTTAGGCATTTGAATTGAACAATGCAGGTGTATAATGTCATCAATTGATTCGAAATACCGAAATTCATAATTATTGGATTACGCGAAAAATAATTTGGGTCCAACCCTTTTTTGCTGTCCGTACCTAGTCTATGTTGTAGGCAACGAGTGACCTAGGCCCAAGCTATGGGTAGGGTTAGACGGATTTGGCCGGCCATGTGTCTATGAGGTATATAAGGCAAGTTAACGGGCCCTTAGTCACATTCGCTCCTACATCCTCCTTCTTCACTTACGGAACACCCCCATCCCTTCAAAATGTACAAACTGGTAAGATTTAGCTTTTATGTGAAATCACACGCACACTGTAGGTACACAATGATGAGTTGTCTGCTGATTTAACTTACTAATCATATTAGAAACATACCATAGCATAGTCGTTTGACAACTTTTAACTTAACTATAACATAATAATTTAAAATCAGGTCTCAAACTTTTTTTCTTTAATTGGTATTTCGTAAAAGGAACCTACTTACCCTGATTGCACGTAGTAAATAGAAATAAAAAAAATATGCACATGTTTTTGTTTTGAGCTATTACAACTTCTTCAAGAGCATAAAGCTAAAGTTTTCCGCAAGTTTAATTTACATACATAATAGACATTTGCAAAACGAGCTTATTATCCACAAGGGTGTACCTACGTACTCTAATTGTCCTCCAAAAGGCGACAAGTGTCCATGAATCACTAGCTAGCTATATTTTTAGTTTCCTCCATTTTTTGTTGAGTGACATTCTCTGCAGCGCCAACGACCCGGCGAGGTCGCTCTGGTTGCCACCCGGTACTCAACCAGCCACGCTTTTTACATTCGATAATCAGTGCAAATAGCTCAAGCCAATACAATATTATGTCAATGTTCTTTATACTGCGACCGTGACAAAATTTATTTGTACCATAAACTTGGCTGGATTAAATTTATTACTAAGTATCGCTTCGCAAAAAACAACGAAGTCGAATAATACCTATACTGAATCAAGCCAATTATTTCACTTTTTATTAACTCGTTGTCCAGTTGAAACGTTTAATGTGGGCGGAATATGTTATTAAATAAACATGATTTAGTTACGATTACTCCTTTAATTATTATGTGGACTCGATTTATTAGGATACGTCTTTTAGAATTAGATGTATCCTGATTATCGTTAATCGAATAGGTATCATTATAATAGTTCGATAATAATGGGTTTGTGGTTCACGCCGATGTCTTACACGAAATTAATCGATTTTTAAGTTTTTGCTTTAACCTCTATTATTCAAGAGTGTATAGTAGTGTGAATAGTTATATGTTTTGTACCTAAACTTGAAAGTCATTTGATGTAATTATATTTTTGCTTGTGTTACTTGCGTGATACCAGATACCACAAAGGCTCATTTGCATGAATCCAGTTACGGTAAATTGCCTAATTATAGTTTCTGTTACTCAGACCTCAGGCCGTATCGACCACCAAATAGTCATTATTAGTCGATATCGAGACATAACTTGAAGCTACAAATAAGTTACTTATACTTAAAGTGAGTAAATAAAGAACCTCCGAAGAAAATAACAACAACTTCTAGTAATCTTTATGACCATGGTAAAAGCTCGTTGATATACAAGTTAAAATATTGTAGGAACTAACAATACACTAAATTGATTTGGCAAATTCAATACGCATTCTGAACGCACGAAACATTGCAAATTTTATTTTCCTTGAAATAAAAAACGACTTCCAAAATTAATTAAACCACGGTTTAGCAATTATATGAAGTTGTTTCCTGTCGTTGGTCTAAACTTATGTTATAATTATCAATTTATTTATACTGGATAACTTTTTTTCCAGTGCGCAAACTTTGAGAACCACTTCTGCCCATGTAAATGAACAACTTGCCCCAAGAAAGCCATAGTCAATTCCTAAAAAGAAAAGTTTGCGCACTGGAAAAAAAATTACCCAGTATAAAAATCTTCCCTTACTGGTGACAGACTGACAGATAACGCACAGCCCAAACTACTGAGGGCCAATCCTACTAATTTCTAAGCAATGTGTCAAAAATGTAGGGAAAATATGACTTTTATGATAGATTGCGACTGACATGCGAATGTGAATGCTGCTTAAAAATTAGCAAAATTGACACTCTGGTCGTAGAAAGCTGCATGTAGCTTCCCTACGCTCCGTAGGGGTGCATTAAGAAAAGATTTCCTGAAATTCCTACGGGAACGGGAAAAATCGGGATATGCGCGTACGAAGTCGCGGTTTGCCCGAGACTTCGTGCGCACACATCTCATTTTTAGCTAGTAAAGAACTTAAATTATTTTATTGTTACAAGTTTGTAATACGTAATCTATTATAAAGAAAATTCATTCACTGAAATCATACACTATGTAGGCTTTTTTGGATCATAAGAGTGCACGGATCCGCGTGACAAAACTAGTTCATACTATAAGTTCTAATTAATAACTAGTATTGCTCGCTGAATTGATGTCAAGACCTAATCGTCAATGGTAAGTGGTAACGCAATTATAACGACTGGCCTGGAAATAACTCGTGGTCTAGATAAGTCATCTATCTGTCCTCCTACTCGCGCCCTTTGCCCATAAACTTTAATTGATATTAGTCATGCGAATACTTCAATGCCAAGTTAGGTACTGAAAAATGTTTTTTTTTTTTTTGTAACACAAACCGTTAACTGTTTAATTGAAAAAATGCAGTTTGACAGTATGGTGATGATTTCTTTTGTCTTGATTTCGTTGTTGTAGCTTGCATGATCGTTATTTTTGTTGTTTTATTGCGTTATTTTTTCTTCTTTCTTCACAAATTTCTTAAATTAACATGTTATAAAACCATAATTTATTAACGAAAATTAATAATTTACAAGATATGTTATTGTTTAAGAGTTTTGATATAATGGCGGAAGCGTTTGTAACGAAATCCTTGTATCTACCGGCCTACAAATTTGTATTAACGTATTTCTGTGATTTATTATTACTTAAAAAATGATTGGTTTTTGAAGACCTTAAAAAAAACCACATCGACAATTATTTTAATAGGACTTATTGTTACCGCTAAACGTTTATGTTTTTATAGTTATTTTTCGTTTTTTTGCTTTCGTATGACATGATCGTATAGTATCTGTCATCCGCACTGGAGCATCATAAAGGTTGATCCACAGATATCAGGACCGTGGTCCGTCACAACGTGATCTGACAGGTCCACGAGCGTCCACGGGTGGCTACGTTCCGGGTAAGGCCCGGATATGTGTGGATCAACCTTAATTCCTCTTATAGAATCAAACTAAATCATAACAATTCTATTTTCAAAACAGGTTGGAAGAAGGATAACAATTAGTAACAAAAGAAAGTCAGTTGTATAAGAGTAATATAATCGAGCGATTGTTTCCAGTGAGCATGTGCGAGGCGCGTGAGAGGTCGCCACAATAGATCGAACAAAAGACGAGCATTACGCCTGACCACGTGATCTTTAATACCATTCATAACGCCTTCAGTACCCTTTAACAACTTCTCAAAGGAAATTCCACTATCTGTCCCAATATTATATCGGTTTATAGTGTATTTTTGTTCTGTAGTAATTGTTTCATTGTAGAGGAGGTAACGTAATCTATTGTGGGTACTTACAATGCTCTATTCAATTTTGATTTTAATAAAGCATAATATTGCCATTGAATAAGAAAATAATAGACCGCTAAACCTTCCCTTGAATGACGTAAGGCAGTGGAGAAATAAAGTACATATCAAATAAAGGCTTCTAAAGAAGACGTTAGGTATATGAGCACAAAAAATACTGAAAAATAAAAAAAAACTTACTTTACATAGATTTCTCAAATGAAGCAAAACTAAACATTTTAGTTATGATAGGTATAACATATTTTATATCATCTCTAAAGAGGTAACATTATTCCTTCCATGTGCTTATGGTGATCACCAGGACAGTTTTAGTGAGGTAAAATCCCACGCTCCGAGGTGTTTTCCCCAAAAGGCCAAGCGCGATTTGAATGGGGGACATTCCAAAGTCACAACACAAAATGCTAGTTAATTCATGCTTTCAGCACTTATAAAACACAATCCTTCGAAGTTATTTGGTATTAATACATTGCTACAACTACTTCAAGGTCGTATTCTCCACCCTCCTGGCCGTCGCCGCCGCCGCCCCGGGCTACCTGGGCGGGTACGCTGCACCCATCGCGGCGGCCCCCATCGCTGCCGGTTGGGGACACGGCATCGTCAGCGCCCCCATCTACAGCGCCCCCGCCGTAGTTAAGACCGCCGTACCTGTCGCTACTTCTTATGCTAACACTGTTAAGGTATGATTTATATTTTTTTTCCTGACCATGTATTATTTTCTCTCCTTAAGATAAAAGTCAACGCATTAGATGAAGAAGGTGATGAACAGAGTGCGGGGAAAAAATACTGTATTTTAATAAAAGTACAGTATTTTTTTACTTTCAAATTAAAGAAAATTAAAGAAAACTCTGGGGCTACGAAGCTTCTTACTGAAGATAGGTCAGATCCTTGCTAGATAATAAGGGGAAAAGCCCCCATTGCAAGCGCAACCGAGATATAGTTAATATTTTAATAGATACTTTAAAATTCAAAGAAAAGTAGACATTGATATTTTGGAACAATTTTTTAAACGCGTTGATGTCTTTTAGCCTGATATTGTTTTTTATCTCATTCTTCCTTTTTTATCACGTAATTTGTGAAATAAGGTAGGTTTTTTTTTGTTTGTTTATTTGTTCAGAAAAATATGGATTTACATTTTATTTCACGAAATCGCAACTACTACAATCAACGTATCTCTCTTACCTTTAAGAGCGTTTACGCGGTACGGCTTTTCATACAAATTTTCAAATCCTTATTCTTCAAATTGAATGAATCGATTTTAGCGAAACTTGGTATGCATACGCTAGATATCCAGGTCTAAATAGTTATCAGAAAACATTTTTGAAAAAGATATCAGAGGGAGAGGGAGAGCGATTTTGAGTTTTCTATAGAAAGTGAAAAATCACTATATCCTTCTTCCTGAACTCTTTTTCAAAAATGTTTTCTGATAACTATTTAGACCTGGATATCTAGCGTATGCGTACCAAGTTTCGTTACAATCGGTTCATGCATTTAGAAGAAAAAGGACTTGAAAGTTTGTTTGAAATGACATACGGCGTACACGCTCTTATTAGGAAATAATTTCTAAGAAAACACATTTTTAAAATATTATTTTACATAGTATATAGTCTTCCCTACGACCTCTCTCTGATTATACTCATAATAGCTCATTATGGATCATTTCCATTTTCCAGCTCGCCTCTCCCGCGCTGGTTGCCCATGCTCCCATCGTCGCTGCGCACGCGCCGCTCGTGGCCGCTCCAGCCTACGCCCACGGCTGGTGAACACTCAACTAAGGCCAGCAACAAGGCCACTCCATCCAGGCCATACCACCCAGGCCACTCTACGAAGGCCTCTTCCCAGATAGTGCAACAGTCAACATCTACTCCTATATATTTATTTCTAATAGTTGTAAGACCATTCGGAATGTCAGATTAGGGCAAAAATCTAGCTCTAACGCGAGTTGGAAAGTTGTGCCATGTTTGGAATTGTAATTAAATGCAGTAAATTCACATGATTGTTTTTTATTAGAAGAAAGAAAACAGGCATAAGGTGTGTATTGGGGTACTTCTATCTGAAATTTCGCAGTGGTAGGTAGCCTGGAGTTGGATTTATGCTCGGTTGATGGCGTTATGCTCGCTCTTTGTTAACATGAGGCTAAAATATAACTAAAATGTACCTTAGTGTAATCTACCTGTTGCGGAATTAGTTTGAAAGAGTCACCGCGGCTCTGGAACGCAAAGAGTATTAGGAGGAATACGGATGGGTTTTAGTCAGTAAGAGTCTGACACTCTCTTTTGCCCATCTCTCCGCTTTCCAGAGGGGAAGCAGTCATTTGATGATATCCCAACTTAAAAAAAGGTGTTAGCTGCCTAACCTTTCGCCATGCAGGTTTTTGTGATGTTATGTTATGTTATGATATGTTATGTAACACAAAAGAAAGCATGAGAAAAATGCTTTTCCAAATTATGATAATTATTTCACACATTCGCTACATCAAATAATTTACGAAAAAGAATACATTCACTTAACTACAACAACAGTCACTTTACTAGTTCAAGTAACGTTTTTACAGTTAACGGACTTAAGTTAGCGTCCATTAATCCAAAGGTCCGATACTTGTCAACTACGACAACTAATCATGCGCGGGCGCAGCGGACAGCGAACACAAAGGAGCCGATACCGAGTTTTAAAACCGGTTCACTGTTTGCGTATCATTTATAATACCAGTAATTAGTTCCCATTGAAAAGGTCGCGTTTTTTTGTGGATTGTTGCTGGTTGACTCCCGGTTTGGAGAAGGTGGGTAGATGATTATTAATAAAAAACTTTTTCACAAAAAAAAGAAACCGACTTCCAAAAAACACTACAAAGTTCAAAATAACTTTAATTTCGGAAGTCGGTGTTTTTGGTTTCTTCTCAAATGTAAACTTTATTCATTGAAACAAAACCAAAACAAACAAAATAAGTAATATATGAAAATAAAATAAACTCAGGCGTCGAAGTATTCCTCCGCATCGCCGTCATCCGGAAACGTGCCCAGAAGGCTGGCAGCATTGCCACGTTGAATGACAATGCTAATTCTTTGGGCAAAGAAAGAGCCAGCCCTCTGGTCACGCAAAGTGTCGATCAGTCGGCGAGATATATCCTTGAAAAGGAGACGTGCACTCGGACCCCATGACCCAAGCGTTTCGACCCCAAACGGCTCAAAACTGTAATTACCAATAAGGTTACAGTATTTGCGCCGCCGTACTTGGAACATGTGATGGTGCAAGGGTGTCGACACATGTTGCGTCCCACACCAGAGGCCTACCCACCTTCCACGGCACCAACGTCATACCTCTTCCCATCGTCACGTACCAAGCCACTTGGTTCTAATACCGCAGGTACGCCGGCGGTGACAAGAGCCCGACGAATAATATCATTGATGCTGGCGTGCCGTGCTATGCGACCAGCGCTCTTGCAGCAGGAAAGGCCATGGTGCCCGAGGCTGTCGACATCTACTCTGCAGTGACACCGATGCGGAGCAACACAAGGTGCACCTAAGCGAAGACAGATAGCGAGCCGAAACGATGCGTCATCCATCATAGTACCTATGGTGGATAACGGGAGTGCTTGAAGCCATAAACCCGACTCCCATTCCCCCACAGCCAGCAGACGACCGCGCTCAACAGTATTTGATGACGTATGAATCAAATTATTCCGTAAAATACTGCAGAGCGGCACATCCCACTGTCTCTGGGAGGACAGATTGTCGGGCAAATCAATGTTGGGACAAACCATTTTCCAAGCGTTCAACACATCGGTCAAACACGGTACCTCAAAATCAACCAGTGAGGATGATAAAATATTCCTGGTTAATGTATCAGTACTGTGGACCGAGGAGAGGAAGGCCGGTAAACTTATACTTGAAATTTTGCGGACGCCGAGGCCACCCATGCGAATGGGAAGTGTGGCTTGCTGCCATGCTCGATCGTCCAAGGCCACATTTAGGATGGAAGAAAGTGTGTTTCTAATAATTTGGTCTACTTTTTCCAAAAGATGTGAATGTTTCCATAGATGGGAGGAGCGAAGACTATAAGTGAATTTTGGTCCAAAGCAACAATATCGAATAAGAGTAAAAGCCGAATGCATGTTGATTTTGAAAAGTCTTTCCGAGACATCATTAAAATTTTGTATTTTCTGCTCAATGAAAGTTGGAAAGGATTCATCAAAAATTGGGGAGCCCAGGAGGTGAAGAGAATTTCTATCAGTGATTTTGATATTCGGAGCTATAGTATTAAATTTTGCTAAGGTAGTCTGTCTGTCAGTGGTTTGGGGCAGGTAAATTTCGCATTTCGAAAGGTTGAGTTCTAGCCCAATTAAACTAAATTTATCCATCAAAAAAGTTAAATCTTTAAGTACTGTGTCTACATCACCTCCTAGGGTTCCGTCATCCAAATACCAAACATTGAATTTAGAATTTAGCTGCCGTATTATGGGATTTATTGCCAAACTGAAAATGACTGGCCCAAGAGGGTCGCCTTGTTGACAACCGACTGCTGACTCCAAAAGGTTTTCTTTATAAAGTAATTTCGAGGGGTGCCTATAACACTGATGGAGGAAACTGTAAATTTTGGGTATTTCTTTTTTAACTTCTGTCAACAAGGTGTCCCTATTCACGGAATTGAAGGCGTTCTTAACGTCAACCTTGAGAATGACTTCACCTTCGTCACTATTGAGGTACGAGGACAAAGCGTGTACCGCAGCCTCACAGCCCCCTCTGGAACCGAATCCCAGCTGTAGGGGCTGGAACTTGCTGGACAGAGTTTCACTATAAAATGCACAGCAAATTTTGGCTGCGATACGTCTGTAGGTAGACCCTACGGCAATGGGACGAATGCCGCCATCCTTTTTGCGCAAGGCACATAGGTTTGCCCCGTACAAAATATCAATGACGGCTTCGTTCACATTGCCGGAGAGCATCAGGTTGATGAGGGCTGTCAGCTCCTTCAAAAGAGACTCACCAGCTTCCCCGGCGCCTGCACATATTAAATCTTTTAAATGTTGAGGGGTCAGGCCGTCGAGGCCACCGGCGGAGCCACTCCGGAAGGAACAGACAGCCGCACATACTTGTTGTCCTGTAATGATTAGTGAGTTTGTATCTGAATCAGGGGGGTCGGGGAAGGTGAGATCATCTGCCGGGGCGGGGTGTTTGCTCTCCAGAGCCTTAAGTGTCTCTGGAGAGTACGGCGCAACCTCATCGCTGCTAAAAATGATCCTAGCTGCACCCCTGATATCACCCTCGCCTAGTTTGGATTCTACATCGTGCAATAAGCCTCTTTGAGGGAGGGGTGATAAAGAATTTGTCTCGAAACTTTGGGCCGAAATATTGCAGTTATCTTTAATTTGCGCTGTTAGCGTTTTTTAGTTGCCGAATTTCTTTGCACATGTAGTATCCGAAATGGGAAGGTGAGCAGTTGCTCCCAAGCACTTTGTGAGTTCTCTCGGACGGCGAGGTGGACACAACGCGCTAAACTAAAAGCCACAGATGCTCTCGCACCACGAGGAACTCTTTTTAAAACGGGGGTTGATGTTTTTAATTTTGCCAGGGTTTTCCAAAGGGGTTGAGGGGGTGAATCAGGTGTTAAAGGAGTGGGTATTGTTGGGCATGATGAAGGCACATTGTGGGGTTTGTGTTTCTTCTTCGTTATTTGACACCGACTTCCGAAATTAAAGTTACTTTGAACTTTGTAGTGTTTTTTGGAAGTCGGTTTCTTTTTTTTGTGGAAAAGTTTTTTATTTTTCACTTTTTAGTGGTAAACTTAACAACACCACTGGAAAGTCACAAGAAAGCAAAAATACGCAATTTCGTTTACATGGATAATTTTTCAGATATTCTTTCCAGCTATTTGGGTTTAAAAACCAAACTGCTGAACCGATTTTGATAAAATTTCAATGGGACCATTTGGGAAGTATACCCTTTCCAAAAAAAATAATTTTTCAAATCGGTTGGCAAGCGACGGAGTTATGCCCGAACAAACATAAAAAAAAAAAAAAAATATAAACATCCGAATTGAGAACCTCCCTCCTTTTTAGAAGTCGGTTAAAAACGTATTGAACTCATAAGTCGCAGAACTAAATAATAAACTCTTTGAGTTAAAAGACGAGAATTTTCGGAAAATGCAAGCAACCAAACAAACCAAAATATTCAAATATTTAGACATGTTCATACAATTATATAGTATACAGTAGGTACAGGAAAATAACTTATTATGAAATATGTACTATTTTGTTCTAAGGATGTTTAACTTTGAGCAAAACATACAAACATTCTGCATCAACAGAGTCTGCAGATTCTTACCCCATGAATTAATCAGGTTCACTGTCAATACTAACTGCATAGTGTTCCCTTCTTCAAAATATTTAATATTATGTGTCTTCAAAATCCAAATATAGTCCATATTTGGATTTTCGCTCCGGTTCCAACATGTCCTCTTTTTTGCAAGTTACAAATATATCAATTAATATAAAAACAAAAATACATGACACATGTGAATATAGAGCCTGGACAGCTAAATGATAATGTTTTTCCATACTTTTTATACTTTCTGGCTGGTGACAAAATAAAACACTCCTGTCATTAGTAAGGCTTCTCTATCACTGACACGGTGGTAGAGCTACGAATGTACGAAAATAATATTCTTAACAACAGTCTCTAACTGAATCAAACTATTTAGCTGGCATTTCTCTTAAGCGTAAAGGTCACATCTTTAAACATATAAATTACTCACCTGCTTGTAATAATTATACCTACATGTAAACTCGCACTTGGGCAGTAGTTACGGTGTCTCCGTGTACGGCTGTCAGATTCCGCATACCGCTCCATGCGTAATGCGATGCTGCTGACACTCTTGATACATATATTACAAGAGCTGTTGAGATGCGTGACAGTGTATTAAGTTTATATGAGTATGAACTATCTAAGAATTGCAATTTACACAATGTAAATATTTGAGACAGACATACTAAGTTAAAGACAAATCTATTCAAAATAAAGGAAATTCAGTGATTTATTTGACCATCAAAACAAATACCGAAAAGTCAAATCACAATTGTTGGCCGTATGAAGTAGCTTTTTCACCAGAAAATGACAAACTCCGTAAGATTATGCTAAATATCTTGAGAGATTGTAAACTCTCGATAAAAAGTTATCAACTTTGGAATACTTTTCTTTGCATCAAAATGTTATAGTCTATAATCTCTCGAAGTCATTCCAAGAAACTGTGAATTTTTATGCGTAAAAATTTTCATTTGACAATTTATCGAGTTTACAATCTCTCAAGATATTTGATATTTTTACAGAGTTTGCAAGTACCCGGCGACAGCTATATCGCTTTATTAGGTATCACATTATGTTGTTATCATTCTGCCTATCTCACCTCCTCGTTATGTCTTTTTCCAACTTAGTTTTTTTTATGGATGTGATATCATCAAATGACTATCCTTCCGCCCTGGGTGGAGCGGGACCCATCCGTGCTCCTACTAGTGCGGTTTGAGTTCGGCCGCGGTGACTCTTTCGAACTTTCCAATTCAGTTGAGGTCAGCTTCCAGTCTGTCCGAATGCAGCTGAAGACAAGTATTTAACATGGAGCGGCTGCCTACCTCACCTCCACAAACATGTAACTGGCAAACACGATACTCCTTGGCAGATTTGGGGGCTTAGTAGTGGGAGTACCCGTTGTTACTTTCAAAGAAAAACGTTTAAATTCAAGTCGTAATATCATCTCAACGACATCGACAATCAATATCAAACTTTTGAAATGTTGGGAAAATTAAATTTATAGATACGCGTGCGAATGCTAACAGGCTCTTCCTAGTAATAAACAAATGTCATAAAATTTTGTACCACCGTTCTTTACTCTTCCATGAAAAATCCCTAATGAAAAATATGTTGCTACAATTTCGACATAAAAGTGTGACCATAGATTATTTATTTTCTAGAATATAATGCGTATTAACCACTCTATGCATATACAAGTCAAGTCTACGCCCAGTCGGCAAGAATGAGCATGAAAGCGCGTCCAAGGTCGATCAAACCTTAACATTTTGTTTACCGGCCACACTGCCGCAAAAAAATAAAGTCCAAGTTTTTACGACAGCCACACCAACACACACCTACCTACATGTACCTACAAACCATATCTCATTGCAGGTTAACATTTACTGCACTATTTCTTATATTTTTTTGTATTCCATAAATATCAGCTTAATGAATACGGTATGCATACTTGTATGTAAGTAAGTATGAATATTAAATTATGGTCGCATTGGGAAACTCAAAGACAATAAAGTCAAAAGAAAAGTTTATAATTCTCAGTAATTCATTATTTTTCTGTGATCATATGCGTTTATTGAATTTAATCTTTTCTTTACAGTCGTAAGTAAGTCTTGAGAGTCTTTACGAAAATTGAATGTAATACAACGAAAAAGAACGATGGCCACAACAGAATGCTACTTTATTAACAGCAGGTTTTAACACATATAATAGCAACTATAATACAGTTTGAATTTGAAGATCGTAGAAATAGTCCGAATAAGGCAGAGGTTTCCATGCAGGCCTGCTGTTGATGAACCATCAACTAAGTAAAAACTTTATGGTGATTTCATATATTATCATGAGTGTTTATCAAAATACTAAACAACACCGTTTATATCAGTTTTTTTTTCACATTACAAACTTATTTCATTCATGGTAACTGAGAAACTTACGTTTGCTTTGCGCAAGTGGGGGTGGTATAACCCTAAGCCCCACTTGTGAAAAACCAGATTTATTTCATTCATAGTAACGGAGAAACTTACACGTGTGGGGGTTGTATTACCCATGCCCCACTTGAATGTGCATGGCTATCATTTACAAACATAATTTTGCAAATCCGACTGGGTAGTTCCAGAGATTAGCGCGTTCAAACAAACAAACTCTTCAACTTTATAATATTAAGGATGGATTATTTTTATATAGATATAGTATATAGTATAGAGAATGGCCGGCTATTGACTAACTTGAAATTAAGAGATAACTCTGGTATGTGTGTGTAAGTAAGCCCAATATAAGTACCATAGATTAAGGAAGTATTATTTGAAACTAGGTTAAGAATAGGAAACTTAGTAAGAGATCATTAAAAGGGAAAATTTATTCATACGTATTGTATTCGTAAATCCATAGTTTGTCACAATAAACGAAGAGATATGTTCATGATCTTATAAGAACACAACAGGTTGTTAATTAATGCAAAATTCGATTTACTGTCACTACTTCCAGTGCAAAAATTTATAAAATAATGTAATAAAATGAAGTTATTGCGTGTACTGACACGAAACTTGTCGAACTTGACTTTCATTTCAGGACATCGCGAGCAGTATAAATACACTCGTAACCCAAAAGAAAGCATCAGTTTCATCTCATACCCTTGTCGTTCGCATCTGAATATACACAGACCACGATGAATTCGCTGGTGGTGTTCTTGTCTGTGGTGGCGCTCGTCGCTGGCAAGCCTTCGGGGCTGGAGCCCGTGCTGACGTCGTACTCGGCGCCAATCCTCGGTGCTGCGGCCGCTTACGCCGCACCCGCTGTCTACTCCGCACCAGCTGCGTACGCCGCACCTGCTATCGCTTTCGGTGCATCTGCAGTGTCCAGCCAGTCTCGCCTGGACATCAAGTCATCGCCAGCAGTCGTTTCTACATCAATTGAGCCCATCTCCCGCACTGTCTACTCCGCACCCGCTGTCTACTCTGCACCGGCTGCGTACGCCGCACCTGCCATCGCTTTCGGAGCATCTGCAGTGTCCAGCCAGTCTCGACTGGACATCAAGTCATCGCCAGCAGTGGTTTCTACATCAATTGAGCCCATCTCCCGCACTGTCATCTCCGAACCCGCTGTGATTGCTGCTCCAGCCATCGCTACCGCCGCCATCGCGCCTGCTGCCGTGTCCAGCCAGTCCCGCATCGACATCAAGTCGACGCCCGCCATCAGCAGCACTTTTGTGTCCGCACCCGTCGCCTACGGCGCATCCCCCATCGCTTACGGTGCTGCCGTCGGCTACAACGCGCCCTTCCTCGCCGGCGCCGTGGCTCCCGCTCTCCTGAAGACGGCGTATGCTGCTCCCACTCTCTTGAAGACCGCGTACGCTTCCCCTGCTCAGTGGAATACGGCATACGCTGCCCCAGCCTTCAACGCTGCCTACGCTGCATCCGCCATCGCCCCTGCTGTGCCCTGGGATACCCCTGAAGTCGTTGCTGCTCGTGCCGCCCACTTCGAAGCTAAGACTCTGGCTGGTGCTCACCTCATCAAGAAGCGCTCCGCTACCCTGATCGCGTCGCCGCTGCTGTCCACCCACCTGGCCTCCCCTGTGATCTCCACGTACTCCGCCCCGTTGCTGTCCACCGTTCACGCCGCTCCCCTGGCGTACTCCGCGCCGCTCGCCCTTTCTACCCCTCTGATCACCAAGACCTACAGCGTGCACCCCTGGTGAACGTCACCACGATAACGAGGAGCTGTACCTCGGTTCAGATTTGACGAACGACTTAATGATTAAACCACTTGTAAATAAATAAATTTATAAGAAGATGTCTGTTTTTTTATCTAATTAATAAGATTCATTAGCGATATCATTTTTTCAGTCAAAATCAAATCAATCAAACCTTAATTGAAGGCAACTAAAATAACAATAACCAGGAAACCCCATGAACTAATATTCAAGGATATTTACTAAACACTCAAAACAAACAAAAACAAAGTTTAATATTAATTTATGTGGACTAATAACACAATTGACTACTTTCATTGTTGGGAAGATTTTCATTTATTTCCGAGAAATGAATTGTTCATGGCATATGAGCAGAAACAGCATAATATGTACTTTTACAACAAAATACTCAGCACGACACAGTACTACAAGTTATCAACCAATTATGAGATCAATAAAAACAGAATTAAATACATACACGAGAACTATATTAAATTAAATTATTTATTAAAATTATCCATCCCTTTCATTAATCTCCACACCACACGTACACACCTTATTCTTCACACTCACTCATGTTGAACGACAATTTGATTAATTAATTGTTTTGTTTTTCTATTCATTTCAATTTATATTCAATACTTTATTTTATCAATTAAGTATTTTTAGAATAGAAGAATAGAAAACGTTTATTCGACACAGACACAACACAACACAACACAACATCAATAAACACATGTGAAAAAAGAAAACAATAACATAACATACATAAAAAAAATGTAATTTATTGATATTGTAATTTGTATTGTAGTTCGTTGATACATTTATTATTCGCAATGCATGTAATCACCTATTGCTTGGGAGAAGACACTGATCCCTGTAACACAGGTGATATCTACATATCACAGTATTCAGAGCCTCAATTCGTTTGTATACAATTTTTATGCCAATGAATTTATTTTGTCTTATCTAAATAATAATCTCGATGAAAATGGCCACTTTTCAATATCATCAGTCACATCAGTTTCAAATAAAACTGCGCAAATAACAAAATAAATAAGTTTTGAATCGTGATTCAAAACTCGTGAACTCGTGATTCTAACTTCAAAAATCGGTGTTAATTTTTGAACTTTCAATTAAAAGTTTTGTTTACGTTTTAATTAATTAGAACTTTTTCTAATCATTCTCATTTCTTATGGGTCAGTGAAGAAGGAACGTGATTTGTTTTCGACAATTTTTGCTGACGAAAATATTGTTTCGATTTGATGATTCATTAATCCTGTAATTAACTAAGTGCTGAAAGAAACCAAGTACATACGTATAATAAATAGTAATTTCGAACTTTTTTCATGGCATTGACTCTTATAATAGCGAGTTAAACCTGGTCGAGACTTGCACAGAAACCCAACCGAATAAAAAATCTCGCATGAAGGGTTCCGTACCATCGCATTATAATAATCCACTATTATGCCGTTAAAATCGCAAAAAACTCTGAAAATCACGTCTCTTGTATCCGCATACGTCACGTCGCTTGTACCCCCTTTTATTTTTAAAGTAATTTTATTTTATTATTATTGTTTTAGACGAATAGAGCATAAGTACTTGTTGCCAAGCGTTCACTTGTTGACATTATTAAGATCAAGCAAAAAACGCCAAAAAAACACATTTCTAGTACGGGAGACCCTTTAATTTTTAATTTATTTTTATTATTTGTTGTTATAGAGGCAACAGAAATACACACTGAAAATTTCAACTTTCTACCTTTAAAGGTTAATCGAGATACAGCCCGCTGACAGACAGACGGACGGACGGACAGTGGAGGCGAGAGAAGTAATACCCTATTACTTCTCTCGCCTCCACTGTCCGCACGTTGGCACCCTTTACAAAGAAAACAATGTTATACCGTTTTTCAGGGTTCCGTACACCCGTAAAACGTAAAGTTTTCTTTTAAGATTTTGATATGTACACAGCAACAAATACAGTGAGATAGCTGCATGGCAAGTAAGTCACGCAAGCTTTCAAAACCACATAAAACATGCATGAAATATTCTGCACTATAAATGTCAAGTTTGTCTTTTTATGAAGTAATTAAATAGACCTGCGTGCTAAGATACTGACATTTATGTAAGTACACAATGCGAGCTGTTGATGCTATCACTCAAACTTCGAGTGTTCTACTTAGATAACAAAGCGTGACACATTTGACAGACCATATAGGGTAGGACTGTAAGGCTGCAAACAGACTAGATAACGTCAAGGCAGTCTGTAAGTACAACCTCTTTTCTTCAAAGGCCGTACTGCGCTTCTACTAACCGTCGCAATAAACTTGAGTATAATAAAACTATACATTCAAGAGAGAATATTTTCAGCACATCTTCAAGGAGTGACAAGTAAATACTCTGATGTGCTAGGCTACAGGACAACACAGAAAAGATTGGAGGGTCGCAAGTTGAATATGGCTGACGAAGTCAGATTTACCGATCTATGTCAACGATGATGCGTGCTCGCATCAAAACATACCTCGTTTGGGTGGTGCAGCAACGCGTTTGGCTCACACCTCTACCCAACCTAAAGTTAGCAGAAATGTACTGAAAAATGTATTCTAAGGCGAAGGAAAAACGGTTTTGTCTACAACATAAAAAAGCTGTTTTTACTTCTCCGTTGTGCGCCCTACCTACGTTTAAAAGTTTTGACCATTGCTGGCTTGTCAACGAATGCTTGACATTTTAAATGCCTAGGCGGGATTGTTGACAATAGGTTTTATTAATATTTAAGCAAGGACAAGATGAGATCGATCACCAATTCCGGAATGCACGACAATTGTAATTTTTAAATCGACGCTGACATGTGTTATTTAGGTTTATTATTCTTAATCATTTTGGTTTACAATTTTTAATATAATTTATTGTTGAATACTACGATACGGCAGTGTTGGCAGCTGAAGGGAAAATTGATCACAAACCCTTTTCTTTTCGGTCCTTATTACATTAACTGATCATTTTTCTTACGTTATTTGAGTATCTTCCCGTGCTTTGAAAAGCACGTAACGCCGTTGGTCCTGCGCTGTTCTTTCCCTGATCGAGGTGGTTTGCAGTCTCGTCGGACAATGAGAGTAAAGGCAACAGAGAGTGCACTTGTGTTGGCGCTCTAACTCGTGCACTATAATTACTCACTCACTTTGGCCAGCATGACCGATATTCGGTCAGGAGAAAAAAAAAATATAATTCAAATGATTCAATATTCATTTTTTGAAAGAAAATTGTGTAATTATAGATCAGGATGGTCTCTGACTCCTAAACTAGGCATTGACTTGTATCTTGTGGGTCAGAGTTGCCGCTGGTTTGAATTAACGGTACAACAGTGTTTAGGTTAAGAAAATATAAATACCTGGAAATACTTTGGAAAGGATGTCTGTGTGAATGTTGTTCCACTGCAGGGTAAATAAAGCCTTTATTTACCCTGCAGTGGGACAACATTCATACCTAATATACCTAGTAGGCATAATAGTATAATTTTTTTTAGTAAAATTTATTTTTCTGTGAGCTATTACTACATAAGCTATGCAGACTGTGTGGGACAAAGTGTAATTCCCTAACTGGAATGAAGTGAATATATGGCTGTAAATTATTAAGGCAAGCCGGTATTGAAATACGGTTCTACGCCAATAACAATAAAATATTTAGGCATTTTTAAATACCTTAACTACACAAAGCAAAAACCATCACCACATTAGCGGTAGGCCTTGTTTTTTGCAAATAGAATTATAATATAATTAATGTATTCGAGTTACTCGCAAGTAGATAATAATAAAATAATTAGCTTACTTCATACTTAGATTACTTGATAAAATTAATCATTCTCTCTAAAGATTCTAAACAACTACAAAACTACAAGATACTCAAATAAATAATTAAACAACACAATGGTTTTATAACTTGATCTCTCTCTGATCTCTGGCATAGAATTTGTTTGTGTACAAAATCCTGGATTTAGATTCTACAGTTTTATAATACACGAAATAAGTGTTACTGAATATTCTTACCTATAATTTGCCTGTAGGTAAACTTCTTGTGTGAAATCATAATTCCTGTAATACAAAAGCAATGCATTTCACAATAAATCAGGAACTTAAAGTGGTTCAGAAATAAAATAAATAAATGCAATTTTTTTAAAATAAATAATTACTAATAAATAATACTTTCTTTCCAATAAAACCTTTATTCATATTATGGTCAGCTCTAAAATGTCATTGCAATCAATTGTAATGCATGAATTGGTAATTAATGAATTTATTAATGCTTATAAGCCGTTAACTTCAATTTTCCTGAAAGTAAACCCATAATCCCATTAAATTCTTTTATTTAAGTGATTTCTATATTTTCAGTCAAACCAAGGCTGATTTGTGCAGTGATCTATATGCCGTGTTGCTCACTTCACAAATACTCGTTTAATATAGAAAAATATAAAAGAAACGACCACGTAAACATATAATCTAATTAGGTTCTCCCACATCACCCACGCCGTATCACAAGGAAGAACTAAACAAATCGATTGTCCAATTTCAACGTAACGCACACCTTGTATTTCACGCGACACTTGTCACTATCTGTAAAACGATTCCGGAAGCTAATCTCTCATGACAAAAAATCTTGCTGGAATAAAATATTAGGTGGCTTAAATATCAAGGCATAGATAGCGGTTTTGAAGGTTGTTCGGGCAACACTTGTTTTGGTAATGAGTATGTACTTGCTCAACGCTTCGTATAAAAGGATCCGTCATAGTGTGTTAGACATCAGTTGATCCAACTTCTTCAGTTCGCCAACAACACAGACCACTTCAAAATGTTCAAGCTGGTGGTGTTGCTCTCTGTCGCGGCGTTGGCTGCCGCTAAACCTAGTGTTTTGGCGCCAGTGGCGTACAGCGCTGCGGTGCAGCCTGCGAGCAGCTCAGTGTCGCAGTACAGCTCCAGCGTGGTGCACGGCTCCCCCGCCGTGTACGCCGCGCCCGCTGTGTACTCTGCCCCCGCTTTCTACTCCGCTCCCGCTGTCTACTCTGCGCCTGCTGTCTACGGCTCGCACGTCGCCCTCGCTCAAGCCCCTCACTCCCCCGCCGTCGTCCTGGATGCCGTCAATGGAGTGCCCCTTGACACCCCTGAGGTAGTCGCCGCCCGCGCTGCCCACTACCAGGCTAAGGCTCTGTCTGGCTTCCACCACCTCCGCAAGCGGTCCGTCGGCGTCGCACCCGTGGCCTACAGCTCGGTGTTGTCTCCCGTGGCCTACTCCAGCCCCCTGGTGTCTGCCTACCACAGCCCCGCTGTCGTGTCCGCCTACTCGTCTCCCGTCGTGTCCGCGTACTCTGCCTACCCCTCTTCCGTAGTCTCCGCATACTCCCACCCTTTGTCCTACTCCGCTGTTTATCCCAAGGCCCTCAGCGTCCACCCCTACTAAACTATCCTAGTGAACCAAACTAGTATCTTGTAAATCCTATACAAACCAATATGTAACGAATTTATCACTGCCGAATTAAACGATTTTATTATTACTTGCTATATTTTATTTGGTTTCTTACAATTTGAATGTGTGAAACATTACCTACCTATCTAACCCATTTTACTGAATTTAATTCTAGAAATACCTTACTTATACAAAGAGCTAGTTTACAAAGCAGAGTAACTCCTGCAGAGAATTACAAACGCCCTCGGGAATGATCTACTCTGAAGAAAATATTAGAATTAGGTACTAGCTTTTACTTGCGACTTCGCACTCGCATATCAAGTATGAAATATACTTTACGACCTATTCTCATACACTACCAAATTTACATAAAAAAATCATAAATTCGGTCGAACCGTTTCGGAGGAGTGCGACCACAAACACCGTCAACACGAGATTTAAATATTTTATTTATGGTCATTTGGTCAAACATTAAAACACAACATACACAAGTGCCCAACTGCCCATCATACCAACCTTTAGTTTAGAGCGTCCAGATGTTGTTTCGTGTCAGGACTTGCCCCAGAGCAAATAAATTAAATGATTCGTTTACACGTTCTACTCGTATCATAGCAATATATTGTTAAAAACGTTGTTCTAACTTTATTTAAACTGCGGTTCAGCCTGCTTATTTTTTTACAATTGCGGAACTTTAATTTCAACGCCTTGTTTCCCCGGTCACGTTTACCTAATAATTTATTCGCCACTAATAGTTCTATTGTTTATTATAGCAGCTGTAGCAAAATAAACCCAATTAAAATCTAAGGCTGTTTATTTTGGTGTGGGAATAAACTAATATTAACTGTCCTTCACTTTTATTTGGTTAGGTAAACTGTTCCGGTCTGTTCCTGATGCAGTACCTAGGTATATATGTATACTATTACTTATTTTTGATTCGATTTTGATTTCCAACATTCACTTTATCAACTCTAATAAAATAAAGAATCGAATCTTGCCGAAAGCTGGAGGAGTATCGCTGTGTAATGAACTAATGATTTACACATGAACTAACAAGGGAACGAAAGTGTTAAAATCATAAAAAAAATTCAAAGGTTTATGGAGATATTAGTGTGTGAGCTTTAAGCTTAAGAATAAAATCTGTATAACATAATGGTGTGCAGTTTATAGCATTAAAACACTGAAATACAACCATGATTTCCATGGTTCAATTCTCAACTCAACTCAAAGCAATTATTTCAATTAGACCATTTACACGCACTTTTGAATTGTCAAGGTCGGTCGGTCAAAAAGATGAAGCTATTTGCAATGGGTTTGGATCCTCGTGGTGAAAGGAATATTTATCTAGACTCTAGGATACAATAATACAATTTTAATAATATTCACTTCTTTATTTGCAGACTTATGACTACATTACAAAATTGCACGCTTCATACATATAATTTACAATACTGATTTCATTCAGAAATATCACGACTAGTAGTGGCCGTGGCCGTAGCCATAGCCATGTCCGTAGTGACCTCCTCCCAGACTACCTTCGAAACCACCTGCGTAACCACCTCCATAACCACCACCGAAGTGCAGAGGTCCTGCGACAAAGGACTTATGCAGAAGAGGCGCAGCGTGCAGCACTGGAGCAACTACAGGTGCCACAACGGACGTAGCGACGACAGCCGGCGAATGATGCACGTCGAAACGAGACTGGTGGGATACTGCCACTGGTGCGACATGAGCCACCGGGGCCACATGAGCCACGTGAGCCACATGAGCTAGCGGAGCGACGAGATGAGGAGACCGCTTCAGGATATGATGTCCGTGGCCCGCATGCTCATGTCCGCCAAGAGCGAGTCCACCATGACCAAGCCCACCGTGACCGAGTCCTCCAAGAGCAAGTCCTCCATGACCAAGGCCTCCATGACCAAGGCCTCCATGACCAAGTCCTGCGTGACCGAACCCTCCGTAGCCGAGCCCTCCGTAGCCGAGTCCTCCGTAGCCCAGACCTCCATGCCCAAGTCCTCCGCCGTATCCGTACCCTCCATACCCGTGTCCACCGTAGCCATGACCAGCGTAGCCAGCAACCACTGGAGCCACCACAGTAGCGTGATGGGCCACTACTGGCACGGCATGGCCATGGCACAGGGCAAGCGAAGCCAACAACACGACAACACGAAACATATTCAAGTTATTACTCCAAGATCACAAATCTGAACGAACTGCAGGAGCTGACTGACATTAAAACTCAAAGGTTACCTTCTTATACCCCAAATGCTGATTCAGAGTGACAGGATCAAAGCTATTAATACATTATTTCGTTCTATTGAACATTGAGATTGTTGTCACAAAAAATTTGGAATTCACCAGTTTATTCGAACTGAATTGGTTTTTGTAAACACAATAGATAAAGTACGTGTTCATAACAAAGTTGCCGCCTTTCTTAAAATAGACCCTGAATTAGCTTTGTGAGTTAACGCGTGGAATTACAAAAATATTCTACGAATGATTCATCCGTGGTTATTTTGTAATAGCGCATCAATCATATTGTGGTAAACTGGTAATGTATGACGTTTGTAGAATGCATCTCAATCCGGCCAGTGCCCCGAGGCCGCTGTGACGCAACGAGCGGGCGACCCGTCCCAGAGCCTCGGCCGAGAACTTGAACCCGTTGCGCCTGCGCACGACGTAACAACTACCGTTATGTAGCTATAAAGTAACATCCCATCAGCCTTTCGTACACACTTCAGGTTAGTGCAAGACACAAAATGATTACGCTACTTTTACTTGTGAGTGCAATTTGTGCAGTGCATGGACAAATAGTTCCTTTGATATACGCTGCACCGAGTGCAGTATCTCACCAATCCAGGATCGATATTAAGCATAGCCCTAGTTTCATAGCTGGGCCGTTGATATACAGTCCAGCTACCACTGTTTATGCCAGTCACCAACGTGATGATAAACCTCGGGATACAGTATTAACCCCGGTCTTCACGGCAGATACCATATTAACACCGGTAGCATTAAGCTTTTTCCATAATCTACCGTTGGCACGAGCACTGGAGCATCCTGTTTCAATAGACAAAGTACAAGAAGAAAATGCACTGAACGACGCAGTAGCGCAACTAAACATGGAACAAATTTATGAAGACGTTCACATTGCAAAAGCAACGGAAATTCCTGACCCAGAAAAAGAAAAAACAGAAGGACAGCAAGAGATTCAAGATCGAAATTTCAAAATAATAGCTGACGATGACAACATTCAAGTAACAAGTACCACAGATGAACCGAATATGGTTGGAGCCACAGAAGCTTGATCTGATTTAAAGTGTAGAATTAAACGAGAAAAAGACTTTATTTATGAAAATAACTACAAAGTTATTTCAAAGGTAAGTAATATGTTTCAAACTAAATTATTTGTAGCTTAATATATTTGAGGCTAGATTTTCAAAACTGATGGTTTATTTTGTGTGATGTAATAAATAAGTTACATTCTTGTCACGTTATTTATTTCCACTCATGTGTTATGTTATGAAGTAAACATCAAAATGTTTCACCAAAAACTACACTTTGGTGTAAACTTTACAAGCCATTTTCATAACTCGATTTTTTTCGTTCGGAATGTAAACATAGACCACGTTTTATCAACTTCATTAACCAGTGACGAATTTCCACATACTTTCTTCTATTGAAACACTAATGAAACGTCAAATATGACCAATATTGGTGCCCAAGAGCCAATATTTCACAAACAATAACAAAAAGCAACAACGTGTGTCGTGTTTGATGTGTTTACATTACAATGTGCCTCAACATGCCTATTGTGTTTGTCTGGAAGCTCGAGCATAATAACTCTTTGTTCGGCATGGGCGAGGAAATATGTGAGTACAATTTGTACAATACTATAGGTATTAGTTACACGTGACTCGAAGGGTGCATTAGTGCTGCTTCTTACGTCTCCGTCGTAAACGTGAGCTTTAAATACTTATTAATTTTCTGTTAAAATCTCACTGGTTTTACGTCGAAATCGTCCACAGTTTTCACGCAATCTAGAGAAGTCAGAATTCTCATTGAGATTTTTTTTTGTTTTCTTGACCTACATAGATACTGACAGCATTATGTCCGAACTGAACTAAAAATGTTAAAGCTTTTAAAATGTCAACCGGTTAAAAAAAATCGCCTACATCGGCTATTAGGTTGCTTTGAAATGATTTAACTCTTCTGACAATTAATCGCTAATCTAATCAATTTGGCTCGTATTATGTAAAGCGAAATAGAGGTGCTTTTAGTGTAATCAATAAGATCGAAATAGCCGTAACAATACTCGTAAATTGCCGGTAGACCTGATAGCCTTACAATTTAGTTCATGGTCGATCCTTTGACTAATCCCGATTTCTGAATTAAAATTTTGAAGTTGAGTATTTGTCAATCGAGACGTTAACTTAAAACTAGTGATATTTTAGAAATAAAGTAGAGTTGTAAACGTTCATACTCAATTCAGAAATCGGTTTTAAGACAATTTGATTATGTCAACAGATTCTGCGTGATCGAAACTAAAGACAATTACCACAATTTGCAGTCGTATGTGTTACTAATGAATTAATTAATTAGTCGTTAGATTGATTAATTTGCATAGAATGTAGGTCATCATCATCATCATGCAGAAGTGATACATGCTACAACTCCTTCACTGCTAACAATGACCCTTATACGGTAAAACAATCAAATCACACAATGTTTTAGATTCTTCTGAACTTTGTATTTATTGCCTTGTAGTATGTGTGTATATGTTACTGTAAAAGCCGGAACTGCGGTCAATCTTAGGATTTACCGGTAAATCCTAAGATTTACCAAGTCTCACCGGTAAAAGTCCGAATTGTTCTATAATAATCTTTAATTTCAGACTTTTACCGGTATTCAGTCGGTAAATCCTGGGTTTTACCGCAGACACCGGTAAATGCTCGAAATCAAAGATATAATAATGGTCGTGTCAACTCGTGTCTCGCTCGGCTAGCGGTTAGTGTATAATCCCCCGAAAGACTGATTGCACAAATGAAAGAGGAGAATGGAGAAATCTACTATTACATTGGACCCTGTTCCCGATACCGGTGGACTACTATTTTTTATAAATTTTAAATGTTTTTTTTAATCTGTATTTTTTTAAGAAATATTTAAAAATGTATTGAATAACTTTAAAATATGAAGAATAATAATAATGATTGTACCGAATAACGAAATTATTATCAAAAGACAGTTTAGCTTACTTAGCCAAAGTAGGTGTTATAATTTTATTTTCACACCACCTGATCGAAAACGTCAAATTATATGTCATGCTAACCTAACCTAAAGTGAGTCATTTTTGGCCGGTGGCACTGCCGGGCAATAATATTGTACTGGATTTCATTATAACCCGCTGGTCAATAATGTGATTTAAATTTGGAACCTCATCTTTCTGCTCAATTGGCGGTATATTAGGTACTTACAACGCCTTCTGTCTCTGTCTCTCTCTTTCTGTTCCAGAAAGAGGAAAGATATTCTCGATACTCTTACTACTTAGGGATGATATTCTCGAATTTCTACAAAATCATAAGGATTGACCAGGGTCCAAGATTGAAGACAATATTATAAGAATAAATAGTTATGTACGGATTATTGTATAAAAGGATAAGAATAACACTTAAAACCCATTTAGAGTCGATTTATTAATTTAAAAACTATTTTCTCGAGCATCTCCTATGACGTTCTAAATTCAAATTGCATACAGCCAAGCGTCCGAACCCATTCTACCAGCTGATATAAAGCTCTGTATAAAGCTTTGTGTACACATAAATTGTATTAGGTTGGTAACATTAGGCCTGCACATATTAACTTACCCACAGAGAAGTAAAAAAAAAAAACGAAAATCGAGTTGGTCGTGGCCGCTATGTGTTAGGATATTGCAAATCCGTATGGTATTAAACTAACTTTTTTTAAGCAGGTATACAGTATAGTTCTAAATACATATCTCTACTTAGTGTTTGTAAATTTAAAATATTTTGTTTTTCGTATTATGGCTTCTTATTTTCTCACAGGAGGTGTGAAAAGTAGAGTATCCTCCTCGGGGATAAAGGTGTCTTTGCCTTGGGCTAGCTTTAATCCCTCGCTGCATTCAGGATTCTTGTATTAACTCCCTCGCTTCGCTCGTGAGTTAAACTCTAAACTGCCTCGCTACGCTCGGGAGTTAACTCCCGAATCCTTCATTGCGTTCGAGATTCAATATGACGCCCGTGACACAAGACACTGCTTTATCCCCTGGGTGCATAATCTACTATTATATATAACGGGTGAGACGTAATTTTTATTTTGTTATTTTTTTCTGCATTTTATTTTTCTAAAGCATGCTAAACATGTTTTAAGACTTAGCTAATAAGAATAATAAATTATGGTAATGTTGAATAAATATTAATTTCTAATTATTAACTGCATTTTTATACTGTGAAACTAACATTTAACGGTATCTGTGGTAAAACCTAAGATTTACCGACTGAATGGCTGATAAAAGTCCGAAATTTTTGATTATTGTAGAACAATTCGGACTTTTATCGGTGAGACTCGGTAAATCTTAGGATTAACCGGTAAATCCTAAGATTGACCGCAGTTCGGGCTTTTACAGTAACATATATACGAGAAATAAGGGATTTCTAATATTATTAATAAAGTGTATGTAATAGGTTGGGTTAGATTAGTTTTTGAAATAAAAGTGTAATTGAAAATTCCAGAATTTGTTTAATCTTTCATTATGTACATTTGAGAACACTATTTTACATTATGGAAAATTTTGGATTTAAAGTCTTCTTTTAGAAGATCATAGAGTGCGCTTTGATCTGTGATATCCTCATCTAGTACAGATGAGAGTAAGCCAGGGGGGACTGGTAGGCAAGGGCGGGGGAAGCATAGGATATGGAGGAGTAAGGGGTCTGCAGGTCGAATCGTGACTGATGGGAGTAAGAGGTGGGGGCGATGTAAGCGTTCAACAGACCTGCTGATCGCTTCTTGATAAAGTGAGTGTAAAGAGGATTAGAGATCAGGGGCTGTGAGATCAGACGAGTTTGGGAGTAGATAGGGGCGGCCGCGGAGTACGTGGATGCCAGAACCGGAGTGCTGGCCGCGTAGTAGGTGGCAGCAGGCAGCACAGCGGACCTCTTCTTAATCAGGTGCACAGCAGGCGACGCGAAGGGCGCGGGCAGGATCGGGGCGCTTTGGATCAGCGGCGAGTTGTATGTGGTGGCAGCATAATAGTTAGGGTAGCCGGAGTAGTAAGCGGGCGCGGAGTACGTCAGAGGGAATTGCGGGGAGCGCTTCTTAATGAAGTGGGAGTACGCCAGAGGAGCCTGGTAGAACAGCGGTGAAGGATGGATCACGCTGCTGTCTTGCCTCGCGATGGTGGTCGCTCCAGGTGTCAGGAACGTCGAGTATTGCGTGAAGGGCGCGATCAAGGAACTGGGCGTAGCAGTCGCCGCGGCGAAGAAGACACACAATACCACCAGCTTGAACATGTTGGTCTGTATTGTTTGTTGCTCGGATGAACGACTGATGCCTTGACAATGTATCGCTTCGTATTTATAGAAAGTATTCACTAAAGCTAAGGGCGATCTCGTTTCGCAAAACCGGTGCAAGTCGGCCATTCAGGAAGCTGATATTTAAAATCGACGAGGTCGTCTACAGCCCGCCTGGTCAGTTCATCATCGTCGTAATGCTCTTGTTGCGATACATATGCCAACGAGCATACAAAAGTATAGGAGACGATGCAGTCAAGCCCTGTATGTAAATATCAGCCCGCTGAGAAATAAATATCAATGAGCACCGCGACATAATTATGTAAACTTGCAGATTAAAATCCAAGAAGAGTCCTGAAGATTAAGCTTACCAATTGAGTTATAAAATCGTTAAATCTTCTATCTATACACTATAATTGTATATGTTACGGCTAAAGGTGGGTGTGAACATAAACTTAAGATTAGCCGGCTAAACTTAGTTTCAGCCGGCTACAACTAGTTCTAACCTAACCTCAAAACACTTTAAAGTTCCTATTTCTGTGTGGTTTAAAAAAAAATATCCAGGTTGGGGTGCCCAATGACCGGCTAAACTTAGGTTTATGTTCACACCCACCTTTAGCCTTTAACAAATATAAAAGGGAAACTGACCGACTGACATATCAACGCAATGCCGAAATTAATATTAAAATTTAATTATATAGGAAGGTACTATTAATACGATTAAATAGAATTGAGCTTAAATAAATCAGACATTTAACTCGCATTTAATATTTATAGCTAGGAAACTAAATACACTAAGGGATTTTTGGAAATCAATCAAAGGGAGAGAATCGTTTGTACTAAAGACGTGGGCAAAGTGCTAAGCCAATATAAAAAGTGGTATCTACGTGCGAATAGGTACCAAATTACTACTATTGTTGCCAAAATAAAATTCCCGTCCAAACCTTTCCAGAATGTTTCTGGAAATCTCAACAATAATGAACAGCTCAAATACGCACCATGAAAAAGTTTTATGTTATCTATACTTCTATACTAATATTATAAAGGGGAAAGATTTGTTTGTTTGTTTGTTTGTTTGAAATGAATAGGCTCCGAAACTACTGGACCGATTTTAAAAATTCTTTCACCAGTAGAATCGTACATTATCGATGATGGACATAGGCTATATGGAATAATTTCAAAAAAGTTAGGGATCCGTATGAAAACTTCGATAATGTAACCCAAGGTGTGAGAAAAAATCCTTATATCGCGTACGCTGCGGAATCTATTGACAATAGAGCAAAGTGATGTACTACAGTTTTATAGAAGTCATTAATGTCTACAAAAAAGTCCGCGATGCCATATGTTTAACTATTATGGTTAGGTCACCATGACCGCTTTTTGTTCAAATTATTCAAGCAAATCCTTGGTGATATGAAAAAATGGTGATTTCGGTATCATGATATCAATCCTTATCCATATAAATGGTTTGATAATTAAGGTTGATTATGTCCGTGTAAATCACACTTTAAATTATTCAAATCGGACCTTTTATTCAAAAGTTACGACGGTAATAAACATGCTCGGAGTAAGAAAAATGTCGCGGCTTTTTTTTTTTTTTATAGGATGGGAAATCATCAAATGACCCCTCCCGCTCTGGGTGGAGCGGCAGGGAGTGTCAGACTTTTACTGACTAAAACCCACCCTTAGTCCTCCTAGTGCCTTTCTTCCCAGGGCCGCGGTAACTCTTTCGAACAATTCCGCAACCCTGGCAGGCTCTGGCCCTGGCGGGCCCCGTCTCCGTTGCTGACTGCTCGTTGCTGACGGCGCGTTTGGAGTGAACGCGCCGTCGACTCTGGCCTGACCTGATCGGACAGCGAGCTACCCATTGCTCGCTGTCCGCAGGCGTCAGTCACTGCGCCTTGCCCAGGAGCGTCAGTTCCTGAGAGGCGCAGCGACTGACGTACGTCTGGAGGAGGCGAAATGGGGCCATTACTGGCACTCCATTCTCGCCCCCTCCCGAGCAGTTGCAGCGGCGGCGACGGTGGCGGCGGCTGCGGCGGAAGCGACGGCGGCGGCGGCGGCGGTGGAGGAGGGTTTCTTCCACGTCCCGGCCCTGGCGGGTGGACCGCAGGCTTTGCCCCCAGCCCAGTGATCGGCCGGCTTGCCAGCTGCCGCACATGCGAAGCAGTGCGGCGCGGCGTCACACGAGCCGGCCCTGTGACCGGGCTGACCACAGCGGAAGCAGTGGTCACTGCGGTCCACCTCCGAGGTGCAGAGTGCTCCGACCTGGTTGCCAACTTGGCAACGGAAGCACCTCAGAGGTCTGGGCTCCAGCAGTTTCACCTGCGCGGAGACCCAGCCCACCAAGAGCCTTCGGCCCTCTGAGATTTTCTTGGCCGCCGACACGGGGCAGCTCACCACTACGGTTCGCATGCCCGTGTTGTCAGGACGGATGGTGCCCGCCTTCACCTCCTCTGCAGAGCACCCCCCCGTCCTGACGACGGCGGCCAACACCTCCCCCTCCGTGACGGAGTCGTCCAGGCCCAAGATGCGCATATCTATGCACTTCGTGGGTCTGGACACTCGGACGTCATCCGCGCCCAGGGACGCCCTAAGCCTTTCGGCTAGAGCGTCCGCGGCCGGACCGCTGCCTGCTCCAGGGATCTCGAGCATCCTGGCCCCGGCCATGGTGACCCTGAGCCGGAGACCCCCGACGATGCCAAGCTCACCGAGGTTGATGGCCTCCTTGGCCTTGGTGAGCGTGTTGGCATACGTCACGCCCCTCTTGACCGCGTCCGGCGTTAAAACTACAGCCGCGGTCTTCGGTGCGCGGAGCGCAGCCGCGACGCCTCGCGCTCGCTGCCGCCGCCTTCTCTCCCGCCTCTTTGCCGCCCTGGCTGCCTTACCCGCCTTCTTCTTCTCCCCGGCCACTTGCCATTCGGCTTGAGCCGGGGGAGGTTCAGAAGGCGAGGAAGCCGGGGGGAGCTGCTGCACGGCTGGCGCAGGCGCCTTCGCCGTCCGCGCAGCCGCCCCACCCTTCCTCTTCCTTCCCAGGGCCGGGTCCAGTTTTCCCGACACCGGCTTCGCGGGTGCCGGCCCGGACCCTTTGTCCTGGCCGGACGACCCAGGTGTGGCAGCCACGGCGGCCGCGTACGACGCCGCCTTCCGGCCTGGAGCCTTCCCACTCGCCGCTAACGGGGGGCGCAGGACGATGCCCTCCAGGACGGAGAACCGCGCCTGGAAGGCAGCCATCTCCTGCCGCACAAGATCCAGCACCTGCCCCTCCTGCGGCACGGGCTGGCTGTCCTCCTTGCGCCCCCCTTTAGGCGCCCCCTGTGGGCCGGCTCCCTGGAGCCTGGCCAGGTCTGCTCGGAGCCCCGCGTTCTCCCTCTGGAGACGCTCGGTGGCGGCAGCCAAGCGGGCGACCTCCGCCCCCAGCTTGGACAGCTCGTCCGCTGGAGGCCCACCTTTTTTTTTTTTTTTTTTTACGGGGGGAAATCCTCATGGATGTCCTCCGCCCTGGGGCGGGCGGAGGGGTCTGTCAGACTCTTACTGACTAAAACCACCCCGGTGTTCCATCTTCCACCTACGCCGGGGATCGCGGGAACGTATGCGACTTCCGTAATCCCCGGCTGGTGCCGGCCCGCCTCTGCGGGCCACATCTCGTAAGCGGGGGGAGTGAGGTGTTTAACTGGCCCCGCGACGTCAGAGGGGCGCACGGGAACACCACGCGCCGCCCCTGGACCCAGTTAGGGGGGCAGAAGGAGGGCAGCGTATGCCCTCCTCCGACGCCCGGTGCGCCTGCTGCGGGCCGGGTGAGCACTCGACATCTCCCTCTCCCTTTCCGCAGCCTCCTTCTGCGCGATGACAGTTTCGCAGAAGGAGACCACCGCGTCCCAGGACTCCTCACCGCCGACCATAGAACGGACTACAGCCGGCAGCGAGAGGTCACTGCCTACCACAGAGACGAGGGCACGGCGCGGCTCCTCCCAGGCGGCACACTCTGCCAGCGTATGCCGCGCCGTGTCCTCCCGACAGTCGACGCAGTGGTGACACCGAGCGTCCGGCTCTCTGCCTATGCGACACAGGAACCTCCCGAAGCACCCATGCCCCGTGAGGACCTGTGTCACACGAAACGACAGGGAGCCGTGCCTTCTCCCGAGCCACATGTCGAGCACTGGCCGGATGGCCTCGATAGTGAAGAGGCCGGCGGTAGGGCGTGAAAGCCTGTTCCGCCATTCCGCCACCAGGACCTCGCGCAGCTGCGACCGACGCAGCTCAAAATGTCGCTGCGTCAGTCGCTCCCCGCGCGCCCGCGCGTCCTCGCGCCACCGATGCATTGACGCGAGGACTTTTGCCTCCAGGTCCCAGGGCGGAGATCCGGCCAGTGCGCAAGCCGCCTCGTAGGAGATCGTGCAATAACCCCTGATGACTCTGACGGCCATCACCCTCTGCGGCTTCCGCAGAACAGAGATGGTGCCGGCCGTCAGGTCTGCCGCCCAGCTGGAGGCCCACCTCGGTTAGCCTCCGCTGCCGTCAGCATGGAGGCCAGCGCCGCGCTTATGGCCTTGTTTTTGGAAGATAACTTCCTTTTCAAGGCCACATCGCGGTTCGCGGCCTCCACCACCTCCGCAAACCCGGCCCTCCGAACCCGCTCCTGTCCGGAGTCATCCGGCTCACCGCCGGAGGACTCCGAACCAGGAGCCGCACGACCGCCATCTTCGGGGGGTCGTCCAACATCCTTGGAGGCAAGGACTCTGCCCTTGCCTCCCTCTCGGCCCGTACCCCGCCTGCTGGTGGGGATTTTACGGGCCGAGGCCACCTCTTCGGTGCCGGACGACCCCCGGTCCTCCTCTGATCTGGGCCGCTTGCGGAAGGACCTGAAGTCCTCCGCAGCAGCCCCCGCCCCCTCGGGTACAGGGCTCGCCGAGCTAACGGTCGCCAGGTCGTCGGAGTCCATCTCGGAATCCGACTCTACACCCGCGCGACGCTCAAGCGAGCCCTCCTCCCAGTGCAGCGCGCCTTCGCCCGCGCTCTGCCCGGCCAACTCTTCGTCGGGCGAGCTAAAATCAAACCCGATCAGCTCCTGAAAGGACGGTTTGGATCGGGGGCCTCCTCGGCCACTGTTGCTCTTGGCAAGCGGATGGTGGATAGCAGCGTTGCCCCCCCCAGAATACGAGGGGCTTGACGCATAAAGCGTGGCGGATTCGGATTCGAACCGCCCTGGGGTAATCTCTCTTTTTTGCTACTATCCATTGTTGTCCTTTAAAGGGTGCGGTCCCTGTCTCCCCTCCTCTCTCCCTCTCTCACTGCTTGCTCGCCGCCCTCACAGTCACGTCTGATGATCAGACGCGTACCAGAGAGCAGCGAGCAAGCCAATGAGACGCACACCGTCCGAGGACCCGAACACTGCTCAAGTCTCCGAACGGTGTGCCCCTCTTGTGTCTCTCTTGGTCTGGTCTCTCACTTGGGACCTTCCGGCATGAGTGGCTCTACCGGCAAAGCCCCCAAGATCATTGAGACACGCAAGCCCCACCACGACGGCAACGTGGAGACACGGTTGGTGGGGAAAATGTCGCGGCTTGAGCGAACTTATTGCTTGCTTTAATTTACGTCGGAATGCTATGAACGAACTAAAAATGGGATTATTGAAACAGATGTACCTAACAATTTTCGCATAATCAACTCGTGACGGGGTGAACAGGGTGAACAGTTGCGCTGAACCTGAGACCATAGAATAAGTAGAAATGGCTAAGTAATAAATGTAATTAATGAAAATCATTGTGCTTAATTTTCCAAAACTAACCTTTATAAGGGGGTATAGGGGGCGTTGAAGTTTGCGGAGTACCTACTCAATCCGCGCGGACGAAGTCGCGGGCGAAGTGCTAGTCTTTTAATATAAATTTTCATTGTCACGTTTATTTCCATACAAGCATCGGATTGTTGCGAAGGGCCGCTGTTGCTACCCCCCCGATTCCCAAAGGTTTTCTGATGAATACAGGTTGAAAATTATTTGAATACTGTATTTAAGCTCATTAGCATTAATTACGATATCTCGTACGTATAGCGTGACGCCAGACACTGTCCTACTTTACACAAACACTATCATTTTGATAACACCTTTCCACCTTCTCTATATTTGGAACAAAATTGGACAATAGGTTTATGTGGACGCCTTTATTACCTACTGCTGTTACTACGGTACCTTGACTCTAGGAAAAGTTTAAATGTTTCCCATATTTGATTTTAAATGTACATAATATAATATCGTCAGTGGCCATGGCAAGAGACGGTAAATAATAATTGTTCAGTGCCGTAATCGAACGCGCTACTACAGTCCGAAGTGCAACAAGCCTTTTAATTACTCAGCCATTGCGCCGATCTTGCGTACCTACTTTGTTTTGCTGAGATAAAAATACTTTTCAACACATTTGCTCAAAAAATGCATTTACGAAGCCTGTATGCATTGTTCGAAAGTTAAAAATTATGCACCACACAATGGAGCGTGCGGCAAAGTAGGTACTCTCACCTAAGTACATATTTTACCGCTAACTCCGTTGTATAGCGCCGTGCGTATTCTTTACGGTTTTTTTTTAATTTCCATAAAAATTAATAAGAATTCCACCAAGGAGTTTCACATCACGAGAATAAATAAGCTGAATGATCGAACCTCCTTGGAAGCGCTTTTGCTGTATACGTTTGTCTCATTTTAATATTATAGAGAAAATGAGAGAAGATAAATAAAAATAAATGAAAGACGTGGTTCTAATTTTCACCACGCGCATGTTGCGCCCTTTGCAAATTCGCGCCATTTTTATATTAGAAACGTCAAAGATTATTGCGACTTTCCGACTGATTTCTAAAGACAAAAAGTTTATTTCATTACTTATTGTACTGTTTTCTCGCAAATGTGTCGAAAAACGTTGTATGACACACGTGCGGATTTGGTTTTTACAAACTCGTGACTATGGTAAGCCCTCGACTTCGTCTCGTGCTTACATTCGTCTACTCGTTTGTAAAAACCAACTTACCGCACTAATATCATAAATAACTATTACGTACATTTTTTACATTCATTCAACTACACGTGAAAACAAAGGTCCACATGCAAATATTGAATGAGTTAGAGTTACGTTTAGGGTGTGTAGTATTTTACCGTCCTTCGTATTATCATCATCTGCCTAGCCTTTTCCCAACTATATTGGTGTCGGCTTCCAGTCAAACCGGATTCAGCTAAATACCAGTATTTTACGTAAAGCGGCTGCCTACCAGACCTCCACAACCCATTAACTGGGAAACACGTTACTTCTTGGCAAGATTAGTGTCAGATTTTCCGGCTTCTGACAATCCGTAACGACTGCCAAAGATCTACAAATGACAGCCGGGACCAACGGAGGAATCTCGGTGTGTTAAGATGGTCACCCATCTACAGACCGACCCCGGCATGCTTAACCTTGAAAATCGACCAGTGTGGTTGTTATTATTTAGCCACGAGCCCCACCGTCCTTCGTATTATCATCCTGTAAAATCAGTAGGTAACGTACCTATACTACAAAACAAGACATTTAGGACTTAACAAGTAATCAGCGAGAAGGAGGGATGGAGCTATATAGTGAAGCTCCATCCCTCCTTCTCGCTCGAACTACTCACGCTTTAACACGTCATGGTTGGGCCGCTGGTCTTAAGTTTGCATGCGCTACGGCTAAGCATGAGATCCTACGCTTTAATTTCAGGTCTCACAAAGTAATGTTAGGTTTTTCCATCAGGAATTACGTGTGTCTGGATTTTTCCGGGCAATAAACTGGCCTCTAATTTTATTCAACTTAAACAAACCTGGCGTAATGTAGTTTGTGTGTTAAAGGTACATCTCTCCCAAACCCTTCAAAAACGGGAATGCGAAGTTTTTCATAAAATTCTATAACGTAACATAATGTTATGTTATGTCTGAAAATTTTATGAAAAACTAGCATTTCCCGCGGGTTCGCTCGTCTGATAGTCAAAAATTAACCCTAAGGGAACATTTTCTCGGTATGAAAAGTATCATAATTATGTCCAACAATAACAACAACTGACATATAATAGATCTTCTGTTAAGTCGAGATTCGAGTTTTGTTTTTTATTAAGCAGATTCCTAGCCAAAACACCACGACAAATCAAAACAAACGCCAAAGTTGTGGGGATTTAAAAAGCCAGAGACAGAGGTTCCACGTCGCGCCTCGCACTCGGTCATGTAATTGCAATGTGCATAATTTCGATGTTCACAATATCTGCCGCTGACATCTACTCGAGCTGTCCCTACAATAATATTAAATCCACATATGACCACTTAATTATTTCAATGTTTACAAACTGATAAAGAACGATCGAGTGAACTTTATGTTCTTGGACAAAAGTTGTCCTCCCAAGGGCAGCAATGTGTTCCGGCAACGCCTGTGAAGTCAATATTCTCATTTTGTACTAGGTATGTAATATATAAGGTGTGCACATGTATCAGTGCATTGGGGCTATAATAGCAACACAGACCTTTCTCCTTACAAAATGCTGAAACTGGTGGTGTTGTCAACTGACTGCAACTGAAATCAGCGCTCCAGCTGCGGCAGCAGCCACCATACAGGTGGCTGCTGCCGCAGCTGGGGCGCTGATTTCACCCTACGCATCTATTGCCTACTCTGCGCCCATCGCCTATTCTGCACCTATCTTGGCGCCCTACGGCAACAACTATCGAGGACCGTAGGGTGAAATCAGCGCCCCAGCTGCGGCAGCAGCCACCATACAGGTGGCTGCTGCCGCAGCTGGGGCGCTGATTTCACCCTACGCATCTTTTGCCTACTCTGCGCCCATCGCCTATTCTGCACCTATCTTGGCGCCCTACGGCAACAACTATCGAGGACCGTTGTCTCTGGCGCCTGGCCAGCCGCCAACATTCTGGCTGCTGACGGCAGGCCGCTCGACACCCTAGACGTAAACCTGGACCGCTCCGCACACTTCACCGCCAAGGCCCTCAGCGGTGGCATCCACTACCCGAAGAAGCCACGTGGTCGCATCACCGTTGATCCAAAAAGTGCCGTTCACATACTCCGCGCCTGTGTTCGGCTCGCGCCTGGCCGTGGCTTCCATCGCCTACTCCGGTGCACCCATCTCTCAATACTGGTAAACGACCTATCACACGACAACGAGTAAATGATAAAAATGAACTGATTACGATATACCTACCATTTGTTTTTTCGTACCGTGTTACCCAGTTAATGGGTTGTCGTGGTCTGGTAGGCAGCCGCATCACGTAAAATACTGGTTTGACTGGAAGCCGACCTCAATATAGCTGGGAAAAAGACTAGGCAGATGATGATGAACAGCTGTAATAGGGTCATGGCGTCGGAAAACAGTGTGGGGAAGGTGCGAGAGAGTCAAAGATACGGGAAAAGTGAAAGGGATCGAGAGGCGCGGAGTGGGAAACACATGCTTTACCCTACTGCACGGTCTGAACTTAATTGACGATTTTGTTACTATCGGCTTGCGGAAATCGTCAGATTATATGTTTTTTGTTATTCTGGTATTACCTTTAAAATAAATAAAAAATCAACCGCGCTCGAGTAAATACAGACATCGTTTTTTTTTTTTTGCAACTTTGGTACCCTCCCGCCTCCTTAGGTTACGCTCAAATCGTCAGATTAGCAAAATTGACACTCCTTAGCCATTAATTAATCCCCCATATCTTAATCTGACGCGCTCGAGCAATTCAGATGATCGATTTTTTTTTTTACTAATCTGACGGCTTCTCCTGAGCGTACCCCCCTATATTAAGGGTTCATACTGGTTGAAGGTACTTATCAATATGTAAGGTATCCTCCCTTATATTAATCTGTCGTGCTCAAGTAAATCCCAAAATCCCTTGTAGGGCTCCCCTACTGTGTTACAATATAAAATGATTGTTGACCATAGACATTTAATAATCATAATAGGACAAAATAAAGCTACGGATGGAAAGACAAACGTGCCAAAATAATGGAATTGCAATCTTCGTGTAAGAATAAAAGGGTGTAAAGAGTCATTTGTTTTTCTCTGCTATGTGGAAGTCATGTCACAATAAATTATTGTGGGATGGAGATTAACATACCTACCTGCCGACATTGCAAACTATACAGCTATCAACCCGAGATAATTATTTATATCGTCGTCAGTATGTCAAATGCGATTGGACTCTGGCAGTCTGGCAGTGACAGGTAGGAACTATAAAGTAAGATATTGTTTTTACGTTATTCTGTGCAATTTTTCCAATTTTCCTCTTCATAAGAACTTATAGGTTAGTATTCTTTATTTAATAGTGGTCGAAAAAAGTTTCGTACCTATCCTAAAATAAAAGTATCAATATTTATTTTTTTTGCTTTTTGGATTTAAAATATTTGAAATTTTATTTTATGCTTTATTTAACTAATAGGTTCTACTAGAAATCCTATGATCCACACTCACCTAAACATCATCATTCTATCGATATGATATTTTGATATGCGATGTAGTAACATCGCATACCAAAATATCATATCGATAGAATGAGTGATAGTAGCTTAACATCTCTACCAATGTATTCACTCTTTTCTCTTTTCAGCTTCTTCATCAGACCCTGATCACAATCTATTCATATACATGGTCTCAATGAGTAGGTTATAACTCATTGAGACCATTTAAATAAACACAAACAGGAAACATCTGCTGTAAGTGAGGAGTTAGCTTAGGTTAGTTTTTCTGTAGAACGGGTGCCTTCGTACCGTTCACTTATGTTGGAATTAGTATTTTCTCAAGTGTTTTTATTTATTTATTCAAAGTATATATCCACAATAACATACATAAAGTCTGCCAAACTTCAGAACACTTTGTCAAGTGACTCCATTGATTGATTTGATTTCGATGTAGCAATACCAAGTTCAAGTATTGGATACCTACATATGTGATTTGACAGTGTTTTAAATTTAATTATTGTGTTTACTGTGGGAGAATATTGCGAACTTGTCAAACCAGTTTATCACCAGGTACTAAAGGAATTTAAAATCGATAATACCAATTTTTCCCCGAAAAGAAAATCAAAAATAATAATCATAATATAATAAATAATATAAAAATAAACGGCTTTTAGCGGGAACGTTTAGTACAACTTAAAGATAAAAATAAACGTGTACTTGTGTATGTGTTAATTTTTATTTTCTTTATTTACAGTCTATCTTTAAAATACTAAGAATGCAATGCAATACATAAAAAAGAAACTTACAAACAACGAAACAGACATACATACATATGATACAAGAGATACGCGCAAAAAACATAACCCTTCCTTGGGCTCGAGACAAGTGAGATTCTGTCAACGGTAGCGTGGCGAAGACGATTGTCAATACATCAGAAATGTTTGAGAGATGCTATCGAAATGTCACGTGATCACATCCCTACATTTTGGCATTTCGACAGTCGCATTCGCAAATGGAATGGCACATTGTCTAGGGCCTCTTGGCAGTCGGGTAACAAACACTCATCAAAATAATTCCAAGTGCAAGACGAAGTTTTCAAAATATAGAGCCTTTGCTCTGCATTTTCAAAACTGTAGCACAGGAATATTACAAACTGCATTATTATTATCTAATAATGTACACATTTCCATATTTTCTATCACCTAGGTACACATACTAGATTCTACTTGCAATATGTCAAAAAAACAGACCCAGATTAAACGCTTTGTTCGTATGAACTTTGTTTTCTCGTAGGAAAGTAGTCTTTTCAGGGCCGCCGATGCATTCCGGTGTCGCCCATCAAGTTAATCTTATCATACAAGTATATAAGGCGGCTGACATTGTGCAAATGCATCAGTGTATCTGAGCTGACATAACAACACAGACCACTCCTCATACAAAATGCTGAAGCTGGTGGTGTTGACCTGCATGATGGCTGCGGCCACAGCGAGCGTGTTAGCGCCCTTCGCGCCTCTCGCGTACACGGCGCCCATTGCCTATTCGGCAACCCTACTGGCGCCCTACGGCAGCAACTACAGGGGACCGCTGTCTCTGGCGCCCGGCCAGCCCGCCAACATCCTCGCAGCCGACGGCAGGCCCCTGGATACCCTGGACGTCAACCTGGACCGCTCCGCGCATTTCACGGCTAAGGCTCTCGAAGGAGGCTTTCACTTGCTCAAGAAGCGCTCCGCTGCTCTGATCGCACCCCTCGCCTACTCAGCACCCATCGCTTATTCCGCGCCAATCTGGGCTCCCTACGGCCAAAACTACAGAGGACCGCTGTCGCTCGCTCCCGGCCAGCCCGCCAACATCTTGGCTGCTGACGGCAGGCCGCTCGACACTCTGGACGTGAACCTGGACCGCTCCGCACACTTCACCGCCAAGGCCCTCAGCGGCGGCATACACTACCTGAAGAAGCGCTCGGCTCCCCTCATCGCGCCGCTCGGCCATCTGGTCGCCTCGCCGCTGATCCACAGCGCCCCACTCGCCTACTCCGCGCCTGTGTTTGGCTCGAGACTGGCCGTGTCTCCCATCGCCTACTCTACTGCACCCATCGCTCGTTACTGGAAGTAAACAGCCGCGACCACTGGACTTATTTAAAATAAACAAATGACCGAAACCTACATTTTGTTTAATCATTATCACCAATTCCTTAAAATATCTTGCTACAATTCAGCGCTTTGGTTACAATTATTCACTTTATTCTTTTCATAAATTTGTCACATGTAACAGTGAAAATACTGCATATGACTGATAGTCTTATGCGACGTTGTGTTAGTGTCGTGTTCTTGGGCGAAATAGCTGTTACTGTAAGTTTCGTTAGAATAAATAGGAATTAGATAAATAAAACAGTACAAAACTCGCAAACATACATACATACATACATGAACCCTGAAAACATAACACTCCTTTTTTGAGCAGTCGTGTAAAAATTCGTAGAAGCTATAAAAGAACTACGATAACATTGCAACAAAAAAACAATAACAAGTGGTTGTCCTAAAATGACATGATCATTTTGTACAGTTCTCGTCAAATAACTTTGCCCCTCTGAAGTTGTGTCGAGTGGCTGCGTAGTAGTCAAAATTACGAACACACTGCAACAGCGCATGCGTAAGAGACATGGGGGCGGGGCGCGATTTTATGTCTCAGTCGCTCGTTTACGTTCGATGCATGCTTGCGTCCTGCTTGCTCCCGTGTACGTGACTGCACCTGCGCGATCTTTGCAAATGGCTAATTTCAGAGGGGCAAAGTTATTTGACGAGAACTGTAACAAAAACCGAAGAGCAAATCTTGTACTCAGTTTTACCTATATACCACACCAGTATCAATAACCTGACTATATTAACCGACAGGTTACCGGCAGACCTTCAACCTTCAGCTATCAGGTGTCAGCCACACGTAATCGAACAATTTGTTGCGTATGAAACAAAGATTGTGCGATCACACCTATGTAACGGTGACAGCGACATGTAATACTACCGAGGTGTTGTCATTTACATTACAACGGGTCTTGAAACGACGATAGATTGAAAATATGATGAAACGGGGAGTTATAGGAAGTAATAATATAGAGGATATAACATTCAATATTTTTGTATAGAGAGGCTTATGGTTGAGGAATAACAGCCGAAAGGATCTTATTCTGGTTGGTTTTATAGATTTTTGTCTGTCGTAAGGGGTACACAAAGTCCAAAATCTGACAGCCAGTCTTATCAGAGGGTATCACCCAGTAACTGGGTGGTGGAAGTCAGATAGGCGATGGGTTATATGTAAAATGCGCATCCGGTTCGACTACAAGCATGAGATTCCATCTCAGGAAGATTTACTAAAAACATTACGGTTAACGGTTCAGAATAAGCGACTACACGTGGTTTTCGAGGATATATCCAAGGACAGATCCAAGCAAGCATAACTTAACCGTCCATTGATCCTTTGGGCTGTTAATCCTCAACCATAAGCCTCTCTATACAAAAATATTGAATGTTATATTTTTTATTTATTTTTTTATCATTGATAGGCACGCGCTTGACCACTATCTCACCTGATGGTAAGCGATGATATGGTCGAAGATGGAGCACGCTTGCCTAGATGTAACCTATTCACTCTTGACTTAAAGGCTCCCAGGTTGTAGCTATCAGGAAACACAGACTCCGGCAGGGAATTCCACTCCTTAGCGGTACGCACAATGAATGTGTTCCCAAAACGCTATATTATTCGCTATATTCTCTATATTATTACTTCCTATAACTTCCCGTTTCATCATATTTTCAATCTATCGTCGTTTCAAGACCCGTTGTAATGTAAATGACAACACCTCGGTAGTATTACATGTCGCTGTCACCGTTACATAGGTGTGATCAATCACAATCTTTGTTTCATACGCAACAAATTGTTCGATTACGTGTGGCTGACACCTGATAGCTGAAGGTTGAAGGTCTGCCGGTAACCTGTCGGTTAATATAGTCAGGTTATTGATACTGGTGTGGTATATAGGTAAAACTGAGTACAAGATTTGCTCTTCGGTTTTTGTTACAGTTCTCGTCAAATAACTTTGCCCCTCTGAAATTAGCCATTTGCAAAGATCGCGCAGGTGCAGTCACGTACACGGGAGCAAGCAGGACGCAAGCATGCATCGAACGTAAACGAGCGACTGAGACATAAAATCGCGCCCCGCCCCCATGTCTCTTACGCATGCGCTGTTGCAGTGTGTTCGTAATTTTGACTACTACGCAGCCACTCGACACAACTTCAGAGGGGCAAAGTTATTTGACGAGAACTGTACAAAATGATCATGTCATTTTAGGACAACCACTTGTTATTGTTTTTTTGTTGCAATGTTATCGTAGTTCTTTTATAGCTTCTACGAATTTTTACACGACTGCTCAAAAAAGGAGTGTTATGTTTTCAGGGTTCATGTATGTATGTATGTATGTTTGCGAGTTTTGTACTGTTTTATTTATCTAATTCCTATTTATTCTAACGAAACGTACAGTAACAGCTATTTCGCCCAAGAACACGACACTAACACAACGTCGCATAAGACTATCAGTCATATGCAGTATTTTCACTGTTACATGTGACAAATTTATGAAAAGAATAAAGTGAATAATTGTAACCAAAGCGCTGAATTGTAGCAAGATATTTTAAGGAATTGGTGATAATGATTAAACAAAATGTAGGTTTCGGTCATTTGTTTATTTTAAATAAGTCCAGTGGTCGCGGCTGTTTACTTCCAGTAACGAGCGATGGGTGCAGTAGAGTAGGCGATGGGAGACACGGCCAGTCTCGAGCCAAACACAGGCGCGGAGTAGGCGAGTGGGGCGCTGTGGATCAGCGGCGAGGCGACCAGATGGCCGAGCGGCGCGATGAGGGGAGCCGAGCGCTTCTTCAGGTAGTGTATGCCGCCGCTGAGGGCCTTGGCGGTGAAGTGTGCGGAGCGGTCCAGGTTCACGTCCAGAGTGTCGAGCGGCCTGCCGTCAGCAGCCAAGATGTTGGCGGGCTGGCCGGGAGCGAGCGACAGCGGTCCTCTGTAGTTTTGGCCGTAGGGAGCCCAGATTGGCGCGGAATAAGCGATGGGTGCTGAGTAGGCGAGGGGTGCGATCAGAGCAGCGGAGCGCTTCTTGAGCAAGTGAAAGCCTCCTTCGAGAGCCTTAGCCGTGAAATGCGCGGAGCGGTCCAGGTTGACGTCCAGGGTATCCAGGGGCCTGCCGTCGGCTGCGAGGATGTTGGCGGGCTGGCCGGGCGCCAGAGACAGCGGTCCCCTGTAGTTGCTGCCGTAGGGCGCCAGTAGGGATGCCGAATAGGCAATGGGCGCCGTGTACGCGAGAGGCGCGAAGGGCGCTAACACGCTCGCTGTGGCCGCAGCCATCATGCAGGTCAACACCACCAGCTTCAGCATTTTGTATGAGGAGTGGTCTGTGTTGTTATGTCAGCTCAGATACACTGATGCATTTGCACAATGTCAGCCGCCTTATATACTTGTATGATAAGATTAACTTGATGGGCGACACCGGAGTGCATCGGCGGCCCTGAAAAGACTACTTTCCTACGAGAAAACAAAGTTCATACGAACAAAGCGTTTAATCTGGGTCTGTTTTTTTGACATATTGCAAGTAGAATCTAGTATGTGTACCTAGGTGATAGAAAATATGGAAATGTGTACATTATTAGATAATAATAATGCAGTTTGTAATATTTCTGTGCTACAGTTTTGAAAATCACTTGCACTTGGAATTATTTTGATGAGTGTTTGTTACCCGACTGCCAAGAGTGAAGAGGCCCTAGACAATGTGCCATTCCATTTGCGAATGCGACTGTCGATATGCCAAAATGTAGGGATGTGATCACAAGCAGACCCCATCACAGTTTTATAGGAAAAAGCTAGACAAGTAATGACGTTTAAATAATTCTATACCAAAATTGTCATGTGGCATAATAACCGTTAACCGTAATGTTTTTAGCAAATCTTCCTGAGATTCCGTCTCATGGAGATTTGCTAAAAACATTTGTGAAAGGCATAATTCCGCTGTATTTTGATATTGTACACAATGCCGATGTTGACAATTTGTTTTTGTGTGAATAATTCGAAAAATAAAAAAAAGCGATGCACCAACATGCTCATTCCACCCACCAGCACAAAACGTTTTGGGGATACTTTCAATGTGGCGAACCAGCTAATGCGACCGAATCAGCGAACAGGAGTGGAATTCCCTACAGGAGATTGTGTTTCCTGATAGCAACATCCTGGGGGTCTTTCAGTGAAGAGTGAACAGCAGTGCGATTCTGTAAACATGTCGAAGTGAACACTTGGGCGGGGTGCACGATGGGTGAGTTGTCAAACCATACAAAAAAGATGACAGCTCATTTGTCGTTCACAAGTGTGCACCGTGAGATGTCGACAGAATCGACCGGCAGGTTACTTCCAGGTAAATGTGCTTCATGGTCGACCACTTAATCACTTTCTATCAAGTATGATAGTGGTTTAACGCGAGCCTTTTTATAAAATAGACTCACCATCAAAGTTAAAAGGTCAACGTCAATAACACAATTTAAAATACAAAAGTTGTGTGCCAGCTAGCTTCATATTTTGTCTTACGGTAAACTAGATTTTAGATTATTTTATAGCACCGTTGTTATAGTTATCTCGTGTTAGTTATCAATATGTTAGACGGGAACGTACATTGCAAAAATGCGTGCAGTGTGTAGCAAAAAAAGTGCTTTAACCGATCATTTAATAATAACACTTTTTCGGCGTCTCCAGAATTACTATACGTCTTTCTAATCCGTAGTGACTCAAAGTTAATAAAATAATAACTGACTCAAGCCCTTCGCTATGAAGATAGACTATTTTACGCTAATTCAGTCAATATGTCAGTAAAACTCAGTTTTTGAGCTACCCGATATATCAAATGCTTATTTATTAAAAAAACTTTCAGCGCTTTTCAGGCTGTGTTCATAAATACAAAAATGATTTTGTGATATATGACACATAAAATGCTATTTATAAAACTGCATACATTATTTAAAAATAACTTGCAAAATATAAATTGCTTCTATTAACCGTATATAGTCGTGATTCGACAATATCATATGGATCCGGAGCTACAAATAAATTAACCTTTTCAACGAATTTTCATGACGCAACTTTTTTTATTAATCTCATCGACTCCTTTTTTATTCTAAATAAATATCGAGCATACCACGCAAAACGAACGAAACACTGCGGGCGTTCAAATTATTATTGTTACCTACTTTTTATTTCTACAAACAACCATGTTTTTAATATTCATTGTTGAGGGATGAGAACTCCTTAACAATTAATTGAAAATAATTGTAGTTCAGCATTAATAATTTTTAATCATAATTTTCGAATTAACAAAACACGGTCGCTAAATACCTAAGCATAAGGGCTGTGCACACCACGTTTTTTAAACGCGCCGTTTAAAAAACGTGGTGTGCCCAGGCCCTTAGAGAGGATCGAAGGGAAAGAAGAGACATTCGAGAAACGTTATTTTTAACCGACTCCTAAAAAAGGACCTCCTCCTTTTTTAGGAGTCGGTTAAAAATAACGTTTCTCAATTCGGATGCTTGTATTTTTTTTTTAACCGACTTCTAAAAAAAGAGGAGGTTCTCAATTCGGATGTTTGTATTTGTTTTTACGTTTGTTCGCGCATAACTCTGTCGCTTGCCAACCGATTTGAAAAATTATTTTTTTGTCGGATAAGGTATTCTTCCCAAATGGTGCTTCCCATTGAAATTATATCAAAATCGGTTCAGTAGTTTGGTTTTAAATCCAAATAGCTGGAAAAAATTTGTGGAAAAATCATCCATTGAAACGAAATTGCGTATTTTTGCTTTCCTGTGACTTTCCAGTGGTGTTGTTAGATGTGGGGTACCAATAAAAAGTGAAAAATAAAAAACTTTTTCACAAAAAAAAGAAACCGACTTAAAACGACGAAAAAACACTACAAAGTTCAAAATAACTTTAATTTCGGTAGTCGGTGTTTTTGGTTGCTTCTTCGTTATTTGACACCGACTTCCGAAATTAAAGTTATTTTGAACTTTGTAGTGTTTTTTGGAAGTCAGTTTCTTTTTTTTGTGAAAAAGTTTTTTAAAATCAGGGATCGAATAAAATAGACGAATATGGTCCAAAATATATTTATTTATAATATATTTGCGCTGTGAGAATTTACCAGTGAGTGTAGACTTAGTGAGCAATGGGCGCCGCGGCGTAGGCTACGGGAGCCACAGCCAGGTGCGAGCCGAGCACTGGGGCGGAGTAAGCGAGCGGCACTCTGTGCAACAAGGGTGCAGCGACCACGTGGCCGAGCGGCGCGATGAGGGGAGCCGAGCGCTTCTTCAGATAGTGGATGCCACCGCTGAGAGCCTTGGCAGTGAAGTGCGCGGAGCGGTCCAGGTTCACGTCCAGAGTGTCGAGCGGCCTGCCGTCAGCTGCGAGGATGTTGGCGGGCTGGCCGGGAGCGAGTGACAGCGGACCTCTGTAGTTGTGGCTGTAGGGCGCCAGAATTGGCGCAGAGTAGGCGAGAGGCGCGATCAGAGCAACAGAGCGCTTCTTCAGGAAGTGCACGCCACCTTCGAGAGCCTTGGCGGTGTAATGTGCAGAGCGATCCAAATTCACATCCAGGGTGTCAAGGGGCCTGCCGTCGGCTGCGAGGATGTTGGCGGGCTGGCCGGGCGCCAGAGATAGCGGTCCCCTGTAGTTGCTGCCGTAGGGCGCCAGTAGGGACGCCGAATAGGCAATGGGCGCCGTGTACGCGAGAGGCGCGAAGGGCGCTAACACGCTCGCTGTGGCCGCAGCCATCATGCAGGTCAACACCACCAGCTTCAGCATTTTTTATGAGGAGTGGTCTATGTTGTAATGTCAGCTCAGATGCACTGATGCAGTCGTGCGGTGACAGACGCCTTATATACTAATATGATAAGATTAACATGATAGGCGTCGTCGTCGGAATGCATCGCTGGCCATGAAAAGACCACTTTTCTCCGAGAAAATAATTCATACGAACAAAGCAATATCACTGTGCTGCTACCTTAGAGATTATATTATTAGGAAGTCCATAACAAATAATCGAAAAAAAATAAGGTAAAAAAATCATCATCATCATCAATCAAATGTTAAATTTAATCACAATAGTAAATGGTTTTTATGAAAATATATTTGAAAGGAATTAGGATTATATCACTATTGAACTTCACGAAAACCCCCAACTTCCCACCATAGTTAAAAAAACTCAGAGTTAAACATTACAATAAATCACTACTTTTTGGAAGCTATGCGTAACAACTAGGCTTAACCCTTATTCTTCCAACAGTTTTAAGTTTGACACGAATATGACAAATTGATCAATTTAACTAGGTAATTGTAGGAAATTTATAGAAGTCCCTTGACAACGAAGTAATTCAGGTTGCGACGTGGTGTGGGTATGTACGGCACAAGACAAAGTTAGAGTGATGTAACAGAAAAGCCCATGTTACTTAGCCCACCAGAGAGCTGATCTTGTGACGATAGTTTTCAACACAAACTGAGGTTCCGTACTTAAATAACCGATATGTGTAAAATACGATTCTGTGAAGCGAAGTTCTTTTTGTTAATTATTTTAGTAACAGCAATTATAGCTGATCGGGTTCCGTTTGTTTAGGTGGGGCAGTCTTTTTATTTTATTTCCTAATTCTGGATTTGTTCAATCTGATTTTTACCAAGATTTTTTTTTCTATTTCTCATTTTTACCGAGACACAAATTATATCAGAACTTTCCATAGGTTAATAAAAATACATCAAATGATAGAATTCAAATTACCTACTTGGGTAATGATCTCGTGGAATTATGTTGACATTTATGTGTGGCGACCAAAAAAAAGGAAAAATTGTTCGATTGTCTCGTGGTAAGAAGGAAGGAGGCATCACCTCCTTCCAGTCAATTATAATAATAAAATTGACTGCATCACCTCCTTGCTTCTTACAGTATTATTATAATAAATATGATAATAAAAAAACTTTATTGCCATAAAAACAGGGTGCAGAAAAATGTGAGACCCTATTACCTTATGCATTACTCTATCCTACTCACATATTGTTTGCATTGCAGCCGCAGCTCGACCAAGGTGTAAGTCGTGACTTCGAACCTCACTGGTTCGAACTCACGACTTCTGAGCAGCCTGCGTTTTCACCAGTGAGCTATTTTCACTCTGTTAACGTTTCGACTGAAACATATTTTAATATTATGATGATGACACTCAAATACTAGGAGGCTACCCAACAATATGGAAACAGAAAATTCATCAAACTTGTTTTTAACCCATTCTGAATAACGATTCGACTCATAGGCGCAATATACCTTGAAAACATCAAAAGCGAACAGAGAAGAAGTTTGGAATTCAGAAATATAATGCTCACGACGGCTTGTCAAAGTTCAAAGAAAACCAGTAGGTATATAGGCTTAGATTACAAATCAAATGCGCGTAACGTACACGAAGTTATGTGATTGTCAGATACACTGAAGAGAAAACGAAACCGAAGAATAATACACTTCCTGAAAATTCAATCTCAAAATCAACCCTGGTTGAAAAATGAAATGACCACTGATGACACAAACACAGACACAAATTTATTACATGCACGAGTATGTGCTCTTGATACCAATAGAATATCGCATATTAGGTGACACAGTATTGTAGGTAGATATGTACAATTAACTTCGATGCATCGAAAAAAGAGGGGATGTATTGTATAACATATGGTGATTAAAGAAAAATGCTTTTTTCCGAGTAACTCTCTTTATAAACTATAGGCAGATATATTGTCGAATATACTAAACTTTTTTTACACAGTATTTCACCAATGAGGTCCCAGGATGCCGGCATGGCCCAAATGCCCCAGGGCTAGAGGAGCGACAGGTGCGCGCCAGCCGAGGTGAGCTGCGGCAGGAAGGGCCAGGCCTGCGGGCGCCAGGGCTGCGGGTGCCAGGGCGTGTGCGCCGGGCCACGCGCCGATCAGGGGAGCCGAGCGCTTGCCGAGTAGGTGCGCGTGTGCACCGGCCGCGGCGGCGGTGGCGTGGTCGACCGCCCTGGCGGTATAGTGTACGGCACGGTCAGCATTCACACTAAGGGTGTCCAAAGGCCTGCCATCTTGAGCCAAGATGCTGGCGGGCTGACCGGGAGCGAGCGACACGGGTCCCCTGTAGTTGAGAGCAGCACCGCCCAAAGGCGCAGGCACTACGACGGGACCGGCGACGCCGACGGCAGGAGCGTGAGCGAGGGGAGCGGCCAGCAAGGGGGCGGCCAGCGCCGGTGCGACTAGCGGGGAGCCAAGGTGCGCGCCCAGACCCCACGGAGCTCCTAGGCCTAAGCCGTGAAGGCCGAGGGGCCCGAGGCCGAGAGCGCCGAGACCGCTGGGCTTGGCGGCCACCAGGGCCAGGACGGAGGACAACACCACCAGCTTGAACATTGTGGTCTGTGTTGTTTTCTTAGCAGAGAGCAACTGTAATTCTTACCCTCTAAGCTTCAGCTTATATACCAATCAATTTCGTAGGCGTACCTATTCCAGATACCTTTGTGACGTCAGCAAATATGCGGTTAGGCGTTGGCTGTAGGTCGCCGGTGGATAGAAAAGGACCATGGGGCGGCGCAGGCGCCACAAGCAGTGTCCGCCGAAGCTGGTTTTGAGATAATGCAAAAGTCAACTCTATTCAAATTAGTATACATTTGAAAATAAGTCCAGTACTGCCAGTACTTCCCTGTTCACCTTGAACGTTGATAAAGGGCCATTCACTTAAAGTGATTACCCGCCTCGACGTGCAAAAATTCTAAATTACCCCTCCTCACTGCGAAATCATAATAAGAAACGCTCGTGTAATAGATGATGTCAATTAACTCACCTATCTTCGTTATAACATTAATTATAAATTTGGGTATTGTGAGGTAAAGGGAATGAGTGTCAATGACTTCTAACTTTAATTTGTACAATTTGTAGGCATACTTTAATCAAAATTTAAATATCTTACTTGAGGCGTATTTTATTTCAGCAGAACTTCAGCGCTTGTATCTAAGCGCTGAAGTTCTGCTGTGAGAGAATTGGGCGTATGATTTGAATTAGAACAAATTACGCAAAGGGAATATTATTGAAATGGATGGCTAACTCTTCTGAATCAACAAACATCCATACGATTCTTAGTTTTCCTTGGGCGTAATTACTTCGAGATAATTCAGTCCATTTGAAGAGTAGGCACTTTTCTACTTCGTTCATTAAAATCGAATAATTGTGTGTCCACAATAAACAGTGATTGTATTTCGGTCAATGACCGATAATTTTCATGAAAACGGAGACGTTTTCACTTTACAAAATCACATTAGACCTCGTCGGATCATTAAAAACAGCATCTGGCACCCCAAGGGTTGCTAAGCGTCCGGGTCATATTGGTACTTAAGCAAGATTAATACAAATGCGAAGTAGCCATTTCAGAGTATATACCCAAATCTCTTCTAAGGTTATAGGGGTCACCTTTTATAATTTAACATGGGCATGTTATTCGTTGTAAATTTCTAACTCCTACTAACTACTAACAGTCGTTTTTTTTTTTGTTGTTAAGAAACAAAGCAACCACAATTTGTAATTTGTTTCATGAAATTCAAGATAGAGACCGAGCCGAGGCAAAGAGTGGGTCAGCTAAACCGAAAAAAAATTGTTTCTTGTACCTTGACCTCTGGCCCATTATTTTTATTATATTTTCACTATTTATATTTTCTTATAGCGTCAAGAGAAGAAATACACACTTTGTGAAAACAACTTTGTACCTATTACGTTTCATGAAAATCACGCTGACAGACAGACCAATGGACAGTGGAGGTTTAGTAGGTTATAGGGTTCCGTTGGTAACCCTTGGGATACGGAACCCTCAAAAAAGTCGTCTTTTCAGGCCACAATAACAGCTAATTTCTAGTAGGTAACTAATTAAAAATTTACTAAAATCATCATCTCAAACTTTTACGTAGTCAGTTTTATGGTAATGATGAATAACTAACATGGAGAATTAAACATATTAATATTCGATACAAAAAACGAATTTGCTGTAGAACATAAACGTAAAACAGATCGGTCGTTGAACTCGCTCCTAATTACAACCCTTTCATCGCATTCCAGTGGATTTGAACTGCTGAACCTAAAATTAATAAAGTATACAATAACCACATCAGTCTGATTAAGTATTTCTTAGAAAAAAATGACTAGAATATTGAAGTTATAATTTAAGCCAAAGCTTTTAAAAAACAAAGTGTGATAAATTGTACCTACAAGCTATTTTAAGAAACCTTTTTAGTTTAATCCATAGTCATACTTTAGTCTTGAGTCAGTCTGGAGTCCTATACAACGTGTAACAGAATAAACGCAACATCTAATTAGGGGTCATTGTACTCATTATTACGAACAACTTTTACTATGAGACCAACTCCGAAATCGCGAAAAAACATCGGCCTCCCCAAACATTTATGTGCGCGTAACTCGACAAAATGTACCGAACAGCGAACAGCTGATTTTTTTTAGCGATTTCGGGGATTTGGTCCCTTATTAAAAGTTGTTCGTAATTATGAGTCCAATGACCCCTTAAGAGGTATTGCGTTTATTCTGTTACACGTTGTATTAACTAAATTATTAGCTGCAACTCCGAGACTTATTGGCAGACTCCCATGTCGGGCAGTTGGGTAAAGCCCACGAGTGTTCAATATGGACTATTGGACAAACAAACAAAACAAAATTGTCATTCGAGATTAAAGGAGCAGATACGTTTTCGCATCTTCATAAACATCAAGAGACATGAGGGAGGTCTATGATCAGCACCATTATACAATACGCTACATCATTTAGTACATTGTTTCCTGAAAAGTGTGTTCGCAAGCGCTACTGCTGAAGATGGGGTCGATTCCCGGGGTCGGGCAGTGTTCTTAGGTTATTTCCACCAGAAATGAAATATTAGTGTACCTACACTAATATTTCATTTCTGGTGGACACTGCCTTTGGGAAATGCAGTCTTAATGTTATGTTATTAAATAATGTTGGAAAGTAGAAATAAAAGAGTAATAAACAGTAAACATAAAAAAACGACGATGACTTTTTTTAAATAACGAAATACATACAGGGTGGTTTTAAAGTGTGCGTGGATGGCTTATAATTCACCCTGTATAGTTAAATGACTAATACCGAACAGTTAAAATAATAATATAACCAACAACACATGCATATTCATCTTCTTAAACGAGCAATAAACGAATACATGAACATGACATCGCGTGCAGTCACGAGAGTGTGACGTATGAACCGGTTGTGTGCGCATACGCAGCTCTTACGTACACCACACATATACCAGTTACACATACATATGTTAACGGGTTTCGTTCAAGTTTTTGCCCCTAAGCCTATATTGACCTTGTTTCTTGGCATTGTTGAAACTGAAATTGAAACCAAGGATGATTTCGACAGAAGAAATGATGAAGCGAGTTTTTGTTACGTCTACATTTTGCGTGTTTAGTGTTTGTTAAGGTTTTTATGCCTATTCATTTTTACAATGAAAGTGTGCAATATAAAAAAAAACAACCGACTTCGAAATAAAAAAACACTACAAAGTATAAAATTACTTTAATTTCGGAATTCGGTGTTTTTGGTTGTTTCTTCGTTTTTTGACACCGACTTCCGAAATTAAAATTATTTTTTACTTTGTGAGTACTAAGTAATTTTTTTTATTTCGAAGTCGGTTGTATTTTTTGCAAAAAAAAATATTTTTCACTTTTTAGTGGTGGTTAGCTTTAACTAAACCCAATGCAGAAAGAATCATCAAGATCGGTTCATAAACAATAAAGTTATGCCCGAATAGATACTCGTAACCCCAAAACCATGGTTGACTTGCGCACAGATTGCGTCCACAGCGTACCGTTCGTAGCGCGTAAAAAAATCAGTCGTACATCCTCCTGTGTGTGTTTGTAAAAGTAAAATTGAAATTTTGAACGAAATTCTACTGACAAAACGTAAAGTCACTTTTAAATAGGATAAAATACTCTTTACTATGTACACCATATGGCGAAGCACTGTATTCCTATACATTATATAATCTTCTAATTTACATTCAGATTTGTTTTAAAACTTGACAGAATTCTGTCTTCTATATCGGCAGACGACACCGCCCCGTGAACTTCTAATTAATATCAAGTATCGTGAATCGCCTGAGTCTACATAAATGAAGCGGACGCGATTTATTTTTTTTAAATATTTTTAAAACATATTCATAAAATTCGTAGGTAGTTCATGCATATTGTTCCTCCTTTGTTATTTTTCCCCTGTAAGCTCCAAAAAATAACTTGCATTGTTTAAACACAGTGACACTGTTTTAATTCAATAGAACCGTGTAAATCAAGCTTTATTCATTGCAATGCTTCTTCAAAAGTTAAGGACAACCAGCCTAACAGGTAATCTTGCTGACTGGCTCATAATTCTTCACATTCGTTCATACACGAAACTTAAAAAAACTTTTACAAAAAAATACAACCGACTTCCAAATACACTAAAAATCCAAAGTATTATATAACTTAAATTTCGAAAGTCGGTGTTTTATTGGTTGTTTCTTCGTTTTTTGATTTTTTTTCTCTCTTTTTCATCTTTTTGATGGTCGAATTTCAGAAAATAGTCACTTTTTTTTTGTCATATCTTATCAGCTACCTCATCATCCTTAATTATGACCACGCACTTCTGGAACATCCTGTACAGAAACCTAGATAATGGATACTTTTTTTTCACAGATGCTAGTTTCAAAATATTTCCCTGATCGACCCAAACACTATCTGAGTTCTACAGAACCATGGCTAGCCTTAGAAGTATTACTTAGGTACCTTGGTACATTTGATTTACAAGTTTAGTGTCGTGGACGGAAGTGGGGGTGGGGCGACCAGCTGATGTAATGGAAAGTCAAATTACATCATAATAGTTTTATGGCTTTATTGATTTAATCTAGGTGGAATTTATGTTAAATTGTTTTTTTTGGAGGGTCGCAACCATTGTTGATTTTGTTTCGATCCTTATTTTTTTGTTTAATTTGGATTCGGAGACTGGTAGTCGACCCCTACTTTATTTAGGATAAGGCTAAGCAGATAATGATGGCTTCTGAAATTTGGCGAGTTAACTTTATAAAGTCATCTTACACTACCTACATCGACTCACAGTGACTAGCTGACCCGCGCAACTTCCTCTGCGTCACATTTTTCATTAATACTCCGCTCCATTTGGTCATAGCGTGATATTATATAGCTTAGAGCCTTCCTCAATAAATAAGCTATCCAACACTAACAGAATTATTCAATTCGAGCCAGCAGTTCCTGAGATTAGCGCGTTCAACCAAACAAACAAACACTTCAACTTTACAATATTAGTAGAAAATTAGGAACTTAGATCATTGTAGTGTCGAATAACTGGATCGGTGACTACTGAAGCTACCTATTACAAATAAGGTAGCGGTGAATTTGGATTTGGACGTTTATGTTTGAACAAAAACGTCCAAAATCCAAATTTATATAAACTAAACGTTCGCTTCCGCTTCTTCCTCTGTCACAGCTTTTAGAACCCATCGTAGTGCAAAATTTTAATAAGTAAAATTCCTGGACAGTCGCGGGTCCATCGCGTCAATTAAAAGGTTCAAACGGGAACAAAGTTGAACGACCTCTGAGGAAACTTGAATATCAGTAGCTATCTTACTTACATCCTGAGACCGACTTCCATGCAGCTGTGACGAGGGAATATTAATAGAAACAACTCGGAACTAATACATCAAAATGTTGGCAACTTCTATTAAGCTGGCTTGTACTTAATATAAATACAACTGCCTTGTTAACAGAATGGTTGCAGGCGCCACTTCTGAGCTATGGTTCTGGTGGATTCGGTACGAGACTCGAGCTAAGTGTTGTTGGTTTTTCCATCAAATTCAGTAACAGACCTACTAAGTCGAAGCATTTATTTCAATCAAGCCATTAACAGGCATTTTTGCATTGTCAAGGAGTGGCTCAGCTGGTCAGAAAGTTAAAGTGGATTTCCCGTTCCAAAACGTAGATATCAAGCTTGCCGCCTAATAAAAGGAGTATCTAATTAATTATACATAACTTAAAATGTCCGTCAACAATACACACGGGTTTTTGGGTATGATAATTTTTTTGTGTTATTCGAGCCTTCATTCAGGTCCATCTGCTAAAGTAATGTAACAACTGCATTCTTCAGGACATACAACCATGCAAATACAGAATCAAACCTCCGATGCGTTGCGCAGCAGTTAATGGCATACCCGTTTTTGGATCAATTCCATAGATTTTTACTTTTGACAAACGTTATCTCTGATATACTGTCGTTTTGTCCTGGCTCTCACCGTTTTCTCAATCCTTAGCAGATAGCTATTTTCAAAACCGAGGAATCGTTTACTTAATCAACTATTTTGTTGATATTAGTAACATCTGATTGATGTTATAATATTTAAGGTATGTGATGTTTGCTATCTTAGACTGACGCCTCAGGCGGTGATCGATACAAGTGTTGCTGAAGCAGCTGTTGATTTATTTACAAACACCAATTTGTTCGGTAAGTTCGGAGAACGCTCTTGCCTCCAGCCTACGCGTGTATCAAGCAGACATAAACAATTTCGATTAAGTGTCTGGGCAAATTTAAATAATTTTTTTCAATACATATTAATAAAACTCGTGGGGTGGGGTTACTTAGTATAGATATACCGTAACACGGGGTGAATAGAAACTGAGGGGTGAATAGACAAAAAACTTTGAAGAGGATTTTTACGTTATTTAAACCTTGTGTACAGCATTTACGGTCTTGAATTGAATTCCATTGATATACATTTAAAAACAAATACTCTCTTAAAAAACCAATAATATGATATTAAATTGAAAAACCTCTTCAAATGTTGTTCCTATAATATTCACCCCGTTTTACCGGTACTAAGTTAATTAAATAACATAATATAGTTAACAGAATGGAATTGTTCATCTGTGCACAGTGACTATTTAATGGGACCTTCTTTTGGCAGTGAAGTAAATACGCAAATGCCAAATAAGAATGACGTGAAACTTTACGGCCAGGCATTATTATGTTCCGGGCGGAAATCGAACCTGCTACCAGTAACTTAGCGCAGCAAAGTAATTATTTAGTTAGTGCGCCAATCGAATTTAAAACTAGTTCTCCCAAATAAAAGGTCACTTGACGATAACAAGATTCATAAAGTACCGTCTATCCGTAGATCCGTAAAAAAATCCTTTACCAATAGACACCACTTTAACTGCGTTTGCAAGTACTTATTATCCAATCAAGACTGTCCAATTTTGTTGTAATTACAGTGTACACTAAACAAAAAATCAACATTGAATAAACTAAAGCAAGGCCTTCGGTATAACGAATAGCATTCCGCGTTGCCGTTGGACGCCATTCTTGTACAACTATCTCATATAATTAGCATAAAGTTAACCTACTTTACTACGTAAATACTATAATTTTGTGGCTTATTAATCATACTGTCTGTTACATTTGAGGATAAGAAGCCACAACTCATTTAAATAATAGTAGTGGTTGGAAAAACGACTTACTAGGCTCTGATTTAACTCAACCCGCCGTAGTCCACTGGTGTACATGAAATCTCTCTTTTGTCGAGGTTTTGAGGGTCTTATGATGCTCGAAACCTGTCTATCACAACTACCCATACCTTCAAGGCTCTAATTGGGCAAAGCTGGAGCCAGAACTAATTACAAGAAGCATTACTTCTGGATACTTCTTGTACAGTTGAGAGGTTCCTCTCTTATGTGTTCTGACCGTCTCTAGCTTAGCCACCTGGTCCTGCTGTTAGAAATTAATTTAAAAAATCGGTTAAGCATCTTGAATTGACTGAAGTTTCATAACATAATTATTAGGTACCATCAATAATACAAACACATAATTATGTTATGTGATCCTCAAATAAGTTCCCCATAACGTTAACCGTCCGGGCCAATGACCAAGTATTGTATGTCCATTACGTAATCAACATAATGAACACAGACATTATCATCTCCGCGTAACTGTCTGCGAACTTCAGTCACAAGCTGGGCATGTTATCGGTTCAATGACAAGCTTAACAAAAGGGAATATAGTACCAATTAGTGGTATAACGGCAAGGACTTCACAAATACTGTCCACCGTATGCGTGGTTTCTTTTTTCGTTTCTAATTTTTGGTGACAAAATTGTATGTCACAGGATCTATCAAGGGGTATCGTGCCACCCAATAGCTGGGTTGTAAAGGTCCGACAAGCAGACGCTCCGTGTAAAATACTGGTATTTACTTGCATGTGGTTTCGAACAAGTCCGCAACCCCGGCAGTCACTGGCCCTAGCAGGACCCGTCAATTATGCTAGAATAGGAGCCTGCGTTATCATAGTTTGGTCAAGGCTTGGCGTAAGATGATGAGTGAGAGTAAACTGTATTCCCTTCCCCCCCTCCTCCTCTGTGTTTTCTTCCTTCCCTTCTTTTGTACCCTATTTCTCCAAGATTTGTACACCAAGATTGTTTCAACTGCCAGCACCTATGTCCTACACACTGGTTCTTTTCAACCATTCTTATAATTGACCGTAATTATTACCTACCTCATATTCCATTTTTGGCACCCTATTCCATAATTTGGCTCCTCATTTGTCCCTTAGTTCAAATTGTTTATTAACACATAAAACATGAGACTGTTAACTACTAACTAACAAATTGTTAGGATTGTTAGTTATTATTCTTATCAAACGCTTTTGATTTGAGATAAGTAAGTTTATTATAAGCTTTTATTTAACTTGTAATGTTACATACATAGCGTGTTTTTTGGGTGGATTCTTACAACTCAATTTTGAAGCAGATATACGTATATATCTGCTTCTATTTTGAGTATGTATCTTCAACCGATTGAGCATTTTTTTTATATTAATAATATAATATGGTATTTCATATTTGTTTACTTTCCTCTATTCTATCTACTTTAAACCGCTTGAATCATTTAGTCATATCAACATTTTCGATGTCAAAAGTGATCGCAAATCGTTAAGTTGTGACAACAATCGAACGGTAAGTTTAAGCTGGACTCGTTTTGCGGGGGTAGGCCAGTTCATGCTTAGCGTATGCCAACTTACGAGTACCGAGTACTACCTGTGTTGACTTTTGACGTGGATCGCCTTGATCTAGTAAAGCGGTTTGCCAACACGAGTACAGGCGAAGCCTATAAAAATGGCAAGAAATAATACCGTTTACAATAATTAAAAAAGACCCCAAACGTTTTGTTATTGTTCGTTAATAATATCACGTAAATAGGTGTTCCAGAAAGGTGTGGTCATATTTAAGGGTGATGTTGGGTAGCTGACATATAATTCGACCAGAATAAGCGACTAAAAAGTTACGAAGAAATGAATTTTCAAGCAATTTCAAAGATTCAAATGTTTATTGCTCAATACAGTAGGTACAGTTTGTTACAGTTGGTAGCATTTACTTTAGTTCAATCATAGATTTGATGTCACCAACTGCATCAGACAGTCGTAATTTTTTTATGTTTTGAAATTTTTTTTCTTAATATATTATCAGCTACCCAACATCACCCTTAAATATGTCCACACTTTTCTGGAATACCCTGTTTTATATCGAAAGCACTGTTTTAAATTAAATAGAGTTTGTATAGTAGCTTCCAACGCTAAGCTGATAATCTCTGTGACTTATAAAAAGGTAATATAGTTCCCAATCTATTTAAATTTCAAAATCAGAGACATACGTACTTTTCGGGTTACCCAGGTTTTGTAAGCGTCTCAACCATCTCAACCAACACGCGCGTTCGTGTACCACTAGGTACACGAACGCGCGTGTACCACTAGGTACACGAACGCGCGTGTACCACTAGGTACACGAACGCGCGTGTACCACTAGGTACACGAACGCGCGTGTTGGTTTAAAAGGAATTATTGTTAAGGCCACAGTAGCCCATTACCCGTATAAATATAATGTTATGACGTCGACAATCACGTCACGTCACGCGTCTTACACCACTCTTTGTGTAAGGTGCTTCCCTTTAGGAAATGTCACCAACGGCCGCTTGCAACACGTGTGTGTAACAATATTATTTTATCTTGAACATCGGGAACATAATATTAAACTACAAACCCAAACTGTTCCAATATCTTTCGGTAGGATTCCATCATTTGACTAGTTTTCGATGCATATTTAACACCAATTTCAAGCAGGTACTTTTTATTTTAGTAATTTTTGTTGACATACTCATCTACATTTTATTAGAAAATCTGACAATAGTCTTCAAGGGGTATCGTGTTCCCCAGTTACTGGGTTGTCGAGGTACATACGATAGGCAGTCGCTCTATTAAAAACACAGGGTACTTCCCGTTTGTCTATAAGCTGACCCCAACATACCGTAGTTGTGAAAAAGCAAAGCAGATTGATGTCAACCCAAAAATATTAAGACAACATAACAAAAATCGCTTTGCTGTATCATACACGATTAAAATCAACTTAAAATGTAGCCTTGAACTTTGCAAAGATAATATAGCTACCACACAAATAACTGCTCACTCATAAAAAAGATTTACTTTTATATCATGAATTCATAAGAGAGCCTTTTATCGACTGCGAATATCTTATCTGCAGGCGCCGACGGGCAGTTACGATAAATCGCGTGTGATATGAACAGCGAGAGCGAGCAACTGAGCACTCAATGTTTGCCTTATACGGCCCGGTTACTTTATGTTACGCGTCGGTGTAACAGCAGGACGCTTTTATGCAAACGTGAGCGGTATAACGTATTGTTCGGAGGAACATGGCGGCTCTTATCAGATCGCTCCAGTTTACCACAAAGGTATATTGTGCAGTACGCTCGCCCCCGCTTCCAATGGGCTTCTATTCTTTTAAAGTAGGACAATAAAAGTTAAAGTAACACGTTTTCTTGCGATTGAGATTTGTTTCTTAGGCTGGCCGCATACGCTCGATTTTCCGATTTGGTGTCCTGATCAGGAATTCAGATTCGGAGTCCTGAATGCTTGTCTTACATACAAAATGTTCAACTAGGCGCACACGTTCGTTTACTTTCCGAATGGAAAAAATGTCTGACGAGCCTTTCGAAAACAAGCTTTATGTTCGGGTCAAAATCCGCAACCAGCACTAGCAGGCTACGACCACATTGCTGTATAGAACTTATTCAATAAATGATTGTAAATGGATTTATGTATGTACTTATTTCTTATTCACTTTGTTGATAACTAAGATAACACTTGAGTCTAACCACAACTTAATAAACAGCATAGTAACAGTCACGACCAAAAATATGTACTCACTTATTGAAATTCTAAAGCGATTTCCTTGTAAATTATCTGCAATATGTTGAAACAGTACAATCAGACAATAAAGATTTGGTCTGATACAAAACCTCATAGTTTTATTCAATCGGTAGGTGTTCTTTGAGAGTTAGGCAAAGAAGGTGTACTAAAAGAGCACGTTGTTCTTCTTCTTTTGTGGCGATTTAACTCTTCGTGGGTCTTAGCCTTCTCAACGATCATCTTCCCAATCGCTCTGTTTCTGGCCTCCCTTCGCCAAGATGTTCTTCTACTTAGGCTACTCAAATCTTCCTCGACGCAATCGTGTCAACGCTTCCCGGGACTCCCTCTGGGTCTTTTCTGTTGCTGAGTCCATTTTGACTTAATTTTATTACAGTCTATAGTAATTACACCAATACATTATTTAAAATAATCTATTTATTTGCGAGATTAAATATCGACAATTTATAATTTCAAAAGCAGAACGAACGCCATGGTTGCCTTTGAACATAACAGTGAATATAATTCCTGAAACATTTTTATATACTTTCTCAATGACGTCACCAAGACAGCTATTTATAGAAACCATTAACTCAGCTATAATAACACATGAATATTAAATGTTATTTGCGCGATATAAAAGACAAAATGAGATTGAAGTCGACTACTAACTACGTAGATTCTCTCAGATTTAAATAAAGGAATTATATGTCAGCAAGAGTCAAGTATTTTAGCTACTTGTTGGCAGGTCTATTTTAAAACAATAATGTAACGTTTAAAAAAATCTAATATAATTATTATCAGCATATTCTGTGCACACTGCTGGGACCACAGATATATTATAGATTGACAAAGATAACGCAAGTATCACGATTTGTATGAAAACCTGCAAGCGTGCCATTTTTTGACTAGGTACCTACTATGACGTCACACACAAGCACTATTAAGTGATGGGAAAATCAAATCAATTCAAAGACGCCGCCACGTGTTTCAGCTAACCGACCTAACCACCCAACTGACACCTTACCATGCTATGGCAACTTAGAACATCTAGTTTTTAGTTAAGGGAAACAAATTGCGGTGTTGCTACGGTTAAATATATTTTTTTTTCTGGGAGTTACTTTATAACATTAATCAAGAAAAATAATATAATTTCATGATCTTCTTATATAAAAATAATAGAATATATGAATTAGTACATAATTAGGTTTTTATTATGAGCTTAAATAGTGAAAAAGTTATATTTTGGTATTTAAACGTGCAAAAGTTTGTTTTTGAATGGCCACACTTGAATTGCAAATGGCGGCGTGAGAGTGTAACTACTTGTGCGCATTTATTTTCCTTTTGCAATAGTGTTTTTTTTGTTTCGCCAGTGCATCTGCAGGTTGAGTTGAGCTTTCGTTTCTCCATGTTATTGAGCCGCGTTACAATTCGTTCGTGTTGTGTTGTGTTGTGTGTGTTGTTGTTGTAAACAACTGGTGCAAAAAAATCAATAATGTTCTCACTGGCCAAATAACCTTTTGGAATATTAACGATTCAATGAAAGAAAAGGCTAATCGGCACTACCCTAATCATAAGGGACGAAAAAGGCGAACATAAAATTTTATTGTAAAATGTGTGATGTTTTTCTAAATAAAATGGTTTAATATTCAATTATATGGTTTTTTTTTTCCTTTATGTAGTACGTATGTTTGTAGTATATAGCGGATACACTCATCTTTCTACCTAATATCATAAAGGATCAGACAGCAGCTATACACCTACCTACCTATACATTTACTTATATAAATTAGTTCCCTTAACTAAAAACTAGATGGCGCTGAGTTCGACCACTTCCTAGTATACAAAAATAAGGTAGAGTTGCCTGTCTATAGCCAGTATACTATTGTAGTCTTTGCACCTTACTGACGTCCGACTAGCGTACACCGCACCGATGCAGACTGAGTGCGAAAGTGGTGGCTTACGATTTTCGTACGTAAGCTGGGCACCGAAGCCGGCAAGCGAAGTAGTTGCTCTTGCGTTATCTATGTCTATCTATATCTGTGGCTGGGACGCAGTCATCTTTTCTTTATGAGGCAGCGGGCTATAATCCATTGGTTCAAATACTTTGACTTTGAGTCAGTCCGCCTGTCTATTTCATATTTCGGAAATATACAATGTACATACCTAATTAACAAAATCTTGTTGTAAACAGGAAATAGGAATCCAAATACGGAAGCCATTATCACAAAATTTACGAGAGATAGGAATAAATTCAATCCCTTACCCCATAAACCTAGGCTAGGATCCCGAGATGGGTTGCCCTTAATAATTTAGAGTTTCCTCCGGCTGAAGTTTTCAGGGAGAGCGTCCAATAAGGATGGACTGATGTGGGTGACAATCCAGAATGTCGTCATCAGCCGGTCGATTCTGTCGACATCCCACGGTGTACACCTAGGCGGAGTGAACGACAAGTGAGATGTCATTCCATCTTATTTGTATGGTTTGACAACTCACCCGTCGCGCGTCGTGCACCCCGCCCAAGTCGGCCCAAGTGTTCACTTCGGCTCATTCATGTTTACAGAATCGCACTGCAGGAGTGGAGTGGTGGTGGAGTTCAAATCATTTAAAGCTATCCTATTTTCTGTATTACTTGTTTTGTATAGAGCTTTATAGATACTCGTTCTTTTAAAGCAACGTTGATCATTGTCTGCGGCCGCAGTTTATAGCTTATATATTATATTTAACTTAGTCTTTTAATGCAGCATGTCGAAAGTGGAACTATTGTCTCTTATAACGGTTACAAAACTAGGGCCGACTCGCTTTTGTTTTACAAATGAGAGCTGCACGTTGCAGTTCGGCACTCTTGTTGATTTTTGAGCTAAGTTATTTTGCAAGATTACATTAAATCTGTGCAAGAGAGCGACAAATGCGATAACTTTATTTTTTTGTTAGTTATTTACACACATTCGATTTTTTTCCGATCGATTTACAATTGCCTGGAAATGGAACGCTATGATCCGTCCATTTTTTTTAGTACATTCTGCAACCAATTCTACAAAGCATTAGGTACAAAATTTTCTCAACAGAGCATCATCCTGGATCAAAATTATCAAACAAGAGTAATTTTTAAAATATTTTATCTTAACCTCATTACATCGTATTCCATATTCCTATCCAGTAATAAAATAAATGAAATATAATTAGATAAGTCACTTTTATGAAGAATCCTTATCGTTGGTATTGCGATGGTGAGCGGCCACAGAGGCTGGCGCGTCAGCTGTTGACATTCAGTGAATGTGATAAAACCTTATATTATTACCATTATTTCTCAATCATCATACCTCGTCATATAGGTACGAGTAGGTATGGCCGAACGCATTACTTGAACTTTTCAATCTGGATCCAGTTTTATTGGTATTTATTATCTTTTACACTCGCTTTTTGACGCGTCCGTTGTTTTAATTAATTAAAAGTGTAGTTATTTATAACTTAAGTACGATTGAATGTACAGAAACAAAGCCGTTTATTAAACTTGTATTCACACTTCAAGAATAATGTTACGATCTACTAGAGACTTTAAACCAAGTCTATGCAAATTTGAAGTAGCCCTACACTGCAATTGGTAATTAAATCTGTCCATTGCTATTAAAATTATACTAACGCCTCTCAAAACGAGTGCATTTGGCAATCAAATTAAATTATATTATTATTTTTACATATCGGGGACTAAAAAGCAATTAAAAGTAAAGTAGTTGATAACCGATCTATTCAATCAGTTGCGAACTTGCACAAGATGGTGATGATGAAATTTATTTGAAACTTGCATCAGGAGCCTCTAATAGAAACTCTAAGTACCTACTATCTACCTAATAGCTTGATGCCGCGATTGTGGATTGGAGGACTAAATAGCTGGCTCAGTTAGCGCGCGTTAGTTTAGGTTAACGGATCGAATCCCGCATGAAAAAATGTATAGGTAACCTACAGATATTGATTCGAATGTGTCATATCATATAACATCTGGTATCTCCAAAAGCTACATAATGGGCACCTAACAGGCAGTTTTTCAAACAAAATTCAATACACTGCGAAATAAATGTATCAGTACACGCACCTTTCATAACAAAAGTCATGTCGTTAACTTAATTTATCATTAAAAATTCCATCTCCTTGCATGCGGATCATTATTACAAAAAGTAAAGAAATAGGTATTAAAAGAATCACGTACATTCCATTACTGTCATTTCGTTCGTTTAAACTAAGATAAACTGTTACACTTTTATGTGAAGACCATATAAGGTAGGTTAAGGTACTATTAAGATCACGTTTGTCTCTCATGGAGTCACGGCTGACATGGCCTAATCCGTAAATGTCCTTTCTATATCATTTACAATTTATATTAATATGTTCCTTTATATATATTTCATCTTGATCTGACCTTAAAAGGCTTCAATGTTAAGTCCAGCTAATCTGTTAAGACTATCTTAAATATTAGTTTTTTAAATGTCAGAATAGACAAAAAAGTTAAATGGGGAGTAAAGGTTGTAGTAATGCACTTTAAATACACTACATAAAAATTCACTTAAGCAATACTTTATTGGATGATAAAAACTTAAAAATTTTGGAAATATGTGTCGTCATTATCATTCAGCTGAAGGTATTCACTACTCCGTCTCCAAGACATCGTCACAGCAACCATATCCGTAAAAAAAACTTGGCGATAACCTTGAACTGTCGTTTATCTAAAATTCGCACAAAATAGCTAACATTTTTTATAAAAGTGAATTAAAGCAACAAGGCATTGATTGCTTCGATTGTCACTGAAATTTTATTATCATGACGGAGTGCACATCTAATGCAATAATGTATTAACCCACTAAAAGCTTCGAACATCTGTACGAATCTGTACAGATGACAAAAGATTTGACTTTTTTAACGTTTTGCAAGATTACTTTATCGTTTGATGATACGAACCAATTATGACATCGAAGAGCTCGTGCGTGGCAAAATAAGAAAAACAGCACGGTTCTGTCTTCAATGATAAGCTACGCTTTTCGAGGATGGTCCGAGGATGGGTACATTACATACCGAGACTCCATGGACTTTCAGGATTAAGGGCCCCAACCTTGAATTGATAAACTATTGCTTTCAGAATTTAGTAGAAGTTGTAGAAAAATAGTAAAAACGATCCAAAAATTTGTGGAACATAAACAAAAAAAGTTATAGCAATTTAAAGGTCCCTCAATCTTGACTCAAGCGTTTCTGTATCTCGGTAAATTCATGAAAAAAGAAAAAAAGAAGATTTAGTAGAAATACAATTAAGCACCTCCAAAATTCAGCGCAATCAACGAATTTAAGTAGAAACTTTCTACTAAAATTAACATTCATAAGTTACTAATAATATGAAGAACCTGGTGAGCTATGAGCAAATGTTTTTTTTGACATCGTCAGGATTGAGGGTCCTCGTTTTGGCTTTATAACATTTAAGCCGTGTTGTATTTCTTTTTTTTATTAGACGACTTCTACTAAATAGTGATGGGTAATTTAGTTTGTAAACCTCAGTTCAGACATATCAGGATTGAGGGACTCGTTAAAACACTTGTAAAATCTTTGTACCTTTGTTGATCCTGCTGAATTTTGGAAGAGGTGTTTTTTGTATTTCTACTAAATCTTGATATTATTTTTAGCATGAATTTGCATCGATTAGTTTTTCAATTCAAGGGTGGGGCCCTCAATCCTGGCGCAAATGAGACTCCTCCTCAGAAAGCACGTTAGGCTATCGGTTTTTAGATCTTCGACAGACGTTAGATTGATTGATTGTCGGAAGCCAGAAAATCTGGCACCCAGTTATTGCCCATTTACTGGGTTGTGGAGGTTAGATAAGCCGTCGCTCCATGTAAAATACTGGTATTCAGCTGCATCTGGTTTGACTGGAAACCGACAAAAATAAAGTTGGGGAAAAGATTGGTTACATCAATCATGACATCTGGAGCAGAGCGGATATTCATATTCATTTGAGTATATCCCTTGCCTATTCATGATCCCATAAAATGTAAAAACCTGCGTGGGTACGAACGGTACGAACTGTAGAAAACATTCTATGTTGGTACCTACCTACCAACTGATGAACAAAAAACTTGCTGTATCCTCAAAGATATCCTTAAATGATCGACATTCGATTCTATATCCTTATTCCTCAATACCGGTCTTCGCACATTTTTTGCAACGGTTTTTACTTAACAAACGATGTCTAAATAACGTCAACGGAATGCCACATAAAAACCATGTATTAAACAGATTCTTTTTGTCAGTCTAAGCACATGTGACATACATACACAAGTGCAGTTTATACGTAATATATGCGCATTTTGGCTATTTAAAGTTGTTTAGTCAAAAACGGCGTACGAGGATTTCAAAATTGGCCAAACATGAATTTGTATCCTAGCCCAGTTGTCCTGTTTGTATGATAGTTGTATGTCTTAAATAAATAAATAAATAAAAAAATGAGTAATGGTAGAGGCAACACACGTTTGCACTGTCTTATTTTAACTTCTATGGAGAACTGTCTCTTGCAGCGGCTTCGACCGCGTTCTGGAATAAAAAAAGTTCCTATGTTCTCATTGAGGTCTAAATATTACCAGAGAAAATTAACCTTGTTGAAGCGGGATTGATTTATAAAACTTGGATTTTTGTATTGTTGTTTCCTTATGTATTTCAATGATTTTTACAACACAACGCAATATGAAATGAGCTCATAGAACAATATTTTATTCCTGTATTTCAAACTAGCTTTTTTACCGCATTTTCGCTCTCGTGGCCTATGAACCGCAGATTTTTATATCACTTTTAATGATAATGCACTAGCTAGTGAAATTGTTCTCATAATTTGAAGGTCAATTTTCGTATCATATTCGTAACATTGTAAGAAGTCGGATTCGACAGGTAGAGAGGGATAGAAGATCGCTTTACCACTAAGTGTGAAAGAGATTTATTTCATGTCTCCGTCATGCTTACTAGTAAAGCAAAGTTGCTGTCAAGTCCGACTTCTTAGATTGTCACGAATAAGGCTTAAAATTCAAGTCGCATAATCATCTCAGCGATAAGAAATGTCAAAAACTTGTCAAATTCGAGAATTCCTTTTATAAACAAACAATCTTACCTCTTCATAATATCTATTTATCATTAACAATGTAAAGGTATCAGAGCTATGCAATTAAACGACCTATAAATCCGTCGCCGTCTCTTTACGAGTCGAACTGAAATACCAGCGATAAGCGAGGCTTGTCCGCCGCTTATGGCTTGCGTAAATGTCAATGGATAGTGTTTACTGAGCTATATTTGGACATTCTAAGTACCTCGATTCCAGGCAAATCTGGTGAGCTACAATAGCATGATGAAGGAACTAACTAATCCAACTGTGAAGTCTTGAGTTTTATTTCAACTAGGCGTTGAAGCAATGGAAATATCATTAATTAAAATAGGTTATTAGAGACTTAGCAGAGGATGCAAACATCGTCATTATCTGGCTCTTCGATGCTATGACCCCAAATAAATTCGGTATTTGTGGTCAGAGCAACACGTCTTCTTCTTATTGAGATGATGAGTAGTAGAGATATATTGACTTGTCTATTACTAATCATCTCAATTGTCAACACCTTTCTGCCATTCTAGCTTTCACACAGAACATCCATCGTTACTTCGGTCTACTCTGATTTACTTAAAAATTTCCTCATTAAATTTTCCTTATACCTCCGCAACACATAGCCGGGTGCGAATCGACTGTCCTGGTATACCTATACCGGGACAGTCCATTTGCAACCGGCCACAAATTAATAAGGATATCAACTACACAGATATTATCTGGTAAAAAAAAAATTAAGAAAAATTGAATGGACAAGAAGTAATTAAAATTCAAAGAACCTCGTACTTCCTCATTCTGTTTCGTTATCTGAGACGCCTGCTACCTCTATTTACTATTATAATTTCCACCTAATCATTAATGGGCATTTAATCACGTTTGTCACATTTATACGTAAATTAGTCTGTAATGTACTAATTTTATCCACTTCGTGATACATTCCTGACTTTATCGTAGTCTAAAAGCTCAATCGCACCTAATAGTGGCTACTGTGGCTAGACCAACTTCACGGTCATAACTCATTTGTCTGCTTCAATGACTTTTGTCAATGGAAGTGATAAATAAATAGGTAATATGAATCAAAGTGGCACTGATCTTTGATTATCTTTTTGGATCAATCTCAGAGTAAGGCATTGAAAAAATAATTATAGCGACATTTAAGAGATCAACAAACTCTACCATTAACAAAACACTTCCTTTTCAAATATTCAAGAACTAGCTTTTGCCCGCGGCTCCGCGTGGATGTCGGTTATTACGTAAAAAAGTACCCGATGTCCTTCTCCATATCCCAGGCTATATATCTGCCAAATTTCATGACGATCAGTCAGCTGTTTTAGCGTGAAAGAGTAACAGACAGAGAGAGTTACTTTCGTATTTATAATATTATAGTATGGAATTAAGGATTGAGTTTCCGAAATACCTGACCTAAATTATGATACTTTCAATTCGAAAACCCTCAGATTCAGAAGTATTCACATTCGAGTTTTCAGGCCCAACATGTGAAAATTCCCTAATATAAAGTAAATCTTATGTATATGTAAATAAACATTAAATTCGCGATTAATTCGCGACACACCGGTGTGTCGCCGGGGCCGGACAGGTAACGATTTTTTCTAATGCATAAATGATAGTAACTGATCAATAAATCACTGAAGCCATGTCTTACTTCCTCTTAAATAGAAACGATAGCTAACCTCCCAAGTTATCGGATCTTGCTCAAATGGGAAGGAATGGACCCATTTTAGTGTCAATGACCTGAAGAAAAGGTACACCCGACGAAAACGCAATTCTAGCCCAATGCTATTACTAATTTTTATTACTTAGTCAGATGTGCCAGCTTACTCTTTCTTAAGTGGTTCAAACCGGATCAGACCAGCATCCACTTGGGTCGTCGACCTCGGAATGACACTCTGGATGCGATGGTCATAAAACAGCAAAAAACATATCGTAAGGAAGACATCTCCGCCCCTCGGAGGGCTATTCCAAATCTTTAAAGGAATCCACAGATCTACGTCCTTATTGACCAATCTATAGACAAAACTCTTGTATATAAATTAGATATCGAACGTAAAACAACACGGCGTAGGCAACAGGCTTATTGCTAAGTCCGTTAAGATATCCACAGGGAGTGGAGATTCGACCGAATTACACTTCCGGGTACGGAGTTACCAATAAACAGTTTCGTGAACCAAAGTAAAACTAAATAAACAATTTATTTGGTAAGACGGGATGAGTGGATATCGGAATACCATACCATACCATATTATATATACTTACTAACATAATAAAGCTAAGAGTTTGTTTGTTTGAACGCACTTTTTTTATTTTTTATGGATGGGGAATCATCAAATGACTCCTACCACTCTGGGTGGAGCGGGAGGGGCGTCAGACTCTTACTGACTAAAACCAATCCGTGCTCCTCGTAGTGCCTTTTGCTTTCCAGGGCCGCGGAAACTCTTTCGAACAAAATCCGCAATCCTGGCAGGCTCTGGCCCTAACGGGCCCCGTTACTTTGCTGACATCTCTTTGAGGCGCGCATGGAACACAACGCGCCGTCGACCCGGGCCTGGCTTTGATCGGATGGCGAGCCACCCAATGTTCGCCGTCTGCAGGCCCCCCGCCTACTGTGGCCGGGAATCACTCTGCGATTCCCGAACCCCGGAGCGTCTCCCTATGTTGCGGCGGCTGGGGCGTGAGGGTTGTCTTCCCTCACGCGGCTAGCCTCCTCCTTCACTAGCATTACTGCTTCGCAGAAGGAGATGACGGCTTCCGGTCCATGGATTAAACCAGGGCCGGACGTTGTTTTAACGTGCTAATCTCTGAAAGTACCAGTCGGATTTGGAATATTCTTTTTGTACATGGGGACAGGAAATTCCTACGGGAACGACCAAAAACTGCGTATGCGCGTAAGAAGTCGCAGACAAAAGCTAGAGTATTTATAAAACCTATAAACATAACTTGAAGGAACATTTCGAACTAGCAGGGATTTGTTGATGACTTACATCTTATTGTTTTCAGTAGGGCTCATCTGCAGCGGCACTGACGTCCTGGTCTGTAGCGTTCATAAATCAAGTTCAAGTGTTTGGGTCTTAGGGTGCGGTTCCACTGAGTCGGAGCGGAGCAGAGCGGAGACGAGCTGTGCCACGATTCACCAATCACATGGCTTGAAATTCACATCTCTTTTCCACTCCGCTTGGCCTTGCTCTGCTCCGCCTCAGTGGAACCGCACCCTAAGGGACTAAATATACAAAGCGCTTCGGGCGCGCAGCGACGAAAAAGGTATGGCGTTTCGCCGCGCACCCGCGACGCTAAATATGTCGTTCCTTTGACTCCATACATTTTATCTTGTCAGCGCCCTGGCCACGCGCCCTGTCCGCTTTGTATATCAAGTCCCTTAGTTTGGTCAGGAGCTATATAAACGCTATGAGAACAATTTATCAATGATGATGATGATGAATAGTTAATTTTATTCAATCAGACAGATCACTGATTGCTCCAAGGTGAGGCATAGTTACGACTCTCTCTCTTATGACTTACTTTTGTTCGTACGCTGTCTATAATAATAACGTCATACGGTTCGGCCCTGAACCAAAATAATGCTATCCTTCCTTATTCCTGCTTACTATTTGAAGAAATTTCGAATCTCTTGCGGTCCCTTTTCCTAAACTGCGTTGGATTCTACTTCCAGTCTTTTCATGGAATAAATGCTTATCACACCTCCACAAGGCCTCTCACAAGGCGACATATGACCTGGTGAGGGTCGCGGGTAGCCGATGTGTGTGAGACGCACAGGACAGGTTGTTGTGGCGATACTTGGGAGAGGCCTATGTACAGCAGTGGACGTCTTTCGGCTGATATGATGATGATGATGATGATAACACCTCCACAACCCAGTTTTTGGTTAAGAGGATAGATACTCCTCGGTAGGTATGACTGGTTTTCAGACTTGTACGTTCTAAAAATCTGCAAGCGTAGTCCATGCAATGTTTTCGATAACAAATCAAATCAATATTGTTGATTTGTTGCATAAAGTTAAATGAGTTTCTACTATTTTATCAGATTTTAACAACAGCACGTGTCAAAAACAAATATCGTGTAAACAAATGTAATTTACTGCCTAAAATAACCACGGAGGTTTTACCCAGGTGTACAAATATAAATATGTACGTTGGTACGGCTGCAGCTGGCTCGGACAGACTGTGAGCGATAATGCGTACCAATTTTAACGAAGCGCATGTCATAGCGATTTATATCCACGTGGTAACAAATTAATTGGTTTCCACGAATAATTTGACACCACCCAATGAGGAATATTTTAAGGCTCACGTGTTTACCTATACGCTTATGTTTTCACTATTTGTATAACCATAAGGTATGCAGTGCGATTCTGTAAACATGTCGAAGTGAAGGCTTGGGTGAAGGACGTGAAGGTGTCACGAAGTGAGCTGTCAATCCATGTAATCAAGATAGGATGACAGTTCACTTCGCGCTCACTCTACCTGAGTTTTCACAGTGAGAGGTTTACAGAATGGACCAGCTGTAGTTCCGCTTTTCAAACGAATGTACCTAATAAAAAATAACTGAGGCAATTTTATCTTAGAATAATTAATTAGAATTATCGAACGTATCGAGTACCTAGACCTACCTATGTCCGTTTACGCTCCATTTTATAGATAATGTCTGTTCCACTAACTACAGTCCACCAATAAACAAAAAGTAAATCAATACTTATGCTATTGGAATATAAAACCTTAGTCATGGGGTTCCTTTTTCCCAGGCAGTTTCTACATATCACAGTCAGATAGTTTGGGGTACCTACATATGTAAGGTCAGTTTTTCGACTTTCAGTTTTCCTTCAACAACAACAATTACCGATTGATAGAAAGGAAATAGTGGTAAAACAACTCTGGGAAATGTTTTTCATTATTAACTACGTGTATGTAGTAAAATACATTATATCTTATCAAATAGAAGAGATGAAAGGCACAGAGTTCAAAAAGGTGTAAATGAAAGTTGTAAATGAAAAACAAACAGTAGGTACTTAAACGTTTATTGCTCGTATGTGCTCTTTTGACAAGAACACGGAACTAAAATGTATTAGTAATCGAGTAATTCCTCGTGTTCTTGGACACCACTCCGCTTGACTGGGCGCAAACCTTTCATTGTCCGCGGACGAAGCGCGGGCGCACCGACCGGGCTTCTCAATACCACTCAAACAATTTGATCCCAATGCCAATGATCATACGAATGATTTTCAATTACCCAATCTCATACACTTACTTCTCTTTTCATTGATACTGAGACGCAGCTTATGTAATAATAGTACATAAAACTTAGTAAATCTTGTAGGTCAAGCAAAAGCTACAATTGGCTAAGTATTAATAGATTAGTAAGCACTAAATTAGAGTCAAGGCGCTTTCATAATGTCGCAATACAAAAAAAGTCAAACGAAGGTTAAAATACTTTTATAACTTGTTATTTTAATTAATTAAAATATAATGGAAGATCCGTTTGCAATTTTTTTGCGTGAATGTAGTTCATACATTTCGCTGACATCGTCGTGCACTACATACTACGACCACGAAATTCTTAGACCATGTAATATTTGACCGCCACACACGCGCCGAGGTCACATTATTGACAACTAACATTGTTCTATCTAAGCAAGCTATATTACTAACAAACATAACTACTTACGCCTGAAATTGCCTTACCTTTTAATTTATATCCGGTTAGTATAAATATAGCGGAGTGCGAGTCGAATTTATCAGTCGACCGTCTACGGTTTTGAAGTGATCTTCTAGTTCGTCAGAAAATACACAGACCACGTTCACAATGAAATCGATGGTGGTGTTATTCGCTGTTGTGGCCGCGGCGTGCGGCTCCCTGGTGCCGCTGGCGCAGCCGCCGCACCACCCGGCGCTCGTGCTGGACCCGCACGGCCGCCCGCTCGACACCGCCGAGGTGATCAACGCCCGCGCCCTGCACCTGCAGGCTAAGGCCCTGGATGGACACTACGCCCCCCTCGCGCACGCCGCCGTCGTGCCCTACGCCTCCGCCGTGGTGGCCGCGCCCGCCGCCGTGTCCCACCAGTCCCGAGTGGACGTGCACAGCAGCCCCGCCGTCGTGAGCCACTCCGTCATCGCCCCCGTGCTTGCGCACTCCGCTTACGCCTCTCCGCTGCTGGCCCACTCCGCTCTCGGCTACGCCGGTCACGGACACTACCTGAAGAAGCGCTCCCTGGGACACCTCGCGTACGCCGCGCCCGTCCTCGCCCACGTGGCGCCCTCCGCCGTGTCGCACCAGTCCCGAGTGGACGTTGTCTCTAGCCCCGCGGTGGTGTCTCACGCCGTCGCTCCCGTCGTGTCTCATGCCTACGCCGCTCCCGTGGTGGCCGTCGCTCCCTCCGCCGTCTCCCACCAGTCCCGCGTCGATGTGCGTACCAGTCCCGCCGTCGTCTCGCACGCTGTCGCTCCCCTCGTCCACGCCGCCCCTGTCTACGCTGCTGCCTCATACGCCACCCCCGCGTACGCCGCGCACGGCTATGCCGCATACGGCGCTCACGCTGGACTCCTCCACTCTGCCCCCCTTGCCCACGGCCACGCCTGGTGAACAGCGAAACTGACGAACGCCTAAGACTATGAACCTAAGATGATGTAAAAATAATAAAAAAAAATATTTATAAAATAAATAATACGAAAAACTATATCCTATTCTTTTATTGGACACCTACTCGTACTATTTTAGATAACCAACCCAATACTTTATAACGTAAGTATGTGTAGTCAATAACAGATTGTGTTTCTACTGATATTTATTTCAATGTTAGTAGGATGATTTAGTTAGGCTCCTGAGAGAAATTAGTAATTGATTGGCTCTGTTTTAAAACGCATGTACGCGTACTTTGCTTTGTAATTATGAGATATATGAACATTTAACTAGACTGGTATTATTTCGTAGCAATTTTATAGTTGATAATAAAAATGGAATAATAACTGAGGAATCATGCGAAGCGGATGGGCAATAACTATGTAGTTATAACAGGGAAAGTATATTGGTTAATATTTCTTAATTATTAAGTATTTACATATAAAGTTGCCGTTTTTTCGAGCAAGATCTATCATAACAACATCTTCTGTTAGACTTGGAATTTTAAATTGAAATAAACTAAATCTTTAAGCTTAGTCTGTTTTTTACAAATCAGTTATTTATTTGTTTTTTGGGATCTATTTTTCTGTAATATCGTCATATTTATAAGTACCTACCCCTTTTTGTTTGAAATCTAGGAAAATAATTTATGGCCAAAAGAGGCATAACAAACCCAAAATATAAAATTTACTCTAATTTAAAATTAGTCACAATTTTTGCCAATTTTTTGTCAAACCACAATTTTTGAATGAGTGCAATTTACAAATTTTTCAGCTTTGCTTTGCTTAAAAATAGTAAAATTGGAACTCGGATAAAAGTTAGTGTCAACCAACAGGCAGTTCGCCTAATCTTTTGTTATTCTAAATATGGAACAGTTTTTGTTTCCTGAAGTGCCATTAACTTATAAATATCAAAAGTAGCTAACCCGAGAGAATACTCTACAGTACTTATCCAAGAATTTTATAACCTTATCCCTGTACCAAAAAACTGTGAAGCTAAAATTTCTCATATAAACCAGTTGAGGCAGAACAGCGACGAGCCTAGGCATCGGACACGTCCCCATTGCATTAGATTAATGAATTTTGATTAGCTCTGTGCAATTCTGAAGTGTTTTACATGTGCAGCCTGTGGACCCACTATACTCAGCAGTCTATCAGCTTATTAGCTCATTGCTTATCCGAAATAAATATTTAAAACATTGATTTAAGATTGTTTATGGTAAACTTTGGAAGCACAGATCCGATGATAAAATTATTTCATGCCATAAAGCTTCACTACAGCTGAATTCTACCTCTGATTCTGGAAAATGGATCACTCCTGCGAGATAGGTCACAAAAGCGTATCTGCGGGAAAAGCTGACGATTAATGAAGGTCTGGCCTTAATATTCCAGGTTATGACGAGAACTAAAATACTGGTAAACAATAGCAATATATGTCTTACTCAATCTGCTGCACCGTCAATACTTGGGCCGAATTTGGAGGCTGCACCGTCTATTTTATGAGGACTGGTCTCCCCGCTAACCCTAATGATTCTTAAGGTCTGAATCTGGAGCCGAATCTCATGAATCATTTTCAAGTTACGGTCAAATTATCATGACAATCATAAGCGCTCAACAAACACTACTGCGCCAGGTTGATCTGGACTTCAGAAATGATCATAGAATAGAACTTCATCTACGATATTGTAGTAACATCTGTTTGGTAAGTAAGGCAAAATGATTATGAATACCACGCTTGATAAAAAAACGCCGTGATGCCGCTCTCTCTGAAGTAGCGAGGTGCACTTCTTCTTGATTACAATAACACTTAAACCTACAGAAAAAGACAAAACTCAAGATTGTAAAAGTAGTATATAATATATTATTCCTTCGTTTCTGGAATTTCATAATTCCTGGGCGGGAAGTTTCGACATAGTTACCGATCGCCTACCGACTGGATACGGTCGATAACTCCTAGAAACCTTTCCAACTTTCTCCGGTCTCATTCATATTAGAACCACTTTCCTACAGAATCAGACATAAGCCTACATTTCCGACGTATTTTAATTTGACCGCCACACACTCACCGAGGTCAATGCAAAGCTAGTTAGACAATGTAGCAACGAATATATTACGTCTGAAATTGCTTTACCTTTAATATATATCCGGTCAGTATAAATATACAAGCGTGCAAGTCAAAATTATCAGTCAACCGTCTACGGTCTTGAAGTGATCTTCTAGTTCGTCAGAAAAAACACAGACCACGTTCACAATGAAGTCGATGGTGGTGTTATTCGCTGTTGTGGCCGCGGCGTGCGGCTCCCTGGTGCCGCTGGCGCAGCCGCCGCACCACCCGGCGCTCGTGTTGGACCCGCACGGCCGCCCGCTCGACACCGCCGAGGTGATAAACGCCCGCGCCCTGCACCTGCAGGCTAAGGCCCTGGATGGACACTACGCCCCCCTCGCGCACGCCGCCGTCGTGCCCTACGCTTCCGCCGTGGTAGCCGCGCCAGCCGCCGTGTCCCACCAGTCCCGAGTGGACGTGCACAGCAGCCCCGCCGTCGTGAGCCACTCCGTCGTCGCCCCCGTGCTTACGCACTCCGCCTACGCCTCTCCGCTGCTGGCCCACTCTGCGTACGCCTCTCCGCTGCTGGCCCACTCCGCTCTCGGCTACGCCGGTCACGGACACTACCTGAAGAAGCGCTCCCTGGGACACCTCGCGTACGCTGCGCCCGTCGTCGCCCACGTTGCGCCCTCCGCCGTGTCGCACCAGTCCCGCGTGGACGTCGTCTCTAGCCCCACGGTGGTGTCTCACGCCGTCGCTCCCGTCGTGTCTCACGCCTACGCCGCTCCCGTGGTGGCCGTAGCTCCCTCCGCCATCTCCCACCAGTCCCGCGTCGATGTACGCACCAGCCCCGCCATTGTCTCGCACGCTGTCGCTCCCCTTGTCCACGCCGCCCCTGTCTACGCTGCTGCCTCATACGCCGCCCCCGCTTACGCTCACGGATACGCCGCGTACGGTGCTCACGCTGGACTCCTCCACTCTGCCGCCCTTGCCCACGGCCACGCCTGGTAAACAGCGAAACTGACGAATACCTAAGACTATAAACCTAAGATGATGTAAAAATAATAAAAAATATTTATGAAATAAATAACCCAAAAAAAACATTCTATCATTATACTTATCCTTTTATTGACCCGCAAAGAATCTCAGTTCTGCTGCTCTGTGTCATCATTTGCTGCGCTGTAATATCATTTTTTAAAAATACCCGCATTATTTTTCATTTGTGACGTTAGACAAAAGAATTTTATTTTAAATAGTAGGTAATTAAAATCAGTCCGAGTAACACCGTGTTTTAAGTCTTGTGACGGATTAACATTACTGTTACAATCATTCGAAATCTAGTGAAGTAGAAAGACATATTTAGAATTATTCGACGAAGGAATAATTTTTTTAATTAGTCATGTTTACCCAGCCAGCCCTTTGAGGCTTTGATATACCAAAAGCAAGTATAATATTTAACACTAGCACTTCGCCCGCGACTTCGTCCGCGCGGATTTGGTAGGTACTTTATTATTTTAATTTCAATTAACTTTAGATTATTTTTAGTTTTAGTTGAGTCTTTTATTTAAGTGTGTATATAGTTATAGTTGCAATAAATTAATGTTGTTATAAAGTGTAATTTTGATTAAGTTTAAAACAAAAACCTTTATTGCAACTATAACTATATACACACACTTAAATAAAAGACTCAACTAAAACTAAAAGTAATCTAAAACATGGCGTCGAAAAATTCCTCCGCATCGCAGGCCACTGGTAATGTACCCAAAAGACTGGCAGCATTGCCACGTTGTATGGCAATGCTTATCCTTTGTCCCAGGTAAAAGCCAGCCCTAGGGTCACGCGAAGTGTCAACTAAGCATCTTGACAGATCTTTAAACAAGTAATGAGCACTCGGACCCCACGACCCGAGAGTTTCAACCCCAAACGGCTCGAAAATATAGCTACCTACAAGGTTATTATATTTTCGCCGCTTGAGGTTCTCCGCAGCCGCAGCGGCAGCGCCAGCGCAGCACGTAGAGCTAGGAAGATGGGATGGCGCAAGAGTATCGACACAAGTAGCATCCCACACTAATGGCCTACCCATCTTCCATGGAAATAATGACATGCCGTCCGGTCTCTTGCCATCGTCGCGTGCCAAGCCATTGGGTTCTAATACAGCCGGAACGCCGACGGTGACAAGAGCTCGTCGGATGATGTCGTTAATATTCGCGTGCCACGCTATGCGACCAGCGCTACGGCGGCATGACAGGCCGTGGTGTCCAAGACTGTTGACAGCTTCGCCACAGTGGCAGCGATGAGGAGAACAACATGGAGCGCCAAGACGCAGGGAAGGAGCGAGGCGGAAAGTAGTATCATCGAACAAGGTGCCTATGTTCGACGACGGTAGTGCGTGAAGCCAGAGTCCCGACTCCCATTTACCCACAGCCAACAGACGAGCACGCTCAGCAGCAGTACCAGATGTGGCCAAAAGGTTATTCTGAACCTCTCTGCAGAGTGGCTCGTCCCAACGTCTCTAGGATGATGGGTAGTCGGGTGGATTTAGATTCGGGCAAGCGAGTCTCCAGGCATCCATAGCCTCAGTGAAGCAAGGCACATCAAAACTAGTCAGTGAGGAGGTTAGGATATTCCTGACTAATTTCTCAGTGCCATGAACCGAAGATATGAAAGCCGGTAAACTGATAGGTACTAGCAATTTTGCGGACGCCGAGGCCTCCCATACGGATGGGAAGAGTAGCTTGTGCCCAAGCTTGGTCGTCCATGGCCTCATTTAAAAGTGAAGTAAGTGTATGACGGATGATTTAGTCCATTTTTTCCAAAAAGTGAGGGTGCTTCCATAAATAAAACAAAAAGGTTTTAAAACAAATAGAATATTGTTTTAAAACCTCAATTTCAGCAACCGAAAAAATAATTATTCTCTTAAACTGGGGTGAAATATTAAACAATAAATTTCAGCATATGAAAAGGTAATTCTGAGTCTACAAAACCAAGTTAAAACCACCGTGACACGAGAAGTTTTTTTAGGGGCCCAAAACTCCTAACAAACTTTGCATTCTCCTTTTGCTAAAGCCCATATTGGCGTTTTTTTTTTATCAGATTTATCTTTTCGACTGTCTTTTTGCTACGGGAATCTACCATCGGCCATCGCTTCTATTTGTGTTATTCGAACTTATTTTTAAAGCCAGCAAACTGGTAGGAGTTTTCCATATTTAATACCTACTAATATTTACATTGGTGCAGGATGCAATAATATCGCCATTAATAATAAATCATTAGTGTGAAGCTACGGGCAATTATATAAAGAAAAGACGAAATAGTGTATATTGCTGATTTCGTTGTTTAGCCTCCCGCTGGCAGATTAAAAGTCTAGGCCCTTATTCCAAAACGTAAACTCCAACTCAACTCCAACTCCAACATGAGCACGAAAACGTCAATGAAAACTTGTCTGATTGACGTTTTCGTACTCGAGAGATGAGCAAGAAAATGCGTTAACTTCAATTTATGACAATCTCCGATGGAGTTGGAGTTCGAGTTGAGTTGGAGTTTACGTTTTGGAATATGGGCCATCTTCCGCATAATAAAATGTTATTAGTATATTATATTGGGTGCTTTCTACTAGCGCACGAATTTGGTATCTAGTTCCTAAGTTTTCAATTGGAGGACACATTTACACTCACTTTCCTTGTTGGTTGTATAATAAATATGTTATTCATTATAAAATAATGTTTATTCAGACACAGGGTTATTGTAACAACATAAAAATAAATACAGTTCAATATAATTCTTAGGTTTTTTCAGATTGGCATGAAAAGGATTTTGATAGGATAATAACAATATTTACCTGAATTGTACTTAATCGGAAATCAATTATTCGTGCCTACCTATATTTTTGAACAAGTGCACTTTGTCCCTATTTTAAAATTAATAACGTTAAAGGTATGTATAAAAAAAAAGTTAGATATTTTCGGTCTTTTGTAATATGTTAGTTGCACCTCACAGTTTTTGAAATGGAAAAAAACGTGCAGTATTTGAAATGTCATATTACGAGTACTATCTGGAATTAAAAAACGAACTTTAAATAACATAACACCTCGTCTGTGTTCCGCGAAGGGTCAGGTTTAGGTTAATATAGTAAACCCATATTTCGCCAGGTATGTTTAAGTCCCAAGTAATACGACGCGAGCTGACATCACCCGGGCACAAATCCATACACCGGGTCAGATATACCTACCTAACACTATGCTCAATCCGGGAATCGAGTCCAGGACTGGACAGGATTCTAAACCTAGCTACTATTAGCCCAACAAACCAGTTCTTTGGCAAACACCTTTCTAAATTAATACTATAATAGAACAGATTCAGTAGTAACAAAAATAGATTAACATTAGAGCAGTGCCTTCTAACAATGAGCTTATACAAGTTCAGGTAATAATGGATCGCGAAATGCGTTTTATATATCTACTCAATTATTTATATTTGCCAATTGCTAACCTTGTAGGATAGACAATTAAAGTTCTGCAATGTCCTTGCGACTGTCGCTTCGACGATTTGCAATAGCTCATAACTACCGAGTTTAGCACTATTATTATAGCCATTATAACAACGTATTTGGGATTATTGTGTAATGATGAGAGGTCGGCTGTCATCGGGGGCTTTTAGAGGCTCCCAAATACTACTCAAGCATATTTGTATCATAATACCTAAGTCGTCCGACGGATAGGTACCAAAATTCTCCAAAAAACAAAAAGATCGGAAGTCCACACTTTCATTCACAGGCCTTGAATGGTTATGGTTAGAAATTCTAGTCCTGAAAGGCTGAAACCCCATATCGATACTGTTTTCTGCCTGTGATGAGAAGAAGTCTTCTGCTTAGTGACAGCCTATCCTAAAGTCTTGTGATCAGTTAAGGCAACAAAGTAGTTCTGTTAAGCTATTTCCAGGAGAGGCGTAAGCAACCAATCTGAATTACTGACGTAGTGCACGTGAATCGAATTAGGCAAACCACAACGTCATACCTTGTAAATGTATAAATGTAATAACCATGACGCCGAGTTGGGGGCAGTAGTGACGCTCCCGTATACGTCACCTTTGGGATAGCGAGTCGTTCTCGAAAGTTCCTGTTACGATCAACATAATATGACGGTGGATGTATTGATATATACATATCCAGTGGTAGCCAAATCCGTTATGCTATTTCCAGCAAATTTCTTTCAGTTCTTCGTAGTGTAACATCAATCAAAAAAATTGTTTCAGAACATAGATTTACAACATAATAGGATAGGAAATTAAAAGATATCATATAAATTATTATTTTATTATTTGTCTATTCATTTTAATAAATAAGTATTAAAACGAAACTACAATCATATTCGTCGAATTTCAGTTTTGCTTTACCAAAGGGCAGCGCTCAGGTGATGGGGGGCGGTCCAGACGGCGGAGTGAGCGATGGGGGCGAAGTGGGACACAGCAGGCGCGGCGTACACGGCAGCAGGGGCGGCGTACACGGCGGGAGCGGCGTGGGCGTAGGTAGACACCACCGCGGGCTTGGAGATCACATCAACACGGGACTGGTGGGACACCGCAGAGGGGACGGCGTGCACGACGGGAACAGCGTAGTGAGCCAGAGATCGCTTCTTCAAAAAATGACCATGAGAAAGAGAGAGTCCAGCTTGAGCACCGTACGCGGAGTATCCATGAGTGCCGTACGCAGCGTATCCATATGCGGGGGCGGCGTATGAGGCAGCAGCGTAGACTGGGGCGGCGTGGACAAGGGGAGCGACGGCGTGTGAGACGACGGCGGGGCTGGTGCGCACATCGACGCGGGACTGGTGGGAGACGGCGGAGGGAGCGACGGCCACCACGGGAGCGGCGTAGGCGTGAGACACGACGGGAGCGACGGCGTGAGACACCACCGCGGGGCTAGAGATGACGTCCACGCGGGACTGGTGCGACACGGCGGAGGGCGCCACGTGGGCGACGACGGGCGCGGCGTACGCGAGGTGTCCCAGAGAGCGCTTCTTCAGGTAGTGTCCGTGACCCGCGTAGCCGAGAGCGGAGTGGGCCAGCAGCGGAGAGGCGTAAGCGGAGTGGGCCAACAGCGGAGAGGCGTAGGCGGAATGCGCCAGCACGGGGGTGACGACGGAGTGGCTCACGACGGCGGGGCTGCTGTGCACGTCCACTCGGGACTGGTGGGACACAGCGGCGGGCGCGGCCACCACGGCGGAGGCGTAGGGCACGACGGCAGCGTGCGCGAGGGGGGTGTAGTATCCATCCAGGGCCTTAGCCTGCAGGTGCAAGGCTCGGGCATTTATAACCTCGGCGGTGTCGAGCGGGCGGCCGTGCGGGTCCAGCACAAGTGCCGAGTGGTGCTGTGGCTGCGCCAGCGGCACCAGGGAGCCGCACGCCGCGGCCACAACAGTAAATAACACCACCAGCGTATTCATTTTAACGTGGTCTGTGTTTGTGAGAGTCGACGATACACAAGATCACTTCAAACCGTGTAACGGCTGACTGATACTTTTCACTCACTATTGGACTCTTTTATAGTCCGAGCGGTCAAATTGTAAGTTGAGTACATACATACACAGTTCATAATTTCTCAGATTTAAATTATATTAGGTAGTGAATAGCAATGTCAAGTGTCATAATGAAAGTAATCAGCCTTGCACTAAGGCAGCTTTTGCGTTGTACTTAATTGTGCTTCCGACTCGGTAGCCGTGTAGACGTGTGATCATGGCTTAAAGGTAAAATAAATCGTAAAGCAGCAAAATAATTTTAAAAAATGCGCCAACATGCGTAATGCGGATACATACACAAAGTAATATCAATGATTGATATTATTTTAGGATTGTTTTATGATTTAATAGTATTCAAGATATCATCATCACTTGAATACTATTAATCTAATCATTAATATTATTTCTCTTTTTCTTTCTTATTATTTTTGTGCTCTTCTCTTTACAGAGCGGTATTTCGCCAAAGCTACCGGTGTAACGGCAGCGTTACATAAGAAGTTTGTAGATAGTTAAGTTGTATTGTCTTTCACTTAGAGCATAACCTAATCCTTAGACGTGGATCTATGTCACGCCCTACAACAGTAACCTACTTGGAAATTATTTTTTATATTATTCGTCTACTTAAAAATAAGAGATGAAAAACACACACACCATAAAGGAATCTAATTTGCTTTCAAAAGTATAGTTTCATGAAATTGTAATACGTATTTTAACGATCTAATTTTTGAAATTGAACAAATCAAAATGGGTCTTAGTATTTTTTCGCAGTTATTTTAAGAAACGGGTATGTAGGTGGTTACGCAAATTAAGAAATACATCTTATACCTACGTACCCACAGAATAAGTGTAAGTTAATTACGTGTTCTCACGCAAGACTTGTTTCAAGTTTATTTGAGATCACGAACGGAATACAATTCGTTTGGGTTTTCGTCAAGCCTGAAACTAATTAATACGAGGTCTGCACATAGCTGCACAAAAATTATCATCACGCGCGTGTTTCTATGCTGAACGAACAAAACGAGGAACATACTCGTATAAAGTTAAAAATACAATGTATAATATGTGATTTTAAAAATAACTGCTTGATTTTTGACGTATAGTAATGTAACGTAGGTAATATTTAACTATGACTACTTATTATATTCGTTTCAAACAAAACATTTATTTGGATTGGATACGTATTCATATTTTTGTATGATACAAATTGTGTATGTAGCATACAATTATTAATACTATGGGGTTACAGTTTTTTATATTTAAAATTCACTTACGTTAACGATACTACCTATAAGTCAAAATATTGGTGCTAGGCCCTCTGAAGACTAGCTTTTTTGTTTTGGTTCGAATCTAGAACCAAAGTATTTATTAGATCTGGAGGCCTACCACAACCTCTTAAAACAATATTATTTTAATATTACTTTGTAATTTCTGTTGTTGCATTTTCAACTCTCGGCGCTGATCCGAGCGTTGAAAATCCAACAGAGCGGAACGCAAAGTAATATTAAAGTAATATTGTTTTAAGAGGTTGTGGTAGGCCCCCTGCTTGCACAAATTAAAGTTATTTTTTAAACTCCGAGTTAGTTGCTGACCTGGGCCATATTTGATATATAACCTCGTTTTAGGAACTAACTCAGCAATTGGGCCTACCTCGGATAATTGTAATTCCAGATTACTACCTCATAAACCCTGTAGATGCTTCTGGGTTTATGAAAACAAAATGGCAAGGACTTTTTTCATCAAACGAACGAATATACGTACCTAAATCACCATCATCCCATCGAAGTGTCGAATCGAATCTTTTTACCTCCTCACCGTAACCTATTTATTTTTTTGCCGTTCCACAATTGTTAACATAATGATTTTCACAAAAGATCATATTATTATATCATTGTAGATCCTGGCTGAGTATGGATTTTCCGAACAACTAAAACCTTACCTGATAAGGAGATAACAAATAAACATAGGTAAAGCCCAAAGGTTGCTTACCAAAAGGGCAAAGAAAAAATGCAGCGACTGGAAAAGTAATCAATCCCTGGTCTTTCACACTTCCTTTAGTGTACAGAGACCTTTGGAAATACCTAATACGTTAGTCTAGCGTGTTCACAAGATTACATAATGTATTAGTCTCTGATCTATGTACATAATAATATCCAGCGTTCAGAGGAGTAAGATAGAAATGTTTCAGATAGATATTATATTTGCAGTCGTTAACATACAAAATTTGGATAAGTACAAAATTTATCAAAAATGTCAAAGATGTAACACAAAAAAATGGTAACACTAAAATAACAATTTAACGATTAGGAACCTACAATAAAAAAAGAATTACAGAGAAGACATTAAATAAAAAAACATTAAGAACCAAAGTAGATACTTACATTAAATTAACACACAGTCAAAGCATTTAATTAAGTAAAAGAGCATACATATTCAATCAAAATGTTGACATTTTGATTGAATTAATTGGGTTGGTTTTCTTGAAATTCTATTCTTTTTTTCATGAATAATGTCGATGGAGCAGACTTTAGCAATAACAATTAGGTATAAACCATTTATTTTCAGGTTACAAAGACCCATAGATAAATACCTTACCCTAACAATTGTGTTAGTAAATAAAATTTTAAACTATGTTAGTATCACATACGGCCAAGTTTATGAGCTGTCAGTGTCATTATTTTTCTATGAAATATTGACGCTGACATCTCTTGAACGCAGTTTAGATGTACTGACCGCTGCGGCCCCGACATGTGAAAATTCCCAAAAAGAAAAAATCTTATGTAATAGGTAAATAAATTCATTGTTGCAATCCGCTCTTAGTTGTTGTTGTTATCATTTATGTTGTACTCGGTCGGTAAAACTAACCTGGGGAAATACTCTCCACTGAACAGAATTCCCCAGGTTAGTTTTGCTTTGTGGCGAGCGGAAAAGGCAAATGAAAATCAATTCTCATGCAGGCATTAAAAAGTAGGTTTGCCTTAGATATGAAGAATAATTTTATATTAAAAAGGTGAAGAACGACGCCTTAAAGAGACTGCTAGGACCGGAGGATACAGAAACCGAGGAATCAGGTCCTATGGCACACATCTTGGACCTAGCAGTGGTCGATTGTTTAACGATAAAATGTTTCAGTATCTACTTATTCTATAAAGTATTAATTCTAATATGTAGTTATATAAATTATGTTTATAATCGGCAAGTCTTCATTAATTCAAACATCTAATGATATACTACATGAGTCAACCAGTAGTTGCCAACGGGTATGATTTAAGCTATCGCCAATTTTATTCGTTTTGAATTTCTTTAATAATAGGGTTTGTCCTCAAAATAGTGGATCTGTCACCAAAATGTAGTTGCCAAATAATTGTAAAAAGCAATTCCATAATAAATCACATGTAATCCTCGGGATATATTATCAAGTATCAAATAAATAGGTTGGGATTTATTATAAAACGGGAAGTAAACCATATTACTGGGTGGATTAAAAAAAATAACCACGAAGGTGATGGCGGGGTCTGTTCCCTCGCTACGCTCGCTCACTTGACCCCGCCATCCCCTTCTAACCTAACCTGTCCGAGTCGGGGTGCCCTAAGCTCCCTGTGCCCTATGTTCGAATATTTGGTGACAGATATACCTTTCTGAGTACGAAGTTAAAGGAATAAACCTATTATTTTGAGAACAAAGTTTTATCCAAGGAATGAACTACGATTTTATTGATAATCCATCTCTTATTTTACATACATATTGGCATTAATTTGGTAATTCATACCTGGCGACACTTTTTATATATCTGAGAACGAAAATACTTCGTGGCGATAGATCTATTTATTAGGTGATGCAACTTGATGACAAATATAAATTTTGGTGACAAGAAATATAGTCCCCGTTGCCAACTTGCCGTTTGCCGCTGACTCAACAACAATACCATAAACTTTTGACAGGCACTCAAACACAGCAATCGCTGAAATTAGATAAACTCACTACCTACTAATGCAAAATGTTAGCAAACGATACAACATTCATATGGACGTTATATGTTTATGTACATAGGTACTTCGTTGTGTTCGGTTGGAAGTGAACACTATTTGTGACATTTTCAGTGGAAATGCCACGGGGTCGCGGCACTGAAAGCTTTGTGTTAGGTACTTACATTGATAAAGCTATATTTTGTATGACATACAGTGTGTTATGCTCCGGTCTGTATAAATAAACCAATTAGTGGTCATTGGTTTGTTGTGACTTGTTGACCGTGCATTCTCTACAGTAGTATATTTCATAGTTGCGGATTTTGTCAGAACCGCAAAGGGCACTATGAGGAGCACGGATGGGTTTTAGTCAGTAAGAGTCTGACACTCCCTCCCGCTCCACCCAGAGCGGAAGGGGTCATTTGATGATTTCCCATCCATAAAAAAAGTGTATTTCATAGTGCGATGATGCGCCATCGCTACATAGTGGACCTCTCACACATATGCAGAAAACGTTTTGGGAACACTTTAATTGGGCGTACCTACATCTATAGACTGGAGTAGCAGTTTCTGCCGGAGTATGTGTTGCGTGCTAGCTGTAACTTGCAGTTCATATAGGGAATAGGTTAGATTGAGTTTGGTGTTGAAAATATGATTAGATCTAGGCAAGCGTGTTCCATCGTCGTTGACATTATCGCATATCATCTGGTGAGAGGAAGTGATCAAACGCGGGCCTATCAGTACCTAATAAAAAAGTAGCATAATAATATAATAGATTTAAGAATATATAATTTTATTAATATCTCGCGTCGTTACGAACAGTTCGTACAGTGATAAATAAAAAAAAAATTTACAAAAAAAAAACCGCCTTCAAAAAAACAAACAAAAACCGTTCCCACTAAAAAGTTGAAAATAAATATTTGAATTGCTTTAAAGAAACATAATTTAAAAGTAAACTTATTTGACATTAATATTTTGCAAATATTTAAAATTTATTACTTCTTTTTGGAGCCGGTGCCAGCAGCTTTATTGTTGGAACTTGATAAGTATCTAGTTATATTTAATATCCCGTGCCTTTATTTTTTGATCCACAATGACGAAATTTAAAAACAGATGCATAAAGACAATGCTAAAAATGTCAAAGTACTTACTTAAAAAGTGGCTGGTATTTTTTTACAAGTATATTTTTTTCGTTTAAAAGAAATTATTGTGCATATTGGTTAAATTTTTTCGAATTTAGTCTAGTCCGTATTCGTCTTTTAATTAATATGTGTATGCAATTGGTATCTTGGTAGTTTTATAGTTAAGTTAGAGGTAGTTTTTCTAGGAATTCGTATTTCCTTGCTTTGGCTGGCACCGACTCCAAAAAGAAGTAATAAATTTTAAATATTTGCAAAATATTAATGTCAAATAAGTTTACTTTTAAATTATGTTTCTTTAAAGCAATTCAAATATTTATTTTCAACTTTTTAGTGGGAACGGTTTTTGTTTGTTTTTTTGAAGGCGGTTTTTTTTTGTAAATTTTTTTTTTATTTCTCGCCGGTTAGTGTTTTTTTTATTAAAATGAAGGCAACGAAGTTAATATCGTTCCTACATTGAATATTCTTATGAAAAAGGTACCATGTCGTAAATATTGTACACTGTTTTTTTTTTAAACGTTTTATTCCCGTGAAGGGATGATACGCCGCATAAAATACCTACTATCGATGTGTCTATTTCAAATAAAAAAAATGTCCTTTGTTACAAATTCGAATTAGTTCTCGCCTTACGAAAAACCGAAAAACTAGCAGTACTCAGTAGGTATTTTTCTCACCTTAACACTGCTAGAATTCATTGTTTTATTATGAAGTTCCCATGCCTACCTTCTACCTTCCGGTTCCATCATCAGAACAGTCTGATAGTACCTTATAGCCAAAGTGCATCTCATGACAATTCTAATAAGCCCAAACACGGCTGGGATACATTGATTAATTACGCAGTTCCGGTGCCTACCATCCAGCTCCATCATCATCAGATCAGTTCGATGATACCATTCTCAACATAACTATTCAGAATCATTTGTTTATTTGCATTGTCATAGTTGCATTGTGATATTTATGCGAGTGTCAAGTTCCGTTGGCCACTGGTTTCTGATCTTCTCCACCAGTTCCACTTCATTAAATGTTACTTTTTGACTGTAGATGCTTAAGTTCTCGATGAAAATACCAAAATAACTATATGGTTGCCTATAATATTTGAGGAGTTCCCTCGATTTCTCATAGATTCCATCATCAGAACTGGATTTTGAAAAAAATGGGACCAATCTGGAAGCATACCAAGCAAGGGGAAAAAAATTTTGCAAATCGGTTCATGAACGACGGAGTTCTGAGGTAACAAACATAAAAAAAAAAAAAAAATACAACCGAATTCAGAACCTCCTCCTTTTTTGAAGTCGGTTAAAAATATGAGTCATTCAAGGTAGCAGTTCTGCTCGTAAAGATAAAAGTTATAAATGATTTCAATGACATAAGCTTTTTATAACACGCCATAGCAAGCAGGACATGTTACAATGCGTGTCGTGCGTGTGAGTGTCCGCCTACGAACATCGCACAGGAACTATTTACTAAAGCAGTAGTACCATACGGTACACTACTTATGATTAGTAACCTCAGCTAACAATTTCCTCGAGATACTATAACATACACAAACGACACACATGCATAGGACTTAAGAGTCCTATCCACTTGTGTATTCCACGTTCTAAGCAAGCAATGTGGAGTATGCGAGTGTTTCATGGTTTATCAAAGTTGGGAGAGAAGAAGTCAAGCTTTCCTAGTTCTTCATAGACAGTGACTTAAAGCTGTAAAAAAGGATTGTTATACTACTTGTCGTAATACAGAAATAGTAGCACTTCCATGCAAATATCATTCATAATAATAATAGTTGTAAATTGAGGCCATTATAAATGAACTTCAGTATTGATTCTCAACAGACATAAATAGCTACGAGTTCCTAATAGTGTATGTTCATTAGTGGACTCTTAATCAAGCTGTCAATAAAAAGCTACTAGTTATTAATTCAAGTCATGAGTTCATGACACATACCTACTCAACTAACATATGTATAAAAAATTACCTTCAAATAGTTACAATTACCATAAAATAAATTAAAACAGGAACTATTTTATATTACAAACACGCATGTATGGTGTGGGCATTGCTGTTGGTTTTCATGTGCGTGTGTTATTGCGATAAATTCTAAGCGCACTAAATGTCTGGGTACAATCACTAAAAAAACAAATTTATCAAAAATATAAAAGTCGTTTATTTACAAAAATACATACGAGTACATCGTTTCTTTATTACAAAGCTTACTACCTAAATTCAATTTGATCGGATCCTTTCACTCTTGGCGATTACCAGTAGGAAGCGTAAACGGAGGGGGCATACACGGAGCGAGCCGCGAACACGGCGGGAGACGACTTGTAGTCCACACGAGACTGGTGAGACACGGCGGACGGAGCGGAGTACACGGTGGCAACGGGAGTGTACACTGCAGGCGCAGCTACCACATGCTCAGCCACCACAGGGGCGGAGTAACTGGTGACGACCGCGGGCGACGTGTGCACATCCACCCTGGACTGGTGGGAAACCGCTGAGGCACCGGTGTACACAGCAGGAGCGACAGCTACAGTACGCGCAGCTACCACAGGCTCGGAGACAACAACTTCCACTGGAGCAGCGGCCACCACCGCAGGAGACGAGTGCACGTCCACCCGCGACTGGTGCGATACCGCCGACGGCACAGAGTACGCGACAGGCACGTACCCGAGTGACCGCTTCTCCACAGTAGCACTGGGAGCACACACGGCCACAGCAACAAGAGCGAACAACACCACCAACGATCTCATCGTGAACGAGGTCTGTGTCGGGATCCGAATGAGGACGATCACTTCTAACCGAACTCGGTCGACTGATGACCAACTTAAAATCGTCCCGCTATTTATACGAATGATAAAAATCTACGTATCTGTATCCGAGTTTGTTATTTGGGCGTCTAGGAATACAAAACCGACCGTCCTTGTCGTTGTCGCCTAAATCAGCTGCTGTTCGAAAAGGTCGCATTGTTGATACGCCTAATGTAGGCCTGTGACGTGCCATACAGTACCAGATACTGGTATATGGTTGACATTTAATGAGAATAATTTCGCGACGATAGGTGGACCATATCGCAAAAAAACATTGCTTGCGAACTTGTTGTGATCTAGAAATATTTATTACTTCAAGGGCAAGCGATATCCGCCTCATATCCGCAATTAAGAGGTATTGGCCGGTGAATGAAGTGATTGAATGGTAGGTACATAATGGTAGTTCTAGTGTTAAATATTTATTAGTTTTTATGCAAAATCAAATAATAAGGAATTAATTTCGTATCATATTGATGTTTGTTACTCTTTAATAAAAATTAATTAACTTCTGTTCACATAATTAACCTGGTATTTTTATGTAAAGATCACTTGAAGTCAGATTCATCTAATAAAGTCCAAACAGATACTTTCCAGAATATCTTCATAATACTTGAACATATACTACAGTATATGTTCAAGTAACATATACTGTAGTATATGTTCAAGTATTATGAAGATATTCTGGAATGATCAATACCACAACTATTCGCTCAAACTATGCGAAAGCAGTTGTAATTTTTTTTTTTGTGAAAAAGTTTTTTATTATTCACTTTTTAGTGGTACCCCACACCTTTTTTTTTTTTTATAGGATGGGAAATCATCAAATGATCCCTCCCGCTCTGGGTGGAGCGGCAGGGAGTGTCAGACTTTTACTGACTAAAACCCACCCTTAGTCCTCCTAGTGCCTTTCTTCCCAGGGCCGCGGTAACTCTTTCGAACATATTCCGCAACCCTGGCAGGCTCTGGCCCTGGCGGGCCCCGTCTCCGTTGCTGACTGCTCGTTGCTGACGGCGCGTTTGGAGTGAAACGCGCCGTCGACTCTGGCCTGTCCTGATCGGACAGCGAGCTACCCATTGCTCGCTGTCCGCAGGCGTCAGTCACTGCGCCTTGCTCAGGAGCGTCAGTTCCTGAGAGGCGCAGCGACTAACGTTCGTCTGGAGGAGGCGAAATGGGGCCATTACTGGCACTCCATTTCGGCCCCCTCCCGAGCAGTGGCAGCGGCGGCGACGGTGGCGGCGGCTGCGGCGGAAGCGACGGCGGCGGCGGCGGCGGTGGAGGAGGGTTTCTCCTCGACCCGGCCCTGGCGGGTGGACCGCAGGCTTTGCCCCCAGCCCAGTGATCGGCCGGCTTGCCAGCTGCCGCACATGCGAAGCAGTGCGGCGCGGCGTCGCACGAGCCGGCCCTGTGACCGGGCTGACCACAGCGGAAGCAGTGGTCACTGAGGTCCACCTCCGAGGTGCAGAGTGCTCCGACGTGGTTGCCAACCTGGCAACGGAAGCACCTCAGAGGTCTGGGCTCCAGCAGTTTCACCTGCGCGGAGACCCAGCGCACTAAGAGCCTTCGGCCCTCCGAGACTTTCTTGGCCGCCGACACGGGGCAGCTCACCACTACGGTTCGCATGCCCGTGTTGTCAGGACGGATGGTGCCCACCTTCACCTCCTCTGTAGAGCACCCCCCCGTCCCGACGACGGCGGCCAACACCTCCCCCTCCGTGACGGAGTCGTCCAGGCCCAAAATGCGCATGTCTATGCACTTCGTGGGCCTGGACACTCGGACGTCATCCGCGCCCAAGGACGCCCTAAGCCTTTCGGCTAGAGCGTCCGCGGCCGGACCGCTGTCTGCTCCAGGGATCTCGAGCATCCTGGCCCCGGTCATGGTGACCCTGAGCCGGAGACCCCCGACGATGCCAAGCTCACCGAGGTTGATGGCCTCCTTGGCCTTGGTGAGCGTGTTGGCATACGTCACGCCCCTCTTCACCGCGTCCGGCTGCAGCGTTAATACTACAGCCGCGGTCTTCGGGGCGCGGAGCGCAGCCGCGACGCCTCGCGCCCTCTGCCGCCGCCTTCTCTCCCGCCTCTTTGCCGCCCTGGCTGCCTTTCCTGCCTTCTTCTTCTCCCCGGCCACTTGTCATTCGGCTTGAGCCGGGGGAGGTTCAGAAGGCGAGGAAGCCGGAGGGAGCTGCTGCACGGCTGGCGCAGGAGCCTTCGCCGTCCGTGCAGCCACCCCACCCTTCCTCTTCCTTCCCGGGGCCGGGTCCGGTTTTCCCGACACCGGCTTCGGGGGTGCCGGCCCGGACCCTTTGTCCTGGCCGGACGACCCCGGTGTGGCAGCCACGGCGGCCGCGTACGACGCCGCCTTTTTCCGGCCTGGAGCCTTCCCACTCACCGCTAACGGGGGGCGCAGGACGATGCCCTCCAGGACGGAGAACCGTGCCTGGAAGGCAGCCATCTCCTGCCGCACAAGGTCCAGCACCTGGCCCTCCTGCGGCACGGGCCGGCTTTCCTCCTTGCGCCCCCCCTTAGGCGCCCCCTGTGGGCCGGCTCCCTGGAGCCTGGCCAGGTCTGCTCGGAGCCCCGCGTTCTCCCTCTGGAGACGCTCGGTGGCGGCAGCCAAGCGGGCGACCTCCGCCCGCAGCTTGGACAGCTCGTCCGCTGGAGGCCCACCTTGGTTAACCTCCGCTGCCACCAGGATGGAGGCTAGCGCCGCGCTTATGGCCTTGTTTTTAGAGGAAAGTTTCCTCTTCAAGGCCACATCGCGGATCGCGGCCTCCACCACCTCCGCAAACCCGGCCCTCCGAACCCGCTAATGTCCGGAGTCATCCGGCTCACCGCCGGAGGACTCCGAGCCAGGAGCCCCACGACCGCCATCTTCGGGGGGTCGTCCAGCATCCTTGGAGGCAAGGACTCTGCCCTTGCCTCCCTCTCGGCCCTTACCCCGCCTGCTGGTGGGGATTTTACGAGCCGAGGCCACCTCTTCGCTGCCGGACGACCCCCGGTCCTCTTCTGATCTGGGCCGCTTGCGGAAGGACCTGGAGTCCTCCGCAGCAGCCCCCGCCCCCTCGGGTACAGGGCTCGCCGAGCTAACGGCCAACTCGGAATCCGACTCTACACCCGCGCGACGCTCAAGCGAGCCCTACTCCCAATACAGCGCGCCTCCGCCCGCGCTCCGCCCGACCGACACTCTGTCGGGCGAGCTAAAATTGTACCCGATTAGGTCCTCGAAGGATAGTACGGATCGGGGGCCTCCTCGGCCACTGTTGCCCTTGGCAAGCGGAATGTGGACAGCATTGTTGCCCCCCCCCAGAATACGAGGGGCTTGACGCGCGAGGCGTGGTGGATTCCCGAACTGCTGTGCAGTCCGGACCGCCCTGGGGTACGTTATCTCTTTCAATACTGTCCATAATTTCCTTTTTGAGGGTGCGGTCCCTATCTCCCCTCCTCTCTCCCTCTCTCTCACTGCTTGCTCGCTGCCCTCACAGTCACGTCTGATGATCAGACGCGTACCAGAGAGCAGCGAGCAAGCCAATGAGACGCACACCGTCCGAGGACCCGAACACTGCTCAAGTCTCCGAACGGTGTGCCCCTCTTGTGTCTCTCTTGGTCTGGTCTCTCACTTGGGACCTTCCGGCATGAGTGGCTCTACCGGCAAAGCCCCCAAGATCACTGAGACACGCAAGCCCCACCACGACGGCAACGTGGAGACACGGTTGGTGGGGTGGTACCCCACACCTAACAACGCCACTGGAAATTCACAGGAAAGCAAAAATACGCAATTTCGTATACATGGATGATTTTTCCACATATTTTTTCCAGCTTTTTGGATTTAATAACCAAACTACTGAACCGATTTTGATAAAAATTCAATGGGACCATTTGGGAAGTATACTCTTTCCAACAAAAAATAGTTATTTATGATATTAGTGCGGTAAGTTGGTTTTTACAAACGAGTAGACGAATGTAAGCACGAGACGAAGTCGAGGGCTTACCATAGTCACGAGTTTGTAAAAACCAAATCCGCACGTGTGTCATACAACGTTTTTCGACACATTTGCGAGAGAACAGTACAATAAGTAATGAAATAAAAAAAATTGTCTTTAGAAATCAGTAGGAAAGTCGCAACAATCTTTGACGTTTCTAATATGAAAATGGCGCGAATTTGCAAAGGGTGCCAAATGCGCATGGTGAAAATTAGAACCAAGTCTTTCATTTATTTTTATTTATCTTCTCTCATTTCTCTATAATATTAAAATGAGACAAACGTATACAGCAAAAGCACTTCCAAGGAGGTTCGAATCGGTTCGATCATTCAGCTTATATTATTCTCGTGATGTGAAACTCCTTGGTGGAATTCTTATTAATTTTTATGGAAATTAAAGAAAAAACCGTAAAGAATACGCACGGCGCTATACAACGGAGTTAGCGGTAAAATATGTACTTAAGTGAGAGTACCTATTTTGCCGCACGCTCCATTGTGTGGTGCATAATTTATTTTGAACTTTCGAACGATGCATACAGGCTTCGTAAATGCATTTTTTGAGCAAATGTGTTGAAAAAGAATTTTTCAAATCGGTTGGCAAGCGACGGAGTTATGCGCGAACAAACGTAAAAAAAAAACCAAACATCCGAATTGAGAACCTCCTCCTTTTTTAGAAGTCGGTTAAAAATGTTATAAAATCAAAATTTAAAAAGTCAACAAATACTTAACATAACATCACGCATATATCCCCCGTAGAGTTGAAGCCCCGTTGAGTAGAGCCTTTTACCATCAACCAGACACGAAGCCCTCCGGGGTGCAACTCTTAGCTAGTTTCCAATGGAAATAACCAAAAATAACAATTCGCTAGCCTTGAGTATCGAACCAAGACCTCATGCTTAGCAGTCGGCAGTCGCACTAGCGAGCACTAGACCATGTGGCAATATCAGATACTTCAGTAATTCCAACTAAGTGATAATTTGTGATGGCTTTGCTCTTTCATCGATACCACTGAAAGTATCCAAAAAGCTTTTAGGTAAATGACAATAGCATCGATTTCAATGATCTAACATGATTTATTACCGATAATAAATAAAAGAGCAGCGATCGATCTATGAAATTGATGCTGACTGCTAAAGGTTGGCTCTTAGACTTTGGCGACTCTATTGCTTCACAGCTGTCTACATTTATTTATTTAAACATAACTAACTAACAACAGTGGTTCCAAAAACACATGATTTTCTAGAAGCAAAGGGCAAATTGGATTCAAAACGATGTTAATGGACTTTATTTTCCGACACGGATAAAAGTCAAACTTTTAAGGGTTTCCTCGTACTACAAGTAATAAGCACTTACATTATAACAAAATTTCCAGGTATAGCCATAGTTCAGAAGTTTCTTACGAGTAAGTACCTATAGGTACATTTTTCCTCAACTAAAGCTGCTATTTATAACTATGCCGATCACCTGTGGATACTACAAAAGCTCTTCAAAAGTTAACCTGTAAACTACATACCTACTCTCTCTGTTGCCTTTATTAATGTGGCCTGTGCCCTTCCAGATATATCCACGTACCTATGCATGCTCCGCAAAAATAGTAACAGTAGCACAGCAAAAATAGTAGTATTTAGTACAATGATCTATAACCGCTTTTTTGTTCAAAGTAATGCAATATATAATTATTTTATCATTTATTATACATAGTATAATACATAGAGATAGAAACCACATTGAAATTAAGTTCGATAATGTTTCCGATATTATTTCAAATTCAGGAGACTTGAAATAATATCCTTACCATGATAAACTGTAAAAATATGTTCGTCTCTCAAATGGTAAAGGGAAATTGCCAAAACATTTTGTCATTTACATTCGTGCCGTATTCCGTCAGTTTTCACCTACTTGTTCTTACTCTTTCCTATATTTTCGGCAGTGCTATTATTGTATTCGTGACTTCTGTAGGTATATCCAGTCATTTACTTCTGCTAGCAGCTTCGCTCGCGTGGATGTCGGACATGACCCCAAGGGAACATAATTATACCCTCGGAATAAAAAGCTTATGTGCTATTCCAGACTATAGTCTATCTCAGTGCCAAATTTCGTCTAGATTGGATCGTCTTACGGGACCTAAAATGAATGGTATGACGTCATACCATTCGAACCTATCCTAGCCATGCTAGGCAAGTCATTAAATGATATTTAACCAAGTCATTTGGATAGCTGTTAAATTAAATGCCGCGATGTCATTAAGACCGCTGACTAAACGACGCCGCGCGCCTTTCCATGAAAAGTTAAGCAAGCTAATTAAACGGCTGATTTAACTAGTTGATATATCTAGTATTTTTCCGAAACAAAGAACGGGAAAAACTCAATAAAAAACCGGTTTTCATTTCAAATATTATTAAAAAATTTGATTACAGATAATAGTTATTTATGCAACTGAGGCGAAGCCGAGTGTAATAATAGTATAACATAAGTGTACAGTTGCATACAAAACTTTATCATGCTATGAATTCTGTAAAAGGTTCTTTTCTAATTCGTGAAATCTTGGCACCTGCTTACTTACACCTTTTCATTTTCTCGACTTTTCTGGTAGTAATTGGTCAGAAAAATCCTTTGCTGCATTAGAAATATCAGGGCCCCGTTTCATAAAGCTTACAATTGTCAGTGACAGGTGACAGGTGACAAGTCGACAACGCGACAATTGTACGTTTCATAAATCTTTTGGTCTGATTTATTTGCTATCGGAAAATCCGACATATTTGTCAAATTGTCACGACAGATCGACAATTTAGTGTTTCATAAAAATTTACAGGTGACAATGAAAATTCGACAAATTGTAGAGGACTTTCTGACAGTTGCCGTGTATGAAACACATAATTGTCAATATGGAATTGTAAACTTGTCGAATTGTCGTACATTTTTGATAGGCACCCTTGGCCTGTGTCAGAATTAATGACAAGTGTCAAGTCACGGAGAAAACACTACTTATGTAAAAATGTTAAATTCTAGCAGTGATAAGAGTAGTGACAGTGATGATTATTATTTAGGACAAAATATGCGAAGGCGAGAATTTAGAGAGAGAATTAACTTTTCTTTAGAAATCACCGACATAACATTCAACGAAAAATTCCGTATCAGTAAAGTGTCGGTAGAATATATTTTGACTAAAGTAGGAGGCCAATTGCAGTGTTGCAATTGGCCTCCTACTCAAGAGCTTGATTTCTCTTAGTTGGACAACAGCTGTTAAGTGCGTTACATTGGATGAGATTATAACAACTCCTGAACCTGAATGTGCTAGTACAGCTCAAGTGGATACCGCAATCCACTTGAGATGTACTAGCCTACCACCTAACCTATAACGTAACGTCCTAACCCTATCACCGACATTCATTTACCTGTCACCGACAGGTATTTTATACAAGACTTGTAGTGACAATTGTTATAAGAAACAAACAAGAAATAGTGACAATTTACCACTGTATTCCTGTCTACAATTATAAATATGACAAGTTTTATGAAACGGGAATTGTCGTGACAATCCGACAAATGTCGTCATTTCTGACAAATTGTCGACTTGTCAAGCTTTATGAAATAGGCCCCTGGTGGTGTGGTATCAAAGTTTATATTACTCATTTTTGTGAACAACAAACTAATATTTTTTTGCAACACTAATATCGAACAAAAAAAATGGCGGGACATGACATCAGTTCGAATAGCCTATTAGTTCTTTTTTTTAATACGGCGAGCGGCGCTGTGATAGTGAAACGCACGTGCATGACAATGTTCTTTTTTTGAAATTCATAAAGATACCACAAATTGACTAGTGAGAATGTGGCTGTTTGGTGATTCCATTGCTTTTTCAATCCCATTTATAAAGCGAAGGAGTTGCGTAATGAAATTTAGTGCAATATTTATAACACTCGTTTGGATGTTAATATGGTTACTACAAGGAACTTCTATTACAACCTGGAATGTGCACAGGCTGTCGATACGCGGTCCGAGCGAGATAGCTTCGCGAGAGCCCTCTGTCCCTTTCATTAGGGTGACCAACCAATATAATGTAGGTAGAGACTAATATAATAGGATATAATATAATTTGATTTAATAAGTTAATAATAATTATGCTTTAGGGATGGATTAAAGTAAAACGCATTAAACTATGTTTTATTATATCCTGGGGCCTGAAATGAAGACTGCAAATACCGGAATAATTTTTGATGTTTGATTGACTTGGAATGACATCAAGCCATTTTTTCCTCCCTGATTCTTCTCCAGGCAGTATGAAATTATATTTTTTTAATTTATTTAAAAAATACGAAGTGACACACCTAAATCAGCGATTAATATGGGAAGTTGAAACTTTTTTTGCCATTTCCCTACAATGTTCCTCGGGAAATGTGAAATTTCATGATCACGTCTTTTAAGTATTCGGTACACCATTCCATATAAAGTTATATGCGTAGCGTGTAGGTACTACAGAATAGTCTCGACACACATATTACCTACTGAAGTAAATGTTAAAATCAGCCTAGTATAAACATAAAATACCTATAACAGACATGCTTAATTATGCTTACGTTGAAGACTACCTCCTATTTTATTTATTTATTTAAAACTTTATGTACAATAGTGGTACATGGGCGGACTTAATGCAACAAGGCATTCTCTACTCTTCTCTTCTTTTCATTTCTTTTCTCTATTTATATGCTGCATTGTGTAAATAATTTTATAATATCGTTCATTATGGTCACCCTACTTCAAGAATTGAAATATACTTACTTGAAGAAAGAAACACCGCATCCTGCATAGGATTCGCTTTTGCAACCTTGAATCGCACACTTTTTAACCATCTTTATTAAATCCGAATAAAGAAATTGATTGTTTTACAACAAATAAATATGGCTGGTGGGTTACCAGTCTAACTTATATAATTATATATTCTACTAATAATCTTTTTTTTTTTAAATTACATTTAAATACAGTATCTAAAAAATGTTCCAGTATGCTAAAAAAATGTTCTCATTGTAACAAGTAATTGAAAAATATTAGAAAATATATCGGAACGAAAGTTAATGTTTTTTTAATAAGACACGACAATTTTATTGTTTCCTACCATTCCTACTAAATTCGGGAATAATCCTCCTGGCAACACTTTAGAAAGGGACACAGGGCTCTCCAAGCGCTTTCTCTCTCGGACCGGATTTCTCTTTGACCAAGTGATTGTCTGTAATAGAACTTAGTGTCATAAACATAAGGTTTATTTTTATATTGGTGTCAAATTGACAATGCTCATTCCAGGTTGTAATAGAAGTTCCTTGGGTTACTATGACACTGTTTGTTTTAATGTTGGCAATAAGCTAACTGTTTCAGAAACTTTTATAGAGGATTTATAGCATGGAAGTAGATAAACATAATTATAAAACTTCTATAATTTATGATATCTAGGTATATAAAAATGATTGGCTGTTATTAAAACAAAAGAAATTCCGCTTTCAAATCACGCCCTCTATCGGAAACAGAACAAACTAAATCAGTCAGTAGTAACCAAAGCAGACTAAAATAAGCGTTCCTGAACGTATACTCACGAAGTTTTTTTAGACGAAGGTTTGCTACAAGAGCGGTTCAACGAGCTCTCGGCTTTCTTAGTTGCCTGTTTTCATGACAGATGTCGCTGTACAATACTTGATTGTTTTTTGTTTCTGATATAATAATGAGCCTATGGTAGGCGCCTAAGTTTGCAATTAAGTACTGTAAGAGCCTCTTTGCGCAGCATCTGGCTGTTCATATCTCCTTTGGAAGTGGCTGATAAGAATTAGAATATTTGAATTCGGTCGAACGGTTTTTGTTTAGGTAGGCAGATGTTATTCGACTCTCCGAGCCATGGTGCTCCAATATAATGAAATATAGATAAAATTCGTGTTTAATTTATAATATTTGCTAAGTAGACCCCAGGCCATAGCCCTGTGGTCTACAGTACACTGACCTTTTCTTAATGTCCCTTCGTTTTCTTTTTTTTTTTTTATAAAGAAACACGTTAGAAGTCGATTCAGGTCAGCTTCATGTCTTTATTTCTGTTTTTGATAATAAGAAAGCCAAAAGTATGTGGGTCAATGACCGTTATTTCACATTTATCTGCCACCTACCATACTATTGTCCACCTCCATTCGTCATAATTATGGGGTTAACATCGGAAAGATAAAGAGATCGGATAGTACATCATGCATTCTCATATTATTTTCTAAACCAAAACAAATATTCTAATGGCATTATCATTTCAATTGTTTCACATATTGTTTGTGAGAAAATATGCAGCATTAGCATATGCCTCTATCTAGATTGGCATGGGAATATAACGCAAAGAATGGGCCATGCTATTTTAATCATTACATCAAATACCATATTTAGTCATTGTGTCAAACTGTGTTGGAACTTGGACTTTCTCCATAGAGCCTCAGATAGAAGTGAAGTCATCATTCATAATAACTGACACCAAAGAGTCATCCTTTGAGTTGAAAAAAGACTTTAATATGTCTAAAATGTTTCCCTAGTTTTCTATTATTTTTGGCAAGCGTTATCTTTATTCATTTAAGTACGATCCCTGGATCCCGTAGGATCCCTGTTTTTATTAACACTCCTGAAGTTCTCAAGCAGTGTGACTGTCCTGTTAGTGTTCGTTTTTCCCGTATGAATTATATAGATTATCTTACATGTTATTCAAAACCTTGAAACAACATAAGGATCTTCCTACCCGAAAACGTTAGTCCATATTAAGACGAAAGAACCAGCAACTGCCATATCAGCAACCGGGTTTTTTTTCTATTGTCTTTCGTCCAAGCATTGTTCATTTCATGATAGCCTATCAAAAGTGACTATTAAATTTCCTCAATTAAACCTACAAAAAACCCGTGGGTCGCCGGCTGCGCGAACGAATAGGAGTCCTTGAAGCGAACCTTAGGGAAGCCCAGAGTTACGTGGCGGTGGGCACAATCTGGGTCATCGATTTAATTTGCGGACAGAAATCCGTGAGTCGCATTACAACAATTTTTTTGTACGTTCTCTGTTTTGCATTTGGCGCGCCTATGATTTGTGAAAAAAGACGATGTAAAAACCTTCCCATATCATCAGATACACTAACAGGCATCAAAATAACACTGTTTAGGTATTAATTTTTATGCCTACTAATTTGTAACCTAACTTTTTTTTTTTTTTTTTTTTTTTATTGGATGGGAAATCATCAAATGACCCCTCCCGCTCTGGGTGGAGCGGCAGGGAGTGTCAGACTTCTACTGACTAAAACCCACCCATGCTCCTCTTAGTGCCTTTTACGTTCCAGGGCCGCGGTAACTCTTTCGAACAAATCCGCAACCCTGATGTCACTACGGCTTACAAACGAGCAACCGTTGCTTAAGACCTTACGCAATCAGTTGTAAGCAGTAAGTATTATAAAATCATGTTTCTTACATAACGTGCTTATCTGCATTGTTAGGACTTAAGTACCTATCTGAAGCCGCGCAAGACTGCATAAATATTAAAGTTCTAACAAAGGACAAAGCTCAATTACTTAGATCCCTTCCTTCCTTGCTGACCTTCCTTGCTGTGTGCAAGGAAGGTACTCCAACTCTATGTATTGTAAAATATTTAGTTGATACAGTGACTCCACGCAATCTCTGTTCGATATAAAAAGGCTTGTCTTGGCCTTGTGCGCGGCACGTTGCAATACCGAAGCGCAATTCGGAAAACCCGCGTCTTGCAATACGAGTTCCCAGTAATTTACCAAAACATTAATATTTCATGACTAAAGTTTGTAACTTGATTAGCTACTTACTTAAAATAATTGTTTGGGAAAACCTAGAATTTATTAGAATGCCGTTATACAGTTAACAAGTTGTACGACAACTTATAATTAACTTATATTTAACTACATAATCAGGCCTATAAAGGAAGTTTTCATTGCATGTATAAATTCGAGTTTTAAGAGTAAATGAAGCTTAAACGAAAAACCCCAACTTATTTGAATAAACCGTAAAAATATTCTGTAATCCCTGCATAAAACCAAAATACACGTACTTTGTAACTCGTATCATCGTAACTGATCATAACTAAGCCTTTACATTCTTTAGCTCAAGATAAAATTAAAACAAAAACAGTCGGAAGTCTTAACTAGAAGAAGACGCAACTACCAGAGCCCAAAGTCATTGATCTTGGTTACGTAACAGTCGGCCAATTGCAGTGGAGATGCCATAAAAAATGTAAACAGCTAGTACTGAGGACTAGGCTCCATTTCCGTATAAGTACCAACATCGTGACGTCATGGGGTTCAACGCCCTCGGCGCGATTACTTAGGCGTCTGTTTACTACCTCTTCTAGTTTGATTGATTGTAAAGATACAGTAGTGAGACCTCTTTTTATTTTAATGACGTGCAGACGTCATTTGCGTAGGTTACGACGTACGGCGGTTGGCGAGAGCCAGCGGCATTTCTTCGTCGCTCATTCATGTTTGAGTTGATTGTGTGGCACGAAATGACTCACTATGTAGCAATTATTTACTACTGACGAGAAAGAGGTTCTGAAAGAATGGTTTTGCAAACTTTCATTAGAAATAAAATTGCTGTACGTACGGTGTTTTTATTTTATTGGGTCCTTTTTGATCATATACACGAGAAGAATTCACACGATTTAAAACCAACTAAAAAGATGTCATGTTTTTTTAATCAAGGATTCCTTTCTTTCTTAATACATCACACATTACCTAATATCGCAAATCTTGATTTTGAGGAAGTCAACACAGCTGCTCTTGTAAAAAGTTATTCCAAATACGATAAATTCGTTGCACTGCACAGATATACTCGATTGCTGTGTCAGTTACGTATTTATTTAAAACTATCTTACATGATAACTAGAAATATTTGATTACCACACAAAAAATCGGTTGTTTGATACAACCGATTTGTATATGTATAGATTTATATTTGTAACACATAATAAGCATAATACAGAAATCTGATGTTCAAAATATAGTTGATTTCAATTTGCCATCGACACTCTACACTAGAAAAATTATTAAAGAACAAGTCAAGTTAAATAAAAGCTTTTAAAAATAATATTAATTAGAAAGTCCATTCATAAAACGTTGTAGTCATCACTATTTCAGTTTAATACAAAGCTAACAAATTCGCATACATACATAAATTATATTATTTATTTATTATTTTATATTTACATAATAAGTTAATCATATGCATGATGACTCATCCACCATTTCTCAACTCTTCTGACTAAAATGTTACTTCTGTTAGTCCTCAACTGTATCGGGCCAAGGACACGGTTATGTATGAATGATTGCAATCATTAGCTTCCAAGAAAGAATGCAGAAAAACAAAAGATTATTTACATAAATATATTTCAGTTACAGCTGAAAGCTGCAAGAACTATAGGGAAACACATTTTTTCATATGAACTGAAAATTCCTGTCGAGATTCTTCCGTGCCTCAAAAAGCACGTTAAGCAATTGGTCCCGGTTGTCATTTGTAGATCTTTGGCAGTCGTTACAGATTGTCAGAAGTCAGAAAATCTGACACCAATCTTGCCAAGAAGTACCGTGTTACCCAGTTCATGGGTTGTGGAGGTCTGGTAGGCAGCCGCTCCACGTAAAATACTAGTATTCAGCTGAATCTGGTTTGACTGGGAGCCGATGCCGAAACTAGAAAGATGAAGATGAAAGATGTGATTATTTTCTGAAGCTTATAGTAGTGTTTTTTTAAGGATGGGAAATCTCCAATTGACTTCTTCCGACCCGTCCGTGTTCATCCTAATTCCCTTTGCGTTCTAGAGCCGTGGTGACTCTTTCGAACAAACTCCGCAACTGTGGCATAGTAGTGTAGTACGGTGGTGGCACAAAGGCAAACTTAAAAGCAAACGTGTTATTTCAGTGAGATTCAAGATTATGATTGATGATTCACAAGTTATTTTTAATTCTTTATTCAGTCGTATTTTTACCGTGTTACCCAGTTAATGGGTTGTGGAGGCAGCCGCTCTACGTAAAATACTGGTATTCAGCTGAATCCGGTTTGTCTAGGAGCCGACCCCAATATAGTGTATAGACAGGCAAGGCAGATGATCCCCGCACGGGTGGTGGCCATAGCTGCTGTTCAAATGGAGGACAGATTTCGGGACCTCTTCAGCGCGTGCTTTACGGCTGGGAGGTTCCCGAAACTGTGGAAGGAAGGGCAGCTATGCCTCCTCCGAAAGGGACGCCCGGCGGATTCCCCCTCAGCATACCGGCCCATCGTTCTGCTCGATGAGGTCGGTAAATTGTTCGAGGGGATCATTGCCTCCCGGCTGAATAGCCACCTGAGGAGGGTAGGGCCGGAGCTCTCGGACGCCCAGTTCGGTTTCCGACAGGGTCGTTCGACCATCGACGCACTGGCCCTACTCAAGGGCCAGGTGAAGTGGGCGGTCGAGGCGGGGGAAGGAGTGCTGGTAGTGTCATTCGACATACGGCCGCTTTCTATAATATATCTCAATCCCAATCTTGATCCCGATCCTTGTCTGTAACCAATCAAAGGTGAGGATTGTGTGGTGAAGGACACAAACTCGGCCGTTGATTGGTTACAAACAAGGATCGGGATCAAGATGGGATTGAGATATGTTATAGAAAGCGGCCGATAGCCAACGCCTTCAACTCCGTGCCCCACTCGACTATATTAGATGCACCCCAATACCTGCGGAGCCTCCTGGCCAGCTACCTGGAGGACCGAGAGGTCCTCCTTGTGGACAAACTGGCCAGGTTGCGGAGATACAGCGCGGAGTCTGGTGTTCCGCAGGGGTCAGTCTTAGGGCCCCCCTTGTGGAACATCGGTTTCGACTGGCTGTTGCGGGGAGCCCTCCTCCAGGGCACGACCGGGGGAGGAACTTCGGGAAGGCGGCCTGTCTGGCATCAGCTGGCGGTTCCTTGGTGGCGGAGAGGACTCGCCGCCTGGGGTTGAAGGCGTCGCTGAACAAGACCGAGGCCGTGTTCTTTCACGGGCCTTGGCAGCGCTGCCCTCCTGACCCCCACACTGTCGTGGAAGGCGCCAGGGTAGGGGTCCAGACCCAGATGAAATATCTGGGTCTGGTGCTGGACAGCAGGTGGCGCTTCGGCCCGCACTTCAGCGGGCTGTCGACGCGCCTGTTGAAGGCTGCGGATGCCCTCTCGTCGCTCCTCCCGAACATGGGAGGGGCCAGTTCGCGATGCCGGCGATTATATGCCGGCATCCTCCTGTGAAGGGAGTCCTCCCAAATGGGGGCCCCGTATAGGGCCATCCCTATACGGGGCCCCCATTTGGGAGGACTCCCTTCACAGGAGGGACAATGATTCGTCAATGCGGATGCCCCAAAGGGCCATTGCACTGCGGGTGGCGAGGGCCTACCGCTGGGTGGGCTTCTCGGTGGCGTGCGCTCTGGCCGGCACCCCTACTTGGGAGTTAGAGGCGTGGGTGCCCGCCAGAGTCTACGAATGGACGGCGCGACGGAAAGCGCTTGGGGAGCGCCCCGTCGCGGAGGAGCGGGAGGCTGTGCGGCGGGAGGCGAGGGACGCCATCATCGTCCATTGGACGGAGAACCTCGCCTCCGCCACCTTTGGCCGGCGAACCCTGGACGCGCTCGGTCCAGCCCGCGGGACTGGCTCGAGCGGCCACACGGTTTCCTCTCATTCCGTCTGGTGCAGGTGCTGTCAGCCCACGGCTGTTTTGGCTCGCACCTGCACCGGATCGGGAGGTAGTCTTCGGCTTGCCACGACTGCGGCGCGGCGGAGGACACGGCACAGCACACCCCGAGGTGTGCCCGGCTTGGACTGAGCCGCGCCGCAGTCTGACTGCGGAGATCGGACAGGAACTCTCACTTCCCAGCGTGGTGAAAACCATGCTGGAGAGTGAGGGGGCCTGGGCAGCGGCCGCCTCCTTTTGCGAGGACGTCATTCCGCAAAAGCAGGCGGTGGAGTGCGCGCAGGAGGACGACCCTCTCGCTGCGCCGCTCCGAAGGCGAAGAAGAGGTCGGAGAAGACGCAGTCTTCTCCCTCCTCATAGTGGTGATAGGCGGGTGACAGGCGCGGGGGCGCCTCCGCCCGCATTGCACTCTACACCACCTCCACTGGGTCATTCCCGGCCCTCCCCACATGGGGAGGGCGGGCGGGCGGACGTCGGAGGAGGACTGGACGCAAAGGCTACGCCGATCTCCCAGTCCCCCTCCACTCAGACGATGCGGGAATGCCGCTGGGTTGTTTTAGTGGGTATACCGGGGAGTCCCACATAGCCCCCAATTCCCCCAATGGGAGGGTATGAGTAACGCAACCCAGCGTAAAAAAAAAAGGCTAGGCAGATGATGAATGTCGTATTTTTACGAAATTGAATAAACAGATGTGGAAACGATTTTGTAAAAATCTGTATGCGGTGAGATTGAAGGAGGAAGAGATCAAAGGTTGCCATTTGTTACTAACTAAACAAGTTGGAATGGCTTCACTTCATGCTCACTCAAACTAAGTTTAGGTTCACGATTAGATTTTGACAGAATAGACCGACTGAAACATTTAAGAGTGCCCTAGTCGAACGGCTCAACTCATTGACGGGCGCGGTTAAATGCATGATATCTCATCCACGCTGTGATGAGTAATATGAAGCTAGTGCGCACACAAATTTACAGTTCCATATCATATAAGATGATTTATAACGAAGATGAGCTCGTAAAATTTATTGAAAGACATTTGGTAGTCATCCTGACTTTGTAAAAAGTACTAAATGTGTGTTTAAAATATTTATTTATATTTAGTTAGGAAATAATCTATGCCTGTATGGTTAATATTTTGCCATTTTTGTTCTACATGAGTTATTCATTTACGTTTTTAAGTTGTGTTAAAATTTGGAACTTTCGACGCTCATAAATTTCAAATCCTGCATCTGCTAACCAAACTTGAGTCCATGGGTATTAGGGGGAAACCTCTTCAGATGTTCAGGGACTATTTGACTAATAGGACTCAACAAGTACAAATAGGTTCCTATCTTAGCAATGAACAAATAGTTGATTTTGGCGTGCCACAAGGCAGTGTTTTAGGCCCAACGCTTTTTAAAATTTACATCAATGAGCTCTGCAAAATGTCCACACCAAATGCAAAAATCTATACGTATGCAGATGATACTGCCATTGTGGTGCATGGTTCTAGTTGGGCTCTCGTAAAGCAAATGGCAGAAGACTGCTTTAGGAAAATAATGCGCTGGCTTAACTCTAACCTACTGTCTCTCAACCTAGACAAAACTAATTATGTATCCTTTAAAATAAGAAATAACAACAAACCTCCTCAAGGGTTCAATATAATTGCACACTCTTGCTTAGGTAAGTCACAGGATTGTCATTGTAATTCTATTACATCTGCCAGTGTTGTCAGATATTTAGGCGTTCAAATCGATGAGTACCTGAGATGGGATACACAACTCAAAAAAGTAGCGGCAAGGTTGAGATCCATGATCTATTTGTTTAAAACTCTTAGAAAATCAGCCTCCCAAGAGCTCCTTTTAAAAGTATACATTGCTTTGTGTCAATCCGTCATAAATTATTGTATTCCTGTGTGGGGAGGAGCCACAAAGATGAAGTTTCTGGTCCTGGAGCGAGCCCAAAGAGCTGTTCTGAAGGTTATAAAAAGGAAGCCATTTAGATACCCAACTAGACAGTTGTATTCCGAATGTCATGTTTTAACTATCCGACAGCTTTTTGTGCTCGCATCAGTTCTAAGAAGACACAGATCAGCTATCGCACCTCCTGTTACTGGTAGGCGTAGAAATCCAGCACCTTGTCCAAATGTTCCACACAACACACAGTTCGCAAGACGGCAACACTATGTACTCAGCTCTTTTTTATATAATAGACTTAATGAAAAAACAAATATAATAAGTCTTAGCAGTTACGAAGCAAAGAATAAGTCAAAAATGTACTTACTACAGCTAGACTACGAAGATACCGAAAACCTAGTGACACCTGAGGTATAATCCTATCTTACACAGTAACACATAACACTCTCCTCACTCACTACACCACACACACTCACAAACACACCACAACACCTCCACATACTCACTCTGACATTACTCACTCATTTACAGACATATTAACACACATCCACACCTTATCAGTAAGCTCACCAATAAACTCACGCACTTGTAATGGTACCCTACTTATATATTATTATAGCAGTGACACACAAATGTCCTAAGATGTACAAATATATCATGTAATAGCTGAATCCATATCCCCTGAGATACAGGCTTTCGCCTAGTTCAGGGGGTTTGGTCAATACTCTGTGCATTTTTATAAACCACCACAGAAAATTGGAAATTAATATTATCTTTCATGTACCTATAGTGTAATTTTTAATGGTGAGAAATAAACTATTTTTTTTTTTTTTTTTTAATATTTTTTTGCTGCTATACAGGCATAGATAATGATAAGACAAATTGTTATCATTTACTACTTTGAACGTACACCGTCAAACAGTGGAGTAATCGCCATACTACGTTTGTATGGAAGAATGACCGACTAGGAGGGGGCCCTAGTCGGTCATTCTACAACGTAAACCGCTAAAGTTTGATTATCTAAACGTTCCCCCCCCCCTAATGGCGACACAGTATCTCTATTAACATGATCTACTTTCAAATGCATTTCACGATACCCCAGCATCTCAAGAGCAGCGAAGTACCTACAGTACAACTGACATTATTTGGCAACAAACCACACGCAAGTTCATTCAATAGAGCATTGAAGTCATAAAATGGTTCACCGAACTCTTGCGCAAGTGCTTGGTTCGTCAGCGTTGCGCCCGCGCAGGTCCGGCTCGTACCGCGCTGGAAAGCCCCTCTTGTGCAAGTCAGTGGTGCACAAATGCGCAGCTGTGACGAAAAAATCAAATCCTGTTTGGAATTAGCAACAACTAGATTTTTATAAACAGTTTTGAAGTATTTTAATGTCAATCTATTCGCGATTATTTTTTTTATAGAGCGACCTATTACGTCAAATGATAAAATTCGTGTATCGTCTAAATTAAATGCTTTAATTCCATCATCAGACAGATGCGCTACCCAAACTCTTTTAAACAATGTACTGCACTACCCGCTGTGATGAAATCAAAACAACAACAAACCCTTTGTCGAAAGTAGGAATTAAGTACTTCCAAGCAAATCCTATTATGAATTATGAGCGTTAACTCCTTGCATAACACGCTAATCACAATGGGTGGCAAATCGCATTAGCTCAACGTTACACAACAGATGCATTGTAATGACACAAACATTATCATCATTATGTCAATATATTCGACTGTACGTGCGACGCGTTGAAGTCTTTTGTACTGACATAATTGGTCGTTTAATCTTCTGCTAATAAAATGTCAATGTATGCAGGAGTGCACTGGGAACGACATCGTACAAATTGTATATAATTTTCATTATATTAGTATATATTTTGTATTGTATTTATAATATTAGGAAATGTGGCGACTTTTTTTTTTTTTTTTTTTTTATTTATGAATGGGCTAGCTCTTGACCTCGATCACGCCTGATGGAAAGCGATAGATGAGGTCCATGATGAAAGCGAGCGTGCCCAGAAGATGCCCTGAGGCACTGGTACTTCCTTCCTGGTGTTGACTTCAAGACAGAATCGGTTGAACTCAACACCTACGGACAGGGCCGTTCAACAGCAAAAGAAAGAAAAAGGAATGCTCTGCAGTTGTTGTCCAAAGCAGAGCATAGCGACCTTTTGCAGACTCTCACTCACTACCACCAGACACTCACTAACACCACTGCTGAGACCTGATGGGTCGCTGGCCCATTCCACTGAGGAAAAAGCGAACCGGTTTGCTTCTCTGTTTGCGGAAAATTCGCGTCTTAATCCTGGTGGCGCGAGGCCCCCTGCTTCTCCTGTTGGATGCGAGTCGAGTATGTCGAACATTCGCATTCATTAGAAGGACGTTCGTAGGGTATTGCGTAACCTTGACGTGAATAAGGCTAGTGGCCCCGACGGGATACCGGCAATTGTACTGAGGACCTGCGCGCCTGAGTTGTCTCCGATCTTGACACGCCTATATCGCCTTTCGTTTGAGACTGGTAAGGTGCCGATGGCTTGGAAGCAAGCTAACGTCGTAGTCGAGCTGACCCAGCTAATTATAGACCCATCTCAGTAACTTCTATACTCTGTAAGAGTATGGAACGCGTGCTGAATGGTAAGCTCCTGGCATACCTAGATGCTAACGATATCCTTAGTGACCGACAATACGGCTTCCGCCGAAATCGGTCCACTGGGGACCTTCTAGCGTATGCCATTCACATCTGGAGTGAGGCCATCGAGAAACATGGGGAAGCACTTGCGGTCTCTCTTGACATCTCGAAAGCCTTCGATAGGGTCTAGCACGAAAGCCTTATTGGTAAGCTTCCTTCCTTCGATCTACCCGCCGGATTGTGTGATTGGATTGCAAACTTCCTGAGGGATCGGTCTATCCGAGTGGTCATAGATGGCTGTTCATCTGGACTGCTGGATATTAAAGCCGGGGTTCCTCAGGGGTCGGTGCTCTCGGCAACATTGTTTTTGCTGCATATTAATGATCTGCTAAAACCCGGTACCTTTGGGTATGCAGACGACAGTACTGTTGCTGAGAGATACGTGTCTAACGCACGAGCTGGTGGGTCGCAGATCCGGTCTCTCCGAGAGGCTATGGTTGAGCGCTTGAACTTGTCCCTACAGGCTGTCCCAGAGTGGGGCGATGCCAATCTGGTCAAGTTCAATGCTGCTAAGACCCAGGCGTGTTTTTTTTCAGCTAAAAGGAGCCAATTCCACTCAGTTCCATCTTTCCGAGGTGTAACCGTGCCGATAACCGACCAACTTGACCTTCTTGGTGTTACGTTGACATCTACCCTCAATTTTGGCACATTTATAGAGGCAAAGGCTCAAGTGGCAGCCAAAAAGTTGGGAATTCTGGCAAAGGTGCGACGGTACTTCACGCCGGAACAGCTGCTCAAACTTTATCAAGCGCAAGTTCGATCGTGTATAGAGTACTGCTCGCATCTTTGGGACGGATCTGCCAGATACCAGCTTGATGCCTTTGAGTCAATAGAGAAACGAGCCAAGAGGATCATTGGCAATGATAGGCTCGTCGAGTCGAAGCTCCAAAGTCTCGAGCATCGACGCCGAGTTGCTAGCCTGTCGGTTTTCTATCGGTTGCACTTTGGAGAGTGTGCAACGGAATTGCATAGTTTGATTCCGCCTAGCCCGTTCCATCATCGGTACATGGTGGACATCCCACCCACACGCTCAAAGCGTTTTGGGAATACATTCATTGTGCGGACCGCTAAGGAGTGGAATTCCCTGCCGGAGTCTGTGTTTCCTGATAGCTACAACATGGGAATCTTTAAGTCAAGAGTGAATAGGTTACTTCTAGGCAAGCGTGCTCCATCTTTGACCACATCGTCGCTTACCATCAGGTGAGATAGTGGTCAAGCGCGTGCGTATCAATAATAAAAAAAAAAATTAAAAAAAAGACTCAAACCCTAACATAAATGCAAAAGTTGGTTGTTTATTAATTGTTCGTTTATTTGTTTGTTACGTCTTCACTCCGAAATCGCTGAACCGATTTTAATGAGTTTTGGTACAGGGATACCCCATCTATATCTGTACTAAAATTCATCAAAATCGGTTGACGGTTGTAGGCAAGGGACGACCTTGGAGAGTTATAGGCTACTATTTTTTGCGAAAATCTATAAAAAAATTATTATTTTTATAGATTTTCATCATGAATTTTATTAAAAAAAACATTTATCAAAATTGATACAATGGCCAATTTCGAGTAGGTAGGTAGGTAGGTTTATTTGTGCTGGAATCAAATTTCATTATGATTTCAAAGATGACATTAACCCTTCAACTGTACTGTTGGGCTTCCAAATAACCCCAAAAATTCAGTCCATAACCTCCAGCTACCCTTATTTAATTTTATTGGAGCAATCATCACTTTCAGCCGTTGCCTCAGTGTTTGCTTCCTTTCTAGTCATGTTAATTTCCACTCTATGCATCCGTGATATCTTTTATCTACTTTGTATTACAGACTTTACTTTTTATAGGCTTGCCACACATAAAATTTTTCTTGTTACATGCTCAATTAAGAAAAATGGCTTTGGATAAGAATCAGAAGATTACAGGCTATTTTGTAATCAAAACATCTGCTATTAGGCCTTAGGTATTGAAGGCTTTCCAATAGGTTTGGCTCGCATGAGGTAAAATGTATCTGGGCTATTTACATTTATCACAATTTAAAATCTGATCTTTTTGATATAATATGTTGTTCTTCTCATCGTTGTCACTGCTGTGGCGTAGCTGTCAACAGCCTCGGTCACTACAGCCTGTCATGCAGTCGAACTGAGGGTCGCATAGCGCGGCTCGTAAACATCAACGACATTATCCGACGCACTTTTGTTGCCGTCGGCGTCGGCGTTCCAGCCGACGTATGTGTATGAGAACCCAGTGGCAGGCCACGAGACGATGGCAAGCCGTCGACGGTATGTCTTTATTTCCATGGCAGATGAGTAGCGGTGATGCGGGAAGGTGGTGGGCGGAAATATAATAACTTAGTTGGCAATGGTTAAAACTCTTGGACCGTGGGGTCCGAGAGTTCATGCGTTATTTAAAAAACTTTCGAAACTAAAACAAATGATTTTGAAACAAAAAAAAATATTTTTGATAGAAATCATCTTCATTTATTATTCAACGAAAAGTCGCAGGGCACATAACACAATCCAACAGTTTTAGCAAAACTGTGTGTGTTCCTCAGTACCAACAACTATGTTTATTATGAGTTGATTCCATATAAGTTACAGAAAATATTAGTGAACAAACCATTTCATAGGGTGACACAATGGGCGACCTTATCCCAGCCATCTTTCAAAATTTCTTCCGATTTGGAGACTCATGGATGACAAAGAGAAATCGGATGACGGAAGTCGGATCTAGTGCGTAAACTACCCTACAAATAGTTCTATGACTACTTCGGAACGTATTTTTTCGGATTCGGATCAGAACAGCAGTTCGGAACCGCTCTAATGCTTTAAGCATTCGTAACTACATTATATACAGGGTTACTGGTAATTCGACGTATATCCGTCAGGGGCTGATAAGGGGGCCAAAATGCAACAAATTGAACCCCCCATATGTATGGCCGAAATTCAATAGTTTTCGAGATATTTGAATTTTAAGGGTTTTTCGAAATTTACCCAAAATTTGACATTTAATTCCAAATAAAAAAACCCACATACCCATTCAAGGGTACCATTAAAAATGATGTTGTAGCTGGCACTTCAATTAAGCTATGGGCATCATTAAAACTACTTAATTTAACAAAATAATTAAAATAATGAGCGAAGTAAGAATTATATCTTACCAATATTTTCATTTTACGCTTTAAAAATGTTGTCTCGTCAAAAAAAAATCTATGACATTAATCGTACAAATAACTAAAACAACTTGCCTATTCTGTAGGCTTTCCAAAAAGGTATAAAAGTCAATTTTAAAATACATAATTCGTGGCATGGCATGTCTTTGAACCGGCGCGGGGAGAGAAATCATCTGTGTTCTTAGTTTATCATCCTCGCTAAAACAACCGATTTTACTGGCGAAATTCTTCCTGATGGGGCGAGGTGTGCGGGTACTCCCCTACACGGCGTTTGCTGCGCTCGCGTCGCCTTCCTTAGTACAGTTCGCGTCAAATAACTATGCCCCTCTGAATGCGGCGCATATAGTATATTTAATATATGCATATATAGCAAACGTAGCAAACATAGTATATATAGTATATATAGCAAACGCCGTGTAGGGGAGTACCCGCACACCTCGCCCCATCAGGAAGAATTTCGCCAGTAAAATCGGTTGTTTTAGCGAGGATGATAAACTAAGAACACAGATGATTTCTCTCCCCGCGCCGGTTCAAACACATGCCATGCCACGAATTATGTATTTTAAAATTGACTTTTATACCTTTTTGGAAAGCCTACAGAATAGGCAAGTTGTTTTAGTTATTTGTACGATTAATGTCATAGAATTTTTTTTGACGAGACAACATTTTTGAAGCGTAAAATGAAAATATTGGTAAGATATTATTCTTACTTCGGTCATTATTTTAATTATTTTGTTAAATTAAGTAGTTTTAATTATGCCCATAGCTTAATTGAAGTGCCAGCTACAACATCATTTTTAATGGTACCCTTGAATGGGTATGTGGGTTCTTTTATTTGGAATTAAATGGCAAATTTTGGGTAAATTTCGAAAAACCCTTAAAATTCAAATATCTCGAAAACTATTGAATTTCGGCCATACATATGGGGGGTTCAATTTGTTGCATTTTGGCCCCCTTATCAGCCCTTGACGGATATACGTCGAATTACCAGTAACCCTGTATATTATATATGTAGCAATCAATTCAATCTTATTTAAATCGTCTTACAAAAACAGCCTACTTTTCATGTAAATGTTTTTCGGCAAAACACTTACAAAACTGCGAGTAGAAGTTACTAGGTCATCGTGCCTTATTAGAAAACTATGGTCCTGAGAAAGTAGCTTATTATCTTGATATGGAAGGGTGAGCTCCAACCAGGTCGGTGGCTTAATGTCTTGTTACCTAACAATAGATTCGTACCTGTGTTCGTATGTGACAACCAACAGTTGTTTATATACAAACATATAAGTCGGTGTTCCAAAGAAAAATGCAATCAGATGTCAATGGATGCAACAGCAGCTGTTTTCAAATACTGCTGAACAGTTTCCATAGAATAATAGCATAGAGTTTTTCGTTGCCTCCCAAGTAAGATATTGGACGCACAAAATTGAGATTTTGTGTTTAATACTTCTTCTTACCATGTGGGCAGTATGGTCTAAAGACCCCGAACACCCTAGTGTCACCGCCTAAAGGGCCTCTGACAGGGACATTTGACAACCGCCATTTGGCGGCCGGGACCACCGGCTTATACGTGCCTTCCGAAGCACGGAATCATCTTTTTATCAGACAATCAGGTGATTCAAACCTGCAATTTCCTAGCCAAACTGGAAAGAACTTTACAAAGTATGCTTCCCGTAGGAATCGAACCCACGACCACCGGGCCACAAGGCAAACGCCTAAACCACTCGACCACGGAGGCAGTTAATACTTAAAAGTCTTATATGTATGTTATCCTGTACCACAATTTTGTGGGTAACAAAAACTTACATCGATATATTAAGTCGTGCTTACATCGATTTATTAAGTCGTACTTACATCTATTTATTAAGTCGTACTTACATCGATTAATTAAGTCGTACTTACATCGATTAATTAAATCATACTTACATCGATTTATTAAGTCGTACTTACATCGATTTATTAAGTCATACTTACATCGATTTATTAAATCGTACTTAAATCGATTTATTAAGTCGTACTTACATCGATTTATTAAATCGTACTTACATCGATTTCTTAAGTCGTACTTACATCGATTTATTTTGTCAAGACTTAATAAATTACCTACTTAGATTTACCTAGTTGTACACATTCAGGCTTCTTCATTAAAAAAAATCTAAGCATATGATTAGTTTAAATACTGATTGGCAGATTTTGAATTAAAATTCTCAACTTGTATCTTCGCTATATTTGTCAGTTCCAAGATTATTTTTTACAAACCAACAATTTGATTTGAATTGCACAAGTAATAGTCTTTAGGTATGCTTCTGATCTAATCAAAGGTCTACTAATAAGGTGGGATAATATAAGCTACTTTCATTTTTATTCAGATATACGGAATCTACAGTACAAATACTAATAGTATACAAACCAACCAGTAGTTGGACTTGTATGAGTTCGTCTGTGTAGTTATGAAAGTGGCAAGATACGAGGAAAGGTGCAACTAGGGGTTAAACTAGAAGAAATTCCTGTTCTATAAGCACCAGCTACGTCCATCGCCAGCCTTCTTCTTCTTATCGTGGCTATTGACTCAACTTCGTAAAAGTCCGACTAGTTTGTACTCACTTTCGAGTCCTGGAAGGTGCAGGTATTTGGATATAAAAGGGGAAGGGACTCCTCACTGGCATCGTGTTTGGGATGGGTCTATAACACTCCATTTGGCCAGATCGTATCTACACCGGCCAAACTAGACCAGCAGTCAGTTAGGACATTTCCGGACTATTTTCCATCATCAACCAATTCATAAATACTATCAGCACATTCTAATATGTACTTATTATTATTTTAGTTAGACCTCATTTTCACAGTTTAGAATTGTAATGAAGGAAACGGATGTCTTGATGATCCCTATTGTATTGTTTTGATTTCATAATGGTGTGGTTGACATTGAAATAAATGGGTTTAAGCGAAAATTTTGTCGTATTTTTGTCGGAACGATGTTTTGATTGTTTTCAAAGTAAAAGTCCCAAAACTAATAAGTTGCTTCATAAACCAAATAAGTACGCTTAGAAGAAGCGTGACTCTGTGGTTATCTTAGATATTGGGTTAAACATTGTGTTATCCTATCGCCTTATCTGCTGTACTTGGCAGAAATCCAAGACCACTACGTTACGATGAGATAAGGAGTGTTTCTGATGTCAGTTTGCACTGCTGAGAACTTGAAAACATACACATACTAACCTAAATCTAATATATTATGATCTTAAGAACTCGAAGCAATTTCCTCCTGCACAAATTATTTACTTATATACCCCTACACAGTGTGAACACTAACCCCTTATACAATCTATTTTCTAACACTTCAAATAAATTACACACATAGATGTTAGCATCCACTGCATGTATCAAATGTATGACATCAGTAACTTAATGTCAGTATTCAGCTTACGGTAACAATACAGATCCGCTAAGACGACCTCAAAAACCCATATTGCCAAACTTCTACTCGGAACATGAATGAACTAAGGGTTGATCAATGTTATGGCGGACGTCATAGCCTCTACCAAGATAGCACAACGATACACGTTCCGCGACCAGATGAAGGTAAGTTTGGACGGTTGTTTTTTGAGCTGGGGTATAGTGGTAGGAGGCTGCGTCGATCGTCTTACAAAATCGGTCTGCGTGCATCTTTGCGTTGGTCGAAGTATAAAGCGACGTGGTGGTAGAAGTGGCAGTCATTCGGACGCAGACAGTGCGCCGATAAACTTGTGAAAAGTTAATCTTTTGAAATAGTTTTAGTGACAAACAAGGAGTGAAGAACTTTAAAGTAAGTTTGAAGTGCTTTTAAAGTTCGGGTTCATCGGTTACATCACAGGATTTGCGGTGAAGGAAACAAAACAGATATTTTGCGGCACAATAACATACTCGTTATAGAATTTCTCTTTCAATAGCCGACGGAGAAAAGCAACTACCGCTGTATCTAAAGTTCTAAACACATTAATTACGCAGAAATGGTGTAACTCATCATGTAAAGGTCGTAATCATTAGTTTGTTGTGAATGCGAATACATAACAGTGATTTAAGTAATAGTTACAAAACGCATTATTTGTTTATGATATCGTTCATTTGATTAATTAACTGTGCTCGTTGTTTCTAAGGCCTAATTAATAATTTCAAAATTAATTCATAAAGCTGGTATTGTTACAATTGTAAAATCAGAACATGGAAAGTTCTAACGCGGTTTTTGTAAGATAGCAAGCCTGAAAATAAAAAATATTGCTCTCATTATAAAATTAACAGACAATATAGTAATAAGTAATTTCCCAAGTAAATGATCCTCGCGTAAACTTTCACTTTCCGGTAAGTTAGTTGTGCGACCGCACCGGTCTCGACCACAACATCAGGAATATGTAAAACATTGCATAACAGAACCAAGCCGCACTTAGTAGCGCGGCTTCTAAAATTTCCGCTTTCATACTAATATATTTCTCCCGTGTAACTTTTTTGAGTAAATTGATTAGATTAGCAGTCATCTATCAAAATAAATACTGCTTGGCCCAAAAACTTAACGGTAACACTCGTTGTAAATACTATCATACCAGTTCGTTATTACCTATTAAAATAAACAAACAAGTATTTTTTGTTCATGATCTCGCATGAAACGTGCTCCAGGAGCACGGTGTGCGCACAACACTTTCAAACATCGCTAGCACCAGATCACACGCCTTTCAAAATGCTTTTCTTTCATGTTTTCTACATGTCACGTGCGACTACGCTCTACTAACCGCGTAGTCTAAAAAATTACGGAAATATAAAAAGCGAATTTTCGCCTGATTATGCTGTAACGTGTTGCATAAAAAACAAACAAGATATAATAATATCGGAAGTTATGTAATTATTATCGACGTTTACCGAATTTGTGACGCATCGCTCGAGACGCTCGCGGCTTGCCAACGAGCTGCTTGTCCCAGTTTTGCTCGACACCACGACACTGACACCAATATTAGGCTTTCTTTCATAACATAAGACAAAAGCTGACCTCGAAAACGTAATAGGATACCTATGTGCTAAACTAACGCATTCATCACTCCTGTAATTATAATTGATACAATTAGATTGAAGAACTATCCGAATGTTATAATCCTCTTTTGTATATAAGGTGTAAAAGAATAAACGCAATACCTTGAGAAAAAATAATCGACTGCCCCATACAAAACTCGAATACTTTACATTTTGTACTGAAAAGCTGATATTTTTTTCGCGATTCAGTGATGGTCCTATAGTAAAAGTTGTTCATAATGATGAGTACTCCTTTTCAAGTATTGCGTTTATTCTGTTACACCTTGTATTCCCAGCTAAAACTGTCAGATAAATTGAAGTAAACACGCCATTAGCCAACCATGATACGTATATCCGTACTTAGTTGGCTCTGTATACATCGTGTGAGAGTGCTTTCGCGGCCCCACGCCTTCCAGTGCCTGCGCCCGCGCAGCCACCACGCTGACGTTATGGAGACTTACATAACGCAGACTGTCTGCGAAAGTAAAAGTGATTCTTCGCTTGCAGTTTCGAAACAATGACATGCTTTACAAAATAAGGATCAAATGACATCAGCGTTTTGATAGTTTTATTCAATTTTGTTACAGAACATGCGGTGGATAACGGTTACCTTTTTATTGCTACCGATAATATTCGCGAGTACGAACGCGGAATGGTCATGGGGAGGAGATGCAGTCAGCAAGTCGGCTGACCAAGCCGAGCAGAAACCTTCGGCTTTACTAGAAGGAGAACAGTTACCCGAAACTAAAGAGAAAAACTTTGAATCGAACAGCACCGTCCTTGATGATATTGTTGATGAGCTGGTGAGCAGTAAACAAGGGAGAAGTCTGGGGGGCTTCGACGACGTGTACAGCGATCCCACGATCAAGGACGCCTTGGACGCAGGAGATGACGCTGAAGCGAGGAACCTGATCAAAGGAAGATTGTGTACTCTGGGTCTCATACAAGTACGTATTCAAAAATATAATTCTGTAGTCACTACAAATTAGCTAAGACTACGATGATTTCTATAATGATTTTTCTAACGTGACTAAATTTGATCCTTTCAGTGTGAAGATGAAGACGCCCATGAAAAACGCACATACCTATCACCAGATGAAGTAATTTACGCCCAACCTGTCGACATCAAGCCTATTGGTAAACCAATAGCATCGATTCAGGTCCGCGGCCCTCCCAGACACTACGGTCCTCCTCAGCCTGTGCCCTACCCTCCGCGTCCCGGTAAATACCCACCTAAGAGAATCGGATACGGTGGCAATGCCAGACCCGGTTTCTCCGACAAGTATGGCGTAGCGGGAGGCAATTTCCAATTCTCTCAGTCTCAAAGCAGTTCACAGTTCAACGGACACGAATCTAACTTCGTTACCAGACCACCCATTTACCACCAAGCGACCCAAGGGCCCTATGCTTATGAGCACACTAAGCCTTCCTACAACAAAGGATCATCTACACAGTCCGGTTCCAAAACAGATTCCGTTGTGCAACAGCACATCCATCACCATTACGTGCACGATGCTGACAACAAAGACCCCAAAGTGATTATTAAACCAGTTGCGATCCCGGTTGGATCTATCGGTCAATTGAATTCACAAAGTCTTAACGGATATGGATCACACTCACAATCTTCTTCTGACATCCTAACAGCAGGCGGTGGTGACTACAGTAGCATTACTTCGGGGGGTTTCAAGCCCATGTCCGGCGGGTTTTCTTTAGATAACAACAACAAGCCGATCTATGAATCTGATACAATTTACGGATCGCAATACGGACATAATTCTAACAAAGTTGGTCACAGTGGTAGCATTTTGAGTCAAGGCTTACCAAATCAATTTTCCAACAACGCTTTCGAAGACCAAAAGTATGGAAACAGTCTCGGTGGTTACGCTTCTCAGAATACTGAATTTTACAAAAAGGAATTACATGTGGGAGGATCTCAAAATAATCTTTACAATCAAGGACCAGCAACTTTCGGGCAAAACAACGCATTTTCTGACAGTTATCACGAAGCCAAAGCTCAAGGATTTGAATGTGTATGCGTACACTACGATCAATGCCCAAGCCAAGAGGTGATTGGACGCAGAGATGACTTGTATTTACCAATTGACCCGCGTAACAAAGGCAGCGAAATTGTAGCGTTAACTGAAGAGCAATTAGACAGTTTGAACAAAACTGATGTTACTACAACCGCTGAAAAATCATTAAACGCTACAGAGACGAAAAACTTAAGCAAACGTGAAACCAAAGAAGATATTCCTGCAGAAGCTGAGAAAGAAGCTGAACCGGTAAGCATCATACCCTCAATATTATTTACATATATACGTAATTTATTTATTTCCAATTTATGCATCGCAAGTCAAGCTTTACCCCCGAATCATCTTAACATTTACCTCTCCTCTTCCTATTCTCAGCACTCACATAAAGAAATCCTAAAACCCATGAAATCTTTTCGTGATTTTTATTCATTATATCTAAAAGCCTGGGGCAACACTGTTACACTTGGATCAAATGATATATGACAATTTAATATCGAAATCTAATGCAACAGTTACAAAAGATATACTAAACAATGGGCACTGACACATTTTCTAACATTACATTAAATAATAATTTAATTTATTGATATAAGTAAATATCACTACAGCGCTTCCGTCGATTGCCTGGCTTCAGCGATCATGCCGGTATTGACTACAAACATGTGCAGCCCACGTTTGGTATCTCTTTTGCCTTGCCCCCCGGAACCCCTGGGTCTCCCAGTCAGACTAATTTCCCCCCTTACCACCCCCAACTCGCTCCTTTCGGTCGTGCTGTCACCGCAGGTGGTATTAATCTAGGAGTAGCCATAGTTAATCCGCTGCTCTCTCTACAAATAAGCAAAGATGAGGAAGGGGAAAAGATTTATAGACCTCTTCTACATTTCCATGTTACACCAAGCCAAGAGAAACTCAGGGCCGTTACTAAACTTTTTGATGACAAAAAAGCACTTCTGCTAAACAAGCATCACCATTACCATATGATTCATCCCCAGATTTACCCTATTCCTCCGAGGTATCCCGTACATCCTTGGCACCCAGTACCCCCTGCACAGGTCTATCCTTCTCCTCAGTCACATAATCCACATTATGGTTATCCCCATCATGGGCATCCGCATCACCCTCCACACTATGACGAGCCTCCCCATTATCCTCCTCAGTACGATGGACCTCTACATCACCCTCCTCATTTTGATGGACCTCCACATCATCCACCTCATTACGATGGTGGGCCTTCAGTTTACTCCCCAAATTATGCGGATTATGAGCCAATTCACTACAAAGAACACGATAATGTTATTCCTGAACATTCGGGCGGTTTCAATGACTATTATGATGAACATGGTAGAAATGATGGTGATGAGGATTATCCTCAGGCCGAACAAAGAAGCTCTGATAATTACGGTAGGTCTGAAAAAGTAACTGATGATAACGACCTGGGTAGTCACGCGAACCGCTCCGCTTATTCCCGCTCTTATGACTTTCCTTCGACCTCTCCTCGGGCAAATCCGGGATACCAAACAATCCGATTTCCTGACAAGCGAAAGAAGAGGGAAATCGATATAGAAAATATGTCCATAACTGTACTAGAGGTAACTCATGCACTTTTCTTAAATTCCTCCTTTGCATCGCGTTTTAATAACTGGCTTAAGTACCGTAAAATGCTACAACATTGCCTGTATTTTGACGTTTTTATTTCATAAATCCTTCATTTTAGAGAAAGTCATATGTGTTTTCAATTACAATTCAATATTGTACTTTAAGCTATCGGGATAAAGTTCTTATTAGCTAAAAACACTCCTATTAATCACCAAAAAGTGCGTTTAAAGAAGTAGGCAAAGTTAAGTTGCAAACTGCAACATTGCCTAGCTAAAAATATCATTGACTATTATGGGTGCAAAGGGGACAATTTTGCGCCTATTTTGCTTATAATTTTTTTTCCATGTTAGACTTTATCTAGTCTTTAATTACAATATATATATTTTTTTAACGATGGTAGGCAAAGTTGAGTTTCTCCCGAGCCGGTATAAACCATTCACGACCACTGACATTTAATTTGACACTGACAGTTTATGGTTGGATTATTTGAATGAATGATGCGTAAATGTTGCCATATAGATTACCAACTTGCTTTTAACAGTACCACAGACAATACAACCGATTCTATAAGAGAACTATTTAACATTTTTAGGATTTAGGCAATGTTATGTAGAGACGGCAATGTTGTAGCATTTTACGGTACCTAGATATTTAACCATTTTTTTCACATGCAAAGCTATTATGTATGGTTCCTAAATTTCTGTATGAAATCGGGGTTCTAAGTTTGTTTATGTTTATATTTTTAGCGTCAAGGATACTTCGGCCGTCCCCCTGTTCAACAATGCAGACAAAATCAAGTGTGCTGCCGTCGTCCCCTGCAACCTCAAGCTGCTAACAAAGGACAGTGCGGCATCAGGCACTCTCAGGGCATCAATGGCAGGGTCAAAACTCCTTCTTACGTAGATGGAGAGAGCGAATTTGGAGAATACCCATGGCAAACAGCAATTTTGAAAAAGGATCCTAAGGAATCTGTATACGTTTGCGGAGGAACACTCATTGATGGTCTTCACATTATGACTGCCGCTCACTGTGTTAAATCGTAAGTTCCTTTTTTTATGGATGGGAAATCATCAAATGACTCCTGCCACTCTGGGTGGAGCGGGAGGGAGTATCAGACTCTTAGTGCTTGGCCAGACTGCAAAAGCGCGGCGCGGGGGACGCGCGCCACGACTAACTCAAACATTTGAACTTCATTTGAGCGTCCATAGTGGGCACGCGGGTGCGGGGTGGACGCGGGAAGCGGCGTGGGCAACTCACGCCGTAACTCGTTCATACAAGTAGCCGCAGTAAGCGCGCGGGCGGCAAACGACAACCCGAACGAACGAACGAAGCTGCGCTCGATTGCGGTGCGGACAGACACGACCGCGCGCGTTCCCGCACACGCGCCCGCCCTAAAACCCATCCGTGCTCCTCGTAGTGCCTTTTGCTTTCCAGGGCCGCGGCAACTCTTTCGAACAAAATCCGCAACCTGTACCTATACTATAATTTTGTTTTTCAAGTGTTTGTTGAGATCCTAAAGGCAAAATTCATTGGTAACTTGCCTTAAACATTGATCAAAGATTAAAATTATCTATCCTCATTTCAGATACAAAGGCTTCGAGTTAAGAGTGCGACTCGGAGAGTGGGACGTGAACCGCGACGTCGAGTTCTACCCATACATTGAGAGAGATATTGTTTCTGTCCACGTGCACCCCCTTTATTACGCCGGCACTTTGGATAACGACCTCGCTATCCTAAAGATGGACCATCCAGTCGAATGGACCAAATATCCCCACATCAGTCCCGCTTGCCTACCTGACAAGTACTCCGACTACGCTGGACAAAGATGCTGGACCACAGGATGGGGAAAGGATGCCTTTGGAGATAACGGAAAGTACCAGAACATCCTGAAAGAAGTTGATGTGCCTATTCTATCACACGGCCAGTGCCAACAGCAGCTGAGGCAGACACGCTTGGGCTACAACTACGAACTGAACCCCGGCTTCGTGTGCGCTGGAGGTGAGGAAGGCAAGGACGCGTGTAAGGGTGACGGCGGCGGCCCTCTGGTGTGCGAGCGCAGCGGCACGTGGCAGATCGTGGGCGTGGTCTCGTGGGGCATCGGCTGCGGCCAGCCCGGAGTGCCTGGAGTCTACGTCAAAGTTGCTCAGTACTTAGACTGGATCGCGCAGATCACCGGGAAGTTCTCGAATTATTGAAAAGGATGCTGTAGGCAATCATTGAAAATGATGTGTTTGTGAAACGAAATTGTCGACACTTAGACTGTTTAAGCATCTTATATTTATTTTTAGGATCTAGATGTACTTATTTAATATTTATTACTTTTAAGCTTTGGATGGTAATATCCAGAGCATCCGAGTAATTGCGTATGCAGATTTTTGTATTTAAAAATAAACTGTATGAATAAGAAATTAAATTATTACCTCACCAAGATACCACCCGTACTATGTAAGTTTGTAGACTTTTTAAAAAAAAATGCCGGCCACTAGAATTGTTCACAAGTTTCATGACAATCCATCAAAAATCAAAACAAACACAATGACATGATTACATGACAATCAAAACAAAAACTTGTCCCATTTCTGCCACATTGCTGTGTTGAAATGACTGCCAGAGGTAAAGGCAAGGGAAATGTACCAAAGTTCAGCAGCATCGTTGACCAGAATGATGCAGCAGGTTTCACTCTACCTGACAGCCTTCCTTGTTCCGAAATTGATTTCCCAGTGCTTATCAGGAGAAAACCCGGAGCGAACTGGAAGGACATCGTCGATGAAAGTGATAAGTGGCAAAAACAATTAGAAGAATATCAAGAGAGCAAGAAAGTTGCTACACCTACACCACCTTTTCTTAGTAAGTTGGAAGTATCTAGGTATATGTTGTGGCCATATCGTAGAATTGGCCATTTCATGATGTGGCCAAAAATTTCATGAAATGGTTAGCTAAAAATGACCATATCGTTTAAACGTCAACGTTTTACGTTCCCGTCCCGCTGCGGAGCTCCTACTTCTTGCTGCAAGGACCCATGAATGGTAAGTATGACGGGAGCAGCTAAGTTTGCTGTTTCGCTCACTTCCTCTAGCTCCCGCCATCTCATTCGATCCTAACCTGAACTAACCACTGCCACATAATGAAATAGCTTTTTTTCTTCAGTTGGTGCATTATTATTAGCTTTTTTGTCCACCGCCATGATACATCACATTAACAAAACGATATCAGCGCCTCTAACGACTGTAGCGATGGTCGTTGAATGAACGAACTAGTTAATTCGACCGTCGACGTACTGTGAACGAATCGACGGTTCACCGATAAACGATGGACTAGTCGAATCCGTAGACGCCTCAGACGGTTAAACTGAAACTCGCAACTCGCTTGCGCGACGCGACGCGACGGCGAGACGGGCGAGACGAGAACGAGAACGTAGACTGGTACATACAAATTCAATCGTCCGTTGAAATTTGGTGAAAGTTGCAAACAAATTTGAACTCTAAATCTATTAGCAGGGAGTTGATATTTGTTTGTTGTACGGGTCGAATGAAATTATTGTTGTGCTATGTGAAGAAAAGGATGCCTATTGATGGATGTTTGGTAGTTTCGCGAGTGCGAAAGAGAAAGGCGATGGACTGGTCGAACTATGCGAGACAAACCAGTTTTTACTTGTTTGTTATTACTTACGTAGTTCATCTTGTTTTGATTTTAAAATTCATTGCGTGCGTGACTAATCGCACTCCGCGCTGAAGGTCCCTTCCGTTCTACCGTTTTCGAATTCAACGATTAACTGGTTTTGTATATATTTAATTAATGTATATAAAATCAGTTAGAAAGAAAGAAAGAAAAAGAGTTTATTTACGCCAAGCATGACGCACACCATAAAAATAAATGAGTATATATATAAAAGTAAAAAGGGATTTTGAGGAAGATATTTATAGAGATTTATAGTTGATCTTCTAAATACGCCAGACTGGTGAATAAAACTTTATTAGTGATTAACTCTATTCAGTATTCAGCCAGTCCTAAGCCTGGAAAAGTATGAAGGGAAGTTCAAATTAATAGGTACATAAAGCACGCGGGAGACTAGTCTAAAGTCAACCGCCTACGTCGCCGTCGACGCCGTAGATTTCGTCGTAAAGTTTACCAAGTTAACGCGTAAACTAGTCGACGAATTCAACTAGTTGATCGACTAGTCGTTGAACGAAATTGGACGGTCTAGTTTCGTTGACGCCAAATACGTCGACGACCCATCCCTAAACGACTGATAATGTAGGTAACTATTTTACGATATGATCACTAAATCATAACCTAAATGCTTGACCATAAATCACAAAGTAGGTGGTAGCTGTTATATCGACAAACGTGAAGTGATTCATTGATCTGGCAAGACCATATCATGATGTGGGCAGCGGGTATTTTCCATTTCATGAAATACAACCATTTCTGAAATGGTTGGCCACTTCATTAAATGGCCAATTCCACGATATGGCCACAAAATCTATATTTTTCTCTTTTGACCTACCTATAGGTTTGTAGGTCCGAGGTGAAATCATAGGTATTGTCCTCCGACTTAAATAGTTTTTTTTTCTTCAGAAACAGAAGCAGATTACATTAAAAACGAGGTATTTGTTCATCTCATACCGGCTTTAGTGAACGCCCTGAACAAGGCTAAGATATGGGAAGCTTTTACCAGAGAGAAATGTTTCTTCAATGGCATTGACCACATCGTACAGGTAGATCAATTTTGTGTTTAGATATCGATAAGTAGATACTGTCAGTGAAACAAGCAGGTTAACACAGAAAGAAGAAGACCAGATTGTTGAATGAAACCTGCTAGGTACTTATAGGTAACCTGCTTAGGTACTATTATTTAATCATTTACTAAGAACTACCAACTCTATGGGTGCCAAAGGCAACGTTAAAGGTGTACGTTTGCCTCTTTCAAGTAGGTACCTACTGCATCAATGACAAGATCTAAAGTAGTTACATTATTACATACCTACCTGTTGATATTTTCTAGGTCCTGTGGAACAACAACCCACGTTATCCATGCCGTAAGGGGACTGACTTACATATATTCAACATGCCGTGGGTCAGAGCAGCTCTTAAGACAAAGTACGAAACTACTTACGTGTAGCTTAGTACCTACTAGGTATTAGAAAAAAAAATTGTACACTAATGTGCTTTCATTCCGTTTTCTAAGACTGTAGAAGTGTCGATACCTCAAGCATTGCTTTTATATTGAGCGAGTAATTTCGGCAAAAGATTGCACTCATCCTTCACACACTTCTAGGTAGGTACTTGTGTTTGCGGGTCCATTATTTATGAAGGTCTTGGCTAACACAATGATCAGTTTAACTTCGCCCAAAAGCACAGAAACTAGCATGCTTGGCGCAAATAAAGTCTTTTTCTTTCTTTTTTTCTTTAATCTACGAGCCTAGCAGGCTTCGCGGAGGACCTCACAATACAAAAAGTGGGGCAAGCTAGAAGAGTAGTGCTTGTATCAAGAATATTCGATAGTCAACGCGGGCAGTCAAGATTGACTAAGAGGATAAGGGTAAATACGCTACTGCACGTTGGGAAGTCACGGTCTTGGTTTCCAAGATGACGTGGGCGGATGATTCCTCGGTGCAGCTTTTGCGGAGTGGGCTGTCTGTGGCGACTGTATTGAATAAGTGTGTGTTTGTGCCCGTTATAAAACTTACCATTATCTGAGATTATTTTTGTTTAGGCTGAGAAATCGATAATACATAATCGCTGGTACACTTACTTAAAATTAACATGAGACCTATCTCCACTTGTGTCGCACAGCACACGGTATTGCCATTTATTAAATTAATTCGGAATAATCCTATTCTTTCAGTCCTCGTCCATACTATCCAAAGTCCTGGCTGTGGCCCGAGGAGTATGCTGCCACTCTTATACAAAAAACTGTTCGTCAGTACTTCATACAAAGACAAGAGGAAGTGCAAGAAATGCGCGACTTCTGGAAGGTAATCATCGGCACTTCCTTTATTTTTAACACGTTGTTTAGGAGAAGCTAGGGCGCAAAGACTAAATCTGCGAGCTAGCTGTGCAATACAAGACTTTTAAGAGCACTGTTCCTTAGTTGCTTGGGATGTGCATGCAGATGCTAAGCACGTTGCGTGTCTTTATTTCTCAGGCAGTGCGTGTTAGTGCTGCTGAACTTAGGTCCAAAATTGGTTCACTGCTAATAATTTCGTTTTAAATGGGAGAAAAACTAAGCGCATAAGATTTGCCTTGCCAAAGGTCAAAGTAGTGATCGTGACAAAGTGTTCAACAGGGAGAAACTGGAATTCGACGATAGATTAGTTTTCCTGCGGATTACGCTCGACTCTAGGCTAGAATGGGGTCCTCATTTACAATACAATACAAATTCCTATGAGCGTGACTACCGCAGGAGCACGAACTCCAATCGCTTCCATATTTTGCAAATAATTAGTACTCAACTAGCTTCTACCAGCTGCGGCTTCGCCCGCGTGAATATCGGAAATAGCAAGGTTTCCTGATTTGTATTGTAAATTTTTTACTCAGAAAACACCCACCCTACACCTACCTTACACCTACCATACACCTACCTTACACCTACCCTACACCTACCCTACACCTACCCTACACCTACCCTACACCTACCCTACACCTACCCTACACCTACCCTACACCTACCCTACACCTACCCTACACCTACCCTACACCTAACCTACACCTACCCTACACCTACCCTACACCTACCCTACACCTACCCTACACCTACCCTACACCTACCGTACACCTACCCTACACCTACCTTACACCTACCTTACACCTACCCTACACCTACCTTACACCTACCCTACACCTACCCTACACAAACCCTACACATACCCTACACATACCCTACACCTACCCTACCTACATAATTATACCAGCCCAAAAATACTATGACATGTTTCTGGACTCCTGGTACTTGTGAATCTGAAGTACTAAGGCAGCAGCGGCTCTGAGTTTCCACTTCCTCCTCAACCTCCATTAATCCATGCCACTTACCGGGATAAAAAGTAGCCTATTTTTTATTCCAGGATATGAGCTACATGTGTGCCAAATTTCATCCAAATCCCTTCAGCCGTTTTTCCCTGATTGTTACACAAACATACAAACATACAAACATACAAACATACAAACATACAAACATACAAACATACAAACATACAAACATACAAACATACAAACATACAAACTTTCACCTTTATAATATTAGTAGGATTGGTACTCGAACAACACAATTGGTACCTTTGTAGTTTTCGAGAAAATCGACTTTGAAGGTGGTCCTGCGGTAGTCACGCTCATTTCAGCAGGACCACCAGGAGCGCAGAAAAAGAGGGCATGCTACAGCTATTCTAAGTATACAAATAATTAGTTAAATGTGGTTCATTTCGTAAAAAAAAACAGAACTGAAACATTTGTATTTACCGAGGAATCAACGATGATAACTTTCGTGCGGGCGTTCAGCAGGACCACGACTTTGAATGTCGATTCCAAGTTTCAGGAGCTTGTCGCTTTCCTCAAACCTACATAGAAAATGAGTACCCTGCGAGATAGAATTAGTACCCAAAATTCAAAACTAGTACTCCAGTAGTTTACGAGATATACTATGACATTGGTGGGATGGCGATAGTCACGGTGTTAAATTTTCATTTCAAGTTTTCCCTATTAAAAACTCTGTAATTGCTCCCCAAATTTATACAAAAATTAGTACTTCTAAAGAAGTCATAGTGACCAAAATTTCACATTCTAAGTGTCCTATTTTAAGAAAAATCAGCTTTCATTACTTTTCCATACTAAATCTCCGCGTATAACCCGACCAAATTAAGTTGTCAATGATTTCTTTTTATAAATTATAGTGGTCATTGCTTTTTCTCAATATTTACCAAGGTAAACAGATTGTATAAAAATTATAGACATTGAACTGTTGATATTACTATTCCGACATCAATAAATTTATGTGCACGAGTGTACATCTCGAATCAATACAAACAACATTCCAAACCATTGACAACTAGGAGTACTAATTTTTGTATAAATTTGGAGAGAAATTAGAGTTTTTAATAGGGAAATCTTGAAATGAAAATTTAACACCGTGACTACCGCCACCCCTCCAATGTCATGGTACCTATATCTCGTAAACTACTGGAGTAGGTACTAGTTTTGAATTTTGGGTACTAATTCTATCTTGCAGGGTACTAATTTTCTATGTAGGTTTGAGGAAAGCGACAAGCTCCTGAAACTTGGAATCGACATTGAAAGTCCTGCTGAACGCCCGCACGAAAGTTATCATCGTTGATTCCTCGGTAAATACAAATGTTTCAGTTCTGTTTTTTTTTACGAAATGAACCACAGTTAAGGGTACTAATCATTTGTATATTTAGAATAGCTGTAGCATACCCCCTTTTTCTGCGCTCATGGTGGTCCTGCTGAAACGAGCGTGACTACCGCAAGACCAGCTTCTAAGTCGATTTTCTCGAAAACTACTAGGGTACCAATTTTGTTGTTCGAGTACCAATTGAGTACTAATTATTTGCAAAATATGGAAGCGATTGGAGTTCGTGGTCCTGCGGTAGTCACGCTCATCAAATTCCTTTATATTATACGTCTATTAATCTTAAAAATCAAAGAAGTATCGTCGGCAAACAAGACCATGTTTAGGTAACTTATTAACTCTCCACTTCAGCAGGGTGTGTCTACCTTTCCACTACAGCAATGTGGCGTACAGTCAAGCGTGTGCTGGTGACGTCATAAATGTACACAAAAATGCGTAGCGTGCCCATAGACGACACTACTGCGACTTTAGGCTCTGCGCTCCAGTAAATGAGAAACTAGTACGGGAGAATCTCATGAATCCCATATAGAATGATAATTTACTAGCTACACAATAAGATTTATTTTTGTTTAGATCTTAGTCTATGATCATTGCCTGTGTTCCAGAAACTTGAAGTGGAAAGCCAAAACCATGAAGTCTTGGATCAAAATCCTCTATTGGCCAAAGCATTTGCATCGTCATCACATATTAAAAAGTAATTATTTGCCCTGATGTGAACAGACAAGCAATATATTGAAGATTGATGAAGGCAAGGCCTCTTTTTTTTCTGTTGGCCATTTGAACACTCTTTAAAAACTTTATCTCAGAATAATGAACTCTCATTTAGTCAACCTAATCACAGATAATTAAATATTTTGAATTTTGTTATTATCTACTTTATTGATTATTCTATAACTAACATTAAATACACATGTAATAATAATAATGTTTGTTGTTTCCTTCAACTAAGAGGCACTCCCTCATAGAGACTAGGACTGGCGGGTTTTCCAAGCCCTATTGTGAATGCCATGGGCTTTTCATCACCTTTAGCTATCCTCTTCACTCTGTTGGGACTATGATTGTAGGACATAGGCATCGTGAAGTCAGTCATTATCTGGAAAACAATGAAAAAACATACTAATTATTATTAAATTAACATTGTGAAAAAAACTGTCATTCTGATTTACTCATATCTGATCTACAAACAGATTGTGTAATGGCTTAATGTTTGCTTGTCAAAAAAGTTCTGTTTTAGGTCAAATAAACTTTTACTGGGAAGATTATTAATGAACTTACTGAAGTGTAAGAATATAATACGTATGCTCCTTTACTTTAGTATGTACACCCCTTTATAACTGATCATGTATGCTGAGTTTGCACAGTTAACCTCATATGCGATTATTCTATAATTAACCATGCATTCAATAAATAGTACTTAACAGATGTGGTTTTTTCCTTAACCCTTTATAGGACGGCTCATACAAAGTGGCCAGTAAACTGGACAGTCACTTCAAGGTCGTTATCTCATAGATTTTTATTTGAATATTGAATCTTATGAACATTTACGACCCGCGTTAGAGCACACTGGCCCGTCAACTGGCCAGCGTTCGACTTCGTGAGACGCAATCATAGATTCGCGCCTTTTTTCAAGATGGCCTGTGTACTGGCCACCGTACACCCGCGCATGAACATTTGCGGTCGTCGCGTGTATACGTTACGTGTTTGCAAGTGTTTTGGTTATAAAAAATCATATATTCTTGGAAAAAGTAAGTGAAACTATTATTTTATAGTATACAGGGTTACTGGTAATTCGACGTATATCCGTCAAGGGCTGATAAGGGGGCCAAAATGCAATAAATTGAACCCCCCATATGTATGGCCGAAATTCAATAGTTTTCGAGATATTTGAATTTTAAGGGTTTTTCGAAATTTACCCAAAATTTGACATTTAATTCCAAATAAAAGAACCCACATACCCATTCAAGGGTACCATTAAAAATGATGTTGTAGCTGGCACTTCAATTAAGCTATGGGCATCATTAAAACTACTTAATTTAACAAAATAATTAAAATAATGACCGAAGTAAGAATAACATCTTACCAATATTTTCATTTTACGCTTCAAAAATGTTGTCTCGTCAAAAAAAATTCTATGACATTAATCGTACAAATAACTAAAACAACTTGGCTATTCAGTAGGCTTTCCAAAAAGGTATAAAAGTCAATTTTAAAATACATAATTCGTGGCATGGCATGTGTTTGAACCGGCGCGGGGAGAGAAATCATCTGTGTTCTTAGTTTATCATCCTCGCTAAAACAACCGATTTTACTGGCGAAATTCTACCTGATGGGGCGAGGTGTGCGGGTGGGGGAATACACGGCGTTTGCTGCGCTCGCGTCGCCTTCCTTAGTACAGTTCGCGTCAAATAACTATGCCCCTCTGAAGTTAGCCATTTGCAAAGATCGCGTAGGTGCAGTCACGTAGACGGGAGCAAGCGGGACGCAAGCATGCATCGAACGTAAACGAGCGACTGAGACATAAAATCGCGCCGTCATAATCCCCGCCCCGCGCATGCGCAGTTGCAGTTTGTTCATAATTTTGACTACTACGCAGCCACTCGTAGCCAACTTCAGAGGGGCACAGTTATTTGACACGAACTGTAAAAAACGAACGAACTGTAAAAAACGAACAAACTGCAACTGCACATGCGCGGGCGGGGATTATGACGGCGCGATTTTATGTCTCAGTCGCTCGTTTACGTTCGATGCATGCTTGCGTCCCGCTTGCTCCCGTCTACGTGACTGCACCTACGCGATCTTTGCAAATGGCTAACTTCAGAGGGGCATAGTTATTTGACGCGAACTGTACTAAGGAAGGCGACGCGAGCGCAGCAAACGCCGTGTACTCCCCGGCCCGCACACCTCGCCCCATCAGGAAGAATTTCGCCAGTAAAATCGGTTGTTTTAGCGAGGATGATAAACTAAGAACACAGATGATTTCTCTCCCCGCGCCGGTTCAAACACATGCCATGCCACGAATTATGTATTTTAAAATTGAATTTTATACCTTTTTGGAAAGCCTACTGAATAGGCAAGTTGTTTTAGTTATTTGTACGATTAATGTCATAGAATTTTTTTTGACGAGAAAACATTTTTGAAGCGTAAAATGAAAATATTGGTAAGATATTATTCTTACTTCGGTCATTATTTTAATTATTTTGTTAAATTAAGTAGTTTTAATGATGCCCATAGCTTAATTGAAGTGCCAGCTACAACATCATTTTTAATGGTACCCTTAAATGGGTATGTAGGTTTTTTTATTTGGAATTAAATGTCAAATTTTGGGTAAATTTCGAAAAACCCTTAAAATTCAAATATCTCGAAAACTATTGAATTTCGGCCATACATATGGGGGGTTCAATTTGTTGCATTTTGGCCCCCTTATGAGCCCCTGACGGATATACGTCGAATTACCAGTAACCCTGTATACCTTGATGTTATGTGCAAACCGAATTTAGGATGATAAGGAAAACATTAATTTTTGGAGATTGAATTCAAATCGGTCTGTTGAAAAAAAAAAATAATAATTTGCTAACCTAACTTTGAGCTATTGTTTTGAGTGTTTCTTTTCGAGTAATACCTATGAACCATGTCGTTTTACAACAAGTATATAAGCATTTGTTATGATATAATAATAAATTTACTATAAACAATCTTGTTCGGTAGTTATAACCATATTACGATGAATGTTTCGGTTTATTTTTTCGCCATTTTTTGCATGTGTGCAGGTAGTTACGAAATTAGCTTTGCATTATAATTTCCTCACTGTTTTAGATACACGTACATTTATCAGGAGTTAGAGCCACTAGATGAGGACCAGTGGAATAAGTTCGTGGTTATAATAGATGACCAGGCCACAAAATCCGACGTCGGTGGTGATTCTGATGCTGATGACTGTTTCGACGACAGTTTTACTTTGAATACCAGCATCTTGAGCACACGTAGGTAATCGAAATAATGGATCAAGCCCTGGAACATCAGCTTCATCACAACCACCACAGGATTTTATGTTTCTGCTACTACCACCTATCCCACCATGGCCACCTCCACAGCCACCGCTGTCACCCGATAAGGTATCACAAGTTAATTTCTCCCGAAGATGCATACATGATAGAAGCGGCGATCGTCAATTCCTACGTTATTTATAAGGATACCTGGTCGAAGGTTCATCCCAGTGGTACAAAAGCCATGACTCACTTGATGTTTAGGAGTAAACTAGCTGATGAGCTTACACTCATGAAAGCTCCTCTAAGTGAAGTGTTCCTCGAAAGGGAAGCAAAGGTTTCGTATCTCCAAACCTTTGCTTCCCTTTCGAGAAAATGAAGAGAGCGATCACAAGCTTATAAAATGTTCTAAGAAAAAATTGCGAAGATGTAGATACTGCAGTACCGCGTCTAAGCCAAAGAGAAGTGTCTATGAATGCGTCCAATGTGATGTAGCCCTATGTCTAGAATGCTTTGTATTATTCCATAATGAAGGGCAAATTAAAAAATGTAGTTGATCAATTGATAATACCTATATGTTTGATTGTGATAAGATTAGAAGTTGTGATAAAAAGTTTTAAAAGAAAAATTTAAAATTAATTCTATTAGTAATGACGACTGATTCTTCTTTGTAGCATATGTTCTATTATTAAAGGCTGATTAGGAAATTCGTAATTGAAGTCTTATTTTGTATCCCTGCACAAAAATAATATAGATTTCGTTAGTGTCCAGTTTACTGGCCAGTGATCTTGAAGTGATGGCTAGTGACGCAGAACGTTCAGTGGCCAGTTTACTGGCCACATGTTTTTTGTGATTTTCTCGAAAATTAACGGTTTTCAGGTTTTTTTTCAAAAACATGTCATTATGATTTACGGCGCAGAATACATACGTATCACAAAATATAAGGAATTCCAAAAAAAGTTTGGGTGTGCGTTAAAGGGTTAAAACCACCCTTCAGGAACCCCAACATTACATGGCGACCCTGCCTCGGGACTCTGCCAGGGGGATTGTTAGTAGTTTGATTATAGTTTCAGTTTTTCAGCCTTTTATTTCAGAATAAATACCTCAATAGTATAATGTGTCGGTCAACTGTGGAAAAGGAAGAGGTTTTCCTCAGTCAAAACGCGGCTAAAGGCAACAACGACGCCACGTTGAAATAAATTGGAGGCCACGTGGAATGGCTTAGCATTGTGACCTACATTGTTCTGGCCATTATTGGAATCATAGCAGTTTACATTGGCCTGCGGATGTACAGGAGCTGCCACCGCACAAGGATCCAGCAAGAAATTGGGATGAGTACCATCCAGAAAATCAGATCATCCATCAGAGGGTGCAGAAGGTATCATTAATAATACAGTGAATAATGAAATCTCCACTGCAACAAGTATTTATCGAACAAAGCATATTCCTAAAATGAGATTGACGTCACGTGTGTTGCCTTAATTAAAGCACCAATGGCATACAGCTCAAAAGAAAACACAGTTATTTTATATCTGTGGTATTATGGATCATTTTCCCCATGGAAATTTCTGATTGTATTTAAGATCTGTCCATAGACATACAATCTTTCTTCAGGCCTACATTCGTCACTTGTAAGCGTTGTTGGCGTTCAAAGGGTTGAAATATTGCCGTTATCTATGCCAAAAGGAAAAAGATAACATGCTAAAGTAACCATAACCATAAACCTGAATTGTGGTGAGAACCATCACAGGACACTGCTCACTAAACAACCACCCAGGGTCAATATTATTATGATTTGCACTTACTTCCAGCCCTTTCTTTTCGTGATCCTTTATAATAAACTTCTTCATGAGTGGTGGCATCTCAACACTATTTGGTAGAATAACTTCTGGGAAATCATGTGCTTTCTCTATAGCAGCTAGCAATTTAGCCTCCTCATTCTTTGGCATTAGTTTATAATCGGGCTTGTAAGATGTACGATAAATTTCAGTTAAATTCGGTAATTTGCGACCCCTGAATGTTTTCTCAACCCAAACTCGTACCCGGCGCCTTTCCTGAAAAAATGAGGAAAATTTGTGATCAACAACAATTTACGCCCTGCTTAAACAGTATTTTAGCTATGCGCTGACCTTAAAAAAGATACAATGGCAGATCAACACAGTCCGCACACACATTCACAGCAGAATAGAATAGAATAGAATTTATTACGAGTAAGACAGTGGCTAGAAGCTAGAAGAGTAAGACAGTGGCTAGAAGCCTGCTGAATGAAAAAGCTAACCCTAAGACGACCCACTGACCAACATTACTCCAATACTAAACCAGCTGAAAGATCTCTCACCTCATCAGGACATGTCTCAACTTTAACAATTTTCATGAAACTAGGTTCCGGGTATCTTTCAAAAACAGATCGAACAATGATTCTTCCGACGCCGAAATTCTTCAGGCTTCCAACAATTTCCCACAAAGTTTTACCTTTGAATTCCGTTGTTCGACCAACATATTTTATTACAGTCGAAGTCGCGGAAGACATGTTTCAATATAAGATAATTATGCAGAGAGGAATTCTTTTGCTATTTTAGGTTATCTAAAATAAATCTAATGGATTTGGATGCGATGTAATATGGATATTATTGGATAGGATAGATAGAATAGATGTGTCCATAAACATATGTGGTGTGGTCTTTGGATATTGTATAGGTATGTGATGTGATGAATGTGACCAATGTGTGATAGATAGATGACAGTGACAGCAGAAATTCAGTATTGTCACTTTGACGTTGACTTTTATTCGCAGGAGGAACTACCATAGTACCATGGATTCTTTTTTTTTTTTTTTTTCTTTAACTTCGCACGGTTTGTGCATTTAGCCACTGTCACGTTTTCGATTTGCATTGAAGAAAATAAAGGTAGGGAAACGGAATAAGATTAACTAATTTAATTTGAACGGAATTTGGGGTAGGATAGAATAAATAGGATCAGTATTTTTTTTTTTGAAATGAGTGAAATTACAATGATAAATTTACAACCTAATATTATGAATGGTGATGAATGAGACTATCCTACTAATATTATAAAGGTGTATGTTTGTATGTTTGTATGTTTGTATGTTTGTATGTTTGTATGTTTGTATGTTTGTATGTTTGTATGTTTGTATGTTTGTATGTTTGTATGTTTGTATGTTTGTATGTTTGTATGTTTGTATGTTTGTGTAATAATCAGGCAAAAACGGCTGAAGGGATTTGGATGAAATTTGGCACACGTGTAGTTCATAACATGGAATAAAAAATAGGCTACTTTTTATCCCGGTAAGTGGCATGGATTAATGAAGACTGAGGAGGAAGTGGAAACTCAGAGCCGCTGCTACCTTCGTACTTCAGATTCACAAGTACCAGGAGACCAGAAACATCAAGTACCAGGAGACCAGAAACACGGGTAGGTGTAAGGTAGGTGTAGGGTAGGTGTAAGGTAGGTTTAGGGTAGGTGTAGGGTAGGTGTAAGGTAGGTGTAGGGTAGGTGTATTGTAGGTGTTGGGTAGGTGTAGGGTAAGTGTAAGGTAGGTGTTGGGTAGGTGTAGGGTGGGTGTTTCTTGAGTAAAAAATGTACAATACAAATCAGGAAACCTTGCTATTTCCTATATTAACGCGGGCGAAGCCGCAGCTGGTAGAAGCTAGTACATTTATATACAGGAAAACTATTTGTACAAAGTAAAGAGAGTATTGAGGAAGGAAAAGAAATACCAAGAGATAAGAGGTTACTGAAAAAGGAAGAACGGTCGTATAAGGGACAGGAGAAAAAAATGTGATTTAAGTCGCCTACATCTGTGCCACACAAGCAAATGGAGTCGTCAATTATATGAAATTTAGCAAGATGGGCTGGGGAACAAACATGACCCATTCTCATCCGTATTAAAACGGAGGTCTCCTTTTTGCCAAATTTTGCCCTGCCAAACCATGGTTTATCCGGAATCTCAGGTTGAATAAGAGAAAAATAATGTCCCTTCGTTCTGTTACTGATATCCCAAGCTACCTTCCAGGTGTCCCGAAAAAATCCCTTGGGCAACGTTACTAGGTCATGAGTAAAATTTTTATATGGGACTAAATCCCCACAATGTACCGCATCACCGGCCAGAGCGTCAGCCACTTCATTGCCATGTATTCCAGCGTGAGCCGGAATCCATGCAAATTGCAGTGAGTTACCCTCAGTGATCAATCTGAACGCAAATTCTCTTATTGAATAAATTATAGCAATCTGAAACTTCCTTTCGTAAGGGGATTTATTGATAGCTATAGAAGAGCGCTTCGAGAATCAGAAAAAATTATAGCTTTTTTAAGCCTTAAAACACGAATATATTCTATTGCTTTCAAAATGCCGAAGCATTCCCCTGTAAAAACCGAAGTCTCCGGAGGTAGTTTTATTTTTTGTGCGATGTTGTATTGAGAATGGTAAGTACCTATCCCAACACAACCCGTCTGGGTACGTTTAGCAGCATCGGTAAAAATGTGGTGGTAATCTAAATGTTCAGTCAGAAAATGGTTAAAATTTAAATGGCAATCGGGATCTGATTTACTCACACAGTCAAATGTTATGATGGGACTGAATAAATTGTAAACTCTCATAACTACTGCTGAACATGGGGAGTTTAATGGAACTGTGAATAGGAGAAGAAAGAGAAAGGAATTTTTTATAGCTGACAACTAAACAAAGAGCACGTTTATGGGACCAGTAATCTGATGATTCCATCTGTAACATTAAAGAGTTCAGTTTAGGAATGAGAGGATGAGTTGAGAACTGAAGAATGCGGAACAAGTATTTGTTAGATAGGAATTGTCTTCTAAGATATAAGGGAGCATCCCCGCATTCGACTTGGAGTGCATTAATGGGACTTGACTTCATAGCACCCGAAATGATGCGTAAAGCTTTAGACTGGATGCGATCCAATTTTTTAAAAGCCATGACACTGCCAGGTTCTAGAACGAACAATCCATAATCCAAAGTGCTTCTGATGATTGCGTTATAAATAAGTTTTAAAGAAAAGGGATGAGCGCCCCACCACACACCAGAAAGTCATCGAAGCATGTTTAAGTGATTTTCACATTTGTTAACAATGTAGTCACAATGGGGAACACTGCTTAATTTAGAGTCAAATATTACACCTAGATATCTGAATTTATCTTTTACTGGAACAGGTATTCCTCTATACATCAGATTTACTAAAGGTGTATTTTTCTTCCGGGTGAATAAAACAGCCGCACTTTTAGACGTGGATAAATCCAAGCCATTTACATGTAACCATGACTCCAGAGTAGACAAAGCAGAATTAACATTAAAGCTAGCTTGCTCAACAGAGTGACTTGACGAATACAGTAACAAATCGTCGGCGTATTGAAGAACCTTAACATGTTTAGTTAAGGACGAGTCCATATCAAAAGTGTAAATGTTGTATAGAAGGGGACTGAGCACAGATCCCTGTGGGAGACCTCTCCATACAAGACGAGATACTTCATGATCTCCTATTTGCATATTAACAGAGCGTGCAGTCAGGATATTTATAATGAAATTTGACAAATTCGATGGAACCTGTAAGGCTTTTAATTTATTTTGTAAAATTGATAAAACAACATTATCATAAGCCGCATTAATATCAAGAAAAGCTGCTACGGTGGAATGGTTATTAGAGAAGGATAATCGAATATCTGATGTTAAAATACTTAAACAGTCAGTGGCACTTTTACCTTTTCTGAAGCCATATTGAGATTCTGCCAAAAGGCCCTTACTTTCAACATACCATTCTAGACGATTTTTTATTAAGTGTTCCGCTATTTTCATAATTGAAGATAAAACTATGGGACGATACGAAGAAGCATCAGATGGTGTTTTATTTGGTTTAAGGAATGGCAACACCATTTGACGTTTCCATTTATCAGGGATGTGGCCGATTGTGGCCAGTAGTCATAACAGAATTGACAAGATTTAAATAATTAATGAGGACGTCGTCATTTAAATTAGCAAAAAAGGAATACGGAATTCCGTCAATGCCCGGTGCGGAGTCCTTAGTTTTATGAATAACAGCCTTTAATTCAATGATGGTGAATGGTAGCTCCAACGTTACAAAAGCATCATGATTACTGGATACAAGAGGCAAATTAAGTTCAATAGCCTCAGGCACCCAAGGAGGAGCCAATTTATTTAAAAAGTCACTGGCTAAAGAATCGGGAATAGAAGCAGGGTTATTATAAATGGACCTAAATCTGCGAATATTACGCCAGACGATTGTAGGGTGTGTATTCGGTGAAATTGACGTGCAAAAGTTACGCCAAGATTCAAATTTTTTCTTCCTGAACAGTTTACTAGTTTTGTTAATTAAGTTAGTAACGAGTTCAAAATTATCATCAGACATATCCAAGTTATAATTGTATTCAGCCTCTTTACGTTTGTTAATCAATTCTGTGCACTCCCACCATGGAGGCGAAGGAATTGAATTCATATTTTTATTGTTTAGAGGAAAAACTTCATCTGCCGCCGCAATTAACATGTGTGCTAAAGCTGCTGCACAAATATTTTCATTGCTATCAGATAAGACAGGCAAGGAGCAAAGCTTTATGTCAACAGTTTCCCTAAATTTGGCCCAGTCCTCATTATTTCTAATTGGTAGTTTATGTTTTAAATTAGATCTCCTTATTGGTGCATTTGGTTTGGAAAGAGGATATGTAATAACTATGGGAAAATGGTCACTACCATAAGTAGTGGTTAGTGTATGCCAAGTTAATGATGAGGCTAAGCTTGGAGAACAGATGGAAAGGTCAATTGCACTTTGGTTTTGGTTGGGAGCACACCAATGTGTGGCTTCTCCTGAGTTCAATATGCATAGGTTGTGAAAGTCAATTATATCTAGTAATTCATCCCCATAACTGTTAGATGTAGAACAGCCCCATGATTGGTGATGGCAGTTAAAGTCCCCCAATACCAAGAATGGCTTTGGTATCAAAGAAAAAAGATTATTCACCTCTTGAAGAACAGAAGAAGAAGGGTGAGGAATGTAAATGGAAACAAGACAAGTATGATACACTTTAATTGCAACAATTGAAATTTCCTTACTGTGAGGAGGTAATGCAATAGAAGAAAAAGGGATAGAATTCTTGATAAGTATAGCTACTCCACCATACCCATCAGATCTATCCTCTCTAATGGTTGAATAACCATTGATTTTAAAAATATGATATGATTTGAGCCAAGTCTCTGCTAAAGCAAAGACAAATGGTTCATATTTGTTTAATAGATGTATGACATCACTCTTTTTGTTTATTAGACTGCGACAGTTCCACTGGATGATTTTGGATGGGTCCATTATTAATTGATTGAGGTAAATTGAAAGATTGGGCAACGTTGGACGGTGACATGCTGAACTGGGAGAGAAGATTATGTAAAGCAGAAAGAAGATTGTTTATGGAAAAATTTGTGTCTTTATTATTAGTGATAGCACAGCCATTTGAAGATTGAGGTATGACAAAATCTCTAACAATAGCATTGTGGGCTTCTTTATTATATCCATGCACTTGTTTTGGAGGTGAACGTGGTTTCAGGAAGACAGTTTTCTTATAACTACTTGAAGGATTAGGGGATGAAATTAGTGGGGTATCTGCAAATTTTTGGGAAGGAGAGGATAAAAGAGTGTCAGCATATGTTTTAGTCACTGGGGGATGTACTTTAGCCGCTTCAGCATAGGAAACTGAACTTTGTGCCATATGTTTTTTAATAGACTTTTGCCTAGAGAATTCTGGGCAAGATTTATTTATTGCAAAGTGATATCCAGAACAAAGACAGCAAGATGCTGTATCTTGATCTTTTTCACAACTGTCCCCAGAATGGCCTTGGCCACATTTATAACAGCGAGGTTTGGACCTGCACTGAATTTTGGTGTGACCAAACCGGCAGCAATTGAAACATTGTATGGTAGGGAATATATATAGATCCACAGGTAATGCATTATAACACATAAATATTCTTTTAGGTAAAACCTGTCCATCAAAAGTAACAACTATGGATTGGGATGGTTTCCAGATGGTTGTTCCATCAACAGTGGTTTTAAAATTTAATCGTCTGATTTTTAATATTGGACCGCAGCCAATTGGAACCGTTATGTGATATTCATCAGTACGTATACACAGGCTTTGCGCGCTGCTTACATGCGACCAAGCGACATACAGCCTGACCGTGCGAGATACAGGACTACCGCAGATCCACACCAACACGACTAATAGTTTGTCCCTGAGCTTGATTAATGGTCATGCCAAAACTATCAGAAGATAAGTCTCCGCAGAGGACATGGTGGAGTATACGGTGGAGGTCTGCCCTGCTTGGGCGGAGCATCACCGTGTCCTCGTTGAGGCGATCGTCTGCGGCGTCCTGGTTTACTCCATGGTCCGGAGAAGAATATAAGAATGACTGACAGCACGATTTGATAGTTATTCCTAGTTCGGGACCAATCGTAAGTCCGTAGGTGATACGGAGTAGAAAACGCCAAACACTAAGGCCGAAACTACAGACTTCGGGCTTAAGAGAGTAGACCCCCTCAGCCGCCGCAACAGAAAAAGACAACCCGGGCGTTGCGTCGGGAGTCGCAAGGCAATTCCCAGCCACCCTAAGCGCGGGCCCGCAGATGGCGAGCGTAGGTTGGCTCACTGTCCGAACGGAGCGGAATTTTTTCGAAAAGTCACCACGACCCTGGAACGTTAAAGGTATAAGGAGGAATACGGACGTGTTTTAGTCAGTAAGAGTTTGACACTCTTCCGCTCCACGCAGAGCAGAAGAAGTCATTTGATGTGTTCCTATCCATAAAAAAACCCACAAAGGATAGAGTAGAGTAGAGACTCCGTTGTCCTGGCTAAGTTTGCAAGCCTAGCTCCGCCCAAATGTACAAAAGCCACCAGTGTGCTTCACAGGTTGAGCGGAGAGACGACCGATAATACTCAACCCGCAAGGGAGTGATAATCTGAGATAAAAGTCAGCTCAATCACTTAGCACTCACAAACCTATATTTACCACCTGTATATGTACATTATGGATTGCAATAAACGATTTGATTTGAAACCTGCACCTCACCGTTCCGAGGATTTTTTCACGTCGGAAAGTCATGGCCAGGATGACGTAGCCGGCGTCGAAACAACCTCCGCAAATTGGGGTGTCTGTAGTGCATAAATTAAAAAAAATTAAGGGCAATGATCCGTAATAATAATCCCTATTATTACGGAGGTAATTTTTACTTAAGCTGAGAAGTCAATTAGTTAGTCACGTTTATAGACTTGTCATTGCCATTTTTCACTTTTTTCACCATTTGTTGTCATGAAGTTCAGTTGTTCTCTGGCAAATTCATGCACGAAACTGTGTGAAAGAAAGAAAGAAGGAGGAGCGGGTACGGGTCCAGCACTACCATCTCGAAACCTATCTTGGCGAGTTCTTCTGTGGCGTCATTGCCCAGGGATCCACAGTTCCTCTTGAAGCTCTGGAGTGTGAAACCCGCTACTGGTAATTTCTGGCCCTAGGCTGGTCACGACGAATCACCAGCTGACTGGGAATTGAACAGTTTTGTTTCAAAATTAACAGAAAATATTTAGGAATGAGGGAGATCCTGGGAAAGAAATTCAAGAGGTGAAAGTCTTGAGCATCGAAGCCGAGTTTTTAGCCTTTCGGTTTTCTATCGGTTGCATTTTGGGGAGTGTGCGACAGAATTGCATAGTTTAATTCCGCCAAGCTCGTTCCATCATCGGACCACAAGACGTACGGCGGTACGCCACCGGTACACGATGGACCTCACACCCACATGAACAAAACGTTTTGGAAACACATGGCGTGGAATTCCCTGACTGAGTCCTATTTCTGGATAGTTACAGCCTGGGAGTCTTATCAAGAGTGAATAGGTTACTTATAGGCAAGCGTGCTCCATCTTCGATCACATCATCGTTTGCCATCAGGTGAGATAGTGGTCAAACGCGTTCCTATCAAAAGTAAAAAAAAAATGAAAACAAAGTCAGTGGAGCAATTTTATTTTTGCATCAAATGCGTAACGCCTGGTAAGTATCAAAAGAATCTTTAACTAAAAAATACTTTTTGGTGTACCTAATTCTCGTGCTGTTGATGGTAAGTACAGTTTCGCTCAACAGATGGCATTGCAAGTGTCATTAAAGATACTTACCCCTACTTACGCATGTAGATAATTATGCATGTAGATAATAAGTTGATTTCTTCTAGATTGCCATAATCCTATCAGGTTTATGTGAATGTTTTCTACATTAGTTTTGTATTTTTTATCGCGATGCAAACGAAACATAATACATATAAACAAAAAATAGGTTCTGCTTGTCTTTCTAAAGAGATATGCAAAATACAGCAATAACATATTATTAATATTTGAAAATATTAGGTTTGGTAGGAATAAAAAAATAAGGAAATAAATAAGATAAAAATAATTCAAAAATAATTACAAAATTTGTGGGATTTGAACCCAAACCTAGTCTTTCGAGAAGCAGGCTTTAAACCAAGCGGACTATGAGATCTGTTGACAATTGATTAAAATAGCCGATAGCTTAGCTCCCTGAAAGGGTTCCACATCAGATGCTCTAGACCTTCATTTTTTTTATGTCGACAGACAGTACTCATCATGTTGACCAACTATTCCTAAAGCGGTATATTAATATCTCTTATAGATTAGCCGGGCTGCTAAGGTTCCACGTCTTGTATTCAGATCTTCAAAATAAATTATAGGCTATATGTTGGCGAGGACTAATAGCTATACAACAAAAAAAGTTTCATTAAAATCCGTCCAGTGGTTTTTGCGTGAAAGACGAACAACAAACAGACAGACAAAAAAATAAAAAAAAATATTTTTGGCTTCTACTGTTTGTATAAAGCACCCCTGGAGTATTTTTTTAGTTTATATTCAATGTACAGAATTGACCTCTTCTACAGTTTTATTATATGTATAGATAACTTCCTCAGGAGACCATTCCGCAGGAACACCACGAACTAAACCCATTCTTGTGCCATTGAAAGTAGGAATAAAAGCTTTGTAATTACATTTTGTAAGGCTCTCATGTACAATAAAAGAATTTGCGTCTAAGTGATTTGAGAATGAAAGTGAAATTTTATTTCGTCCAATTTTTTTGACGCTTCCGTTTATAATATTTTTGAAGGAATTAAACTTTAAGAATTTACCAAAAGTGATAGGGTGCAATGTCGTGCCTTCATCTGGAGCAGTAAATGATTTTTGAACATGTATCAAAAAAGGCGCGCTATCAGTATTTTGATAAGTATTTCTGCCAATCTGGGTGGCAGGAACCAAAGAAGGAGCAGGAATAGCAGGGGTAATAAGTGTAGGCATTTCAGGGCATTGAGGCACTGATTCAGCAACTTTTGAATCTATGCAGTTGCAACCGGAAGTTTCGGAACCATGATTTTTTCGTGTGCGGCGACGTTTATTGCAGTGTTTGCAGACATGTAGACGACTCCTTTTTAAAGGAGATTGACCATTTTTATATGGACGTTGGACCAAGTGCTGCCCAACATTGAATCATAGTGCATACTGTACCTTAGACTAATACTAATCTGTAACCCAAAGCTCTTTAAAATCTATCCGAGGAGTGTTGAGATTTTACATTAACGAAGAAACATAACCAACAGCTTTTTTTTCAAAAAAAAGACTATATTATAAACAATGGATTATATTATTATAACAACACTTGGTTAAGTAGGTATAATCATTCAATCAATCAATCATTTATTCGTTACATAGGTTTTAGAAGAACCATATCCGCCAAATCGGAGCTTCTGAGGGACATCGAGACATTTTATGGACAGTTATACACGTCAATGACCAAACCCGCAGCAAATCTAGCGAACGACCCAAGAGCTAGATTGACCCGGCATTATACCGAAGACATCCCGGACGTCAGCCTGTATGAGATTAGGATGGCTCTGAAGCAGCTTAAAAACAACAAGGCGTCGGGTGAGGACGGAAATACGGCCGAACTCCTGAAGGCGGGTGGAAAACCAGTCCTTAAGGCCCTTCAGAAACTTTTCGATTCCGTCATACTCGAGGGGAAAACGTCACAAACGTGGAGCAGAGGTGTAGTGGTACTCTTCTTAAAAAAGGGCGGCAATACCCTGCTTAAGAATTACAGGCCCATCTCACTTCTGAGCCATGTCTACAAGCTGTTTTCCAGAGTCATCACAAACCGTCTCGCACGCAGGTTTGACGACTTCCAGACTCCCGAACAAGCCGGATTCCGAAAAGGCTTCAGCACCCTAGACCACATACACACTCAGCGGCAGGTTATACAGAAGACCGAAGAGTATAATCTGCCCCTCTGCTTAGCGTTTGTGGACTACGAGAAAGCCTTCGATTCGATCGAGACTTGGGCTGTGCTGCAGTCTCTCCAACCGTTGCCAGATCGAATGGTCGTTATCGAGGTGCCTAAGTGTTTGTACGAAAACGCCACCATGTCAGTCCGACTTCAGGATCAGACTTCGAAACCTATCCTCCAGCAGCGGGGTGTGAGGCAGGGAGACGTAATTTCTCCGAAACTGTTCACGGCCGCAATGGAGGATGTCTTCAAGGTTTTGGACTGGAGAAGGCTAGGCATTAATGTCAATGGCGAGTACATCACTCATCTTCGATTTGCCGATGATATAGTCGTCATGGCTGAGACCACGGAGGACCTCAGTACAATGCTCGATGACCTCAGTAGAGTTTCTGAAAGAGTGGGTCTTAAAATGAACATGGACAAAACCAAGGTCATGGTAAATACCCATGTAGCACCTACTCCTATCAAGATTGGAGGCTCTGCACTCGAAGTGGTTGATGAGTACGTTTACCTGGGACAAACGATCCAGTTAGGTAGGGCTAACTTCGAGAAAGAGGTCAACCGTCGAATCCGACTCGGCTGGGCGGCGTTCGGGAAGTTGCGCGGTATCTTCTCGTCTCACATACCACAGTGTCTCAAGACGAAAGTCTATGACCAGTGTGTGTTGCCAGTGATGACCTATGGACTCGAAACGTGGTCGCTCATAATGGGCCTCATCAGAAGGCTTAAAGTCACCCAAAGGGCAATGGAGAGGGCAATGCTCGGAGTTTCCTTGCGTGATCGAATCAGGAATTATGATATCCGCAAGAGAACCAAGGTTACCGACATAGCCCGAAGGGTCGCCAAATCGAAGTGGCAGTGGGCAGGGCACATTGGTCGCAGAACAGATGGTCGATGGGGCCGAAAAGTTTTGGAGTGGCGACCGCGTATCGGAAGACGCAGCGATGGAAGGCCTCCCACAAGGTGGACCGATGACCTGGTGAGGGTCGCGGGTAACCGATGGATGCGAGACGCACAGGACCGGTTGTTGTGGCGACACTTGGGGGAGGCCTATGTCCAACAGTGGATGTCTTTCGGCTGATATGATGACATAGGTTTTCAACATACTAAATGATCCTCTATGTTAGGCCTCATGTAAACATTAAAATACCTAATCCATCGTCATCCTCATTGTCGTCTATAATTACTGAATCTAAAAATAAAGCAGGGCGCCTCATAACATCCTGGTGCCTAGCCCACCCCAAAAACCAAACTATGCAAACAAAGGCCAGGGTTGCGGAATATGTTCGAAAAAGTTACTGCGGCCCTGGTAAGAAAGGCACCAGGAGGACTAAGGGTGGGTTTTAGTCAGTAAAAGTCTGACACTCCCTGCCGCTCCACCCATAGCGGGAGGGGTCATTTGATGATTTCCCATCCTCAAAAAAAAAAAAAGACAACGTGGGCGCAACTGCCGATCGTTATTCGCCCAGTAAAACATGAGCAGCAATAATTTTGAACGGAATCGAGTGCATGATTGTTCTCGTCAAGTAAAATATAGAAATGATACTTTTGACGATGTATATCGACTCTATATGTGCACTCGAATTAGTTGCACATTGCTGGTGCAATTGTACAAATGCATTTGACGTATGTAACTTCGCGAAAAGGCTACACCTAATACCACTAACCAAATTGTGAAAGTCATTAATCTCGCTAATGATCGATGACAGAAGTTGACATTTTCGAGCCCGCAATGTATTTAGAACAACACGATCAAAACGTGCGAGAGCGCTGTACGTGGTTAACGTAGTACTTGCAAACACACATACACAGGCCTTAGTCGCTGCCGTGCCGCGTTGCACTTTAATGTAGGTACCTATGAATATCGCCGACGGCAATAATATCACAAAAACTCATTTTCATCACTCAGAAATACCTAATCTACTGATGGTAGGAACTTGTTTAGGTATGCAGAAGTTAAGATAAATGGAGGAGCCATAAGCTTAGTCTCTTTATATCACGATTCTGATAAGGATTGATCAAAAAAAAGGTTTTAAGTAAGTATGTACATTGAGATCCAGTAATGATGTAGGTATAAACTAATGAACTAGCTAACTCACCCCTAAACAGATAGGATTCGAGATTCGAGCAGATGCCTAACTAGTTTTATTTATATATTAGGTATCTTTTTAGTGAAAGTAGTGAATTAATTATTTTTTTAATTAAAACACATTGGGTTAGGTAAGAATAACAATTATGAACAGTCTAAAGTAAAAAACAGCTGAAAAAAATTGAAAAATGAGGAAAAAGCCGACAAAAAATTCCAACGCGGGGGGGTCCAGAATCATGTCCTGAACTCATGGTATAGCCGTTTGTACGTCGATGTCCCTTACACGCTGTATATCAAAAGTTAAAGCACCAAAAAGCCATAAGTTTTTAGGTACTAAACCCGTGGATGTTTTTTTTTTCATTTTTATTTTTTAAGTATCTCTTCATGTTAGGAAAAAAATAAAAGTATTCCCATGCCTGGGCAGCATTTGGTCCAGATTGGTCAATCTCCTTTCGAGCCGAAGATGAGCCATCGGTATCCATGCCCGATTCATTAGAATGAATAGTTACAAAATCGCCTGCCGGAGGAACGAAGTCCCCCGGGTCGGGCGGGTCGTTCATTCTTAAAAACTAATTGGTACTTAGTAGAATTTTAAACTTACCACTACCGGAGAATATACACAAAACTAAAGTTAAAATATAAATAAAAGAATATACAACGCTAAAACTACTGCTACTGATCCTATAATATACAATTGATTTTTTTTTAACTCCAATTAAAAAAATCCGCGTCCGCCAAGTTGGAAGTTTCCCGCGCTTTTTCTACTATGGAGTTACTAAGTACTAAACAATATTCTTCCTGTCAGAAATGAAATTGGGTTGAGGAAAAAAAAAAGGGAGGCAGGGTTGGAAAATTTCCAATGTGCGCGAAGGGCAAATGATGATGAACAAAATGTTTCCATAGTTTCTAAGATAACAATAATAAAAGGTTACTTTTTACTTTCCGTTGTAGCGGTCGGTAGCCTAAAAAGTACCTATTTCGTAACTTAATTTTTGAAAGCAACAACATTGGATACAGAAATTACTAATAAATATTGCCCAAATAACCTGTGAATCATCTACATTCTTGAAAACAATATAATCGGAAGGAGAACAATAATTGAATTCAGTTGTTTTATTTTTAATTATTAAAAAAAAACGCATGATTTTGCCATCTAGCGATAATTGCTAGAGCTGCTGCAATATATATTGTGTTCCTCGTAATCGATAGATGGCAATGCACTCCTTTAGCCAGATTCATACATAGGTTTGATCACTATCTAGCTAGTAGTAGTACTTGGGCAGATCACATTACTTCTGCATGAATACCGAAGTGTCATAATTTCTAAGACATAATTACTAAAAACGAAGAATTTAAGAAAACTGAAAAACACATTGTATCTCTATTTTCAACTTATAAGTTACTTCTAAGCTAACCTTGTAAGGTTTCCATAAACCTGTTTCGAGGCGGAGACCTAAAATCGATTGGGTGTGAAAATGATCAGCGTTACTATAAAATAATTTTGAAAGGTTCACTTTTTATTGAACCTTTCAAAATAATTTTCAAGGTGATGTTTGGTGGTGGGATTTTTATCCCACCACCAAATATCACCGACTTGATTTCGTAACTCCATTTTTTATTACAATCGTAAGCAATTTGAAGGAAATAACTAAGTAGTCAATTGCTCTCTTATCATCTGCCTAGCCTTTTCCCAACTATATTGGGGTCGGCTCCCAATCAAACCGGATTCAGCTGGATACCAGTATTTTACGAGGAGCGGCTGCCTACCAGACCTCCACAACCCATTAACTGGGTAACACGGTACTTCTGTGCAGGACTGGTGTCAGATTTTCTGGCTTCTGACAATCCGTAACGACTGCCAAAGATCTACAAATGACAGCCGGGACCAACGGCTTAACGTGCTTTCCGAGGCACGGAGGAGTCTCGGTATGTTAATATGGTCACCCATCCACAGACCAACCTCGGTAAGCGTTGCTTAACCTTGAAGATTGGTCCGTGCGGCTGTTATAATTTAGCATTGCTCTCTATGTTTGAAAAAAATATCTGCTTGATTGATTGTAATTCTAATTTTTAATCAACGTTCGCATTCGCATCTCAATTTGCAGTTGCGATCTGTCAAAAAGCCCCAATTTTCATACTTCGACAACTCAAGACTTTCGAAATTCAACGCAATAGCCCATGAACTCATGAAGTCATAATTATGGACAAAAGCTATCTTCGCCTCCTAGGCACCCCTTCACCTTTTGGAAAAAATGGACTAAATTATCAAACATAGCTGACCCATCCGCGCAACTTCCTCTGTGTCACATTTATCACTTATGCTTCGCTCCTATTGGTCGTAGCGTAATGTTATATACCTAGCCTATAGCTTACCTCGATAAATGGGGTACCTTTCCTGAGATTAGTGCGTTCAACCAAACAAACAAACTCTTCAGCTTTATAATATTACTTGCTTTTGCTCGCAACAGAAAAGTACAGAAGAACCTAATTGCCACTTCTGCATTTTCTGCGGAGCGTGCGCGCTCTGGCTTTACGCACTACCGTCGTTGAACTTAAGCACCTTTTTCGACGATACTAGATACTTTCCGCTTCGCTGCTTCCCTTCGCTTAGGCGCATCCGTTGTTCTCCTCATCGTTGTCATTGTGGCGAAGCTGTCAACAGCCTTGGGCACCACAGCCTGTCATGCAGTCAAAGTGCGGGTCGTATAGCGCGACTCGCAAACATCAACGACATTATCCGACGGGGGTGACGCGTTCTTGTCGCCGTCGGCGTTCCACCCGTCTTCATCAACATATCAGCCACTGCTGAACGCAAGCCTCCCCAAAAGCGCCAACCATCGGTCTTGAGCAGTCCGCATCCATCCGCTGCCAGCAATGAACTTAGAGCGTTGTATTGATGATTTTGATGTTTATAATTCTGTAACTACATAATAATATGTCTTACAGCCGCGAATAATATTTTAATCAATATACAACATTGCATTGGCCTGCAATTTGCAAAAAACGTAAGAAAATTTGAATTTCGCGGGTTGGTTGGAGCATTCACCTTAACCAAATAAATTTTGGTAGGTACCTACAGTTTTGAGAGTTGTATTTAGTGTATACCTATAGTCAGCCGCACAATTATCTGTGTTGCAACAACGTGTTTCCATTTTGTATGTCGTATTACGTACCGCTCCAGCCCTGACATGTGAAAATTCCCAAATAAAAAATAAATGTTATGTAATTGGTAAATAAACATTAAATTCGCGATTAATTCGGCGCACACCGGTGTGTTGCCGGTGCTTGAGCGGTTGCTGATTACGTAGTGTCACATAATTTTAATTTGATGGCGTTTTAGATATAAGTGTCATTCCACAGTCAGGTGATCATGTTGTTACGTATATGGGATAAATATTTTTATTTATAGCCCACCATCAGATAATTTGTGCACATTTGATGTTTACAGTTATATATTTATGCGGTTTACTATACTAACACACTTTATCTGAATCTATGTATAAGCAAATTACTCGTTAGAAAATTATTTATCTGTGATTTAAAATTTTATATTTTTTTTAAACAATTTTATACTAATTATACTTAGTACTGATCTGTGATTTTTTGTGATGCGAATTTACTAATTATATTTTAGATTTAGATGAAAAACTGATCTGTGATTTAAATTATAATGACTACACAACGTGCAAATAATTCCTAATATTTATAGGTAGGAAATTTGATCTGTGATTTGATGCAATAATTACTTTAAGAATTAAAATTAAGGGAACAAAAACAATAATTTCCACATCAACAAGCTGTTTCATTTAATATAGTCACAAGGTGCATTTAATATATTTTTTAATTAGCCCCCAAAACTTTTGAACGTGACTGTACGGACAACAACTTAGGTATAATACGTCCAATAAAGAAGGTCATCGATATGTATGAATCAGTCGCTTTTTAGTAGTCATTGGAATTTGGTCGGATAACCAGCCGTTAAACCTCAAATTTAATATTTCGGTTTTTTGTTTATATTTACTTAGTGCGAAACATTCCAAGCTGAATATTTTGACCATATATTTTTGACTAAAGGCACAAGATTTTGGTTTACACCTACACATCTGGGATTGAGCCGGTTCCTTGTATTTTGCCGTCAAAGTTATGACACCATCGTTTTGACTTTTAGCAAGATTATTCAAAAACGCATGCATTAACAGTTTTGAAACTTTGTATGGTTATTAGGTATTAGCGCCAAGAAGGACTGAATACAGTTTTCAGCGAACTTATACCTTGTCTCATTTAAGCGCTGCGATGTTTTTTCGGGTTTTCATAAAACTGCGAAAACATGAAAACTATAAATATTTTCTTAAATCTAATTGGGGAGTGCCCCAATTAGATACACGAGTAGCTCTTAATGTGTGCCACACATTAAGAGCTACTCGTGTATGTTTATTCTACAGGGGCACATGCAATGGTTTTAGAGATATACGATTCATCAAAAACCTGAAGGGGCACAGATTTTATTTTTGGGGGCACACTTTGGCACACATACCTATAAGCTCTCTGGCTGCACAATTTTTCTCTCTCCGATCATTCCTTTAGAATTTTCCTGCTTGTAAAACGTTAGGTACCCCAGCAAGAATCGTTTTTTCCGTTTTTTTCCAAAACGACAGGGGGCACACATTTTTATGTGGGGGCACATTTACAGCAGATAAGGCACCAATAATACGTTCTACTCATATAACTCTAGGAGACACTTTCTTGTTGGGGTAACGTACACCCAGACGGCATGTCTGTATTCCCTCGGAAGATGTGTAGGCCTTAAGTGTGGGCCGCTACTTGTGTCGATACTCTTGCGCCATCACATCTTCCTAGCCCGTCTTGCTGTGCTGGTGCTGCCGCTGCGACTGCTGAGAACCTCAAAGGACGCGCGTGGGGTCCGAGTGCTCATGAGTTATTTAAAGAAATTGTGAAGCGCTTAGTTAACAATGTTGACATTTCGCGTGACCCAACGGCTGGCTTTTACCTAGGACAGAGGAAACATTGACATACGTGGCAATGCCGACAGTCTTTTGGCCTCACTACCAGTCGAAAGCGATGCGGACGAATTTTTTGACGCCAATTTTAGTTGGGATTTTTTACTTTAAATGTATATTATACTTAGTTAGATTAGTATTTAAATGTACTTACCTACATGTTTCTAGTAAAATTTAAAAAAACATGTAATTGACATGAAGTTCTGTAGGAATTTGATAAAAAAACATCGATCACTAATAATCCCTAGAAGGGATTTTTGGATTTACTCGAGCGCGTCAGATTAATATAAGGGATGATACCTTACATATTAATAAGTACCTTCAACCAGTATGAGCCTGTTAGCGTCGATACTGTTAAATAAGTTAAAATAACAATTAGTGACAATATGTGATGTGTTAAGTGATTATTAGTTCTCTTTGTAAGAATCAATAAGTGATTAAGTTAAGACTGATTATCTGGTAAGTGCATTCTTATAAGACTTGTTAGGAATAATATGAACAAAGTTCTGTAGTATTTATTTGATAGTAAAAGTGATTTATTAAGATTGTTGATTTGTTTTAAGATAGCGTAAGATTTTAGATAGGAAAAATAAGAAATTGTTACATAAAAGCCACACTTGGTGGCGCCACTTGTACCATCATGTAGCAAAAGCTAAGGTATTAGGATACTTTACCGTAATGAGAGCTAAATTTTGTTTTTTGTCAATTTTAAGGTGTTAATTAAGGTTTTTTGGTATAAATTTATGTAAATTATGTAAAGAGAATCCATCCCGACATTTTGGTAGTAAAGAAAACATTGTAAGGAAACGCTATACCATGAAAAAATGCCTCAATAAGATTCCCATACAAATTTACATTGGTGCCGTGTGCAAACTTGGAGTGTTCCTATTGGAGGAGAGAAATTTGATTAGTGCCGTGTGCAAATTCCAAGAACTGTGATTGGTTAGAAAATTCTATAAAAGAAGGGCATATTTTCACGGTCGAGCATTCCGAATCCAGCAGCTGTAAAGAAAATCAAGAAGAAAAATAAAGAAGAAACAGTCTAGAAGAAGTGTGTTTTATTACTGCAAGAAACCGCTGCACCTACTCCTCTCATGTATCCCGCCAGCGAACCCTCTCCGATTCAGTCAACATCAACAGTGGTCCTTCGAGCAGCCGGATCGGGTTCAAGAAACTGAGAAGATGCCTACAACAAGATCAGGATTGGTGCTATCAAAAGATACAAGCGAAAGTTCTACAGACTGGAGTATATACACGCCGCATGAATCCACGAGTTCGGCGACTGCAAGCTCATTTGCGAGTCGATCAACACTCACAAGAAGGTCACCGCAGCGCAACATGCAAGAACGCCAGCCACCCGCACACCAACCTAATGACGCTGCTGGAGAAGAATCAACATCGGGAGAAGCAACTCGCACCACACCCCCGACCCGCACCATAGAAGCAGAAGACGAAGCAGTTAACCCCGCACGCCAAGATAGTCACACAACGCCGCAGAACTTAGAAAGAAGCGTGGTGATTCAAGCACGTCAGTGTGATAGAAGTACACCAACATCAAGAGAAGAAAGTCTGCAGCAGCCGCACCCTAAGAAGTCGATTCGTCATGCGGACACACACTCTGTTCGCTCATTGCATAAGAAGAGAGCAGAAGCACAAGCAAGAATGACCGTGGCATTAAGGGAACTGGAACTAGCAGAAGCACGTTCAAGAGTGGCTCAAGCGGAGTTAGAACTTTTAACTGCGGACTCAGAAGAAGAAGATGGTGCAAGAGAAGAACTATACGAGCGAGCTGAAGAAGTTGAGAAGTGGTGCAACCAAACCGGAGTCAGGCCTAATAAGAATCAAAAGCCGACCGAGTCTGAAGAAAAGAAGAGCGACATCCAGGAACTAGCTTCAGCAATACTCAAGTTATCTGAGAAGTCACGTGACAGTGTATCACCAAAGCACCTCGAACTCCCTCACTTCAACGGTGCCTGTGAAGAATGGTTAGCTTTCAAGAGATCATATGAAGATACGGCCGCTTTCTTCAATAATACACAGAACCTAGCGCGCCTCAGAAGAGCAATTCAAGGAAAAGCAAAAGAAGCCGTTCAAAGCCTACTGTTCACAGCTGAAAATCCTCATGAAGTAGTCCAAGGTTTGGAGACAAGATTTGGAAGACCTGGAGCACTGGCATTAGCAGAGTTAGAGAAACTGAAGAACCTGTCAAAAGTCGGCGAGAACCCAAGCGACATATGTATATTCGCAAGCAAAGTGAAGAATGCCGTCGAAACAATTAAAGCTTTGAAGAAACCGCAGTACCTCAGTTCTCCTGAAACACTGAAAGTCATAGTGGACAAAATGCCAACATCCATGAAGTTCCGTTGGTTCGCCTACCACAGAAGCAGAAGAGATGAAGACATTCAAGAATTACTACTAGTAGAAGCGTTCCTGGAAACAGAAGCCGACATGTGCGGAGACTTCGCTCCACCTGAAGCGCTTTCGGAGCAAAAGAAAGGAATAAGGAAACCCGTGCATACAGTACAAGAAGCGTCACAAGAAAAGCCACAAGAAAAGTACAAGAAGTCATGTTCATTCTGTGAAGAAGAACATTTTGCATTTGAATGCAAGAAGTTCAAAGAAGCTAACATAGATGAAAAATGGGACATGATCAAGAAAGCGAGAATATGTTTCAAGTGTCTTCGATTCAAGCATTCAAGAATCAACTGCAAGGCCCCAGTTTGCAAGCAGTGTAAACGATGGCATCATACCATCCTACACTCCGACAGACCACCAGCACCAATAGAGAAGGAGAATAAGAAAGAAGATAAGGAAAGTGCGTCAGAAGAAAAGGTCGCCTCAATCCACAACACCAAAGGGGAGGAGAAGGCATACTTGAAAATCATCCCAGTAGACCTTTATGGACCAAAAGGCCAAGCTCGTGTACTCGCATTGCTGGATGAAGGCTCAACGGTCACACTCCTAGACGCATCAGTAGCCGAGAAGATTGGAGCTGAAGGAAAGCAAGAAAAACTCACAATCGAAACAGTTGGTGGGAAAATGATAAGAAAAGATAGTTCACAGAAGATTGAGTTGAGAATAAAAGGAGCTCACAGAAGAATCAAGAAAACTATCATAGCAAGAACCATCGACGACCTGAAGCTGTCTGAACAAACGATAAATAAGAACACTGTGAAGAGTTGTCAGCATTTAAAGGGAATTGAAGAACAACTTCTCTACGGCGAGGAGAGACCCAAGCTCTTGATAGGCCAAGACAACTGGGGACTCATAGTAACAAGAAGACTGAAGAAGGGCAAACCATCTGATCCCGTAGCCTCACTCACTAATCTAGGGTGGGTGCTACACGGGTGTGAAACAGGAGCGAACGCCTCAGTGAACTTCACTCACTATGGCAGAGCTACAACAAATGAAGAAGACATAGAAGAAGTCGTCCGAGAACATTTTAAGTTAGAGTCTCTTGGGATTCAAAATCGGTCACCAACCAATGACAGCGATAGAAGAGCACTAGAAATCCTCGAGAAGACTACAAAGAAGCTACCAAGCGGCCAATATGAAACAGGGCTCTTATGGAAAAAAGAAGACGAAACCCTACCTAATAACTATAACCAAGCAATTCGGCGATTAATCAACACTGAAAAGAAGTTGGATAAAGACAAAGGAGCCAGAGAAGAATATGAGAAACAAATTCAGAGTTTGATTGAAAAAAGTTATGCAGAGAAGGCTCCAGAGACCTCACGAAAAGGAAGAACATTTTACTTGCCACACTTCGCTGTTGTGCACCCAGTAAAGAAGAAGCTGAGAATAGTATTCGACGCAGCCGCCAAGCACGAAGGGAAAAGCCTCAACGACGTATTGTTGCCAGGCCCAGATTTACTGCAGTCACTATTTGGTGTGTTACTTCGCTTCAGAGAAGGACCAGTAGCTGTCATGGCTGACATCCAAGATATGTTCCTTCGTATCAAAGTCAAAGAAGACGACCGAGACAGCCTCAGGTTCCTGTGGCGTGGAAATCAAAGAAAAGGCAAGCCCGAAGAGTATAGAATGTCATCAATCATCTTTGGAGCGGCGTCATCACCTGCGACGGCAATCTATGTGATGAATAAGAACGCAGAAGAATTTAAAAGTACATATCCTGAAGCAGTGAAGGCAATAAACCGAAATCATTACATGGATGATTACCTACAGAGTTTCGAAACTACAACCGAAGCAAAGAAGATATCAAAAGAAGTGAAAGAAATCCATGCCAAAGCTAACTTCCATCTTAAGGGTTGGGCCAGTAACGATTCAACGGTATTATCAGAAGTAGAAGACACCAATAAGGAAGATTCCCTGCAGCTGACAAAGGAAGAGAAGACTCTGGGGTTGAGATGGCATGTGAAAGAAGACGTATTAGCCTTCAATATCGGGCTGCGTAATACATCAAAAGATCTGTTAGATGGCAGCAGAGCCCCAACTAAAAGAGAAGTCACAAGCGCCGTAATGTCAACCTTTGACCCTATGGGTTTTGCGGCACCTGTTCTAATTCAAGGGAAGAAGTTAATTCAAGATATCTGGCGAACGAAAATAGACTGGGACGAAGTAATAAATGAACCTCAAAGAGAAGCCTGGTCAAAATATTTGGAAGAAGTATCAGCATTAACACGATTGAGAATTCCAAGGTGCATCTCACCCCGCGGCAGAAGAGGACAGTTACATACGTTCACCGACGCAAGTGAAGAGGCTTACGCGGCGGTGGTTTATTGGAGGACAGTCGAGCCTGAGGGAAGAGTCCACATCTCCATGATCGCGGGCAAAGCAAGAGTAACACCGACTCAACCAGTGTCAATTCCAAGGTTAGAATTGCAAGCAGCCTTACTTGGCAGCAGACTAGCCGCTTCAGTTGAAGAAGAGACAGAGCTTGAAATCTCAAAGAAGACTTACTGGACGGACTCCAGCACAGTACTCCAATGGATAAAAGCAGAACCAAGAAAATTCAAAACCTTTGTGGCCAACCGACTGGCAGAAATTGAGGAGAAATCCAGGCCAGGAGACTGGAGATGGGTACCTACTAAAGAAAACCCAGCAGATGACGCCACGAGAGGAACTCCAATTGAATTTGACCACAACGCCAGATGGTTCAAAGGTCCGACATTCCTCCGACAACCAGAAGAAGAGTGGCCATTTCAAGACTTCAAACCAGAAGGCACTATGTTGGAAGAAAAAAGCAAAATGAAAGTAATGGTTGTGAAAACCACAGAAGTCCTTCTCGATTTAGAGAGATTCTCGAGTTGGGAGCGACTATTACGAACTACAGCCAGAATGGTCGCTTTCACAAGTATCTTATTAAAGAAGATCAGAAAATCAGTCGTCGCCGTCACGCGCCAGGGAGACGAGCCCTGGAAGCCCCAAAGAAGACGACCGAAAGAGAAGATAAGAGTATCAAATCGACCTACCATCAACAAAGAAAAGAGGTTGTACCTACCTCTGGAAGAAGAACACTTAAAGAAAGCTGAAGAAATTTTGATGAGAATAAGTCAAAGCGATAGTTTCACAACAGACATAAAGAATTTGAAAGCTGAAAAACCCTTGGAAAACGCAAGCCGACTAAAGAAGATTGATGTCTACATAGGAGATAACGGAATTATTAAATTAAGAAGTAGAACAATGAAATTCCGTGACGAAGGCGAGAGGAAAATGAACCCTATTATCTTAGATGGCAAACAGAAGATTGCAAGTCTCATTATACAGCATTATCACAAGAAATTCCTGCACGGAAATACCGCAACAGTAATCAATGAGATTCGTCAGAAATATTGGATTCTGGGCTTAAGAGCAGCAGTGAAAGCGATTGCACACAATTGTCAATGGTGCAAAACCAAGAAGAGTTCACCAGGGAATCCACCAACAGGAGACCTACCAAGCGAGAGACTTCAACACCATCAGTTCCCGTTTTCCTGCTCAGCCGTGGACTACTTCGGCCCAATGCAGGTCACAGTTGGCAGAAGAGTCGAGAAGAGATGGGGAGCGCTATTTACCTGCCTCACCACAAGAGCCATTCACCTAGAGTTAGCACCCACTCTCAGTGCCAGCTCGATGATAATGGCACTCCGACGAATGGCAGCAAGAAGAGGAACACCAAGCGTCATTTTTAGTGATAATGGAACGAACTTTGTTGGAGCGAAAAAAGAATTAGAAGAAGCCGCTCAAGAGAAGGGCATCAAATGGAAGTTCATTCCGCCAGGTACTCCAAACATGGGAGGCGCCTGGGAGAGACTGGTACGAACAGTCAAAACGGCATTAGCGGTAGTTCTCAACGAAAGAAACCCACCCGAAGAAGTGCTTCACACACTTATGACCGAGGTTGAACACATAGTGAACTCCAGACCTCTCACCCCCGTTAGTATGGACCCAGAAGATGAAGAGAGCATAACACCAAACCATTTCCTGCTGGGGAGGTCATGTGGAGCGATGGCACCGGGAGAATTCGACGACAAAGAACTGATCGGGAAAGCAAACTGGAGAACAACCCAAAGACTTGCGGACCATTTCTGGAGAAGATGGGTTAAAGAATATTTACCTCTTCTAATGCCAAGAAAACTAGAAGGAAAAGAGACCCAAGACCCGAGAGAAGGAGATGTCGTTCTGATAGTGGACGCGACGCTACCCAGAAATTCGTGGCCTCGCGGAGAAGTCATTAAAACGTATCCTGGGCCAGACGGAAGAACGAGAGTGCTGGATGTGCGGACGTCAGGAGGAATACTCCGCCGCTCAACTCGACGTATCATAGTGCTGGTTCCTGTGGCATCGCCGCCTCCAGAAGAAGCAGTGCCTCGCACCGTGGGGGAGAATGTTAGCGTCGATACTGTTAAATAAGTTAAAATAACAATTAGTGACAATATGTGATGTGTTAAGTGATTATTAGTTCTCTTTGTAAGAATCAATAAGTGATTAAGTTAAGACTGATTATCTGGTAAGTGCATTCTTATAAGACTTGTTAGGAATAATATGAACAAAGTTCTGTAGTATTTATTTGATAGTAAAAGTGATTTATTAAGATTGTTGATTTGTTTTAAGATAGCGTAAGATTTTAGATAGGAAAAATAAGAAATTGTTACATAAAAGCCACACTTGGTGGCGCCACTTGTACCATCATGTAGCAAAAGCTAAGGTATTAGGATACTTTACCGTAATGAGAGCTAAATTTTGTTTTTTGTCAATTTTAAGGTGTTAATTAAGGTTTTTTGGTATAAATTTATGTAAATTATGTAAAGAGAATCCATCCCGACATTTTGGTAGTAAAGAAAACATTGTAAGGAAACGCTATACCATGAAAAAATGCCTCAATAAGATTCCCATACAAATTTACATTGGTGCCGTGTGCAAACTTGGAGTGTTCCTATTGGAGGAGAGAAATTTGATTAGTGCCGTGTGCAAATTCCAAGAACTGTGATTGGTTAGAAAATTCTATAAAAGAAGGGCATATTTTCACGGTCGAGCATTCCGCGCCCGACGCTCGCCCGTGACGGACGTGCCGCTCTCGCTGCCCGCTGTCGTGTGTGTGTTGTGTTGTGTTCGTGCCATTCTACGTCCCGCTCCAGCCGTGACGTCACCCGTAGTCGCCGACTACAATCATTTGATCCGAAGCCGCCTTTCTCAAGGCAGCGGAGGATTTTCTGTTTCCCATTGCGGAATTGTCAATAACGTAGTGACCCCTCTGGTAAATCCACAGTTTCGTGGTACTTGGTGGAAACCTTACGGTGCCAACTAAGCCAAGTGACGTTGACCCGACACGTCTACCGAGTCCCTTAAGGACTTGGTAAAAATCGGAAGGGAGAGGATCACGCGGCCTTGGGGGATCTCCTAGTCGCGCCCTGCTCTTAACCCCGTTCTCTTTCAGCCACACACCTGGTGTTGGTTGGGTGTGTCAACCCCTTCACACCAGACCCAATAGGGCCCGGTTCGCACAATAAGACTGGCGACCGGTTTACTAGCTTAGGGCTCACCATAGGTACACACCTCCCAGTCTGACCCGACTGGGAGGGTTACACATCCCCGGGCCTATCCACCCGGGGAGATAGGTTTAGGGAAGTTAGGAAAACAGGAGCTTAGCTCCTGCAAAAATGGATGCCTCCGGCTCCACTTCCTCCCCCGCCCCAGAGGCCAGCTTCCCTCAGAAGCAGCCCTCAGACCAAAAAGTAATCTCTGACCTGTTCCGCCTATGCAAGGCGCTCGCCCGCAAGGTCGGCGACCCTAGCGTAGATGCGCTGTTGGCCACATACGAGGGCAAAGTAAATGTCCTCCTGCCTGCCAAGTCCCCCTCCCCCTCGGTACCCTCCGGCACTGAGTCTCCAACTCCGGAGAATCCGGAGAATCCGATCGAAATGGACACCACGGTGCCCATCTCCAACCCTCCTTCGGAGGACGAATATTCGTCCTCCGACGCCTCATCCTCCGAGGACGACTTTCAAGTCGTCACCGGAGGAAAAAGGAAAAAGACCTCTAAGGCAGCCAGCCAGGCCAGCAAGGCCAAAAAGACGGTCAAATCCCCTCCTTCCCCTACCCCCACGCCCTCTACCTCCGCGGCCCCAGCCTCACAGGCTAGCCGCCCTACGAGCCCCAAACCGCCAGTCTCTGCTTCCCAGCAGAAGAAGTCCCGCCCCATCCCGCCCTTGTACTTGCAAGACAAGGCCAAGTGGACAGACGTGTCCAAGATGTGCAGTGATCTTCGGATCAACTACACGTCGGCCAAATCATGCCAACAAGGCATTAAGATCACGGTCCCGACGGCCAATGACTATCGGGACCTAGTCCGTTCCCTGCGTGGAAGGAAAATATCCTTCCACACCTACTCCCTCCCGGAGGACACGCCCACCCGTGTGGTGATAAGACGTGTTCCGAAGGAATTAACGTCCGAGGACATAAAAGATGACCTCCTTGCACAAAACATCCCGGTCTCTGCCGTGCACCGCCTTCACAAGGCGAGAGGTGGAGACCTCTATGACATGGTCTTGGTGGTATGTGACCCCACAGAGGGCCACCACCCCATCTTTAAGATCAAGACGGTGTGCTCCCTCTCCGGCATCTCAATAGAGAAGCCTTTCCGCCCCACTTTAGTTGGTCAGTGCCATAACTGCCAACTCTACGGGCACGCCCAACGCAATTGCTACGCTTCACCCAGATGCGTTAAGTGTCTGGGTGGGCACAGCACCGCCGACTGTCCCAGGCCGAAGGACAAGTCACAATGCACAGAGCCGCCCAGTTGTGTGCTCTGTGGACAATCAGGCCACCCGGCTAACTACCGGGGGTGCCCCAAGGCACCTAAAATCGCCCCCAAGCTGGCTAAGCGCCACAACGCCCGCCAGCAGCGAGAGTCCCCATCGGAGAGGATACCCTCCTCCCAGATGCCCGATAGGCTGGCTCCCCAAAGGCCCTCCCCCTGGAATCAGCTCAATCACCAGAAAGCATTCCCCGCTCTGGTGTCAAAGCAGACCCCTCCCACTCCTACTCTCCCGGCACTGATGGGTAAAACCATCCCAGCGCCGACTCCCGTGCCGGTGGCCCCAGCGGCCCCAGCACCCCCCCAACCTGCGCCCCAGCTCACTCCTGCACCTGCAGCAGTGAGCTCGCGCCAAGTCCCCCCGTCCAACAAGGCCACAAGCTTTGGAGTTAGTGAAACTATACTCCAAGCCTACGGCATTTTTATGACACGTGCGGCTAGATCCATGTCCGCTGAACTCAACAAGTTCAGAGGAACGGACGGTCAGTTGCACATGTCAACTGAGAAGGCGCTGGAGATTTTCACCGCCTACAAGTCCATTACGGACAAGTTAGATGAGATGGACGCGATTGACTAATCAATGGATAAGTCAAGCACATCCTCCATCAGGCCTAGATCCCTTAAATTAGGTTTCTTTAATGCCAACGGCATTACTAACCAAAGAGACGAGATCGCCAAATTCCTCCGCGATCACCATCTAGACGTCCTCCTCATCCAGGAAACCTTCTTAAAACCCCACCGGAACGACCCTAAAATTGCCAACTACCGGATAGTTCGCAACGATAGGACGCGTTGTCATGGTGGTGGCACTCTCATCTACTATAAAAAGGAGTTGTACTGCATCCCACTACTCCCTCCCGCTCCCCGCTCTCAGCTAGAGTACTCAGCCTGTCGGCTAGGCATGACCGGCCATCAGCCAATTACCATCATCTCAGCCTACTGCCCACCCTCCTCCACGCCAGACGACCCCGTCGCCCTCGCAAGCGACTTTACCAACCTCTTCGGCCTGAGTGACTCCGTTATCTTAGCGGGCGATCTCAATGCCAAGCACCCCGCGTGGAACTGCAACACGACCAATCCCAGAGGCAGAGCAGTGTTCGGCCTAGGCACAACACTCAACTTTGACGTCATCGCTCCGATGACTCACACCCACTTCCCTCACGATCCCAACCGTAACTCGGATGTTCTCGATGTGGCGTTGCTAAAGAATGTTAACCTCCGTTTGCAATCTATAGAAACGCTACACGAACTCAACTCCGACCATCGCCCAGTGATCATGCACCTAAGCTCCCGCTCAGGCCAGCTCGACCCAGTCCAACCTCCCCCGTCTCAGGTGATCACTGACTGGAGGAAAGTAGGCGAAAAGCTGAAATCTACCACGTCACCTCACCTAGACACCATCCCCGACCTGATCGACTCAGTCGCTGACACGACGGCGGCGATCGACTCGCTTACGGATCACGTACAATCTGTCCTGAACGACTGTTCAAGAGAGATTCCAGTGGCGGAGGACCACCGCTGGAAACTCCCGGACGATGTACGGAATCTGATAACCGAGAAGAACGCAGCCATCCGTGCGTATAGCGCTTTTCCCTGTGACGCAAACAAAGCTCACATGCGTAACTTGCAGCGTGCTGTAAAGAAGCGCACTAGTGAGCTGCGTTCAGCGCGCTGGGACAAGACGCTTAGCGAACTCGAGCCCACCCACCTAGCCTTCTGGCAACTTCAGAGGAAACTACGATCCACTGAAGAGGCCACTATGCCCCCTCTCATTCGCCCCGATAAGAGTGTCGCCTTCGACAACTCTGACAAGGCAGAATGCCTGGCCGACAGTCTAGAGTCCCAATGCTCTCCCAGCTCACAACTAGTAGACCAAGCCCACCTAGATATGGTGGACGCTGAAGTCGAACGTAGAGCTTCCCTACCACCAATCGAAGATCCTGATGATCCTCTACCCCCCGTCACTCCTGACGAGGTACAGGACATTATCAAAAGGCTTCAGCCTAGGAAAGCCCCTGGCTCCGACGGCCTCACCAACAGAGTTTTCAAGCTCTTCCCAGCCCAGCTCATAATGCTAATGACTGCCATCTTCAATGGCGCATTAAGCAATAACATATTCCCCCAGGCATGGAAACAGGCCACCGTAATCGGTATTCCCAAGCCAGGCAAGCCCAAGTCTGACCCCGCCAGTTACCGTCCCATCAGTTTACTCAACGTTCTCGGCAAAATCTACGAGAGGCTTATTTATAAGCGGCTCAAGGATTACGCCGAGGCAAAGAGTCTCATCCCCGACGAGCAGTTTGGTTTTCGAACCGAACACTCGTGCATCCAGCAAGTCCACCGCATCGTAGAGCACATAAGCGCTGGTTTCCAGCGTGGCAAGATGACGGGCGCCTTGTTCTTCGACATAGCGAAAGCATTCGACAAAGTCTGGCACAATGGCTTAATTTATAAGCTTTACCAACTCGGCGTGCCAGACCGTCTCGTTCTCATCTTGAGAGACTTTTTGTCGAACCGCACCTTTCGCTACCGCATCGAGGGTGCACTCTCGTCCCCTCACCCCATCCGAGCAGGAGTCCCCCAGGGCTCACCGCTATCTCCCCTCATTTTCACGCTGTTCACCAGCGACATTCCGAAAAGTAAACTGGCCCAGTTGGCACTATTCGCTGACGACACGGCCATTTACTATACAGGTTGCGACCCGGCTCCTATCGCTCGCACGCTCCAAACTACTGTAAACATCTTGGGCAGATGGTTCAGGAAATGGGGAATCGAGGTTAACCCCGATAAGAGCCAGGCCATTCTATTTTCCAAACAGTGGAAAAATCCCCCACTCCCCCGTCCGATCACCATGTATGGCAAGCCGATCCCCTGGGAGAAGCAAGCTAAGTACCTGGGAGTCACCCTGGATAACCACCTCACCTTCGCTGAGCACACAAGGCTGGCCCGCTCGCGCGCCGCCTTCGCTCTGGGGAGGTTACACTTTATCACGGTCGCCAGAAGCAAATTGTCACTCAAGTGCAAATTGCGACTGTTCACCGCGGTCATTCGCCCCATGATGACATACGCTTGCGCTGTCTTCGCACACGCAAAGCCTCGTCACCTTCACAGGATGCAGACACTCCAGAACCGATTCCTCCGTAGAATCACGGGAGCCCCATACTATGTCCGTAATGAGACTTTACATCTGGATCTCAGAGTGCCCACCATACAGCAGTTCATGAAACGCATTACCAAGCGTTTCATCGACACTGCTGTCAAACACCGCAACCCCCTCATCGTATCGGCCGCCCGATACCAACCCTCCCTCATATCTAAAATTCGCCGTCCGAGGCACACCTTAATCACCCCCGACGACCCCACCACCCTCCTCCAAGAGAGTAGTAGTAGTACAAGCACAATTCGCAAACCGCGACCACCGTCCTTCCGCCCTCGCCGCCGAGGCCCGTCGCGACCGTCCCGTCAATGTCCGCCCCGTCCCTTGCTCGAGCCAGCCCGCGCCGCTGAGCCTGTAGTTTTAACAACACTCGCCCCCTAATAATAAAAATCTTTATTAGATCCAGCCCGTCCCTAGCTGTCCTCCCCCAGCGACGCCCTAAGCCGAGGTCCGTACCCCACAGGGGGTGCCCTTAGCGTAGTCGCTTAGTTTTTAAGTTTAATAAGCCCTGGCTGGAGGCTTTAATAATAATATTATTAAGGCCGCCACAGGCAAGTCCGGTTAAGCAGCCGACAACCTCCTAGGTTGACCTGCGAGAGGCCACTCATAAAAAAAAAAAAAAAAAATCACGGTCGAGCATTCCGAATCCAGCAGCTGTAAAGAAAATCAAGAAGAAAAATAAAGAAGAAACAGTCTAGAAGAAGTGTGTTTTATTACTGCAAGAAACCGCTGCACCTACTCCTCTCATGTATCCCGCCAGCGAACCCTCTCCGATTCAGTCAACATCAACAGAGCCCTTAATATAGGGGGGTACGCTCAGGAGAAACCGTCAGATTAGTAAAAAAAAAAATCGATCATCTGACATACTCGAGCGCGTCAGTTAAGATATGGGGGATTAATTAAAAGAAGAAGAAGAAAAGAAGAAAGAAGAAGAAGTGTCAATTTTGCTAATCTGACGATTTGAGCGTAACCTAAGGAAGCGGGAGGGTAACAAAGTTGCAAAAAAAAAACGATGTCTGGACTTACTCGAGCGCGGTTGTTTTTTTTATTTATTTTAAAGGTAAATAAGACCAGAATTGACAAAAAACATATAATCTGACGATTTCCGTAAGCCGAAGGTAATAAAATCGTCAATTAAGTTCAGACCGTGCAGTAGGGTAAAGCATGTGTTTCCCAGCCCGCGCCTCTCGGTCCCTTTCACTTTTCCCGTATCTTTGACTCTCTCGCACCTTCCCCACACTGTTTTCCGACGCCATGACACCATTAGGTACAGTTATTCATCATCTGCCTAGTCTTTTACCTAACTATATTGAGGTCGGCTTCCAGTCAAACCGGATTCAGCTGAATACCAGTATTTTACGTGAAGCGCCTACCAGACCACCACAACCCATTAACTGGGTAACACGGTACTTTTTGGCAAGACTGGAGTCAAATTTACTGGCTTATGACAATCCGTAACGGCGAAAATCTAAAAATGACAACCGGGACCAACAGCTTTAACGTGTTTAAAAAAATAAATAAATAAGAAAGCATTTTTTTTTCAAGTTGTCAGTTGTCATCAAGTGGTCACTAAGGCTGGGACATCATGATGAACCTTCAGTGTGCTAATCTGACGCACTCGAGTATTTCAAGATGGCGATTTTTTTTTACATTTACAGGAATTCGCTGCGAGCTTGCGTCACTTTCAAATCGTCAGATTAAGAAATGAGAGCATCTGTAGGGTTCAATGAACACCCCCTCTGAAAATCTGACGCACTCGAGTACATGCATTTTTTTTCACCCCTCCCGCATGGCCACCCGCACCATGCAAATCAGCAGATTAATATGTATTTCGTATCAGAGACATATTGGAGCATGAAAAATATCAATATCTGACACGCTGGAGTATTTCCATGTCAATGTTTTTTTACACAACTTTGAAACTCTGTAGACGCTTTCCCCATCGGTAAAAGTGAAAACATGAAGAGACCATTTATTCTTCAAATCATCCAATCTACCAAATCTACTAGGTTTCCGCGACGCACGAGTAAATCCACATTTAGCATCATGGGGCATCATGTTACCATAAATAAGTTAAAAATGAGTTGTCAAATGGCATGAAGAAATAAGAAATTTCGTATTTCTATTTGAACAAACAGTAAGCACTGTTTGATCAAATTACTAAAACGTCTAGTTTATTGTGATATTTAGAAAAAATAAATAGGAGCCAACTAGCATAATTTGCATTATTTTTCTTCAGTACGAGGAAGGTTTATGTTTATAATTTGCAGCCGTGTGAAGTACCTATGTACCTATAAAAATGTTTGTATAGGTAGTCATTTGTTTCTATCAAATTAGGTTTGTAGTGTTTTTGTGACCCACACTACATTGGCTATTCATTCTCGAGTGTGGCCCCGGGTTTTGGAGGTAGCAGAACAGAGAGTAAAGTCCCACATTACCTCCATTGAAAAGGGAGTCCTCCGACCAGACGGTTGTTGTGTCTGGTGGGCTTGATATCCGGGCTGTTGTATCTGATCTGTTCGAATCGCATGGTAAACTGTGATATCGCGATTTAGGATTTTTGTCAAGTTAGTTCGCAGATGTTGATGTTGTCGTTAGATGGCGCTGCGAGTCTCATTTGTTGATTCTGCTACGTTAATTTTTGTGGCCGCCGAATGCTGCTACATCACTCCCCTCCGGAGTGGATAAGTCGTCCATACATCTTGAGATGCTTGCCAGGCCAGTAGAAGGTTGGTTCCAGTGAGTCGGTCGCAGACTAGTTCACGGTGAGTCGGAACTGTCTGCGTCGCAGAGTTCACGGTGAGTCAGAACTGTCTGCGGTGCCCCAGTGAGTCGGGATGATGCTGCTGGCTCCAGTGGGTCGTAGTTATGCGACGTGCTGACGTGACTGCTGGGGTCGACCAGGAGAGGTTCAAGAGGCCGAAGGTGCAGTATGCTTGCCAAGGTCGCTGATGAGGTTGATGTTAGAGGTTGAGGAGTGTCCGTTTCGATGGCGCGGCCACGACGTTTTTTTTAAAAAAAAATTATGCCACGATTTTGTAACAATTTGTAAAAGTAGTCTCCCAAAACCATACATTTGTCAAAGCTATGGCTAAAAAGTTATAAGGGTTTGAACGTGGCCGCGCCATTGAAACGCTCCGAACCGCGCGGCCACGGAGATCTTTAAAACTAAGCATTGCAGAGACCTGAAATTTTGGTAAGTAACAGATTGAATTTGTAAAAAAATTGTAAAAATATAGAAAAAAATCCTGGGCTTATATTTTAGGAGCTGTGAGACTAATACGCCATGGCCGCGCCATTGAAACGGTGAAAAACACATTTTCGCCGATATCTCGCTGAAAAAGCAACGCAGACGTCTGAAATATTTTTTAAACCCAGATTTGAATTTGTCAAAACTAGTAAAAATAAAACAAAAAATCCTAGGTTTATATTTCAGGAGCTATAAGACTAATACGCCATGGCCCCGCCATTGAAACGGTGAAAAACACATTTTCGAAGATATCTCGCTGAAAAAGCAACGCAGACGTCTGAAGTTTTTTGTAAAACCTGGATTTGAATTTGTCAAAACTAGTAAAAATAAAACAAAAATCCTAGGTTTATATTTCAGGAGCTATCAGACTAATACGCCATGGCCGCGCCATTGAAACGGTGAAAAAATATATAATCGCCTATATCTCGCTGAAAAAGCATCGCAGAGGTCTGAAGTTTTTTGTAAAAGCTAGATCTGAATTTGTCAAAACAGGTAAAAATGCACAAAAAAACCCATTTTCATTTCAGGAGCTGTAGAACAGAATCTTAAATACGTCTTGAATATGACGATAGGGTGACCATGGCTTATTGTTTACAGAAAACTTTTCACCTATTTTATTAGATATTATATCTTAAGGATTCTAAATGAAAAAACAATGAATGCCAAAATTTAAAACACCAACAAGTACTACGTACGAAATAACTGAAAGTAAAACGACGACTAATCGAGAAAAAGCTTTTGGCGGGGGAAGACGGGATGTGACGGCGGGATATCTCTTTTTCCCGACACCCCATCACCAAACATGGCAGGGTCGCCATGTAAGGTTGGGTATTGGAGAAGAGTAAAACGCTCTGACTGCTCGTTGATAACTCACTCATTTATTAATAAGGATTGGTATTTAAGTACACGAGTAACATACATAGATTATACACTACATTGGTTAGACAGCCAGCCTTCGTCTCCCGCGCTGCACCCGCGCGTTTCGTTCGCTCCTTTGCTCCTGCTATTAAATGTTAGAATACATGACTTAATGACGGGGATTATTTCTGGCAGAATTTAATCTTAGTCTTATTCATCAAATTATGCTATTTTATACTCATTAGTCATTACGAACGCTATGCAAAGTTATCTGTTATGGTTTTCGCACGTCTACTCAAAACCAGTATTTTCAGCTAGCACACAACGATTTTTAAACAAATAGACATGGTTTTGTATACTAACGTTTTACTTTTATTTCATTTAGAATCCTTAAGGTGAAAAGTTTTCTGTAAACAATAAGCCATGGTCACCCTATCGACATATTCAAGACGTACTTAAGATTCCGTTCTACAGCTCCTGAAATGTAAACCTAGGGTTTTTTTGTGCATTTTTATCTGTTTTGACAAATTCAGATCTAGGTTTTACAAAATACTGATACTTGCTGATCTCTGCGATGCTTTTTCAGCGAGATATCGGCGAAAATGTGTTTCTCACCGTTTCAATGGCGCGGCCATGGCGTATTAGTCTAATAGCTCCGGAAAAAAAATCTAGGATTTTTTATTTTATTTTTACTAGTTTTGACAAATTCAAATCTGGGTTTTACAAAATACTTCAGACGTCTGCGTTGCTTTTTCAGCGATATATCGGCGAAAATGTGTTTTTCACCGTTTCAATGGCGCGGCCATGGCGTATTAGTCTTACAGCTCCTAAAATATAAGCCCAGGATTTTTTTCTATACAATTAAAATTTATAAATTTATATTTTTACAAATTTTTTACAAATTCAATCTGTTACTTACCAAAATTTCAGGTCTCTGCAATGCTTAGTTTTAAAGATCTCCGTGGCCGCGCGGTTCGGAGCGTTTCAATGGCGCGGCTACGTTCAAACCCTTATAACTTTTTAGTCATAGCTTTGACAAATGTATGGTTTTGGGAGACTACTTTTACAATTTTTTACAAAATCGTGACATAATTTTTTTTTCATCCCACCATCTCGGAAAGAGTATTTTTAATCTTCAATATCTGAGTGGAAAAGCCGTTTTTATTCTCTAGAGGATAAAGTAAATTGAATTTAGAACATCGTGTGCACTAAGTTTGTGAATTAAAATAGTAGTTTATGCAACGACCATATAAAAAGGGTTATTAAAACACGAGTGTGGGTTTATCACACGAGGCGTAGCCGAGTGTGATAATAGCATCACACGAGTGTTTTAATACCTAATTATATGCCGTTGCATACACTATTTTATCTTCACTCATACAGTTGAAATAAAACAAGTGGAAAAATAGTTAATTCCAATATGGCGGATATTCTCATTGCGTATTCGAATGACTGCGCAGCGCGCTCAAATATAGACAAAGATAAAAGCTGGCTCATTGACTTAAGTCAATGAGCCCGCGCAAAAATTAAAAAGAAAAAGTGTGCTATAAAAATTAAAAAGTTAAGTATTTTATGATGCAGTTGTTTAAAAATCGAAGGAAAATGTTGAACTGTAATGGATTTTTTTTTTTATTTTACCTATCCACGAAAAAAAAGTATGTATTTATGCATTCGTTTTTGAACTCATATTTGGAACATTACGTTGTGAGTGTAGATAAAAAACATTAAACCTATTTACTGCTACCTCTATGGTGCCGAATATATCATACAACTTTTTTTTAATTTGTTAAAAACTCAGACTCGGAACCTTCTTGGTGTTCTTTTTTCAATTTGCTTTGTACGCGGTTCTTTACGCGGCATTTTTTCACGTCATTGTTAAACCTTATATTAAAAACAAGAAACTTGAAAACAAGTGAAAAAACTAAAATGAGTGATTCTAGCGACGAGGAAGTTTGTTTGACGCCAACAGAATTGACTAAAACTGTTAATAATGCGCAAATGAGCTTTCTCCCTCAACAATCACGCGAGAAGTATTTAAAACAGTACGATATGTTCAACACGTGGCGACTAGCAAAAGGAGCCAAAACTTTCTCAGAAAACGTTTTGCTGGCATATTTTATAGAATTATCCAAGAACAAGAAAGCAAGCACTCTATGGAGCACGTATTCGATGCTAAAAGCAACAATAAAGATGAAAAAAGACATACATATCGATACCTATCCTAAATTAGTGGCATTTTTAAAAAGAGCCTTATCTGGTCATCAACCAAAAAAATCGAAGGTTTTCACAGTACCTATCTGATATTGAAAAGTTTCTTAACGAAGCACCCGATTCCGTATATTTGGCGGCAAAAGTAAGTCAGTTGTACATTCAGTATCTACTTAAGTAAGTATATTAATCTCAATTAAATAGTATACTTAGTGGATGTTGATAGGCATAATTATGCGTTCATATCATTTTTTTTTCATTTATCTACTACAATACTCTTTACGTTACAGGTTGTTCTTATTATTGGAATAAACGGAGCATGTCGAACTAATGAACTAACACAACTTAATGTCAAAAACATTGAGAAACATTCAGATGACTTACTTTTAATTAATTTACCTAATACAAAGACGAAAAGAGACCGCAACTTCGTCATTCGCAAGGAATACGTAACGATTGTTGAGAAATATCAAGCCTTACGCCCGCCTAACACTCCAATCATTCGATTTTTTCTACAGTATCGCAATGGAAAGTGTGTTAGACAGCCTATGGGTACTAATAAAATTGGCAGTATCCCACGAGAAATAGCAACATTTCTTGAACTTCCAGTACCCCTGTTGTACACGGGTCATTGTTTCCGACGAACTTCAGCCACACTTTTGGCTGATTCCGGAGCTGATCTCCTGTCCCTTAAGCGCCACGGAGGCTGGAAGTCCAATGCAGTTGTAGAGGGATACATAGAGGATTCCATCCAAAATAAGTCTAAAATATGTGAAGGCATCGTAGGAGCCATTACACTGAAAGAGCCTCAATCGGATCCTTGGACTGGCCCTTCTACATCAAAAATAAGCCGTTATGAAACACCTAACCATCTCCCTCTCTCTCCAACATTCACGCCAAGGGAATCCGATGAATCGGTACAACTATTAAGTATGACAGATAGTTTACCGAAAAACAGTACACAAGTGACTAACACCAATATTACAGTACCAAACAAAAATATTACACTCAATAACTGTAGCAACGTTACTTTAAAATTTTCTTAATTATACCTTAGTATGGCGGGCACCCTACGTCCTGACAACACGGGCACGCGCACCATTGTGGTGAGCTGCCCCGTGTCGGCGGCCAAAACCATCACGGAGGGCCGAAGGTTTTTGGTGGGTTGGGTTTCCGCGCAGGTCAAACTGCTGGAACCCCGACCTCTGAGGTGCTTCCGGTGCCAAGTGGGCCACCATGTGGGAGCACAATGCACCTCGGAGGTGGACCGCAGCGGTCTTTGTTTCCGCTGCGGTCAGCCCGGTCACAGGGCCGGCTCTTGCGTCGCCGCGCCGCACTGCGTAGTCTGTGCGGCAGCTGGCAAGCCGGCCGACCACTGGGCTGGGGGTAGGGCCTGCGCCCCACCCGCCAAAGCCGGAAATCGGAGAAAGCCCTCCGCCACCGCCGTCTCTGCCGCGACCGCCGCCACCGCCGCCGCTTCCTCCGCCGCCAAAGCCGGTTCCACTGCGGCTGCTGCTACTGCAACAGCCGCAGTAGAGCCCCTACAACGGGCTCCGGAGGGGGCTGAAATGGAGTGCCAGTAATGGCCCCATTTCACCCCCTCCTGTTGAACGTCAGCCACTGCGCCGCCCAGGAACTGATGCTCCTGAGCATGGCGCAGTGACTGATGCCTGTGGACGGCGAGCAATGGGTAGCTCGCCGTCCGATCAGAACAGGCCCGGGTTGACGGCGCGCTGTGTTCTACGCGCGCCAAGCCAGCAGTCGTCAGCATGGGTCGGGGCCCGTTAAGGCCAGAGCCTACCAGGGTTGCGGATTTGTTCGAAAGAGTTACCGCGGCCCTGGGAAGAAAGGCACTAGGAGGACTAAAGGGTGGGTTTTAGTCAGTAAAAGTCTGACACTCCCTGCCGCTCCACCCAGAGCGGGAGGGGTCATTTGATGATTTCCCATCCTAGAAAAAAAAAAAAAAAAAAAAAAAAAAATTATACCTTAGTATTATTTTGTTTTAATTTAAAGATTATTCTGTAATACTTACCTGTCAAAATGTAGTAATTAATACCTAAACTGAAATAAAAGTGTACCTATCTTGTGATTGTAAACGTTTTTTTTTTGCATTTAGTCATTTCCTCGCTGAGGTGGAATGAAAAGTTACGTGTTGCACTCGAGTGCAAAGATTTTTCACCTCGTGCTCTTTTGATTCCCTCGCTAACGCTCAGGATTCTAATTTTGAATTTTAGAATCCTTCGCTTGCTCGGTCATCAAAATTGAACACGCGGTTAAAAAGCAACTTTGCACTCTTGTATAACAATAATAACTATTGACAGATAATTTTTTTTAGGCTTTTTACTGACAGATAATATCAATATCAACGTGTATTTTGATTTTTATTTTTAGCATATTGTGTCTTTCTTGAAATTAGTATGTCAATCTATAATCTATAATTTGTATTTTTTATTTTATTTTAGTCATGTTAAATATTATATTCAGTCGGAGCATGTAGACTCACTAAAGTGTAAGTTGTGGTTACCTGTAATTGAATGTGCATTACACGAAAACATATTACCTGTATGTAACACGTTTGTATTTTACAGAAGTTTTTTGTAGTGTACATATTATAGTCTGTCAAGAAAGTCATGAAAAGAATGTTTTGGGAACTACTATTTTAGCTGATACTGGCAACACTGAATAATTGTCAAACTGAGTACCTCAACTGTCACTTCGTAGCTTTGTGGTTGATTTTCTATGATTTTTAGTGGTATTTCGAGTTTTTTTAAGCGTGTTACCATTTCGAGATAAAATGAATCGAAATGTTTATAAAAGCGGTGCGAGACAATTATATTTAAAGTGTTTCAAGAGTGTATGGCCGAATTTTAAGCTGAGACGAGTAAAGACGATGTTTACGGTCGAACAGCAAAGTTAACCGGTACGTAAATATATTTAAATGTTGAACACAGTAAAGGAAATTATAATCTCTTGTCAATCTTCTGTTTTTAAGTAAAATTTGTCTTTTTAATCATTGTTTATATTTCGTTGAGGTTATGATTTTATTTACGATTTATTATACTAACACTTAACGGTGTTGATGCTTTTGTGTTACTTTTAAGAGATGTTTAAGATATTTGTTATTAAACATGTCTTTATTGATTTCAGGTGTTTTTGAAAGCACAATTCGACGCATAGTTGTCGAATAAATTAATGCACCATATCACTCTATTACAACAAACAATTGTGATTTAAACCCAATAGAGTTAGTGTGGGCAATAGTAAAAAGGCGAATTGCACAAACAAATATTTGTGGTCAAAATGTTGCGAAGTTGGCTGAAGAAGCATTTAACTCAGTAACTCCACAAGAATAGAAAAACTGTGTTGACCACCATGTCATCAAAATCGAAGATGAATATTTTGCCCGTGGATTAACTCTCAGACAGATTTGTCATATCGGTTAGCGATGATAGTTCGAGTGAATCTGAAGTCAGAAGAGGATGAATTTAATTATGCAGGAGTTTCAGGCAACATTTCGGGAGTTGAATACCTCGCCAGTGATTATTTGGATTTTGAATAATAAAAAATATTCTGTAAATCCTTTTTTTATTGTGCAGTTAGAATATTGATATCAGCTCAATTAAGCTGATATCGATATTCTACCAGGCTCATGTTGAGACGGCAGCGCTGCAGCGCAGAGAGGCGAACCATCGAACTTTGTGGTAGATAAATGTTAATAACTGAAAGGGCGAAAACAAGGGTTGGTCAAAATAAATATTCTTATTACACACACATAATTGTATTATATTCTAATAATGAATGAATGTCATTTGAATGGAAATCAGTTGAAGGAGGAATGTTTTTCACCACTACCAATGAATGTCAAAACTCTTTTTTTGCACCTTAAGTGTTGGAAATAAGATAGATGAGTGTCAGATAATCCACATGGCATTAAAGAGACAATAATAATGAATCAATAATTAATTACTATTTTATAAAAAAAGTATCAAAACATTTCAGTCGAAATTTATAGGGATACCATGTACATGATGGTGGCGCCCTCCTTTTTTTTCATGACTTTCTTGACAGACTGTACTCGTTGGTAATCCTTAATAACCCCTAAATAATAAAACGACCCAGCCTGATTGTCCCTTGCTGTCCCTAACTGACGCCGCTAAGCCGAGGTCGTATTCCACAGGGAATGCCCTTAGCGAGCGGTCAGTAGTTTTTAGCTTGTAGCTAGTTTTGTTGCCTTGGCTGGGGGCCTTAAATTCATTTGAGGCCACCACAGGTTAGTCCGGTTAACCATTGATTTATAGCCCCAGCGTGCTGAATCTGCGAGTGGCCACGTCCAAAAAAAAAAAGTTAATCAACCTGAGTGATTCCTGTGAAATGTCAAATAAAATCTTCGGGCTTCGCACAGAGTACTTTTATATGGGCTTCGAGTCTTTGTTTTGTGCCGATTATTACCTATTTATTTTTATAGTTAGTGCAATTCGACGATATTAAAATCTAACGATGATATCACTTTACGTTGAAAATGGCATTGCTTATGTATGGAATTCTGAAGGTATATAAAAAGATTTATACTTACATATTTTTGTTGTCTTTTGCTTGCTGTATTAAAATAAGTACATTAATTTTTTTTATCTTTAAATCTCTTTGTGTATTAACGTTTGTTTTTATCTTAGATTGGTACGCTCTACGAGCGAGTCATCGAATATGCGGTTCACTAATTGGTTCCATACCGTCGTTTCCAAGGCAAAATGATTTTTTAGGTATGTGCAAACCACCCTTATTTATTATTTGTTATAAATAGTTTAATTTTATTAATTAACCTAATCTGATGTCTTAACAATTATGTTTGATATTTGTAGGATTACCAATGGCTTTACCATCCGAAGAAGCGGCATTGTTAGTAGAAAAGGGCGTTTGTGAGTTGTTTGAATTACCAAACTTAACAAGAAAATCTACTGATGAAGAAAAGCAGATAATAAATGACCTGCAACAAAAGTAAATTTCAGTACCTACCAAGGCATTAATATGGCACATCAAGTTTTATATTGTCTTTTATACATGATGGCGTGTTATAAAAGTGTGATTGGTACAAACTACAGAAACTTGGATGTGACATGTTAACAGCATTCCACTTGCACTCTTATGTTGCTATAAACTTTCTTTTTGTTACCAAAGTATACATTGGTTGCCTACATAATGCTAACATGATTGTTTTCTGTTACAGTGTTTTAGCAGAACAAACTGAAGCTTTGAAGAAGCGGAAAATAGATCAGTTGTCACAGAAAATAGACATTATAATTGCTGGGAAGAGACAAAAGCTACTGTCCAAAGGAGTAACTGGTACCTGTATACAGTCTTATAATATTAACATGTACTGCCAAACTAACTATTATAAGTTTTTCCCTAATTTGCTGCCACCACAAAATTTCAATACAATGCTGCAATCTGATTATATTGCATTGCATAACAAAATTGATGTATTTATACAAAATTAACACTTTTAGTGCTGTCAATGACCGTTTTGCTGACACCCCTAGCATGTTTTGTGACTATTAGTAATATTTTGGAAATTAACTATGTTATGCTAATCTCGTCTAAATCATTACTGATTTATCTTTGAAGTTCAATAGTCAAAGTTCTGGAAAATGGTTTTATTTTCTTGTCTGCTCGCCACTTCATAAAATCATAGATTGATTAATAAACAATAAAGTAAGGTGACTTGTATGCATCTGTGTACCCTGTTTCACAGCATACCTGCAAAGATATACTAATAGTTCCTTACTTTTAAGTTGGTAAACAAAATATAGCTTAAACTCACAAAAAATGGCAGATTTCAGATAACACTTGCTTGACTACCAGTAGCAGATTAACAAGAGAGAAATACTATGAAACTTAAGATGGAATTGTTTATTTTTCAGATGTTCAGTTAGACAAGCAAACATTATTACAAGAAGAAATAAATAAATTGCCAAAGCTAGCTCCTGCACATGTTCTAATGCACTTGCCAACAGAGCATTACATTGCCACAGGTATAATTGATTCATCAATTTTAAAATAACAGACAATAATGAGGAATACTCCACATTCTTCAAAAAATACACAATACAATCACCTTTATTGTTACAGAAAAGATAAATGTCAATATTGATGTCTTAAAACCCAGTGTTGTAGAAGGAAAAGGTGCTATCAAATACAGAATATTTAAGAATTTGTGGGAAAAAAGACATCATATAACAAATGGATCAAAGTTTGGTTGTGACTACCTTTTGTACCCTGGTAAATACAATACATTGACTGCATCAACTTATTTGACACTAGCACTTCGCCCGCGACTTCGTCCGCGCGGATTTAGTAGGTACTCCACAAACTTCAACGCCCCCTATACCCCCTTATAAAGGTTAGTTTTGGAAACTTATTCCACGGTCTCAGGAGGCCCTAGACAATGTACCATTTAATTAGCGAGTGCGACTGTCGTAATGCCAAAATGTAGGAATTTCATAACGTTCCATTTCGATAGCATCTGTCAATCCCATACATTTTTGACGTATTGACAATCGCCTACGCCGCGCCACCGTTGACAGAATCTCACTTGTCTCGAGCCCAGGTTCAGCGCAACTGTTCACCCCGTTCAGCCCGTCAGAGGTTGATTATGCAAAAATTGTTAGGTACATCTGTTTCAATTATCCCACTTTTAGTTTGTTCAAATAGCATTCCGACGTAAATTGAAGCACGCTATAATGTCCTCCCCTAAAAACTTAATCACCCCTGCTTCACCCCTTATTATGTACATTTTTTTTCTTATTATTTTATCGAAATCATTCAAATGCCGTGTTTCAACTTCATCGGACCAAGCATTGATACGATTCTCCCCAGTTCGCTCAAGCCGCGACATTTTTCTTATTTCGAACATGTTTATTACCGTCGTAACTTTTGAACGAAAGGTCCGATTTGAATAATTTAAAGTGTAATTTACACGGACATAATCAACCTTAATTATCAAACCATTTAAATGGATGAGGATTAATATCATGATATCGAAATTACCATTTTTTCATATCGCCAGGGATTTGCTTGAATAATTTGAACAAAAAGCGGTCATGGTGACTTATCCATAATAGTTAGACATATGGTATCGCGGACTTTTTTGTAGATATTGATGATTTCTATAAAACTGTAGTACATCACTTTGCTCTATTGTCAATAGATTCCGCAGCGTACGCGATATAAGGATGTTTTCTCACACCTTGGGTTACATTATCGAAGTTTTCATACGGATTTCTAACTTTTTTTAAATATTCTATAGCCTATGTCCATCCCTGATAATGTAGGATTCTACTGGGGAAAGAATTTTTCAAATCGGTCCAGTAGTTTCGGAGCCTATTCATTTCAAACAAGCAAACAAATCTTTCTTTATAATATTAGTGTAGACAACAGTCACCACAAGGCCTCCCACAAAGTGACAACTCTTGGGAAGGCCTTATTTCAACAGTGATGATGATGAGTCATTGCCATCACCTTCTGCGAGGCAGTGATGCTAGTTAAGAAGGAACCGGGCCGCCTGAGGGAGAGACAATCCTCACGCCCCCTCCCACAGTCGCCGCAACATAGGGAGACGCACCGGGCGTCGGGAATAGTCGGGAGTCGCAGGGCGATTCCCCGCCACCGTAGGCGCGGGTCCGATCAAAGCCAGGCCCGCGTCGACGGCGCGTTGTGTTCCACGCGCGTCTCAGAGATGTCAGCATAGTAGACGGGGCCCGTTAGGGCCAGAGCCTGCCAGGGTTTCAGATTTTGTTCGAAAGAGTCACTGCGGCCCTGGAACGCTAAGGGCACTAGGTGGAGCATGGATGGGTTTTAGTCAATAAGAGTCTGAAACTCGAGTCATTTAATGATTTCCCATCCATAAAAATAGCACTGACTAGTTTTTAAATTGAAGTAGAAGTCTCTTATTATTTCATATTCATGCTCTTTTGATTTTCTGTACTGATAACTATTTATTATTTAAAATTTCAGGAGACCCAGTGAGATTTCATGCAAAATACATGGTGCGATGTATTTATGAGCAAACTGCCACCATCAGCCCTGCAGAGTTTGTAGCGTTTGGAAGACTTTCTGTAGCTGTAAACAAACTAGCTGTTCTAGCCTTTTGTAATGCACATGGAAAAACAGAATACCAAACACTACAGTGGCATGATAATGTTACATAAATAATTAAAAAAAAAAAACAGTTTTAGTACCTTTATTTTTTCCATCTGTATTTGCGTAATTTATAAAATTATGTTCTAGTTATTTTGAAGAGTCACCTAGCTAGCTGAAAGATGTCCACTGTTAGACGACTTTCCCGAGGGTTGCCACATCAACCAGTTCTGTGCTTCTCGTGGGCGAATTTTGCAACACTCACTAGGTCATTGCGCAACGCTTTCGGTACGCGGTCGCCTCTTCAGAAACTGTCAGCTACCTTCTTTATTGAAAAATAAATAATTAACTCCTTGGTTTTAGTGCTGGGAAGCGCGGCCGCGAAGCATGGGTTCGATTCTCAGGTCCAGTGCGGTGTTCAAGTAATGAGTAGTTTGTGGGCTATATTGTGAAAGGTACAAGGCGGTCTCTTATTATCTAACTTGTTTAGTAGTAACACGAGCTTATCGACAGTGCTATAATGCATGCCCATCAGTCTAGTGGAGTGTCCTAAGTTAGCACCTGTAGCATGATAACTTCGGAATCCAATTACTGTGAAAGAATTATTATAAAACCTGTTGAATTGCATAATTAATAAGGAATTTTACAAAGACTACCTATATCAATTCGACGCTTTTTAATTAAATATAAACAATACAGAATGCATATGTCGCAGCCAACTAGCTAAATCCGCCGTGTTATTAAAAGTACTTTTCATTGAACTGTGGCGTTTAATCAGCGACATAAGTGACATGGGCAAGTCATTAAACGATATTGAACAAAAGATGTCACTTAGTTCGCTGAACAATTGGCACATTTAAATGAAAAGGCTAGGCAACTAATTAAACGGCTGATTAAGCTAATTGGCTGCGACATATATACATATAATCTGATGCATAACAACAGTACTAGTTTTGTGCAAACATGTTTTATTGATTTATGTACTAGCTGTTCCGCGCTCCCGTCAACTGGGTACCTAGGGTAGGGCCGCCTACGAAACCCAGAAACATTTTGGGATAATGATTTTTCGTTAATAATTTTTGTTCAGTCAATTTGTCTCCATTGTTAGGTAAATTCTTCCAACAAATCAAAAACCATGAAAATCTGTCCAGCAGTTCTCGAGTTACAAGTGTTGTAACAAACCCGACTTTTATATAAAGACAAAAGACTATAGAAGTTTATTTATTTAGTAGCGTCCAGTGCTTGTTACAAGGAACCTTCACGACGACTGTAATCTTTATGCAGACATGGTGCTGCTGATGTAGGTACGCCAAAGACAATAATTGGTTGCGTTCGTTCTTATAAGATGAACGCGAGGTGTTTGCCAATCACACGAAACCTTCACGACTGTACATCACGTCCTTGAAAGGGATATGCAGACATGTGCTATTGTATGCCATACCTAGAGTTTATGTCTCTGCGGTAAAACTTTAAGATTTAGGTAGGTACCTATTGAGTTTCCGCAAAAGTCCGAAATTAGCAATTATTTACAGAATAATTCAGCCTAAGTAAGTAGTATAGGTACGGTAAATTTATCTATTTTTCAACACATTTGCTCAAAAAATGCATACCTATATGGAGCTTGTATACACATTGTTCGAAAGTTAAAATTTACGGACCACACAATGGAATGTGCGGTAAAATAGGTACTCTCACCTAAGTACATAGTTTACCGCACGGTGCTATTGTATAGCGCCGTGCGGTGAAATATGTACTTAAATAGGTATTCTTTTCGGTTTTTTTGTTTTAATTTCCATAATAAAATAAATAGGAATATCACCAAGGAGTTTCACTATCCTGGAATAAATAAGCTGAATGATCGAACCTCCTTTGAAGCGCTTTTGTTCAATACGTTTGTCTCACTTTAATTATTGTAGTTCTAATTTTCACCACGTGATTGTGGCGCCGTTGCAAATTCGCGCCATTTTCATATTAGAAACGTCAAAGATTTTATTTATTTATTTATTTAAAACTTCATGCACACAAATGTACAGAGCAAAAAGTTTGTTTCATTACTTTTTGTACTGGTTTCTCGCAAATGTAATAATGTATTGAAAAACGTATGACATACGTGCAGAAATTTTGGTTTTCAAACTCGTGACTATGGTAAGCCCTCGTCTCGGGCTTACATTCGTCTACTCGTTTGTAAAAATCAAATTACTGCACTAACATCATATTATTAGGTTAAGACTGAGTTTATGTACAGCTGTCATCTGAGACGTCACTCCAACGCCTATAAAAGCGGTTGTCAACCGAGCTGCGCCCTTTTTTTAACGGTCAGCGCTCGCGCAGAGAGGTCGTTGGATTTCTTCTTGGATCACAGCTAAGTCTTTGTTTGGTGGTCATTTCCTTTTTATGTGCATATTGCTTTCGATTATTGTGTTTTGTTGAAGTTGATTGTTTCCTATTAAATAGTGCGTGATTATTTGTGTTAATTATTTAGTTTGTTATTTGAATATAAGTTAGGCCAACTTGACAGTTGTTTTTTTTTATTTAAATACCACTCCTGGTCCCTAAGATCAGAAGTGGGATTCGCCCTGGTCCACTAAATTTGATTTACACTAGGAAACAATCAACTCATATCGTTTTTTTGAAAAATGCCTCGATCAAGATCGCGTAGTGTGTCGTCCGAATCGAACTACCCACAGAAACGCATACATAAACGTAAACAGCACCGTTCTCGCTACCGCGATCGAACTCGTTCCCGTTCTCGTTCTCGTGATTGGCCTCGTTCTCATTCTCACTGCGTTTCACGTTCGCGAGCTCATCATAAGTCGCGTGAACGATCGAACCGAAGATCTCGTAGTCGGGAAAGCTCCGTAAAACAGGCATTGAAAACGATCGTCTCGCGTTTGAATGCAATCGAGGAAAGTTCCGCGAGCGTACCTCAAACTCCACCGCGGCCCGCTGGTCACAGCACTCCTCAAGATGTCAGTGTACCCCCAACGACACAAACATTAACAGAGATACTAAACATGTTAAATCCTGCAAAGTCGCATGGTTATTTCGTATCCAATTTTGATCCCGCTATCCATGACATTGAGGTGTGGTGTGAAGAGGTGGAGCGCGCTAAAGTATCGAATCATTGGAACGATTACGAATGTCTTTCGCGAGTGTCTAACTGCCTTAAAGGCGATGCAAAAACCTGGCTTTGTGATTGGAATACCAATGACCGTTGCTGGTCTAATTTTAAATTAAAATTTAAACCGTTGTGCCCTCGCAAACTCGACTACGCCAATATTTTGTTTGAGGTTATGAATTCTAATTCAGATAAATATTCGACTTATGCAGAATATGCCCGACGTTCGCTGTTACGGTTGCGTATTGTTAAAGGTCTGAGTAATGAGTTAATGGTGCAGATCGTAGTACGTGGTATTACCGACCCACACGTTCGTGCAGCGGCCGCGAATGCCGACTTAACAATTGATAATTTGGTATCGTTTTTAGCTATTTATGTCAAACCTGCTCGTACCAAGAATGAGACACGCATAATTATCTTCTAACACAATAAAAAGACGCCATATTTCTTCTAATGATAAATGTTTTTCTTGTGGTCAGACTGGACATAGTAGCTACAAGTGTCCGAAAAATCAGAAACCTCCGGAAGGTTCAGCAAAATCTTCGGAAAGTGTTTCAAAACCAACATGCTCGTTTTGTAAGAAGATTGGGCATAAGGAGGTAGACTGCTTTGCTAAACAGCGTTCAGAGGCACGGAACGATAATCAAAGAAAAGTTAACCTTTGTAGGGAACTCGCGGGTAGTTCTAGTGCCAGTGATGTATCTACAGCTGTCGTTCAAGGTATTCCAGTAGATGTTCTGATAGATAGCGGTGCGATTAATATTTCTTTGATCTCTTCAGACGTCGCCAAACTATTTTCCTGTCCGCGTAGGTCCACTTTTTGCGTTATTAAAGGGGTGAGCGATAGCGAAATAGTTTCTCGAGAATACGTAACTCTCACTATCGAGTTCGAACACATTTCCCTCGAAGTAGACTTAGTAGTCATACCCTCCTCATGCATGAATGCTCCAATTGTTATCGGCACAGATGTTCTTAACAGGAACGACATTGTATACGTTCGCACAAAACACAAACAGTACTTGAGCCATGTCCCGAATAAAGTTTTTCAAGTAAACAGCACTCAAACTGATACGCAAATTAAAGTAGATACGCCCGTTCAGGGGGACGATCTTGCTGCGTTAATGGTCGTCATTAATGAGTTCTCAGAGTTTCTAATATCTGGCACTGCTACTACTACGGTGAAAACAGGACAAATGCATATCAGTTTGACAAGCGAGACTCCTATAGTTTATCATCCCTACCGTCTTTCCTACCAAGAAAAGATTAAAGTAAGAGAGATCATACAAGATTTGTTGGATAAAAACATAATTAGAGAATCGGAATCTGAGTACGCCAGTCCTATCTTACTGGTAAAAAAGAAAGATGGCTCTGATAGGTTATGCGTGGATTTTCGTGCTCTCAATCGGATTACTGTTAAGGACAGATATCCACTCCCTCTCATAGACGACCATATCGATCGACTAGGATCCTCTAAATACTTCTCCTGTCTTGATATGGCCTCAGGTTTTTATCAGATTCCGATTCATGAGGATTCTATTCATAAAACTGGTTTTGTTACTCCTGAAGGCCATTTTGAATTTTTGAAAATGCCATTTGGCTTATGTAATTCCCCCACCGTTTACCAGAGAATAATAAACAGCACTCTTCGGAAGTTGATTGAGGCCGGGAATGTCCAGGTGTACGTCGATGATGTACTCCTTGTGAGTGAAACCGTTGCCGAAGGCATAAAATTATTACACGAAGTGCTTCAAACACTCACTGAAGCAGGTTTCTCAGTCAATATCCGAAAATGCTCGTTTCTAACCACCGAGGTAGAGTACCTAGGCCGCATTATATCACATGGTCAGGTTAGGCCGAGTCAGCGCAAAATCTTAGCCTTGGTAAACACCCCGGCCCCGACCAACGTTAAACAAGTCCGGCAATTCTTGGGTTTAGCTGGGTACTTTCGACGTTACATCGAAGGTTACGCAACGAAAACAGCAAGCATCTCGCGTTTAACTAAAAAGGACGTAAAGTTTGAATGGGGACCCGAGCAGGAGACTGTTCGGCAAGATCTATTAAAGAGACTAACAAGTGAGCCCATACTTGCTATTTTCGATCCTAGCCTACCCACGGAGCTCCACACTGATGCTAGCAGTGCTGGATATGGGGCCGTACTAATGCAAGTTCATATTGATGGCACTAAACGAGTGGTGGCTTATTTTAGTAGAGTTACACAAGGTGCTGAAAGTAGGTACCACTCCTATGAATTGGAGACGCTGGCTGTCGTCAGGGCATTGCAGCATTTCAGACATTATTTGATTGGGTTAGAATTCAAAATCATAACTGATTGCAATGCCCTGAAATCAACCGAACGCAAAAAAGACTTGCTTCCTCGAGTGGCACGCTGGTGGATTTACCTACAAGATTTTAACTTCACTATCGAGTATCGAAAAGGCGCACTTATGTCACATGCCGACTATTTAAGCAGGAATCCACTGGTGGCGCATGTGAGTCAGGTTGACAGACCTCGCAACTGGGCTCAGATTGCACAAAGTGCAGATAATGAGACCCAGGAGCTCATTCAAAGGTTGAATGAGGGGAATCTCGATCCGCGGCGTTATGTCTGTCAACATGATGTCTTGTATTACCGTTTCTCGCCTACTGGTGAAGAATCTCGCCTATTGTGCTATATCCCCAAAGGCCACAGGCTAAGCCTGCTACGGATATATCACGATGAGCATGAACACATCGGGGTAGAGAAAACATTGGATCTTATTCTTAAGCATTTTTGGTTTCCCGGACTTAAAGCTTTTGTGGGAAAATATGTTTCCCACTGTCTTACTTGTATTTCCAAAAAACGTGTACCTCGAGCCCCATTACAACCCATTACATCATGGGAAAAGGCTGAAATTCCATTCAGTACTATACATGTCGACGCTTTGGGTCCTTTACCAGAATCGAATGGTTACAAGTTTGTGCTAGTCTTAATCGATTCGTTCACAAAATTTTGTTTACTTTACCCTATGAGTCGACAAGACGCTGAGGAATTAAAACGCGTGTTTAATAACGCGATCTCACTGTTTGGCGTTCCAAAATTAGTAGTTTGCGACCGTGGTCGTATGTTTGAGGCATCTAGTTTTGTGAGTTTGATTACCGAAATGGGCTGCAATATCCACTATATCACACCCGAGATGCATCACGCAAACGGCCAGGCGGAGCGTTATATACGCACTGTTTTGAACATGATTCGCATCGAGACTAGTAATAAAAATACTCGTTGGTCTGATTTGTTATGGAAACTTCAATTAGTTTTAAATATAACAAAACATAAAACCACGAAATCATCCGCTTTAAACCTGTTAATTGGTACTGAGGCGACTACACCTATAATCCGTGCGTTGGTGCGAGACTTGGCGGTAGAGGACACTAACCCAAATCGCGAGGCTTGGCGTGAGATATGCAGGAGCCGCGCGAGTGAGCTCCTTAAAAGGAATCAGGACGAACAAGACTCTCGTGTTAACAGACACCGTGGATCTCCTAAGGGGTTTAAATTAAATGATTTAGTGTTTGTAATCAAGTATTCACAGAGCACTGGAAAGTTGGACTCCGGCATGAGAGGCCCGTACAAGGTCACAAAGATCTTACCGAGTGACCGATATGAGCTCAAATTACTGACCGGTGCTCGAGGCAAGACAACCCAGGCTGCGGCGCAATATATGGTGCCGTGGAAAGGAGAATGGTGTCCTGACACCTGTTCAGCCTTTTTTGAATGTGAGTAATTGTTTGGTCACAGATTGGTTCGTGTATGTGATGCTTTTCGTCGGCTGCCCTAGTGGAGCTGCGATGAAACGGCGCGAGTGCGAAGCCAGCCAACTACTGGCATGATGCGCGCTGCGGTGCGACTACTCAGCCTCGCCGCCTTGGTGGTGACTGGCACTGCGGTGCTGATTGAGAAGACAGATATGCGCTGCGGTGTTTTCTGTCTTATAAGCTGATGATGGATTAGTGCTGCGGTACTTTTCCACTAGTTTTTGGACTTGCGCTGCGGTGCCTCTGTCTTGCAGACACGGATTGTACGTGTATTATCGGACATGTGCTGCGGTATCATGATCTCGATATTTTGTAGAAATGCGCTGCGGTGCATTTGTTGCGTAAACACTTTCTAATAATGAGAATGTGTGGCGCCGGATGATATTAGAGTGATGGATGTGAGAACAATATAACTGTGATTGACTGAAAGCGATTTGACATCTTAGCTGGATTGTTTCATTGAAAGAGGGCCTCAAATGTGTGATGAATGATTGCATAGGCAAAAGCTTTTAGGCCCTCACTAATCATGTCATGATTTCAGGCGAAGACAATGGTGTCGACACGCGAGCAGTACCCTGGGCTGATCCACCTGCGAGCCAACACGAGGAGCCAGCTCAAGATGCCGCCACATCAGATGTGCCCGAGGACGGTGCACAGTCAGGAGAAGCCGTATTAGGTTAAGACTGAGTTTATGTACAGCTGTCATCTGAGACGTCACTCCAACGCCTATAAAAGCGGTTGTCAACCGAGCTGCGCCCTTTTTTTAACGGTCAGCGCTCGCGCAGAGAGGTCGTTGGATTTCTTCTTGGATCACAGCTAAGTCTTTGTTTGGTGGTCATTTCCTTTTTATGTGCATATTGCTTTCGATTATTGTGTTTTGTTGAAGTTGATTGTTTCCTATTAAATAGTGCGTGATTATTTGTGTTAATTATTTAGTTTGTTATTTGAATATAAGTTAGGCCAACTTGACAGTTGTTTTTTTTTATTTAAATACCACTCCTGGTCCCTAAGAATATTATATAACTATTAAGACAGTATACCCACAAATCCCATTTATCGTAGTTTGGTATTTTACAGTACCTACCTAACAACGTTATTTTTTTGCATTATGTGAACCTTATTTACAACGTATTCTGAAACCTCGTAAAAATATCCTAACTCAAAAATTGACAAAATCAGTAAGTACCTAGGTAGGTACCTATAAATTGAATTTTAATTTACGCTATTATTCTAGTCAACTCAGTCCCAGTTTCGCCATGTCCGTCCGTCTGTCTGTTTGTCTGTCTGTCCGCGGTTTAGCTCAGAGACGCTTGCACTAGAAAGTTGGATTTTGGTATGGGTAGGTAGGTACCTATAAGTAGGTACATATTACTCACACTGACAGTGGTAAAATAAAATCTTGAAATATTTTTTGAATGTATGTATATACATTCAAATGTATATACTTATGTACTTAGGTATTCCGTACCCCACACGTTAAGTGGCGATGATTTTTTTGTTCGTCTACCCCAAGGTGTGAGGTGTCGTTGGATAAGTCGTTTAAAAAGATTGAGGGTCTGCGAAAGCCATTTTTCCATCCACGGGTTTTTTCCGGTTTATTATATAACCGTACTTAAATGAAAATAAACTTCATTTTTATTTTGTTTTTATTTTCATAAAATTGGTTCCCCCCTCTGCCAGCTAGTTACCTATACGGTTGTTTTTGGAGATGTGGAAAAAATTATAGTACCTAGCATAAAATATTAGAGAATTTTTAACCGCACACAAAGGAAAACTATCAAACCATGGGATAGACGATAAAAGAAACCATTGCCACTTTATGTGTGGCTTAACCGTAAAAAAATATTTCAAGATTTCTAAGTACCTAAGTATTACAAATACCATAATATATTTTTCAACACATTTGCTCAAAAAATGCATTTACGAAGCCTGTATGCATTGTTCGAAAGTTAAAAATTATGCACCACACAATGGAACGTGCGGTTAAATAGGTACTCTCACCTAAGTAGGTACATATTTTACCGCATACTCCGTTGTATAGCGCCGTGCGTATTCTTTACGGTTTTTTTTTTATTTCCATAATAAATTAATAACAATTCCACCAAGGAGTTTCACATCCCGAGAATAAATTAGCTGAATGATCGAACCTCCTTGGAAGCGCTTTTGATGTATAGGTTTGTCTCATTTTAATACTAAAGAGAAAATGAGAGAAGATAAATAAAAATAAATGAAAGATGTGGTTCTAATTTTCACCACGCGCATGTGGCGCCCTTTGCAAATTCGCACCATTTTTATATTAGAAACGTCAAAGACTGTTGCGACTTTCCGATTGATTTCTAAAGACAAAAAAGTTTGTTTCATTACTTGTACTGTTTTCTCGCAAATGTGTCGAAAAACGTTGTATGACACACGTGCGGATTTGGTTTTTACAAACTCGTGACTATGGTAAGCCTGTGGCGATCCGTAACACTAAAATAATAGATATCATGCTATGGCAACTTAGAACAAAATTTAAATTCCATTTTTTTATTGAAAACAGCGCCATCTAGTTTTTAGTTAAGGGAAACAAATTGCGATGTTGCTACGGTTAAATATATTTTTTTTTTCTGGGAGTTACTTTATAACATTAATCAAGAAAAATAATATAATTTCATGAACTTCTTATATAAAAATAATAGAATATATGAATTAGTACATAATTAGGTTTTTATTATGAGCTTTAATAGTGAAGAAGTTATATTTTGGTATTTAAACGTGCAAAAGTTTGTTTTTGAATGGCCACACTTGAATTGCAAATGGCTGCGTTAGAGTGTACCTAACTACTCGTGCGCATTTATTTTCCTTTTGCAATAGAGTTTTTGTTGTTTCGCTAGTGCATCTGCAGGTTGAGTTGAGCTTTCGTTTCTCCATGTTGTTGAGCCGCATTACAATTCAAATTACAAAGTGTTGTGTTGTGTTGTGTGTGTTGTTGTTGTAAACAACTGGTGCAAAGATATCAATAATGTTCTCACTGGCCAAATAACCTTTTGGAATATTAACGATTCAATGAAAGAAAAGGTTAATCGACACTATCCTAATCATAAGGGACGAAAAAGGCGAACATAAAATTTTATTGTAAAATGTGTGATGTTTTTCTAAATAAAATGGTTTAATATTCAGTTATATGGTTTTTTTTTCCTTTATGTAGTACGTATGGATAGCGGATACACACATCTCTCTACCTAATATCATAAAGGATCAGACAGCAGCTATACACCTACCAACCTATACATTTACTTATATAAATTAGTTCCCTTAACTAAAAACTAGATGGCGCTGAGTTCGACCACTTCCTAGTATTATAAAATAAGGTAGAGTTGCCTGTCTACAGCCAGTATACTATTGTAGTCTTTGAGATATTTATGTTTATACATGTATATTATTTTATTACCTATGTTTAGTGTTACGGATCGCCACAAGCCCTCGACTTCGTCTCGTGCTTACATTCGTCTACTCGTTTGTAAAAACCAACTTACCGCACTAATATCATAAATAACTATTATACAAATTAAAATAATAGTGAATTGTACAAGTATCGATTGCATTTTGTTTGTTGGAGGTTGCGTTCCTTGGAGTTGAAGTTAAACGCCCATTACGCTATCCAATTTGCAGCGCGCTGTAAAAAGTGCTCACTCATTACACTACACTAGCTAGCGACACCGGTGTGTCGCCGGGGCTGGAGCGGACTTCCTTTCATTTCGATCATAGAGGATTTCGATAGTGATCGTCGTCCAAACCGCATCTTTCGAAGAGCGCTAAACGAATATGGCACTAATGGCACCGACAAACCACCAGAAAGTTGGCATTGCTTTAGCAATGGTGTCGAGTTCCGCTTGAGCACAGACATGTGTAAATTCCAAAATTAAAAATAAATCTAACGTAATACTACCTAATAATAAACACGAAAATCTCGTGGCACACCGGTGTGCCAGCAGTGCTCGAGCGGCCGGTTTTTTTAAAATTAATTATCATTAACCAATGATAATTTCAGGTGTCTAGCTATTACGGTTCATGAGATACAGCCTGGTGATAGACAGACAGACGGACAGCAGAGTCTTAGTAATGGGGTCCCGCTTTTACCCTTTGGGTACGGAACCCGAAAAAAGACGCAGAAAATGTTGGGTCAGGTCAAAGAATATTAATATCCCAAAGAAATGGTATGTCTTTTTTATAATTCGTTATAATAAGAGCACTTTCTTTTCCTTAGTCGATGGTTGCGTCATTTTGATCTTTAACGAAAAATACGTCCTCTTGTTCGAGCGCACGCTGACTGACTGACCGATAGCGATGGTCGTTGAATGAACGAACTAGTTAATTCGACCGTCGACGTACTGTGAACGAATCGACGGTTCACCGATAAACGATGGACTAGTCGAATCCGTGGACGCCTCAGACGGTTAAACTGAAACTCGCAACTCGCTTGCGCGACGCGACGCAACGGCGAGACGGGCGAGACGAGAACGAGAACGTAGACTGGTACATACAAATTCAATCGTCCGTTGAAATTTGTTGAAAGTTGCAAACAAATTTGAACTCTAAGTCTATTAGCAGGGAGTTGATATTTGTTTGTTGTACGGGTCGAATGAAATTATTGTTGTGCTATGTGAAGAAAAGGATGCCTATTGATGGATGTTTGGTAGTTTCGCGAGTGCGAAAGAGAAAGGCGATGGACTGGTCAAACTATGCGAGACAAACCAGTTTTTACTTGTTTGTTATTACTTACGTAGTTCATCTTGTTTTGATTTAAAAATTCATTGCGTGCGTGACTAATCGCGCTCCGCGCTGAAGGTTCCTTCCCTTCTACCGTTTTCGAATGTTTGCGAATTCAACGATTAACTGGTTTTGTATATATTTAATTAATGTATATAAAATCAGTTGATCTTCTAAATACGCCAGAATAGTGAATAAAACTTTATTAGTAATTAACTCTATTCAGTATTCAGCCAGTCCTAAGCCTGGAAAAGTATGAAGGGAAGTTCAAATTAATAGGTACATAAAGCACGCGGGAGACTAGTCTAAAGTCAACCGCCTACGTCGCCGTCGACGCCGTAGATTTCGTCGTAAAGTTTACCAAGTTAACGCGTAAACTAGTCGACGAATTCAACTAGTTCATCGACTAGTCGATGAACGAAATTGGACGGTCTAGTTTCGTTGACGCCAAATACGTCGACGACCCATCCCTACTGACCGAGCATAGGTACATGGCTAGTGTTTACTAGTGGTGGGCGATACAAACCGTACCTATATAGTTACGAAATCTATATAACCGTACAATATCTAAAAACCGCTTACTGGCACGTTCGAAAACTATGTATTACAAAATCTATAAATTGACGTACCGCTCGCTCCGCATCTCTGACTACTTTACATAGTATCCGATCCGATATCGCATCGGTACAAAAACTATATTTAATCTATATTCGATGAAAATTGGTATTGTAGATTTGTAAATCTCGATTTTCTTCGAATATCGTCGCATCCAAAAAACAGGGTATCGGATTAGGTATCCAAATATATAGGTCTGTACGCGTACCTACGCACAATATATAGATATTGAAATATATAGTTTTGAAATCAGATATTGAAACTCGAAATCTGATTCAGATACGATTCTCAAAAAAAGCGATACGACCCAGGCCTAGTGTTTACTTTTAGCACGCTAGAACGCTTTACACCATGCAATTTAGTGCGCTAGCTAGTGTACGAGATTAGCTAGCGCGGCAGAGTCCATGCGATCGCACTAGATTGGATCACTAACTGTCTAACTGCCTTTACACAATAAAAATTAGCACGCTAGCTCATCTAGCGCTCTGCAAATTGGATAATGTGATGGGCTCTTTAGTTGACACTTCATGCTGAATGTCACAAAATCTTTCAAGCTACAAGAAACTGAACGCAACCGGTAGGCAACACGCCAAGTCAATCACAGACAGAGTACTTTATATGTCATTGTCAATATTGTCAAAAACGAAACGAAAGCAATAAAGATATCGAATTGAAAAACTTTGTAGTTTGTGAACATAATTATTTAAAATTAAGATGGATGACCCAGAATTAGACAAGATTAGACAACAGCGGCTTGCTCAATTACAAGCTCAACATGGGGTGAGCGTGAATCATGGAGGTTATGTTTAGTTTGATACCTCCCAACCTGCTTCGATTATCTGGAATAAATTATTTTTATATTCCATATTTTCACAAATAAAAGGCATTTTTACGTTATTTCAAACTCAATTAATGTATTTCAGGGAACGGGCGACCCCAATCATGCTAAACAACAGGAAGAAAGAATGCAGCAAATGGAGGAAGCTAAACACACAATTCTTGCACAAGCACTTAGTCAAGACGCCAGAGCAAGACGTAATAACATAATTATGATCAATTTAGTCATATGACGATACGTCACGCTCAGTTATCATGACAGGTCATCATAATAATCTTATGCTTTTCCTTGCAGTGAACACAATCAAACTCAGTAGACCAGAAAAGGGTGCCATGGTTGAAAATATGATCTGTAGAATGGCCCAGATGGGTCAGGTTCGTAATAAAATAACAGAACCGGAACTCATTCAACTCCTTGAGTCTCTCAATCAACAGATGCCCAAATCCACCAGCACTGTGAAGTTTGACAGAAGGAGGGCTGCTCTTGACTCAGACGATGATGATTTGTAGCACTGCTTAAGTTAACTCATGGAATTATGCTGTTACTGGAATGCCTTAACAAAATATTAAATGCTTATTTATCTTTACAATCATGTTATTTTCTTATCTAGTATAAATACATAACAGAAATGTTTTTTATAAAGTTATAAAATATAGAATATTTGTTAAATACAACTAAATTACATTATATAGTATATGAGACAACATTTTTGTACGTATGTAATTATGTAAACTGAACTAGTTGAACGAGAGAGATGGAGAAACATGATTTTTGGTACTAAGCAACAATTTCATTGTAGGACTAATACACATTTGAATATCAGTTTTGTTACATTTTATATCTATTACTCCATGTCATTATAATGTCAAAGTAATGCCTTCTTATAATGATCCCCACCTAATCCTAATAAAGATAATGGTTTTGACACTAAGCAAGGCGATCCAGTGGGAATTAAGAGATAAGAAAGGGATTATAATAAATGCTTAGAAAAAAAAAGAATTTAAAAATTAAGTTGTAATCATCATTTAGTTTGTTTAATATATTTTTGCCTTAAAAAGATTAGTTTGGTTGATATTCACTTTGCCTTTCACAGAGCCAAGTATTTAATTTTTCCATTATTTGATAAAAGAGATTCCAGCTTTTATGTAGCAGGATACAATCCACCCTGCTTATCTTGCAACCAAATATCTTGAAGGCTGCTGAAGTATCACATCTACATAAAACACTGCCTCAACCCACCTTTAGTCTTACATACCTAATAATATTTGTTTACGCATTTAAATTATTATCAACTAGCTTCTACCAGCGGCTTCGCCCGCGTGAAAATCGGAAATAGGGAGGTTTCTTGATTTGTATTGTAACTACATCTACTCTACACAGTCGACACCTACCTACACCTACTCTACACCTACCCTACACCTACCCTACACCTACCCTACACCTACGCTACACCTACGCTACACCTACACTACACCTACCCTACACCTACCCTGCACCTCCCCTACACCTACCCTACACCTATCCTAACCAGCCCAAAAAATATTATGACATGTTTCTTGTTTCCTGGTACTTGATGTTTTTGGTCTCCTGGTACTTGTAAATCTGTAGTACTAAGGCAGCAGCGGCTCTAAATTTCCACTTCCTCCTCAGTCTTCATTGATCCATGCCACTTACCGGGATAAAAAGTAGCATATGTCTCATTCCAGGATATGAACTACATGTGTGCCAAATTTCATCCAAATCCCTTCAGCCGTTTTTGCCTGATTGAAACACAAACATACAAACATACAAACATACAAACATTCACATTTATAATATTAGTAGGATTCACTAATTATTACTCTTACCTAGTTATTTTATTTTATGATCATGTTGGTAGCTATTTAAACCATGGCATTCGTTTTTGTATTAGTAAAAAAAAATACTGTCAAAAAACCCGACAGCTAAAAACGACTAAAATCATTTTTTTTCCTACATTTTAGTGAGTTATTTGTTTTCATTTGCGGGAGCCATTTAAAAAAAATATATACCTAGCCTATGTCACTACCACAATTCTGACAGATTCAACGACACCTTATGTTAAAATTCGTCCAGCCGTTTGGGCTGTAGGGCGTGTCAAAGAAATGGGCATACATACGAACACACATACATACGCTCGAAAACAATACCTACCCTCCTTCTGACGCAGTCGGCTAAAAAACACTTTCACCGCCACCTCTATTTTCATGAAGTCCTTGTTGGGAGCGCCAATAAGGTGTCACCACTGCACTGTCAGCGGCACCTAACACCGATATTTAAAAACGCCACCCTGGCGGTGTGCGTAGTCCCAGCGGAAAATGTCGATTTTCTTAATTTCAGTTTAGCAGATATTTAGTGTACTAGCTGTGCCCGCGACTTCGTTCGCGTGAATGCTCGTGACTCAGGTCGATGTTAAGGTTAAGCAATGCTTGCCGAGCCTGTGGATGGGTAACCATTTTAACATATTCCTTCGTGCCTCGGATAACATGTTAAGTCGTTGGTCCGGCTGTCATTTGTAGGTCTTTGGCAATGTTATGGATTGCCAGAAGCCAGAAAATCTGACACCAGTCTTGCCAAGAGGTACCTAACGTGTATCCCAGGTTGTGAAGGTCAAAGAGGAAGTCGCTTCACGTACCTAAAACTATGGTATTCAGTTGAATCCGGTTTGACTGGAAACCACCCCAGCTAGGCAGGCGATGATATTTTTAGTACTGAATTAATCGCTCCAGTGAATCGTTATAATATCACCCTAGAAAATCGAAATACGTTTTTTTTTGTTTCGATATGCGCTAAAAAAATCGTTGAATGTGCCCAAAACCATTATCAGATTTAAATACAATTTTACACATAATTACTCAAAAACTCGCGAAACTTGTGGTTATAAGAAATGAAAACAAAGTTTTGCTTTGATTTTTTAAGTTTTGCTAAATAATCGTGCACAGTTGAAGGATTCAGATTAAGTACCTATGCCAAAAAAAAAAGTTAGTTGATGTAGGAATGAGCGTTTAATGAACTTAGAAAACGTATTAAATCTTCATGAAACTTTAAAAAAATATATACAAATTTAACTGTCTTAAAAACACGATAAACACTATTAAAAATTGTCTTTTGAACTGTCAATCAAGTTACTGAATACAATTAAAAGTCGAGCTAAGCAAACAAATATTAGGATAGCGTCTTTCTTTCGCGCGATTCAATAAATTACATGAAATGAACACCACCACATATTTGAGAATAAAGTTGAACTGTTAAAAAATTCGTTGGGACCAAGAAGTCTACACATAATATAATGATAAATAATAAAAAGATATTAAAATTTTTACTTTTCTCTTTTTCCACAAATAACTCAACAATGTTATTAGAGGTATTCGTTAGTCTTCTTATCTTAGATAGGTTCGTTATCTTTGGACTTTGGTAAAGAACCCTACAGGCCAGATTCGCAATTCGAACCGTCCAGTTCAGTATTGCTAACCAAGAAGCAGAATTGTTCAAGGCCGACAACAAAAAACCGGCTAAGTTGCGAGTCGGACTCGCGTACGAAGGGTTCCGTACCATTATTTATAAAAAAACCGGTCAAGTGCAAGTCGGACTCGCGCACGGAAGGTTCCATACAAACTTATATATTGTTAATATTATATTAAATCTATAAAAAACGGCAAAAAAATCACGTTTATTGTATGGAAGCCCCACTTAAATATTTATTTTATTCTGTTTTTAGTATTTGTTATTATAGCGGCAACAGATATACATCATCATTGGAAATTTCAACTGTCTAGCTATCACGATTCATGAGATACAGCCTGGTGACGGACAGACGGACAGCGGAGCCTTAGTAATAGAGTCCCGTTTTACCCTTTGGGTACGGTAGTCGGAACCCTTGTGTGACGAGAGGTAAATGTGTATGTTTAAATGAAATTTGTGTGTCTTAAAACTGCGAAGATATTAAAGTTTCCGCTGCGCTGACGTTTGGCTATTTGATGAAAATCATATAAATCGGTTTAGTGCAGAGTTGATTTTTAAAGAGATATAATGAAAATACCAGAACTGAAAACGAAAAAATGCCCTGGAGAAGATCGCATAACAAATGACATATTAAAAGCCATCAGAGAGCCAATAACACCTATTTTAACCACAATATTCAACGAAATCTTGAAACAAGAGTCGATACCACCTGACTGGAATACTGCGATTATAACTTTACTCTATAAAAAAGGGGATCCAGGCAAAATGGACAACTACAGACCACTGAGTATCTACTCCAAAGCATTTGACTCTCCCATGAATCTCTATGGTGCTCTCTTCGTGAACAAGGAGTCCACACAAAATACATAAACATTTTGAAAGAAATTTACACGAACAGCAGGGCAATAATAAAACTGGAGAAAAAAGGAGAGTCGTTCAACATCCAAAAAGGAGTTAGACAGGGTGATCCCATCTCACCATGCCTATTTAACGCAGTTTTGGAGCATATCTTCAAACAGCTAAATTGGCAAGATATCAAAGTAAACGGCGAGTTTCTCAACCATCTCCGCTTCGCAGATGACATTGTTTTGATAAGCGAAACACATGCAGATCTCGAGCACATGCTGATATCTCTAGATAAAGAGAGCTGAAAATGTGGTCTTCACATGAATGCTGAAAAAACGTGTCTGTTAACCAACAGCGTAAGAGTACCAACGGTGATACAGAGCACGCCCGCCAATCGAGTACGTGGATAACTGTGTTTATCTTGGGCAAAACATTTAATTTAATAAACCGACGGAAAATGAAGTAGATCGCAGAATAAAAAGTGCGTGCAGAAAATATTGGTCGTTAAAGGAAGTATTTAAATCACGCATCCCAATTCGATTAGTAGTAAAAGAAGCAAAGACATACGACTATGTACTAAAATAATAGATGCTGTGGAATTAGCTTGCAAGTTGAAATGGCGATGAGCAGGACGCGTAGCCAGAGCCAAAGATGGACGCTGGAGTGAGAGAGTTCTCCATTGGTACCCTCGTGATGCACTGTGCACTCGAGGTAGATACAGGCGCCGGTGGTGCGACGATATTGTGGCCGTGTCTGGCCCCACCTGGACTAAAATAGCCCAAGAGAGAGGAATGGCATAAGATGAAGGAGGCCTTCGCCCTTATATGGGCACCCATTCAATTAACCAATTCGATTTTTTTTTATTTTTATTTTAATCCGCTCAGTGCGCCGAATTAATCGCGAATTTAATGTTTATTACCAATTACATAAGGTTTAATTTTTTTTTGGGAATTTTCACATGTTGGGGCCGGAGCGGATCAATTTATTTATTTATTTAGAAATCAATTTTGTCTCTAATTATTTTATGCATGTTTATATTATTATTTACTGGAATCAACTAGTTTGTAATTAGAAACAAATTAACATTTTATTTATGATTTCGTATAATGAATTTTAATGTATGTTTTTGGGAAATAAAAGGCTTAAATAATAATAAATCGTTATCGTGTTTAATAGTTTCGTACAGGCGCGTACACAATAGTTTCGCACAAAATAAAACAACTGCATTAACTTTGTACTCTTAAAAATAAGTAGGTAGGTTACCTACGTAATATTATTGCGGGATTACATTGATTGTGGTTTGAATAAATGCAAACAAGAACAAACGAAATTCCCGTCTCTCACTTCAAAGTACCTAGAAAATAAAAGGTACTTACACATATTCGAACCAAGTTCGAATAAGAGACTGCAACTTTTAAACAGCTGGACTGACTTTCATCCAATATAGGTTTTAAGTTAGGTTATGATGGGGCTGACATGCCTTATGAGGATAAAAGTCCCTAAAAAATAAAGAGAAAAAAAAATCCATTGTAGGTATTTAAATATGGCTGTCATAAAAACTGTAGGCACTGGAATCTATGCATAGCAGATATAGGCAACTTTTAGGTTTTCGGCGTCGTCGAGATTTAAGTAACAAAAAACAGTTGCAACTTGACCCTATTATACCTTCCAACGGATAACATTTTCATGAGGTATTTTAGTAGGAAGTACGTAATTTATGATCTTACCTTGTTTATCTTCCAATCATTCTCACTACTGGCGCACTAAGTATGCCACAGTCACTTACACTATGCCAATAACCGAGTCCAATAGGTACATAATATTACGTTGATGGCAAAATAAACAGCGCATACGCACGTTGTCTTTGGGTGCACATTTGTGACTGATAAACAAAACAGAACAGGAAGCGCGCGCTAAGAAGACACATACCTACTTTAAATAATTTGTTTTTTTTCTAATTATTATTAGTATTTCTATTTCATTCAATTGTACCGTGTAGCATTAAAATATTTGTACGCATGAAGCAGCAGAATATTAAGGACATAATAATTAGGTACCTACTGTAACAGCACACAACAGTAATCTGTTGTGTGTCCACCTGTACTAGTCCAATAATGGTAAAACACTGGAAATTCTAGAACGTCAGCTCTTTATACTGCACGATCGCTTTTTTGTAGCCATTCAAACTTGATCGGTTTATCCATGTAATTCGGTTGTTCTGGTATTTTTATTATATCTCTTTAATTATGTAGTATAATGAGCGGAAATTTTACACATGAATAGTTGGATTAATTCACTAAATATTGGAATATGTTTCATTTTGCTTTTCCATCAAAAAGTCCTACAATCGGATGTCATAAAATAAAGTGGTCCATTCGTAGTAAATTATGCCATTGCTCATTAATTACTAAGCGCACATAAAATGAAACTTGGCAAGACATTGTAGACCCTTACAAGATACAAATAAACGTTAAAAGTTAGGTTCTAAAGTCCCTATTTTAAGTACTCGGACCTAATAACCATATTTTACCTTTACGTGTATATCTCCAAAACGGTTTGCTTTTTTCAAAATCTGTTTTCACAAACATTAAACACAAATTCATAGCAACGTGTGTACAAAAATACAACTCTGCACTAAACCGATTTATATGATTTTCATCAAATAGCCAAACGTCAGCGCAGCGGAAACTTTAATATTTTCGCAGTTTTAAGACACACAAATTTCATTAAAACATACACCTCTCGTCACACACTAATTATTGCATGTATTTTTTTCTTGTACGTCCATAGGAAAAAAAAAGTGTCACTGGGATACACATTTACACGACGTCATACACTAAATATTTGCTAAACTGAAATTAAGAAAATCGACATTTTTCCGCTGCGACTACGCACACACCCTGGCGCCTGCGGCACTGCACAAATACGTTATTCATAATATTATTTTTATTCGATATTTTGTGTTTTAACGGGTTTCTGCAAGTGCTACGAAAGAAACTTGAGCAAGGCAATAAAATACCGGAAAACATAATTTAGTGCATTTCTGTAAAGAATAATAGTGTAAATTAAAATTCAAGTTATATAGGCACTCATTTCGTTAAGGTGTAGGGATCGCTAGCATTTCGTCAATTTTTGAAAAATATGGAGTAGGTATAGTTCAGCAGTACGATTCTGCAGTGCGATTCTGAAAACATGTCGAAGTGAAGGCTTGGGTGAAGTGATCACGAAGTGAGCGGTCATTCCATCTTGGTTACATGGAATGACAGCACACTGCGTGTGTAACATGTTTATTTATACAGAGGGCTTAGTGTGAGTTTTTTAACGTACTCGATCGCGTTAACGTAAACGTTCGCTTATATCAAATTGTATAGAAAAAACAGGTTGTCCGTGAGTGTCACGAGACGGCACTTATTCAGTTTCAATACAAATTGATGTTTACGCTAATTAAATAGAACGTTAAAATACTCGCACTATGGCCACAGAATCGACTGGCTGTAAACATGTCGAAGTGAACACTTGGGCGGGGTGCACGACGGGTGAGTTGTCAAACCATACAAATAATATGAAATGACAGCTCACTTGTCGTTCACTCCGCCTAGGTGTGCACCGTGAGATGTCGACAGAAACGACCGGCTGTGTGGCTATAACACAGAATTATATTAAGTGCGGTTATAATTATCTAAGTGTCGTTTTCGTGACACAAAACCTCTCAGTTATTTCGCTTCAATTTATTTAATGATGAAACTGCATTAACAAAATTTAAAATTAATAGAAGATTAATTTTCCACGACCCTGTCATCGTGGCATTGAATTTCCAGAATATTACTAAAAGTTACACGCTAGGTGCCGCGGACACCCGCGGCACCTAAATTAGAATTGACCCGCCACGAGGCGTTGTCGACGTCGCGCCGTCGTCGTCACTGAAAGTGTTAAAGTAGTCAAAATCAATCGTACTCGTAGGTACATACCTATTGATTATCATTATTTATTTAAACTTTATGTATAACTAGCTGTGCCCGCGACTTCGTTCGCATGGATGTCGGATAAAATTACGTACTAACGTAGGTACGTAATACGTACAGAGGAATGAGGAGACTGATTGCTCATGACTTAATAATAACAGCCGTAAGGATTGATATTAAGGTTAAGCAATGCTTGCCGAAGTCGGCCTGTAGATGGCTGACCATTTTAACATAGGTACCTACCGAGATTCCTTCGTGCCTCGGATGACATGTTAAGTCGTTGGTCCGGCTGTCAGTTGTAGGTATTTGGCAGACGTTACGGATTGCCAGAAGCTAGAAAATCTAACACCAGTCTTGCCAAGAGGTACCTACCTACCGTGTTTCCCAGTTATTAGGTTGTGAAGGTCAAACAGGCAGTCGCTTTATGTAGGTACCTTTTTTTATGGATGGGAAATCATCAAATGACTTCTCCCGCTCTGGGCGGAGCGGAAGGGAGTGTCCAGACTCTTACTGACTAAAACCCATCCGTGCTCCTCCTAGTGCCCTTTGCTTTCCAGGGCCGCGGTAACTCTTTCGAACATAATCCGCAACTCTGGCAGCGCTTTACGTACCTAAAACAATGGAAGGTATTCAGCTGAAACCAGTTTGACTGGAAACCGACCCCAGCGTAGTAGGTGAAAGGCTAGGCAGGCGATGATATTTTCAGTACCTACTGAATGAATCGACCCAGTAAATCGTTATATCTACGTATTTTTTTGTTTCGATCACTAAAAAAGAACGTTAAATGTGCCCAGAACCACTATAAGCTTTCGGGGGGCTATTACTCCACTGTTTGACATTATACATTCAAAGTTAAGCATGGTATCGTTTTATCTCATAATTAATTTTGTCTGTACGGAAACAGAACAGCAAAGATTCGTTTTTTTGCCAATTTTAACGCAATTTCGGGCGTAAATAAGTAATAAAAGAAGTGTAAAATCTAAAAAACAAAGTCGGCGCCGACAAACCTCAATTGTAGAAGAGTTCAATAAACTTTATTTGTAATGGATTTATTCAGTGGTTTTTTCATAAAACTCAACCTTCCAATAGACTTTTCGTGGATCGTCTAACGTTGTTTTCGTTCGAAACGGTGTTTTGAGCGTGGAAACTGGACATTTTGCGTTTAGACTAGTATCTAAATGCTCATCACTGATATTGTCTCTGTCGGGCACGATGCCCGGTGAGACAGCGTGCTTTTTGGCCACGCTTACCAGCGAGTTCGAGCCCGCGACTAGTTCAACCTTAAGTATTCAGCTGAATTCGGTTTGCCTAAGAGCCGACCCCAATATAGTTGGGAAAAGGCTAGGTACATGATGATGTTAAATAATCGTGCACAGTTGAAGGATTCAGTCACAATAGGCCCAAGACAAGTTAAATAGTTGATTGATCTAGGAATGCGCGAAATTGAATGAAATTAGATAACGTAGTACACGTCTTGTGTGAATAGGTATTTATTTTTAATTTACGAATTTGGACTCGAGACCCATCGGAGACATGTAAGTTTTTATGAGACCGAACGTTACATCCCTAGCGAACAACATTGTTGCTAAGAATCGTGTGAGAGTCATAATCTGACGAAAAATCTTAACACCGCGATTCAGAAAAACGCGTCATCGGTGCAACGCCATCTATCGACCATTTGGTTAACTGACAAAATATTTGGCAAAGGAATAAAGAGCCCCTAAGTAATAAGTAACGTCATGGTATTAAAATGTTCAATTTTATTTTACTACTTATTAGAAAGTTTCACAAATAACTCAACAATTTGTTTTGATGTTGTTTTCATGCTTACCTACATTTATCTTTCTCAATAGATGGCGCCTAAGAGTCGGTCACCGCAACGCTTAGCGCTGTATGAAATTCCTTACTAAAATTAAAAATTCAATCTTTTGATTTTGTGGGTCGATTTTGATGAAATAAACGCTAAATGTTACTCGGGTTAACACTTAATATTTTTAAGAACTTAGCTTTCGAATTAAATCAGTGGTTTTTGCGTGATATTTACTGACTCAAACATTTGGACAAACAGACAAACAGACAAAAATTACGTAGGCCTCCCTCAAATGTCGCCACAACAACCGGTTCTGTGCATCTCGCATCCATCGGCTACCAGCGACCCTCACCAGGTCATCGGTCCACCTTTTGGGAGGCCTTCCAACCAACGCTGCGTCTTCTGGTACGTGGCCGCCACTCCAGAACTTTTCGGCCCCATCGACTATCTGTTCTTCAAGAAATGCCTACTACCACTGCCACACCACCAGTTTGGCGATCTTCGGGCTATATCGGTAACCTTGATCCTCTTGCGAATATCATCATTCGATCACGCAAAGAAACTCCGAGCATTGCCCTCTCCATTGCCATTTGGGTGACTTTAAGCCCTCTGATGAGGCCCATTGTGAGCAACCACGTTTCGGTTCCATACATAAGTCATCACTGGCAACATGCACAGGGGCCCTACCATGACGTGTTAAAGCGTGAGTCGTTCGAGCGAGAAGGAGGGATGAAACTATATAGGGTGTATAGCTCCGTCTCACCTTCTCGCTCGAACGACTCACGCATTAACACGTCATGGTAGGGCCGCTGGTCATAGACTTTCGTCTTGTGGCAATGTGATATGTAAGACGAGAAGATATCACGCAACTTCCCGAACGTCGCCCAGCCGAGTCGGATTCGACGGTTGACCTCTTTCTCGAAGGTAGCCTACCTAACTGGACCGTTTGTCCCAGGTAGACGTACTCGTCTACAACTTCGAGTGTAGAATCTCCGATCTTGATGGGACCTTGATTGGACCTTAGTTTTGTCCATGTTCATTTTAAGAACCACTCTTTCGGAAGCTCTACTGAGGTCATCGAGCATTGTACTGAGGTTCTCCATAGTTTCAGCTGACGATATAGTCGTCATGACTATATTGTCGGCAAATTGGAGGTGAGTGATGTAGGTACCTACTCGCCATTGACATTAATGCCTAGCCTTCTCCAGTCCAAAACCTTGAAGACATCAAACTCCATTGCGGCTGTGAACAGTTTTGGAGAAATGACTGCTTTTCAAAATTTCAAATTAAGTAATCATCCCTTTAGTTTTTACAGCACCGTTTCGCTTGTTACGTTGAGTTTGAGTACCTACTGTTTACCTAAAAGGGGGCTAGCCTATCAACCGGGCACAATAGACTCCGCGCGGCTACTGAGAAAACATTTTGACTTATCTGGAAATCGAACCCAGGACCTCATCATGCGACCACGACACCGACGAAGCAGTCATGTCTCTTCTTGCCTAGTTATGTTCTGTTTTGTTTTGTTTATAAGTATTAAAATAATTGGTCGCCTTTCGTTGCAGACTGTACATAAGTACCTACCAACTATTATTTCTAGATAGGTAGGTGTACACATGCACCTAAACGATTTTATAATGGCATTTACTAGATTTTGGGGATTGGTTCGTATCGCTATCGAAGCTTAACGAATTCTTAATCTTAATACTACAGAAGTTATAAAAGGCGGAACATTCTTGTTCACAAAGAGTAGTTCCCAGCTGCATGTGAACAATATGTTTCGTGCAGGGTTGTTAGTGGTGATAGCCACATGTGTGGCTCTGGCAGCAGCCAGAAGCTCGTCCCAAGCTGACTACGTTCAGGAATTGCTGAGAAATATCAACACGCGGTTTTCAGATGACGTATTTGAAGATGCGAACTTAGATGTGGTGAGAGCTGTATTAAAATACGAAATGTTGGTTGTACCTACTGGTATCTATTCTTGGGTTTATGATCTACCGAATTACCTACGTCTTACCGGTATTTATTCATCCAAATTCTAAGTGCTGGGTACTTATCAGAGAAGTACTATCCTACTGCATCCTAGACTCTTTTTTCTGCTTATACGAATAAGTCAGTAAGCCAATCCCTACTTTAGATACCTGTGTGGTTTTTCGTAGAGCAGGTTTTGTTTACTGCTATTCAAACCACCGTTGTTGGTATATTCAAGGCGTGTAGGTATTATAATGTCCTTCGTCGTCTTGCTACTGTTCTCTTTGTTCCTGTTTTCTCTTGTAGGCATTCATCATCCTTCTGGTCTTAAGAAGATCTCATATGTTTATTTGGGGTCACATATCTTTTACATTAAGTCTAAGTAGGTACATTCAACCTTTTCTCTTACCTACCCAGACCTACATTTGAATTGCTCTCGTTGTCTATTTGAATTTAATTCATGTAACAAATAATTTATGTTTTAATTATTTCAGCCTGATCTGATCAGAAAGTATCGTTATCCAGTTGAAGTTCACAGTGTGACGACCTCGGATGGCTATATTTTGCAAATGCACCGTATCCCTTACGGACGCGACACTAACAATATTCCAAATCAGAAAAGACCTATAATTTTTGTGATGCATGGTGTACTTTGTTCTTCTGCTGATTTTGTGTTGATGGGGCCTGGTTCCGGTTTAGGTAATAATTTCAATTCGATTGCACACTAACGCCACCTTGTTAGATGTAGTACATACTACGCGTTATAGATTAAGGATATTAGGGCGCATAACTTAAGACAGATGTACTTCAGAGCTGAGCTGCCTTAATAACAATAAATTGTTTGCGGAATTATTGTGAATTATTTGTATTGTTTATGGAAGTACCTACTCTAAACAATTAAAAAGGTGGCGTTAGTGTACCATCAAAAAAAGGCACCAGTTGCCCATACATTTCAGGAAAAGCCCTCTGGCATATATCATGTATGAGTTTTAATTTGATTTCTAAACGACTTTTTCGTGTTATTACAGAAAGGTAGGTACTACTAAATAGGTATATTTTAATTAAAAGGTATTTATACTTAAATTAGGTATTGTATTTATAGTGTTCATTTACTTATCTCTATTGGGAATATGGGCACTCTCATACCTGCATACACATCACAGCTCTCACAGGGAGACCTCATATGTATGAATTTCTATGATAATACTTAATACCCGTTATTTTTCCAGCATACATCCTGGCAGAGGAAGGATTCGATGTATGGATGGGTAATGCCCGTGGTAACTACTACTCTCGCAAGCACGTTACTTTGAACCCTGATGCTATACTGAACACGGCTTTCTGGCAGTTCTCTTATGATGAAATAGGAAACATAGACTTGCCCACTATGATCGATTACGCATTGGCGGTGTGTGGGCAAGAGAGGCTGCACTACGTGGGTCACTCGCAGGGCACTACGACCTTCTTCGTGATGGGATCGATGCAACCAGCTTACAACGACAAGATTATTTCAATGCATGCCCTGGCTCCAGTAGCTTATATGGCACACAACAAAAACCTTCTTTTGAATGCTTTGGCACCTTTTTCTAATGATGTTGAAGTAAGCTAATTAACAGTCTACCTACATGCGTAGGTCCCACATGACATGTGTTGTTAATTTTTATTTGATTTGTTTTACTTCACTTTTTAGGTCCTCGCCTCCTTGGTCGGTATCGGTGAGTTTTTGCCTAACACGATTATCATGACATGGGCTGGCGAAGCGTTGTGCCGTGATGAAGTAGTGTTCCAGCCAATATGTAGTAACATTTTGTTTTTGATTGGTGGATGGGACGAAGCCCAACTTAATGAGGCAAGTATAGATGATTCAAGTTGGTTTAACAAATAGTATAGATATTTGGGATCCTGATAATTAACGATTCCGATGTGTATTCATGTTTGCAGACCATGATGCCCGTAATCTTCGGTCACACTCCAGCTGGTGTGTCAGTAAAACAGCTCGCACACTATGGACAAGGAATTGCGGGAAAAGGCTTCCGTCGGTATGACCAGGGCTCTTCACTAGCTAATTATATTAAGTATGGGTCCACCACTCCTCCCTCTTATGATTTATCTAAAGTTACGGCTCCCGTATTTCTTCATTATTCATCGAGTGACCCGTTGGCAGAAGTTGCAGATGTTGATATACTGTACAGCGAACTAGTTGGTACGACGGTGAGCAGGTTTCTGGTTCCTTTGAGCAGCTTTAGCCATATTGATTTCATGTATGGTATCAACGCTAAGGAATTAGTTTACGATACAGTTATTAACCTTATTAAAGCCATGGCCGCCTAAGTTTTTGATGATCATGTTTAATTAACTTAATTTTACACATAGAAATACAAACTCAACCCAATACAAAAATCTTTATTATTTATGTAGGTACCTTATTTTCCACGGGTAGGATAGAGCCTTCACTTACGTAGAGCATGTCATGTATGTTGACTGCCAGCAATGACGAAGGAAGTACAAAAAAAAATCTGGGCCATATCTACAGTAGGTACGTATACAGGTTGACTGGTAATTAAGTACGTTCCTTGCAATGAGTTAAACAAGAGCAACGATTTTGACCCCGAAATTTTGGGTTTCATACTGGGTGGCACCTAATAAATCAGCTCTAGATAAACCCATTTCAAGTAACACACTTAATTATCCTATATAGGTATTCCTAAATATCTCGCTTCGTTCTGTGATGTTATTTTATTAAGATAAAGTGCGTAACTGCCATGTCCTCTGAAAATGCCAATGACCGAATGTGAAGAATTATTGTTGTTATCATCATATTGTTTTTATTACCAAATGGATTTACCTCATAAATAAATCACTGGTGAAGTAAACTTTGATGGTTACCTGCGCGTTTGTAGGTTTTGCTTACCGAGTGACCGGGCCGGTGATGCCAGACACATGAGCGACTATTGTCACGCTAAGTAAACACTCGCCGTGTTAAGGTTGTCAACGGAATCAGATCATCACCGCCTCAACTCGAGCCAATCAGTGTTATTTGTATGAAATTCTCTACTGTAACGCATACTAATTAGCATAGAATATCATTGCCTCGCCTCTGGACAAGCTTGCGAAGCTCAAGCGGTATGTAGTCAACTCACGCTCACACTTAAGATGAGTCGTCACCATCCTCGTCGTGTTACGTCTGGTCACATTCACATGCCCCAGCTCCTATTGCGCACCTTTGAGAGAAGGTCTCAATCTCAACTAATTACTAAGTAATTTATGTGCTGGAGATGTTGATCCGCTCCGGTTACGTGCTCGCCTTGCTGGTTGACGGCGAGGTCATAGGCGGTAAGGTGACGATCCGATTCTCAGTTGAAAAGTAATAAGGTTGAGATTAAATATATCAATCACCTTTAATCTCAACCTTTGTAAAGAGGTAAATATGTCGCGGCATCAATGCCGCCACAAAAACCAACGTAGCAAAAATCTACATCGCTACAATAACACCCGCAACGCCATCTATCCCGACAGCTGCGAACTAACAGCGAAATCCTGAATCGCGATAACAGAGTTTAGCGTTCGATTTGAACAGATACAACAGCCCGAATATCAACTATCGGGCAATTGCCCACCGGACTGTTGAACCGTTCGGTCGGAGGATCCTCCCTTTTCAATGGAGGTTTGCGGGACTTTACTCTCTGTACCGCTACCTCCATAAATACTTATTGATTATTTGCAGGAGAAGAAAAGTAAAGAAAATTATGTCACTGATAGAAAGCTACGCTATATGAACGTTTCCTGTGGAACAAACTATGGTGAAAAACTAGCTAAAATGGTTGACTATTTTATAGAAAATAATATGAAATTATGTAGTTATTTTTTTTATTTTAAGTACTTTTATATCTAGCTGATTCAAAATCAAAAGATAAACTAGATATAATAGTAGATTATGAGTGTCTTGTGTCACGGGCATCGTATTGAATCTCGAACGCAATGGAGGAGTAGAGCGCAGCGAGGGAGCTTAGAGTTTAACTCACGAGCGAAGCGAGGGAGTTAATACAAGAATCCTGAATGCAGCGAGGGATTCAAGCTAGCCCAAGGCAAAGACACCTTTATCCCCGAGGAGGATACTCTACTTTTCACACCTCCTGTGAGAAAATAAGAAGCCATATATGTATTTAGAACTATACTTTATACTTATAGAGTATTAGTATATACGGATTTGCAATATTAACGCCTTTTTTGCGTTCCACTCGGTATACGTATACCGCATTGCGGCCACGACCAACTCGATTTTCTTTTTTTTTTACTACTCTGTGGCTTTGTACATATGTGTGCCTATTGTTAGCAACCTAATAAAATTTAAAAAAATTGTTTACACAAAGTTTTATACAGAGCTTTATATCAGCTGGTAGAATGGGTTCGGACGCTTGGCTGTATAAATATCCAGTACAACATTATTGCCCGGCTGTGCCACCGGCCAACAATGACTCACTTTAGGTTACGTTGGCATGACATATAATTTGACGTTTTCGATCAGGTGGTGTGAAAAACAATTTAAAATACCACAGCTTCAGAAGTAGCTAGTATTAATTTTGATTATTTATTACAATGACACTTAGCAGACCAATCTACTAGAGATAAGATAGGGATTATAATAGTATAAGGTCGAGTTTTATACACATTGAAGTACCCTTATTTCCGCCATTTCCAATAGGTAATTAAAGTTGATAAGCCTTAATCACTAAGTTAAATCTAATTTACCATTGTTTGAAGCAATATTTTCCACCCTAAAAAATATACGTAATACTTACTACCATGCTGTTGCGAGACTGCGAGTTCTATGCAATAAGAGCACCGCGGTGCACTTCATTGTTAACTTGTTAGGTATGCGATCTGTCTCATCATCACTAGGTTTTATCAAAATGTCTGCGAAAATATGAAGTTGTGTTGGGGTTTTAAGAACTGAACTCGCATCGCAGTCACATTGATAGTCGCTGAGATGATAATGTGACTAGAATCTGAACGCTTTTTACGTAGGTATGAGAATTGGCCTTATTTTTCACCTTAGAGCCAGTGAATAAAACAGTTCCGCTGTACTCTGTCTCAGAGCAAGCCGACACCTCGGCCCTATGCGGATCAAGCTAGAGGCGGTGCTGTCAACACTTAGGTACCATTCAAACTAAGTAATTATACCAGGTGGGCCAAAAGTAATCACCCTATTGCTCTATGCTCTTATTTTTGCAAATGGTGGCCAATGTCAAATCTGTTTTTACATTTGTGGACTAGACAGATATAGAATACAAGTGAACAAGCCATGGAGCGATACACTCCCCAAGAACGCGGAATAATCGTGAAGTGGACGATTTTTCGACCAAAATCATAATGAGCGATGAGGCTCATTTCCACCTCAGCGCAGCAAAACTATCGCTTCTGGGGCACCGAAAATCCACGAATGATGCACGAGAAGCCATTACTGCTCAAAGTGACTGCATTCGCCTCATCTCTCGTTTTGGCGATTTGCACTGACCCGCAAGATCGCCCGATTTAACCGTTCCAGACTTTTTTCTGTGGGGTTTTTTGAAGTCCCGTGTTTACGTGAACAAGCCCGAGACCCTGGAAGCCCTCAAGGACAACATTCGACACGAGTGCGAGAATCTGTCGCCCGAAGTTCTCGCCGAAGTGATGAAAATGCCATAAAACGAGCCCGTATGGCAATCAATTGTGACGGCGCCCATTTGGCCGATATCATCTTCTCGACTTGACCAATAAAATTCTAAAGGTTCAAATAAACGTAATCAAAAAACGGAATCGAAGTTTTTCATTTCGAAAAAAAATGAGAGCCAAACAACATCGGATGACTTCTTTTGGCTCACCTTGTATAAGTAGCTAAAAGATTAGTTCAGGTTACTTCAGTGTTGTTACTACAAGAATGACTAGGTTTGACTATTACTAATGACTTGTAACAGTTTTTCTAAGATACATATCAATTTCAAGTCACCGAGTCACCGTAAAGTTGGACTTCAACATTAGTGACGTATAGAATTTGACGGATTTGAAAGCGGTTCGTGACATAAGTTGCATTTTTGGCGTTAATAATATTTATTGTAATACGGCTGCCGTCTCTGGACGCTACCGGCTGCTTTGGAATAAATTTTAACGGGAAAAAATACCCAAACACAAAATAATTTTAATGAGTGACATTGCCCTTTAACTTATAAGTCTAAACCTGGTGCCCTGAATTTTTGGCCGGATGTGTTTGGGATGTCATTTAGTTCTGGTGAGAAGGAAGCTTCTTGGCAACCGTTGGTGAAAAACATACCTACTCACGAGAACCTATTAATTATTTTATACGTATCTATACCCACACCATTTATTATTATAGGTACCATTTAATTTACCAGATTTTAGAAAAGATTGGTTGTGTTATCGAGGCTTATTGACTTTTTTATCTTAATACTACAGAATTTATAAAAGACGGAATATAATATTGCTCACAATGAGTAATTACCAGCTGCATGAGAACAATGTTACGTGGAAGATTGTTAGTGATCCTAGCCACGTCATGTGTGGCGTTGGTGGCCGCCAGGAGTTCGCCCCAAGCTAACAGCATTCAGGAATTGCTGAAGAATATAGACACGCGTTATTCGGATAATGTATTTGAAGATGCTAACTTAAATGTGGTGAGTGAGAGATGTGTTATACAAAATCATGTCAGTTTTGTTCCTGGCCTTCTACCTCCACGTCTACATACTCGTATTTTGTAATTTTTATTGCAGCCTGATTTGATCAGAAAATATCGTTATCCTGTTGAAGTTCACAATGTTACAACCGAGGATGGCTATATACTACAAATGCACCGTATCCCACACGGACGAGACACCAACAATGTGCCAAATCAGAGAAGACCGGTCGTCTTTGTGATGCATGGTCTACTTTGTTCTTCTGCTGATTTTGTTATTATGGGTCCTGGCTCTGGCTTAGGTAAGAACCTTAATCTTATCTTACTCCGTAGGTCGTGGAGCTAGGATTATAGATATACATGTCGTGACCATATCATAGAATTTATCACTTCATGATGAGGCCGACCATTTCATGAAATGGTTGATTATCACGAAATGGAAATACGCGCTGCCTGCATGAATAACTCAGCGTTTCAACAGCTACTTCATGATATGGGCTAACATAAGTGGTCATATCGTGAAATAGTTACATTATCCATCGTTAGAGGCGCTGATATCGTACTGTTTTGGTGATTAGGCGGCGGCAAATTATTAAATTATTTTATTTATTTTAGGTTAGTTCAAATTAGTCTGGGACCACTTGGGACACCATTGACACCATTTTGCCATTGATCACGGTTTCAGTTCTCATACAATAACACCCCACAGGGGAAAGCTGTTGGGAGTTTTTCATGAGATATTTGAGCCATAAACGCACCCCGTTTTTTTAGTTAAGTTTACGTTAAAAAACTCTCAATAATTACCTCATTGGTTTTCCAGCATATATACTTGCTGAGGAAGGATTTGACGTCTGGATGGGCAACGCACGTGGTAACCATTACTCACGTAGACACGTCAGATTGAACCCTGACGCTTTACTGAGCACGGCGTTCTGGAGGTTCTCTTGGGATGAAATAGGAAACATAGACTTACCCACCATGATTGATTATGCCTTGGAAGTGTCTGGAGAACAGAGACTGCACTATGTGGGTCACTCGCAGGGCACTACCGCTTTCTTCGTGATGGGATCCATGCGACCTGCTTACAATTCCAAGATTATTTCAATGCACGCCCTGGCTCCAGTAGCCTATATGGCCAACAATCGAAACCTTTTATTGAATATTTTGGCACCTTTTTCGAATAATATTGAAGTAAGTTTAGCAGCCAGTGATCGCACCTCTTTATATTTCTTACATCGTGGTTATTGGTATCCGGTTTGAGATATTTATGTGATAAACTAATATTTTGTTTATACTTTTAGAGCCTTGCCTCCATTATCGGCGTCGGTGAGTTTATGCCTCAAAGTATTGTCTTCACGTGGGCAGGCCAGGCTTTATGCCGTGATGAAGTAGTATTCCAGCCACTATGCAGCAACATCATGTTTTTGATTGGTGGATGGAACGAAGACCAACATAACTCGGTAAGTAGAGAATAAAACTTCCCACTTAACATTGGTAATTCTTTAGACTATGTTGGAGACCAGCTTGGTTTTTACGTATTGCGTACCCCAATTCTCGTTCGAGCAAGTAGGGGTTCTGATCCGAACATACGTATTTTTGTGTTTGCAGACAATGATGCCCGCTATCTTCGGCCACACTCCGGCTGGGTCATCAGTAAGACAGCTCGCTCACTATGGTCAAGGAATCTCCGGCAAAGCCTTTCGTCGCTATGACCAGGGATCCCGGCTAGCTAATTATAGAACGTATGGATCCTTCAGTCCGCCGCGATATGAGCTATCGAGGGTAACCACTCCAGTGTTCCTGCATTACTCGGACAGCGACCCGTTGGCTCACGTCAATGATGTTGATAGATTGTTCAGAGAATTAGGTAGACCGATGGGTAAGTTCAGGGTTCCAATGCGCAGTTTTAGTCATATTGACTTTATGTATGGCATCAATGCAAAGCAGTTAGTTTACGACAGAGTTATCAATCTTATAAAAGCTATGGACGCCAATGCATTAGACGATGTTTAATTGACCAACTACATCAGCTCAACAAAATACAAACTCGATCAAAAACATGTCTTTTTTTTGTCACAACTCTGGTGTGATTATCCCAATTCCAAGTCAAGCTATTTTTTTGCGTATTCGCATCATAGCTGCTCTTCGCTCTGAGAATATGTGGGGTCTATTGAACTCTTACTTACTCAAACAAACAATACGAAGTTTTTCTTTTAACTTTGGCCTTGGTGCTGGACGGTTTGCGCAGTTCATCACGCTCCTTCGGCCAAGTATTGGCCCGCATGATATCCTGCAGACCCGACCCCTCACTCACTGCGGCCGTATCCTGCCCCAGTTGCTATTGAGACCGTTTCTCGGGCTGAAATCATTAATTAATAAAATAACGTGTCGAAGGTTAGGCTAGTTTAGGTATCGACAGCCGGGGATTACGGAAGTCGCATATGTTCCCGCGATCCCCGGCGTAGGTGGAAGATGGAACACCGGGGTGGTTTTAGTCAGTAAGAGTCTGACAGAACCCTCCGCCCGCCCCAGGGCGGAGGACATCCATGAGGATTTCCCCCCGTAAAAAAAAAAAAAGTTTAGGTATCGAGCTTAACGTCAACGCCAACGCCTTTTGGTTTTTGAAACGCTGATTAACAATTAACTAGCTTGCAGACGACCGACGTCAGGCACTCCATGCGAAGTAAAGATTAGAAGAGACAACTCTTCAAGCTGGACGATATATGTGTATCTTGTATAGTTACTATGAAAGGATTATAATAATTGATCTTATCTTATCTAGGGTATCTGTAGTGCGTATGTACCTACTAAATAATTTGAAGAATTTAATCGATATTGTATCGAATTTGTTGGACCACCAATAAATTCTATACAATATCGAACAAATTCCAACTCTACGTACCAACGTAGGAGTAGAAACACACGTTTACTGTTATTATTTATAGCACGGACACAGAAAGGGGAAAACGTTATTACGCGAGGTTTTTCGAAAATGTGCCATGATAATAAATGGAAGCCCAAAGCAATGATATAAATAGACACTTCGCCCTACTACGTAGCGCGTCTATACTCTGAGGTGAAAGTTCTAACAAACGGGAGCAAGTTGTATGACCGCACAAACTTTTTATTATAGCTGATCCAATTCAACTTCAGTTGGTTTATGTACGTAGCTGAAATTGCCATAAGCCTTAGCAGAGTTGTTCTATACTTCTCAAGCTAATTTAATAGAACTTCATAGCTTGTTGAGAAGACTTTTTTGGGTATGCAACATGATAGGTCTAAATGGAATGTGCGATAGGGTTAGGGCGTACCCCACAGGCGACGCGCAGGGCCGGGGAAAGGCAGGGTGGGAAATGAACTAGGGTTGTTGCACCACGCCGGGCGGGGGCAACCTATGAAGCTAATTCGAGAACTGAGATTGAGGTTTGCAGACAAGAATGACAAATTGTTGTGAAAGAGTACGCTGCTGCAATCCGCTACCGCATTTGACCTGGCAGTAGCCAACACTTGGTTCCAGAAAAGAGATGAACACGTAGTCACATATAAAATTAGTAACCACAAGACCCAAATTTACTATTTTCTAGTTAGGCGCAACCAGATAAAGCACGTCAAAAACTGCAGTGTTGCCAGAAGATTTAAGACCTAGCTAGGAGGACAGTGCATCATACACCAGATTGGAGACAATCGTACGAAACCACCTCATTGTTTTTGTTAAGTGAACTATTGTAAGTACTACAATCTCTGTTTATAAATAAATAAATGAACAAAATTATAATTACCTATATTATTATTTTGGGAGAGACAAAACGAAGAGGCACACTGGAATGCTTCTATCGGAGAATTAAGTATAGATGGAAGGGCTATTTCAAAAGACTGATGAATGAGGAAAATATCTGGAGTGGTGCTTCAGAGAATAAACAAGTGAATGAGGGGTTAGTGGGAATGGTCAGTGAAGTGAGACTAGCAGTGAACGGAATGAAGGATGGTAGGGCAACTGGTCCAGACGGCATACCAATTGAAGTGCGGAAGTCATTATGGGTAGACTTATGGAAGTGGTTAGCTTTATTCTTCAATAAGTTGCTGCTGGAAGAAGCCATACCTGATGAGTGGTGCAACAGTTCGTTGGTGCCCATCTTCAACAAAGGTGACGTGCTGGAGTGCAACAACTGTAGAGGAATAAAGACCGACCAAATGCGAGTCGGACTCGCGCACGAACAGTTCCGTATCTATCTATCGTATCATTATAAAAAACCGCAAAAAAATCACGTTTGTTGTATGGATAGTATAGGAGCCCCACTTAATTATTTATTTTATTCTATTTTTAGTATGTTGTTGTAGCGGCAATAGAAATACATCATCTGTGAAAATTTCAACTGTCTAGCTATCACGGTTCATGAGATACAGCCTAGTGACAGACATACGGACAGCGGAGTCTTAGTAATAGGGTCCCGTATTTACCATTTGGGTACGGAAAAACGAAAAAAATAAATAAAGTTTTGCCTGTAAAATTATTCTAAAAGGTTAATTGCTGTATGCCTACGCCGTAGCCGTAGCCCGTAGCACACGTAGCGAAGTCAAATTACGATGACATGCCTTCAGTCTTTGGCTACGCCCTCGTACGTAATACTGTGGGGTGATTACATAACACAAAATAAATGACAATGCATAATTTGCTTTTTATTTCATGCTTTCATATTGTCCGATCAACGACATTGCAGAGCAGATGATTTTTTCTAAATTAAGGAGTGGTGGGTAATTAATGTCGTGAAAAAAGCTGATAATAACTTACTTACCTATTCGTGGTCGCGTAAATTGTTATCAGCTCGGCCTTGTTTTCGTCGTGGTCGCAAGCGCAGCTGTTGAGCGTGGGGTCCTAGGTTAGAAGCCGGTTGTCCGATATCCGTCCCTTAGAGTCCCTATTTCTGCAAAACACTTGTGCATGGCTAGTTTCCTTGGATTTCCATTCTGGCCGTAATTCGATCTGGAGGGTTATGTATATATTATCAGCTGGTCGCTGGATCAGCATCACCTCAACTCGACAAACAGTCTATTCTGTAAAAATCCCACAGTGTAAACTAAGATGAAGAGAGCGAGTGATTTAAATATACGCTAAAACATATTTTGATTGGAAAATGTTACTACACAATTGATGACTTCCTGAATGATAAGACACTGACTAATTGACATACTTCTTGTTCCATTTTGACATTATTATTTTAATTGACATTATTGTTCTATTTGACATTAAAATTTGTTCCATTTAACATTATAATTTTTTTTGCATTTTTCATGCCAATATTTAATTTATTTTAATTTGAATTTTAATAATTATAGTTCTATTTGTCATAATTGTTACATTTGACATTCCTGTTCCATTTGACATTATTGTTTTGTTTGAAGTTTGTTCCATTTGACATTATTGTTTTGTTTGAAGTTTGTTCCATTTGACATATTATTATTAGTTTTGCATTTTCATGTCAATATTTAATTTATTGTAATTTTAAATTTAATGTAACTTGCATGCCCATGTGACGGTAGAATGTGGAAGACTTATTATAAATGAAACACCTGTACCAATGACCCATGTTTGCAAATGAATAAATGATTATGATTATGATTCCACTTTGATTGATAGCACACTTCGCCTTCATTTTCACGGTGACCTGTTGACAGATAGCACAGCAGCACGCAACGATGGCACCACCTCGCCTCGGGACAAGCTATTGAACCCCACGCAGTTCGTGCACAACTCACTGGGCAGAACATCTCAGGAGGCATCAACTCACCCAGGGTCGTGGTCCCCCATCGTCACGCTTTCTCCTCGAAGGTGCTGAACCGCTCCGGTTTCGTGCCTGCAATCGGTTGAGTAATCGTAGCCCTTATTACTTTAATGAACAGATGAATGGGCCAGTCAGTAAATAAATAGCTCTTGCCGTATTATAGGCATGAACATAAAGATAGAAGACCTGTATATTCATGCCTATAATATAATACGGCAAGAGCTATTTATAAATACAATTGCAATGGTTCGTACCGATACGATGAACGAAGAACAAATGATTGTGTAAATCTACCTATAGAAACTGTGGGTGCGGAAACACGGGCTCCACTGCAGTGAGAATGTGATAAGATACTAATTGACGCAAAAACAGCACAACAGATATTATATATTAGTAAAGGTTACAGACGTAGGTGTCTATCTGCGTGATAATTTGTTTATTATTTTAGCCATTTGGCAGATTTCAGCAGTGATTGTTAATTTTTATCAAAGCTTAAATTCTTTATCTTTTTTCCGTAAAGGTTATAAAAGAAGGAACTTTATATTGTTCACAATGTGTAGTTCCCAGCTGCATGTGAACAATGTTTCGTGTAGGGTTGTTAGTGGTAATAGCCACTTGTGTGGCTCTGACAGCAGCCAGGAGCTCTCCTCAGTCTGACAACATTGAGGAACTGCTGAAGAATGTTGACGCACGTTATTCGGATAACGTATTCGAAGATGCGAACTTAGATGTGGTGAGTTAAAGTTTTTTATGTTACGCAGGTAAGTGAAAGGGATGACTATGCAGCTGCACTCAATATGCGCAAACGACCGCACTGCAAATGATTCCCGTACCTATGGGTGCGAGTACATAACGTACTAAGCTATTCATACGAGTGTGGTAGAAAATACCATAATTTTGACAAGGGCTTGAATAGTTTGACTTATCTTTTTCGCCACTTTATTTATGTGTATAACTTAGGATAGCTTAAATATATATCATACTGTCAATAATTATTATTTCAGCCCGATCTGATCAGAAAGTATCGTTATCCAGTTGAAGTTCACAACGTGACGACCTCGGATGGCTATATTTTGCAAATGCACCGTATCCCATATGGACGAGACGCCAATAATGTTCCAAACCAAAAGAAACCAGTGGTGTTCTTGATGCACGGGCTACTGTCTTCATCCGCCGACTTAGTCATCATGGGTCCAGGCAAAGGTTTGGGTAAGTATCTACCAATGCCAACAGTTGCGGCGGTCCTAACATGTTCACAAAGTTGTTTCTATGGATGAATGCTGATAAGTTGTTTGGTTCGACTGATCTTAAACTTAAATAGCAAACGGTCAATTAAAAAATATATTTTTTCTAGGATATATTCTCGCCGAGCAAGGGTTCGACGTCTGGATGGGTAACGCCCGCGGTAACTACTACTCTCGCAGGCACTTAAGATTGAACCCTGACGCTTTACTGAGCACGGCGTTCTGGAGGTTCTCTTGGGATGAAATAGGAAACATAGATTTACCCACCATGATCGATTATGCCTTGGAAGAGTCTGGACAAGAGAGACTGCACTATGTGGGTCACTCGCAGGGAACTACGTCTTTCTTCGTGATGGGTTCTTTGCGACCGGAATATAATGCCAAGGTTATTTCTATGCACGCACTGGCTCCAGTCGCTTATATGGCCAACAACAGAAATCTTCTCTTAAGAATTTTGGCATCTTATTCTGATGACATTGAAGTAAGTACCTCACACGTACACGTACATAATTTTAAAATTACTACTGTGATAACGATCTGCCTTTATTTTGAACATTTTCTTATTATTTTTAGAGCATTGCTTCTTTGATTGGCATCGGTGAATTCATGCCCAACAGCGTGGTCTTCACATGGGCTGGTCAGGCCGCGTGTCGCGATGAAGTAGTGTTCCAGCCATTGTGCAGTAACATCATGTTCTTAATTGGAGGATGGAATGAAGACCAGCATAACACGGTGAGCTAATGTAACACAACAAACACTTAAGTATGAAAATAGGTATCTTTTTGTGACTTATGAGAATATATTATTATGTTTTTATTACAGACAATGATGCCCGCTATCTTCGGTCACGCTCCGGCTGGTGCGTCAGTCAGGCAGTTTGCTCACTACGGTCAAGGAATCAATGACAGAGGGTTCCGTCGCTACGACCAGGGCTCTCGACTATCTAATTATAGAACATATGGATCCTTCAGTCCTCCCAGTTATGACTTATCCAAAGTGACCACTCCAGTGTTCCTGCATTACTCAGACAGCGACCCGTTGGCACATGTCAATGATGTCGATAGATTGTTCAGAGAACTAGGTAGACCTATTGGAAAGTTCCGGATTCCAATGCGCAGCTTCAGCCACATTGATTTTATTTATGGTATTAACGCAAAGGAATTAATCTACGACCGTGTTATCAATCTCATTAAGGCTATGGATGCAAACGCATTCGAAGGAATTCAAGATTTCGAAGGAATGGAAGGATTCGAAGATAATGTTTAATCACCGAATACCTATTTGTCCAAATACGTACCTAAGTTTATCAAATACAATACCCCCTCAAACTATATTATGTTTGTTTTATCTTCTATACTTACTTATAAATAAAAACACTAGGTATAGAGTATAAAATAACTAGGTTTTGGTTAATTTTTCGTTTTTTGACACCGACTTCCGAAGTTATTTTATACTTTGTAGAGTTTTTTATTTGAAGTCCGTATTTTTTTTGTAAAAAGGTATTTTTTTTAATTTTTCACTTTTTGATGGTGAAACTCCACAACTAAATTGACATTATTTATTACCTTAGAGAGACGTTGCGCTATTTGCCGTTCAGGAGTTACTATGTGTGCCTTCGCATCCCATGTCCCGACCAGCTCATAGTTAAATATCTACTTTGCTTTGGGATTGACATATACCTAACAATATGTCACTTTAGTAGATTTTTATTGATTTTATGTTGAGAAGGTTTAACGTTCAATTCAAATGCAATATAGCTTTAACTGAACCAAACCCAAAAAAATCATCAAGATTCGTTAATAAACAATAAAGTTATGCCCGAATAGATAAATCCAAAAATATGGAACTTCATGTTGACTTGTATGGATCTGCGTACCCCTTTACAGCGTACCGGCATGATGTTATGTTATCCGCTTACGCGTCCCAGCCGCGCAAGCGATGCTCGCGCAACACGTTTACGCATTAAATTTCAGTGTTGTTTGGGGATTGTTTATGAACTGGTGTAAACAATAAACAGACATGATGCGACTTCAGCAATCCTGGAAGATTTGCTATCATTGATATAGATAGTTCCGTTGCCCACCTCTGAAGTTCTTCATCAGATCTTTGCCAAATTGAAATGGGACCAGCGCGGGGAAATATTCTTCCAAACAAAAAAGAATAATCCAACCGGTTGACAATTGGCGAAAACATCGCTGAACAAACATTTTTCCTGGGATCTCATCATCAGATCCTGACTTATACCTTCCATCAGCTCAGCAACATGAGATGATGATTACCAAATATCAATATCTGATTTGCGGTAGAAAGTATATGAAAACCAATGTATGTGATGTGTGTATAAAATTTGAGAGTTGCCCTCGATTTCCCTGGGATCCTATTATCAGATTCCGACTCCGTGATAATGGAACCACCTCAAGAGTGTAGGCTTTCGAATAAAAAATCAGTCCTCGATTGGCGAAGAAATCGGTGATCATACATAAAAAAAAAAAATACAGTCGAACATTTAACCTTTTCGAAGTCGGTTAAAAATGAAAGGCTAAATGTGTTGCTAAGCGCAAAACTCGATATCAGCTGGACCAATTCGGTCCAATGTATATATAAGGTTCTTATGAAAATAAAAAAATGCACAGAAAATGGGGAGGGAAGGATTTTCTTATCCCATGTAGTACGTTTCCGTGATAAAACAGAAGCTCTTGAACTACACGACGAAGTTGTGTTTCATCTTTTTGCTCCGATAAGCTATAGCCGTAATGAGGCCATGCCTGGGACTAGAACCTTCGCTGGATCCCAGTCTCCTGTCCCTCGCACACTCTACGCTCAACGCTTTCTTGACTGAAGACTGTGATTCACGGACGAATGGTAAAAACCCTTTGTCTATATGCCTGTTCCGTTACACCAGTCTGTCCTACCTATCTGTAGCCGCTAGGAAAACGGAAGATAAAGAGTTCGTCTGACCTACCTAGCTGTGAAATGATGTCTTTAAGTATTTGGTCCATTCAATTGAAGGATTTCATGCACGCCACGTCAAGGGATTGGAGTATCTCCAGGGGTTGCCATCGGTGTGAGTATGGTCTCGATGCCTCCATCAAGTTATATGCTGCCTAACTAGCACCAAATGAATAGCAGAAGTGTATGGTAATGTAACGTATGGAGTGTAATGCTTCAAAATATAGACAAAATAAGTATGTCCAAAATATTTTTTGAGTATGAGTAGGTATGTAAACGGGCTTTTTTCAATAATCTCACTGTTGTAAGTACAACTGTACAATACTAACTGTACAACACTAACATGAGCATCACTCTACCTAGACAAAGGAATCATATAGGTAGGTACCTACGTAATCGCAATATGTATCTAAGTAAAAACATAAGTGCAATGATAAATCTTGGCAATTGTCTTTAAGTTGTACCGAAACAGAATTTTATGGTACCCACGACATCAAATAGATAAGTTGGCTCGTGTCATTAATTAAGCAACTGCTCAACAATACGTAGCTCAATACGTTAGTAGTTATAGTTACATACGTGTACCTACAATACATTGTTCTATAAAACAATTCGAACTCGTCGGACTATCTCGTAGCAGGGTGTTGTAGGCGGACACTTAATTTCACCATGAATTCATTGTGTATGTTTTTGAATTAAAAACAGAGGGCGATTTCGGTATTTTTAGCGAAAGATCGTTATCGCATCGCAGTCGCGATCTGTCAAAAATACTTCTAATTTTCTACCATTCTAACAATTTTTGACATTGATTGATACCAAGAGGGAAAAGGTTGTATTTATTAAAGAACTAGCTTTTGCCCGCGACTTCAAACGCGCATATTTCGTTTTTTCTCGTTCCCGTAGGTATATTTTCTGCGCAATTTCTTAACTTTTCTTTCCATAAGAACCTTTAACCAAGAAAGTGTTAGGAAACTTAAAAAAAGGATGAATGAAATCGGTAAAGTCGTTATCAAGTTATGGCGTGACCAAGGAAAACCGGGATAAATTTTTTAATTTTTTAGATAATTGTTTTTTGTAACATAAGGAAAAATTCCTTCGCATCGCTATAAACTAGTAATGTGCCCAAAAGACTGCAGCAATGCCACATAGGGTTGCATGGAAATGCTTAAGCTTCAATGGTAAAAGCCAGTAGACTGAGATTGAGGATAGAGGATTCGGATATAGTAGTGTTACGGATTGTCAGAAGCCAGAAAATCTGACTCCAGTCTTGCCAAGAAGTACCTACCGTGTTGCCCAGTTAATGGGCTGTGGAGGTCTGGTAAGCAGCCACTCCACGTAAAATGCTGGTATTCAGCTGAATCCAGTTTGACTGGAAGCCGACCCCAACATAGTTGGGAAAAGGCTAAAAGTGGTTTAAAAATCTAACCTGTGCGAGTAAGCGCCTCAGAAAACAATTATGGCAAAAAATCATTATGTCGAAAGTTTGTATGTCAAATGTTTGTATACGAAATGATAATTATGTCAAAAGAGCGTTATGCAAAATGATATTAAGTGAACGTTGAAAAAATGTTGATATAGCACATGTTTAAATACAAACTGAACGTTTTATTAAATGGAAACTATGTAAAGTGTTTTTAGATGAACATTATGTCATTTGGGAGTTATATCTTTTGAAAATAGAGCAAGGCATGCTTTTGTTAAAAGTACATAGAATACACCACACACATTTTGTTGGTGAGAAAATAAGTAAGGTCTGGCAGCTCTGGGATCTTAGTCCACAGCCCTTGGGTCACACGAAGTGTAAACTAACTGTGTAACTCGGTTCGTGGGGTCTTCCGCAATTGAATCATTTCCGCCGTTCGAGGCAGCACCAGCACAGTACCATTTTTCATGGAAATATAGACATGTCGTTCGGAACTTGCCATCGTCGCGTGCCAGGCCTTAAGATGATGATAGGTCATATTTCCATATCATAAGTATTTTGTTAAAAATAATCGCTTTCATTTAGTTTACCATCTGTTACTACTTTTCAAAATTTGATCTTTATTTGCGATACTTTCTGATGGGGTAATAATACCTGCAGGCTGTGTTTTTTTTTCTACATAATCGACCGGTTCGATTCCTGGTTAGGAATACCGATTTTTCATAAATGTAATGTTGACTTTAGTGTTTTTCGATGTTCCACATAGTTTCGGATTTGGCCATCCACGCACACTTTTTGGATGGCCAAATTGACCCTGTATACTCAGGTGAGTGATACACGGTTAATTTGGCCATCCACCAAAAAACATCCAATGTACCTGCATAGGACACATACGTTTTTTGAAGTTATCGGCCAAATAAAGTGACTTATGTGTTGTACTGCGGTTACCTACACTTGACCCCTGCGACAACTAGATAGCATCTTAATGACGTCCAAACACAGTGGCTATGTACTAGTAAGTACATAATATTTGTTATGTACGCCAGTGAGTCATCGATCTGCTTGATAATATACACATTAATGTAGAGTTATCAAGATTTTAGCATTGATTGTTATCGTTATCAAAGTTAAACGTTTATCTCAGATCTGCAGAAGTTATAAAAGACGGAATATACCGTTGTTTACGGTGAGTTGTTTCCAGCTGCATGTGAACTATGTTACGTAGAGGGTTGATAGTGGTCCTAGCCACGTGTGTCTCTCTGGCGGCCGCCAGGAGATCTCCTCAAGCTGACAGCACAGAGAAATGGTTGAAAAGCATCGACACGCGGTATTCAGACGATGTGTTTGAAGATGCGCTCTTGGATGTGGTGAGTTGTGAAATAATTTAAACCAGACCAAACTTAAATCAGCACCTCAGTTACATTTAGTATTTCAATTATTTCAGCCTGATCTGATCAGAAAATATCGTTACCCAGTTGAAGTTCACTCTGTAACGACCTCGGATGGCTACATCTTGGAATTGCACCGAATCCCTCATGGACGAGACGCCAACAATGTGCCAAATCAAAAGAAACCTGTGGTGTTCATCATGCACGGCATGCTAACATCTTCTGCTGACTATGTTATTATGGGTCCAGGCCGTGCATTGGGTAAGAACCTGTCACAAATATTATACCTACCTACTTCAGATTCCAGCGATTCGATGGGATTTCGCGACGTCCCATAGAAAGCTCCATTTCATTTACGACTATGACAAATCCTTAATGATCAGCCGCACACCTTTTTCTTAAGTATGGGTAATCATCAAATGATTCCTTCTGCTCTGGGTGGAGCGGACACTCCCTAGTGTCAGACTCTTACTGACTAAAACCCATGCCCTAATGTTCTTTGAGTTCCAAGGCCACGGTGACTTTTTTGAACTAATTCGGCAAGGTATGGCCTTAGCGGGCCTCTTCTAGTTTGCTCACATCTCTTTGAGGCGCGCGTGGAACACAACGCGTCGTCGACCCGGACCTGGTACTTATGGGGCGGCGAGTCACCCAACGCTAGCCTCCCGCAGGCCCGCGCCTACGAAGGCCGGGAATCGCCCTGCGACTCTCGATGCCCGGGCGTCTTCTTCCCAGCCACTCACCTACAAACCACACCTTGCACAGTCAGTCCTCATATACACGTAGGGCATTACCTAATACCAGTTATTTTTCCAGCATACATCCTCGCTGAGGAAGGATTCGACGTCTGGATGGGTAACGCCCGCGGTAACTACTACTCCCGCAAACACGTCAGATTGAACCCTGACGCTTTACTAAGCACGGCGTTCTGGAGGTTCTCTTGGGAACAGATAGGAAACATGGACTTACCCGCTGTCATCGATTATGTATTGGACGTGTCTGGAGAGGAGCGGCTGCACTATGTGGGTCACTCGCAGGGCACTACGTCCTTCTTCGTGTTGGGGTCGATGCGACCGGAATACAACAACAAGATTATCTCAATGCACGCACTGGCACCGGTTGCTTATATGGCGCACAACCAAAGTCCCCTTCTGAGGTTCGTGTCACCTCATGCTAATAGGATTGAAGTAAGTTGAACATATTATGTTTTAAAGTAGAAATATTCTGAATACTTCTACACCAAAAACAACATAATAAAACTGTGTATTATGTTGTTTTTGGTGTAAAAATTTTAAGTACAAAGGAGAGCTTTACTGAAAGTTAGTAGTTTTCTGCCAGCAAACCTTTGAGTAATATTATTACATGTTCGTTATTTCTTAATAGGTTTTTCTAACAGATCTTAATATTTACAGAGCATTGCTTCTTTAATCGGCATCGGTGAGTTTCTACCCAGCAATGATTTCACCTCATCGTTTGGATCGAAATACTGCCGCGATGGAGCAGCATTCCAACCCATATGCAGTACATTTTTGTTTATGATGGGAGGGTGGAATAAAGAACAGCATAACGCGGTAAGTTCAGACTTATTGACGAAAGTTGACTAGGTAGGATTACTATTAATCAGGTTTGAGCCCAGAGAGACTGAGTTGCGAAGATATTATAACAATACTTTCAATATTTCAGACTATGTTGCCTCTTATTATGGGACATGCACCAGCTGGTATTGCAGTAAGACAACTTGCACACTACGGCCAAGGAATAGCCGCCGGACACTTCCGTCGCTACGACCAGGGATCTCGACTAAGCAACTATAGGGAGTACGGTTCCTTCAGTCCTCCGCGTTATGACTTATCTAAGATTACCGCTCCCGTGTATCTTCATTACTCTGACAGCGACCCATTGGCTCATGTGAATGATGTTGATAGACTGTTCAGAGAATTAAGTAGACCGATAAAGTACAAAGTTCCAATGACTACCTTCAGCCACATTGATTTTATCTATGGCATCAACGCAAAAGAGTTAGTCTATGACTCAGTCATCAATATCATTAAAGATTATGAAGCCACCGTATTAGATAATAACGTTTAATCAACAAATAATTTCACTCAAATAATTATGTTTTAATTGAACCGCCAAATACAAAATCGAGACAAACAAGAAAAGTGTTGTTTTTTTTCCAGCCATCTCCAGTATATGCAAGGTGCGTTGTCTGATATCAAGTATGTTTGTGTTGTAAGGGAGCAAATGGCTAATTTTGTGACGTGCTGCAATGTGGTATTTCACAAGAGGGCACAGATATAAATACTATTAACTACATCTGCAATGAGCCCGTGATTTTCTGGAACATTACCGCTTCTGTTTGAGACTACCTTTTTTTTTGGCGACAATTTTTTCGCATTGTCAGTTATATTAAACAGGACCCAGGTAGATCACTGCCACTAAAAAAACGTCCGCTTATTTTCAGTGTAGCCGTGCCACATTAAGAAAGTTTATTTATTATAAAAGACCACACATCATCAGTAACGTAGCAAGGGGTGGGGGGTGAGGAAAATTGCTTAGTTCTTGAGCTTTTCTACATTTAGAGGTGACACCCAAGAGGTTTCATGGCTTGGTGTCACCCCTAAATGGGTAATGCAATGAAACCTGTCTGAAATGGGGAGCAAAACTTTTTCTATGAGGCAAAGAAATGACTTCTATTTAAGTATCAAGGAAAATAAACTTTTTTGAGGGGTGCAAAAATGTTCGAGATCGCTTCGCTCGATTTTGCATTCTGCGCTCTCTTAATTCTTCAACTTTTCAGTATGAACAAGCCAAATAACCTATAATAAAGTATGAATGATCAAAAAACAATCAAACTTGTACGAGGTGGAGAAGAAAAATTTCTCACTTCGCTCGCTCTTGCATTCTATCCTTTCTTGGTTCTTGAGATGACCAGCTATTTCAGTATGAATAATAATTAAAAGACAATCAAAACTATTCGAGACGGGGTGCAAATGTCAAATAGGTTGCGACTACCGTCACTAAACCGAAAGTCGCAACCAGTATTTACTTTGACATTAATTGAAACAAAACAACATTATCCGCACCGGTTGTCACCCATGCTAGTTACGCCACTGCACATCATCATCTTTATATTATACATAGACATATATATTATAATAATGATGAAAGGGTTAAAATTCGCTTCGAGAAAGAGGTCAACCGTCAAATCATGGTCGAATCCGACTCGGCTGGGCGGTGTTCGGGAAGTTGCGTCTCACATGCATACCACAGTGTCTCAAGATGGAAGTCTATGACCAGTGCGTGTTGCTAGAAATGACTTATGGAACCGAAACGTGGTCGCTCATAATGGGCCTCATCAGAAGGCTTAAAGTTACCCAAAGGGCAATGGAGAGGGAAATGCTCGGAGTTTCCTTGTGTGATCGAATCAGGAATGACGATATCCGCAAGAGAACCAAGGTAACCGACATAGCCCGAAGTTATATTCATAGAAAAGTTATGGAGTGGCGACCGCGTACCGGAAGATGCAGCGTTGGAAGGCCTCCCACAAGATGGACCGATGGCCTGGTGAGGGTTGCTGGTAGCCGATGGATGTGAGATGCATAGGACTGGTTGTTGTGGCGACACTTGGGGGAGGCCTACGTCCAGCAGTGGACGTCTTTCGGTTGAGATGATGAAGATGTGGTTATAATTATAATACTAAGTAGGTATCATGGTCCAGTGTTATAACTATTGCGGTGCATGATCAGAGTGCCAATTCTACAAATTTTTAAGCAACGTTCGCATGCACATCTCAGTCGCAATCTGTCAAATTATGTATGTAAGTGTGTAGTGGAAAACACGGAATAGATTAACATTTATCTATTCCGTCGTGGAAATACAGGCTTTTTCAAAAGATTGCGTCTGAGATGCGAATGCGTCTTACAAACTCCGTAGCTACTATAAGGGACGTCAGGTCCCTTATAGTAGCTACGGAGTTTGTAAGACCCAATCACTGACCTTCATGGTACAAGTTTATAAGTCTATGCTCACGTCAATACTCTACCGAATCACAACAATTTCATAGACATTGAAAAATCATTGCAAATACTAAAAGTTTTCTAGTTATTTTAAAATTATTTGTAGGTATGTGTATGTTTTACAATGATTATCAATAATGATTACAAATAACAAAGATATAGTCCTAATATGTGGTAAACCATACAAAAAGAATGTGATACTAGCAGACGTGAATATACCATATAAATTTTCAATAGACAGAAATCGGAACACTTTGTTTTTCTGTATAAACGCGGATGAGTTTTCTGATCAAAGCTTTCAGTCGGTGGTGTTAAACGTAGACACTGGGTTGACTTCAATTGTACCTCGACTTCGTAATGGCTTCGCGAGTGCGGTGGACCAGGCGACCGGTAACGTGTACCTCGGAGGGAGCGACGGAATATACAAATACAATTACTCTTCTAAGGACATTGAGATGCCTGCCCTTGTCCACAAAACAGATATCTTTGAAATGTACTTCAACGACTATTTGTACTTCGTAGACACGGCCAAGCAAAACCTGTATGTGTACAAAGACAACACGAAGTGCTTGGTGCCGGAGGCGAAGGAAAATATAATTCAGCACTTTGTATTCGACACTAACAGTGACTTATATTTCGTTAACCCATCCGGACTATTTGTATTGCAGAAGGGATGCAAATCACCTACGTTAGTTCACGGTAATGACATAAGTATTCGTGGAGCTTCTACGGATACGTTTGGGACACCATATTTTGTGGCACACAATGGAATCTATTCTATTGACAAAGAAAACAAAGAGTTAGTGTTGAGGCTTTCAGTGACTAACGGCTACGGGTTAGCTTTCGATAAAAATAATAACATGGTTTATAGTGACGAACGCACGGTGACTATGTTGGTTCCTTATTAAATTTATCTATCAAGAACTTTGAATTGTATTATTGCAGTTTATAATTATTATACGTCCTGGAAGCTGGATCTTAACGAAACAATAACTTAACAGCCTAACCGCTTTCACGAAGTGGCAACTTTAGAAAGTGATTGTGACGTTTTGATTTGACTCAGTAGAGTATAAATATTGAGCCTTAGTCAGACACGCTTAGAATCGCAAATATTCTTACCTATAGCCGGTACCTTTATTAACTCGGTTAAATCGTACATTTTAATGTCCAATGACGAACAAATTATGATATATTTTTAATAAAACGTTATGGCGGATGGATATATAACGGATGGAATAATTGAATAGCACGCTCGCTTCATTATAGACCTCATCCATCGCTTTCCATCAGCTGTGATCGAAGTCAAGAGCAATCCCATTCCTCAATAAAAAATCAGAAGAAAAACTGTAATATATTGTGAAGGTTGAAATGATTTCAAACGGCATTACTTACGCGCATACTGTAAGTGGTAAAATGAAATGTAATTTATATTCTTGGAGAGTCCAGCTGCGAGCCCGGGGCCCGGGGGACGCTGCTACGCTCCCAACGGAAAATGTGGAATGACACAAATGGAAATAAATGAATCTTGGTTTCGGTAATTTCGATATTAACAGTCCTTTCTACCCTACTTAGGTATATGGGCTTAATAACAAGAGCTCTTAAATGAAATTGCTTTGTGTACAAAGAAATGTTATGAATGCATACCTAATGAAATTATTTTATAACATATGTAGGGAATGTGATATTCCGTGTGAACAGCACCTGCCGCGTAGGTATTTATTTTTTGCTTTTAAAATGATAATAATAATGAAATTCAAAGAAGTGGTGTACAAGCTAACCTCCACCTAGGCAAATCACAGCAACCCTGAATAAGAAAATAATTAAGTAGATTAGTGTTTTAGTCAGCCGCCAACAAGCTGGTACATTGATGGTGACTGAGATTCTGATCTGTGGATTGCTGCACTAACAGCTTATCATAAATGCATTCATCAAATTAATCTTATGTAGTTCTATGATTGCATCACTTATCAGTCAATTTGATAATATAAATAACGACCTTTTTATAATGATGGTAATCATGCTCATCAAGGGTGGTAAAATTACAGCTAAAAAACGTGACTCATCATTCGATGACAGTAATTATACGTAATTAATTAATCAAAACGGATTAGATGTTATCTCCATGCTAAATTACCTGCAATGTAATTAATTAATTTGTGATAGATAACTGTTCAAAACAATATTGAATGCGTATGTTATGTTATGTTGAGAGATAGTATCGACTCGTCACGCGAGTCACTCGTTAACGCCGCCGCTTGATACATAGATCCGACTCCGTGATTGATGGGTTACCTTTATTTAAATTAAAACGATTTCTAAAAACAGACTTTTTTGCTATAGTTACCTGCTCTAATCGAATTCCAGCAACCGGAAGGGATAATCGAAAAGAAAAGGAATTATCACAGGATTATGATCAAATATACTTTTAACTCTCTCAGTCTCACTTTAACATAGGTCAAAAATCATCAAAGTTTAAACGATGGTCAGTAGCGATGGCCACTGTGGTTGTTCTCGTCAAATAACTGTGCCCCTCTGAAGTTGGCTACGAGTGGCTGCGTAGTAGTCAAAATTACGAACAAACTGCAACTGCGCATGCGCAAGAGACATGGGGGCGGGGATTATGGCGGCGCGATTTTATGTCTCAGTCGCTCGTTTACGTTCGATGCATGCTTGCGTCCCGCTTGCTCCCGTCTACGTGACTACACCTGCGCGATCTTTGCAAATGGCTAACTTCAGAGGGGCAAAGGTATTTGACGAGAACTGTAAATTGCAGTCAAGCCTACTAACAAGATGCTTATTAACTCGACTATTCCACTCCGCTTAATCACATTAAATATATCTAAATAGGTGGTTAGTCAGTAACCACCACGACTGAAAGAGAGAGACGACGGAGAGTTCAATAGGAAAAGCTCATCGTGATTCAGTGCATGATAAAGATTACAGTAAAATTGCTTTGCTTAACGCAGGTCACGTGGAGACATCATTTTCAGCAACTTTTTTCTGGCTACACATATCTTACGCTAATAGGTAATACACAAAAAGTTTATTAGGGTCGTTTCGTAAAAAAAGGGTCCTCAAAGACTACTCAAACTAAAGGTAAAGGTAAGTAATGTGTAATCCCGATAATATAATGTAAGTATTTTGGAGAGTGGCATATGTGTCCCAAGACGGGTTCGATAAGAGTCGGCAGCCCGAGGCGAAGGCAATAGGCTCCGGGATGCTATCGGGGAGTTTGTCGACGTTGTTGGTACGCATCGATGACAATGACAGTGAATGGGCAGTTTCTTTTGCGAAAGATAAACATAATAATACTTTGGAAAAACATAGTGGGTTCCGTGGTTACTATCCATACACATACATATAATAATATATATCTACTAAGATTGCTTGCGGGCTCTAGTTCTGGGTCGAGGTTGCTTGATGTATGAACATTACACACATGTGGGTTGGGATTATCATAACGTGCTGGAAAAGTTATTAGTTGTTCCTTTTTTTTAAAAAAAAAAAAAAGAAAACGTTGCCCCACACTAGGAATTACTCCTCCCAGGCAGCACACAAGACAGATAATTGGCCAACAATTTAACCATAAGCAGGCTTAAGCTTTATTTTAAATGTATAGAAGCTGAGTGTTTTGCCAAGTTCTGTATTAACGTTTTTTTTTGCTATAATAATGCTTTTGAATGAGTTAGTTCTGTAATATGCTGATTTTATTTCTTAAAGCTGAATAGTCATCATAAATAGACCTGTTACCCAAGAGTGTGTGTAACCTTTTGTATAACACTGGTATAAAATTCCATTATCAAGCATGATACTGGATAATTTAGGTTCAGTTCTCTTTTAGCTGTATTACACATCACATCTTGACTGTTATTCAGCTACAGTATAAAGTTGGTGTTGTTTCTGTTATTAAGCATATAGTAACGTAACCGAAATTAGGATAGCTATTATAACTACTTTTACCGCTTTAAGTACGAAATTACCGTCATGTGCAGCTAATTGTGGTAAAAGCAATAGATAGAGATTCTTATGCAGAAGTTTGCTGGGTATTCACGAAAAGGAGACGTTTTTAAAGCTAGAAGACCTATTCTGCAACATTAGTAAGCATTTAGCGGCTAGTAGTTGACATTTCGACTGAATGTACTGTATCGTGGGTGCGTTTACAAACATACAAACTCACATACTATGAGAGCGTTTATACGGAGAGGCGATTTTACACGTGTTTGCTTGAGATGCAGATGGAGCCCGTGGCGTCGTCTGCCGCAATACGAACATAGTGCGATACCCGCCAATAATCATTTGAGATTTCAAAAGATAGTCTAGGTCCCCTCTCGCCCTCCGCTCCAAACGCCGCATGCTAAGCTGCACGTTAGAGGATCCGCCGCGGGCGCAGCGACGGGCACCGTTACTACTCACGCCCCGCACCACGTCCGACGCGCCTCGAGACGCCACGCCGGCGCCGGTGCCGCACGCGACGCGCGACGTCCCGCGTCTCCGTAAGAGCTTGTCCAGATCATCACCACGTGATGCGACGTTAACGTGAAACAGTGCGGTGTGGTGGCGCGGCATGTTGTCGTGACGTGCTAATGCACGGTACGGCAACGTCGCCGCGGAATGAAGCGTCAGTCGTCGTCGGAAGCAGTACGTGGCTACGATCGATGCGATTGCGAGTTGATGTTTCACTGTCTAATCGATTAGTTGAGCAAAAAGATGTCAGAAATGATTGATTCCGATTTATTGAATATCACTCGTTAACAATAGCAGGAGCTGAATACGTCTTGTGCGGTCCATATCTAGAAAGAGACTGCTATTTAACTTGTGAAATAGCAGTCTTTTACGAGGCACGACACAGTGTAACGTTGCGGCATCGTGACGTGCATTTTTACGACACGGTAACGTAAATTAGCACGTCACGTCAACATGTTGCGCCACGACGACACCACGACGTCGTGACGTGGTCATGTGGACAAAACCTAAACGAGGCGAGAGAGATACCAATTAGAGCTGGAAATAATTGTGTGTCTAGGCAATAGCGTTTCTCGGCACTTGGTTGTGACAAAAGTCTATCAAACTAGGTATGGGCTGAGTATAATATTTCAAGAAAAATAGTTCGCATGAATATGAATTACTATTGCTATCAGACCAAGTGTGAAATATACCTATAGATATGAAAAATATAGGTACTCTTATTGATAGAAGTTATGAAGACTTAATATAAACTTATCGCCAAATAGGCGTTTATCTGTAATTCTGGTGAGATTAAGATAAGACTCCCGTATTTTTCGATCTAGCTCGAGAATAAGTTGTGTGAACTGCGCATGTCTTTAATATGATTACTGAGTGAAACGATAAATACCATTATAGAAGTTTTACAGCGATGTACATATGGGAGTATGAAGTACAGCTGTGAAATTATAGTCTTTTGATAGGTATCTCTTGTTAGGTGTTACTACTGCAAAGATTTTCTGCAGCATCTACACATGTAAGGGCTGCGTTCATACCTAGCGTTCATTGTTAGTAGGGATGAAAACTTGGAACATAAATCCACTCAGAAAAGTAACGCAACAAAAGCTACAGAATTACATAAAGTTTTTATTTTGTACGGCTTTCACAGAAGAATCCCGCGCCGGCTCTACAGCGAGACTGAGTAGACCGGGCCACTGAGCTTAAGGAACAAGTGCGTATTTACAGACGAAAATTACATTAATACCACTCCGTAGTCTCCTAATACCCAGCAATTCTCACTACGTTAACTTAAGCCCGCGATAAACATAATTAAAGAAAGGTTTTCTTTTCTAACGTTTTCTTCAGCGGTTTCTTTTGCTCGCTGAATTTAATTAGTCCTTAGAAACTGTTTCAGTAAGTTTATAGTTTAACTTCCATGTGATTTATGTAGTAGGCGAAAATCCTAACTTAAAGACTTAAATTCAATTTACGAGTTAGGTAGGTGTACCTGTCTTTTAAATGTTTCATATTGTTAAGTACTAGCTTTTGCCCACGACTTCGTACGCGCATATCCTGTTTTTCCCGTTCTCGTATAAACGGGAAATCCTTTCTTAGTGCTCCCCTACACTCCCGAAGGAAGCTACATGCCAAATTTCTATCATCACATACCGAAATTAAGAAAATCCGCAATAAGCAAGGCGTAAATCGAAAAATGTGTACCATCAAAGTACTTCCTTGTCGGGAACAATTGAGTTTATTCTTCCAGCACTTGCCAAAAGTGGGTACTGTTATACCATTTTAGAAAGCTTAATAAACAAAGAAGTGTGTCGTGTAATTTGTACGTCAAGTGCCGTACATTTGTTTTGATTAAACTGTCTCAATAATCAAAAAATGTTTTAGGAATTTTTTATAACTTTATTAACTTTACGACGACGCTCCATTTCCAAAGGTATGGGAATTTGTTTTTAATAAATTGTTATTGGAGGGATTTATTCGTTCGAGAGCTATCCGAAAAGTATCAATATACTATCCAGAGTGAAACAAATTTCTGACCTAAATATGGACCCCAAGTTTTCGGGGTCAAAGCATAGGGTCAAAGTCATTGCAAATCAGCTCTAGTATAACCCATTTCAAGGAACGCACTTAATTACCAATGACCCTGTTTATGACATTGTGGTAATTTAAAAAAATAGTACCGATAAAATTTCATAGAGAGCTGTCTAAGCAGAAACATCACTTGCTAACTGAATCCTACTCCTGAAGCAGGGCTTGGTAAAAAACAGCAATCAATTTTCCGTCCCTTATCACAATTCTTGTTTTTCGAAACCATAAAAGCGTTTGCTTGATTGCAAATTCATTTTGAATGTAGCAATCTTTTACTGGCAAGCATATTTCTGTGAAAAGTTAGTCGATACGGGGCTTATTATAATTCAGCGGGTGGCTCGGTCAGCGGGAGCGAGTGAGGCGAGCGAGGCGAGGCCGCGGGTCCTCCGGCAAAATAGTCGGCACGTGCCGGATGACGTGATCATGTGCATGCTGTGAAATATTCTGGTTTCATGACCTGATATTATATTTACTTATCGTCGTACCCGTCTTGTCACTTTCATCAAAGATCCTCGACTCATGTCTAATGGTCTTGTTATCGATGCTGTTTAAGTAAGAGCCAGCTCTTATATGCCTATTTACGGTAAGATATTCTAAATTTCCTGAAAGTAATAAAAAAAGAATTAGTCTATCTTTAGCTTCGTTAGGGTAGAGCTTATTAAACGTTAGGATAGAGCTTTTTTAAACGAAGTCTTGGCTATAGGTAAAAACATATAACTGATTTTAGATTGATATAAAACTTGCTGATTTGTACCTACCTGAAATAAAACTTATACGACGCAGTTACATAAGCTTGTTAAATTGTTTGTGGACGCTACCCTAAGAAACTTTATAAAAAAATTCAAGGGTTTATTAGAAGCATACAAAGAGAGCAGGTTCGTAGGATATTAGCATATTAAAGTGATCTGCATATAAACACCCTGTCTTACCAGCGTTTACGATAAGCGCCGCGAACGACGTGTTAGCGAAATGGACTTAGAAAGGGTTGATTAAGAAAAAACTGAGAAAAACTCGGGTCTAAGAAGACTTGATAAATTAAACATAGAGCTAGCAAACTGTAGTGTAATATCAAAGATTCGAAACGTAGAAAAATAACTTTGTTATCTCTGATTGCAATAACACCGGTTTGATTAAGATAGTTACACCGTTTGTTAATAATGTTTTTGGTTTTTTTCGTACAATAATAAGAATTCTATGTAAATAAGTACCTATTCTGTGTGTTAGTAAGTTCTACAATTTGTTCGCTTTGCAACATGTTTGTAGGCTACGAAATCTTATTCTATGAAGCGGAACATGCAGCTGGCAGGTTTTTCATTTCCACCGACAGCTGAGTTTATTGATTGATCGAAAGCCATTACTCCCTCTACCCACACCTGGTAGAGATGTAGCTACATCGACAGTACTTGCGACTTTATTTTGATGGAGTGTTTTAGAAGACTTCACGCCCTGTTAACTTCAACATAAACATTTAGCCGACATATAAAATCTCAAGTAAACATTTACAATAGCTTTGTTTGTAATTTAAGGCTTTAGCCTTCTTTGTTTAATTTAATAAGTGGACACAAGCCATTCATCTGTCTGCTTATGAAATAATGCTAAAAAACAACATGTTTTAAAATCACCATCATTTTACTTTAGTCTTTCTTTAGGCACAATGGTCGAAATATTATAATCTTATCGAGGGATAAAGATGAATATCATAGTAGGTGTAGGTATCTACCTACTGGATAGTGCGCTTAATGAATAAACAATCTATTAATTGAGTATTTTATCAATAAACAAACGTCACATTTCACAATTACGCGTAATAACTTGGTCCGGTATATTTGTCAAGGTCCAAGGTGTGGGTACCTAGCTAGTAACGTTGTCCATAGGAACAAATGATTTTTCTCAGAGTTTTATAAATAACGCGTAAATTGTTCTTGCCTTCCAACATTTCCTATTCTTGTTATTTCTGAGTCCTTAACAACTCCCCGCTTCCCGTATAACTGAATCATAAACCTCGAACATGGACTCTAATTACATTCGGAATGCATAATGTAGTGTAGTATGCAGCATATCCTGTCAAGATCTAATTATTTAGTTAGTTGGAGACACGAGTTAACACAATAAACCGCTGCAGTTCGCCCATGACCGCAAACAAGCACACTTTATAACGATCATGGAGCCTCGACCTCACTAATAATCTAATTTATTATCTTGTTACCTATCCTCACCTCTGTCCTACCGGATGATAACATTCACGTTGTGGGCCTACCACATCTATACAGTTACTGATTGGACATGAGACTCTCCTAAAACATCAACATTAGGTAAGTCATGCCGCCTACCTAAAACACAGCGGACACTTGTAGTATTCTACTGTCAGCAAATTAATTCCTTGAAAAAAGGATAAGGCAATTTTTTTTTTTTTTTTTTGGATGGGAAATCATCAAATGACCCCTCCCGCTCTGGGTGGAGCGGCAGGAAGTGTCAGACTTCTACTGACTAAAACCCACCCATGCTCCTCTTAGTGCCTTTTACGTTCCAGGGCCGCGGTAACTGTTTCGAACAAATCCGCAACCCTGGTAGGCTCTGGCCCTAATGGGCCCCGACCCATGCTGACGTCTGCTGGTTCGGCGCGCGTAGAACACAGCGCGCCGTCAACCCGGGCCTGTTCTGATCGGACGGCGAGCTACCCATTGCTCGCCGTCCACAGGCATCAGTCACTGCGCCATGCTCAGCTGCGCCGCCCAGGAACTGATGTTCCTGGGCGGCGCAGTGGCTGACGTTCAACAGGAGGGGGTGAAATGGGGTCATTACTGGCACTCCTTTTGAGCCCCCTCCGGAGCCCTTTGTAGGGGCTCTACTGCGGCTGCTGCAGTAGCAGCAGCCGCAGTGGAACGGGCAATGGCAGCAGAAGAAGCGGCGGCAGTGGCGGCGGTCGCGGCAGAGACGGCGGTGGCGGAGGGCTTCCTCCTGTTTCCGGCTTTGGTGGGTGGGGCGCAGGCCCTAACCCCAGCCCAGTGGTCGGCCGGCTTGCCAGCTGCCGCACAGATTACGCAGTGCGGCGCGGCGTCGCAAGAGCCGGCCCTGTGACCGGGCTCACCGCAGCGGAAACATAGACCGCTGCGGTCCACCTCCGAGGTGCATTGAGCTCCCACATGGTGGCCCACTTGGCACCGGAAGCACCTCAGAGGTCGGGGTTCCAGCAGTTTGACCTGCGCGGAAACCCAACCCACCAAAAACCTTCGGCCCTCCGAGATGGTTTTGGCCGCCGACACGGGGCAGCTCACCACAATGGTGCGCGTGCCCGTGTTGTCAGGACGTAGGGTGCCCGCCTTCACCTCCTCTGCTGAGCACCCCCCCGTCCTAACGACGGCGGCCACCACCTCCGCCTCCGTGACGGAGTCGTCCAGGCCCAAGATGCGCATGTCGATGCGCTTGGTGGGCCTGGACACTCGGGCATCGTCCGCGCTTAGGGACGCCCTGAGCCTTTCGGCTAGAGCGTCCGCGATTGGGCCGCTGGCTGCCCCGGGGATCTCCAGCATCCGGGCCCCAGTCATGGTGACCCTGAGCCGGAGGCCCCCTACGATGCCTAGCTCACCAAGGTTCACCACCTCCTTCGCCTTGGTGAGCACGTCCGCGTACGTCACGCCCCTCTTCGCCGCGTCCGGCTGTAGTGTGAGGACTACAGCCGCGGTTTTCGGGGGGCGGAGTGCAGCCGCGACGCTTCGCTCCGCCCTGGCTGCCTTGCCCGCCTTCTTCTTCTCCGCGGCCACTTGCCATTCGGCTTGAGCCGGGAGAGGATCAGAAGGCGAGGAAGCCGGGGGGAGCTGCTGCACAGACGGCGCAGGAGCCTTCGCCGTCCACGCAGCAACCCCACCCCTTCCTACCCGGGGCCGGGTCCGGTATTCCCAGCACCGGCTTGGCGGGTGCCGGCCCGGACCCTTTGTCCTGGCCGGACGACCCCGGTGTGGCAGCCACGGCGGCCGCGTACGACGCCGCCTTTTTCTTGCCTGGGGGGGCCTTCCCACTCGCCGCCGCACTCGCTAGCGGGGGGCGCAGGACGATGCCCTCCAGGACGGAGAACCGCGCCTGGAAGGCAGCCAACTCCCGGCGCCCTCTGTGGGCCGGCTCCCCGGAGCCTGGCCAGGTCTGCGCGGAGCCCCTCATTCTCCTTTCGGAGACGATCCGTGGCGGCAGCCAAGCGGGCGACTTCCGCCCGCAGCTCGGACATCTCGTCCGGTGGAGGCCCACCTTTGTTAGCCTCCGCTGCCGCCAGAATGGAGGCCATCGCCTCGCTTATGGCCTTGTTCTTAGAGGAAAGCTTCCTCTTCAAGGCCACATCGCGAAGCGCGGCCTCCACCACCTCCGCAAACCCGGCCCTCCGAACCCGCTCCTGTCCGGAGTCATCCGGCTCACCGCCGGAGGACTCCGAACCAGGAGCCCCGCGACCGCCCTCTACGGGGGGTCGTCCGTCAGCGACGAGCTCCTCGGCTCGCTGGCCAGCCACCTTGGAGGAGGGCAATCTCCCCTTGCCTCCCTCTCGGCCCTTACCCCGCCTACTGGTGGGGATCTTGCGAGCCGAGGCCACCTCCTCGCTGCCAGACGACCCCCGGTCTTCCTCCGTTCTGGGCCGCTTGCGGAAGGACCTAGAGTCCTCCGCAGCAGCCCCCGCTCTCACGGGTTCAGAGCTCGCCGAGCTAAAGGTCGCTAGGTGGTCGGAGTCCAACTCGGACTCCGACTCTGCACCCGCGCGACGCTCAAGCGAGCCCTCCTCCCAATATAGCGCGCCACTTCCCGCGCTCTGCCCGACCGACACTTTGTCGGGTGAGCTAAAGTCAAACCCGATTAAGTCCTCAAGGATAAGGCCTTAAGGACGCGTTTATAAATGGGTAGTCAAATCAATACTTTTTACCATGAATTGTTGATGATACGCGTACTATGCACATCTATCAACAATTCATGGGAAAAATATTTTAAGAATGCAAAGCATTTAATTTAATAAACATACTTTTGTGTTAAAAAGTAAATATCATTTAACATTTAATTAATTCCCACAATAACCGTGAAGGCTTTCACGTCTCGCTCCAATATTTTTCTCATTTAAACTAGTCATTAAACGGCGACTTGAAAGGGATTCTTCCATTTATCGAGAGTCTGTGAAAGCAGATAGTTCGGGTGGCAGTCGTGCTATTTCGTAAGGGTTCATAAAATTTGTTAACGAGGAAACTAGTCTCAACTGCTTTATAAAGTGGGCTTATTGATTGTAGTCTCATATAACTATGGGACCATTAAAACGTGGTAACTATCTAACCGAACTCTAATCCCATTGGCAGGTCGAAGTTGCGCCAGTAGTCAATTATCAGCACATTGTTTTCATTAATTATGTGTTAGGCCTTCAAAGCTTGTCTATTGACTCAGTCTAACACGAGGATATATCGATAGACTTTGCAAGTGCAGTTTGAAATATGAGACAGACATAAAAATAATCTTTAAGGGTTTTACTTATTGGCAATTTTGAAACCAGGTCAAAAATATGAGATTCGTCGTGGGCCAGAATAAACGAAAAAACGAATATAGGTACTGTTAATGTAAAAAAATAGATCAAATTTTCTGCAGTATTAGGTTGTGACATTACAAGAGGACTTAACCAAATATTGGGATTATGTTATGGGAGAGTTATTTATTTATCAAATAAAACTAAAATATAAATTTAATTTTAGAGTTTATTAAAGCCAGGAACACAAGTGTCAATAGTACGTACAACTTCAATATATGCTTTTGATTGAATCGGTTGCAGAATGCAGTGGGTTTAGGTTTAGCGGGTTCCTATAAGTTACACAATTAGATACGAGTATGTGGAGTGGGTACATCAATATCAACACTAATGTTTTCTTACATGTCTAAACAGGATTTGCGTGTAACGTCAATAACACACATTACATGATACAGATAGGATAAATTAGACAAGCAGACAATAGTTTCGTAGCTAGAAATGTAGCATGACTGTGATATGCATTTTACATCATATTAGAAACGCAAAATATTTCTCGTCCACTTTCTACTTTAAAAAGTGGTGGTGAAAAGTTTATAAAAAGTTTTTGTATACTATGATTTTATATAAAAAAAGTCGACTGTCGCTGGCACATGACTTCTTTCATGAGTTTTTTTTAATACTTTATAAAATATATTATATATAGATTTTGAATGTAAAATATGTTGTTTTTGAATAGCCTATTTTAAATAATTGACTTTTGGTATGGTCTTGTTTAGCCAAAGGATCATGAATTTTGTTTTCATATGCCTATTATATTTATATAAGTAGGTTTTACCGACGTATCAAAAACAGCGTGGCATAGCGGTACTGCATCGATTGCTGAGATTGGCATCTCGACGCGGTGGCCGCCTTGCGCAGGTATAAAGTTTAAAATACATATATCTTAGGTAGACGTTAAAAGCTCAGCGATATGGTAAGGGTAGCACTGGATATGACGTTTCGAGGTGTCTATTAGGTGCGGAGGAGGTATCCATCAATCACAATTTCAACTACAGTGTGTTGGTAAGTACACATAAACGCAGAAAGTTTACAACATCATCATATTATTATACGTATGGTTTTCTTATTGAATAATTTACGGTCACACATTAATTTAAAATTAAGATTTTGAATTATATCTACTGTGGCCAACCGGACCCTTGATGTTGTTAGAATTCCATTTCGGTTCCTTCATTCTAGTTAGTTTGTGTGCCGCACCGCTGAGAGGCTGCCTACTACTTTATAGCTTGGATCCCTTCTCATAAAATATAATAAATCTGCCACGTCCTTTCTTTACTTAAACACGAATCATTCTCTTCTTTTAAATACAAATCCATCTCATATAACTTTAACATTCCTTTATGCTAATTGTTACATGTATAAAGTAGGTATATATATAATATTCATTTGCTAATTTAAAACATCAATACATCATCTATTACAATAATATACTTGTATACACAGTGTACATACGTCACGTATAGTTATAAAATATTTCTCATACAATTAAATCTAACGATGAAAAATCAGTCGTCGAAGACAATGCATTCCATATATATTATAATACATTTAAAATTATATATTCATTAAGTAATAGATGCGACGGTTGTTAATAAAAAGCTCGTTTAAATGCATAAAGTTTTATAAAAATTTTGTACACAATATATTTTTAAAAGATTTATCTCTTCCTAATCCTCGAGCTGTGAAATACGCACTTGATTGTGGTTTGTATCAAATCGCAAAATACTTTAAAATCATACAAGATATATAATACGGAAATAATTTATGATAATTATTTAATAAAATACTTCATAAATAGACCTACAAATTAAATGATAAAAGCATCAGTTTTCATGCATTCTACTAGCTCACAATCAGCAGAGATAAGGCAGCAAAACATTGAGACACCAACATCTACGAATAATAATTAATATAATATGTACTCATCGAAAATACTCAAAAATCACGGATTTGATATTGTTAAATACATACTAAACATTTAAATCTGATTAGAGTGACATTTGTCATTATGTTATGTGAATTGAATTACGACTATATATTGATATATATATAACATATATTGTTGACAATGCTACTGTATTTTAACAACTAACACCATAATAATGATTTGGTTTAATTAAAAACGTGCGCAACAGTAAAGTCCATGAAAAGAAGAAGGCTAGTGGAAACAGTAGCTCGTATGAAATTGTAACAACGGGCCTTAAAGTACTTGGTCGGGAACTTCTAATAGAGACTAACGACTAGGGACATAAGCTCCGAGGGTGCGTACTAATTCTATACACATATAAAATGCATTGAAATTACACATACACAATACTTTATACATACATATTCTCTCATGAGTAGAAGAATTAATTACACAGTCTTAGTAATTGTTAATACTGATGACTTTTATACATCTTAATCACAATAAATAGGTATGTACTCAATAACTAAATTTTATTTAAAAAATATCGAATTCCTTCTGTAAAATTTTGAATATATTGTCAACATTTTAATGGACGTTGTGCGTAAATAGAAATAACGAAATAAGTATAGTAAGAAACAGATGCTTGAAACTTGTCAGACAACTTACTGCTCAGCGAATCTTAACTTTTGTTTCTTGACGAAGTCAATGGCCAGTTTATCTGTGGTGCGTGACTCCAGGATTTGTATGATGGGGTGATCTGCAAACAAAGTTAACTTATAGTACTTGAAAGTGTCAACACAATCGTCTCCAGAATCCTAATTTTCCTCTCATCGATGAATATTACCTATTTCAATGTAGCGTAGTAGTTTACACAGTGCGAGCTACTAACTAGACAGTAGACTACGCCGATTGCCTACTCGTATGCCAGTAGCAGACTCGTACAGACGCACAGGACCGGTTGTTGTGGCGACACTTTGGGGGGAGGCCTATGTCCAGTAGTGGACGTCTTTCGGTTGAAATGATGATGATGATGCCAGTAGCTCGGCTCGCCTTAGCTGTCTTCACGATTATAGTAGCTGCACAGTCTCTTGCGAGGCGCACAGGTTCTGCTCGCAACTGCCTGACTGACACTGGCGAGCTACTGCCTAACGCGTTCAAACGATACGAGAGATGTCCGAGCTGCTGCCATGTGTGGTTTACTGGCAGGCGAGCAGGCGAGTGAATACAAAAAAATTTTAAATGCGTGCTACTATTCAACTCGCACGTGGCTGTAACTCGTGAGATACGCCCATACGATGCGACTTATTGAGTGCAGCTACTCGCCAGGCTGACTCGCACTCTAGCTCGCTCTGTGTAAACTAGCCATAAGTAAATGCGAACTGAATATAATGAGCAGACAATTTTGATTAATTTTGCATGAAACATCAAAGGCCAACTTCATAAAGAACTATGAAAATACTTGGAAAATCATTATTGGAGTTATTAATTAGAACAGTCTATTATTATTGGAATTGTCACAGAAAATTTATTCAGAATCATCAATCCGCTGGCATTCTTGGGAAACGTTTTGTTAATAACTGGTTAATTTAATGTTTATAAAAATTCCTTTACAAAATAATTACGAGCTTTTCTTAGAAATTGTCAATGGGCAACCAATGGATTTAATGTAGTAGACTAACAGTTTTTTGACAAATATGACAAAAAAGAAAGCTCATAGAAGAAAACAGTCAAGACAAAAACAGCAATTCCGTGATGAGATATCTCTAGCAGTATTGATATTCTCCACCCACATTCACTTCGAAATTAGAAGGTTATGTGAGGCTCCCTTATGGTTTAGATTAGTAACAACATGTGAGTGTTCCGGATCCTGACCATTTCAAGTGGGCATCGAAGTGAACTATGCAAAAAGGCAGTTATGAGTATTCTGCCAGAATGAAACCAAATAATAACTATTTAGTTCCAAACGAAGCACTTTTATTAAAAATGAAACGCCTTTGATGAGGGTGATGGACGGAGGTGAGGAAGTATAGCAGAATAAATGGGAGGCCTATTGGCAAATATCGATTGGTGGCTGATTCCGAGCTGCAAAGATGATGATGACACTTTTCTATTGAGAGAGTTATATGCCAGCGGCTTCGCCCGCGTGAAAGTCGATAATAATCCCAAGGGAAATACTCCCGGGGTAAAAAGGTTTATGTTCTATTCCAGGATATAGTGCCAAGTTAAAACGAAATCCGTTCAGCCGTTAACATGTGAAGAAGTAACAAACACAGAAACAGACTGACCGGCAGAGTTACTTTCGAAATGATAATATTAATATGGGTGATGAAATAGCACGATACTGACTGCGATCGTGCAGCTGCATGAGCGGCAGCTCGATGGGTCGCAGCGGGTCGGGCGGCGCGTGGCAGTTGACGCCGGGCACGCGCGCCAGCGACACGAAGGCCTCGCCCGCGAAGTCGTCGGCCGTCAGCACGTCGCGGTCCCACACCGACAGCGCCAGCGCCGCGCCCGGGCAGCGGCACGCCTCCAGCGACACGCCGAACTCGAAGCACTCGTCCCACACTGGGTTCAGCGTTTTCTGAACACGTTTTGTTTTATCAGCACCGACGAAGTAATAGTATCACATGATGTTTTAATGCCTAACTATGTGCAGTATCATACACTACTTTATCTAATTTCATCAAACACACAATTTAAAATATTGTGCATATTGCGCCAAAAACCCACATGAGGGACCTGAGGGCCAACTTGAGGGCCAACGTTGCTTAAAAATTAGTAGAGCACTCAGCTGTTGATGATGTGTCACCATTTGACATAGGGCACTCTACTACTACGGATATAACGCAGCTTATTTGAACCTTTCGGGCATATTACTTATTAATTTCGGATTTAACAACACGAAAAAAATGGTTTATATTGAAGTCGTTCGTGTTTTGTCTATTAAAATTGAAAGTTTTTCTTTCTTGACCTTAGATACAAGATGTCAAATGTGAAGTGTGTTGGTAGTGTGTGTACGACTGGTAGCTTAGCGTCTTCAGCTTCGATTCTTCTTCAATCTAGATTAATAGTGAAAAATGTACCTATTTAAATTTCGAATTAGGAACTCTGAGAATCTGTAGAGGTGTACCTAAACGTGGTCGAAGCAAACTCACTGATGATTTGCGAGAAGACAAAACGTAATGAAAATATTAATAGGCTTCTTCATCATTCCGTTTTTCATTTTCATAAAAGAATAAAAAAATGCGGGACATTTTAGTTTTGTCCCTAAAGTAAAACTTGAAACCATAATAGTTCATTTTTATGGTTCCAAGTTGCAGCACCAGATGAATAAACTTAAACATCTATCACTTCTGTCAGTGTCTAACCTTCTGCACATTGGTGATTTGTTCGTGAGCCTTCGGGAACAGTCGCTTGGGCACCAGCTCGAGCACGACGAAGGGGTCGCTTAAGCCGTTCGGGTCCAGCGGAATCACGTCGCGCGCAGACAGTACTTCCACGCACAGCGAGTCGTGGTTAAAGTACACACTAAATATAAACAAAATCTTAAACTCTACTGATTCTACAAAGTTTGCATTGAGATACAGCTGGGGTTATTTTAGAACAATTTTCATGCAGCATTTGTTAACTAATAGGGCAAATTTAGCTGATCTTACCGTTTACACACCGTATAAATACCTACATCTGTTAACCGTTAGGTAGGTACAATAAACAGGATTTAGAAGCATTAAAAACAAGCTCCTCTTTAATTAAATTGGCAGAAGCTTCATGGACGCAAAGATCGTTAAAGGAAATAAAACAACTAATCCTTCCTTTTTTCCGACAATTTACTTATAATTACTATACCGTAACTCGAACACGATAAGATACCTCAAGAAAGTTGAAACTAAATACGAATAAAAAGCCGGTCAACTGCGAAATGGTTCAGGTCTCGAAGTTCTTATAAATCTTCCGATATCCATTTCAAAAGAGTTGTAAAAGAGTTCTAGATCGAGGTCGGTAGAACGGATACCTGTTAGAAACAGCCACAGAATGGGACAATACTTCAATATATTTTTAACTTGGATTGAATTGAATAATATTGCTCACTAAATTTATTAGGTTTATCGTAGCTGGAACATACTTTGGTTAGCTTTGGTTGTGTGTGAACCAGTGGTTTATAAGATGTAGATAACACTACAACTGAACTAGAACTTTGCTTAGCAGCACGGGACAGAGGAAATTTATGTATGTTCTCAATATACAAACACACATAACATAATATAATATGTAGGATCTCGTTCCTAGTAGCGAAACTGATATTGCATAGCCTTTTAAAATGAAAGTACTGAATGGAAATTTTAGTTTGAACAAATACAATTTTTCCAATAAAAAGCCTACGCTGGATACGGTTTTATATATATTTTTTTACAAAATTCTATGAATTTATTCTTTGTTCTTTAAAAACAAATGGAAAGGCTTCCGCTCAATGTTTTTGTCCATTTTAAATTAAAACAATCTTCACTGAGAACTGAGAGAAATGAGGTTGTCGGACAAATTAATGACATTTTAAATGCCCCTTTCTTGTTTGAGTCACAGAACATCAAAAGTAAAATATTCCCAAAAATAAAACACCAGAATGAAGTGATAATAACATTATCTGAAAACATTACTCAAACATTATGTATCTGTGAAGCATTTTAACAATGTTTGTCTTACAAAACATACTTAGTTAAAGCGTTTTTATAAACAGTAGAAAAAAACTTGTTATGAAACAAACCCAAAGAAAAGCTTGAAAAAGTCAGGGCTGCTATGGCTCAGTGGCTCGTCAAACTTGTGTATTCGGTGAAATGTACTCGATCCAAATTACTAACATGACAAAGAGCGATGGAGCGTAACCTTTTAGACATAAAACGAAGAGAGCAAGTTTCAGAGATAGGAGTAAATGGGAGTAAACTAAGTAAGAAAAATGTACTGACAGGAATATAAAGAATAGTAAATTAGGCGAACAAAGCTGGTTAAAAACATTTGGAAAGCTGCCACGTATTTTGTTTAATAAATGTAATTTATGGTTTTAAATCCTGTTGACAAAATGTAGAACTTTGCTTAAGTAATATTTTAATAGTCACAATAAAATTAAGCGTTATTTAAATGTAATATTTTGATGAACGCATGTTGAAATAAATAGTTTATTTTTTTTTTTTACTGACCGAACAAGTATGGAGCCATAGCGAGAGGGGAGCGGTGTGCGGGTTTGTTCAGCAAGTCTATCAGCGAGCCACAGCTCCAATAGTTTCTCGGTGGGCGCCTGGTGATATTCCATCCTTTGTTCCACTCGGAACCACTCCGTATTGTGCACCTCCGACATCGGGAGACCTAAATACATATCGATTAAACATTGTTTACCAACTAAGCCTCTTACGACCTGTGCCGGAGAGTTCCTCTCCTCGCTCCAACTTCGTCAAATATACGAAATGATTCATTTTGAAAAGTTTCTCGGTTGGTATCACTCTTGTCGAAGTGACTTTTATTGAACGGATGGCTACTAATTAACTTCATTTTGCAACTTCTAACTCATCGATTTTGTGAATTTTTCTTGTTTTTTTTTATTAAAAAATGTTATTGAATATCAGAATTGATCGCGATTACAATTTAAAAAACCGGCCAAGTGCGAGTCGGACTCGCGCACGAAGGGTTCCGTACCATTATCTATAAAAACGGCAAAAAAATCACGTTTGTTGTATGGGAGCTTCACTTAAATATTAATTTTATTCAGTTTTTAATATTTGTTGTTATAGCGGCAACAGAAATACATCATTTGTGAAAATTTCAACTGTCTAGCTTTCACGGTTCATGAGATACACGGACAGACGGACAGCGGAGTCTTAGTAATAGAATCCCGTTTTTACCCTTTGGGTACGAAACCCTAAAAAACAAACCTTTTCCTTCTGCATGGAAAAATTCGGCTAAAAGATCGAGTGCCTCCCTGAGCCTGTGATGGTAGACGCGCGGCCGCTCGGCACCGCCCGCGTCCGCCTGCGACGACACCTCCTTGAGCACGCCGCTCCAGCAACCCGCCAGCGCGCGGATGAACGCGCGCGGCAGCAGCCACGTGTTCAGCGATGACAGGTGCTGATCCAGGAACTCCAGTAGAGGAGTTATAGCCTAGTGCCGATTAGAAGAGTTCCTCAAAAGTTTCACTTAAGTAAATTCGTAAAAAAACATTGCAGACTTATTAAAGCATAGCTTCGTGCTCCGTTTAATTGAAAAGTTTGTCTGCTTGTGACAGATGATGCCAATTAGAGTAAAACTATCGCTAGTGCGATCCTTATGAGTTAAGTGAATGTTTGAGGAGCATGGTACCTAAGTGTTTCTTTATACCAAACTTTGAATTCACGCCTTATTAACTGTTTCAGTAACCTAGAAAACCACTGACCTGTGTTGTGGGCAGCGTGTCAGGCGACCATGCGAGATGGAACACAGCCTTCCTGAGCGGAGGTCGTGCCCGCGCGGCAAGCGGCGCCGCCGCGCGGGCCGCTCGCGCGTCCAGAGTGCCGAGCGCGCCGCGAACCAGCTGCCGCGCGTTCTCGTCATTCAAGCTACAATGTTATCCTTTTGTGATCATGTTACCCACAATATGTCGTGCGCTGTCTAAGGAGTTCCATTAATTAACGCGTATTTTGCATGCTACACGTCCCTGTGATAGTATTAACGAGCTTTAGCTATGTAGGTAAGTTTAATAATATGAGTCAGGCCCACGACACGGGGCGAATTTTTTGGCCTGAAACGTCAACAAAAGAGGCAGTGAAGCACACTAGAAAGCCGCACAATATATTCAATTTCCATTTAATTGAGAGTGAAATGTTAATTAGCACGTATCAGACGTTATGACATGCATCTGAAAATCGGTTATTGGTAGGTATGTCAGTACACAAATTGAAATGCAAACGCTCACGCATTAACAAGATACTTTTAACACAAAACAGTCTACAATTCACGTTATAAATTTATCAGCTATAATTGCTATCAATTGATTTATACACATTGTAAATTCGTAATGTACTAACTTTTGATTGAGTTTAACTCAAACTGGGATAGTTCTCAAGTTGTTGTAGTTTTAATTAAGATTTATAGGCAACTGCGTGGTAAGTATTTACGTTACAACTTGTAAGTACTCTCTGATGTACTACGTCGTAAAATGTGAAAAGATTTTCTACAGCAGTTTATTCGGGACAAGTTCGGCCATTAACACAAGATGGCTATATCCCGGGGCGATTTGTTCTTAAGGACCACTAAAACTTCGGAATGGCTGTGTGGCGCGTGAAACTGGATGTTTTGCGTACAAACAAATGCTAAGGAGCTTACGCAAAGCTATTCAGTTACAATAACAACATTATTAAACAATTTGTAGTATAGGGCTGTAACCCCCCGGCTAAAGGATTTCCTTCACTGTGAAGCTTGTTTGTTCCTCCGTAGCAAAATACGTTTAACATTTCAGCATCTTAAGAGCAACTAAATAAATAACATCTCCGATACGACAGACATCTACGCTGTTATTATTTTCAGCTTGGATGAAGATGCTGTGCAGCTGAGCGTTTTATGTTCTATCAATCGCTGCATGACAATTTCTGTAAGTTAGACTAGTAAGGCAAAGTATAAATACTGATATAAGCTTTGGTTCGGTGTTCGTAAGACTTATATTTGTTTGTCTGGAATTTATGAAGTTTGTGCTTGACAGCGTGTCGTGTCGTGGGTGTAGAGCGCAATATTCACGGTCCAGAGATTAGCTCGCACTTACATGTGTTCGTCGTCGTACTCGGCTAGAGAGCGCCGCACATATTCCAAGTTGTTCACGATGGTGCAGATTTCTTCTGTCGTTTTGTTTTGACCTGCAATATGAGTTTCTGTAAGACCGACTGCAACTGGTACGAAAATTGTAGAGAGCTATAGAACTTATAGATGATCGTTACAGACGATCGTAACTAGTAGGGAATTGGATCATGAATTGGTATGTACGTCAACAAATAATGCAATGCTTTTATTGAGTGTTTGGGACCGCTTAGTGTCATATTTGTTCAGACTCTCTTAGACAGATTTTTTTAGCAATGATTGGAAACAAACAATTCATTGGTTAGAAATCATAAAGCGCCGGGTGAACCTCAATTCGAACGAATTTTGTAAGTTTTTGATGATTTTCGGCTATAGTAGACATGCTAGTTACAAAATCACAAAGCTCGATGCAACGCCTAAACGCTACACTCCGTATACATTAGATTTAATGAAGCTTTAGCACTTGCGGGATTTGCGGAAAACACGCAATTTTTATACTAAACTCAAACGCAGCGAGTCGGAAAACGCAATCCAGCATATCCCAACGAGATTTCGATTTTACTATTGCTTTCGAACGTAGGGACTTAGGTACCTTACCTACAATATCATAAATGCGAAAGTTTGTGTAGATGTTTGTAACTCAAACGGCTGAACGGATCTAGATGAAATTTGGTGCAGATATAGATTATATCTCGAATAGCACATAGGCTACTTTTATCCCGGGAGTATGCATTTTATTTTATTGTTTTACTTTTTGTTTGTCTTGTCCCAAATAAATATTTTTCTTTCTTTCTTTCCATTGGTATAATTTCCGACATTCACGCGGGCGAATCCATAGGCAGAAGCTCTCTCTTCTTCCCAGTCGGTACCTACGCGATGGTGGTCGTCATGTTATAGTGTTCGAGGCAGTTGTGATCTTCTTCACAATTTCTCGCCATTTTTGCCTGTAAGCAGTCATCCTGGCAACACTGAATCTGGCAGAAGCTACATGATGTTGTCGAAGCTAAAAGTAGCACGTCTGCTAAAGTCCATACTAGCATACTAGCATCAAAATAAAAAACAATTTATGTATGTAAGTTTTTGGCACATACCATGGTTCTCATAGTAGCCTTGGTCTGCGAGCGCGCCGTGCACGAGGTCTGCATAGTGCAGAGCGGTGGCACAGGCAGCCTCCAGCAGTCGTACGCTACCGCCAGCAGTGCACTCCTCGGCACCACCCACCGAGCGCCATACCAGGCGCATGTGGTATAAACTACGGTAAAACATACGAAATAATTACAGAATAAGGCTGAGTATAGTCTAGAAAGTCTGAAAACGGAGCAGGTAACTGAAAAGTTGTATGGAAATCAGTTGTCATTGTATGATATATGGACATGCAACATATCATGCAAAAAAAATAAGAAAGAATCTCAATAAAAGTAGGGGAAAATCAGGAACGATGGATGGGTTCTGTGGAAGATGAGGTGCCTAGAAAGCGGGTGACTACTGAGTTGGCCAATATAGAAAATTATAGAGAAGTATGCAAGAAGAAGACATGTCACGCTGACCCGGAATAAATTGGAAACGACAAATTAAACAAATAAATGTTAAACGGCCAAACAGATAGGCAAAACCAAGATCGATATACGACATCCTACTTGGTACTGCATTTTCCTAATAGAGTTCCCTGGCCACTACATTATTCATACAAATCGTATTTCATAAGGGACAGTGATGTAATGGTCCTATTTACAGACTTAATAACAAAATATAACATGAAAGCAAAAAAAGTTACGAAAGTCCGACACACGCTCACCTCATGCACAAAAGCTTGTTTGAACAAGGGCACGGGCCGCCTTGTTCATTTTTAGCCAGATAACAGTGACAAAGTTAAATATTATGTGCCTCTAACGCTGGACTTTAGTGCCGACTACCTTATACTTTCCACGGGTTAATTTGAGTTACCTAAATGGTAAATTCAACTTTGTTTGCTTGCTATTTATCTTGTACGGTATATTTTCCTAGAATTACCTGTTGAAAGCACTAAAGTGTAAAGCAATAAGCTTCTCAGCGAGAAAGGCTTTTAAACATGTCCATGTACTCTGTCTATATACATGCTCTTATTTTTATTGCTTGTCTGATTATTTCCCCGTATTTTGTGTTAATAGGCAATTCCGCCGGAGGAGCTTACTAAATTGTTTCAGTTAATTATGCAGAAAAAACTTGGTGTAGAAGTGCTTTTTGTTATAACCTTGTCATGCTGGTATACAATGTGTAACAGAATAAACGCAATACTTACCTGAAAAAAAAAAGCGAGCGACGGCCCCATACATTTGTGTGCGCATAGCTCGACAAAAGGTACTCGCAACAGTTGATATTTTTTCGCAATTTCGGATTTGATCCCATAATAAATGTTGCGTTTATTCTGTTACTCGTTGTATAGAACGACACGGCAAGCTGGTTATTGATAAAAATGTTAGTGTTAAAAGCCAATAAGGCAGGTAATGCGTATTGAATACCTATCCCTTAAACAGGTGCGTGACCTGAAAATCATAGCAGGCGGAATTAACTCGCATGATATTCGTATAAAAATGATTAGGTATGATCGTGTAAAGATTATCCATTGAGTGTTGGTATTTCTTTAGACTAAACTCACCAAGCTGCAGTGTCCACCGACGATGTGCTGTGTTTCACGAGGTGCTCGCCTTCCACGGGTCGGTCTGTAAACAATATCTCCGTTACAAAGGGAGCGATATTGTGACCAACAACATTATTTCATAAGCAAATACAATATTCTAGGTTCTAACCTAGAATATTGTATTTCATTTTGATGTTGTCAAGTGAGTTTAGGCTCTAGCCTAAACTCACTTGACAACATCAAAATGAAAACACATAATATCTAGATACACACGTCAAGTCATATTCTCTTTCCCATTATGCTTTGGTATGATACAATACAATTTTGTGACATGTTATCTTCCAAGACAATGAAAAATACGTAAATAAAAAAACAAAAAATATCATTATTGATTTGTACAGCAAAAATAAACCAATGAAGCTGTAGGCACGATTACAATTAAGTAATAGCGAATCCTACGAACTCGATATGACCGTCGGTTAAGGATCAATTAGAGATTGGTTAGACCTTTAACAATAATTGTAATTTGATACGGCCCTTATAATTGGTAATTTACTTTGATATCGGATTTCTTATTGGACCAATAAATGAGTGTTTTAGATGTTCAAGCTTTACTAATTTACCTGTGCTTATGTACCTATAAGGGAATAAGATGGTCATGGTCATATATAGGTACTTAGGTTCACACAATTAAGAGATTTCGTTTAGAAATTTAGATTAAAGATACCTTAATAAGAATCTCGACGTTAATTTTTGAACACAAGGCGTTTAAATATGTCATCTATACGTATAATAACAATTTACAAGCAGTCCTTTATTTGTCTCGGTCCAATAAAACGTTTCGTGTTACGGCACAGTTAGAGTTCGATGTTTATCTAAATGGCGGCCGCCCTGCACGGGTGTGAACCTTCGCCTTTTACCTTCGCAACAATTATACTGCCTCTTTCTTTTTTTTTTTTTTAGGTATGACCACTAGCAAGTTAACACACTTGGGATATCAACTGCTTAACCGGACTAAACTGCCTCTTTCGAAAATCACTTCTTTTTATACCTTGCTACGTTATAGTTTCTTTTGATAAGGGCAGTCCGGTTGCAACTTTGAAGTTTTCTAATAGTCAATCAAGTCTATCACTGGATAGTGATTTAAGTTTTTAATTTTAATTAAGTGAACCTACTTATCCAATTCTTACCGAAATACATGGGTTAATTTTATAATTTTAATTACAACTCGTAATTCACAGTCCACAATTTGTGTGTTTACGACCAATTACCTCAATTGTCGTAATTCATGTTTATACGCATTTACATAAAAGTGTTTCCGTAGGTAATTATAATAATTTAATAGGTGTGTGATACATTTATTGCCCACTTGTAGGATTTCGTGTAGGTAATAAAAATGTAGGTTAAAAATATGGCACTATTTTATTTACAATATTGTCGCAAGTGTTAAGCGGTATCTATCTCATGCGCATGCGTCGACTATACGACTCTACGTCTTGAGAGCCAATTCTACAACTTTTTAAGCAACATTCGCATTCTCATCTCATTCGCAATCTGTCAAAAAAGCCTTCATTGACATACATTTTTGAGATGATCACTGAGATGCGAATGCGACCGTTGCTCAAAAATTTGTAGAATTGGCCCTCTGTTTGATATTACCTACGTGATATAGAGTGTTCTAAATCAGGAAATAGAGGTATTCCCATGAAGTGACACCTGTCACCATCGCTGGTAAAGTATTTTTTTTAATTTCCTTCTCAAAATAAAGATACATATCTACTTATGTACTGAACTGATTCGGAAATGACTATGTACAAAAGTATTAAGACGCCAACTACGAAAGAAAGCTTTTTTTATTATTTAGTAGTTTTTCCTTTACGCATCTCCCGGGACTAACCCATGTAGGTACCTACTCTTAGACACAAATGTGAAAATGAATGTGACACGACACAACCAACGCTACGAGTAACAAATAAGAAATGACGCGAGACTTACCAAGTTCGACGGCTGCCCGGACTCTTTGCAGCGCCATAGTTTTAGTGACGGCGAGCCAGCGATCGATCAGCGGCTCGAACCACCTGCGGCCACAGTAACATTACCATAGAGAAACAATGTCCTCCCGCTATCATCAACCGCGTTAACGCTTTGTGCTCATTACCACTAATTACCAAGTTGAGCAACATGAACACTGGAAGGTGCGTCTCCTTTACTTAATCCGTTCAGCTTTGATAAGACTCGTTAATTAACAAGACTTAAAAAAATCAGTGCTTTAACAAAAACTTATAGTTCGAGTGTTATTTAATATTATGGCAAAGACTTTAACGACTACCTCAAAACCTGATGAGGTTTCGTAACAAAGCTAAAGGAGCACCTAGGTGTATAGGTACTGCATACCTTTGAATCATAGTCTAGTCAGTTAATTTGGAATAACAGTGTAATTGCGACGTACAAAAGCTAAAAATAACTACACAACATTGAAAATAATATTGACGAAGCTTTTGGTTCTTTCATTCTGCGCTCGCATTCGGCGAAATAAATAAAGCTCGCTGTTTTTCGTTGCAATGAATATTGTATGTGATGTAGGTAGTTCTTGCGGTTTCTACTGTTCGTGAACACGATGTTTTGGTGTAATAATAATAACTTTGATGTTTTCTTTGATTTCCATTTAAGTAGCTGGGCAAAATTTGAAGAACATTAAGTTATTGTATGTTTAACAATGCTCGGGTAGACAGTATTTACAGTTTTGGTTCACAGTCAAAGCCAAACTTTCTTATGAATTAAGTAGGTACCTTCTTTACAGTAGGCTATGCAAAAAATTATTCTTTACAACAGACATACCAGGGTGGGTATGTACCATCCACACGCAACCATTTCTGCTGACTGGCCAATATTTTTACAACGCCAGTAATAAAAATATTCTCGATTAGCTCCTTTTCTGAAAATTTCTACGTTTTCTCTAGTCAGACCCTAGAGAAAACGTAGAAATTTTCAGAAAAGATCGAGCTTCAAACTTCAAAATCTGTTTATCAAATCAAATTTTGTTTGAAAACAGGCTCCTTTATCATTCTGTTCTGATTTTAATCAATCATTTGTCACTAGCAGTCAGTGTGCCGGTAAACTAGCCGGAAAACGGACGGTCTATTCATGTGCTGTGACAGATCAGGAGATCGCATTCCCGTGAATCTATTAACAGTTGTAGGATATTCGAGAGATTAACAGGGTTTGACAGTAGGATGAATGGTAGCGAAGGTAATTCATGTCCCTAACTGGAAAATAGCGTTCACACGATAGGACATACATGCATGCACGCACGCTTGCGTGACGAGACGCTTGGCTGCCTGTCTAGTTGCGAAGTACTTGCTAGTTAGGTATCTGACTATTTCCGAAATCAGTCGATTACTGACACTTTGATAAACTGTAAATTCGAGACTCGAACAACTTCCTGAACTGAACATGTAATCGATTCACCGTAGTTTAATCTCCGAACAGATTTGTGATCCCACTAATATGATGAATGGGAAAGTTCGAAACTCAATTACGCCGTGAGTCCGTGACGACTGGACAGATTTAAATAGAATATAGGACGGTTAGAATTTAACCTGAAATTGCACTTATGGAAGTAATATTGCCCAGAAAATCTCGATATAACAAACGGTGAAAATAGATCTGTCATTGTTTCATAATTCGGTGCTTAGATCGGAATGACACTAGTCTAGTTTAATTATATAGCTTGGTACAATTGTATGTTTTATAAAAGGAAAAAATCTCTGGAAGTACAGATTATGACGTGTCATTGCCGTCATGAATCCGTTTTTAAAAGGGTTAGTACTATTCGTCCTGTTTGTCTCCGTCTCTTTCACAACGAAATCATGATTAGTGGAGTGATACCTCGGATTTCGGTTACAGTAAATGAAATTTGAAAATGTCTAGCTATTATTATGTATAAAAAGATTTTCCATTAAAAATTCTGATAGTTTAAATAACTATTATTAGAATTTATTTATTTAAATATTTAATAAATAAATTTTAATAGTTATACCAAATACTTATAGACTTAAGGTAGAGAATAATTTAAAAAAAATTGAATTATAATAAAACTTTTAATATTTTTATGTTTTAAATGTTTTTATAGAAATATTATTTAAAAATATAACTTATATATGAAATGAATAAAGTGAATTATAATAATAATATTTAATTATTGCAGCTTTCATTTTTTTTTCAATCAAAAGCACAATTTTAATAGGTACACTTTTTTGTAAATATTATTAGATTAGCTAAACATTTCAGTTTGAATTTTTTTTATTCACAGTAACGTAAGTCCGAGGTCAAAACCAGCACTCCATAAGATGACAATGGCACGTCATAGTAAGGGGGCTGATCGGATATACTTTTACTGATAGGAAGCTGCACTACTGTAGAGTTTCATAGCACATGCTCGCCAACAGTACAGTGTTGCTTTCTTACGAAGTCGTCAGGACTGCTAGTACCTAAATCATAATTAGTCAATAAAAGGTAAATAATAGGTACTTACAGGTACGCATCCAGTAGTTGCGGTGGCGGGTCGTGCGGTGCGTGGGGGTGCGTTTGCGGCTGCGGCGCGAGTGACGCCGCGGCACAAAGCTCGCGCACTGCCGACAGCACTTCAAACGGCAGCGTCTTCGCTATCGTTACCAGACATACTGACGGACAGGGCAAGAATTATTAAAGAATATGAGAAAACTATTGTCAGGGAGAATGGTTTTCACTATATCAGGGATTCGGTTGTCAAGCTAAGGTCTGTCTTGTAGCTGGTATGGAAATGCCCATGGAAGTAAAAGTTTTAATTTCGATCCAACGCTCAATTCTACGTCCTGCTTTTACTGTTGAAACTGTTTTTAGACTTCTGAATCTTATTAAATCAAGGAGCTAATAGAAGAAAAGAAAATTATCATACTATAAAGAGCGGTCAGTCAATCAAGTCATAATTTTATTTTATTTATTGAAGGTAAAAATAATGAATAAAATAATTGCATTTAGGTATTGTGTGGGATGCCATCACGGATTCATGAACGTCATTAGATCCCCTTTGGAAGGTAGTTTTAGAATACACTAGGTTACACGAATACTTAAGCTCAAAGTTAAAATATAACAAAGGTAAGAAAAAATAAGAAAAATTATTATAAAAAGCTCTGGTTTCAGAAATATATCTTAGCTTGCTTAAGTTTTCATAAAAACACAAAAATTACTCATTATAAAAGTTTAAAGTTAAAAAAAATGTTAAAAAATTAAAATCGGTCAAGTTCGAGTTGGTGTCGCGCACCAAGGTTTGCCTGTAAGTAGATACCTCTTATTTCCACTCTCGCAAATCTTTTAAGGTACTTCTCTGTGCCTTAGAACCATGAAATTTCTCAAAAATATGTTTCGGAATAGAACGGAATGTTCCGTATTCCAGTCTCACTCGCAATTAGTCGATTTTTCTTGGGTACTACCACTTGGGTAACTAGGTACATATAATAAGTTATCCAAAATTATGAAGATAAGTAGGTATGCACTTTTTAACGAATGTGGAATTGATCTGCTTGTTACGAAAATTACTTTTATTATGCATAGACTAGAAGCTATGAAAAGATTATTCGTTTATATATATATCTCAATAACTTTTGGCTATTGCGACAGTTTACTCAAAATAAATATATATGGCACTGAAGTACAAATTGAACGATACACTTTCTTGTTTAATAAGCTCAGTCAATCTATTCCACTCTGGGTAGCTGAGAGTGAAACAGATTTCTCACCATTTGCGGTTTTTGGTCGTGTGGCAGAAAATTTTAAAACATCTTAAAAACACCCATAACTTGAAAAAACAGATAGGCAAGCGCCACTCTCAGAGCAGTCAATCTGTAGGTTAGAGTAAATTCTATAATAAAATAAATCAAGCAGCAATGCTGACTATTGCTAAGTGGGACTGATTTGCATTTTAATCAGAAAGAGGTACGTACAGCTGAGATAATAATTTATAAGCTTCCCAAATCACCGGGCGATTTCTTAATTAACATTTTACCGTTACATTAAAACAATAACTTTCCAGGTTTAGCAAAATATTGAATAATACATCTTTCAAAGCTTACGGGCGCCAGATGTTCCCGTAATACCTCGCTTGACTCTAGTTTATTAATTTACAACCTAAATATAGATAAGTTAAATTAATATGCCGGCGACGTTGACCTTTCGAAGCCTGTATCTTTCAGTGACCTATGGCCACAAGTATTTTTAGCAGTAAGTTTAATTTCAAAACGTTTTACATGAAAAATATGAGCATTTCGGCCTTTTCGGTAAAGAATACGGAAGTCGGTATGTATAGGGAGCTCCGTATATTTGAATAGGTCAGTGAAGGGAAGCTCGGTATTTGTTTTTCAATGACATGGGAGCGGTCCGGAGATTTTTACTTTTTGTAAAAAGTAAATTCAATTGAAAAAATTCTGAGTGCACTACATGCAAAAATGCTGTGTGAAAGCGTATAGTATTTTGCTCGAATAGTTTAGCAAAAGGTTACCGAGGTAGATGCTATGTGGATATATTTTCGCCAGACATTTTATCGATAGCACCGCTGTGTCATAACCTGGATAGTCGGGACCACTCATGTAAGAAATAGAAAACCCTTGAGAGGGATATATGAGCGTTGGCCAAAATTGTTGCGTACCTACCTTTTTTTTTTTTTTTTTTTTTTTTTTTATAGGATGGGAAATCATCAAATGACCCCTCCCGCTCTGGGTGGAGCGGCAGGGAGTGTCAGACTTTTACTGACTAAAACCCACCCTTAGTCCTCCTAGTGCCTTTCTTCCCAGGGCCGCGGTAACTCTTTCGAACAATTCCGCAACCCTGGCAGGCTCTGGCCCTGGCGGGCCCCGTCTCCGTTGCTGACTGCTCGTTGCTGACGGCGCGTTTGGAGTGAACGCGCCGTCGACTCTGGCCTGACCTGATCGGACAGCGAGCTACCCATTGCTCGCCGTCCGCAGGCGTCAGTCACTGCGCCTTGCCCAGGAGCGTCAGTTCCTGAGAGGCGCAGCGACCGACGTACGTCTGGAGGAGGCGAAATGGGGCCATTACTGGCACTCCATTCTCGCCCCCTCCCGAGCAGTTGCAGCGGCGGCGACGGTGGCGGCGGCTGCGGCGGAAGCGACGGCGGCGGCGGCGGCGGCGGCGGTGGAGGAGGGTTTCTTCCTCGTCCCGGCCCTGGCGGGTGGACCGCAGGCTTTGCCCCCAGCCCAGTGATCGGCCGGCTTGCCAGCTGCCGCACATGCGAAGCAGTGCGGCGTGGCGTCACACGAGCCGGCCCTGTGACCGGGCTGACCACAGCGGAAGCAGTGGTCACTGCGGTCCACCTCCGAGGTGCAGAGTGCTCCGACATGGTTGCCAACTTGGCAACGGAAGCACCTCAGAGGTCTGGGCTCCAGCAGTTTCACCTGCGCGGAGACCCAGCCCACCAAGAGCCTTCGGCCCTCTGAGATTTTCTTGGCCGCCGACACGGGGCAGCTTACCACTACGGTTCGCATGCCCGTGTTGTCAGGACGGATGGTGCCCGCCTTCACCTCCTCTCCAGAGCACCCCCCCGTCCTGACGACGGCGGCCAACACCTCCTCCTCCGTGACGGAGTCGTCCAGGCCCAAGATGCGCATATCTATGCACTTCGTGGGTCTGGACACTCGGACGTCATCCGCGCCCAGGGACGCCCTAAGCCTTTCGGCTAGAGCGTCCGCGGCCGGACCGCTGCCTGCTCCAGGGATCTCGAGCATCCTGGCCCCGGTCATGGTGACCCTGAGCCGGAGACCCCCGACGATGCCAAGCTCACCGAGGTTGATGGCCTCCTTGGCCTTGGTGAGCGTGTTGGCATACGTCACGCCCCTCTTCACCGCGTCCGGCTGCAGCGTTAAAACTACAGCCGCGGTCTTCGGGGGGCGGAGCGCAGCCGCGACGCCTCGCGCTCGCTGCCGCCGCCTTCTCTCCCGCCTCTTTGCCGCCCTGGCTGCCTTACCCGCCTTCTTCTTCTCCCCGGCCACTTGCCATTCGGCTTGAGCCGGGGGAGGTTCAGAAGGCGAGGAAACCGGGGGGAGCTGCTGCACGGCTGGCGCAGGAGCCTTCGCCGTCCGCGCAGCCGCCCCACCCTTCCTCTTCCTTCCCGGGGCCGGGTCCGGTTTTCCCGACACCGGCTTCGCGGGTGCCGGCCCGGACCCTTTGTCCTGGCCGGACGACCCCGGTGTGGCAGCCACGGCGGCCGCGTACGACGCCGCCTTCCGGCCCGGAGCCTTCCCACTCGCCGCTAACGGGGGGCGCAGGACGATGCCCTCCAGGACGGAGAACCGCGCCTGGAAGGCAGCCATCTCCTGCCGCACAAGGTCCAGCACCTGCCCCTCCTGCGGCACGGGCTGGCTGTCCTCCTTGCGCCCCCCTTTAGGCGCCCCCTGTGGGCCGGCTCCCTGGAGCCTGGCCAGGTCTGCTCGGAGCCCCGCATTCTCCCTCTGGAGGCGCTCCGTGGCGGCAGCCAAGCGGGCGACCTCCGCCCGCAGCTTGGACATCTCGTCCCGCGGAGGCCCCCCTGGGTTACCCTCCGCTGCCGCCAGAATGGAGGCCATCGCCTCGCTTATGGCCTTGTTCTTAGAGGAAAGCTTCCTCTTCAAGGCCACATCACGAAGCGCGGCCTCCACTACCTCCGCAAACCCGGCCCTCCGGACCCGCTCCTGTCCGGAGTCATCCGGCTTACCGCCGGAGGACTCCGAACCAGGAGCCCTGCGACCGCCCTCTACGGGGGGTCGTCCGTCAGCGACGAGCTCCTCGGCTCGCTGACCAGCCACCTTGGAGGCGGGCAATCTCCCCTTGCCTCCCTCTCGGCCCTTGCCCCGCCTGCTGGTGGGGATCTTGCGAGCCGAGGCAACCTCCTCGCTGCCGGACGACCCCCGGTCTTCCTCTGTTCTGGGCCGCTTGCGGAAGGACCTGGAGTCCTCCGCAGCAGCCCCCGCCCCCTCGGGTCCAGAGCTCGCCGAGCTAATAGTCACCAGGTCGTCGGAGTCCAACTCGGACTCCGACTCTGCACCCAGGTGACGCTCAGGCGAGCCCCTCCTCCAATATAGCGCGCCTCTTGCCGCGCTCCGCCCGACCGACACTCTGTCGGGCGAGCCAAAACTATTACCGATCGGGTCCTCCTCGGATAGTTCGGATCGGAGGCCTCCTCGGCCCTTGTTGCCATCGGCAAACGGTTGGTGGACAGCCCTGTTGCCCCCCCCAGAATATGAGGGGCTTGACGCACGAGGCGTGGCGGATTCTCGGACCGCTGTGCAGTCCGTACCGCCCTGGGGTAATATCTGTTTACCAGGCCTGTCCATGATTGTCCTTTTTAAGGGTGCGGTCCCTTTCTCCCCTTCTCTCTCAGTGCTTGCTCGCTGCCCTCACAGTCACGTCTGATGATCAGACGCGTACCAGAGAGCAGCGAGCAAGCCAATGAGACGCACACCGTCCGAGGACCCGAACACTGCTCAAGTCTCCGAACGGTGTGCCCCTCTTGTGTCTCTCTTGGTCTGGTCTCTCACTTGGGACCTTCCGGCATGAGTGGCTCTACCGGCAAAGCCCCCAAGATCATTGAGACACGCAAGCCCCACCACGACGGCAACGTGGAGACACGGTTGGTGGGGTTGCGTACCTACCTACTAGCAACATTGTTTTCTTCAGAATTTGTGGTTATAATTTATTGTAATAAGCCTAATTATATGCTATACTAGAAACTCGCCCCGGCTTCGCACAGATATGGCAGCATATAATGATTCAGCTCCCAGACGGCTTAATTAATTACTTGCGACATCTTCATAAATCATCACAATATTAAAGTCACCTAAACCTTCCTCATGAATCACTCCATCCGGTGAAACTGTATGAAAATCCGATCAGTAGTTTTTGTGTTTATCGCATACGGATAGACAGACAGAAGCGGCGGAGGGACTTAGTTTTTTAGTTGGTTATAATTCATTGGCTTACCGCCATTTCCATGTTCGTCATACATGGGTTCTTCAACGACGCCGCACCAGCCTTCGACCACCCAGTGTTCCACGCATTGTCTCACATCTTCTGATAGCTAAAAACAACCTTTATTTTAGACAGGTACCATTATATTGTACTCGTAATCTAATCCCGTTTACCAAGAGGTATTTGGGAAACGGATCCTAATACACCAGAGGGATTTCGAAAGTAATCTCTTTAGCCAACAGGGTTGCCGATATTAATCTTTGTTGTTACCTATGTAACGTGTGTAGGTAATAAAGTCACGTATTCATGAAACTCAAAAATTACGAACAAAAAGAAGTTTTTGCTTAAATTATATGTTGGAATTGTGGATGAAAAGAGTGCAATTTTTCACCTCATAACCCTTACAGTCATATGCGTATTTATTTGTCTAAACTGATTACATTTTAGGACAAAAGCTAATCGTTACTATCCGGATTTAATACGTTTTCCTTTTTTCATTCCAACTACGATAAAAACTTTAAAATTATGATGTTTTTTCTTTAAATATGAATCATAACATTGCGTCTGTTTGTAAAAAAGATCTGCCTGCAAAAGTTAAAAGCCTTGCAATTTGCAATGACCCGGTTCCCATAGACATTTCAATACGTAAGGTATAATGAAGGTAAGCACATGGTTGGTGGGAAAGAAGCGCGGAATGCACTTGTCGCGTTATTTATGCAGCATGGAAACACCAGTTGTATCATTGGACTAAGCTACGCTAAATTTCGCTCATATATTGTAGTATGTTTACGTTTGCTAGTACCTGTAACGTAAAATAATAGATGCCTACATTAGTTAAATTATTACATAATGTTAAAAGCTGAGTAAACAAATGAACATTATATATTTACAAACATAGGTATATCGGGAATATCTACCCGTAACAGGTTTAGTCAATTTTAGGAACAGTAAATCCAGCTCTTGACAATAATTGAATACGAGAGCGCTAGGGCCGTTACAGCCAACGAGACATAACCAAATTGTCCACTTACCATTTTGTCTATCTGGTTGAAAACTATGCTGAAGTACGGCACGTTATTGGTCCTGAAACAGAAAGGCATTTGAAATTTCGTACGACGGAAAATATGAGCATAAATCGCTGAGGACTCGACCACTGGCGTCCATAGTTCATTTCTCTTGATGATCGTGGAGAATGGGCGCGAGCACAATGGCCGACCGGGGTTGAACATCGATAAATAAATATTAACACATACTAAAGGCTAACCTTCCCTTTATTTCACTGTAATAAAATGTGATTAAATCTTGATTAAATCAATTGAAAGAGGAAAATTTTGACGAATTCGTCTTAAGTGTCCTCGGCGGAGGCCGCTTATTTGGAACTTAGGCAAAGGGCTTTGGTTCCGGCTGTTAGCTTTTGAGCCGCAATTAGACTCGTAGATAAGAGTGTACGAGCCAGAAGATTAAAAGCGTAGGTTCAAGTTAATGTAAAGATAAATCAAGGATGAAATAGAATGTTTCATAGATTAATTTTACGTCTTATGGCTTTATCGTTGATGCTAAGGTAAAATGAAAAGATGAATATCTGGTAATTTGTATAATCCTTTCTTTTCAACTGATTTTTTTTTTTGTTTTTTTCCTTGCTATTATCTACAGAATCCGTATAGAGACCGATCTTAGAGAAGGTTAGACCTAGATAAGCTTTCGATCATTGCCTATATTTAAACTCACGTTTCAAACAGCGGGTGGTAGTAAGTGAGTCCCTGCTGCAAGTCGATCTGTATGAGCGTGATGAGGTTGACGAGGTCCTCCCCGCGTTCTGAGTGCGTGTCCTGACCGCAGAGCGCCTCGTACCACTCCGAGGTGCCCTTGCGGAGCGCGCTCACGATCTCGCTCCTATTGTCAACAGTTATTGTATATTTTATTGCTCAACTTATGTAGCCTTTGCGTCCTGGGAGGGAAGTCTCGACATAGTTACCGATTGTCTACCGACCGAATGCGGTCGATAAGTTCTAAGGCTCGTAAATAGTCAATTGCGAACGCGGCCCACGGATTAGATCATTGATTTTGATCATGGATCGCATTCGCGATTGACTGTGTACGGGCGGCCTTAGGCGCTGGACATACAAAAGACGTAAGACGAGCACAAGGCGAGGATATATGTCTCTTCCGCGTCCTTTTCATACAAAATGTATTTGTATTGTGTCGTATTGCGTCGCGACGCAAAACATATAAAAAGAACAGGGTGCGGACACGACACTTACAC